>JARFIY010000201.1:5765000-7142500 GCA_036346155.1 Sinelater perroti
CAATGAAAAGTTTATTTCGAATGTAGAGCTTTATTAACAAATAAAACTGTCGTATTCAGAGCAATAAAACCACAATGAAAGTTCACCCCAAAATAATTATCATTTGATCTGAATTTTGGTCCAGCAAAATCACCAATCTAGCCTAGTCTCTTCAAAAATGATCAAGAAGTTGTGATTATCAATGAATTTGACTCTGAAAACAACACACAAACATGTGGTTTCAACAAGATGACACTACATGCCATGCTGCAAGTGAAAAAATAACTTATTGAACTCATTAATCTAACGCCATTAGATTACTTCGTTTTCATTTTTCAATCTTTCAAACTTATGGAATTTTTTTCTTACATTCAACCTTCATAATCTGCCATTATTTTTAATTAATTTATTTTTCCTTTAATTCCAGTCTAATGAATTAAAAGATATGCTAGTTTATAGGTACAATTCCTGATTAAATTTAAACAACACTTTGAGATTTTGGCAACACAGAGCACTCTGTGACTCTGAACAAAGTGATTTGTGAATTAAATTGGAACTGCCACTACAAACGTAAAGTGCATGTAGTTATTTGCTTTTTAAGGAAGAACAAACAATTGTTGATGACAAAACAAAGTAGTCAGCCATCTAACAGCTGTTAGACGTTGAATGACATTTGATTGTTAGTAAAGTATGTGTACAAAAGAATGGAATTATAGCAGAGTGACAATTGGTCAAGTTATTAAAGTGTGGTGGGTTTTTACAAGTGAGTAGCTAACCAATAACCACAAAAAGATTGTACATCATAAATGTTTAGATTTAAAAATGTAACTCATTTCATTTACATAAAGCTGAGAAATAAAATAAGAAAATTCACTTTTGAGATAAGCCTCGTATTTATGCTATTATCAAGATGGTAATAATTGCAATATTCTATAAACGAGCATCTTACTAACTGTTCTAACCTAATGTTAGGGCATTTTCTAGGGCTAAGGCTCTCTCGATACTTTTAGTTTTGACTGTTGGCTATTCCAGAAGCAAATCCAAAAATTGTTAAAGCTGGCCAGTATTATGTAGTGGCAGTGTGCTTGCTGAAATTAGTCTCTGGGTCATACAGACCCTGTAGATATCCTTTTCTCCTCTGTAGCTCTGTAGCAGCGGGGGAAGGGGGGGCCCTTCGGGGTTGGGGGTAAAAAAACTATTGCGTATGCCCTACCAGTCTGGCTACTTAACCCGCTCAGTCCAGCCGTTATTGCAGAGTAGTGAGCAATTGAAAAGTGTGTTAGAGTCTCAGTGACCCAGAGTAGGAAGAGTGTCCGAAATTTCGTTAGTCGACGACAAAAATAAATCTGAAATACCTGCTTCATTTAAATGCATTCCTAGCGGTGGTACAAACACTCAATTTTTTTGACGAGACAAAATGACTCTTGGCTCTTATAACCCGAAAAAGAAAAAGATTTGCTGTCATCTTTGCATCAAACGGCCCATATAGATGATGAAAAACAAAAACCCAAAATAGTTTTATATTATAATAAAACAAAAGGTGTCGAGATTCTATTTATAACTTGTGTATGTCTTTGGTTAAGCTAACTTTATCGCTTAGATTTGCGTGCTCTTCTCTTAAAGCAAATATAAGAGTTCTAATTGAGGAACACTTAAAATATGACGAGGAACAAGATTCTCGAGATACGAGCCACAAGAAAACAAATTGGATAAACGAAAGCGTTGCTCACTCTGCGCTTACATTGACGATCAAAAAACTTCTTATTATTGTTATATGTATGTATGTATGTATATTGTAAGTGCAAAATTAGTCTATGCTTGAAAAAGGCATGTCAGTATAAAGCCGAAAGTTCAAGATCTTCACTTTGCCAAAAAAATATGATTTTTGAAAAAAATGGAAAAACGACCTATATAGTCTTAAAGTACAACTCTAGACCTTTCCATTTCTCATCTACAAAGTTAATTTATTCGATTCTGCAGTGGAGATATTTAATTTTGAAAAAAATGCATTTTTTTAAAAAAGTTTTTTTATATTTTTTATTATAACTAAAAACCCGTTAAGTTCAGCGACTTCCGCATTACATATTCGAATTTTTAATTCTAAACTTAAGTTAAATAGAAAAAAACATTATTTTTTTGTTAACTTATTGCTGAGATATAAGCGTTTGAAAATTACAAAGTGTCTATTTAACCCAGAGCAGGAACAACGGAAAATTTTGGAGGTATAGGAATTGAGGGTTAAATTTGAACAAAAGGAACTTCAAACAAAGCTAAAGCTAAAAAACTCTAACCTATGGAAACGGCGCTTTCCCGCAGAAATCGGTTCCCTGTGCTGTTGACTCTGGGGGTTCCAGGAAGAGGAAATAAGGGTGTGGAAAAAAAGATAGGACAAGTTACCCCAATCTTCACAGCGGAGCCGAACGGTAGCGTCTTTCCTGGTGCAAAGGTTCCTTCGTCGTTCCTTACTGAGTCAGAGCAAAGAAAAAAATGGACCAAGTTTTACCAGCAAAAATTTCAATGCTCTCGGCTTATGAAAAATTTAAACTATTACAAACTAAATTCAAAAGAAACGATGCATGCAAGAGCATAACAAAAGGCCAAGCCGAAACGTAGCAAAAGGCAGAAGCGCGGCCCGCAGCCCAAACCATGGCCTATATATCAGTGCTCCGCGTGCTCGTGCAAATTCGCGGCCGAACAAAACTAAATATTTATACAGGTGGGAACCAAAATATGGCCAAACCTAATTTCAAAATAAATAAAAGATAATTTGAGATTAGCGCAAACAGCGTGACTTTTTAAACACTATATAGGTCTCTAGTGCCAATTGAACTTCTCTATCCTAAGGAACACTATGTATTGTCATCTATTAACTTCTATATATGGTGGCAACATTAAAAAAATATCCAACCCTTGCATATACTACCAAATAATCGTATTTGTATTTTTTTCAATTGTAGCATAGTTAAATTGCGACAAAACACACCTTATATGTTGGAGGGAATGTGATGTTAGCTTCACAGAACCCCTTAAAGGCTGCTCCATCGGACAACACAGAGCACAACTGGTCATGGTGCATATAGCCGTGAGGCATATGCGGCGGCAACGGAAAGCTAGTTTTGGACAGCCATTCTAAAACCTTGTTGCGAGGCGTCGCTAGGCGGAAGTTTAAATCCCCAGACCAGAATACATAATCAAAATTCTGCGTGACATCTAAAAGTGAATTAAAATTTATATAGATTCACTACAAATTAGCGATCAGGAAAGTAAAATAACATAAAGTTAGTCTTATCTGTTACACCATATTAGGTGTAGACAGCTTTGCAGTTTTTCTTTCTCTTATTTTATGTTTTTTTAACAATCACCACTACTATTCACACAGTTTGCTTATATAACAATTCCTCTCACCTCTACTTTTATTTTTAACAGGTAAATTCCTGGGCAAGTCCAGCGAGTTCACAATCTTCTTAACATCCGAAACCCGCTCTTTCACCTTTTCCTGATGGGCAGTAAGATGTGCAGTCACAAATAGAAAAGATGTGCCAAACAGCATGAAAGCTGAAGCGACTGCACCTTTGGTTCTGAAAGCGGTGCCAGGCCGCACCGACAAGCTCGCCTCTTCCGGCAAAGAGCAGTACCATATAAGGTCTCTGCGCACAAAAATCGCCAAATGCAAAGTCCCTATAGAAAAAAACGCTGGGTCAGCACACAACTAGCGTTATCAAGCTCCGTTACCTAGCGAAGTGGAATGGAAGAGCACGTGTGATGGTCCCAAGGTCTCTTGGAGGCAGACCTCCCATTCAAACCGCTCCGAGCATGACTCCTGCGTCCCAAAGGCCAGGATGTCGGGAATGTGCTCCAAGCCGATCGGAAGGACAAAGTCGTTCAACTCACTGAAATTATAAAACAAATTATTAAAACAAAACACTAATGAGGCACACTTCACCTGGGAGGGCTCTGCCCGTTCATGTTCCAGGTTCCCACAAAGATCTTGACCTCCCTTGTGGGAAACGTGTGGTCCAGCTCGACCGGTCCCAGGAGAGAATTGGCGCCTATCCTGCCCTGCAAGTAGTTCCTTTGCCTGGCCTTCGTGGTTGGAATCAGATGCAAAACTTGGGCAGCTATTAGTGCTTTCCTGGCTAAACTGTCTGCGCTCGAACTCGATCTGCTGCTACCGTCTCGCAATATGGCATCATGCGAAATGCTTCTCTCTGATAGGTTGCTTTCGAGGCGTATCTCAGACTTGGAGGCCGGGTAGTGAGTGTCTTCAGCGCTGCTGCAGCGCCTTAGTCCACCATTTTCCTAAATCAAAAGTAAATTTTCACGATAAAATGAAAAGTGGAAAACTACTTACGTATGGCGCTGCAACTCCTACACTCAGTGGTCTCCGAGACGCAGCAATCGGACTCTGCGGCTTGTCTGCACCAGTGCAACACAGTTCCAACCGAGAATTCTGTTCTGCTCGGTTGCTTGACGCGCTTTTGGTAAGAGCCACTCCCACTTTATTGGGTACTTTGTTAGGCAACAGAAACTTGCAAGCACCTTTCTTCTTATATTTGCTAGTCGGACTAGAATGGTTCTGTGCCATCGTCATATTCTGCAACTGTAATACTGTCAACTTATTGCTCTTAACGTTGTCATGCTTCCTCTAAGAGGGAGTCTAAATGTAAACAGATCGCGCGGCTTTAACCCATTTTTACATTCCGGAATTAAAATAAATGGAGGGCGCGCATAGGTTAACTAGGAATTCATTGAGCAACATGACGTGCATCGACTACTAAATGTCAATGCAAACAAATACGAAACAGGTGCGCAGATGTTTTCAATGATTGGCCATTTTATCTAAATTCCTGGACGTTACACCTACCTTTCGGTAACTAAACTAAAACTAATATATACAAGAATTATTTTGAACGTTTTGATATTTTTTAGAACATTAAAAAGCCAATTCTTCAAATTATTATTATTTTTAAAACAAGTCTTGCAATATACGTATAAAACATACATCTTCCATATTATAATGATAAGCTTAGACAAATTACGTTATAAAATTGCAGTCATCTGAAGAAAACTTCCAAATTGGAGATACAATTGGTTTTCTGTTTTGTTGATCAGGAACTGTCGGACTTTTTACGAAATAGCAGACTTACAAGTAACAACCACCAACTTAAACAATAAATGAATCTCTTTTATAAGGTGGTGGAACACCTATCAAGTGTCATAATTCCTCTTGATGCTTTCTTCCGCTAATTGTTCCATCTGAAGGCAACCTAATAAAAAGAAAAATAAAATGAATGTTACATTTGAACAAGGTTGCTTAGATATGTTATAGTTTTCTTACAATCGAAAAACAATTTCCCATTAATTACACTTTACTCTTTAAAAAAAAAAACTTAACTATATCAAAACAATAAAACAATACCACCAACTCACTTAACTCTATTCCTATTTATTACTTTACCACTTGATCCACTCCTAAAAGAATTGCAATGACTTATTTAAATCTCGTTACAGTTAAATAAGAATAACCACCCCAATATATGCAACTCTACAGAATGACAATTTGGTCCACACAAACTTCCTTCTTGTAACGATTTTGCGATAGTTGTATTAGCTATTTTCATCTATACGAGTTTCTTTTTTTGTTTCTACTTTTCAGTCTTTCTTTAATAGATTAGTACAAGACAATCACCACAGAGGATATTTAACTAGACTGTGGCGTTAGGTTGAGTAATTAAATGTAGAGATAAATTTTATACAATGTGTTAGTTTTCACCGAAAATATTTATTAAAACTCAAAAATTCACTACCTCTAGTTACGTAAACATCTAGACAACCTTGTATAACTGTGAGTTTTCAATTGCGAAGGAAACAGAAAATGTTTGCACCTTGCAGACAAAAATTAAACAAATAAAAAAAAACACGAATTATCCTGTAGCATAGAAGTTGCAAAAGCAAGCAAAAAATTATCCTCACAATAAAGTACAAAAAAGCAAATATTCTCGTTTTATACTTGCCTGTAGTTGTGCTTGCATACGTTATATGCATAATTGTGTCCACACACCACTACACCAATTAAAGCTAAAAAAGGGATCTACCTGACACATAAAACTTCTCACCTAAAAATGTGATACTTTCAAAAATTCGCTTATAGAGTTAGTTACAGGTTTGTATTCAGTACAACAGTCTAGCATATAACTATTCAGACTGCTTCAATTGTCAGAGCCCTCTAACAGAAAACCAGAAAAGTATTCATCTTAATTTTTTAATAAATAAGGTTTTTGATCATCCAGCATTTATATTATTTACTGCTCGATTCCTTAACTATAAACCTCCACTCACTGTTTAGACTTCAGTCTCCTAGAGAAAAAAATGCAAAAATAGCTGGATTGCCCACGACGTGAAAAATGTCACAACAGCATGAGTTCATGGTTAACCTAATTTTTTAAAATAGCAAAAAATTCGACATTCCTTAAAAATACTTTCGGCAAAGCCAATCTGTCACTGAATGAGTATGGTCACCCCTGCCCTCTGAACTCCCCTATTATTAAGGCGCCTGATGATTAAATAGAGATGTAGAATGACAAAAAAAATTATTGATAGATGTCTCAACACTAATCTACCTGACAGTATATCTAAAAGTTTTAAAGAATTCCCCAAAACCCACCACCAGATGGCAGTTAACAATAATATTCATACTCAAAATGTCATCCTCTGCAGGACCGACCGTACATGCTAATTGTGATTGGTAATTCCAACCTTTTTAATTCCCCTAGCCCCCTAACAAACCAAAAATAAACAGTAGCCAAAGACCACAGGGCAGAGAAATTTAAATTAGCATAAATTCATGTTGTGGTAATTCTTTTACCATCCGCCAAATAAACCTGATCCTACCCTTCTGGTTCCTCACACCACTGAAGTGTTTCCTTTTAGAACAAACCTTGGAACCTAATGGAAAATTAGTTTTTAAGTTTCTTATCTCCTCATATCCTTCTATAAATTCACCTCACACTGGTTTACTGTAACCACAACTGAAACCTGCAACTAATCACAAGCTGTTCTGTAGCCTAATTCAACTATTTTTCTCAGATCCTTTCAACCTTGCAGTTTTTCCTTCACATTTCACTTTTTATGTGGAAATAATGTATTGGCTAATTTCTGTGAGAATTACACACCTACTAATCTCATGACTATGGGTTAAATACAAGAAGAAAGGATATCTGGTTTTCAAAGGTCAGGCATTAATGTCCCAAGTCTTACCAACAAGGTCACTATATAATTACGTTTAGTATATGCTAGAAGAAGCATATGGCATAGTGGTTAGGGTGTCAAACTTGCATTCTGCAAGTCCATGGTTTTATCTCTCCAAAATGTCCGAAATTTTCTGTGATTTTAACACCGGTATCAGGCATAGTAAGACCATTCGTAGTTGGGCTAAAATTAATTATACTTTACTCCAAATTCAGATGTATAAGACTCCACATACAAGTTACACACACGAGAAAGCAAAGTGAATGCGTGGAACAATAAGCAGCTATCAGGAGTGCTGTGTGTACAAGCATAAGCTATATCTCTACATTGAAAAGGTATAAATAATAATGACCTCAAGACATCAAATTGGTATTATAGCTTGTGAAAATAATCCGATATACTTTGCAAACCTTATGTTCAGTTAAGTTAGCAGCATGTAGAAAAACCTACTGTAAATGCAATGAAATAAAAAAAATTATCAATCATGAGGGTGCAATTTACAATGCCTTTATATGTCTCAAAGTATCTCCTTGCTACACATCAGTATTCAACATGTCTAATTATTTTCATTCACTACCATTCCTTTACCGATATTTAGATCTTCAATAAAAAACGTAAAAAGACAAATTTCTATAAATTAGAATGTAATCTACAGGATTACCCAATTAAAACATAACTCAAACTTTAAGATCAAGAAGTAAATACTTTATGTACAAAACAATATTAGAGCCATAAAAGACACCAAAGTTGGTCTTCGTAGACTTTGAAGCAAGCTATCATACCTCTTTAGGATTACAGATCTTTTCTAGATTAGATTCTGATGCGGAACAAATTAAATCTATTACCTGATCCTTAGAGCAATTCCACAGAAAGTCTAGCAAATTAGGAATGAATAATTCTAGACGTCTATAGAGGCAGATATAAATTATGTCGTTAATTCCTGACACCACGTTGCAGTAATTCACATGGCATGTTAACTTCGGTACTCACAGTGTGATGGAATAATTTCATATATCCAAAGTTTGGGTTACGTTTTAATTAGATAACCATGTTTTGTTTTTTACTAACTGATCAGTCCTGCCATAAGTCCTGTCGCACATTTAAAAATAAACTGACACAATTCCACAAAAGATTTATTTACAGACATCTACAGTAAATATACAAAAGAAGCCTCCTGTAGGCGAGGTCTGGTTTCCATGGTTGGCTCCTTGCACTGCTGTTTCCGTTTTCCTCCAAATGATGGTTTGTAGTGCAGAAAATTTAAATACCAGTTTTATAGTCAAAACATGGATCAACAGCCAGCTTTGAGTCATTTCTTCGTAGTAAATATTTTTCAAGCTTCTACCAAGCTTTAAATATATTGGGAAACCTGTAGCTTTCTTCTATAATAAATAAACCCTTCTAAAACCCAAGAACTAACTCATTCTTTTACTCTGAGGGTTGTACAGTACTTATTGTCTCTTACATGGGTAGGCGAGTTAAATTTAAACAAGACTTTTTGTAGCACTGTTGCTAAGGAAACATTAGTATGTTTTTATTAGATGAACAATGTGTTCTGAACTAATATTCTGTCTAGACTATGTCAACAGTTCAGTAGGTGTAGATTATCATTGGTTTTGCCTCCTCAAGGGTGCGGGGATTTAAAAATAACATTCAGGTACAGAAATACATGGTTCTAGTACCAAATCAATTATTTTATGAAAGTAGCATCAAAATACTGTTGGATCAAATGCAGAATTTATAAAAAAATGTATGTATAAGTAATTGTATTCTACACAATTATATGTCATAATTGTATTCTACACAATTATATGTCATATCAATAAAAGTATTATACCAAAGATCTTGTTTAAGTCGACTTACCAAAGTAACATATTTTTAGAAAACTTCGAGGCTTTATTGAAAAGAATTTTTTTAACAATTGCTGTTTAAGCATTGAAAATACATAAAAGAATAATCATGACCCAACTAGTAAATATAGTGGGATCTGTTATCACTTTCTCCAATATGCAAAGTGGTGATGAACTCTGATGTTTTCATTCCACACTATGAAATTGAAATCAATGTATTCTATCAACTACAACAAAGTAATCAAAACAATTGTTTAGCTATGATTAACCACCAAAAAAAGGTGATCTTCTCTTGCTTATAGTTACAACTTTATTACTTGAAATGCCTCTTTCTTAGCACACATAGCTGATGGTAGACTGGCTGCTTTTACTTGTTCAAAAATTATTCCTCCATATCTAAAACCTTAGAACCAACTCACTACTTTTTAAAATAACCCCCCTTTTTTTACTACAGAGCTTAAATATCAAAAGAAAAATTAGTGTCCAACAAAATGCGTCTGCATTGCAGCAAAGCCAATATGGCGGAAATAAAAACCAACTATTACAAATACCAAGTCATCACTGAATTTTTAGTGGCAAAAAATAAACACAAGCACTTGGGTACTACAACTAAAATGAATGAGTTATTCCAAGGTATGCACACAATGGATATCACAAAATCTCTCACCAGGTTAGTAGCTGCAATAGAAAACCATGACCTCAAAACTATTGTAGCGTTAGGACGCTAAGAGTAAACCCTTTATCGCGTAGATAAACTCACCATTTTGAACCTAAAAAAAAACAGTAGAATGATAAGATAAAAATGGGATAAAAGGAGAAAAAAAATCGATAACAAAAATCCCAGAAACATCTTTCTCCGCACCACCCATCTGCACAGGTTTAAGAATAATAGAGCCATTCATTATAGTTAGTCAGACTACAACACCCCATCCTCCCTGTAGTCAAAATCTTGCTCCTTCAAATTTCTAACTGTTTGGTTAAAATAAAAAGGAACTATATAAAACAAGGTTTGAAGATAAAAAAAAAGCGTTATTATAGTTGTTAAAAGATGGGGACATGATAAGTTCAAATATATCCTTACATGCAGCTGAAATATGCGTCTTTCATCAGTGTAAATCTCATTTGTGTGGAATAGTCGTCAAGAAGAAACATAAGACTTATTTTTTACCTTAGTATTTGATATAGAAGATCATCTCCAAATATGACGAAAATCTTTTCATAAATAACTCCCATTAAACCTTTTTCTTGCAACTATTAATAACAATAAGATAATTTTTACAAAACTAATGTAACTTCTAGACTAGTAAAACGAAAGTAAATAAATTTAACAGCTAGACTATATAATTATAGCAATATTAGACAGTGAAACAAGGCTTACCAAGAAAAATAAACAGACACCAAACAACAGAAAGGATTATTAAGAAAGCGTCTTCAAATTGCATAAGAGATTGGAACCCCTATTATTTCGCTGAGCACCACTTTAAGAAAATAATGACAAAGTACTCCATATAAACATATGGAACAACCTTCACACTAGAAGTATAAGGGACACTGAGCGTCAATAAAATCTAAATAGGGTTATACATTAGAGCACTTTGCTTCTTACGTGTTCTAGAGTACCAAAATATTCACATCATTATAATGCTTATGACAATGCTAGGTTGCATACCACTACAGCTGATATATATCCCCAATTCATAGCAGTAATTGTTTCAGTCCATTAAAGGATTAACTAGATGAACAAAAACTTTAATTAAAAAAATTATCATTACACCAGCCCAACTTCATCTTTTTTTATGTTAAACTTCGCAGTGTTTTAACTCATTTAAACCGAAAACACTTCAAAGCTTGCTAATATTAGGGTAGAAACAATAACTACTGTACAACCCTCAAATTATCTGAGTACCAATGGTTTCAATAAGTGTTTGCTTAAAGATCAAATATGCACTCATATAACTCATTTCGCAAACAAGACAATCAACTTTTACTAGAGTATGTTAAAATATCAACCTCTACAAAAATGTACAAGAGTGCTAGTGCTGCGCAATGCTAACGCTCACTACATGTGATAGGACTTATGGCAGAATTGGCCAGATACCACCATCTAATTCTAAGATTAGTAAGACATGTTAGCGGGGCCAGTTCAACTTCCCATAAATGCAGTCATAAAATATATTTGAGATAAAAACAATTTCCATCACAAAGTAGTTACAGTAACCTAATAAAACAAAGTACGTATGTGGACAAAATACAATATGCAGAAGCACACAGTTCCCCAAACAAGATGTGCAAGCCCAGACAACACTTAGTTGTAATGAAGTGGTCAGGTGCATTTTCTGTTTCCTCCCGGTACGGCGAAATAAGAGTAAGAAACGAAGGTTATACTAACAGGTGCAAGTACTCCGCCACAAAGTTCCTCATTATCTTGTTGAGGTTTTCCACGGTGGGCATGTCAATGGCGTTGCGGTTGTCCTCTGGCGTGTGCCACTCCTTCGGGAATGGGGTTGGAATTAAATGAAGAACTGGAACGCCTGAAAAAATTGAATATGGATTACGAGTACAAAGACTTAAAGAGTTTTACACAATTCTAAAAATTGTATGGCGTAAAGTAAGGACTATTCACTCATAGTAGTGAAGTAACGAGAGCCTTCTACTGCACATATATTTAAATAAAACAAAAAAAAAGCAAAAACAGACATGTTAATGTTGATTTCATTTTTATCCTTACTAATATGACGTTAATCCAATTCATAACTTTTTTATTATGCCTCATGTTTAGCAAAGAATTTTTTGAAACAAATTGTAACCAATGACAGAAACTGGACACTATACAATGATCACAAATAAAGTGAACAGTGAAGAAGCCCACAAACAGAATCCCAGAAACCAATTCCAGTGAAGATCACAGTGACTATGGCACTATCCACCATTTTTGCAACCTAGTGAAACAATTGAACAAAGTCCTATGGTGAAAAACTAAACATATGCATGAAATATTGCGTAAAAGACTGGTTAATAGATGTGGGCTAATATTTTTTCAAGACATTACATGATCAACACTGCGAAAATTAATGGAGCTAGGCTACAAAGTTCCCCTTATTCATTGATCCTTCACCAAACAAAATTTCATCTTTTTTAAAGCCTAGGCAACTTTATGCAATATCAGTAATAATATGTAAGAAATTGCCATTTCAGCTTTGAAAACTTCTTTGAAAATAAAATTCCAGTTTTTTCTTGAGAAAATATTTTTTTTAATTGAAAATGAACAAAAAAAATAATAAAATTATTTCATAAAATTAAAGGTAACCTTCCTGGTTCTTAATGACATCATTGTGGTGGGACCCTTACATCCTAAAAATTGACCGAAGAGTTAGTTAATTGTCAACAACATTTTAAATGACTGAGGGGGGACCAATATCATTAAATTCTTTGACAATTGATGATTTCAGGTCATCATTCTAAAGAGGTTGGTCGTGGAAATGTAGGCTTCCTGTGCAAGTTCAATAAGACTTCCACCTCTATAGACTTGAAGTTCTTGAACGGCAACCACTCTTTGAATTCCAAATGAATTCTTCTTGCTTTCCCGCATTTCTCTTCGACCAATGTCCTATTCTCTTTGATCCATAGAGGTTTTTCCATATTTAATGCGATACACATAAAACTGATAGCTATCACTTGGTGCTACTACAAGTAAATCATCTTGGGTGCCCCTAGTTTATACAAATTTGATCAGAACAACCTAATCAAATAATCATAACAAAAGCTGTTGGCTAAAGCATCAATTCGAAATTCTTGGTTATTTACCATTAGTTCATAGTGTTTCCGCTTTCCATCACAATTCAATGGAGCATTACCTTAAAAATTCTGAATTTTGGTATATCTCAACTGTCTTGCTTGACCAGTACCACTGGTTACTTTTATTCTTCATAGACAATAAGTAATCCACCTTTTCTACTTCTCAAACCATTCAGCAAAGTGTACTTCTATTATTATCTTTCAGCTAAAGACGCTCTTCTATTACACTTGTATGTATTGTCTATAATTAACTGTGGATAACCAACGTTTGCAACAGCTGAACTAAAAACTTTAAATAAATTAAATTTCTATAAATGACAAGAAATATATCGAGTACACATTAACCATATGTATGATGAGAATTAGTTGGGTTTCTATACATCACTTAAACAACAAGACACATTTGAATAAAAAGAGACAAAGAGCTACCAAGCAAAAAAGGTTGATTATCATAACAATTCTACTAGAAACTATAATACATAATTCAATTTGTCACCTGTTTTGAAAATTAAGAGGTAAACACGATCCTAATCATTAGCAGATCTAGAAAACTTTCAAAGAACTTCTTTAAAATTCCGAATAAAGTCAGTGCAGATTTGAGTCACACAACTGACTTTATTTTCACCATTTTTATTTTTAATTTGGTTTTTCCCATTTTCTTCAATGTTTGTTTGTTCTTCCTATGTTTCGTTATGTATTTTTTTACCTGCCTTCATCAACAGGTATATCATATTAAAATTTTACCTACCTGTTTATTCCAGGTCTTTTCTACTGTTCTAAACTTCCACACCGCTGGGTTTCATTTATTTATCTCTTCATGTCCATCAGTTTTGCAGTTGAATTTCTATTTCAGTTTCATTCTTTTTCACTTTTCGTCTTTGTTTGATTAATTTTATCTCGTTCAACTTTGGGTATTGAGCAATAAATAAAAGAAAAAGAAGTCTGTTAACAAATATCTAGCAAGACTTCAATTTTTTTTACTTTTCTGTTCCCCTCAGCATTGCCAAGTTTAATTTAAAATCTTTTTTGCATGTTTCATTAAATAATTTTTTCTAGAGGAAAGGGAAGAAGCAAATCATATTTCTATATTTTTATGGACTGCTACAATTATTTGCCCCTTCAAATGCACCTGTTCACTCTTGATCTTTTGAGATTATCATAAAACTTAGAGGAAACTTAGAGAAGAATACAAAAAACTATCTTTTTTAATGGTTCAAGAAATCTGATTGGCGCCCTCACATGTACAGCAAATAAACTAAATTAGACTTTCATGAAACATGACCTATATACTAAACAGAGTATGGTGATTTAGTTTTAAGGTCACATGCCTTGGATCTTCTTGAGGAAAGAGAGAGGTCTCAAAACATAAAAATCAGCATATCTCAAAATAACAAGATATTGAAGAACAAATATTGTCATCACTTGTACTTGACATAGGTTTTGTCCATGGAAATTTCGCCTAGGTCCTCTATAGTTTCTATACTAGCACCACATATACATGTTATATACCATTAGATTAGATTAGGTTTTGGATGTAATTAGTAGAGAGGGCCACCAATGACAAAAACGTTTTTTTTTTGTTTTTTTGGAAATAAATTGTAAAACTCTTTCTATGAACGAATAATCAAACTGAAATTTATTCAAGAAATATCAAACATTTTCTTTGACCATTTTTGCTGAAGTGAAATCAAAGTAAGAGTGGATCATGACTGCTACTGTCTTTGGTCAAAAGGAATTTCAATCGGGCACCATTGGCCTAAATATCTATCTTTAAGGAATATATTATATTTGGTTGGAGCAAGTATAGAGCATGAGTAGGACACCAATACAAACTGGGTCTAATTACACGGGCTACATTTCTAAAAACAACAATAATCCAGTCTTATGCAAATAGTGACAATTATGCAAATGCTTACCTCTTTTCAAAAATGGAATGTGGTCATCTTCAACATAAGAGTATGACAGCCTGTTGTGGAAGTATTTCTGTATGCGGTGGTTCTTGACGTAATTTTCCAACAACCCCAACTTGGCCAAACCCTCCTCGGCTTTCAGCAGGATGTTGTACCTAATAACAAAAAAGTTGGTTAAAATTTTTATTACAACTTTGTTTCATATGAATCCACATGACAAATTGAGGCTTAATAATTGTGTTTGTTTGGAGAAAATCCTTTTAACAGGACCTCCAGCTAGAGTTAAATGCAAAATTAATCTAAACTTGTAGCTACCACAGAAGTATCTCTATGCTAGGCATCCCCTCCAAATAGCATAACATTCGGATATTCATAATCGTATTTGTAATTGTTGCAGACATTATGTTCTCAAACACAACAAGAAGGGCATTTAAACACCAGAAACTGCTTTAGTAATTTTGAAATTATACTGGTTATCGATGTACTTCTGCCTACTTAAGTATGCCAATTTTATCACGTCGAGTTGCACCTTAATTGGTATTCATCTGCAACAACACGACGTAAGCCAACCATTTAACTATTTATTAGAAATTTCAGTCACGTGTCTGGCGTAAGAGAAAACGTGTCAATTTACAATCTAAATATTTATGAATTATTCTACTTTTATTTCTGAATGGAGGCATCAGAGTCCTTGCCATTTTAAAAGTAAATGTTAAATTCTTTCCTTATAATTCCGCTTTAGAAATTAAGAATCTCCGTGTTTTTAGCCATTGTTAGATAGAAGGAAAGAAGAGAGTACATTGTGCATTACATTTTCGACCTTCCTTTGTCCCATAGCAAACATGGCTTCCCATTAACGTGTTTCTAATCGTCTATCATCATAGGCTAAACAGATTATGGGTTGCTTAATATTTTCTCTCGTTAAAAATATTGTTATAACATGTCATCGCAAATGCTTCTGACAGTAGAATGGAGACCACCCACATAGGCACTAACAACCTCTACACAATGTTCCATACGCACAACTAAAGTTAATAAATAAACCTACCGAGACAAACTGCCCCACAAATTTTCGAATGTAGCATATTAAGGAGCTCTTACTGGATTTCCTTTCTATATTGCTTTAGGTAGTGAATTTCAATTTTGTGGAAAGTACAAACATTTTCAGCATCCACAAAGCTTGGTTTTCATAGAAATAATAGTAAACCAAAACCATCGTAAGTAAAATGTTCATTAATAAACACTCACTCAATACCATAAACGGCAATAAAATCAAACAGACCAAGAAGGATATGACACTTAAAAAAAATCGTCTCGCGCCTTCTATTAAGATTTTACAAATTCCACTTATTTTAATATAAAACTGACTAAACTTCTTGTTCACTGATAGTGATAAAATTTGATATACAGTGTTAATATCAGCGAGTGATGGCTTTTTGAGATATAATGTGTCAAAATATATCACCCACACATTGCATTGTGTATATATTGTCGATATCATTATATCTTTGTTTCTAGTGTCAACAAAAGCTATTCTACTCTCATCAAAATGGTCTCCTCCTCAGGTTTTTCCTGAATATTCAATCTCCTTTGGCGAAAAATAAAATATTACGGCGAAACTCTTGGAAATCCTTAGAAACTGTAGGAATTAATAACTGTCCTTAAAACTTATGTCAATCTGGATTGGCAAGTATTAATCATCAGCTTTTTTGCACATAATCCACATCTGTAAAGATATGAAAAAGAAAAAGCTGGGGTAGATGAAATTTGGAATTTCACTCCACAGAATGCAAGAATAATTCACAATTGCGTTGAAAGGTAGTTAGAGATATGCAAGAGTATCCCAACAAACGCCACTCCACCAAAGAGACAAGTTATAAGATAATCATCATTAATTGTCAAATATGATTCATAACCCAATCCCTTTTTAAGTGGAGGATCTCAAATTGAGAAATCTCTAAAGTCTTGGAGCATACTTTGAAGTTCATGGAGAGAAGCAGTCATCAAATACATTCAAACTCGAAATGCCTTCCAACCGGTCAACTTTGTTTCCTTTGCATATACGAATAAAAGAAGTAAAAAGAGATAGCACAAGACAGCAAACTATGTTTCATCACCCAAACATTCATGTTGCATCCAACTCTTCTCTCACTATGAATAAAGTAAGAACCACGAAGTACTTCCATAGTGTCCCTTTTCTAAATGCACCAAACAACTTTCTGCTCATTTGTGATCCAACAAAACTATTCAAAAATAACGAAATAATGAAGTTTGGACAAATTACCATTTTGCCAAGAAAGTTACTCCTCCAAAGAAGACCGAATTGATTCAATCTCTAGATTTCTTTTGCAATCGACAATTCATGAATTTTGTAAAAAAGTTCCAAGATCGTGTTCCAGTTGCTTTTGGGCTCCTCAAAAGGGGCAATATAGTGAATTCCAAGCAGAATATTTTGTAGATATGACTAAATATTCCTTTTTTAAGCAGGATACATTTTCAAGAGACCTCCATGATTTAAAACTCCTGCCATTGTCAAAATGACACCAATATTCAATACATACAAGTATTTCTATTTCAAACACTCTTTGTAGTTAACATCAATGATATTTCTAATAGTAGAACCGTAGATCATTGTTGTTTGAAGATAAACCAGTGTTCTAATTCATCCCCAAGGTGTTCAATGGGATTCAAATTACGGCTATGGGCTTACCAATCTTTTTTTTTCACTATTAGCACTACATATTCTGGTAGGTATAGTTCTTTAGGTATCCGGAATGCAGAAACTTTCCCACGAGATTACCACATGGTAAAGCGTGATTCGTCACGTCCAATCTTTATTCTTTACATCACTGTAGGCGATGCTCAGCATTTCTAACAGAAATATTTGGTTTTTGATCAACTGCTTAACCATCTCGTCCCATTGGTCTCAATACTTAACATATGGTCATTAGACTAGCTAAACAATCCGCAGTACTGCTAATAATTAGATCACATTTAAAGTAACTTAGCTTCTCCATTAAGCTTGTAATGATTAGCATTGGGCAATACAACTTCGTGTTTCTTTTAATCTGTTAGTCAGGCCCTAAAGACTTCTAGACGTCAGTCTACAAATTAGAGATAAGTATCTTGATTTTGATCAAAAAGAATATATGCCAAATTTTGATAAAAACTGTGGGTATCCTAAAGAACGACTACAAAAATTATGAGAAGTTCCGCCCTATAAAGTTAACTCAAAACGCTAGATTCTTTCACTTCAAATGTCTGATTATGTAAACAAATGTGAACGTACAACCTCCTTTAAGACAGGCAGAACACAAATGTAGGATCATTATAAAGCCATGCACAAGTTTGTTTATGCTGATAAAAACATATATGTAATAATACGCAAAACATTTATTTAAACTGAAACAATGTTGCTTCTCAACATACAAAACGTTACATTAAACAAAATCTTTGGATTTAATGTGAAGTACCCGCACTTTGTAATATAGCGATGTAATAGGTGTATAAATAAGTTCTCAGCTTTTTTATGCAAAATTAAAGTTTTATTTAAAAACAAACAAAAAAAGCTTAAGTATCAAAGTATTCTCCGTTGGCATCGATGGCCTTTTGCCATCTTTCGGGTAGCTTGCGAATTCCCTGATGATAAAAGCTCACCAGCTTCGAGACGATAAAGTTATCAATGCATTGTCGGACTTCTTCTTCTGTTTTGAAGTGCGTATCATCCAAGTGATGCTGGACCGGAATAAATGATAATCGGAAGGGGTCATGTCTGGGCTATACGCCGCATGTGGGAAAAGTTCCCAGCCTAACGCGTCTGCCGCTCATCGTCAAATGTTTGAGGGCGTCCAGCGCATGGTTGATCTTCAAGACTAAACTCTCCTCTCGAAATCTTTGGTACCACTTTTTGCACGTTGCATGACTTACAGAATTCTCACCATATGCAGCACAAATCATTTCGGTGGCTTCAGCAGCGTTTTTCTTAAGATGAAACGCGAAGTGGATAGAAAATCGAATATGCTCTTTTGTGATTGCCATCGTGAACACAGCTGATTATTGAAGTTATGTGCATCAAACGCCAAATCACATGATATTTCGAAAGACCAAATGTCATTGCTTTAAAACCGCAAAAGGGCGGACTAATACGTTACATGTAAACGGTTATTTGCGTCCTGTGAAATCTAAATCTGAGAACTTATACGCCTATTAACAGAAATCTAATTAGCATTTAATATGAATTAAGCCAAGGAACTAAAAATATTTAGTCATCTCCAACTCCATTTTTAACCTGTACCTAGGTCTATACCATACCTAAAGAACTTACGTATTTATCAAATTTAACTTGCGGAAATTGGGAAGAAATTCAAAAACATTTGAATATCTCCCACTCTTTTGCTCGCTTAGCCAAAATATTGACCCGAAAAGGATTGAAATGGAGAGAGGGATGGAGGGAGAGGGAGAGAGAAAGAGAAAGAGAGAGAGAAAGAGAAAGAGAGAGAGAAAGAACAAACCTAACCAAGTTTCACCATTGAATGAATCCATGGTCAAGAGATTAAGACACTTGGACACAGTATGAAGAAACTCCGGTTCAATCCTAGGCTTCAAATGCTTCATAGATAGCCTACTCATCACTAAAAATGATTGAATACTGGTGTTCAATTGGAATAACAGCTAAATATACAACTAGGCAGTGAGAGTGGATACATGAAAGCCTTCACTTTTCAATTAGCATCATTATATCTATTTCAAGTCAAGAGGAAAACTACAAGTGTAATGTTCCAAAATTTCTGGTATCTTTGAGTTTGAAAATCTTAGTCATATTACCTATACCAATGTGTAAAATACCAAACCCACGACTCACGTTCTTTTCAGTTTACTAACTGAAAATCCGATCACAAATCTCTTTCTCCTATAATTGGATTGCCAAAAAAACATTTCTTTCAGCTCATTGCCATCGCCATAAATCTTTACTCTATTCACTCTAACTTAGAATTTAAGACTATAGGGTCCTTTACTATTATTTATTTAGGCAAAGACTTAAAGAAGGTGAGGTTGCAGACAAATTGAGAAAAAAGCTTTTCATCTTCAAACTTCAAAGTGAAGATGCCTGAAAACCAGCAGCACTAATTCAACCAACCATCGCTAATATAAAAAAAAGACTTAAGCTTAAGTTCACCCAATATTTTCAAACATATCATCATATGATAAAGCAAAGAAATCTACCTTGGTATATTATAGATAATCAATTGTTCTTAAGATAACATATGTCACAATTTCCACAAACAAAACTAACGATAGTAATTCTTGTAATTTACCTTTAACATTTTTTCATACATTTGAAAAATAACTCTAATAGAGATATGTAATTTAAATCATTATAGAAATAATATCAACAGAGTTATGCAACTAAATCTTTAAAATCTGAAAGTAAAGATTGAAACTAAGAATGATGGACACATTTACATAACATTCTTGACCATAAGGGAAAATAGGTCAAGTTAAAGATTTTTCAAGTTTATGCTGTAACTACCATTCCCTAAATCACAAAACTAATTGAGCTTAAAGAAGAACATAAAATAGCTTATAAAAATATCTATCAGATGAAGGTAAAAGTTTGTATGGAAGCATTGCTGCTTGGCAGTGCTGGTATTCGTTTTAATGGCCATGCTGTACAGCAAAGAACAAGTGGTAGCGTTATGAGCCAATGTACCAACAGAGATTTGTACATGAAATAAGTTTTTTAAAATGAGGAATAGAAACGCAATGACGTAAATTGCAAATTGAAGCAAGCAAACCGCAACAAAAGTGTTCAAAATGTTTATCTGTGTTCCTAGTCTCAGAATGGCGACTTGGACAATCGACCCTACGCTAGACGGTCTAAGCTCGATGTATGGGGGCCGCATTTTTCGTTGGGTAAAAATAAGTTGACCGCGTTTCTGCTGCCATTTCTCTTATACAACTTTTCTAGGTAGTCGTAACAAGCAATGAAAAGGAAATTTGGTACAATAATATACAATATAAAAGAAGCAGGTGAAAGTACAGAACCTGTAGCAAAGGCTGACTTTTATCAAATGAAGGTGTTGCTGTTTGTATTGGTGATTTCAAGGAAATTCTTTGAGCTACCCCCATCCACTCAACTAAATGTAAAAATTGACAATAAAAGTTTGACACCAGACCATGTAACCTTACTTTAGATTTTCTGTTCCCGTCTCTACAAGATAGTTATAATGGCAAGAAGTTTGCTTTCGTGGAAACTGTCGAAAACGACCTCAAAGCCTTTTCCAAAGAAAAAACGTACTTTCAGTAAAGAATAAACCCACATGTTTGTTAAACGTTGAGAGACCGTTAGAGAAAGTGATGGTCGCTATCTAATTGATTAACAAGATTTTTCTTAAAAAAGGCTATCCGAGTGTGGCAGGATCAACTTAATGCGAATTGGGCCTCTTTATTACATGATCTGAAGGAGCCATTCTCAACTTCCACGCGTGCATTATTTGATGACAACGTTGCATAGCAAGAGTGTATGCAGACCACAAAATTGAACAACACAGTGCAATCTTGTAACTACCAGAAAGAGCATCGCAATGTAGAAGTCCTAATTTCGACCTACCCAATCGACCTCTGAACAACCTTCTGGCATTAATAATGGTGTAAGAAAATATTCTAAAACAATTTTTAGAAGATGTCCGCCACAACTGTGGACAAACTCCGACCACAACCTTATGGCCCGAGAACCAACCACACAACGCACCATACACCGACCGTGAAAGCTTTTGCATTTATTTTATACATCCCCATATGATTGTTAACGAGCAGCTCTTTCCATCCAAAACAAGATGTAGATTTGCACAATATTTGCTAAAGGAAACGAGTAAATTTGAAAACAAATTTTGGCTAGCATACCACATCAAGAGCAAATATACAATAAATGAATTTCTATGTTTAAGAAAAAACGAATAGCAAGATTCTTCAAACCATGACAAATAAGATACATATTATTCATCTTTAAATAATATATATTTCATATATGGTTCAATAACAACATTTAAATTATAAAAAGTGATTCGAGCAGGTACGAGTGTTTTTAAGGATTGATTTTGTTTAAATTAAAAGTAAATATAAATACATAAAAGAAAACAAAAAACAATGAAGCCAGCGAAAACTCAACGGGAAGAAGAAACAGAAGCGATGCCAGAGATTATAATAAAATAAAAAAAGTTATGAAAAACGAATTCGACAAAAAACACTTGGCAGAAAGCAAAAAGAAAAAGGAGAGCTAAAAAGAAAAAAATAATACAATAAAGGAATGGAATTAAAGAAAGATCAGTTTAAAGATGTGCAACAACCAATAAATTGAAACGGAAGTTTAAAATAGAGACTTTGTAAAAAAAACAAATTAAAAGGTATTTATTACATGATTAAATTCTTGAGAAAGCAAAAAAAAAGGTGATGAAAAAGAAAAGCATGTTGAGGGGAATGAAAATTTATAGACATTAACCAGACATTTGAAGAGAGAACAGTGCAGGCCGAATTGCGCCGTGTTGCTAACATGGAAAATTGTACAGGAAAAGTGGTTAATACGAAAAAATAGTAATAGAAAGATAATAATTCGGATAAAACCGCAATAGAAAGGGCTATAAAAAACTTGAAAGAATAATTAGCACGAGAAATGACGATGGGCGGAAACATGACGATGGAGAAGGAAGAATATAGGATAGAATGTATGATAAATAACGATACTAAAAAGAGAATAGTAAAGTTCAGGAAGATAAAAGTTAGAATACACTTAGATTACACCAATAATAAAAAAACAGCATAACCAATATTACAAATATAACTGTATATCCACCAACTAGCGTAGTAACAGATAACATGCAGAAAAACTACCTTTTGTATTATGCAATCTATTGTTTTATGAAACCATTAAATGTTAGTAGCTTTAGTGTTGATATTTTCAAATAAAATATTGATTTTTGCAACCGCGCAATAATAATCTCATATCCAGTTTTAAATTTAAGCTAAATTCAATTGTGTTCATGAGACACATGAATAAGTGGAGCATGCAAATTTCTGCAATAAACAACCCATTAAGCACTGATCTATACAAGTAACTGAATGGAAAGGAGGACTAATTAACATTGCGTGTCGTCCGCCATACTCGATGCAAAATTGCATTGCGTGCTCTAAGCTCATTAAACAAGTTTTTTAATAAGTAAGGCAAATTTCCCATTCTCAAAACAACGTGGGAAAGATTACGATAACAGTTTGACCTTTAGATCGTTCAATGGGAATTACACTTGCCAAACAGCTTAGCAAAATCTTTGAAAAGCACGTAATACATTATTCAGTCATGTAAAACAAATGTATTTACATCTGTTATCATGTTTATTATCTACATTTTTATTTGAAGCTGTGTAATCAAGTATATAAAATAGAATGAAAGTGCTACAAGAAACGTTTTTCAAATTATTTTTTTCAAAACAATATAACAATCAGTTCTTTCTATATCTCACCACTTTTTCAATTAAATGTTGCTCATTTAAGGCCTGTTAATAATTTTGTTAAGACACAATGAAAAACCTGTTTTTAATCTAAATTTCCAACTCTTATATTATAAATACATAAGACAATAAATATCACATTTGATTCAAGTATAGTAGCTCTCCGACTGTCTTAGTTATCGCTATCTATCATCTGCCTCTTCTAAGCTTAGATTATATGTTCTAATTTTTTTCTGACAATGACACCCATCTGTCCTTCATATTTTATATCAAACTTATGGGAGTGGTTTGATATTAGAAACAATAAGTTGAGTTTTATATTTATAGCACGTGTCCAATAAGTCTGCGTCAACGGAAAAAATCGTTATCAAAAAACTATAAAAAAAACATTCAGACCAAATCAGGTAAATTTATTCAACTAAATATTTAACTAGATTAAAATTCTCTCAAAATGTCTGCCAAGCACTTCAAAAAGTTAGCAATAGTTTTCTTTTTCTTCTGAAATTAAATTCACATTTTCTGTAATTCTCTATTTGAGAATTTCGAGATTCTCAAGCTGGGGAACCCCATAAATCACTAGCGTTTAAGATGGAATTATGGTGGCTAATCAATGTCTCTAACTGACTTCTCGCTCAATGGCTGATGGATTTCAATCTCGTAGGCAAAGAGTTGCGAATCTTCTTTGATGATTCATTACAGTAAAGATAATTAATTGAGATTTCTTTTAAGACATTTCTGATCGAAATATTTTATTGATGTCCTTCCCTTTATTATCATCGACCACACTTCCAGTACACAATCATTTTTTGATAAAACTAATTTTTTATATTGATAAAAATTAAAACAAGTATTCAAAGAAGGTAACTTCACTTATTACAACGTGGTGAAAATGGAAGTGGGTTTTTTCAAGTTCCTCAAAACACTCAGTGAAATTCTCTATCATCTGTTCATTTAACCAAAATTTTCGTCCAGGGACCAAGAAAGTTTTTAAGTTGCGAAGATGGTAAATCAAATCGGGTAAATGTGATGCGAACAAATTCCAAGTTTTGGTTCAATAGATTTTTAATTAGCGCTAGTGTGTAATCACAATGAGACAATATTTTTTTATCATTCCATTTTCTGCGACTACTTACAAGTTAAAAAGTAATATTCACTAATAATGGTTTCCGCTTCCCAAGGTAGTCGATCAGAAAAATTCATTTTACGTCCAAAAAAGCTGGCACCATACTTTTCCAGTAAATGGTACGTTTCTTACCTTTTTTTAGAGATGGTTTACCTCATGCAGTTCTTTGTTTCGCTTCTGGTATATCAAGGTAAATCCTACTTTCGTCCAAAAAAAAATATTGGATTCTTCTTTAACATTTGCAATTAGTTGATGTTTGCATTCGCATTTGAAGTGAGCAGACGCGGTACCCATCTTACTCAGAGTTTTATCACACAATTCATTATGCAAAAAAAATCGAATATCTCGAAATTTATTCGACATAGAATTTTTTCGACTTGCATTTTCGGATTCAGCGTAAAATTTCCCTATAAGAATCCATTTTCAAATTTTAAAAAATCTCAAATTTTGTGACGGACCGACAGACCGACAGACAGACATATAGTAACAAACTTTTTAAGTTCGTTGACAAAATGAAATAAACCTCTTCAATTAAGATGCTCATGGCCTTTGCCAACTCGCGAACTTTTACTTGTTTGTCAGTCAGGTAGAATAACCTTCGCTGTGTAAACAGAACAGTTATCTTGTTGGTACAGAAGAAGTCCTTCTTCGAACTGTTGCCAGAGTTGTCAAAAATATTAAGATACATCTCAGCGTACATTCTTCCGGTTACAAAAATGAAGGAACCCAAAGCGAACCACTAAAACAACCCCAAATCAAGATGCCTCCATTACCAAAGTTGACTGTTGGCTCAATACATTCGGATAAGAAGCGTTCTGGTATCCGCCACACCAAAACGCATACATTGAATTACCAGATAGTGTAGCGAGATTCATCACATCGTAGAACTTGTTTGCATTATTCCGCAGTCCAATTGCGATAAGCTTTGCACCATTGCAAGCGACATTTGGCGTTGACTGTGCTTATGTTGGGCTTGTAACCATAAAATCCCGTGTTTTTCAGCTCCTGATAAACGGTTCTGGTGGTAGCGAGGACCCTAGAAGCACTTTGAAAATCACGAGTAATCGTTACCACCGAAGACATCCAATTTTTTACCACTACCTACGATCATTAAGTTCATGCGACCTACCACTTCGTTTCGTGGCTGTTTCACGTCCTAGACATTTCTATTTTACGACATCATTTATATTTGGTTTAACTACCTGTAGCAAAGCTACGATTTATTGCAATGAGGGCACCCGTTCAAATCACTCAACTCTGCCGATATACTCATTGTTTGTCCAATGCACGTATCTGACATACATATGCTACTACTTGGACTTTTATCTCGTTCTGACATAATATGAAATTATATAAGGAAACATGCGAGATTTAGTATGGGAAAAATGTATGGAATTTTAGTGTGAGTAAATAACATGAAACTTAGCATAGGAAAATAACAAACAAAATTTGAAATTCAATTGAAGCATGATTTAATGAATGGATTATTTCAGGATTTTACACATTTTGGACTACATGCTGACGTTTAAACTAGTCATGAATGTTGGACTACGTATAAATATTTGGACTTCACAAGAATCTTAGGACTACACAGAGATTTGAATGTTCAAAAATAGTCTTAAGTATTCAAGAAATCCTGGGAGTTCACATGTCTGATGACTACACATGGATCTTAAGAGTGAATAAAAAAAACTCATAAATATGAGAACCTATCATGGATCTAAGATATGCCTACATTTTGACGTTCATTAAAATTTGTATGTACTTATTTTTGTATTTATGAAATAATCATGTATCGTTTGGCCGTTTCCACCACCTTAAACGCTACTATTTCATCATTCTCACATTTCATCAATGCAAATGATTTTCAGCAGGTCATCGTAACGTAAAAAAATTGTAACCACAAAAATCATTTAGGAACCAATGATACTGATGTCGACTGGGACGAGCGTTACGTGTTTCCCGTGAAACAAAATTGTGATAAAGAAATCGTTAATAGGAAATCGTAGTGCTAAAAGCATAACTTTCAAGTGAGAATAGTGCATCTAGTATTTTAAAGCGATCATACACAAACGTGCATAACGCAAACAACTGCCATAGTGTGACCTTTGATAATGAAGGTGCTTTATGAGTGAATTCGCGAAAATTCAATAGCGAATTAGAAACAAATGAATAATAAACAAAGAATAAAAACACGACTAAGAACGAACAGTGCAATTGGTTTACCAGATTTTATACAAGAAAAAGAAACTTAGAAGATTCTGAAGAATTCAAAAAGTGGAAAACGAAACAATTAAGATTGCAGAAAGAAAATCCAAAACAAGGAAATTACACAGCAAAAGAAAGCAAAAGCTACGTGCACATAAATGGATTTATTAAATAAAAAGTTGGATGAATTGAAAACAGAGCTGAAAAATTAATTCAATAAAACTCTGAGGATCTGAAATTAGAAATAACAAAAATAAACGTAGGATTTAAAAAAATTAATAGAGCGAGAAATGGTAGCAAAAGAACGGACAGCCGAAAGAATAGCTCTGGAAAACAGAATCAGTAACTTACAAGACAGATTGAAACAAGAAAAAGAGAAACGTAAAAACATAATTATACAAGGAGCGCTCATAGAAGAAAAGTACGCTGAAGAAGATGTAGAACAACTCCTCCTAGACAAACTTAATAATGATGCAAAGATTAAGAAAGGCCACAGTGTTAAAAGAAAGAATAATAAGAACTTAATAGTTACAGAAAGAGAAGATAGAGAAAAAAAAGAAGAAACGCAAAATTGGTATACCAGAAATTAATTATAGATAAAGAATTTCATTGGGATACCATTAGACAAGAACTGGTCAAAGATCAGTAAAAAAATTGCGACAGAAAAAAGACGAAAAATGACAAAAACAGCAACAAACATGGCAAGGATATTAAAAGTAGAAATCAAATAGCTGACGTAAAAATGTATACGAACATTGATGAACAAAATGTGCCATCTAAAATAACAAATAATAATGTTCCTTACAAAAAACTGAAAATGAAACCACAATTTACAAAAATGGGACAGTGGAAACTACAGCAATTAATAAAGAAAATGAAAAGATATAACATTGAATTATTGGGAGTCCATAAAACAAGCTGGAAGAGAAATACAGAAGATTATACATCAAATAACAAACATATTGAACATATAATAAACAAAGAAAGAACAGGGGAAATAAATGAAAACGGAGATTCTAATAGAATTGTGGTATGTATGACCTGTTAATAGGTAGCACAGTATTCACTCACAAGAAATATCACAAAGTAACTTAGATTTCTCCAAACCTAAAAACACAAATTCACATTGACCACATTTGAGTAAGTAGGAAATCTATTATTAGATGTTCACAACAGAAAGGGATCAAATGTAGGCACAAATCACCATTTACTGACGGCTAAAATACTAACAAACTGGAAAGAATGTAAACCAAAACGACAATTAAAAGAAAGTTATATAACACTAAGATCACTATAGAAATAAAATGTGCAGAATTCATGCAATAAAAAACAAAAGACATTAGTTATATTAGGGAAGTAGAGGAAATATGAATAAAATACAAAAGTATATTAAGGGAAGCTTAAGAAAGAAACTCTAGACAAGAAAACAAGCATAGCAAAATAGATCAGTGATGAAACATGGCGAAAAAATCCAAGAAAGTACATAAAACTTTTGCACCTAATTACAACGGATTAAATCAGGAAGAATCCAAGCAAGAGAAGGAAAAGTATAGCATAGGGTTTAAATAACACACTAGAAGCTTTATAGTACACCAATGATGTATGTTTACTAACCATGGGGAGAAAAACAATGCAAGAAAAATTAGATAAAACTGGAGCTTAGAATTAATAAGAAAAGAACTAATTTATTAAGTATAAAAATATCAAGAAAGAAGATAATATCAGAAGAAGAAATTACAGAATTGGTAAACAGTCTTTTATATCTAGGCAGCATAATTACTAGGGGAGAAGAAACCTGAGAAGATAGAAGAAAGAATACGCAAAACCAAAAGAAACAATACAAGTACTATAAGTAAACATAGACACTAAAGTGGATATGTTTAATTCAATGGTAAAACCAGTACCATTGCATGGATACCAATCATGGTATTTAACAAATAATATTCGAAACAAATTACAATCACGTGTGAACCGATGTTTGAGAAATGTATTATATTTGGTAGCTGCAAGTGATTTCAAACAAAGAACTGTGGTGTAGAATAGACCAAGAAAATATCACATCAAAAAGAGAAAACATGGTTAGATGGGCCCATACACTAAGGAAGAAAACTAACGAACCCACAAAAATAGAATCCACAAGGTCAAAGAAGAGTGCGTAGACCCTTTGCAGAGGATTGCAAATTATGGAAAAACTATTTTAGACCTCAAAGAAATAGAGGGACGTTATTATTATTATAACCAATGATACTAGAACTTGCAATATCAGTGGCCAGAAATCGACTCTTATTTTCCATATTTCAAAAATAATAAACATTTAAATGAAGGACATTGTAACAGAACATTGCTGAGTGATGATGAATCAAATTTGAAATAGCCATTGGATGTTACATTAAAAAAAATCTGGTGTGAACATCACACATCACACATTCTCAAGATATCTTGTTTACTGACAGACAGACACACACACACACACACGAACCAATGGCCCAAACCAACTTTTTTGGTGTCCTGAGGCTATAATTCGTCCAGAAATGTGAAAAACTGGGTAGGTCAAATTTCCGCCGATTACATTACTTTCCTTATTATAGGATAAGGAAAGTAATATTCAAATTGTCACTCGATGTCCTACAAAATATTGTAAAAAAGCACCAAAGCGTAAGCTCTTACCATTTCTGAGTGTCCGGGAAGAAGCAGTAGAAGTCGGGGTTGGCAGCACCGATCAAGTCCAGGAGCACCAGCACATCGATGCGGCTCAGATCGTTGACCGACTCGCCGTCAGTCGTCGCCCTACGCTCCCGCTCCCACTTCCTGGCCAGGTGCTTTGCTCCGTAGATCGAGTCCTGCGGCCCCCAGTGCTGGAACGCTTCCTCCCCGTCGAAGAAGATCAGCTTCAAGCTCAGGTCGGTCTTGCCCTTGATTTCGTCCAGCTCCTTCTTCATCGTCTTCGCCAGGTTCAGCATCATGGCGCAGGGAACTGCTGAATCCGTGGCGCCTGCCAAATGAAATATTAATCTAAACAATACCGCAAATCTAATAACCCCACCCACTAACTATAGGTGATCAATGAGTCTACCTACAACCACAGTCGCCTAGTTGGTATATGAAGCAAAGAAAATGTTCAATTATTAATATTGTATTCAACCTTCTAAAGATTCGCTATAAAGGTTCGTTAACACACAAACACATTATGAAAGACAATTCAAAGCAAATCATATTTTCTATACCTCTATAGATTTGGGTGTAGAAGCAAAGATTTTAAAATTTACTGGGCGTGTAATTCTCAAAATAATAGCTCCTCCCAATTATATGATCATATTAAAGAGCTACTTTTAAGACGTACACTTTTTGAAGTTAATTAAAACACTGATACAAAAAATTAACTCTTCATATTATTTGTTCAAAATCGCAAATATTACCTAACGAGGAGTTGCCTGCAAAAAGGTACTTTTAGTGTCCTAAACTGACAATTTTTCACCCGCCTTGCCTCAAATTTTTGCAAGGTGAGAACGTGGAACAATTTATTTACAAATGATAATAGCGGTGACCTTATGAAAGTAAAATATGCAAGACGATCCTGAAGATAGGCAACCAAACGTACGCTCAGAGCTCAGCCACGCCACATTTCTTATCAGCTGTCTCACTTTCTGTTCAAATGTATAGCACACAAGCAATCCCATAGAGTTGTCTACCAATCATAATAAAATTTGGTACAATATGGTATAGTAAGGGACGACTTCTTTCTGTGTGACCCAAAACATTTGAGATACAATGTGTCAATTTTGTAATGACGCATTACTCACAACACGCTGTCGATATCACCATAACTTTGTCTTTGGTGTCAACAAGTGTTAGTGTACCTTCATTGGTCACCCCCATAAATGTTCTGCGTCGCCTACATCAAAAATAACGATCTCAGGATCGCCCTGAATTTCCAATCTCCTTTGGGGAACAACTTGCGGAATTCATCCCTGTCCATTGAAATTGAAGTTGATCTTAATTTCCAAGACAACTGGTGAGTAATAAATATCATTATTTGCACACAACTACACATTTATTTAATGATATGAGGGGGAAGAAGACGAAGCAACAACAAAAAAATTATCATCCCATTCTACAGAAGAAACAAGGACCGTACATTGCTACGTTAGAAGGTAAACTTAAATACTTGAAAAGATATCCAATTACATCCTAACATACATCCCAACAACAGAAAAAGTAATGAGATAATCATCCTTAATTGTCAAGTACGATTTATAATCCAATCTCTTCTCCATAGATACAAAGCACAGAAGGAAAGAGTATAGAATATTAAGAATAGAATCTTTACAAGATCAAGGAGGAATGTCTTGCCAAAAGAGCACCATCTATTTATTCATGATGAGCTATTCTTGTCAACAAGTTTTTCTCTCAAGCATTTCCTTTTTATTTACATATAATTAAAAGAAAGAGAATGGCATCGTATTTCGGAAAGTGACCAGTGAAGGAGAATAATACTGTCTAGTTTGTCTTGGAAGTCCAGATACCCATTCCACATGACTTTCTACCACACCAAGTACTCGACATTTGTCAAATACGCATTAATGTAAAAGTCGTCTCAAGTCATGGGAAATTCAAGAAAAAAAAGTCTTCCAACATTTATCTACTGTTATGTCTGCAATAAAGCCGGTTAACTCATATCTCCTTTGTATATAAGTAAGAAAGAAGAAAATAAAAGGCAGCCCAAGAAAGATTTGGTCTTCAAGTTGCACAAACTGTGTTTTGTCCAAATATGCATATTGCGGCCAACGTCTCTACCATCATGAATAAGTCAAGAACTATAGAGTTCTTCCGCGACGTCTTTCCAAATGCACACAACATTCTGCTCATTTGTGGTTCAGCAAAACTGGCTAAAGATAATAAAAAGATGGAGTCTATCTATCAATGCTATCAAGAAAGTCATTTCTTCAAAAGCGACCGGATTGATTCAACTTCTAAATCTTTTTTTCAATAGACAATTCAAGCATTTCGCGATGAAATTAGAATCGAATGTGTTAGTCTTCGTCTCTCCAAAAGAAACAACATATAGAAAATTTACCTGTCAACAATGCATCAAAGCAGAATGTTCATTCTTTAAAGCAGGATACATTTTAGAGAGCCCTGCCTAATTTGGAATTCCTTCCACTGTTTGTCTTCCAAAATTACCAAAAAAACATTGAGGGCAACAACGCAATGCATCTATCTGTTTAGAACACTTTTTTTTGTAGTTAACACCAATGATATCTTTTATATGGTTTTAGCAAGAAATACACGTTGATACTTTATATCACTCACTGATACCAAATCATGTACCACATTTTATCATAGATGCACAGCTCCATGACATTCCTTCCAATATTACAGGATTTTTAAGTGTCTTCTTGCTTTAAGATTTTACCCTGCCGTTTTCTTACTTTGTCAATTAGCCATCCTGTGGTATAGATGACCAACAACCTTTTCATTTATTTGCCGATTTACCACGCAGTTTCCTTGTTTGTGGTTTCTCTATCACCTCTATTTCTGTTATCCATCCTTCCTATCTCTTACCTCTTAGCTTTGTATTATATCCTTCAGTGTTAGGCCACTTATTAAACTGTTTCTTGTGGTACCTGTTCTAGTTTCACCAGATGGGTCTAACATGCTTTATATATAGGTGTTGTTCTGTATAGACATGTTTGTTTTTCCAGATGAGTGTACTGCTGCTTTTGTTAAGTCCTGACTTCATCATGTCCTTTATAAACATTATATTCTACAGACTTAACCTATTACCAATGAGCGTGATTCAGAAGTTTTAAGAAGACCTTAGTGGTAAACCAACATTTAAAATAAAATTCCCAAATAAACAATAAAAAGTGTAAAGCACTTGCTGTAAAAAGTATCTCAGCAAATATGTGGATGACTATAAAAGTTAAAAGTGAAGACATAACTCTGAGACTATATGCAACCCCAAAAACCCACTTGATAAACACGAAAATGATCCTAAACCTATAACGAAAGTCAAGTTATGGCATTTATTTTTTGTGCGTTACGACTATTCTATGACTATTGTGGCATCTCCTACCCCTAACACACATATCCTATGGTTTACCCCAATTTCAAAGTACATAACTTGCAATAGCGGCATTTAACATGTCAAAGATTGCATTAAATCAGATCAAGTATGCTAATTAGTAAGGAACCAAGACCAGCACATTGTTAACTTTACTAGAAATAGATACAAAACTATCAGTTATTTCCAAAGTTTTAATTTCACTCCACCTAATTTAAACAGTCAGATAGACAACTAGACAGGGTGTTCGCTTAGAATAATTATAAAATTTTGATACAAGTAAAATAGAGTTGAGCCAAGTGTTCAAATTTTCTACTTCTGCTAGCCCCAATAAAGATACTGATGGCATTTGAACTCAAACCAAAACGTGTTCACATTTTTCCATACAAAAAAGATACTTTGTCCAGTCATGTTTTGTGAAGGCAAGCAACAGGTGTAGCTTGTGTTTTGTTGTTTGTTGCATTGCATCCTGGTTCAATACAACAGTGCCTTTATTACAAACACTAAACCTACGAACCTTATTCTGGTAACATTTGCTCAAAAATACTAGGTGTGTTGGTCTTTTGTGCAGGGAACAGCAAATGCAAGGTGGGGTGGTACAACATTGCATTAAAACCACATATTCCAAGTTGTCCAGTATTTTTTGCAGTAAGATCAAATACATGTCGTCCACTAAACGAGATGGAAGAAGACGTAACCTAATCAAAAGCCCATCAAAATTACCTAGCCATACAATGTGCTACAAAAATATATAGCATGAAGGTTTTCATCATTCCAAACATGACTGTTTCAAGAGTTCACAACAGTTCCCTAAATAAATTAACTATGAAAGCTGAGAATTTTCCACCAATCAGTGTAAGAACCATACAAATAAATCAACATGTGGTGCAAAATTAGTTCAGTTCATCAGATTAACCTTTTGGAGGTTCTAGATGTAATCCTGCTCATGCAGAACATTTCAGTCAATGTTATGAGCCACATTGCACATACAATGTTGCAAGTACTCTGACAGTGTCTCAATTTCATGAGGCACATCCTTTAAAGACAAAGGTATGACACTTCCTTAAAGCACCGTAGCCAGCACTTCTTCTTCTCAGAGTGCCATCTTCGTACGAAGGTCGGCGATCATTAGGGCTATTTGAATTTTATTCACAGCTGCTCTGAACAGTTGATTAGAATTGCAATTATACCAGTCTCTAAGTTACGCAGCCATGAGTTCCTTCTTCTACCTACGCTTTGTTTACCCTGTGTGTTTCCTTGGATTATTAGTTGGAGCCACTGGTATTTCTGACCTCTCATTATGTGACCCAGGTATTCCAGTTTTCTTTTCTTGATAGCCAGCACTGTTGATGGTAAAATTACCGCTGATTAATTTTGACAAAAATAATATGTTAAAACCAACAGCTCTTCCACTACATTTAGCTTTACCATGCACTAACATCATGTCAGCATATTCGTCATGTGATGCCAAAGAAATTCAATCAAAAAATTGTTACAAATTTTCAGCAACTCTGGTAAATAAAAAAAGCCACGATCATTTTGCTTCTATATTTATCCTATCTTTATATTGGTGATATTATAATATAATCAGGACTATTAAATCTAAAAATGAGCGAATTGTTTTTAACAAAAACAAAACATTAAAATAAACAAAAGAACGGCGATAGACACTTAGAGATATTTAAATAATTAAAAACTAAAATTCATGAGAAAAAATCAAAGATAATGCTAGCTAATTGTTTCATTGTTGTATAATCTATTATGGGAAAAGGATTGAATTATTCTGTAACGACTTACCCTCACAGAAACTTTCTGCCCTCCTCTGGCTTTCGCACAGCAGCACCTCATTAATCATCTCAACACTTAATTGTATGTTATCAAATTTCCACACCTAGGTGGCTTGCGTGATTGATAGGCAACGATTAACTTATCATTTGTTTCACATGTGAATAAAGCTCCCGATTTATTCTATCTTAAACTGCAATGGTTTCAAAAACCAAACAAATACAAATGTAGATAATGTAATAAAGTATGATGCAGACAATTAGCTATTTGAACCATTGCAAACCCGTTTGGTAAACAAATGAAAAAATGAAAATCTCAACCATACAAAGACACCAAAGCAAATCAAAAACATCTACAGCAAAGGTGTCAACTTATGCTCCTAGCGAGACATAAGTGGAATAAATTATCATTAATATTTTATCTAACATAATCATAGACTTACATAACCGTCTGACCTCGATTTCCTTAAATCAACTTCCTTGTTATTGTTTATAATTAAATGCCACCATTAGTAACCGAACGGCTCGTTTAAAAAATAATTAAAAGAACTAATTTACTTTTTTAATCAACTTCCTCTACTTTCAAATGAGTTTTTAAGTGTAAATCCATTACCACATTAAACGTGATAAAACAAATGAAATCTTAAATCTTAAACCTCCACTTACCCACAAAATCAGGATTATCCTTGAAATACTTGCTGTCATAATGGCAGGCCAGGGCGAGGAACCTGTCGGCGTCTGGGTTCAAGGTGGCCACAATGTTCTTGAAAGTTAGGGACCCAAAGACGGGCGTTGTGGCTTTGAACTCGTCCACCTCGATGTTCCAGCCCAAGTCAGTCAGCTCCTTTGTGATGTACTGGTGGACTCGCTCATGAGTCGGAGTGCCCACTACCCTGGGTACGAGCAAATTGTCTAAGACCTCCTGTATGTGCGTGATGTTGGAGAGCTTCGCCAAGTACTCCGCCTGCTCGCTCGATACCTCAGAAGCAAAGTGCGCATTCTAACAGAGACACATTTAAGTGCAAATAAAAAGGATTGTGGTAAAATTCGACTTACCCTGGCATTTATTAACAGCTGGCCTAGTGAAAAATGCGCGAAAATGGCGAGAAAGATGCTGAGAAGCAATGGGAGGCGTTCCATGCTATGTGGGGAGCACAAGAAAATTAAGTACAAACAATAGGTACGGCGCCGTATCGAAAGTAACGGTCCCACTAGCTACCAGCCTTCGCAACCACCTTCCCAACACGTACTGCGCCCACACACACCATTCAGCTGTTTTTCCCCAACTTAACCTACAAACTGCGGGCGTGAAGGTTTTTCCGCCTACCTACGTCACCTCATGACGTACCGTTATCTAGCAGTCGATATATATTTGACCAACCCACGCGTCTTACCCTTTGTCGCATCATATAGGAGTCGCATTAAATCTATTTTTAGTTTGCATTACTAAAAGGACACTAGAGTCATAAAGCATTAAGAAATAGTTCTATTGCTCCCCATTTAGAAGTATTCGTTAATTGCTAAAATTTCCTTAATCTAGCAGATAACCACACATACAGATAGTTCTTTTATTGCCACATAGATGACGTAATGAATTTTCTAATTTTCCAAAATCTACATACAGATCAGATTTGATTATAGACTAGCCACTGTACTTAAAAGTTTACCTACCAATTTGTATGGAAGAATTGAGATCTTGTAGGAGAAGGTCGCAATCATCCACAAATAGCAGTTGTCGTTTTGCCTTTCATCCAGAACTGACCTACGCACATTAAAAACGTCTTTAGTCTTCCCAGAGCAACCTGCTCTAATTGAACTAACATAGACATGCTGATAATACATTTGAGCAACCAATTTACACAGTACCACCAGTGTGGAGAACATTGTTGAGGAAAGTGGTGTTCTTAACAATCACTGCATCCCCAGCAGAAATGTAACCAGCAATTTTGCGCAAATCGGCCTTCAAAGAGACTTCTAGCGCTCCAAAGAAGCAAAACTGTTTGATGTGCACTTTTAATTTGACATTGACTGTTACAGGTCATAGAGATGGTGACTATAAATTTAATTTCTTTTGATGATCCAAATGTGCTATAAAAAGGAAATTAGAACTACTACGTAGAAATAGTCATTTTCCTGTTGTACAAGAACTGCAATTAAATATTCTAAGCTGGAAAAGTCTTTTGGTTGAGGTAATATCACTGGAAAGGCTGCATTAAACACCAAAAAGATAGTAAAGTTGTCTAAGATACATACTTAGGTGAGAAAACAACAATTAAAGGATGAGATTTAAATAAAAATTGAGTTTGTGAGGTCATCCACGAATATCACAATGATCACCTTCAAATACTCCCCTTGGGAAGCTGTGCAGCGACATCAGCATACCGACCAATGGATTGATTGAACATTTTGGTCATGGAGAATTATGCAGACTTCCATTGTATATTCCAACACTGTGTTTCAGGTCTTGCTAATACAGGTTAAAATATTGTCGTCTCTCCACGAAAAGGCCTTTTGCACCTTTCTCAAGGTTTTTCCAAATTTCTCTATCAATATTTATTTGAACTGCTATAACTAATGTAATCCTGCTAGTTACAGTCCTTCCTTCAGAAAAAAATCTTATCCATTTGTACACTGCCGTTTTCTTTATGATATTATCTCTGCAGACTAATTTCATTTTTAGTATTGCCGAGTTCAAGAAGAAACTTTTTTGATCATACATTCTTTGACAGCACACAAAAACAATAAATACCACTCAGCAAAACACTTATATACATCAATACACATAAGTTATGAAACCTTAGTTATTTGTACTGTGCTGCCAACATAAGAGTACAGTAGCAAGTTTGATCTATTTTGGTAATGTGAAGGATAAAAAATGTTATGTTGGGTGAATCTCTTCGGCAGTAATATTTCCTCTGGAAGAGAAGTGTTACAGTGTTAGAAGACTAACTTCAACACAAAGGTTGGTCTGACCCTTTCTTAAACGAATTTTAGAAAGAACCGGATGCTTACATTCAAAATAAAACTCATTGAAATGACAATGGTGGTATCAACAAAATCATCTACCAAGTGATAATGATAATATAAAGAAAAGTATCCAATATCAGGGTTTATTTGGCGATTATACAAATCTTGATAATTGCCGCCTTCTGTTGTACTGAATCAGTCTCTCCTAAAGGACGACTTTGATGATAATAAATAGTAGCTCTTCATGGTGATGATCATTTAAATTTTTCTGTTTGAATTTCATGGAAATAAAAGTATAATTTTATAATCAAAATATAATCCAAAATCACTGGAGCATTTAATATTAAGCTGATGATGCAAACCTATTGAAAATCATTTGATGTCTGCTTGGAAGATGAATAATGTTACATTGGATGAACCTCTTCAGCAATGATACCCCCACGAGCAAATTCTGTGTTAGATGATTCCCACAGTTACAGATCAGCAATGTCTGCATTGAGGTAACCTTCTTAGCCGTGTTTCGTCACTATAATCCTATAGACAAAGGTATTATTTTAATGTATTTAATTAGATAAATTATACGGTTTTTAAGAGAAAGTTAAATCACTGAAAACAGAGTATTCAATGGTGTATTTTAAGAAAATCCAATATTAACAATCACCTTAAGTACATTTTCATCTATATTTACAGTACGCCTTTATACATTCTAAACAAAATTTATACTGATTTTCCTTAAAAATAAGTTCCAGCTTTAGGTACACAGGGAGTCTCGTAACATCATTTTAGGCACCTTGGTGCAAAAATGGCTGCTTTCGTACCTCCATCCATGGTAGTAGAGTTATTTGACTATAGCAAACATATTGCGAACAAAATCCACATATTCACAGGTAGACACGAACAAATTTGCACCAATGCCAGCCTCGCCACAGGAACACTACAGCTACGCTTGCTTGCAATAAATAATAATTATTTACAAAACTAGTGGTCAAAGCGTGCGATGCTGAGCTAGTTCTTGGTGTTGTGCTGCGCCTTCCGTTTGCGGCTCGCCAGCATGTCATAAAAGGGGTTGTGGCTAATGCTGCGGCTGAGCCGCTCCATCCAGTCCACCTTTTCCTCCTCACTGCTGGCCGACATGCGGTACACAGTGTGCTTGCCCTCCACCACCTTGCCCTCTGAATCCGTCTTGCACGCCTTAATAAAGTCCGCGCCGCCACTCGCGTACAGCTCGAAGCAGTGCTGCTTCTGCCGGTCGGTGCACTCGCGCACTGAAATGTTCTCTAGCGGAATTATCCCCCGCGGTTCCTTGTCAGTCGTGTACTCGAAGTAGTACAGGCAGTTGTCGTTCAGGATGAACCACCTGCGCTTCCAGCTCTTGTAGCGCCCGCCCTGCTTCCACAGCCAGCCCTCTTTGTCAGGGTTGAAGAACGTGTGCATCAGGTCGTTGCCGTCGTCCTCGGGGATCTTGAAGGGCTCCGCTTTTATACTCTCGTACAGTCCCTGCAAAAGATAAAACAGAATTATTTCACTTGTAACGGCAAATAAAACAACTAACATGTAGATTTAAACTAAAAACAAATGAAAGATTCAAAAATCAGTCCTAAGGACCAGAAAATTAGTTGTTAAAGGTGAAGAGAATATTAATCAAACCTACAATAGCTAGAAAAATCTTAATTAAAAATTTTGGCATAAAAAGCCCCACTGATGAAAAGCAAAAAAGAATAGAAGTTGCCAAGACCTTATAAAGAGGCATGACGATGTTTTTAGCCGTTTTATGTTTGGTGATGAGAGTTTCTATAACTCTTCCAGAAAAAAAGTTCCAAAGACTAAAGGATGGACTAGGTGCTAGCGTTGGTGCATGCCTTCTCAAGGGTGACTGCAGGATATTCAGTAACAAAGTATGTAGCACTTATTTTAGGATAAGTCCGCGAACTGGATTGTCAAACCTTGTACTGCTAAGGGGACTTCACTAACTTATTTGTACTCTTTGCATTTTGTGCAAAAAATTCACAAAAACGATTTTTCAAACTTTCAAACTATTCTAGATCGAATTCCATTTTGATAACATAAGACTTCCAAATAAACTAACTTACACTGTAATTCATATTGTTCATTCTCTTGGAAAACTGCATATCCTACTTTTAACAAATCTGCCATAATGATCATGTTGATCTTTAAAAAGTGTCACTCTCCTCAATACTGAACAAAAGGCTACGTGATTTGAGATATCTCAGAGCCTTTTAGCTCGTTTACAGAAGGAGGGATACTGACGTTATATTCCATGTCTAAAAGAGCAAGTGTGGAATAGGGAATGAAACACAAATGTACATCCACTAAAACCAAAGCAAAGCTGTCTGAAGGGACCATAAAAGGGTAATTCTCATGCCCAATTAATGCTCAATTCTGGGATCTGCTGTTGAAGCTAAAACCATATCAAAACATACATATCAAAAGTGTACTTCCCCTTCAACACAATACCTTCACTGCCGCCTTAACTCAAGCCACATTCTAGCAAATGCATGAAACAACAGTAAACCACCCTCCTCATATCTCCATCTGAAATACTTACGACTATCATATGGTTGGACCTATTAAGGACATGAAGGGGGTTATTTTTAAAGCAATAATTACATAAAAACATTTTGGTACCTTCCCATGTCTTTTTACAAATAGGGCATTATTCGCTAGATCAAATAATTCAAAAAGAAAGTGAGAAGTACATAGAAAAGTGCTATTCCACGTCTCATTGTCATATATCGCTTCCATAATGCGAGACAAGTTTTGTTTAAATTGCTCATCTATTTTCTTCTTTATGTTCTTATACTAAAATGTGTCTTGTACATTTTTTTATACTAACATAATTTAGTTAATCTTCTCTTTTGCACTCATTTTCATTTACTAATAGAATTGTTATACTCGCCTGGTGTACATCAAAAGTGGTTTCTGTTCTGTAGAAAGTCATGGTTGCTTATCTAAGACTATCAGTTTACTTTGTAAGAAATTGCAACTAACAAAAATAAAATATTTTGGGGAGACCCCATCAGAAATACAATGGGCTGGAATGATCGCTAGGTAGTTTGAAATCGTCAGGTATTGAGTTTGCATTTCCCACACTTTTATGATCAGACGAGAATAAAGCAGCACGTACAAAATATGTGTTTTGGACAATGTATCACAATCAAGTAGGTCACCGCCCAAGACACCACAGCATCTCATTTAGTTTTATATTTTTTTCATATCCTCCTCTTTTCTTTCTCTTTTCTACCCCCTTCTGATATTTCCTCATTTATTGATAGTATTTTCGGAGAATTTTTATTTTTTTCTCCAAGATCAATTTTTGTCCAAGACTAATCACTTGTGATTCTGTACGTGCTTAGTAAATTTTTCTAATACATATCCAGCTCTAATTTCGCATTATATGGAAGTTGTGAAGAAAGGGGAGGAAATTGAATTATAAATTTCTTCCAATTGTCCAATGGAAAATAAAATAGTGGCGAGGTTCTAACGCTCCGCGTGGAAGCATAACCTACAAACTAAGAAGTTGAGGCTCTTCGCGCACCATTTCTAATGCGGGGAGATGTGGCAAGCACCAAGCTTTAGACAACCCTTGTTCAAAGCGTACACAAGTACCCAATTATCTTTAGTGACCACTAGGCAAGATTAAATAAAATCAAGCCCATCCACACTGCAGCTAGTGCCTGGATCACTCCGCCACAAATATACTCTTTAATTCAAATTCTTAAGGTACTGGAGACGAAATTACAAGTCAAATATATGGCTGCGTGTCTTTCCATCCAAAACCACCAATACTCTTCCCGATAACACCTTTCATATTAGTGTTGCACTTAGACTTGAAAGTGAAATGTTTATTCAAAACCAATGTATTCATATCAAAAAAAGATTATTGAACCAACAGGCTTTTACCATAATGATGAGAAACGAGCAGCTGGAATAACTTTGATTCCATGGTAAAATAGTTGTCTAGGATACGCCAAATTACCAGAAAAGAATGCAGCAAATTGGGGGTGATGCAGGTGTTAATAAGAGGAGGACAATTATGCTTTCACTCCATATGTTATAATCCAGAAAAGTGGTAATCTTAGATCCCGTTTCAGAGGTTATACAAACAGAAAATACAGCCTCCTCAGTTATGACAATATTTTCACTAGGAAAGAAGTTGGACGATATTTTTTATACGTTATGATTGTTTAATGTTAGTTAATAAATTTTTTAATTGTAAATTTTGTAGATAATTTCATTGCCTTATCAATCTGATAGAATGTTATATAGAACAAAATTGGAACTAACATATTGTTGGTTGCAACAAAATATATAAATGCTAAATTACCAATTATCAGTCTGAAAGCGATGCTTCCTGGTTGACTAATATTCCAGTGAAACAACATTGATTTACAACCAAGGTCATATGAGTCAAATGTTTCCTGCCGACAAACCAAGGCGTTAAATGGGCCAAATTATAAACAAGCTTATGATGGACCCCAAAAATAGTAATATTTAAGTGAGGGGACTATAAAAAAATAAAAAAGCACAATTAGTCACAAATGACAAATCAGTAGGCTAATGGCAGTATTAAGTAAGACAACATAAAGAGGAAACACTAAAATTGCAACAAGACAAAATAATACAAGAATAGAAGGAACAAACACAGTTACAGAGAGAACCAAAAGAAAAAAATCAGTGATAGAAGAACTGCAAACTAAAACAAAGTAAGAAGAGGGAAGTTGAAATAGCAAAAAAGACAGTTGACTGCAATAAAAACAAAAAACTTCATATCTAAATATACACCTTTCCAAGTTTTCACTCTCACATCTATTATTAGTTCAAGGTTTTCAACAGGGTTTTCTTCCTATTCTCGTCCTCGGTTCAAATAGTTCTATTTCGAATTCAATCAATTGATTTTCTGCCTGAAAGTCACACTTAAAATCAACAATATGATTACCTATAAGAAACCAGGTTTTCAAAGAAGATGCGAGTATCGGCAAGATGAATTGATTCAATACTTTCGTTCAAAGTTATTGCATTTATGTTATCATATTTTTTAGATCACTATATATGAGGCAGGCCAATTTATTCTGCTCCTAACTTTTGCTACATGAGTATTTGGCCTAAATATATACATTCAAAAAAACAGAAACGGTAAAAATGATCCTACTTTTTGGCCATATCCACAAAATGGTAATCACACCTAATGTTTTATACGCCTAACAGAATCACACTGATGTTCGCAATAAATGAGCTGTCATTGAGATTAAAGCCAACTTAACAAGAAAAAATAAGAAAGCATGCAGGAATTGACTGTAATGGGATAGATTCTTCTACTTTTTTAACAAATGAATAATGTATTTAACAGAATATAGAACAGAACAATTTAACATTTAATTGAGCTTTGAAGAAAATTGTTCAAAGTAGAAGAAGAAACATTCGGGATGATATTCAGATATACATGTTATCATCATGTTTGATTTGCTATTTTCAATTTTTTTGAGATATTTAAAAATGTTACATGTACTTAAGACAGCTAATAAAGAGGCAGATATCTAATTACACTATCTACCAAAAGAACAATGTAACTATGAGGGTGTTTTCTATCAAGTATAGCGCATTTGTAGCACCTTTTCAACATATTGAAACCACATTTGTTGTTGCTACAATGATTACAAGCCTTACAGAGTTTGGTTTTTGAGCGCAAACGCTTCGCTATTAATTATAGTGTTCATCAACAAAGTAGGCAAGTCTCCCATCTTTCTCCAATTCACGCATCCCCACATTTTGCATTCGGAAATCAATTAAACAATTGTTTGCCCATTCTAATTCCTTATCGCATGAAGCAACATCTGTGATTACTACGTGCCTATCAATGTATCTCTTATCAAATTTTTTGTTTTCAGAGAGCTTCATTATCACCAGTAACAGTCGTTAATGATGAAATAGTCAAACTTCCACACACTTGTTTCTATAACATGTCAACTTTACCTTTTTGATCACATGAATTGTGGTACAACCAATTAGATCTTAGAACAATACAAAATTTGTGAATAATCATATCCTTCATTGGCACATTCTAATTGTATTTAGAGCATTAAAATTTATAATTAAAAAAAGACAAAATAATGAATTGGAAAGTAAAAAAAGAGCAAATTTTAATAACTTTTTGCTCTAAAGTAAACTTGCCTTGCCCTTTTAGACGTTACATAATTTAAGTTGAATCTTATCTCTACATTTCATTCAAAGTACTTGTAATATAATGCGATAGCATACAAAATAAATATTTATCCCTATAAATGTCTAAACATACACAAGATACCCTCACGAACTAACAGAACAATTTGGAATATCATTTCTGTTATTTTATTATTGCAATGAAACAGTATATTTTAAGTTTGTGAGCGCGAAATTAATGGTTCCAGTAACAGTTGAAAGTCTATAATGTACGACACTAACAAAAAATTAAGAAAACAGCCAATTATTATCTCATACACTAGAGAGTGAGACAAACAGATGTTCCGCTGCAGGTTGCTTGCAACATTTGGTTTTCTGTACCATTTTTAATAGTAAAACGGCTATGATAAACCTCCATCACATTTCTGGCAAGAGTTTAATTGTAATCTGTAAACACATTCCATGTGACAAGTATAGAAGCCATACAGGCAAAAAATTGTTAGTGTTTTTTTACATATTTAGATCAAATTCAAATTTGCTATTGTTTCTGAATAATAGTCCACATCCTGGCTGCAAATTTAATTACAATTAAACAGAAAACAGTGAAAGCGGCGTTTCGTAGTAGGAATATTCGCTTCAGCAGTTATCCAACGCTCCAATACTATTAATAGTGTTTACATAAGCAAAAATAATTAAACAACCAAAGGAAAAAATGCCAGGCGAATGACTCATGGCTCGTTTATTAAGGAAGCACACACTTTCTATTTTGTTTCAAGCTTCGGCCATCAATTACCTGAAAAACAATTCCCCATAACAAAGCCATCGTACGTTTCATAACAGTCTAATTTTGCTTGGCTTAATTGTCCGAAAAGAATTTGTTATTGTTTTCACGGGCTCTAACGAGCTGCTTATTGCTCTATCGCGATGCTCGGTCATTTTAGACCTCTAAATACAAGTCTTAAGAGGCGACCAAATTACTCGCACCAACACTTTCCCTCTAGATCATGGGAAAGGGGACAGCAGTGCAAACAATGCCAGAAAGCGCGCGGACACTTACCACGAGCAGTTCCCTGGGCAAGTCCTGGCCCATGTTGATGCCTCTGTTCATTGTGATAAACTGCTCAATCGTAGGTTTCTCCTTTACACTGGGGTTGTGTAAACTGGTGTTGAGCATTATGATGGCGAACGACAGGACGTAGCACGTGTCAGAGTTCTCGAAAATGTTGTTCTCGCCCTGGCAATCACAGTATCGCTTAGCGAAGCATTCCATCATTCTGTCAATCTTCTGCGCTTCACCCGGCAACCGGAAGCTCCATAGAAATTGTCTGTGAACAAAAAGGTTAAGTGAAATTGTGTTAGTTTCTGACATTTGTAAAATTATGACTTCCATTTTCCACATAATCATCGGAAAGTTCTCAGAATTAACCTACTGTGAGTAACACAAGTGCACATCTTGTGTTAGGACCTATACCAATATTTGTAACCAAAACGGTGGAAAAGCTTTATCAGACTTTTAGTGAACATTTTTTGGACCAGTATAAATTTTCCATTGACAAAGACGGTCGAACGTTTCAAAATAATTACAAAAATGCCAAAAATATTGGCAAAGCAGGCCTTTTACAGATTTGGCTTATTTTTCTATATAAAATTAAGTTCGGAGCATCCAGTAAACAGTTTAAATAAAACCCAAATGAATAGAGTTTCATTATGCTTTTGAAGCACAGCAGAAGGCACTAGTAATGGCTAATGGAATTATTTTGAAGGTTACGAGGACCATTGCTTAACAAGTAGTTAGAATTTTCTTGTCGGAGAGACTTTACAAAGTCCCTTACATGTCTTTCAGTTCTTTTCGTGACGCTCTTTCTCACATCTTTCTCAAAATGTTTGTTTCACACCCTCTCTACTCGCCTGAAATAACCCTATTGCAATTCTGGTTTGTTTCAAAGTTAAAATTGAACTTAGAGGTGCATTTTGAACACCATTGACTAAAATTAAAAAATTACTCGCGCTTTCAACGTTTGTTAGAAGTACCCGGGGTTTGATCGATTGGTGTATTTAGAGGATATAATGCAAACCTGGATTTTCCGTAAAGACAAAATTTCCCAATGCTACTGCATAAATGAAGCTACTAAACAATTACCGACGTCTTCTTCATCAACATCAAGTATCGAAGTCATACTCATTCCTTAAGACTTTTATTAGATGTTTATTCTACTCCCAACTTTATTTTTATTTTTAGATTCATTTTTGTTTGCCTAAAATCTATATGTATTTGAACATTGCATACATGTATAAGGATCAAAAAGTTTCTTATGTATTTAGAATTTTGTTTCCTCATACTTCAATTGATTGTTTTTGTACAAAAAAATTAATGAACGAGAAGTATAATAATCAAACATGATTTAACTTCATATATTTATAGGTCTTATTGTTAGTCTTCTCTTTCATCGTCATCATCACCATCATCTTCTATCGCCTTTGAGAAGTAAGACTTCTCCTCATTTGTTAATTTTTGTATTTTGAACTTTGTAAAAATGCAGAAAATTAAGTATGCAACACTTTAATAGCAAAGCCACTCTTTTTGGCTTTTTTGTTTTTCTGATTCTCTTTAGGAGAGTATAAAGTATATGGGAAATTAAATCTTTAAGCCAAATTCTACATTTTCGCTGTATATACTGTAGCTATAGTAGTAATTCAGAACCAAATCATCAGAAAACATTTGTTTATTGCATAGATAGATGAGGTGTTTACAAAAGATATAAACTTGCGCACCTCAGGTGACTGCCAGATTGTTATCTGTCAAAATAAATTGTAAAAATTGTGGCTTCGAATAGAATACAACAATTACCTGTAATTCTAATTTCTAATTTTTGTTAGTTTCCAATCATTCTATATCCCCCATTATAATATTAATTATTTGAGAGTAGGTTACCTCAATTGATATTAGTTTAACGTTTCATAGATCGTTAAATCCCCTGGAGACGGCTTAACAACCCTAGAATAGCTAACGTAATATTCCATGATCAATCCATCGAAACCTTTTACATAGACCCTCTATATTAAATTGGACTAAACAGACGATGGTTATCAAAAATTGGATTTCTGGAGCGTACTACAATTAATAATGGAAACTTTATAATGCAACTGAACAATATAATTGCGGTAATATTAGGTCGAATTATTTAGCTAAGTGCCTTTTTAAATATGATAACTGTCAAAACTCAAGCTAACATAATGCTTTATCAGATCTAACGTACCTAAAATAACCGTTGGATATTAGAAACACAAATACAGCACGGAAGTACAAAACCACGCTTATCACACTATTGACTTAATGGACGACGGAACGTGTGTTTACATAATTAAAAGCCAGGAAGTGTCTAGCGATATACAACTTCATCAGATACTGCATATCACAGTGTTGAACTAAAAATGTTTTCATTCATTCAATTTGACTACTATTCATTGAGGCTTTTTTAAATTTATATAAATGGGGATGCAAAGTAAACTGAAAACTTTCGCATTTGCCTACGTAGCAAAGCACTTCGAGCTCACCTTAAAGCTTGCACTAAGATAAGGTCCGTGAAGTCGTGTAGGTCTACGAAAGCCTGCAGTACTTTCTCGTTGAATTCGTTCTTTTCGCCTAAATAATCTCCTATAGCAGTCTTATTCAGTCCCTCGCCCTTGTACAAGAACTGCGCCACGCTCTCGGGCGTGTTCTGGATGAGGTCCTTTTCGATGAGGTACTCGATTCCCTTCTTTGGGTCCATGTTGAACTTCTTCCGGCCGATGGACATCATCTTGGCCTTGTTGCTGTTCTTGCCCTCCTCGCCGGAATCCAGGGATTCCATCTCTGACACGACTTCGCACAGCTCATCCTTTAAAGCCTGTAAAAACCAAAGGTGATATCAGCGCAAGATACAACAAAAAAGCTTTCTCCAATTTTTCTTATTTTTTATTTCGCCCATCTTTAATGCCAAAAACATATTTGTAGAAAAATTTAAATTATTGTTGGTAAAGACAAAGTAGCAGCTTCAATGTTGTTAGTCTGATTATCAAATGGCTATAGTCATTCCATAAGTCTCGTCTTTGACCGAGCGCTTACTGAATTTTAAATGACAAATTATTTAAAAAAATAAAACATATTTTAATATTGAATTTCATCAGGGAGGGGGGGGGGTATTTAATTCTTTGATGTCATTTTTGACCATCTTCCACCAATACCTTCAAATGAACTTATATTATGTGGATGAATAAAAGTATGATTTTGGGAAAATTTGGTTGAGTAACCAAAAGTGGTTTGGAAGATAGATTCCTGCTGAATAGACCATACTGATTACGAATATGAAAGAATAAAATCGATATCTCAACTTCACTTTAAGTTTGTTGGCGTTTCTGAAGTCTCTCTCCACAATAAAGATGTCCTCTTTTCTGAAGATGCGATAAACGTACTATCCTTTCTTTGTGACGATGCCATTCACGATTGACATTACTCCAAGTGGCTGAGAAAAATCCACCACGGAAATGATTAAACAATTAGCCGCAACGCCGAGCATAAACTTCAAGAAGTAACCTCTATTTTAAACGCTAACTCTTCCTCTGAAAGCCATTGCCAGCCAAATCAAACGTTTCAATTGTTGCATCGAAAGACACATAGATGTCTCTATTAGCAAACCAAACCTTCTAGCACAAAGATTTGGCTTTTGTTTTTGGATTATAACGAGCATATGATACAGTTATTGCAAAATCAATTCAAGACTGAAATTTGAGTTTTTTCAGCCAGCGATATCGTCCTCTGCTCCTATATATTCATCTTGTTCGTTGGCCTTGATATATGTGTCTCTCTTTGTGACTTTCTTCTGGTATTCTTGATAACAACCGCCACAAGACACTTTATTATTTCGTATCGCCGTCTCTATGTCTCTCTCGATCAACTTTCCAATCTGGACTCCAATAGCACCATTCAACGTGTACACTTTGACTTTAGACTTGCTCAGACTCGTACCACATCTGACACATCTGACTCGTGACCTCTGCTAAAGCTCTAGGGTTGAGAGAAATGAGTTGAGTTCTAAGTAAGGAGACTTCAGTGCTTCAACTGCTTCAGTGTGCTCTGTTTAGCAAATGATAGATCACACGCAAATGAAAATTGACAAACAATTATTTTGGGTTGGTATCGATTACATTAAAAAGTGTGTTTCCTAGGATTCTTAAAAACATCACTTCGCGTACCGCCTGAGCGGTAAGCGATAGAATAGCCGAAGTTGGCAAATCGGTTGTCCTCTGTACAGTTTTGTATTATTACCATTTTTGTTCACTTAACCAAGTTTTCCCAAAACCATCCCACGCTCATATAGATAACATACTAAAAGTCCAGTTGAAATAATTGGTAGGGGATGATCAAAAATGGTTAGAACTTTCGCCATACACCTAATGTTACAAAAATTAAAATTTTTATTTAAATTTGTAAGTATCCGGCCAATGATAAATCCGTAGACCTATCGAATGATCACAGTCAACGGGCAATCTACATAGTAACACAATTTATCTCTAATTGTCCCCCATCTATCTAATAAAACCACACACGTTTAAATAACACATACAGAGTGTTTTAAAACGAATTACACTAGTTTCAAGTAATTGTAATAAAAATTAATGGTTTGGTTAAAGCAGAAACACCAAATCTATAGATAGGAGAGGGGATAAATATGCCACACGTTGCAACAAAAATTTGGCATACTAGAAAATATGGGATGGTAAGAGGAATGTTGGTACTGACAACGCGCTGCAGCAACATTAGGAAAATGACGGAAACGAATTGAATTAGAAAAACACAATACAGACCAAAATGAAAAAAATCTTGGATGAACGAATGAAGGTTGATAGAAGTTTCCTTAATTAAAATCGCTTATTTAGACTCGACAATTATGATTACATTTTCACACATTTAATTTCGCAATCTCGCCGATTTAATTACGAATATTGTCTTTAAATTGTGCAATTACATTTCTTTCAAATATTTCCAAAGACATAAGCCAGGGGAGATTACATCTCGTAAAAAAGAAGACCAAATGATACCACCATATTTTGACATTTGCCCAAAAAACATTTGATACAGAAATTTCCTTGTAGTGCGTGTTGTATGAAATGCAAAGCCATCCGGTTGGAACTAAATTTTTTTAAGCTCAATTTATTAATTTTGATCCATCAACATGTTTCTCCATGTACTCTCCAACCATCGCAACAGCATTCCCAACAGCGCCTTTATAAAAATATGACGCAATGACACCTCCAAATTGCCCACTAAACAGTTTCTCTATGAGGGTGAAAAGTCGTCCATGAATTGGCAAAGGATATTTGCGTCCTCAATGGGGATATTTTGTTTAACACAGTCGCTTCAACGCTCATTACCATTTATTTAGCAAAAATTAAGGTCATCATGCAATATATTCCACACACAATGACGAAACAGTTGCAGTTGTCGAATACGGTGTCTTATAAAAATACTTTGGTTTGGAGTTGCCTTATCAGGCACTGAGTAATTATTTTCGAAATTATTCATGAAGCCAACAAATCATTTAATTAATTTATTCAATGTCACATAATTTGCAATTTTTTTTTATAGAAATGTCTATTGTTGAGTATTATAAAGCACCATATAGAATTTGCCACGTCTTAACTGCACACTTGTCAATTATGAATTGGAAAAAAAATAATTAAAATGATATCCCGTCGAAAGAAATATTCCATTTTAAAACACCTGTACAAGTGATCAGTAAGTAATCTTAAAAACAAGTTTCATGTAAGGCGAAATAACATGAGATATACTGGCGCCAAAAGTAAAAAAAAATTTTATATCATCAAAGAAATATTGGGTTTGCATTAAGTATTCAATTGGCTAAAGATATAACAATAAAAAAAAAACACTAATCAGATAAAAAATCCCGCAATCTGTCTTATAATTATTATATCAATGCGTTTAGAAATAGAGCGAAGGCGCATTTTCGTATGGGTTCATCCTGTGCTCTTGCTGATTTTTTCACTGCCCAGTATTTAACTAACACAACTCGCTGCTCGTGAAATCAGGCAAATTAACTTCCAAATAAAAAAACGTGTCGAGTCAGTCAACCTTCTGATAATCTAAAACGTCAAATGGGAAATTTTCCAACTAAAAAAGAAATGAGGGATAGGCACAATCGCACACTAAAGTACAAAGGATATGTTAAACTATGCATCAAAATCACATATATCTTCCAATAGCAGAACCAAAGATAAATTGTACTATTGCATTAGAAACTTCTTCAATCACCTTATCATATTATTCTTATTGCTTATCTTATAACAGGAGTTTGTATTTTCGCAAGTAAATTCAGACCAGACCACGCCATTTATTGTGACATGTATATACCTGCTGTCGATAAGCAGATTCCTGTATTTTTCAACCAGAGTTTTTTATAACGTAATACATATCAATAATACAGAACAGGCTAAAAGGGTGCCGGTTTTCGACGACGGAATTCTAGTCGATTTTAAGAGAATTAGGTCTGCTTCGAAGAAAACGAGTTTTCGGATAACTCAAAACTTTAATCTAAACATATACTAAGGAACACAATTTGTATTTTTTTATGATAATTATTTAGGATGAACCAAGTTTTCGGTTAAAGCATTCTTTATTCTAGAAGAAAATAAGAAATCTCCAAACAAAGAAAACCGAAGCTTGCAAAGAGAAAAATTAGAATTGAAGCGCAGAAATAAATTAATAAATTAAACAACCGTTACTACTAATAAATTATTAAAACATAAAGAAATAAGTCATGTGTGAGATCAATTAAATACAGGGTCCGAAATATAACTTTTTTTTAAAAAAAAATGCTATAAATAAAAAACTACTAAATGTTTTTCCAATTTTTTTTTATTTGAAAGTACAATCCTTCCGGTTAATAATGGAATATAACTTCATTCAAATGCCTGCCTTGGCTAGCCATGCAGTAGCCTATACGATCGGTCCAATTTTTGAGTACATTTTCGATTGTATGCAGCTCTATTTCAGCTATGGCTGCACGAATGTTGTCCTTCAACGCCTCAATTGTCTCTGGTTTGTCGGCGTAACACTTATCTTTGACGGCTCCCCACAAATAAAGTCCAACGGTGTCAAATCGCAGCTCCGAGGCGGCCAAACGACATCAGAATTTCGACTGAAAATGCGATTTTCGAAGACAGTACGCAAAAGATCGATTGTAACGTTGGCTGTGTGGCACGGAGCGCCGTCCTGTTGAAACCAAATGTCGCCAATATCTTTCTTTTCAATTTCTATGAACAAAAATTCGTTCAACATGGCCCCATACCGCTCACCATTGACTGTAACAGCCGCTCCAACGCTCATTTTCGAATAAAAATGGCCCAATGATGCCTCTGGACCAAAATCCGCACCAAATAGTGAGTCGTTGTGGGTGCATCGGCTTTTCTTCGATTGCGTGCGGGTTTTATGTGCCCCAAATGCGACAATTTTGCTTGTTGATATACCCGCCGAGATGGAAATGAGCTTCATCTGAAAAGATAATTTTTCGCCCAAAATCGGCATTTTCTTCAAGTCGATCCCAAGCCCATGAAGCGAAGCGAAAACGCATTGGATGGTCAGTTGGCTTCAATTGCTGAACCAATTGGACTTTGTACGGCGTCATACCAAGGTCTTTACGCAAAATTTGTCTCAATGATGTCTCCGAAATGTCCATTTGTTGAGAACGACGGTGAACTGATGTTCCTGGCGATACGCTCTCGGCAACAGCAGCGATATTCTTGGGTGTGCGCACTGTTTTTGGTTTTTCACGCGTTGGTTTGTCAATAAGCAGTTTCTCTCACTTTTTTAACAAGATAAAGCACATACGGAGCTGACGGTGCCTCTTTTCTTCCCATTTCCGTACGTAATTTTCGCACACATTCTGCAGCATTACCATGATTTTCAAAGTAATGTCGCAATATTTCCCAGCGTTCTTCAAGCGTATACATAACCATTTTTGTTCAGCGGAAAGATAAAATTAATTTTCTGTCAAAAAGATCATGAGATAAGTGTTGTCATTCACTGAATAACCGCTAGTTCAAAAAAAAAAGCTAGATGGCGGACCCTATACAAAAGCAAGTACGTAAAAAAGTGACAGAACAATGTTCTGCAAGGATAAACCTCCATTATAACTGCTTAACGATTGTAAGATGGTAACAATTAAGTCGAGAGCATTTCAGTGTTTCATCCTAATTGAATTGGGCACAGTAACGTTTAATGTAATACCCATAGCTTTTATAACTGCTAATGCAACTGTACAAAACAATTGGAACGAGACGAAACTTAAACACACACTTTTTGAATTTTGCAACATAGAAAATAAAATAAAAACAATATTAGAGTTAAAATGGTGATCATTTTTGGAATACGCTATATATAGCTATTATCACATTTAGGAAAACAACGTAATTTTACCGCAGAATAAAATTACGAAAAGTCCAAAACAGTAAAGTCTCATACCGACTTGTTAGTTTTCAATAACTTACTGAAGGAAACAACTTTCCAGAACTAAGTAATTTCCTGGTTTCCAATTCAGAAACAAACTCGAAATGACTTGACGAGATATATATTTTTTTACGATTAAATATTTAAGAGCGCCAGTGTGGCCGCGTTTGAAGCATGTAACTACGGTGCGGACAGACAGACCCGGGTTCACTTCTGGGGCCCAGAAAATATCCAATAAAAATGAACTACCTAAAATGGTATAACCGTTAGCAGTTCTTCATACTTATAAAGCTTCAGATTTGTCATGAGGAATTTAGAGGCAAATTTTGTTAGGAAGAATATGCTATAACGAAACAACATTGCATAAATTTAAATTAAAAACTCATTGGGAAAAGGTTTCATAAATTATCATAAAGTACCAACTAATGCTAACTATCCCAAATTACACTTATGAACTAGTAGGGCAATAAGCAGATAGCGAATTTGTAAAGTAAAAATTAACTCTGCTCATCAACCTCCCACTTTCCCCAATAAATCACATACAATTTATTATTTCATTTAAACAATGAAGAGCTTCAGAATATGCAATAAATGATTTTGACAATCGGAAAACCTCTAAATATGATAAAACTTCGATTCATTTTTGAGAATACGCCACGGAATCCAAATGATTACAGGAATTTTTCTAATTATACGCTATCGCCCTGACATCTTCATTTGTCATGACAAACTATAGCAGAACATTAAAAGATAAAACTAATAAACATACATATCTGGAGCACTAAATGATGTGATATGAAATAACAAATACCTACAAAAGGATTCAAAAGTAAAAGCACACAAGAGTGTGCCGAGGCCTATACTGCCATGTGCAATTGAAACCACAATAGATATTATAAAAACATTACATAAATGTCAATATTAAGCAAAATTGTAGGAAAAACGAGAGTAGACCATATTAGAAATGACGAGATAAAAGAACAATGTCAAATTCAAGATATCAGAAATTGGACCAAAAGAAGAAAACAAAAATGGGATAGCAATGTAACAAAGATGCATGCTAAGAACCGACTCAGACTAGCCAGAGATCATAGACCACAAAGAAAGAGAAGCCAGCACGTCCCCGCAAACACTGGAAAGATAATCTAGATGAAACAGGCTGATGGCCTAATAGTAAGATGAAGAATGTGAACTATAGATGACTGTCCCAAACCGTTCACACCTATTAATAGAGCCTCATTCTTCTTCATTTGCCTAAATCTCTATGTTAAACGAAGAATACACATGCTATGGGGATCATTTATGTATGTAGCAACTTGAACAGATGGAGTCATCATCTTTCTTACATTCTTGGGAAAAGCTTTCCTAAGTTATGTTTTACAATGAAGACTACTGCCATTCTGAGAACCCACGGTAATCAATAATCTTCTGTTTGCTATCCCATATTTAGGAAGGGCTATTGTCCAATGAATCTCTTTCCCATTTATCGTTTTAGCCCTAGCATTGTGATTCAAATTTCACTAAAACTGCTTGGGGTTGTGATGTTTTAGAATACTCAGTAGTTGTTTAGTACCTTGACGTAATTATTTCGTTCATTATTATTCGGATAAAGCATTCTATCTCCGTAGCTCGACTGCAACATCTGTACTATTAACAGTTGGGCTGAAAAGTTCGTAGGCTGACACATAAGCGGCGCTAGTAGTATTAAATCCATGTGCTTTTTAGTTAACCCTAACCTTCAAAAGACTCGTGTATAAATTTGACAACTGTCGGACTATTAGTTTAGGAGATATCGTATTTTGAGTGAAGCAACTATTGTTAATTTTAAAAAAATGGATAAAAAAGAATTTCGTGTGTTAATGAAGCATTGCTTTTTGGCAAAAAAAAATACCGTTGAAACCAAGGCTTGGCTTGATAAGCATTATTTAGACTGTGCACCAGGAAAATCAACCGTTGAGAAGTGGTTTTCCAAGTTTAAACGAGGCGAGATGAGCACTGATGACGATGCACGCAGTGGACGCCCGAAAGAGGCTGCTGTAACGGACGAAAACATAAAAAAGTTCACAAAATGATTATGAATGACCGTAAATTAAAGTTAAGCGAGATAGCTGAGACTCTGAAGATATCAAAATACAGTGTTGGACATATCTTGCATGAATATTTGGACATGCAAAACTGTGTGCAAAGTGAGTGCCGCGCAAGCTCACAATCCAGCAAAAGTTTCAACATGTCGTTGACTCGGAGCAATGTTTAGCGATATTCAACGGTAATAATAACAAATTTTTCGTTGATATGTGACAACGGATGAAACATGGCTTCATCACTACACTCCAGAGTCAAATCGACAGTCAGCCGAGTGGACTGCACGCGATGAACCGAATCCAAAGAGTGGAAAGACGCAATAATCGGCTAGCAAGGTTTATGGCATCAGTATTTATTGATCACCTTGAAAAGGGCCAGACCTTCAATAGCGATTATTACAAAGCGTTGTTGGAGCGTTTGAAGGACGAAATCACGAAAAAACTGCCCCATTTGAAGAAGAAAAAGTGCTGTTTCATCAAGACAATGCAACGTGCCACAAGTCAATGAAAATGATGGCAAAATTGCATGAATTAGGCTACGAATTGCTTCTGCATCCACCGTATTCTCCAGATCTGGCCACCAGCGACTTTTTCCTGTTCTCAGACCTCAAGAGAATGCTCGCTGGAAAGAAATTTAGCGCCGATGAAGAGGTAATTGCCGAAACAGAAGCTTATTTTGAGGCTAAAGACAAAATATATTTTAAAAATGGTATAGAAAAATTGTATGATCGCTATAATCGGTGTATTGCCCTCGAAGGCAATTATATTGAATAATAAAATCCAATTTTATCAAAAAAATTTTTTTTTCTATGTTAGCCTACGAACTTTTCAGTCCAACTGTTAGATGGTGATATCGTTAGATTTAAACGTTGGCAAATTATTTTACAGCAATCATTCTGCTGCAAATTTGTGTAATGCATCTAATTTGCTTATAATATGCGTTTATGATCTTTCTAGCTCCTCTTGGTGGTGTACGTTTTACAACGTATTTTGACAGATGACAATCTGAAAGGCGACTGGCTGGGGTGCGCGAGCGGGAGTTTTTGTGCGAAAAAGGAAAACTAGAAAATAGTGGCTTCAATGGGCTGTAAAAAGGGGGCTAGAAAAACTTATACGTTTTGTAGATGAGATATACAGGTTACTACAGTTGAGAGAGAGGGGGGGGATTATATCGGAAATTGAACCAGTTCATTTATCAGTAAAAACCTCCATATTTGTATATGCTTTTATCAAGGTTTCGATCATCTCCTGTAGATAACTGTCAGTACAAGGTGGTGCACGAATATTTTATGTTATTTCATTAAGGTCAATGAAGGTTATTATTATTAATTTGTTGTTGATTAGGATCTTTCAACAGCAAAATTCCTATTCGAAATGTTTAGCCAAGCCGTATTTGTTTTATTTAATTATTAATGCTTTTATTAGTTGATATATCCTGTCAATTTAGACGTCCATAGGTCACCCCAAAATTATTACTATAAAACAATTTATGAGCTTGCTAAGGTTATTAAAAACTGTCAAACTTCTAAGAATTATAACAAGGGATAAAGGGTTGCAATGATGAACATACTCGTACCACCATTTCTATAAAATAACTGCTTTAAGTATGTCAAGGTACTATATAATTACCGAATACTCTTGGAGTTGCGTTAACAGACATTATAGGATCGTCGTGGTGCAACAGAATTTAAAAACTCATAAAAAGATGGAGTAAGAAATTTTTATCTTGCAGAATTTCTTCTGGTGTGTGATCGTTAATTAGAGAGAAATGTTCTCAAGTTCCAGCTCTAATGTTATAAAATCTACAGACGTGATACCATTGTATCTTACAAATGTTTTTTCATTTTGCTTCTCTAATGGGGCTTTTTTTAAATACGCAAGAACCTATCTATACTTCCTCAAAGTATCTCGTGTTTTAGTAAAGCTTCATCCATCTCCATCTTCTCTACCAGCTTTTGCAACCCCTTCGTGTCCCTACTGGTACGGAAAAACACTTCTAAGTTCTGCGTCGTTTCCGCTTTCCTTCATATTGGTTATTGCACTAAAATTTTTATTTTTGAAATACCCTGTATGTATATGAAAGGAAAACCAACCAATCAACCAAAACAAAAATTGGAAAAGCATATGTTAACCCAGATAAGCCTATGATTTAATGGTTTATCTAAGTCAAAGAACATTCCGCGTTGTTGCACTCACTCAAAGTACATATTTCCACTTGGAATGCATCGCTGCCATTTTCAAAACTTTTCTAGAGCACTTCCTTCAGAATCTGGGACAGATTCGTTAATAATTCTTTTATTATTTCAGTAGGCTTAAATTATTGAGCCTTTTAATGCCTTTTTTGTGGATATAAAAAATAAATCTGCTGGTGCAGGATCAGATGAGTAGATTGAACAACAAAAATTAGCGTGTGCACAGGCACTCTGCAGTTATATCTATCGGTGTTTCCTCAATGGTTCGAGTTACCTCTCAAACAATTAAGCGAGTGGATTCCCAATATTTTCCAACATTTCCAACCGGTTGAATGTCGGTGGTCGCGCTCAATGTTATTATTGAATTGAATTGTTTCAAATCCGTTTTGTCATAAAGAATCTTTCCAATTTGAAACCAAATTTAACGCGATAATCCTAACAGTCGTTAACATAAACAATAGCAAAATACGATTTTCTGTAGACTGCCACTGGATGGCAACATAAAACACACCTGGCTCACTTGTCCCTATATTTACCAGACAGCCCTGGTATGTTAAATATTGTTTGTTAGATAAATATTGAGTTTATTATGGCTTATGTATATATAACATTGAATTTTTACTGCTACAAGCACTACGCAAGCAGATAACATTTGCAATTATAATTAAACGTGCGTTTTAAGCAACTCGATGTTTTGAAATTCCTGGAAAAAACTTATCGAGCAGGAATCGCCTTAAACAAACGTGCCATCGGCGTTTTACGCATAAATTCTCCTTTACAACGCGATTGGTATACGAACACGTGTGAGGTTATCAGCGGTTTATAGCGGCGACAGCTTTAAAGCCGTTCATGTGCGCAGTTTGAGCCAAAATCTGGAGATCGCTGGTCGATAAAAAAAACCCTCAATTGCACCGCGCACAAACGTCGTTACGCAATCATTGTTATTACTGTTCACTATTCACCACTCACACAATGCAATAGTTACAAGTCATGCAAACAAAGTCATTGTTATTCGACCAATTTAAAAAGCGCATTGATGTGAAACGCATTTTGCACGCGTGCAAAATTCGACTGTAGAAATTAAAATAAAAATATCCAAGGATCGGTTCTTAAATGGGTTCCAATTAGTGCACCGCATATTTAAATTAATAGTCAATTAATGTTGAAAACCGGAAAGCAACTTTATACTATTCAATATACGAGGACTGACAATAAATTTTCTGCAGTAAGTTAGTACTGGTTTTGCTGTTTAGACATAAGTTATGGCATATTTTTTTTTGATAGGTAAGGGATTGTATCACAAAATGTCTCATTGTATATCCACAACACAAGATAGCTCAGTGATATTCTGTAATTGCACAAAGAACAATGTTAAATCAGTTGTTGGTAGATGTAGGGAACCTCTTCTATACCGAACAGTTGTGAGGTGGGTAGCAGCTTCGGGGATGACGCTAAGCAACCAGCGACCGGCAACCGACAGGACGGCCCGTGAGTGTGTGGATAGATGACTGATGTGTCACGTAAAGTAATCAATCACCTGATGGAGACAGACATACGATGGACCCCGGTTGAGTTAGAGCGAGAAAGCGGCGTCGAGAAACGCACCATCCACAGGATTGGCAACGTCCATTGGTATCCAAAATTGCCTACCACGCTGATCTACTCGGGTTACATCCATCCTGCAAGGCAATTGACTGACAACTGATTTAACGTTACTCCCTACGCAATTACAAAACATCACAGAGCTATTTTGCGCCGTGGATACACACTATGAATACACGACACTCCTAAGATCGTTCTGCTACTGGTCCAGATTCCAATCCTAACTCAGGAGCTAGCGCCTTCGGCCAACATCAACGAATTATCTATAACAATTTACAGTTTCCGCCAAGTAGTCTACAAGACTTACCTGCAACAGCCAATTTATGGTTGCCTCTATGGTGGCCTACAAAGCTTAACGGAGGCGTTAAATCTAAATATTAGTTAAAAAGCTTTCCACGTTAAATAGTAAATGTTAATTTACCAACTAACAGTCAAAGCTTATCGATCGTTTGATGAACGAATTTTATTCGGTAAAAATAAAAATCAATTTGAGAACTAATGAAAAAGAAACTATAAAAAAACTCAATAAAGTATTGTCTCAGGACAAAAATTGAAAGAAAAAATATTGTGGATTAGAATGTATGGCAGAACCGTGTAATTATACAATCAAATAACCACGGAGACCATTAGAGGGCCTTTCATAGCTGTGACATCTCTGATGGTGTGTTTAATTGTACGTTTAAACAGCAGTTTCAATTTGGCTATCCTTTATTACCTTTAACTGCACAATCTTTGCTCTTCCTAGTTCACAAACAAAGTTAAAATTACAATTAGCTAATGTTATTTATTTGAATGTTCGCATTTAATTAAATCACACAAATGATAGAGTCAAAATTGTATGGTTAATTAGCACAATCTCCAAGTTTAAATGTTCTCATACAATTAATTTCCTTTACAAAGAACAAAGAAGTTGTAACTCTTTCTTTGAAACTTCTATCCTTAATGCCTTAATGCGATACGCTCGATTCTGTCCGCTTCATACGCACCGAAAAAATTAATTTGTAATTTAATAGATGGCATTACACACTTAAGTGCATTTTATTTCATTTCTAACAATAGCAGTTACACTTCAGCAATTAAGTTAATTCAGCATTCGCCATTAAAACTTCGCAGGTGCCTCTAATTGCGAATTAACCAACTAACAAAATCACTATGGCACTATGTTCAAAACACGTAAGTTGTTTAATACAGAGCCCGGCACAATGCGCTATAAACTCAAACTCGTTTTAAAGAGCTTGTTCATTCATTAACGGTGGTATGGCGTTACGTAAAGATTCAGATGCGCGCACCTATTAGTGTCCAAAGAAATATTAATCACAGTCTAGAGCAAAGTCAGGCCTTAAAAAGTTGCAACTATGATTTTTCAAATTTATCATGTCCTGATAAAACCACAGCATTATTTTTCAATAATCGTTAAATCCTCTATAAAAAAAAACATTACTTTAGGGAAACTGAAAGCATAAAGAAAAGATACAGAAAAAATCAAAGTAGCCGTCAGTAGATATGAAATCATAAAGACTATAAATTAGAAACAATTATGCTGGAGGAAGAAGCTTAGAAAGAAGAAAACAAAGAAGACTGGACCAATATACAAATACAAGAAAAACTTAGACAAATTGAGAAATGCAAAAGAAACAGGGAATAATAAAGTGAGATTTAAACTGAAGAACAACTAAAATGTAGAAAGAAGAACTTCAAGAACAAGTTGAAAGACAGCAATTCATAAGGAAAAAAGGCCAAAAGTGTAGGTGAATTTTTCACAAAAGCAACTTATACTGTTCATCTAGGAGAAAAGGAAGCACCAATGACGCCGCAGTTGGTTTTTGAAACTATCGATCGGTAGTTTCAATGTAAGGGTGACAAACCATTTGTTTGAAAAATTGTGGTATTTGATGAAGACTTCCAACCAATCCTATTGGTATCTAAGTGAGGAAATTTTGAAACAATAAGTCAGGACTTACAACAATATATATATAAACAACAATATTAACAATCATCCTCTACACTGTAATACAAGTCCTATATTCGTAATATGTTTCTAGCAATGTTCTTTACCATTTTAGTATTTCTTATATAGTTGGAAAAAATTGTCTGTTGCCACATTAATCGTCAGTGTTCTTTCTCTAATTCATTCTTCGTTTGTTTTAATTAAACAATAAGGTGACAAATTTTTTAAGTTAAAAATTTTCTTTTGAGTTGCTATCGCTGTTACCACAATAATCGTTTGTATTTTTTCTCTAGTTTGTCTTTTTTCTCTAGTTTGTCTTTTTAATTCTTAAATTAGGAGGTTAAAGTTCTCTAAGTTAGGGCAATTTTCTTAGAATTGACAACAAGATTTCCTACGGTTTTATTTTTATGTTCTTTATTATTGGACATGTCTACAAAAAGACCGTACCATCGTCGCGATAGCGATTTTCATTAAAACTTCTCCAACATTTGTTGTGCTTTATTCACTCCGCCCACATTTGGGCATCGTATTTATACAGCAACTTTTCTGGTTTTAAGCTCAAGAATTATCTATTACTTATTTGTCGTTAATTAATATTACTGCAAAGTTTTTTTTTTGTTAATTGCTATTCTTATCATCACCATTAATGACTTCGTGCAGACATTCAGGTAAATCGTCCACTACAACTTTGTAAATCATCTATCCATTGATTGAGCTTCGCTTCTTTGTTAATCTCTTGTCTTTGTAGAGCATCGCTTAATGCTCGGAAATGATTCTAATCCGTTGGCGTAAGTCGGGGCTTTACAGCGTGTGGAACAGAATTTCCCAATAAAGCTCGAGGAATTTTTGCCAAGTTTAACATGTGTCGCACAGGAACAAACCTTGAATTTGTAAAGACACCTCTTTTTATCGAGTAAAATAAGACCAGGTATTGGTGTGACAAAAGAGTAGCTTCCGAATGGCGTGCATGTGCCAGTTGCCAGGGTACGCTGTTGATGTATACCCTAAAGTCTAACTGCATTATCAGTTAGATCGGGAATCGCGTCTATTAACTTTTGCAACTGATTTTGATTGACTGTTATGGATTGTCTTGGGCAGAGCTGATCTTTGAAATTGAAATTGTCATTTCCAAATATAGCATTAATCCGGCAACTTGATTATGTTGCTACTTTCAGTCCTGGTTTGAAGCTACACACGAAAGGCTTGACCGACGATTGTAGAACCCATAGTTAAGCACTTGGTTATGAAACATTTCCATTGTTGCATAAATGTTTCAAAACCAAAGAGAAAGAAGAATTCTATCGTTGTCTCCTTCAGTTTAAAGAAAATCAAAATGGTTTTTATGACTAGTTGTTTTAACACAAAACTGGATATCCAAATTTTATTGTCATGATATTGGTAACACGTTTAGACCATAAATTTTGCGACACGCAGAATATTGGTTCCTCGGGCTAAATGCTTTCGTCTTTTTTGAGACGAATATGGATTTTCTTGCGACTCAACTGTTGAAAAATATTACTAACGGCATTGTCAAGATCGCGTCAGTGTAGCCGCGCGGTTGAGGTACGGGACTGCGGTGTCGACGGACCCGTATTAATTCCTCAAATGCATGGCGGGTGGCCTACTCGGTCACTAAAAATAATTGAGTACCTGCGTTCATTCGAACAAGGGGTAATATTGGCGGTCGTCTAAGGCGCGATTCTTGCCATATCGCCTAGTACCAGAGACGGTGCAGTAAAGGCGGTCATATGAGAGTTTCGACCTCTCAATTCGCGAACCGTGCTCCCACGCGGGGCGTAAGAGACTCATTATTACCTTGTAAAGATTGGAGAAACATTTCTTTGTATTTCTTGTCTAATTCTCTATGTGTCTGTTGATTTCTCGCTAACCACGGTATGTTGACAGCGATTAGTAATATCTTGTTTTGAAAAACTTGCATTTTTTAAATATCCGTTTTGGAAGTTTTCATAAAAGGTAAGCATGTGTTACAATTGACCGCAGTAGAGAGCAATCTCATCGTTTACATATTTTAGGATAAATATTTTTGGGGCACATTTTAGCAAGATAGAGAGTAATGCACCATTTATTGAACCGTATGCTTCACGTATCGATTGCTGATTGTAGTTGACCGAGGTGTGAAGATCTTCATACTGATTGCAAATATTACAATCTCACTAGTTCGTGGAAGAGGGATATCATGGATGAATATATTGAACAGTCCTGGTTCAAGAACACCATCTTGAGGAATTCTTGCGTCTGTATTTTTTGTTGATGATACAGAGGCATTGATACAAGGGTCTCCAGAATAAAAAATAACACCTTTGCCAAATAGTGGGACAGACCTTATCGAGGGCTCTACAAACGTAGTAAATGTGTTTGTTTTTTAATCCCTACAATTCTATAATTATTTGCAGCTTTTGTGTGGTTAAACTGTTTTCTTTTTTTGTGAAACCGAATCGGACTAGAGAGATTGCTTAAAGATCTTCTAAAGGTGTATTAAACCCATAAAATATTATTCATTCCAACTGTTATAGTAATTTTTGCTTTTTCCGTGTTTGTCAAACATCATATGTGCAATTTTCCTGAAAAATGGCCAGTTCTCAATAAGGAATATAGTGTGATGTTTGAGAATTACGTTGGTTATTAAATCATGACTGGGTGCCTTTTTTAAAGGCAAAGCTGTTATGTGACTTCCAAATTATATTTTGGTATCGATTAAAAGTCATCTATAATAGATGTGTTTCATTGTAATTATTTACTACGTGGGAGAAGGTTCTGTTGTTGTTTGGAATTCATGGTGTAAGTCTTCTAAAAGTCTTGGTCAGATCCGTAGCTCAGGTCGGCGCGCTTTTAGTTTGCCGCGTTATACTCTTTGTGGCTTTATATAGTTCAATACTTGTTGATGCTATACCTTCGACAGATTTCTGGTAGTTGTAAATTCTTATTTAATTGATTGCTCTTTTGATCAATGTTTTTTTAAAAGTGGTGTTTTTGTACTTTGCCATTATTTCCTTATTCTACTTTTTTGTTTGATCAGTTTCAGGATAATAAACTAGGTGAATGTTGAGGTTATATTTCTTTTGGGGTAGTAGGGTTTCGTGCTTGAGTCAATATCCTGTTGAGTTGCTTAGTTAATATAAGTTAATCAGTCAAAATCTAGATGCTTTGGAACACATCCCAGATCCCACGTTTTAATGAGTCTTGGAAGGTGTAGGACTTGCATCGGAGTTGTGGTAAATGCTATACGCGCCAGAAGATGGATTGACAAGTTAAATCTAATAGAATAATGTCCCATCTACGATGGTCATCTAGCTTCATCCAAATTAAGCGCTAGAGGGCATAAAGGTTTAAAAAAAGACAAATATATTGTTATTCATTATATTTCAAAATTTTAATTCTTTTTTCTAAATTATTAAGATTTTCTAAATTTTTACCAAACTAAAACATTCAACTGGCAAACGTCCCCCTCACCAAAATTTAAAATTTCCTCGTGCCCATATTTTCTACAATCTTTTAATGATTGCAACGCTGTATGTCAATGACTTTGGAACAAATTTTACTTACATTTTTGAGCTTTATTGAGAGAACTAATTGTCAATTATCTTACCCTATAACTTTAAATTTGCACTAAACGGAAAAGTAGATGTGATGTTAATAGGTAAGAATCAGGGCAAGCTAGCGAGTCCCCTAAGAAAGTTGCAGCACCTACCCATTTGGCGTTCGCACTGGTCAAAGTCGAGAGGTCCCACTCGCTCCTAGAGGGCGCCGCGAACTTCTGCGGGCTCTTGCTCTTCTTGCCTACTCTCCGCAGCGAGTAGAACCAGCTGGAAACGTTGGCCACCGATGTAACGGACCCTTTTCGTTCCCGCCCGACGGTATTGTATTGCATTTTGACATCTGTACACAGCACTGTGGATTTTTTGTCTTCAATGCCCACTAGCAACATTTAACACCGCTTCGTTCAGCACCGATCGGACACCAAAGGTGAATCTTTGGTTGGTATGAGGAAAAGGCACTTCCCGGTGTATCACAACAGATTAAATTAAGGCACTGGCTTTTTTTCGCAAGAACGTTTACATCAGCTTCACTTGTCTGTCCTTTGGCTTCCGCTTTTGACTGTTGACTGGGACATGCAACCGATCTGCCGATGTATCATCATCCTGCCGGCACTGATAGAACATGTTTTCAGTGGCGGTGCACCACGAGCCAGCAGTAGATAAGCCAGCCTTGGGATTATTTCCCTTTTGCTGTTCGAAAGACGCAAGAAGCCGCGCGCGTCTGCAGCATCCACGAAATTTGCTTATCTAGAGAAAATAAATTAGTCACTGCGATGTTTACTTTGCGAGACTAACGAGAGCACAACTCTAGTTTACATAGCTACCAATTTTGATCTCAAGCGAGACCAATAAACCGCCTTTACTATGGCAAAATGTTCAAATTCCAAAGGGTGACATGCACCAAAGCCAGCCGCAACGTGCTGTAACGCTCATTTCGTCTTTTTTCAGACCAGGCAGCGTTTTTGCACGGCTGCGAATTCTATCAGCGACATCTGTACCGCGTCACACATGCCCAAGCTACAATGAGAGCACTATCACCCTGTTTGCCCAGCAGTTTATCTTGTTAGATAAAATTATAATGGCCTTTTCAGAGCTAAATTTAAAACGACAGCGGCTGCATTTGAGGCATGCCTGCGCGCGCTGCTCTGCCCAGATTTCTGTTAAGTCAGGTCAGGCAAATGCTAAAAGCAATGCTCGAGTTTCCACAACTTCCATCGGGATGCTGGAGAGCCGCCGTTTACGACATACACAATCGGAAGGCCTGTTCGGCCGAATCAGAGGTAAGGCAGGATGAAACGACTCTTTGTCCCAACTGATAACAAATTGGGAGCTCTAAGAAGATTTAAAAAATGATTTTAACAAACTGTTTCTTCGTTATCAACTATTTTAAAAAAATACAATTTACCAATTACGTAGAAGTTTTTTTATAGAACGAGCAGACAACAAAGCAATTCAAACAAATTAGAGGAATCTTTCTATATTCTCTCATAAAAACATGGAACATAAAATGTTTAATCATCTTTGGTGTAGAAAAGGGTGTCAATTAAAAAGTCCAAAGAAAGGAATACGAGAATTGAAAATATCGAGCCAATGACAATGACTCAATACTTTCCAGATAGATCACGTGTAATATTTGACTAATCTGCCTCAAACTCCCAAGTTATTTTTCCTTTTCTATTTCGAAGTATTTTGTGCTGATTGCCGATTCCTTAAAATTCCATTATTACTATATTCACAAGATGAACACATTTAATTGTACCATTTTTAAGCCCTCTAGTTTTCCTACAAATATAAAGATTCACTTCATCTCTTCATTTATCATCATCTCACGTCTATCTTTGTATTGTAATTGGGTATTTCACGACCAAACGAGTGGGGCGGGGCCTAGACTATTAGAGTCCTGAAGTAGGCAGAGCCTACCTGGTGTTTTCTAAATTGTTGAACATAAGGTTCTATTTGTAGGTAATTTGACTTATTTGCATGAGGTTGTTTCACATAAATTATTTAATTTTTGATCAGTCGTGTTTTGACTATTATTTCATAGTCTTCGGCTGACCTGCAATACCTAAACATCTCCTCTTTCCTCTCTTACAGAAATGCTCTCAATAGGAGATATTCGACAATGTTTTCTTACTCGATTCAAAAAAGGACACAAAGACAAGAAAAATTAAATGTTGAGTGAAGATACCTGCGACGAACGAAAGACACAATGTTGGTATCAAAACTTCATATTAAGAAATGTTGAATTAGAAAATAAATTATGTGGATGACAGACTCTTATTAAAGAGGAATTAGGGGTAGAAGTCAAATAAAATCTATTGATCACTATTCAGTGACTCACAGATAGCTTCAACATATCAAAAGTGACCATAAGTCATCATTTCAAAATAATCGGGCGGTAGACTAATTAGCCTTACTCTCACAATATTACTTCCTTTCAAAATTTACATCCTGGTACTTTTCCAACTCATCGTTTCCTTGCTTGAATCATTCAAAATTCAACTTGTGACAGAATAAACGTTTACATTCTCAAAAGAAGATACTCCTAATTAATTAGAGTAATTATTATAGATATATGGAGAGAAAAATTCCAACCATTTATAATAGGGTAATTTTAGAAAGTTATCTGAGCGTAGAGATGCATAGAAGGGATTCATCCCGTAGGGTACCTCACACTACCGTTTCTTCACTCATTATCACGTCGGAACAAGAGGTATTCTTCTCCGCCGCATAACGAATGGCAAAAGACCTAAAACCTCCCGAAATTTTGAAAAAACTTGAAGCACCCTTCAAGGATAATGCCCTTAAGAAGGCTAAAAAATGGGGAAATGAGAAGCAATTAAAAACGAAGGTCGCATACGTCGCCCACGGATCAGCGTGATATTTACATTGTCCACCGCCTACTCGAAGATGCCGAATAACGGTCCCTGAAATTGCTTCTGTTGAGTTTTAGTCGAAACAAAACTCGTATATCGTTAAAAAAGATACGAATTTCCAATTTCAGACATTATTCAACTTCACAACCACCCCTGTTTCTCTATAGCGGGCCAAACCAAAAAAAAAAAATCAATTTGTATTGGACTATAATGGAACTATAGTCCGAACTTATCGCTCTGCTATTATCATTTCTTTGGACCACTAAGAGAAACACCTGGAAGACAGTGATTTGAACGCGATGTTGCTGTCGAAGCATTCGTGCGCAATTGGCTGGTACGCACCGTGAGGCAACCGGAGAGAGGTTCGGTATTTAAACGTTGCAGATACGGATGGTTGTATGCCATTCCCTGCATAAAGTTTGCTTGCATTACCGCTTCTTTAGTGTATGCCACAATGTTAGAGTAAGAGGTATCCTTCCCAGTTGTACAACAACCGTCTGAAATTTTGAGAAGGCAAGGCACAGTTCGACTACAACACTTTTAGAAGATTCAAGTGTATGCGTGGCATAAATAATTTTTGGAATATATGAAGCAGTTGAAAAGAAAGGTCACCGACATTTCCCAAGAACCAACATGACTGAGAATATTCCCATTGAGTAAAGAGCCGTGATTACAGTTCTTACTAAAGGTCCTACTCAGATGGTGTGTATGGTGAATATACTTCTTCATATTCCATTGTAAAGGTACGGGCAAAGCAATTCCGTTTGAGTAGAGTAAGCATCGAAGCAAACTTCGTGCAGACCGACCAGTTGAAGTGTTTTCGGAAGAAAATGCTGCCCTCGTTGAGTTTATAAGCGTTTAAAAGTATAATCTCCTAACAAAAATAGAATCGAGTCAATCGAATGATGCAGACCAGACAAAAAACGGCCAAGGAATGCAATCGACAAAAAAGGTCATGGCAACGACTTTTTGGAGTTAGGATTTTTCAAAACTGAAGAAAGACCTTGGAAATAGAAAATTTAACAAAGATAGAGTTGCAGGAAGCTGTTTTGGAGCATTTGACAGATAAAACTTCAAAATATTTTTTCCAAAAGTTTTAAAATATCTAATTTCGAGAAATAATAAATCTGTCGTAATACATGAAGACTACATTGTTATAATATCACATTAATATTTGGCTGTTTGTCTATGAGTGACCGTACGGCTTTTCAATAAAAAGCGAGAATCAGCATAGCACCCACTACACGCAGCCATATTTTGAACTTTATTTAACCAACAGCTATAAAGAGAACATCTGTGCAACAGCAGTAGTTCCCGACAACCGCTGTTTGCATTTTAGAACAGCTGTGTGTTTTCTTGCACAATTGCTTGCATTTCTAATGGGAATACGATGCGCCTTTGTACTATACATCCTAAAAATTGCTCGTGTTTATTTTAAAAAATATATAACTGACAGATTACAATAGGAGTCACAAAAAATTAATGGCGATATCAGGCATGTTTTGCTCTACTAATTTCACTCGAGTACTTTAGCAATGGAGGCACAAAAATATAAACCAAGTAAATATACGAAGACTAGATACATCTAATTTAGATAAAGGCAGTTAACATGGATCTGATAATCTTAACATTGAAGATAAGCTTCGAAACCATAGACCAACTACAATAGACAAAAAAAAAAAGATACCATGCATTACTTGAAGATAACGTTAATGACTGAGAACTTCAGTTTGGAAAGACTAAAATGCAACAATAGTTGATCAAAAAAATTAGTACGTAACTTGAACTTGTTCAAAAGTAGGTAAAAGTGGTAAGTAGGTAATTGGCGTTATATCTAGGAGGGTGGTTTGATATTAAAGTATTGTATTTTTGGAAGTTCAACGCACTTATACCAATATATGTTTGCACTCTTATATCACCTTTTGTTTAGCCCAAATTTTTATTCACTCAGGAGAGTTTTGAGTTTTGGGAAAAGCTTGTAAGCCGAGTGATTCGATGTCATTTCAAAAAAGTGTTTTTCGATCGTTGCCTTCTACCTCTTCAAGGGTTAATAACTGTTTTGACTTCACAGCAGAATTTCTTTCGCATCCCAAAATACTGACGCTATCACCTTTATAGTGACCGTACGCGTTAGCAGTTCAGTTTGGATTGCTATTTCATTTCGCATTGTGGTGATTCCAACATTCTTCCACGATAAGAAAACGGTACAAAAACTGCTCGTAGCCTCTGCTAACTCGCACAATTTCACTGTTGGTCAAAACCATATCATGAATTCTGGCGTGGAAGCCACATTTGATGTTTGTTGTGCCACGCTTCAATTCGTTTGTCTAAAGTCAAATAGTTTCACAGGAAGGGACATAAATCACCCAATGCAAGTAAAATCGTTCATTGCTACCCCATGAAAAAAAGGAAACTCGAATCACACCATTTTTGGTAGCTTTGTAGTCATAGAAAATATCTATCGGAAGAAATGTATGATCATGTTAAAGTTTTTCAAGAAAAACACAGAGTACTAGTTATGACTATTGATATTAAAAAATGGATTATAAGTTTCGATATACCAATCTATCTTCTTTTCTAAGAAAAAGCAGAGAAAAGGATATCTAAAAAGAATTAACAACTGTTTTCGTTCTCATGGAATTAAATTTAATTTCAAGTAGATAAAAATTATTTACCATTCTTAAAAGTCCATCTAAAATTTACAAGGAACTCCAAAACTGCATACAAAAAACGTTAGCCCAGGTAAAACTAGCTACATTTATGTACAATGGTTCTTTGTACTCCTAATAGTTTGGGATAACACAACTTCAACCGTTGGGTTACAGGTAGAAATTTACCTGGCTACAAACTGAATACGAAAAACTTCCCTATGCCGCCATAAAACCCAGATTAACCGAAAAATCTAAAAAATACGCCGCTTTCGTTAAATAAAAATCAAAGTCCGTTCGGCCTTAACTGGTAAAGTATCAGTGCGTCACCAATTCAGCTCACCTTCGCTGCGTCAAAGAAGATTCGAACAAATAAGATAAAATAGAAAAACAAAATCGTTTTACAGTTGCAACGAAATGCCGAGCACGTTCCGATAAACACAGTACGAACATGTTTAGTACCCTTTGTTCTCTGTAATTCCACAAACTCATATACTTCTTAATTTATTCGGCAATGAAACGTACTATGCAAATAAGCAGTTAGAAATATTTTTCTATGAATGCAAAGAAAGCGTCAATTTACAGCCATACTGCTCAATAATTACCATGGAAGACTTCTGCGGGAGCCTTAACCATTTTTTGGAAGTCGCGCTCGCTTTGGCAACCGCCGCAGGTTAAAAATACCTTGAAGAAGTAGTAAATATATCGGAAAACTGAATAAAAATATTGCCGAAACACTGAACTCGATAAGCAAACAAATCCGAACTATTTCCATGCGAAAACAATGATTTGCAGAACTAAAAATAGTGCAAATCTTTACTTTCAACGCCCGTGACCTCGAACTTCCTATTTTTTTTTAAATAAAGGAAAAAACAAAAATGCAGGTTTTATAACATTATGAATAATGGTATTAGGACCTCAATTTTCAATAGTATGTAGTTTAAATTACACATTGCCTTTGACCTACAGTTCTAGTTAAGCGCCATCTATCAGTTTTAGAACGTACTTCGAGAAATGTCTATTCCACCAACATAACCTAAAAATCAGAGGTGAAGGCAATATCGTGCGACATTCAACGTTTGTGACGCTGTCTCCTTTTCAAGTTTCAATTTAAGAAAGTGACGGTGAACTTCTGGAAATAATTTGTGCCGCTTTAGGAGAAGATGTTTCCTTCAGTATTTGTATGAGTATCAGCGGTATAAGAATGAAAATTTTGATCCACATAATACCGAAAGCCCCAGATAATCAAAGAAAGTCGATAAACTGGACGATTTCATAAAAAAGGTCGGTGGGTTCCTTACGATTCACAATAAGTACAATAATATACACTAAGGTATTTCCTTTTCCTATTAAAAAAGACCAAATTTTGTATCTGTGAACTGCGACGGAAAATGGATTCTCTACGAGTATAAAGAAAATCGAAAATTGTGGATTTAACAAGTTGAACCGTATACAAGACCAAAACCGTACAATTGAATATTCACAAGAGAAAGCTATTGCTATATATAGTAGGATCCATCAGCGCTATCCATCTTGCCCTATAAATTACTTCCAACTGGTGAGTTGGTAACTGACTGTTACTAGTACCAATTTGGGCATGTTAGCAACAGAGTGAGGTGGATGCAAAAAGGTCTTATACCAACAAGAAAAAAAGAAAAGTCACACCGACTTTGGAAATGACTATCGTCTTGAATGTATTCTTCAAACTTCGCCCCTTCAAATTGCCATCTCTTAAGATCCCTGTAACATGGCGTGACTAATATCCGCTTCACTTCTAACAAAGATGTCAAAAAAGTTTGATTGGCTATTGGTCAACACGTTAATCAAATTGTTCGATTTAAAGAACGTTCATGATTGACTAATAACAAAATTCCCGATTTGTCGTGCGACAAGCGACATTTCACGGAAATTCCAACCGAGTAACTAAGCTGTTGACCAACACATTGAAAGTATCGACATAATGGATACAGAAGAAAATCTCATCAATTTCACGAGTTCATAAGTATAAGACATTTCTCAAGATTCTGGGCGGTGGATTTTGTGTATAGGTAGCTCTTCATGCTTACTGAAACTTGCTGGCCGTATATTGCGTTGTGAGTTTTATGGTTGAACTTTAAAGCAGACAGAAACATCCTAATTTTTCCAAAACATATTTAAGCTTATTTTTGGGTCGATGGTCATGGTGTATCCACAAAAAGTTATTGTCTACGTTAAATTTTATATGTTGGATGATTAATTGAATTTTATTTTTGCAATATGAAGAACACGTGACTGTGCTTAGTTCTATAATTTCATCTCCTCTCTAGAGAGTATTCCATAGATGTATGTAATTTATCTGAGATGTGAACACGTCACTGTGCTTAGTTCTATAATTTCATCTCCTCTCTAGAGTGTATTCCATAGATGTATGTAATTTATCTGAGATGTGATTTCAACAAGATAACGCCACATGTCCTACTTTTACTAAAACTATAGCTTCACCATTCGAAGACCAATAATAAGATTCTTTCGAGAAATGCACCTGTCAACTGACTACCAAATTTTCAAGACGTGACGTCATTAGACTTTTCTTGTTAAGCTGTGTTAAAACTCTTCTTTATTCCACCATAAATTGTTGAAGATTTGAAAGTAAACATAATGGTGTTATTGAAACAAATTTGATGGTGTCGCAATAATATAGAAGGTTGTCCTTTCGCGATCTATCTGGCAGCGTCTATATAAACGCACAACCTTATTTCTTATACGTTGTTGTCATCTTCTACAGTTCTTGTAGAAGGAAGAAAAAAAAGCAACAAGGCTAATGATGCCTCAAACGATATGTTTATTAATCGACTGTTTACAGAAGTGGCACTACAAGGATTTAGATGGTTGGTTTAGAAGGTTTGGAGTAAGATATTTTAATCTAAAAGATTACTATGCTACTATAGATACGGACTTCATCAAGGTCATGGTTGACAAAAATTTGCGATATAATGTTACTGATTTAGAGAATGCTTTAAACAATCTCAAAAAATGATTCACTTAGCTACGTCGATCACTCTAAAGTGTGGGTTTCGTTTCAGTTGATAGAGAAGAACCTTAAATCGTGCCTCCACGTATGATTTCTTAAAGAAATTAGTTGCTATAGCTGAGAGTTAGATTTTTCATGAGAATATTAACCGTAAATACCCTTGGTCTAGCAATAAAAATTTCTAAAGATAACAAGACCCAGTTTTCACCAATAAAACTTTTTGCTGGTAGTTTGGTAGGATTGAAAGGGCGTTATTTTTTATTGACTGCTTCCACGACGTGAAACCATTAAGTCAACTGTGCAAATTAATGAAAGAAATCGGAACAAAAGGAAACAAAACGTCATTTTCTAGCACAATAACGCCAAGACGCTCCACGTATCTTTAGCCACTAGTAACAAACTTTTAACATTCGACTGGAATGTTGCTCCTTTGGATAGGCAACTTATGGATTGGAAATTCGCATATTTTCAATTTCAAGAACAATTAATCAGAAGTCATCATCGAAAAGGTGGGAAACAATGCGAATATTCTCATCAGTCACGCTGGTCCTCGAATGAGGTAAGCGACCTTCATTTCAACTGCTTCTCGTCGTGTAAAAAATTATTTATACCACGCGTATATTTTTGTCTTCGTAGAGATATTGTCCCCGTACTGTTCCTACCTACTATAAAGCTCAGAAGCCGAATGTCGCAAAAAATCCGATTCACGTGACATAAAGCATGCAATATTGTGCATCTACTACTTACTAATAAAATCAAAGAAATCTTGTAATGATGATAAAACACAAAAAACACTCCACTTTACCTTTCCCACGAGCATCACCTTTGACGTTAGCACCAAGCTGCTTTTAAACTTTTAATGTGAAAGGTCACGATGAAATTCTTGTTAACGGCCTTAATTAACAGGTTATCTGATAAAGTACGCGCAAGGCCACCAACAATTCCTTCTATAAAACAAATAATATTCCAACTATGGCAATCTTTAGCTTTCTTAGAACAAAATGAGCTGTGTGTTTTCCACAATAATCGTCGCGTTCATGGGCTTGCAACATTGAAAGGTAAAAGACAAGTTAAATTAAATCAATTCTTCGCAAGTTGCTTATAGTAGCAGATAAACTTCTCCATTACAGTTACTTTTAAAAGTGTAAAATTACATGTTTTAGTGACTAACAATTAAGCAGAAGCCATAATGAGCACAAAATCGAAGTCCATAATGTCAATTTTAGAACCATCAAAATCAAATTAAATATCCAGATGAATATGCATGTTGTACCCATTTACTTGCGGGCGCTAATTAACCAGGGAATTGCATCGCAATGAGTTCATTACGGTGATGGCTGAAAAGGCAGCGTTAAAAATGCAAACAGAAGGAACGCACGACTAGAGTCACTTCGCAATAGGGAGTGACTCAGAGATTTAATGAGGGAACTGACCCGAAATAATAATAAGATTAGGCTGCATTAACAAAGAATTGCATTCAATACGTTCTGCAACCGCAAGCACAATGTGAATGCTTCTCTGCAACCTTGCGGGAATACAAATTGAAGCCAGTTGTGATTACAGGGAGGAGCTGCGCGTAAAATTACAGCAATTTGGGTAAGGAGACGCAAGATGAACGCACTGCGACCATTTATTGCAGACATCATCCCGGATGTAGTAAGGAAGTCAAATCTAAACGAGACTTTTTATCCCACTACTGATATCTGTACAATCGTTCAAATATCGGACAAAAATATCAAAGGAACTGATATTTTGTCCAGACTACGACGCTAGTTCGCTAGAAACGCTAGTTCGGTAGAAACGCATTGTCCTGAAGCCAGGTCGAAAACGTAACGCACAGACATTGCGCCGTATTAATAACATCAAACTGGTCGTTAATGGCACATATATCAATGTGAGTACTAGTCGTGGTAGTGCCTAGTCAATAAAGAAAATTGTGTTTGAATTCTAAAAGATGTCTGCAAGATGTTGAATAAAGGGCTATGCGACTTTTTAAAAAGCTCCTTGATCGTTACAAAAATAAAGTCGAATATTTGCATTAAATACTGACGTGCGTTGAAACTTAGGTCATTGCACCTTTCAAGTCCAAAAGAGCAAATGTATTAAAGTATAGTGGACCACCGACTTAATCCTTGCGACTATAGCATGTTCGGGTTCCTCGAAGATACGTGCAATTTTATTTAAAAACAATCTAAAAAACTGAAAGAGCCAGACCAAAATATTGATCGTTAAAGAGAAGAAAAAAGTTCCAATGTTTGATAAATCTTCTGATTCATTCTAATTTACCCTAGATCCATCGCGATATTTTAAAAAACATGGTAAAACAGGTAATTCGTAATTTGCTTAAATGTTAATCCTGTACTTCCATTTATTCCATTGCTTTTTGTAATCTATTTAGAACTTTTTCTTTTCAATTTTTCTTTCAAAATTGATTTTTATTATTAAACTAAGAAAGTCCTCATGAATCATTTGTAAATTAAAACTGTAAGCGGTGATGTTCATGCGTAGCTTCTTTAACAACCGTTGAAAAAGGAAGCCGAAAAGTGTCACCGTTTACAGGGTGTATCAAACAGAAGATTTGTATGTTCCTCAAGCCCGTGAAAGACGTTCGAATCCTACTCGCGATCGAAAAGAAATTAAATTGTTGCTCATGTTTTAGCGTCCATTTTTGGTTCTATAATTAGTCTATGCCAAGAGAAAAGGTAAGAACATTGTTATAATTTCCCCTTTTTCGATAGTGGCCATGGCAGGGTTCGTTTGACTTCTGAGGCACCGAAACGTCGGAAGAGCGAATCCGAAAGTAAAAGTTAAGAAAGTGTCCAGTCTTTATTTCAACCCCATCCCCGGTTTCTCTTCCCGATCCCCCTTTTATTATAGTGTTTTATTATAACGTTGTCCCGTCATCGGATTAATGAGTAGTATTACATGATTATTTATATATTTTTATTGCAACTACGGGGCCAAAATAAGAGCAACGTGTGTGCGAAGAAACACGTGTTAATTCTTGTAGCTAATGCTCAATATTAATTACGAGCCAGAGACGACGACACTTCTCGGCTTTCCCCTTCAACGGTTGTTAAAAGAGCGACGGCGCGAACCAACCCCTCTTCCTCCAAGGCTCTGTGGCTCTATTACAGCCATACGTTAACTCCAGAAAGTGCAATAATTGACGACAATCTGCCTATTGGACTAGGAAGGCTGCTGAAAATGTTTATCTCATCGCAAGCTTAAGAAATACAGATGACTACATAAAAATTGTGTTCATATGTTTCAAAAGATAAAGAGGAAATTACTGCAAATTCATTTCTGAAATACAATAAAAAGTGGGTCACAGGCTTCCCATAACTGTAGCTACAACTGCGTTCCGCCCAACAATGGTAGACATAAAGACAAAAACAAAACAGTACAAAATGCAAATTCATACAAAAAGCACATGCCACCACGCTTTGTGGCCGCTCATCGCGAATTACGATGCCGCCCATGAACAAACGACACGATGCTTTCTATGCCTTTCCTCAGCGCCAGGCGACGCCCCCTGAATGGTTAATTACTCCGCATAAATTCATCCGATATTTCGTCGACAAGAATGGGCCGAGTAAACAAGAAGAAACTAAAATTAATTCCACTGGCAATATCACGAGTCCACATGTATGAAAACAAATTTTTGAGGAAAAACAAAGATAGTAAAAAACATTGACATTTAATTAATGTTGTTTACGTCTCTAATACCAATAAAGAAAGCTGATTGCAGTCTAGACCCATTTGCTTGTAGGTTGAAGCAACGTTTAATGCGATAGTGACATGTGGATTTTAAAGGCCATATCACGACCTTCTCCACGGAAGTAAAATGGTTGGTATGAATACTAATTTCAATTTTGGAAATAGACGAGCCAAATCCGACGAGAGTTTATTTTCGACACGCTTATTTATAATTGTGACTTCAATTTGTCAAAGCTGCAAAATGATTAGATTAAAACAATCAGAAGAAAGATAAGAAAACCAAATGGATACTCAGGTCGATTGCTATACGAAATTTAAAAATTTTAAAAACTTTCCAAATCTGCCGTCAATATTTTTGAGATTTTTTTCAAATCTTTCTTTGTGGTTGATACTGTTTCCGAGGTTTAAAAGGCTTCGGTTAAGCTTTTTTCCAGGAAGAGATTTCTCTACACAGATTATTAACCTCATGCCCAACTCATTTATGTAGCTCTTGTATATCTTGAACCTACCATCCACCCGGATTGGTTACCGAGTGTCTTATAGGATTTCCCATGTTGGTAGAGTTCACCTTGAATAGATAAGAATTGGAATTGGATAAGAGAGGCAAAGTGACGCCATTTGACGTAATTCAGATTATTCCTCCCATCTTTGAGCAAAAATTTTTTTCATTCCTTTCATGCGGTTTGCAGTGTTAAAGATATCGACAACAGAAGCAAATAAAGAGCATGTATAACATCGGTTATTGCAGAAATTTCGAAATGGAAAATGGCGGTAGCAACGATAAGAGGAACGAAGGTTTGGAATTTGGAAGATTTGAGAATTTCAAGTCACTTCAAACAAAGCGCAACCTGTACTTCTATTTTAGGCTTCATTGTCTGTGCTTTCTTCAATGTTACCTCTAATGAGTGCAGATTGCCACTCCAACGTTTTCTATTGGTAGCATGTCTCTTGCGATGTTTACTATTCTTTCTTCGAACATCCTAGTAATGTTTTCCCTGAAATTCTACGTAATACTTTTATTTCAGTTGTTTGAACTGTTTATTTTTGGTCGCCTTTCAGCAGTGTATGGTAGTATGGCTCTTATCGTTGTTTTAACAATGTTCTTTTATGTTTTTTTGATATACTTATTTCACCTGAACTTAATTTGTTGAATGATTTTTCCGTCCACTCTAAGCTTGTATCTAAAAGACTCTTTAGACATTTCTTCCGAGTAAGTCAGTATATTTATTTTTTTACCATCGTAATAAATTTACATCACTGACCATGCAGGTTATGTTCGTTTTCAGCATAGAATAGTATGCGACTTTCTTGGTTTCTCATTCTATACCCTCTTCCAGATCTTACTTTTTTTATTATTTTATTTGTAAATCAAATAATAAACAACCTGGACGACCAAATCCCACCGCGACGGAACAGGAATTGGCCCAACAACTTTATTCTACGTCTACACCAATTTAGAGACACTTGAGAAACATTAAAATGATGTCTAAATTGGGTGCATGTGTTCTGCACCAACAACCGCATATTATTGAATAGAGAACAATTTTTACGCACACTGATGACGTTGACGAAAAATGTGTTATACAAGAATATTAAATAGAGTGATCAGTGGAAAAAGTCCACGAAAAAGCATGATATACATTTCTGCAAAGTCTTGTGTATATGGTGGGAACATGAAGAACATAATTCGTTTTGAAACATTCAATGCCAAACAAACAATTACCCAGATTCAAACTAGAAGTGATTTGAAAGTGTACATCTATAGTCAGTAGACATAGTGTATTGTTCTATTACAATACTAGACCACATGTTGCTAGATAAACGCAACAAAAATTAAAAATTTTAGCTTCCTATCACCATGGTATTTATTTGGAAAATTCATGAGATAAAAGAAGGGACCGAAAATCACGTTTCACGATTTGTAGTTAGACAACCAAAATCCGATTGATAACGAATTAATTTTTATACTTAAAGAAATACAGAACACTTTCTATGAACAAGGAAGGAATCGACATCAATGCGTGTTTAATAGTTTTTAGACCAACATATAGTGCAATAAAGAGGAAACAGCTGTACAATATATGTATTATGAGGTAACTAAAGATACTAGATAAGTTAACAGTTGATAAAAATAATAACAAATCAAGCTAGTAAAGTAAAAATGTACGGAATCCTGTCATTTGAATTTTCGGTAAAAAGATATTTAGGGGGTATCCAATCTCAACTATGCTTTTTAACATCATTCAGTCTAATAAAGAAAAACATCATAAATAGGATGGGAACATTGATGACTAAGACAATTAACGAAGACAAAACCAAATATACGATAATGAAGCTGAAAAGAAATATACCCCTAGCAGAAAGAACAAAAGTAACTTTCCACTTAGAAGGAGGAAGGGCATTGGAAACGAAAGAAGTCCAGTTCGTATATTTGGGGGCCTTAACAGTAACAGTAGGGAACGAAATCAAGCAAGTAGAAGTTAGATTGGTAAAAGAAGACAACACTCTTCTAAAGGCCAAACAAGCGTCGTTGCGAGCAAAAGTGCAAATGTACAAGACCATTAGTGACTTACAGGTGTGAAACGTGAACAATGAGTAGTGTAAACCAATACGGACTCGAGGTGCGGGAACGAAAGTTTTGAGGAAAATTTAAGGTGGAAGGAAGACGGAAGAAGGTTGGGAACGCTTCCCCTATATGGGAAAGCACCGATCAGCAGCTGCATAAAATAAAATCTCAATGAGTAGAGATGGCTGGGGCACTTAAAACGGTTACCAGAAGGAAGAATACCAAGTGTTCCTAAGGGGAAGATCATGGGAAAAGAAATGGAGAGGTAGGCCATGTTTAAGATCGATACAAGTATTATAGGATTAAGAAGAAAAGAAGATACAGAATTGGAGAAAAGACGAAAAAGCGAAAGATATGGAGGAAAACATACAATGTGGTCTAACAGTAAGCAATACATAAATTTATGTGCTTGAGTCGATACAGCTGTCATATTAAACTGTAAACCATTACAGCCAATTGAGAGAGTACATTAAGGAGCAATTTATCTCTTACTCATCTGTCGACTAACACAAGGCTATTTATTCAAAACTAATAGAAGTTGTGCACCATCCCCACGTTAATGTAACCATAATGAGCTTCTTCGAAACATTCCAAGGGAGCAATGTAAAGTTCCAACGAAGCGTTTAAATTTCCATAAGGTGGCCGCGCTGACATCTCAATTATCTGATTGGAATATCAACCGTGAATAGAGGCAGTCGAGACCAACCTTAATCACTCATCCGCTAAAGGAGCAGATCGCCGCGTTCCTTCCACATGACATAAGCGCGACGCCGACATCAGATTGCCGTCGAATTGACAAAGGTCGCTGCAAGCGCAGCACGCAGCATAAATTTAGAAATGGTGGCGAATGCGCCGCGGTTCCGCCACTACTCGCGCTATTTGGCGTTCGACCTTCCCAATGTCACAACAATCGGCTACGACGGCCGTCCGAGCCGATCACCGGCTGCGTGCTGTTTCGAAGGAAAGCCCGGGCTTCGTAATCCCAGCGCGGAATGCGCCAGTTCGCAGAAAGAAAATGTCGAGCGATATCGGTGGAAGGTCGAACATTCTAATCAAGAACGCTTCCCGTTCACTCGGCGAAATGTCGGCGGCATAGCTCTCAACATCCGGCACCTCTAAATTGGGATCGACACGTTGGCAAATGCCGTGAAACGAGATGCGAACGCGGACTCGATTCAAGAACGCCAAACGAACCATTGACCAACTCTCGAAGGCGAACTTTCAAATTTGACTGGCATTCGTTCTCGGAGGCCAACGTAAACACATAAACAAAGGCGAAGACATTGAAAGCTTCAAAGACATTTATTACATGCCACATGCATATAATCAATTTACGGGAACACCTTGGTGAAATATTGAACCAATAAAAATGTCCTCAATAATACCGAACCAATATTCTAGGGAAACCATCAAAACTTAGAGAAACAACCAATTCCAGAAAATATATCAAAGCAGTACAAAGAATCCAAAATATCAGAAAAGTGGTCACTAATCCCAAGTTCCTACAAAAAGGAATCTTTCGTTTGATTAATCAACTGCACAACCATATGCGTCACCCCTAAAGATAACAAAACGCTTGCTACTGATACACATCCCTGTAGTAATTATAGAGCAAAGCTTTGTGTTTAAACTATATACGATAAGATACCATATTATTACGCCAAAACCAAAATTGAAAAACTTTATGCCAACCATCTTTCTTTCTTATTTCTCAATAATAAGGACTGTCATGTGGTTATTTACACCTATCACAATGACATTTAGTAGTCAATTTAACATCGATGAATACGGGTCATGACCTTTTGCTGTGTGACCCAAGGTATTTGAGAGACAATGTGTCAAAGTTATTGTCGATATCATTGTATTTTTGACTCTAATGTTAGCAAAAAGTGTTAGTGTACTCTTGTCATGATGCTCAATCTCATCTAGTTCTGCGTCTCCCCCATAAAAAATATCGACTTCATAATGACCCTAAGTTCCAGAACATCTTATAGAAAAACTCTTTGAAGTCCTTGAAAACTTCAGGAACTCATATCTGTTCATTGAAACTTGTCGATCGTAACTTCGAGTAACTGGTGAGTAAGAACCATCATCTTAATTAACTAACTATCCATATCTTTGAAGGTACGAGGAAGAAAGCGAAGTAAGTGGAGAATAACGACAGACTAATTATCATCTCATTTCACAGAAGAAACGTAGGAAAGTACCCTCAAATATTTGAAGACACATTCAACAGATATTTTAGAAACGATATTCAATCGAAAAGAGCTAAGTTATAAGGTAATCATCATTGTCAAATAGGATTTATTATTAATTAAAGTAGCGAAATGAGAAACTTCTCGAGATCAACCAGATATTTTTATTGAGACGAAAGCGCACCATTTAACTATTCACCTTGATTATGTTCAATTCTTGTCAAGATCAAGCCGTTTCCCTCCAGTTTGTTCACGAGGAGAAGAAGATGCTTTCCAATTTTTCTTGGAAATACAATCGCTAATTACAACTGATTTTCTGCCACAAGTAATCAACACTGATCAAATGGGCCTTAATATAGAAATAATCTCGAGTCACACTTTGGAAGTTCAAGGAGAGAAAGCAGTTATCATGATGTCCAAACTCCAACTACTATTCAACATTAAGCTACTGTTATGCTTGCAATAAGTACCATAGAACTTTTTACTCATTTGTTCAAAGATTGATCAACTTCTGGATTTTTTTTATCAATCAACAATTTTGTAAGGACGTTCCAAGATCGTATAAAGTTGAACATGGTGCTATTACATCTCTTCAAAACAAACAACATTAAGTTTTACTCGTTGATGAAACATCAATTTCTAAGCAGATAAGTTTTGAATGAAGATAACTATTCAGGATAATTCACTACGAATATGGTGATAAAAAATTTAAAACAATTATTTCCACTTTTTACATAAACCCATTGCTCAAAACAACACCCAAAAAATAGATATCCCTATTATTGAAAAACAAGGTTCTGGTCTCAACTATACATAACCAAGCCGACATGAATTTTGCAAGTTCAACTGAATTTGAAATTCAATAGATTTAGTTAAGGTTGGGTCAGATTAACTTGCGCCAACCCCCCCAGTCCCTATCAAATCGAAATATTAATAAAAAATACAAGTTAATCTTGCCAAGAACTGTCATTTTAACGAACACCTCATGCCTCCAACTATAATCAAAGTAATCGGATATCTGCTTAAAGCAATCATCAAACTTATACTGGATTAATACAGAATATCTGCTTCAATAACAGCTTTTGACACTATAGGGGAAATTTTTAGTCAGGAGTTGGAACAGCTCCAATCTGAAGAACTGTAAATAGAGCATTTTGTGATCTAGGTCGTTGGGGTTTGATGAAGAAACTTCGGCGTTCTAGTTCATCGCAAAGTTGTTCAACTGGGGTTCAAGTTAGAGTTTTGAACCGATGTTTGTAATGTCATTATCTGCAAATCACGCTGATTAAGGCAATCGTCATCACTGAATTGTTCTATTGCATAACAACAGCCCAGAAATGTCGTTCTTTGCACGTCTACGGGAGGAAAATAGCATTTATAACAAACATTTTCAACAATGAAATCCCATTGTTCTCACTTGTTAATGTACAATCAGTAGCACTGGGGACTTTTGGGTGATTTTTTCGTAAACCACGCTCTTCAAAGCTAGGCCGTTTCTCCGTGTCATTACACGCGGTCTACTTAACGGTGATTTCGTTGTAGTTGTGTCCCCACGTTATCATTTGACAACCACGTTATTAACAATTAACTTAAACAAACTAAAAAGAGTTGAAAATTTTCTGATTGATTTTCTGCTCATGTGGCAACCGAAAAGCAGGTCAAGTTTAAAGGCACTGAGCTCCTTTGACTTGCCAATTTAGACTCATATTGTTTACAACTAAACAATATGCTGACGTTGACTTCGTTGGTGATGTTGGGATCCCTGAGATCCAGACACGAATTACCTTCTTTTCCGATAATCTGACGTGAAATGGGGTTGACCAGTTAAAGTCACCTCTACATCACCTTATAGAAAAATCTGAAAACGGTATTTCCATGCCCTTCCATGCCCTTCAATGCCGATGAACAGCTAGATAGCACACATTAGCATCGCTGCAAAGAATGGTATTTCAAATTATGTAGTGCTAAAGATTTCCCCGAGGCCTGGTTCTAAACTATTCGGAACTTCCTCACGTGAGACAAACGAATGTCATCATCTGGGGGGGGGAGGGGGGGGGGGGGTTGATAGGTGTAAATTTTATTGGAAAAAAATAGTCGGCTCCTGGAATGGAAGAAGGAACCGAGAGTAGCAACACCAGCCGATCTTCGTGAACTTATAAGATAGTCTTCTTCTCTTTAGTAACATGCCTTTTCTCTCCACGATATCTCCCGGTCATAGACTCTGAGACTGGCTAGGTTGTCTCCTTAAAAACGTCGGATTTTAGCAGAGAATAGAGCAACGGCACTTTTCTAGGTGTTGACTCCTGTTCTCTACCTGCCACGTCATTAATTAATGTCCAGCTCCTTCCGGATACGTTAAATTGTCAAGGTGTCGTCTGTGTATTGGGTATGTACCAGACAGATGTTGAATAACACTGGAGAAAACAGAGCTTTGAGAAGTTCCGGCTCGTAAATGTCCAAACTACACCCAAAATTAGCTGGATCGCGCAAAGCAGAGTGCGCCAGTAGTCTCGTTCTTGGTGAAGCCTTCCTCGATTTTCTCCACCACCCGGTCGAGTTGGTAGATGACGGGAGTAGCCGGGGCGGAATTAAAACTGATTTTCTATAATCAGCTGGAGTCTCAAACGGTGGTGGATTATCTGCTCCGCCTGTTTCTCTATAGTTGGCAGGAAGCTCATCGAACGGTAATCCTGGGAAAATTTACCGAACTTCCTGGATCTAGAAAACAATGCGTCATCAGTACTTTTCGTGGGCGCGGAACATACGAAGGCGGAGGACAGCATTGACTGTAGCGGTGACCAAATAACACCGTTTCGTATTAATTTTATAATTTAAATATTAGTTAGAGAGGTGTCCAAATAATTATGATCAGATGACGTTATCACTTAAGAAATCACTAACGATCTAATAAGGACATGGAAGCAAATATACTGTATGCTTATTTAAGGAAATTAACTTCAAGTTAACCTCAACATCGCAGTTTTAACTACGGCAATATAATTAAAAGAAAATTTTGTAAGTCTGTCACTGTTTTTCCAGGGGTGCCATATATACATTTGTATGCAGCTCAAGAATCTCGACCAAATTCGCACGATTAAAATATTGCATCTGTTTATCAATAGTGACGTAACTTGTTTGTTACTAAGTTATCCTGTACATCAGGATAATTAAATTATGAAGTCATTAGTGTCGGGTCTGGCTTAATTGTGAGCATATATTCCTTTAACATTGTTATCAGCACATGAGGATTGGAAATTTTATGTTGCCTGGATGCAAAAAATCACAAAAAATAAAAAAACAATTGACAAAACCGGTAAACATATCTACGAGGGTGAAGTAAATGTAGGTGGTTGTGACATCAATCAATCAGCAAAATGTGCTTCTTTTGGCGATCCAAACAAATGATAATTTAGAGTGATACGTGCGGACTGTAAAGGGAGAGTTCTAGTGTAGTCCAGAACAATTCTTCGCGTTTTTTTTTTGTCAAATTTGAGAAACAGTATGGGGTCTGATATTGTCATAAAGTAAAATAACGTCTCGGACTAGAAATATGCGCCTTTTCCGTCTATATGCGAGTTTCAGTTTGTACAAACATGGACAATAATACACCTTAGAAAAAACTTCAGCAACCGTTAATCGGCGATCATTCTCGATAAGGCGGAGAACAATGCAAATATTCAGTGACTATTTTCAACTGTTTCTCTTCCTCCCTCGTATACGTAGGGGTGTTTGTCGCCGAACTGTACCTTAATCCTCCTCAAAATTCCTGTCAATTTTGCGCTCTCTGTCCTGAGAAACTTGATAATAATCCATTGCGCAACGGACGAAGGTATCTTTTGCTCTGATATCATCTCACGGTGCATAAAAATATTTCTTTTTATATTTTATTCATTCTCGTATGTACCATTTACATTGGATGCATTCAGCAAGGGATTGCAATTACTTATAGACAAAATCGATCAAAAACCAATTCCCCTGAATTTCATTTGATTTCTATTACATCCAAACTACACTCATCGTTCACTAAAGGACATTTTTGCGCCATATTTTATTTCAAAATTTATCTAAACAACATGGCGTCTAGATTTCGTTAAAGAACTTGAAATGATTCTTAGATAGATTAAAAATCCGCCAAGGTGATCAAAAATATCAGTTATCGGAACAGCAAAATGTACGATAATATTTATCACTAACGTAAGCATATTCGAACAGTTACGTAATTATTACTATTATAAACAATAGTTTTTTTTAATATAAAATGTAAAAGCAATCTCTTAGCTAAATAGCATCATAAAAATGGTATTACGAAAACCCAACAACAAAAACATTTTTATGAGGAACATTTCGAACACGGAAAATATACGCTTAGTAATGCCTGTGTTTTTGTTTAATTTGACGTTAATGTTAAACAAGCTTAAAAGCATTTCCCGGTTATCTTCAAAATAATCCCAAGGCGATTACATCGATATGATAAAAAGCTAGTAAACTATGCAAATGAAACAACAGCACCACGAAGAGGCCAATTAAAATTAATTTCGAAAATTAAAATGGCCCATGAAGAATGCGTAACACGTCTGGCAATAAAATATAATTATATAACGACCTCTTTCCCCTGAGCTTAATCTAACAGATTGCATTTACCATTAATTTAGCTGTTACAGAAGGCCGCACTCAATGATTTTAAATTATTAAATTATTCAATCAACATTTCCGTTCAAATGTCTATAGGAGAACATTTATAAAAACTCGAACGGAGGGGTTGGGTCAAAATATCAAATAACATCGTTTCGCAAGAATGAATTGGAAAGACCCGAAAAGCTTCGCATAACAATCACGACAGAGCGCAAGCGATTGATGCAACTTGACAATTAGCCAAATAATTGCAGATTCGGTTTCTCAATCGCAACGCAATGGGAAACATTAAGCACTGCAAATAATTAGCTATAATTGGACTGAAAGTTGAAAAACGACAAACGAAGGTAATAGGGTGAAATCGTAGATAACTCTCGGATGTCATTAGTAAGCACAGTTGAGGGATGTATATTTCATGACTATAAATAACAACAAAATTAAATTATTAATACTTTAAAATAGTAATAACGTAACAGTGTTGTGGCACAATCGAGTTACAAATAAAAGATGGTAGCCAATATAAATTTTTCATCACACCATTTGGGCAAAATAGTGACAGAACCAAACTGTTTCCAAAAAAAGTGTTGAGGTGTACCACCTTTCTGCCAAGTAATTGTTCGTGTTCGATCTAATAAATAAAAGTGTCTAGCCCCAAAAACGGTATTATCATATAAATGGCGCTAAAATATACATATTGTAAATGAACGTTACTAGAGTAATGCAAAGCAGAAATGAGAAATCTGTAACAGATTACATATTAACAGAAAGAAATAATAGAATAAAAGTTCAAGATATAAGAGCAATAAGAGCGGCGGAAACATACAGCGACCATGGTCCATTAGTAAGAAAGAGTAAAAAAGTAATGCCTTAAAGATAGAAGACTGGATAACAACAGAGGACAACAGAAAACCATTAAAGCATACAAATTACAGGAGGTAGAAGTGGCAGCTAAATACGAAGAAATAATAAATATTGAAATTCAAAGCATAACAGGAAATTTAGAAAAGGTGACAGTGAAAATAATGTGGCAAAGAATTCAGACATTAATTATAAAGGCGGGGAAAGAGTCATGCGGTGTGAGTAAAATAAGAGAACAAAAAGGTGGTATGAAGAACTAAAACAAGAAAATCAGATGAGAAAAAGGAAACAATATTAAATAGGTCGGGAGATAACTACAGCAACTACAAACATTAACGAACAAAAGCTAAAACTGTGATAATACAAGCAAAAACTAAATCGTGGCAGAAATTCGGCAAAAAAATGGAAATCAATAGCGAGGGAAACAAAAAAAGTATTAAAAACACAAAGAAAAGGTAAAACAACACGAACTACAACAATACAAAATAAAGAGGGAGAAACAATAACAAATACTGAAGAACTGAAGAAACCCACCTAGAAAAATAAATAGAAATATCAGAAAAGAAGCGAAAAATGGCTATAAGAAAACCTAAAAATGGCAAATCTCCTGGGTATAATATGATCACAAGCAAAATGATTAAGCAAAGAATTACTATTACAAATGCATAATAAATTATGAACAGAGATCACCAGGCTCTGGAAAATAGTACCAAAAAAGACGACAAAAAAAGTTGCAACAGTTACCGTAGTATACTCTGTAAACTGCGACATTAAAGATCTATGAACAAAATAATAGAAAAGAAGCTCAGAATCACAATAGAATTAAAAGTTCCAGAAGTACAATATGCCCTTTGAAAAGAGAGAGGACTATATTCTGCGTCAAACAAATAGTCACGAAATTATTGAATACAATAAAAAGGCCTTTTTGCTTTTATAGATCTAGAACAGACATTTCAGAAAGTGCCAAGAACAGAAATATGGAATAGTTTGGAACATGTAGAAGTAAGCCCTAAACTGAAAAGAGTAATGGTAGTAGCAACAGAACGACAACGTATAAATTAGAAGGTAATCGAACAAGTTCAAAAGTTTAGTTATTTCGGGGGTGATAATCGACAAAATAAATATTAGAGGAAGGCATCAAATATTCAATAAATAAGACCTTTATAAGTAAAACAGAAGTGTCACAGAAAACAAAACTAAATATTGACACTACCAACAAGAAGAAAAAAATAGAAGAGGCAAAGATGAAATATTCAAGACAAGTGAGGAGCATCCAAGTAAGACGATAATTAGAAATCAAATGGCTATTGGAGTTTATAAAAGTCGACAACTGAGCTGATAGGGACAACTACAAAGAATTAGATGAGACAGAACAGTAATACAAATATAGGAAGCTAGAATGACAGGGGAAAAGGAAAAGAAAAAGACCCTGGAGACCTGGGATGAAGTTACAGAAAAGCAAAAGAAATGGCAAGAAACAAGAAAGTGTGCTATAAATTTGTGCACAGTAAATAAAGTGTTTATATAGCTGGTTGCTTTAGGTTCTATTTAAGTTTTTTTTAGCGAAACTTTGTTGAAAATGAACAAGGACAACTAATTTGAGTTCATGTATCCTATGTACTGTTATTTTGTATACCTTACACCGCAACGGTAGATGAGGATTGATTATATATGTATATTGTAAATGAAGGTGCACGAAAAGTAGTCTTTAAGGTGCCCAAATTTTTTGCAAATAATGGAAATATATTTAAGTGTATAAATTTTCGAAAGACCATCCTGTCAAAAATGGGCTGGATTAAAATAATACACACACATTACAGAGTTTGTTGGTTTCGTTAGAAGTAGTTCGTTCGAGTGTAGTGCCATATTATTCAACAATAAGACATAAAATTTAACTGACTATTTTATACATTAAAAAAGATTGGAAAGTGAACAACGAACGACACGAAGTTATATGAAATAAATAATGAAAAACATATTTATCGAAAGGATGCAATGAACAGAGTAGAGACCGAAACAAAGTGTATTGAAAAAGAAAGAATACGACATGTGGGAGAAAATATAGAAAGGTCCAAAGTTTATAAATGACGATAAGATTAGACATTCATGAAAAATATTTACATATTAGGTTAAACAGGAAAAAAGTGTAATAGCAAGAATAGAAAATATATTATTTTGTAACCAAAAGCAACTACACCAAAAAAGTATGTATGCTTAAACCTCTTTATCAGTTATATGACGTAAAAGAAAAAAATAATAAGTTTACAAGTAAAAGATCAGCTCTTTCAATAACAACTGTCAGAAGCACGTAACCTTGAAATAGTTTGCTTTATATGAAGCAAACAAGTAAAACAATTGTATTGAACAAAAAGTAAAAAAAAAACAAGCAATCTACAATATCTGCAGCTTGTTTAAAAAAATATTTAACCATCTTGTTATTGCAGATAAACTAATTGTATTAGAAAGGTAACAACGATGCAACTAAAGAATTTAAAAAGAAGTAAATATTATTGTAATATTTAGAAGGTTCGAAAACGATTGGCATTTCCTCTTAAAACTCCGGTTGTATCGCAGAATAAAATGTGTACCCAGTGTAAATATGAAGATAGGTTTTAGTACTATGATACCAGTAGATGGCGTTACTTAATGTACAGAAGAGGAATACTTCTAATGAAATGAGTACTAACTTTTTCCTAAAAGACTAGTGCCAATTATTTTTGAACGTCTCAAGTAAACTGTAGTAAGTAAATGTAGTTAGTAAAGAACTTTGGGGGTAGATAACAACTATACACCAACTTGAGTATTGTTAGCCCTTAGAACGTCCCTTGAGAAGATCTCACGATGTTGTCTTGTAAAGATTTCTAACTATGGCATATTAAGAGAACGTTAAATTTGATTTTCTATCAAAAAGCACAATTTATTCTATAATGTACTTATGCCACTATTACTTATGAAAAGCTGTATCCAATAATGGTTCCAAACGGCTCTGCTGTGGTTCAATTTCATTTTAAGCTTATGTAGGATTTGTAATTTCTTCGCACGTACAAGAAAAAAATGGCGCGGTGTCAACTCACACAACCTCTATGGTCAACTACGTGAGAAGGAACTCCATCGTTTCGCGTGCACTATGGCGCGTTGCGCCATCTTGCTGGAACCACAAAAATTCCCTATACCCTCAACATTCATTCGAACGGCAATTCTAGTCTGGTTTTCGAAAAAAACATCACCTAAATCATTCGACTAGCCCAAAACCTCCCCCAAACAATGATTTGTGCATGTAATAATTTCTCAAACCACTTGAGGATTTTTTGTGCTCCAAATTCAACAATTTTGTTCGACAAGTCCATCAAGTTGGTAACGCGCCCCAACATTAAAGACAGTCTTTTGGTTCAAGCTGCATCTTGTAAGCATGGACGTATTGATCTTTCATAAGAATTCGACGCAAGGTACTTCTCGGAACATCCAATTGTTTCAAATCGATCTTCCTCGGCAATATTTTCCTTCACTGTTGTCGAGAAAATTGGTGCTATAATAATTTAAAACGAATAATCAAATTTGTACGTTAAATTTCCTGTTCGCTCTTCAAAGAGTAAATTCATTTTGTGCATTTTGTCGTCAGAAAATTTCATGAAGTGATGCTTCCACGTTTTTCATGGGGAATAGGCCTGAACTTCGTAGCAGCCATTATAAAAGTGCTAAAACATTTCCTTTGAAATATTTTGTAACTATTTCGACTATGTATAGGCACATAGTCGGGTTAATAAATTAATTGTAAACTTATCAGTCGATCCTTTCAGTATAAACATGTCGCTTGTCTCTTAAAAGTAGACATCTCTCTGCTTCCTGCTACAGCTGAAGCATGACTTTTTGTAGTTTCTTAGGGGTTCAATAAAAAACTGTAATTCGTATTGTTTTCATGAAAAAACTGAACCGTTAACCGAAATACCATGTAGTACTCCGATGGCGATCAAGGCTAGAGGCAGGGCAAGGTCAGAGTTTAATCGCATTAGGTTCTCAGGTTTTGAGTTATATGGAGAAGAACATTATCCTGTTGTATCAGATCCTGCTGTCTACAAGAACATATTAGTATTTAGCCAGTTAAGTTTAAGCTTTGTGGTCACGCCATGACCATCCGGAACAAATATAAAATGTACGGGAATGCGACAAACCTTCAAAAGTTCCACCGAATACATTATATTACTTTAAGTATTGAATTTTAGTATTTGATCTGGATAACTAATGCTTACAAATGGAAGATCCACTTTTGATTACACGTGGCACTTCGTTTGATCAAGAGATCATCATATAGATTTATAAGAAATTGACGACAAACTTCAATGCTTGTGTTTGAGTTAAAACACGCAGTACTACTTTACATCTCTTTTTCATCCTGGTAAGTGCAATAAGCTGATGTGCGGATGCTTCGAAATCCCCAATAACTTACATGTATTTGTGGTTGGGCTGGTTTGAACAGCTTAAAATATGGTTTCCGACATTACCATAATATGCAAGTCTCCCTGAGTGAGACTGAAACCGTCAAAAATTATTATATACAATAAGTGTTCCTTCAAGTATCATATACAATATCATCAAATTATTTTTTGACTTTAGTAGTAAAACTAAAAATGAAAATGGCGGAAAATTTTTTTCCTTTGCCATTGTATTGCTACTAAATTATTCAAAAGCATGTTAAAAAACGTCGACCGTGGTGGAAGTACTGATAACTTATCATTACATCCTTTCGCATATTGTAAACGAACACGCTCTTACAAGGCCATTCGCTTTCACAACTCGCCAATATTTTATATTCCAAAGAAAAATCGCTATAAATAAGTCGCTCCTTTCTTTGGGTATTTGCATGGTACTTGCCTTTTCAATTAATCTTGTTGGTCCCGACCAATTGCCCGCTCAGCAAACAAGCCATCGATTCTTTCCATGCACAAGTTTGTCGGGCATAAATATTTGCTATCTCGGCGGAAGTCGCGCGTAAACTCACCCTAACATAAGCGTTCGCTATCAAATGTACTCCTGGTGGACCCGGTACTAAAAAACCTAACGTTGCACGTGGTGCAAAGTTTATTTGTTTGAGCGTTTGGAATTTGCAACTACCATAATAAAAAATAAAATGAAAAACGAAAATCTTTTCATAGCAACGTATACGAGGGAGAGCAATAAAGTAACGAGAACTCATGTTAAAAGTTTAATTAAATTAGACTAAAATAGGGAAAATAGAAAGTTGTTCTTTAAAAGAAGGATAAAATGAGGAGAAACTAGCTGGTATGTGATATAAATATTGGTGAGGCTTTAACGTCCCGTGTGGGGGCACGGCCTTTCGAACTAAGAGATCAAAGCTCTCATACACATCCGAGAATCTCTATGAAAATTGTACATCTCAAAGTTTTTATTAGCATTCCTAAACATATCATTTTAATGCACTTTAACTCTAATTTTCATGTTATTCTGATACAAATAAATTTGGAAATGGTCCAAATAGATAAAACAACCAATTTCTGTTTTCAAACCTGATTAAATTAGAGAAAAAAAGATAAAAAAATCTCATTTTTTTTATTTCAATGCAGAAAACTTAGTTATCAATGATTCTGAAAATGCTTTGATGTCTTAGGAGTAAAGGTACTTTTTGACCTAATCGGTTACAAACGGGACAAGTGAGCAAGAATGCAAATGAGAGAAAATAAAATGGAAGACCAAACAAGAAGATAGAATATAATTCAGATGGTAATGACACTTGAGTGATACAACTAAGTTATGTATGTACACGTGATTTATCGTTTGGGTTACATAAATGTCCTGATAAGTAACTACTGGGAGCAAACAGAATCTGAAAATATCGAATGAACTGAATGTACAATTAGAATAATTATTTTTGAAGATAAGAATATATTTTACTGTGCACCCTCAAAACTTTCAGGTCTGAATATCATTCTACTCTTCTTGGAACCTCCATACCAAATATGCTTACAGTCGACCAATGATCAATGGGAAATGTAGTACTGACAGGCAAACAGACAGACAAACACATCAGAAGCATGTAAACGTTACCGATAACTTGTGCGTTTCTATAGTAAAACCTTTTCACACAGCTAAAATTAACCAAAATAAAGACAGTCATTCAAACAACTCTTCACACCTAAAGGAAACATCTACAAAAATATTATGACAATGGCATAAAAGTACATACATATTTATGTCGCCATTACGACATGTATGACAACTCTAAATTTTTATATATCCATATGATCATACTAAATATGGTACATAAGACAAGTGCTTTTGATAAGAGCCCAAATGATACTTCCAGAGATGTTATCAATAGGCATTACAATTGTTTCACTTAATAAATATTATTTGGGCTATAGCTCATATACCATGCATTTGCTCACTGCAGAAAATCACCTGCCTGAAACATTAATAATTCTGAATCCATCTAGAGTTTCTAATTAGATATAGTTTATTACAATTCAAAATTTCACATATAGCGATAAACTGCAAATAAAAGTACAAAATTAAAGATCTAACAATAAACAAAAAATGACTGCGTATAACTGACATTAATTCAATACAAGATAAAAATTCCTCTCTTGGGAGTTGTCCAAAATGGAAACCGATGACATATTTGGACACTACTCGACGAGTTGAGTCCATCGACAGCGTCCGGAAACGTACAGGGAAAAGTTACCCTTACTTCATTTTTTTATGTTAAACCTATCTAGGCGGCCTAAGCAAAAATTTTAGTCGCCATGAATCTGTGGGACGTCATGCAGGGAATTTTTTTCGTCGGAACGCATTCAACCCAACCTAACCCAGCGCAACCCCACCCAACCTAACATGACTGCTGACCGTGTAGCCGCTTACGTTTCTAGGGAGCACCGCGTGGAGGCAGTCAGCTTACACTCCCCTGTCCCTTCAGTAAATCTTCGTGAAGGACAAGCCCCGAAAAGGGCTGTTTGGATACAATGTTGCTTGCAACAAGAGCTGTTTGGATATAATGTTGCTGACACTACTCGACGTCCGGAAACGTACAGGGAAAGAGTTACACGTGCTTCATTGTTTTTGATGTTAAGCCTATCTATCCGTCCTAAGCAAAAACTTTATGTCTTGCACTTCCCTGTTCTTTCAGTAAATCTTTGTTAGGGACAAGCCCTGAAAACGGCTGTTTGAATACAATGTTGCAAGCAACAAGAGCTGTTTGGATACAATGTTGCAGCTGCTGCTCTTATTGCAAAGGTAACTCTTTCCCTGTACGTTTCCGGACGCTGAAACCAGTGCCAATCGACTCAGCTCGACGAGATACGTCGAATGACACTAGTCCCGCCCCCTGAGACAACTCCCAAGAAAGAAATATGTGCCCATTACAATTTTTAATTTCTTACTCAAAATGAATAGGCAAAAGAGTGGCTATGGTCTTGTAGTTACGAATTCGTCCCTAACCATAATTTTCAATATTCTCCATCTCCAATAGAATAGATTGGTCTGGTTGGAGTGTCTTGTTGGGAACACGTACACCTTAAATCTAGCGTACCCAGGCAAATCAAATATAAACAAGAATTTCTCTTTTTTGGTGAATGAAGAAGAGCGCGACTTCGAAACATTGTATTTAGGGCTGTCTAAAGAAGAACAAGAATTACCATCGTCCGCTATAGAAAGGATTATTTTTCTCGAGACGGAGGGTATAAGACTACTCGAAATTTTAAAAAAACATAAGGCACAATTCAGGGACGATGAGAAACGTCGCCCGAAAACCAGAATGACTGATGAGAATATTCGCATTGTTTGTCGTCTTCTCGAGAATGACAATCAATTAACGAGTGACCAAATTTCTTCTGAGGTCGGAATAAGGTAGGTCAATGCTCATACAATTCAGAGCGTTATCCTGCTTCACGACAACGTCCGGTCTCATACAACTGTCCAAGTTGGACTTTGATTACACTAAAACACACTTTCTAGAGTTCGTACTTGTTTGTGATTGGACCACTAAGAAAAGTATTCAGAATATAAATTTGACAATATTGAGCTATCGAAATATTCATGCAAACTTAGTTAGTGTCAACCACTTTCATTTTACTGTAACGAAGTCAGAAAGCTCGTCCGCTGTGGAAAGAATTATTAAGAGTCTTACGACAAAGGACTTAAGGGGCGACTATCTTTCGCATTAGTGGAAGTAATGAAGTCGGTCGACTTTAGTGTCGATCGATTCATATCGACAAGCTGAGTCGATTGACACCCCTTCCAACTTCAGGAAACTTCCGAGGCAAAAGTTACGCCTACTGAAAGCTTTTGTTGAAAATACATTGCTAATGTGTTTTCTATGGCCATAGACAGCATTGTTTTCGGCAGACTTGACAAAAAAGGCGACAATGGTGCATATGGTCGTAGTAAATATATTACAAAAAAATTTTCGCTGAAAGTCTAACCTAACCATACAACGTCGAAACTAACCTTACACTGTCAAAGACGTCAAAAACCTAGCCTAACCTAATTTTGTCTAAAGGAAAACTAACCTAACTTGGAATGCGCAAGGATTTAACACCATTTACTGAATATGCCAGAATACAATACAAGCAAATAGAAAATCAATATTTATTTCTGTCCATTTAGCCGCTACTTAAGCGCAACGTACGCGAGAAGTAACCTCGAAATGGAGGGGGGAGTGCAAATGGGGGTCTCAGAGTTAATATGGGAGTAGAAAAGAGAGGCTGATGCGAGGTTATTAGATAATAACGATTAAAAATGATTGCCTGTAACCAGGTCCCTACAAAATTTAGTTAGGGTCCAACAGAAATCTGACAAGGGCCAGTTTTAAGGGTTCGTAAACGGATGGTAAGTCAAATATTTCTAGGCTGTCACCTCCTAGTCACTCGATACGTACCCAGTAATATTAGCAAATCATTTCAATATAATTGGACTCGTATTTAATTGCTTGCTTAAATGATATATAAAATGTTTTTTGGAGTTACTTCTCGCGTATGTTGCGCTTTAGCGTTTCTAGGAAGCACTAAGTGGGGGCGGTCAGCTTTTACGCTACTGGTCCTTCAGTAAACCTTTGTTAAGACCACGCCCTGAAAAAATTTTGTCTCTTTTGACGATGTAAGATCTATGGTTACGGTAAGTTTTCAGAAAAAAAAAATGTTTGTAATGTATTTTCTATGACCATAGACAGCATTTTCGACCTTTTTTTCGTTCGGTCTGTCAAAAACAATGTTGCCTATGGTCACCAGAAAAACAGTTGAAAATAGTCATCAACATTGCTGTAGGACCAGCGTGACCGAGGAGACTATTTGCACTTTTCGCCATCTTGTCAAGGATGGCCGTTGATTAACGGTTGCTGAAGTTTCTTTTAAGGTGTGTTACTGCCAACTTTTAGACAAAACAATACTCGCATATAGTCGAAAGACGCAAATTTCTAATCCGAGACATTATCCTACATCATGACAACGCCCAACCCCATAAAACTACTCCAACCTGGAAAAACATTAGGATCTATTCTGGACCATACTGCATCACCTTCCCTAGAGACGGAATTATCGCCCTGTGATAATAATTTTTTGTGTAACCAAAAGGCACTTGGAAGGCAGATTTGACTTCATATTCGTTGGGCAATATATTTCGCCAAGTTAAGAAGTTACGAAGAAAAATAACTTTGTATGGTTATATTTTTATGATGCTTCAATATATTTAAAAAAATATATTCTGGTTTATATTTGGAGCACCCTGGTACCAAACAAGTTCATCCTTAAAGATGAGGCATCGTTTACCAGAAACAAAAATTCCCACTTAATTTCGAGTTGGTGGACGATACAGGCTTTCAGAACAAAAAATATCCAACAGAACTCTAAGAAAAGACAGGTCCCAAGTGGATTTTAAAGACGAGGTGGATTCCAGTTTTTCGGGGTACTGTTAAAAAGGTCAGTTAAAACGTCTAAGCAGCAAAAAGGAGAATTTAAAAACAAAGTGCCTCTAAGCTAATTAGGATGAACTGGAAATTCCCGCTTAACATACAGGGTTGCACAATTAAAATCAGTAACATTTTACGAGGTTGCCTACGTAATCCCTCCTAAAATATTCGCTTATCTGCAGATAAATTATAGATAAATTCGTCCTCGCATGACTTTAATAATAAGATAAAGCAATTTCAACACAATGGGTATATTTTTGATTATTTTCTTCCTCTATTTAACGTAGCAAAAAAAATATGCAAACCAATACGCTTAATCATCAATCGGCGCACTACCGTTGTGGTGAATTAGTCAATGGATTTCCGAGTAAGACTGATAGTTGACCAATGTTAATTACGGCAGCTGCAAATTGTCGGGATTTTTATTTCCAGGATATACTTCGAGTGCGGCTCATGCATTCCACGGCAAACAATTAAAAATGCTGGGAAACCTCACAATGAAACAACGTGCTATTCTTGCACTATTTTCGCAAGTCGGCTTATTGTGCTCGCATTGTTTTGCTGTCTAGAGTTGTGCTACATTTCTCAAAAAGATAACTAAATGATGATAGGACGTACCAGCAAAAATTTTCGGCACCTCCGAAGAATCCGCACTCAAACACCATGGGCGCGCAGATAAGCTATCATAAACTATCACGTTGTCAGAACTCTCATTGACGCCGAATCGCCTATGCTATCGCATAAATTAAAACAAATATAGGAACAGAGTTGCACCACAAAACGCACTGCAATCGCGGGGCTTTCTCAAGTGTTGCCGAACGGATGCCGCAAGACTAGACGCAACATTCCGCCGATTCGCAACTCGCCACAGAACGACACACGCGCTCGTACTGTTCCACCTTCCACTCCCAGGACAGCTTGCCCATGTGCATATGGGTGCGCGCAGCGCTTCGAGTAAACAGGCGTGACGTCACCGCCGACTCGCGCCCAGCTTTAAACTTCGCTTCGGCATCCGACCGTTTCCGCAATCAGGGGGATAATACAGGGTGCTCAGCTTGTGTCTGCCAGGCCACTTCCCTGCTAAAAATAGGCAACACACTTTACGCTCGCCAAGCGTTATAAATACAGGGAAAATTCAGGTCGAAACGATCAACAACGGAGTCTACAATCACAAACAAGAGGTAACCGCTTTTTTACCACATTATTCCACCTCCAACTGTATTCACCCTGGTGGTACAGCAAACGGCTGACCAACAATCATCATCAATAGCTTCATATACCATCATGAATTACACAAATAGCAAACTAACGAAACCCAAGCTACAAACGTAAGGTAAACATTGAAAAGTGAAATCTGATTGTAATTTCCGTCTAGTATCCATTAGGCTACACCATTCCTATTGATAAATACAAAATTTTTTCTTTGTAATTGCACTTCCATCGGGACTTGAGACTAATTACCACTAAGGACCGCAGTCTCTTATGGGCATTAACTGACAATAACCACACCCATCTATCTAATGGGGAACCCAAGTACTGCCGAATCTTTTGGATTTCATTATAACTAGTGGCACATCAATTCAAAACTGTTTACTGGATTCAAATCACGACCGGTCATCAGAGCACACCCCTGCTATTCTAAGTACGAGCACCACAGTCATAAATCAAAGTTCACAAGATGAAAGCCTGGGAAAAATTGTAAAATACATGACTGAACAAGGAGCAAGTTCTATCTGCACTCCCTTACACATCCGACAACTAATCAGTGAAAAAAGGCGAGCCAGAGGAAGATGACAATGATCACGTATACTATAGAAAGCTCTCCAGACAACTTTCTACAGCACTCAAAGAAGCCCAAACTCAACTTTTGAAACATACATCCAGCACTTATCCTCTAATGAACACCGTTTATAGAGAGCTACAAAAAAATTAAAGACATGCATCCTCAAAGTCTCCGATACGAAAACTCAACAACAAATGGGGCTTTGCAATTCACTTATCCCATACATTTCTAACGGTATTCCAAACCACGATAAAGACTTCCTTAACAATGTATATATGTAGCGTTAACAGGCCATTTAAGCTCATAATTTTCTTCCATGCTCTTCTATCTTTAGTTTTTCGTCTCCAGTTTACTAAGCCCTTCTCTTGTATTGCTTGTAACCATCTTATTGTAGGTCATCCCTGTCTTCTATTCGCTGTAGGGTTTAGACGCAGTACTTTTTTCACTATACAATTGTCTTCCCTTTTTTCTATATGTCCTTGCCATCTTAAACGTTGTTTCTTTATAAACTATGTAATTGTAGTTCACCATACATCCACCTCAACTCCTCGTTAGTTCCTGTTCTCCCCCTATCACCCTCTTTTTCTCTCTGAATATTTTTCTGATTATTCTTTCCCAGATCTCTAATTTTTCTGCTTCTTTCCTGTTGTTTCATAACCGTGAGTTACTGTTGGTCATAAAACTGTCATATATATATTCTTAGTTTCGCTTTTCGAGATATAAATTTGGACCTCGAGAGTATATTTAGCGCACTTCCACAAGGATTTGTTTTTACTATTCTTGCTGCCATTTTTTCTATGCTGTGACAATCCTCCGTTAACCATGTTCCTAAATAGACTCTTTAATTTTTCCATTTTCATCTTTTGCATTCACTTCTAATTCCTTTGTTACTCTCTCTAGCTCTTTCTTCGTTGTTGCCAAAATAGTAATATCATCAGCATATACTAGACATTGGTGGCTCTTATTTATTATTGTCCCAATAAGAATTATTCCGCTTTCTCAGTTTTTCCAGAATTATATTAGAAAGTGTTGTAGATAATGAGCCACCTTGTATTAGTCTGGTTGATGTTTAAAATGGTTCAGAGATTAGGTTGTTGACTTTTACTTTATTTGTTGAGTTCTCTACTGTCATTTTTACCAATCTTTTTATTTTTGTAGGTATTCCTAGCTCTTTTATCGCTCGACACAGTGTTGCTCCACGTATCAAAATCATAAGCTTTTAGGAAATCTACGAAAATAACATACATATCAATGCTGTATTCGTCACATAATGTTTGTAATTCTTTTAACGTAATAATTTGATCAATCACTAAACAACTTTTTCTAAAGTCACCTTGGTATTCTCTTATATGTTTTTCTTAGTGTTCCCGTGGCTAATATTTTATAAACTATATCTAATAACGCTATTCCTCTATAGTTCTGACACTCTGGCTTATCTCTAATTATTGCTTCATTCCATGTTTTCAGTATATCTCCTTTCTCCCGTATTTCTTTTATCAAATTGTTCTTTTTCCTTTAGTTGACCCCTCCATTTTTTATCAGCTTTGTCGTTACACCATTCTCTCCGGAGCTTTTGCGCTTTTAATTTGTGAAATAATCTCTTCTATTTTTTGACTCGTTGGTGGAGGCACCTCTACTTTATCTTCGTTCCTACAGATTTCTTCATCCTTCTCGCTCACTTCATTTATGACGCGTTTTAGATTTAAAATTCTTATGAAAAGCTCTCTCGATATTTTAACCGTCTCTGTCTCATCTCCAATAAATTTCCTTTTTTATCTTTGCAGACAGAGAAGATCTCGATTATCTCTCGTCTTGTATTTTTGACTTCTTTCTAAAAGTTTTTAACATCTTTCCTTTGGTAATGTTGTTCCAAATTTTGTAATTTATTCTCGTAGTACTCTCTTTTCTACTTTCTGAACATATTTTTTGATTTCTGTACATTTCCACATCTTCCGGTTTGTTAGCTTGTAGCATTTTCTATCTTGCTTCCTGTGTTTTATTGCTACTTTCCTTACATTCATCATCCAACCAGCTTCTTTCCACCTTTCGTCTTTTCTTTTCTAGAGTTTCTTCTGCTACTGTCTTAATGTAATTTTTGATATTTTTCCACTCTTAATTTATTAATTCTTGTTTATAGTTCTTAACTACTTGTAAGGTTTCTTTCACCTTCTCACATTTAATTCATCTTCATAAACTTTATCAGTTAAATGCTCAACGTACGTTTACAAAACTTATAACGAGGACTATGTCGATAATTTTTGACGTAAAAGTGTTTTTGAACCTTCAGAGTATGGTGCCTCCTCGATGCCTGTCCTGCTACCCAAATGGTATAATTGAAAAGATTTGAGTAAGCAAAATCCTTTTATGGATTCTTTTCGCCGTTTTCTCTTTCAAAAAAAATTGAATCGCATCAGGAGTTCAAATTATATCTATTTTGTACTACCACTCAAAATGTTTGTATTGAAGTAGCTGCCAAGCCTCACTGTAGTGGTCTTACAAATGTTCAGCAAATATCAATGACTGTTGTTGGGCGCAACTTTTCCGTATACAAAAAAAATCGATTACACACATTTATCACACGCCATTTTGTCAACCGATGCCGTCAATCATGCAATAAAAGAGAATGTCCTCGTATATATAATTTGAAATTCACATTTAAACCATATTTTTCAATAATCTGCATATCTACCTCACAATATTAAAAATATTGGAAAGGGTAATTTCTCCTACGTTACAACAAACCTGTCGAGATTTACATTTCTTTGTAACCAAAATGATTTTATCTGCTTGGTGGTATTCAGAAATAAATATTTTTATCAGTCGTTGATAGTCTGCTTTAGTTACAGCTATTTTTCAATCTAAAATGTAATCGATTTCGAGAAACTGTCATTACAATTTAAACTTCCTTTGTTCTTAGAAGAACACAGAGCGATTGTGAACTGCGGAAAGGCCAAGAATAAAATGGAGGTATTTGTAATAAATCTATTTTTATCGTTCGAGATATAGAGCTGCTTGAAAAGTTCGTTATATCACTGTTACTTCAGAGTAAATAGTTTAGTGATAATTATACAAGAGTAGATCAATTTTTTTTGAATTGCAAGTATAAAATATGTTGCTGTATCTGATGTTACATTTCATTAAAAATATATCTAATCGTGTTTTTGTTTCATTCATAATAGGAACCTTTTTTGAACTCAACAAATTCGGCATTAACAGTACTTAAGATATACGCTTTCAACTAGATGGAGCACCCATCCATACGCGACAGCTCCCTTAGACATTTACTAGTTATTTCACTAAATTCCTCGTATTATTTCTTTAAATTTTTTCGTCTGTCATAAATCTCGTCTACCAAATGAGTAAAACGAACGATATTAGCGACCTCTACCACAAAAATTAATTAATTGTTACACAAAAAGACATAACAAAGTGGTCTTTCAATAGGACAAGATTGATGGCACACATGCAGAACAACATTCCAGCTCATATAAAGATATCAAAAATTGGATCTTTCAATAGAACTAATCAAAAAACAACTATTTATTTCAAAATAGAATTCGTAAATTGGAGATACAGAACTAATGATTACCAAAACTTTTGAATAATTTTCAAAAAGGAGGAAAGTTTTGAATACCACAAACGCTAATGAATAAAACTAACAAGATGTCTTAAACACGGTTTGTTGATACGCTTTAACCATAACATTCTACTTCCATTGTCGCCAGCCTTGCTTCCAAGCTCAGGTTGAAAAAATAACACGGAAACCATACACCGACTGCTCCGCTTTTATTCAATTATATTGATGGATGTCATATAGCAGCTGTACCGTACCTTCATTTTCGTGAAAGCTTTCCTCGTTCACTTCTAAATTTATCCCCAGATTATTTTCAGGAACGATAATTTGCCTTATCGCTGAGTGCGCTTGTAGTTCCCCGTAATATGAAAAGTGCGAGGGGTTGCCAAATTTTGCTAATAATTCGTAGATATGCAGTTAACAATTCCTTTTTTTCAGATTGGAATGTACAAAATTAATGAAAACGAAAATTATTTCCCATAATTTCGTAAATCTTACAAACCTTAACCTTTAAAAATTATCTATGCATCTTTTTTTCCATAGGTCGGTTTCTCCTAGTGTAAGTCAATTTTGACATTTTGCTTATACGTAACTGACTTCACAACTTTCTTCATCAGTTATCTATTAAATTGAAAAACCACTTTTACTAAAATTGTACAGTTATAAAATAAAAATTAAAATAATCACTATAAGATGAATGGATTCTAAGAGTCCTTTCAGAGTGGAATATCTGATGAAGACAGATGGGTTTAAAATAGGTCTTCTTTGAGGTACCACTCACACAACAACTTCATCCCAAAAGTGAGTTAAACAAAACAGATGATCGTAATGAGGTATTCACGGATTACTAATAAAATAGCCGATTCAAGTATTTCGAATAAAATAATTTATTAATTTTTGTTCCAAAGTTATCAAAATATTTAAATCAGTAAATTTAAATTGAGCATCTCTGTGTGCTATTTTCGATGTTCAACATACGAAATGGAAATAAATTATAAAATGAATGCCGAAATATGCTGAATATACTCAAAATCAGCTAAACAATTAATAAAAGTATTTTAATGGTGTGAAGGTTTTTTAGTAAAAATAAAAAAAAAACAACATTGGAAATTACATTAGATTATCACGATTTTCCCTTTTGTGTCCAAAAGTTTTTTTCACATTTTTATTCTAGTGTTATATGTAAATTATTTAGTTATTGAACATTTTGCTTCTTGTACTAATGCTAATTCTTTTGTTCCACTGGGCAATCTCTTACCTGGCACACTTCGATCACTACGCAAACTATACTTTACTGCAACTGCTTGTCCAATAAACCTTTATTTCTGTCTCCAGTATGTAGATTTCTTGCCCCTTTCGAACTCCTGCGCTCGCCCTACTTCCTGTAGTAATCACTGATCGTTAAATACTATAGTTCTCTGCATCTAATATCCTCTTTTCCTGGTTGCATATGATCTTTAGGCGATTTCTAATTTTTCTTTCAAACTTTTCAACGTACTTCTGCAACCTTCCTTTCTGAAACATGCCAAGTATTCTTCGATTACCTTCAGTTTTCTGAATTGTTTTTCCGTATTCGTCTTTTACTCTTCTAAAAAGTTTCCGAAATGTGTCTTCGCGCTTTTTTTTTATTTATTCTTTTTTATTTACTTTTATTTCTTGCAATTTGTGTTCCAATATTCTGTATAAACATCTAGATTGTTATTTGCATCTCTTTTTGCCTCTTGTAACTTCTCTTTTATTCCTGAAATATTCTTTTGTATTTGTCTGTAAATCCGACGCTTGAAAGGGCATAAAGGATTAGAGAAGAAGAAGAAGAAGATTTGTCTGTAATTCTTATCTCGAGTTTTCTGAATTTTCTTTCGTATTTACCCTTATTTATCGTAATTCCTCCCTCAAATTTTCAAAGCATTCTTCCGCGTTCTAAAAAGTTCATCAAACCGTCCTACTAATCTTCCGGTCTCTTTTTATTACAACTCGTGTAACAAGTTTCTGGGTCATTCTTCTAATTTTTCTCTTAGTTTTCTTCCAAATTCTTTATTAACGCATCTGTACCTGCGGTTTGGAACAGATGCGTGTCCGGGTTCTCGCTTTTGTCGATCAGAGCTTGTAGCACAGTTATTTTCCTTGTTCTCCCTAAAGACTGCTCTTTTCGCCCACTTTTCAGGTCCACCATTTTCGAACATCCCAAAATCATTACAAACCTTCGGCAAATCTCTATTCGCTACACTTGTTCACAGAGTTGCCAGGTAGACATTATTTTATTGCTCAGTTTCTTCTTCCATTCTGCATTTTCAGTGCCAACATTTTTTTTGCCTTTATGCACCATCAACGTATTCCTAATATTCCTGAAGCTGTTTTCCAACAATTTTCTTTTATTTCGTGATCCTTTTATTTGTATAAACCATGGAAAGGTTTTTTTTTTGACATTTTATTTGGAATACTTTTATCTTGAAACATCCTTCTGTTGCTTTTATTATGCACTTCAAATTAATTCAATTAGGGCTCTTGTTTCTTTATTTTCGTTGTTCTTGACTAATTAATTTTTTAATTATTTCATTTATTTACTCTCTTGGGTAATCAGACATTTGCCGTCACACATTTTTTCAACTTTTTCTGTTTTAAGTTACAAATTTCATTTTCCCATTTTGAATCAAACTCCCCCCCCCCATTCTTATATTCATATCTTCTTCGATAATCTATTGTAATGAGTTTCCAAACACCCCCCTCCCCCTAGCATCTACCTAGAAGTAACGCACCAGCCGCGTTGTTTGTGAACGTGCGGGCCTCGAACAATGGGAAATTGCCAGATGTTTATTAGAAAATTCCCGTAGGCTTTAGAACCGGTCCTAAGTTGCTTGAATATCTGAAGCCTATTCAAATGACGAAAAAGAAACGAATGCAACATGAACAGTGTTATAGATAAATACAGTGTAATTTTACGTTAGCAATTGTATAAGTTGAGTTGAAATTTGGATTGCTCGTAAGCAAAATAAATAAGTTGTTTAAGGAAACATACACATGCATGTATTGACCACTGTAGAGAACAGAAATATAATATTAATATCTTTTTTATTTATTATACTTCATGTTGTTCTTCCTTTATTAATTAATGTCTTATAAGCTCAGCAATTTTTACAGTTATTAATAAAAAATTTCAATTGGACTGGTCCATATTTAAGAAAAGAGCAAACATTTTTAATTATGTTTTTATAAATTGATTTCCCATCCGAATGACACGATATATTAAATAATTTTTGTCCCTTTCTACATTTCAATTTACTTCTTTAACACTTGGAACAATTCGTAGTGGTTATTTTTATTTCTTTCATTGAGTTGTTTGTGGTTTATATTTTTAAACCTTTTCATTTTGGGTAGAACAATCCTTTTTAATTTGTTCTCTTTCTATGGCCTTATTTTTCTCATAAAATTATTTTTAGAAAAATAATTTTTTATTTCATAATACAAAGCTAATTTTATGTTCCTTAGATGTCTGAACCACCTTTTTAAGTATTTTCTTGTCTTGTTCAATTCTCTTATGAATTTGTTCAGAGCTTTTATTAATTTTTTGCCAATTTTACTTTTCTTTCAGTAAAAACTGGGTCTTATACATCACGCTAGTATTGCATTGACAACTGATATTTTTCTCTTATAAATTACCTAATCAAAAGCACTTAAGCACTTATCTCTAGCTTGTAAACTGCTGTCAAGATCTATATCCAGACCAAAAGATATAAAGGAAGCACAAAGCTATGAGTTACTCAAATCCTATCATAATGTACGACCCCAGTTTGGGACTGGGTAGCAAAGACGCTTGGTGGATTGTCCATAATCTCCATCGAGTCACAAAAATACGAATAATCCAAGAATTTATCTCCCAAGGCGCTCAAGAATTTTACGAAACCGTTCAAGGCAAATCTAATGATGACTTTCTTCAGCTATTGTAGTATTTGCATTACTTTTTTGGAATACCATCTGAAATTCTTGTTTTATATGTAAACCCACACGGATTGTTCCTGGCATTTACTTTAATGGTTTCGTTGACATGTTATCCAAAATAGATTATTTTTTTGTGATTTCGCCCCTTTTACTTTGATTTGAATAGCAATCTTTCAAAATTTTTATTGAACATGTGATACCTTTTTCTCTTCCTACCACAACTAATTTGTATTATATTTGGTTTGCCCACTTTTTTTGGAGAAGCGCATTTAAAACATCTCGTTATTTTATGTTTTATATAGTATTTTCGAATATTGTTTTCAGAATTTTGAATTTCTTCCTTCATATATTTTGATACGGTTTTTAAATTCCTTTTTTCACTCAGCTCCGATTGTCTGATAAGATTTTTATCGGATTTACGTTTATACCTCATCATATTTGCTGTTAACGTGATATGGCAATTGCCACGTGTTACATGTGCTCTACTTTTCCCTTACACAATAAGATCCATGCGCAAGCATCTGCTGAACTAACTTGGGCAATGTATGTAAGCCGGCTATTTCTGAAACGGAAGGTATTGTTGCACCAAAACCAAGCCCGGTCACATATGGCGAGGGGTAGGTTAGAGGAATTCCAGGATTTAAATGAAAAACAATATCTATCCTCCTTTCTTCTATTCCACAAATATTAAGCTGCCGGCGAAATTTGTGTCTGGGGGCAAAAGCTAAAAAGAACTCCTTTGCGTATAACCCAATAATTTGTATGCAATCATATGCAAAATAAACATTATTCAAGCCTTATTCAAATATAGGAGCTAACACCTGGTGACCTCATATGTATGAATTTCAAATTAGTGATGTTATTGTTTACGTCTGATTTAATCTCGACTTTTATCGAGTGCCGCGCTTTGCAAAGCAGTGTTTATTCTAAAATGAATTATGGATGCTTTTCCAGGCGCGTCTGCTCACTAGCCGAAATTCTACTTTAATGATGGCGAAAAATATCTGCTAGAACACACTTCACTCCACATCAAGTCGGTCAAATACGCAAAATTGGCTGTGGGTGTACGCAAGACGTCAAAGATAACGTGGCAGCAGCCAATTTAAAGCCAAGTGGGATAATGCGGCGTCAAACTGGTCAATTAGAATTATACTGATAAAGAGGGTACACATTGCGTCATTTATCAGTACAGAGCCTTGCGTCACGTTTGGAGTTTTCAGTTTATTATATAAGCGTTTGCGGGAATTCTGCGTCTGCCTTTTCAGAAAAAATTGAAGCAAATTCTGTACACAAAGAGCACAGCTGAGTGCATTGCAAATTGATGAAACTTCATTAATTCCGTACCGCTGTATAAGCAATTGCAAAATTCCTTTATTTATGACTCATTGCCAACCGGTGACGTGTTGCTTGGTACATCGCGTGCAACTTACATTTCTATTAGAACATCGACAACTGTACTAATGTTATTAAGTATCCCGGTAATTGTTTAGTACCTTGACGCATTTGAAGCAGTTATTTTATAGAAATGATTGTAGTATAAACATGTTCGATCAGTCCAACTCCCAATGCTCGACTACAACCCATGTATTCCTTTTTAAAATCCTTTGCTTATAACACTCGTCTACGACTTTTGTTGATCCTTTTATTCATTTAATATAAAACAAGTGCTAGACAAGTGCGTTATAGACGGCGTCCATAGGTTATTATAATAAGTAAAAACTCATCCCTCACCTCCCCAAAAGCACTCCTATTCAAAAAAGTCGAACTTTAGGGGATTGTAGCAATCGGAACACAGGTTACAGGTTAGTTAGGGGAGTTAGACTGTGTTCTCCCAGTGATACCGAATATTTTCGTGCTACAACCAAGTGACCATTTGTGACGCCAAGTTGGCTAAAAAATTTCTTCTGATACAAAATTAATTCCCTCCAAAATCGTTTTCTTCAAAGTTTGATAAATTGATACTTTTGCATCACATCTAGTTCACTTAAAATATAATTGCGTAAACCATTGCCATTTCGCCTTGTATAGAATACAAATGAACAGAAGTTTCAGCTATGTGGAGTAATAACGCAACCTTCATGCGGTTCGTTCTACATTTGCGACCTTGTTATGAAAATGCGATTTTCTATCGATTACGATCCTGTTAAGTGCTGTAAGCAGTGCGTTTACATGCTTGGATGAATTAAGACAAAGATAAATTACAGATACTACTATAGAAAGTTTTGCTGTAAGAAAATAATAATGAAAAACGAATTAAAAACCTTGAGATGTATTTCATAAACATGAACTTTCGAGAAATATTAATTTACATTAGCATTTGTAAATCTGCTTAAGACAATATCCAAAATTGTAGGGGGTACGGCGGAAAATTTCAGGTTTCCTGAACTAAAATAGTTCACCAACTGACAAGACAATAGACGTTTATTACGTGAAGAATAACATACGAATAGTAAAGAGTTGTAATATCGCAAATCTGATCAGACAATTTGACGAAACTGCCAATGTCCATGGAGCTAAGAGATTGGGAAAACGAGTCTCAGCGATAACAAAACAAGACTATCGAATTAGGAGACAAAATAAAAATTAAAACCATGCATTCTGCATTTGGTATGCTCCTTACAACTATGGAAATTCAAACATCAGGGTAGAATTTGCGAAAAATTTTTGGTCAAATTACGTGAGAATGAAAATAGAAAAACCAAAAAATGTGAACATAAACTTATCGGGGTAAAAATTTTGAGGACAATGTCGGCCACGCTTATAATTGAGTTTGAATAATTACTCGCACGTCCTACAAACAGATTTGTGAAGAACAGAATTGAACATGGCTTGAGAGACTACATCCAAAGGAACGGAAGATAGATAAGACAAAGAACGACACTGAAGTGTCGGCTCGATAGATTACCAACAAAAGGATATTTCTTAAATTAGAGATCCACATATAAACAACATAAACGTAATGAGTACATATACAAAAAAAAATGACAGAACCAATATACTGTAACGTTTCCGCTCTCCACAGTGCTGAATAGCCCATGCAAATTTATTTAAACTACTTATTTGTTTTACTTACAGGCAATCAAAAGTACTTAACACTGCTTATGTACATAACACGTACAATTAACAACGTAAAATTACATTGTATTTATATGTAACACTACTTATGTTGCACTCGTGCTTGAACTTCCATACCCGCGACCGCTCCGCTGCGCTATATTTATGCCTATTTGAGGTCTACCAGAAGAAACTGGAAACACCTGGAATGTTAGCCTGGTTCGAATTCTCACAAGTATACCCGTAGAGCGGTTGGATTTCTGGAAGAAAGTCTAGTAGCTACCCGCTCAGTGGGGCGTTCGGAAAATTCGTTACAATTTGTTCAAAAAATGTAGAGACGATAGCAGAGATATACTACGAGAAAACATGGACACAACGGTTTGAAGAAATCGCGCACTAATAGATTACCGTATTCCTCTACAGAGATAAGGACAACTTTAACAGAACGTGAGTGTGCTAAGAATAAAGTTTTACTTTCTATCCAGAGCATGATGATCTACCCTGGAACAAGGGATTGTTTGAATATAAATAGCCTTTTCATACGCTTAACGGCGTTGAACCATATGAGTATATATATTTTCGTGTCTTATAATCTAGGTAACCCAAAATTCATCTCCAGTAATGTGATGGTCAACCCTATAATATGTGCATGTTTTTGCTAGTATGTGTTAAAGTTGTCATGGTAATACCAATAAATGGCAATATACTACCCAATTAAGGACATTCTGCATTTGATTTGAAACATTCTCTTTAGTAGAAGAATGAAAGTTCAAGATTAGTAAAATTGGATGGGCTCTGATCCCATGATAAAGTATTAAGTCGAAGATACTCCCCGACTAATTAGTGGTCTACTAACTGTTGCTTTCTACCTACATATTTCGGAGAGATTGTCTGGACTTTCGCATTAACCTTACGAGGCTTTGGCAAGACATGGAACTGAAAACTTCGGGGTTTACAATAGCTTGCCGAACTATGTGAACTTATCATATTATAACTCCCAAAGGATTTGTTCCGGAACGTCTCGGTTCCTGAGCTAGCGAGGGGGCGCCCGATTCAACCATTTCAAAAATGTTTTTAATCATTTTATTTTGCGAATCACATCAGCAACGTATGAGTCTGATACTTTCAGAAAGATTCTTTGAAATTTTCAAGGCCAAAATGTAAGTTAGAACTTGTTCTTGTTGAAAACTAGTTACATATAAATCTTTATACATATAAGGTTCTGCATCGTCAATCTCAAAAATCATTTGATTCTTTGTTCTATTCTTTTGGACAATAATTTATTCAATTAAAGCAATTCAAAAGACTTCATTGATAACACTTTAAATAAGATTATATAATTCTATGATATTGATAATGGTGAGGCTCAGCACTTGAAAGTACGGGTTGCGAACTGGAAGATTAAGGTTTCCATGTATTTGCCCTCATTGCCCACTGTTTTTTGTTCTAGTAATGTTCACAGAAGTGATGTCAGCTATTTTATTGTTTATTTTTGTTTACTACAATCAATATAAATCTTGTAATGCTTGTTTTAAATCGAATTCTACCTTTTCAAGCAATTTTAGGCGTCCCACTCGAAAAGTTCAGATTAAGACTTTATGAACTACGTTAATGATTAACACGCCTCCATCTCTGGATGTTTGTGGTTGATTCGCTGACGTTTCTGTGGAATCTACCGAAAGACCTCGATTGCAAATATTCGAATATTTCATCTTCAAGAGTATAATAGACGCAATCACATATTTATGAATGGTTACGCAGTCTATTGGAATGCTTTGTTTATTTGCCTGTTTGTAATTGCCATGCAAATGATTTATCGCTCGGTTGACGCAGCTAGCTTTCAAAGTTCCGCGACTGTAAGTTCTATTTTCCGTGTTCCTGGTGACCCTACAGTGACACCGTTGCGTCATCACGACTACAGCGTACGCCGAAATAGAAAAAGGCGTCATAAGCGATATTTTTAGCGGATCGATGTCGTTTTGCGCGTAGTTGATCAAAGCGTAATGCGCGTTTTATACCGTAGCGGCCGATTAGGAGCAATTCATCAATTTTGAATTCCGCCTGATCGTGAACGCACGGCTTGACTATAAATAGGAGTGTACACACCAGCTGAGGTGTCGTTTGTTCTTTTATCTAGAAATCGAATTGAACATGATTAGAAACTCTCAAACCGCGAGCATTCTGACGACCATCTAGACCAACGCCTCACAAAAATGTGAAATGAGTGAAGCTGTTAAACAAGTAAAACTTTTTTTTTTCTTGTACGGAAGCTTTCATATACAATATGATTCATGAAGTCTGGCAGATATTCAAACATCACACACATCTAACAAACTCTAATGGAGACTTGAGAAAATCATGCTCACATTAGAGCCACTGCAAATCGTTTGATCATCAATGGAAGCGTTTAGGTCGATAAATAACTAAACAAAATTGTGTATAAAAAAGCGCTATTGGGCCGCTTTCATTAAACACAGTAAACAAATCTTATCTATTGCATATCCGCATTCTGGAGACGTTATACAATGCGGGCATCAAAAAGAGGGCGATCAGAAAGTCTTCGAGCTCCAGTAGCATTGCTCTGAGCTTCTCCATAGAGCAGCAAAATGTCGGTCATTTTTCAATTCTCACCGACATCTTAAGTCAAGCCAATTGCACATAAAAGGAATGATAAAATTGAACATTTTATTATCTTTACGTCTTGGTAATAACATTTAATTCACAGATACATCCTTCACTACTCCAGGTTCTCAAACAATTCTATTCTATTGTAACGAATTTCCAAACCTAGCCGCTACACATTCGCGGTCACAATTTTTGTTGCACCCCATCACACCCCAGCGACCGACATAATGTCTTCCAGGAATCCAGCTGTCCTGCAGGTGCATGTGCGGGACTCGATAAGCAATTGCTAGATGTTTTCGAGAAACTTCGCACCCCTTCTGGTAGACGTCAAATAGGCATAAATATCACGTAGTAGGGCGACCGCCGCGAATTCGAGGGCGACAGAGAAGCGAAGCAAACTCAAACGTAAGTGCAAAATAGTGTTAAATAATTTTGATAATTTGTAAGTAAAATAAAGTAAATTTGCACGTGTTATTCACCACTGTAAAAAGCGAAAATGTTACAATATTTCAAATCAATTTTTTAAAACTTCGACTTGCTCATTTTATAGATAAGATGTACACGCGGATTTGTTACAAGTTTCAATATATGGCATACTTCATAAATCATCCTATATAAGCACAAAATAGAATTATATATATTGTATTTGCACATACAATTAATGGCAAAACAAAAGCAAAAGCTGACCCCCTTTTTTCTTTCACAAATTGCTGCAATTACACACTAAGAGATACAACCTAATATAAAAGCGACTATAGTGAAAGATGTTTTTCCACAATAAACAGTACTTAGGTATTTTCTGGTTACAGTAAATATGGTTATAATTAACCTAGCTGCTATCATTGTTCAGGATCTTTGAGTAACATTTGATCAATTTCTGACATGTTACACGCTTACCATGTGTCCGTAACGGTGTACAATTTTGTTTGCACATTAGGTACTTCTACAAACGATGGTTATAGAGAGTGTTAACCTCTAAACAGAAGTAGGTGCAAGTGCACCATTTCACCGACGATCACAATCCCAAAAACAAACAGACCAACATAATCTGGATGTCGTCCGGTTTTCCAAAGTTAAAGAAAGTTAAAGCAATGATTTTCTTTTTTAACTACTATAGAATCGTCTACCAACAAAATCTCCCCACACACCTCAATTACAGTTTTAAACATTCTAGCCAAATAAATCTACCAAAGCGCCGTAAGTTGCATCCATTTAGTCAATGTTTACATCACAATACTAGATGTCATTAGATTTTACGTCATTGCCCAACAAAACATCAAATCAAAAATCATTCTTCGTATGACAATGACATTTTTGTATCTTCATTTAAAATCGGATCTGGAGGGCAAATGCTATGAAAAAATTAAAGATAGTTCTAAGGACAATATCAAAAGACAGGTTCTAGCGTGTCTTCTAAGAAGCAAGTGCATACAACTTGACGGAACTACTACTGCAAAAGATTATATATTTGAGTAAAAAATTAATTTTCACTTTTATTTGACTCGCCCTCATACTTGACGAAACTTTAATAAGAATCAAGGGTAGCTCTTGGACAAATATTAAATAAAAGATCTTCAGATTTTAACAAACTGCAATACAGGGCCTTCATTTTGTCACGCAAGTTTTTTATTGCCATGGTCAAACTTTTCAGTCAACTTTATGTTCGAGGTTAGTTATATCTAGGTCAATGTTTAGAGTTTCATTTACACTCTAAGTAAACCCTAAATATGGCGTCAGCTAAGACCAACTATTCAACCGAAAAAAGGGTCTTAATTGTGGCCGCTTTTTACGAGAGGGGCCGAAGTGCTAGTGGAGCACTAACTGTCTTCAAGGCTAAATTTGACAAGCACTCTACCTTGTCTGTCTCTAAGATAGCAAGGTAAAAAATACCATGATAAAATTTGCTCTATAATTAAATTGTCTATTTTACCATGTTGTAATGTTGCTGTGTAATAGGCTGAATTGGAATGTTTGAGAAGACAGAAAGTGTACTGGATGACAATTTGTCAAGAACGGGCAAACCAGTCACTGTGACGAGTCCGAGACCGCAAAACAAGCTCGGGAGCTTTATGGACATGAACCCACAACTTCGGTCTTAAATTAAATTTATTTCCGTATGATTCAATTGCAAACGCCTCTAAGCAAAATCAATATTGGCAAGAGATTCACTTGCAAAAGTAATCATGGAGATGGTTGGGATCAAAAGTTGGACATAAAGCACCTCTCTTTCACGGAGAAGGTCTATTTTCAACTAGATGGCTATATCAACAAATAAAATTACCGACATTGAGGTACCGAAAACCCACATTCGTTGATTGCACCCAGAAAAAGTTAGTATATACTGTGCAATTTCCCACTATCGAATTGTCGGACCATTGTTTCTCATAAAATATGCGAATGAAGAAGTTTATCGCACAGAATGTCTCGGGAAATTCATTCCAATTGTGAGAAACAAAGAACAAATCAACCAATACTGATTTCACCAACATGAAGCCACCGCCCATTTCACTTCACAGAAGTCTTTGGAAAAAGAACGCCCCCCGTAAGATAGAAAGTGGCATCGATGTCCCCCAAATTCTTCCAATTTAAACCTATGCGATTTCTTCATATGGGGTTATCTTAAGGATAGGGGATATCGGAACACACCCCAATCCATCAACAAACTCAAGAATCGCATCACAAAAGAGGTATCTGGCCATTTCTGTGGACATCAGAAAAGCTGCAAGTAAAAGTTTCGGAAAAATGGTTAAAATGACTATCTCTAGTGAAGGCAGTCGTTTTGAAAAACATAATGCGTTCAACTCCATTTATTCATCATCATAATAAAAAATAATTGGAATTTTGTCTTGCGTGGTTTTTTTATAATGAATTTTTTAATGTTTAAGTCACACAATGAAGGTCCTATAATAGATCCTACAGAATCGATCCAATACGGTCTCACCTGTTGCCAAAACGTCCTTGATATGACTATTCCCAAATAAGTCTTAATGCAAGATATATGAAGTTTTAATCTTCTACTCGAAAAATAACTTCTATACAAAAATGTCACTCTAATAATTAATAACCTAAAACAACTTTTACGATTATATTTAGAATTGACCTTTCTTTAGTTTTCGTGGAAGAATTCCGTATTCGACAAGGGTTGAATAATGACTGACAAATGACATAATTATTAACTTATACTTTTCATCTGAATTTCACTTCAATGACTTCGAAAAGTTGAAAAATAAACTCGATATATTCAATAAATCTTAAACTTCCAATTTGAAGAGACGGCGAATTTGGCGTAGTATTCTCCCACCATTTGCAACGCGGATTCTATCTCATCCAAAAACTGATTCTTCAATTCTGCTAATGGCCAATTCCTCAATTACCCATTCGCTCATCTTGAACTCTTCAATTTTGCTGGTTTCTGAATTTTAAACTAATAATTAAAAAAATCAAAACTTCTCTCATCTAAATAGTGTATATAGTTCTACCGCTTTTTATTTCGTCTTTCTTTGCTATTCTTCTCCATCATTTTTCTGTTGTGGTTCTAATATAGTCATCGCTAAATGGATCTCGCAATTCCTTACGAACTTGTTGAACTTTCTTTAACTGCTTCTGGAGAAAAGTAGTTTTTATAAGTTCCAATTCTGAAAATTGGCATAAGTTCTCGTTTTGTAAAAACATAGCTGGAGGGCATTGATTAGCCTCAATGAGACAGGTTGCCATTATTCCCCAACATACTATTACGTAATTCCTTCAAAATGCAGATTATTCGCTCTCAGGATCCACCTCACTAAGCTACCGTCAAGAGGGGTAAATTTTCATTTGATTTGCTTGGACTCAAGCTTTTGCTTTACTATTTGCCAGTTGATTTGTTTAAAGATTATAAGACTATCTAATCCATTACCACATATACTACAAAATGGGGTTTTTATTAATAAACCGAGACTTAAAAAGAAATCTTCAATTGTCATTTTTGTTACTAGTTTGAACTAAAGTGAACTACTCGGAAATAAAAATAACAATCCATACTATCCTTTCGCCTTTAAGGAACAATGGTCCTTTAAAATTTACTCCAATGACACCAAATATTGTGGGTCTTAGAATCAGATCTTCTGGTAGAGGGCAAGATCTGGTTTTTGGTTTTGAGGAGAACATTCGACATTTAACACAAAACCTTACCATATTTCTGATAATCTTATCTTTCTCCTAAGCTTGATCTCCACATTGATGGTATAGAAAAATACTGCTTCAGCATAAGGTTTCTGACTGACGTATTTCTATAGTTTCTTTTAACATGCAACAAGAAATCTCAAATTTTCAAATTAATACAATATCCTCAATAAACTTATTTAGTTTCTGTGTTGCACATTCAGAAACTTCGGTATCCCATCCTATTTGTCGATTCCATAAATCTTGGATAATGATTATCAGAGGAACTATTGCGGGAACAGTAAATCAAATCGGATCAAAGAACTTGTGGAAAAATCCCTTGATTAACTTTTTCCATAAGTATTTAACTTAACAGTCACAAGCAAAAGTCTCTGACTCCATATATAATACTATATCCACAACTACTGTATAAATTGACTCCAAGATTAATTCATTACTCATTATCCCAAGGGTCAGGGTTTTGAACCTTTGATACTCTTTGTGACTAGAGACTGAGGTTGTAATATGTAAAGAATTTTTCTCAATATCTCATTACCGTTCTTTGATCTTACTCAAAAGAAATTCTTCTATGACGAAATAATTGTATCTCACCGTTCGAATTCCACCATATACACCGTAAGCAATCTCGATCTTCTTCCTGAATTGCTATCATTTGAAAGTCACTTCAGATGTTACTTACGACACCAATCTTCTTCTCTCAGAATTGTAGTAATACGTTGGCGATAAGTTCAGTCAAGTTGGATCCCTTATTTAAACAATTATTTAAAGATGGATTCCTTCCGACAGATCATAAATATCTTGGTCTAGTCTTTGAATACTTGGTTATAATGTTCACACATAGTTGCTAGCCTTAACTTCTACAGATCGGTTAACCTTTAGTGTCTTCGATTCATCACACTGTTCGAGCGTCAAAGTTGTCTTAATTACGCCGATACGGACTTTGACATGTTAACTGCTATGTTAAACGTTCGTTGAGATAAGAGCCCCAAGAAGGCCAAAAGATAATGTCCTACAAAGAAGTCCTTCAGTTTACTCAAACTACAAAGCAGTCATCAAAACTTTCGCGTTCCTGTAAAATTTAGTACATTTCTTTATTTTAGTTTTTCTCGCTTATACAGTAGATGAATCATTACAGCCCAAGAACAGAAGTTGAAAACCCAAAGAGTCAATTCTCATTTCATACGACCTCCTAACATTTTAAGAGAAGAAAATATCACTAAATGAATCAACGTGGCCAAGACTTCAGAGAAGACATGGCTTTATCAATTTTTTAATAGTTCAGCTCGCCCCAATTCCTCCCACCCAATTAATAATCTCACATATCGCTTGGTGACACAAAGTTATCAAATATACATATCCCAGGTGGCGTCCTCCTAATGTTTATTGTGACGCTGATCTTATTTAACGTCTCACAATGATCGCCAAGTTTGCAGTCGACACATGGAACACTTCAACTATCCTAATGGTGTGCAGAACAATATCGAAACCGGTGCGACCAGTGAAAGAAGATATTCGCAAGGTAATTTTACTAGAGACTACGAACTTTGGATAGACTAAAATTAAGACAGCAAATTCCTAAAAAATGGACAAGATAATAGTTATAACCAAAGAAACAGACGACTTAAAAAAAGAATATAAGTTTAATAATAAAATATTTCAAACTTTAATATCAATCCTAATAATCATCAGATATCCGATTAAGATCCTCCTAATATTTTTTTCTGTTTTCATTTTCTGCCGCACCATTGATTATACCGGAAAAGTGACTATGTGTTTTTGATCCCTTTGTCATTGTTCCGAACAATTTAGAAAGTAATTTATTCAAAGTTGATCAAAACCACCTGTACCTCATATTTCAATGAGAATAACTTCCAATATAAAAAAAATTGTCCATATTTAACCGGCCGACAGCTATAGGTATAATAATTGATCATCGTGCAACAACTCCAATATTTTCCCTTTGTTAGAGTTGGTTAGAAATGATGAGAAATAAAATGATGCACCGATACGAACTACAACTTGTTCTATTTTATCTAAGGACCCAAAGAAAAATCTGCAAATTTGACAAACTTTAGAGCAAGTCATTCCTAATTGAGGCGCCTAACTAAGAATATCTTATTGACAAAATTTAACGTGAAGATCGCACATCTTGTTTCCATGCACGATCCAGAGGTACTAAAAAAAGCGCCACCTAGCTTGTAGTACACGTGGCTATCAGGATAAACCCTCTACGGGCACTTCAACACAGTCACTGTAAGAGGTACGATAAGTAATAGAGTAATGAATGCACAAATTCCTCTACAAATCAGAGAAAATTGCGACGGGGACACATGCAATGTTCGTGCAAGTGCACAGGATGGAAACTGCGAACAAAAAATGTGTTTATGACTTTTAGAGTACCATATGTGACCAGAATCCATCATAGGGACTTCTTTTTGTTTTCTCACTTGAAAAACATAAAAAGCGCGTTTTACAGGCATGGTGGCAACTCAACAATTTAAACAGTTTTTACGAACGATTCTTTACTGACAGTATCCAGAAGCTTTATGAACGTCGCCAGAAGTGTGTTGTAAATGATGGCGATTATTTAGAAGCCAACAAAGAAAATTCGTTTTGTACACTTTCTGATGCCATTCATCGAATTTTGTAGACACACTACATGTGTATAGAATATAACGAATCTCAATGGATTTGAATGAAATGTTGCGTACACGTTTATGAGGTCAACGTAGCGGTTAAGTTTTTTAAATAGGCAAGATCGATCAAAGAGATAGAGGAAACGACCTTCAAATGTTTTTGAACGTTTTGGAATTTTCATCATTCTTGCTAAATTGAGATCAAATATGTATGCCATATATATAAAATAAAAGTATGAATACAAATATTTTTGATTCATACGCATTGCTCACATTAAATTCTGATCAGATTTACATCACACTGTTACATTATGAAATCTATTTGACCTTTTAGGGTTTTCCCAGAAAGATTTTTATTCTTCGAATATTAAGCCATTCTTGGAAAAGATAAAGATCAAATAAATTTAAGAATTTTGCTATGCGGAGCTAAAAATGTAGTGATGTAAAAGCAACTAAAGACATAGTATTTTAAAAATCCCCCTCCCCCCAAATCAAAAATAGAAAAATGCGCTATCTTTTGGAAAACTAGTAAATTTCGCTTTAAAAAAGACTGCAGCTTAGAGTTAATAAGCTCAATCAGATGTTTCTCTACATCTTCGACAGAGATGAAGCGAGTTGATGTTATAAGGATCTGAAGGGGTACAGTCGCCGGGTTTAATAAAATCCCCCGACCTAAGCTGGTGATCATTAGGATTATCACAACGTCTACTCATCTCACTTATTGTAGATACTACACAAAATACAATTTTTCTCTAAAGGGGCAAAAATTATTTTCAGGCTCTACCGACCCCTTTTTTCAGTTGAGTGCGCACAACATCGCTTTCACCACAGATGTTTAGGTTATATTAGTAGATAAAGCACCTCTTGCAATGCATTATAAAGCTGACAGATGGTGCTCCATTATGACTATATGATGGATACAATATATGAATTTAAGAGTACAAGGTACTAAGTATTTTCTTATATCTTAAAATGTAATTAACCAGATTTATCGCAATCACAGAAGATACACCATGTAAATTTTAAAGTTAAACAAGTTACATTGTTCTAATTCTTCCACTAATTCGTTTAGTGGATTGTGCGAATACCATAATTTACTTAGCACATTAGAGACGAGCAGCATTTCAAATAAATCTTTTCCAACATATTGATTCCTATCGAATGAATATGCCGCAGTATAGCTTCCGTCGGCTCATCACGAAACGGATATTTGATTTAAACGCCTTTCGGGCCGCGGATCCTATTTGCCTTCCATTTTTTAATGTGCAATCGCCCGAGCGAAACGGGATTAAATCGAGATCGCAAAAACTTACTTGTATTTCCAAAAGGATTTCCGTCTTCCTCCGGCGAATTTCGATTAGAATTTTCTGTTGCTCTGGTGTAAGCTCTGGAAAAAAAATAGCGAATTACATACTGCGCACACTAATGAAAGAGCTATTTAATGTTTAAATAAATTTAACACATGAGGCGTTTATATTAAGCCAGCATTATTCTCGCAGATTTCTAAAAATGCTCTGTCAACTTTTGGACACAACAAAACTTGGGTATTATCAGAAATGACACGAATTTTCTATCAGAGACATTTTCCTACCACAACGCCGGGTCCCACACAGTTGTCCCAAACTCGATGAGAAGTTGAGGATTTGTCCTAGACTATACTGAAAGACCCCCCTCCCTATAATTCGGATTTATGACTCTGCAATTATTATATGCCTGGACCATTAAAAGAAGCACTTGGAGAACAGAGATATTTGATAAGAATATTACTGTCGCAGTTTGTGGGCAATTGGCTGATATCACACAACCACCTTCATATTACGATAGCAACATTAAAAACCAACTAAAATCTAGCCAAAAATGGATAGGGTAAGTGTATAGTTTGGAAAAAGATGCGTCTACGTTTTGATGCTATGATTAAGGCAACATGGTCATTAGTAAAAAATTTAGTTAAAGTAAATTCCAAAATCAATATTTTCCCCTATTTTTTATATAAACTTGTAGTTACAGGAGTATGGCTAGTCTTTTGGAATTTATGGAACATGCAATTTCAGATGGAATGTTATGCGCTCATTCACAGGTTACAAACAAATATGGAAAACTAAACACCTGTCCCCTCATTCCATTGGCGTTAAAAATTGATCATTAATATGAAGAACAGTCAGATACAATAGTTTCATCTCATTTCCAATTAACTCTGTAATCTATCAATTATTAGTTCACAGTAAAAACTAAATTTCATACCCTTTCATGCCATAAAAAACGTTGTTCTTTTAATTGACAATAACTTCAGCTAGTGTACCTTAAAAGATTTGAGCGCCTATTGGTGATGTAAAATTTATGCATGATGGGGGTGTTATTAGACTTTTTCGACTCCTTAAAAATATGAATATTGTATTTGATATTGCAGGTATTTTTTTAATTGTTGTAATAAGAGTTATTGTTAAGGAAGTGTCAAATGAATTTTTATTAAAAGGAAAGCATTAGTCCTAAAAAATTCCTGATGATTTTTAAAACATAATGCTGAAATTGGAAGCAACACCACTTTATCATAGAGAACGATTCCCATCTTCCTAACTACCCATTTAAATTTCGTTTTGCCACTTTGAAAAAGAGCAAAACCTAAACCACCATCCCTACCACACATGCATAAGACCAAGATCAGCAAAAGAAAAACTTCGTGAAGGCAAAGGACGTGATAGAGACAGCATAAGCATAACCCCAGCAACCAAGAAATATCACAAACAATTGATGCAGTTAATACAAGCATATCAATTCTCATTTTACACGTAGTCACTGGAGTCGAAGAAAGCGATCTGGGTTATTTTAAGGAAGCTCCGCAGACCTCCAATAAAGTAGGGAAGATCACGGAGTACTTGACAGCTCTGTCAGGCCGATCTCCCTTGTATTCAACAAAACCGATAGAAACAGCAAAAATATCTCTAAACTTAGAAACAACCACTGTTGCAAGCAGATAATGCCGAAAATGCAATGGTAACTGCCAGAGGACCAGCCATTTGCTCCAAAGCAGCCCAGCTTTCACAAGCGCAACCATGGTAAAGTCGTAGAAACTTGCAAGCAAATCAGCAACCATCACAACTCCTAGACAAACGTAGTGGGGGTCCCGACCAACTTACTCTAGTGGCAACAGTAACACCAAGCAACCAACAATGCCCCAAAGCAGTCACTTTTCCAAAAGCTCTTAGAGTTCGTTTTTAGACGCTCAAAACGCTGGAAAGCGCCACCAACAGTGGAGATATTCTGCAGAAATTCCCAAACATATGCAAGATATAGTTAAAAACCAACTGGACCAGCACCAACGAGGATAGCGCTTAACTAAAATGGCGCCGGCATATGACAACAACGGTGCAGTCGCCACCACCATACACCTAAAATACAGATTCTTCTAAAGGCGGTCATCAAAGAGGCCTACATCATTCAAGATTGTAGATATTCCAAATAATGAAAAGCAGTCTACAGAAATTATTTTCTCAACGTGTACAATGTTTTAAATCTCATACCAAGGACTGCTCTGTAGAATGTCCCTATTTTACTAACGCAGCTGATCGCCTCCTTCCTATGTGCAAGAACATTCCCCAAGAGTCTTTGCCTTTACCAACCTTTTTTAACATCTTTTTTGCTCGGATCCATAACTAGAGTATATACTGCCATGTTGAAAACACATGACTAATCATAAATGTCATGAAAGGCAATGGATCAACTCAAAAAGAAGAACACGGGCAGAATATTGACAAAGCAATAATATTAATAAAAAAAATACACATAATATGATACGGTAGTCCCCTGGATCACAAGCTAATCTGAAGCAAGTCTAGCTAGTCTAGAACAAAGCTCCATGGTTGGTGAGAAACTTCACCCATCAAAAAGACATAGAACTAGAGACCTTTTGAGTTTCTGAGCAAAACAGCTAGCACAACGTACAGAAATATTCTAATTCATTGCAAGATGATCAAAATCCTAAGCAGGCGCAATAAAGACAAGCAGCTCAGGATGGTACACCCCCTCATACCCCCTGAAAATTAAGAGAGCAAGTCAACAAAATATCAAACAAACCGATCCTCAAGGCTCAATCGCTCTTAATAATAAATTTAGGCAAAGATACAATCATCATTTTTGGCAGTTATATCAATTTAATTATGGAAAATTCTTTTCTGAAGATGTCCATCGCAACTGAAAACAAAATATCAAAATTTTTCAATACACAAATAAACAAGCCGACTACCGCTAATGTAATGTTCCAAGATTTCATACGTCAAAGCAACATTTATAAGATTACAAAGAGATTTTACAGTACAATAGGTATGATATAATATGTAAGGTCCAGTATCGCAATCAATTTTAAATTTGTGGGTGGTTTCCACATGGACAGGGTTATTTATAAATCCACTGTATTCGATCAATGAAAAAAGAAGTGAAAATATGCCCAAATTTGAAATTCACTAGTTTTAGAAGTGAATAGTAGGCAACCAAACTAACACTCAATTAAAAAAAAATATTAAAAATACTAGAAATGTAGAAAATATATCAGAAATTATACAATTATGTATAAACATACACATTTATGCACAACTTAACAAATTATAATATAAGAATGAAAGACAAAAAGAACACAAGAGTTAACATAGAAATCAACTATTATAATTGTTTTTCATTTGTATTATTCTAAAAATATGTATGTAAACAATTTGCAATACCATCATAAAAATGACTTAAGATAATCAAATGGAACTCTTAAGAATCAGTCAATTAAATAAATAATTAAGTGCTATTGCCTAATCAACTGTCTTAGAATTTTCATATGTTGGTGGCTCAAGATTAGCCTGCTGTTCCATCTCACTCTGCCCCACTCAACATTACATCTATGAAATAATCACAAGATTTATGGTTAGCAGCATAAACATTTTTGTTCTACGAATACATCCAGTGCAGGACAACCTTTTAAGGTTCTTCATTTGTTCCATCTAAGTACAAAGGGCCAAACTAATGAAAATCATTGAAGAAGTCCATACTAAGGTCAGATGATCAAGCATTTCATTTAACAATAGTGCTATCTTAGATAATTTTTCTAAAAAAAATTATATTATCTACGTATGTACTTAGCGTCGGTACATTATTAGCAAAGCAACTGTTTTGTTTTGAGAACAAAGTGAAAAACCTTTTCAATGAACCTGTGATGACCTCCATCCAATGTTCTTTTGTACACATATCAGTATTTCGGAATCTATTGCGCATGCTTTTGCAAGACACACTCTCAAGACATATCAACGATCGTGTGTACATCAGATGATAACACAAGTTGGCCAGTATGAGCATGACAAAAGTCTCTCAATTTTTTCAAGCAAGTTAATTGTGTTAGCCGTTTTATCTTTATGATACTTTGCCGTCTATGCTAGTAGCAACAGTTATAATACTATTGCCGTGTCATCTATTTATTGATTAGAAATAGAACTACTGTCTATTGTTTTTGTTTTAAAATTTTGATTACATCAGCTCATACATAAAATGCAAGTACAAGTACTTGGAGCATTAAAAAATTGATTAGATTACATTTGCTTTCTCCTTACTAAGCTTTCATTAGGAAGAAGTAAGCACACCTTTTGTTAGTCTATGCACCTTTGCTATTGCTTCGGCAGTTTTCATAATACTGCTGTAAAATATTATTTGAGTGTAGTAGGGTACAGCACCATTTTTGGACTGCATACTGCCTCTTTCATTGGGTTAAACAGAGTATAATCGCTCACCACAAATAAGGGACACAAGACTTCACCTGAGAGCCTGTATAGTGGCAATGGTGTGGCCGCGCATTTCCTGTGTTGGTGTTGCTGAATGCGTTAACAAAGTTGTTTTAGTAACTTGAAGTACTGCTAATCTATCAGCCGAATCCCTTCTTGATCCCAAAGGACAACTGCCATTTCTTTTTAAATAAACAATCCCAATTGTAGCTTGTTGGAACAAGATTCCAATGTGCTGCCTGCCATAAACTGACGTTCCTTTCCGGTGCCTCATACCTTCGTTTGCTGCAACTTCCAAATTGTTAGCATACCTCCATATGCTTCTGCTTAGCAGTGAGAGTATAGGAAATTTATTGTGCACAGGCCTTTACCATCGTCAAGTCCTCGTGGAAAATATACAAATTTCCACGAGACAGGCCTGTGGCATCTACTAGTGCTTCAAATGTGGTTTATCTGTTTGCCTAGGTCTTTGAACTCCAATATCTAAACACAATTTTGTTATTCAGTACTGCATCCTCACGCATGGCTGCTACACTCAAATGGACGTCTATACACTGCCCATGATTGTCTGATTCCATGTTTTTCTACTTAAGTCCACAATTGCACTTGCAGAATTACACAAATGACTTATTACCTGTCTTTTTGTTTCAGCAACGCCATTTGGTAGCATCATGTAGCGCGTAACCAGTTTTAAAGAAAGTGTCAATCATTTTTGAACCCCCTAAATACATTACAAATGAAAAATTATTGTAATCTTTTATATAATGGTAGCATTTTCCCCTTATTGCAAATAAGTGTTATTCATCTTGAATTAAATTTTTGAAATTAAACAAGCATAGTCTTCTTTGACAAGTAACATATAAATAGTATGGAGTTTCTACCCACAAATTTGGAAAATATAAACTGCATTGCATAACTGAGCCTCTCCAGTGTTGAATCGTCATCAAACTGACAGGAGTTAGAGATTCCAAAAAATCAGCTGGCGGGAGGAGCAAGAAATAATTATCATCTAAGTGAATATAAGGGGTGTTGCTGTGGCCTTGTGGGGTTTTTTTATTGGCGCACTTACAGGCAGTGCAGCCTCAAGCCCACTAACATGCACTTATTCTAGGACATTCACACACACCCTTGGGTTGAGCGAGACTTCAACTCGCGTGCGTCGGCTAGAGGACAGAAGCCATTGCTTGAACCATCTGAACCACCACGTCCCCTTGTGGTTAGAAGCCTTGCTTTTCTATCTGCAAGCTAGTTCAGGCGAGTTTGAGTCTCGCTCAAACCCATGGGTGTGTAACATCTTAGTATTAAGTTAGTGCATGTTAATAGGCATAAGCCCTTGAGGCTGCAGTGCCAGTGCCACCCAATGAAAAAAAGACAGTACAGTCATCCTTAATTTCATTTTAGAATAAATAATCGAATCAAAAAAGAATAACATACCCGAATGTCAAAAATCATTAAAACAGCTGCTTCAAGCGAAAAGCCTTTTAAAGTCCAGAATAACAAGGACGAAAATTCACTAAATTAATGAACTTCAAATTCTTCCAAGAAGTGTGCATTAAATCTCTATTCAACTAGCTCAATTTTCAGCAAATGATGGTTTAGTACTTCTGATATAACTAAAATTTTACTAACATAAATTTTATATTTTTTGAAATAATAGTCCGACTTATGGCTAGAAGTTTTGTTATCTTTTTTTTTAATTTCTTGTGCAAGTTTCTTTCGGTACAAAGCATTAAGCATGCCGCTCTCTATCGAAGTGTCGGTAATTCTCTACATCCAATCATCCATAGTAATTAGTTGCAAAAATTTTTAGTTTTTAATAATTGTAAACATTAAAGTTTCACTTTTCAGGACTATTAAAGCAATCCCATGAGTACATATCTATCAGATAAAATTTTACTTAAATACTAGCTTTCTATAACTGCGATACCTTAGTTATTTATGGCATCCATTCTTTCGGACATCTCTGATCTATTTGTGTATTACACACTTCATCCGTCGTTTTAATCTATTTAGTACTTCCCACATTCATTAGAAGCATATTTTGTTGCTGTATTTGTGTACTCTCATCAATTTTACTGTTTTGACAAAGTTTAATACGATAGCCCCCACAGTGTTACAATTACATATTGATTCCATTTTGTATTTAGCATCTTCAATAATAATTATATCTATTTAATTTCTACTTCTCTACTCTCTTTGCTCTTCCCTTTTCCTCATAATGCAAGTTTATTGCCAATACATTTCTCGCAAGTGTCTTACTAAATGCGCCTCTCCATTGCCAATAGCTGATTTTCCATCAAAATATGATGACGAGTAGTTGATAACGAATATTTACTAAGAAGCCGAGATTAGGGTCGACTAAAACAAATCAGTGCGACAAGCTTGGCCGTTACCAAAGTCGCAGCTTCTCGCAGCCGACTTTGCTGCGTCGGGAGCCCGAGAGCCCCGTGTGCCGGCAGCGTGCCCCAACCCCGGCAATTTCGCTAAAATTAAATCTGCAATAACAACGGGATTAGCAGCAATACCCACCGGGAACGCCGCTGTAGGCTTCCAGACTATGACCCGTGGTTCCCATGCTCAACATGCGGATTTCCTGTAACATATTTCGCAGGAGGGCACATCGGAGCGTTAACTGTAGCAGTCGGCCGCGCACACATACTTTCTGACGCCCGCCATTGTTGTTTTCGTGCCGCAGTTCGTGTGCTTTAACTTTTGACAGGTGCGGGGCGGCCTGCGGTTCTCAAACTTTGATGGAGTTCACTCGGTCCGGATCAGCAATATGGCCAAGGTGGATCCTTTACGACCACCTTTAAGATGTGTATATTCGAGCTCTACACCTCAAGGAGCTTTATATGTACTCATGTCAATGATGTCCGAATTGCAAGTGGCTTAAAAATGGATTTAAAAGTTATCAAAAATACCGTCTTCTAAAGGTTATAATGATCTTGCCGATGGACTATTCTGTTCAAATAATAAAATTTTTGCAGAAGATAGTTTCTTGTCTAAATAACATAGCATAAAGAGCTATACGCCCTATAAGAGAAAAAAGGAAAGTAGTACAAATAAAGATGGACAAACAGTTACAACCAATAACACACACACTTATCCTATTACGTCACTAGTAACATTCAAATAATAAACTTAAATTAATTAAATAATACTATCTTTTTCTATCTGATTTATGCCAATTTACTTAATTACCTATGTGAATTTAAAAGCTACTTTTTCCAAAAAATATTATTTGTGGAATAGTCTGCCAACTAATATTTTACATCAGTTATCACGTGTTTGTTATAGTTCTTTGTAATAATAAAAACAAAACAAATCTTTTTTTAAGTAGAGATGGAACCCAAAAGTTATATTTATATTAATGTCTTAAAAAAGGCTACGAATCATACGTAGTGTAGACCACCAATGTCCCCGCAATGAAGACATCTACATAAAGGTCAAAATACAGCATGACAACACACAATCACAACCAGTACAAACACGACATCCAGTAACGTACTATAGCCAGCCTCCAGTCTGCTCACAAACATCTAATTAACTACCCCACATTAGTTATCCCCCAATACCGAATAACGGTACTGACAATGAATGGCAACTAGCAACATACTCCAAGAAAAGAAGCAGAACTTATGACAAACATGAAGATTCAAACAGCAGAACCAAACAAGCCGATTATTGGCTAGGAGAACCTGTACCCGTTAATAACAGGTATGGTAATCTAACGCAGAAGAACAAAGAACTACTGCAATAATAGCCCAAAATGTACAAAATCCACTGATAGCTACTACACAAGAGATTGTCCTAGAAAAATCAGGGATAACAAAATCGCATGTGTAATTTGCAAAGAGAAACACCCGGCGAACTAGCGAGGATGCATAGTTTCTGAACAACTATACCTATACCTAAAAATATATCTCGCTCTATGCAAAAGACGAGCACTTGCACAACTAGTGCAAGACACAATACATTCTCAAATAGCAAAACAACAAGAATATATCATACAAGATGTTTATAATAACAGTATTTATCAACACACTACTATAATGTCTTCAATTCGAACAGCTGCCGTAAAATCCGGAATGTTTGTGCACGTACTTGAACATTGCGGAAATTTCCAGATGGTTCCGGTAGGCCCCAGAACCGGTCCTGATTGCTTAAGTATCACATAGCAAAGCAGCCAAGAGAAGTGAAGTACCGGAAGCAAGTGAACATAAATAGCATTACAGTTATAGAGTGTAATTTAGGTTAGTAGTTCTTTGCGTAGTGTACATAAATGTTCGTCAACAGTTCGATTTCCTCTAAATAAAAGAAATAGAAGGTAGAGAAACAACCTGACCCTACTTATTGGGTCTCAAACAGACATAAAATACCGGATATAGCGGATGTTTGCGTCACCAAAGGTCTAGATGCTAGAAAACTATTCCTACAACCCTGCTGGGATTTTAATTCGAATCACGCTCCAACTATTGTGACATTCACTATAAATATATCTAACAAATCAAAAGAAGCATCACTATATGCCAAAAAGACTAGTTAACTTAGAAGTTTTACTAATGGATGAACTTGATATCGAAGCAGCAGTACAGAACCTGGCTAAAGTGCAATTTGCACCATGACATCTACGTTTGACCGAAATGAAACAGCAATAGAAGAACACTTACCACTTATATCCTAACAAAAGTTTGCAGACAAAGAAGAGTCTGGATTAAAAGGAATTTATCCAACAATACCTTAGCAACTTGTCCATAACTTTTATGAAAGGCAACCAAAAAACTTCAAACGTCTTAACAAACCATATCAGCTATAAAGTTTAATGGTGGAACTTGGGCCAGAACTAATCAATAAAAAGCAAAGACTTGCAGCTTTTGAACCTTTCCCTTCCACATTGAATCCTCAAAATGATATAAAGAAATTAGGCGCTAAATTAGATGGATCTTCCATTTAAGGAAATAAGAAAAGGTTCCGAGGTACAATTTGATCACAGAAAAAATGCTACGAGAATGCACTCAAGAGTGTTTCACAGCTGTAACCCAAATATTCAATGCAATTTTACGAATTCATTACTTTCCAAGTCAGTGGAAAGTTGCACGCATAATTATGATACCAAAACCAGAGAAAAAATTGACAAAAGTCAAATCCTACTGCTGCTCTCAAAGGTCTGAAAAAACTACTTTTAAATCGACCATAACTAATTATAGGTAACAAAAAACTGATACTCAAACATCAATTTGGGTTCAGAACAGGGCACGGAACAATTGAACAAATCCAGGGGTTATTGGCTAACTAAACAGATAATACCCTAGAGCGGTAATGGTACATCGGTCAAGCATTTGACAAACTCAAATTATCACTCCCACAACGCATATATTCTCTTATAAAATCCAGCCTTACAAACAGATACTTTTACGTAGAACACCAAGAAGTGAACGCTGGTCTGTGTCCAACAAGTTCTGGTGTCTCGCAAGGGTGCATTTGCAATATTGGGGTCTCACCATAATCCCATTAGTGCATCTAAAAAACCTAGAAAGCCATCTCAGCAAACTCAAATCATGACCAAGAAAATTAATAAAATAAAGTAAGTTAGTTTGAATGGTTCCTAAATTTCCTAAGCAACTAAAAATCAAATGCCTTGGACTCAACCTGGATAGGAAATTAACATGACGTATATTTAACAAAACGTATATTTAACAAAACGAAAACAACTTGGTATAAAACACAGGCGGGTGTACTGGTTGCTAGAACGCTTCCAGAATAAGATACTTCGCAATATAGTAAACATTCCGTGGTAGTATTATATAAGACTTAAGCCTAGCTACAGTAAACGAAGAATAACATCAAGTAATAGCTCCTGCAATTAGACAAAACTAGTGTTCTGCCCGCTTTGTTCCAAAAGAACAATAGCAAGCCGCATACAATCAAGAAGACCAAGAAAAAATTCGAAAAGATGGATGGAGCCGAAGTCTTACCACACCCCTATGATCCAGTCGCTGATCGCTCACTCGAACACTTCTTGTTTGGTCGTTGGTTCGAGATTTTCGATGAAGTTGAAGAAGCGTTTCGATTCAAAGCAGACAAAGTGGTACTTTAAGCAGATCAGGATGCTGCAGGTCAATGGCAAAAGGTGTTTGAAGAATAATTATTGCTGTTTTTGAATAATTTTCTCTACAGAAATGAAATTTTTTGCAGAACTTTCTCTTCAATCTATAAATAAATTTTGGCGATATCAGTTTGGTAAGACTTATATAGAGTGACTTGACACAACTTTAACTGAACACTGTTGTAGGCTCTTTGTTGCTATTACTAGAACATTACGTCTTACCACAATGATTTTATCATCAGCATGTACGCATATCAACTTTATAGATCAGATATAATAGCAGATGAAGTACGTTATGCTGAGATACTTCCTATTTAATTGAATGAATAGCAGTTAAATATTAACCAAATTTTATATTGGAACTATTACCACGAAAGACACCCGTGAAGTATACCATTTTTCTTAAAAACTTGATTAATGAGATTTAGAACTCTATGGACTTTTTGAATGGTAAAATGACATGTCTAAAATTAAACTGGTGGTTTGGGATAATGGTATTGTTGTTAATTGGTTCTCATTTTACAGTAAATAATTCCATATGTAGTGAGCTGGTAAAATTTGTGTTTTCGTTTTTGACAGAATTTGGATTATTTTGCTGAATTTTTGGGCAGCCATTATTGGTGAACAATGTTCCTATAATAGGACCAATCTGTATAATTACTATATTGTACTAGTTTTTCTTGTTTACTATTGAAGCATTTACAGTTGCCCCAAATCCAAGCAGTACCCTGTCAAAATAAGATTTAGCAATTTTAATAATTTATTTAAATTGGTTTAATTGAACATGTGATGCAGTTCTTATATTACTTAATATACCACCTTTTCTCTACCAGGCAAGAAAATATAAAAACCCTAAAAATGTGCTCTACTATTATTTTTTGTTCGTTTCCCTAAATAAAAGAAATGAAAAGTACCTATTATTACTTATACCTGGTAACTATATATTGTAGTCCTTGCAGCTTTCTCAACTCTAACTCAACTTCTAATGCAATCTTCTGCAGCTTTTGTCACCGATGGTATCACAATTTATATGCTTCCTTTCAGATGACAAAATCGTTAGCTTTGTGGATCATTAAATGGATTGAGAGAAAATTCTCTTCAAAGTGGATGTTAAGAATGACAAGGAGAGAATACACCTTCACCCCTCCGTCTACCAAGCTTATTGTCAAGATTCTATTCTTGCACATGGATTACAGTTTCTTAATTCTTCTAACGGAGTCCAGCAAGGAGATCCTGCAAGATCTTTGCTCTTCATCCCATTATTCAGTCATTGTTATCTAAACTAAATGTTTGATAGCTTGATGATGGGACAGTTTTTAACAATTTCAGGTTTTAGTTGTTAATCAACTCTTCCAAATGTTAATTTTTTTAGGCCTATTCAATCAATCTGCTGCAAGGTTCTGCCCTGAAATTAAATTTGTTTAAGATGATTTAACCCTCTTAATAGGGATTTGATTCTCTCATTTACTGAAAACTTAGCAGATGTTGGAATTTATAAGGAATTCTCTTGCAGCTGAAACCTTCCAACATTCTTGGGATTACATTAATAACTCAATCTGTATTGCCATCAGCCTTTGTTTGGGTCTGGATATCTGTAAATTTCATTTATCTCTTTGTGGTCTCCATTGTGAGAAAAGTTCTGGCAGACAATTTAGACATCAGAGGATTAATGATGTTATTAAGTGAGCTACCATTTCAACCAAAGTTCCTTCATCCCTTGAACCCACTGGCCTTGGCCGTGATGATGGCAAAGACCTGATATTGTGACATTGGCCTGGTCAAAAGGACTTTCCATGCAGTGACAAAATGGTCCCCTCCTATTTTGAGCTCTCTGTTCAGAAGGCTGGTTTTGTGGCGGAATTAGAGGCTTCAGATATAAAACTAGTTCTGGGCTTTCCTTCTTTTTGACCTTGGCATGATATGCTATTTCGCTGGTTAATGATATTGACTCCTGTTTAGACTTAATCTCTGATGACCCCCATTTTCGTTCTTCTTTAACTCAATGCATAAGTTTATAAATACAACGAAGGAATGTAGTTTGTGTTCTGTGGAATGATGTAGATATTTCTAATAAAAAAGTTGATGAACGCACCGGAAGCCAGGTAACTTTTCTAATGTAAATAATTTAGTTTTTGAAAATACTGGTAATTATAAATAGAAATAAATAAATTGTTAGATCAAGAAGTTTACAAGTCTGACAAATATGGAAGTTGAACTGTAGGAAACAAATAAACTGAGTAAAAAATAAAGATATGCCAGATTACCGCGTTGTACATCTTCTGACAAATATTTCCATCACATATGATCTCGCAGCTCAACCAATAGCAGGTCATTACATGTCCGATATCGTTGCCTCGCTGTCAAACGTCATTTAACCAAAAACGACGTGGACTACCAACAACTGCCGAGGTCTGGCTTTTATAGATTTCGGCGGAAGCTAGCGCTAGTTTCAATTAAAAGGCCCCAAGATGGACATTGCTTCGCTGTTCGACGATGTGCGGCGCATGAACAAGCGGCAGGTTTGTTTGCAGCTTTCGGCTATCGGGCCGCCGTTAACCTGCCACATTTCAGTTTCTCTACCAGGTGCTCAGTTTCGGCATGATAGTCTCATCGGCGCTAATGATATGGAAAGGACTGATGGTGGTGACTGGTAGTGAGAGCCCGATTGTGGTCGTTCTGTCCGGGAGCATGGAGCCAGCTTTCCACAGAGGAGACCTGCTGTTTTTAACCAATTACCCAGAAGAGCCCGTGAGGGTTGGGGAAATAGTCGTGTTTAAAGTTGAAGGCCGCGACATTCCAATTGTACACAGGGTTATTAAGCTTCATGAAAAGTAAGTCTTGGCAACGGTGGTTCCGTTTGTGGGATTTGAATCGTCTTAGTATACCGAATGGAGCACGGTGTATTAAGTTTTTATCCATCTACCTGCCACCAAAAAAGAAATGCTAAGAATGTCATTAGTGGTGTTTATATTTACCCATTTAGTTTAATGTATTTTTTGTACTCATGTTAAGTAGGCAAAAGAGAACATGCGCAAAAGAAGCGACAGGAATGAAAATGTATTTTTGAGAAATCTAAACTAAATAAAATGTGTTGCAGGAAAAATTCTACCATTAAATTCCTTACGAAAGGTGACAACAACAGCGTCGACGACAGAGGTTTGTATGCGCCTGGTCAGTTGTGGTTAACCAAAGATGATGTAGTGGGCAGGGCACGCGGTTTCCTACCGTATGTAGGGATGGTCACTATTCTAATGAATGAGTATCCTAAGTTTAAGGTGCGTTACATACTACCTCCGGGATATCAGTGACTGATATTGCTTTCTTTTGTTTTTCAGTATGCTGTGCTGGCCTGTCTAGGCTTTTATGTATTAGTTCATCGCGAATAAGATGTTCCGAAGCATTTGTAATAAACATACAAATCCTTACTTGTAATTGTTGTTTTATTGTTTAAAGCATTTGGTTGTTGTAGAGGTTCTGTAAAGAATTGCTGTAATTCTTTTATATAATTTAATTGATTACATTTTGATAATAAATATTGATGTCTTTGTTGATGGTGGATCTGTACATAGTATGGCTATTTGATTTTTTAATTGTATGGTGGTCTATTTTCTGTAACTGATATGTTTCTAGATTATAAGAAAGTTGTAATTGCAATAGGAAAATCAAAGGATTTATAAAAATGTGGTGGGGGAATTGGGGTACTATAAAATTTTTACACGAAACCTCAAAAGATTTTATAAATCATCTTTACTGTTGATAAATATATTGTTGGTATGTTATGTGGAGTATTAGCTAGCTTGAAGGCAATAATTGTGTGGAAAACTTTTATTTCCCAGATTTGATTTTCTATTACATATTTATCCATAAACACCACTCCATTGATCCCTATGTAAACATTGAACATTGTCTTTTATCTGAACACTACAACATTCTAATTAAAGAAAGGCATTAGAATATTAAATACCTACTCTGTATGAATCTTGTAATTGATATTTCTGTATGCTATATATAGGCTTCAAGTTAATTTTCTTGAATTTGAACTTCCCTAGTGCTATTGCTCTTGCATTCATGGTGAGCCTGGTTTTTCGCTTTTACTCTTCAGTTGTAAACAACAAAAGAAGCATGTTCTCATTAGGGATCCGTTATGATTCAAGTCTAGAAAAAGTAAACTCCTGATGTTGCACTAGAATAGGCATTGGCATCAAGTGTTCTAGTTACACCTTTGAAAGAGGGGTGATGGTTAATGTTGGATCATAGTAGACCACCAAGTTTGAAAAAGGACGAATTTTTACAGCTTCTAAAAACAAATTCTACTAGTTTGTTGGTAGTGTAATGAAGAGTTGCTCTACAGCTTCAACATGATCACAGTGGTTACAAGTCTAGTGTAATTATTACAATTTCTACACTTGTACCATGATGTATGTTTTCAAAAAGCAACGAAAACTTCAAAGAAGATAATTCAAGAGCAATATCTCCAGCAAAAAGCAAATTAAAAAAAAACTACTGTCTACCTGGACTAGTTTAGTTGTCATTCATTTCTTAGCACCAGAATGACTAATATTGGGCGTCTGTGTATCTTTTGTGGTCCCAATTGACTTTAAACCAATGATAAATCTTTGTCGTAATTACATGCAATGTGTACTTAGACTTTAGTAACTAATTACATACTCAAATAAGAAAAGCTTGTAGTGTGAGTACCACAAGCTCTTGTGAATCACATGTACATAATACATTTGCTTGAATGATCAGAGACAAAAAGCGATTATCTTTCTTTTTGTAGTTGCCATTTTGTCACTACGTAAATGATGTATGGGTATGTAGGTATATCACGGTGGAGTGGGGTGGGAATGATAAAAACAGTTTCAATTTTTTTTAGGTTCTTAACTGTACTAAAAGTTTTGACTTAGCTAAGGTTGAAGTAGTAGATAGCTCTCTTAAAAAAGTCTCATTCTATATTCCGTTTTAAATTTTTACAAATTTGCTAGAAATACCCAAAGCTTTCCCTCTATGTGAAAATGGTACTATGGTCAGCTTTGATGTTATCTCCTTGTACTTATTGAAATCAATTTGCAATATAAAAATCAATACCTACTTTATCTTTCAAAGTTTATTTTACTGCCAAACTGATGGTGCTTTTATGGGTTCCTTACTTTCATCACTCAGTCTTTTCATATCTGAATTTGAAACAAAGGTTAACTGCTCCTTTTACTTTAAACCTACCTGTTGGATATGATATGTCAGTGCTATACTCGTCATTTGACTGAATGGACAAGATGCGCTTCCTCAGTTTCCTATCTAAACCTTATCCACACCAGCATCAAATTTACTATGGAAACCGAACAGAACAATTATTTCATCTTTCTAGACATTCTCATAACAAAAATTCCTCAAACGGCAGCTTTTATCTCACTGTCTATATAAAACCTACCCATACCATCTTGCTCAAACGTATTCAGTCGCAAAATCCCTCATCACTATATCCATATAACTTTCTAGTAGGAAAACCAACAAACCAAACGTAAAACTATTACCACAACTATTAGAAGTATTGGTGAGGTAATTGAAATAGATGAACTTTCTCAGTGTCCGAGTATATGGCACGATAGCCAACGCTTGTCTATCGTATGAAAACCTCCCGTTACCCGTGTCATCATCACATATAAATAGTGAAGCACACAAAAGATGAGTTTCTACTTCTAACACTTGTTTCCCTTCTTTGAGAGTAGGCAGTTTGAAGTCCCAAACGAAGAGATAAATTCTCTTGAAAATGGTTTTGATATGCGCTGTGAAACATAATTTCGACTACCAAAGAATTAAATTTTTTTCCTTGTTTTTTTTTGAATCGTTGTTTCTGCCGCTTTGATAACACTTGGGTAAGTTTTTGTAAAGCTGATAGCGGTGTACAAGTAATAGATTTTTGTAATATCTTTCGTCAGTCAAGAGAAGATTATGCTATAGTATTAGAGGGCTTATTTATAGTAAGCAATAATAGAAAATAATGGCTAGGGTATATACATCAAAATATACAAATATACGAATGAGTTTAATAATCGTTTTAACAAACTTTAGATAATTTGGACAAAAAAAAACTTTATGGGCCTGATCACTGGCGGCTGAAAATTAAAAAAAACCTTTATGATTTTGGAAACGGTAGGAGATAACGGGATGTTGTTTTTGCCGTTACATAGCTTCAAGCATTTTTGGCAAAGCGGCGTTATCGGTTCGACTGGAAAAAATACGGTGTGTACCAGAAACGGGTTCGAACGAAATTCTAAAAATTTTTTCTCGCATATCCCGTAGATGTGTTGGAGGCTCTTTGGATTGTTGATGTGTTGTAAATATTTTAAAGGGGTTTTTCCTGCAAAGTCTAATGAACCGCCTATGACTAAATAAGTCCCGATCGGGGCTGAAAGGGGAAGTGATTTTTGCAGATATCAATTTCTAGTGAAGACCCAAATGTAGCCCCATGCATTTTGATTAAAAAACGTTTAACATTTTCTCCACTCCTTCCTGGTCGGAAATTTTAGGTTTTTCCCATATGCCTTTGAAACAGCAAGACTGCAAGACAACTCTTACTATATTATAGCAGCTAAAAGGGCAAATTTTTGGTAAAAAATATTTGCACCTATACGAGTGGGCAAAAAAGTAGTTATAACTTTTTTTCTCCGATGGGAACTGAAGAAACTCAATTCCAAAAAACCATATTTCTATGATTACTCTTACTTGCAGATTGAATGTCTTATAAATTAATTTGTCGAAATTCATATGGAGGTGAGCGCCAAAACTCAACTTTTTAGTATGATATGTACAGGGTGTTTACAATATTGTTATGCATACAATCACGCTAGGTAAAAAGACTTTTACCACGGTAAGTTTTACAAACATTACAACAGGTATAATACGTCAGTTTGTTGAAATATGCATAAAAACAATGTTTAAAAAAATATAATAGAATTTTTATATTGTGAATTATAAATCGAAAAAAATTAAATTAAATATATTGAAAAAATATTTTGTTCAGTTTACTACATCTGACGAAGGCTTGCCTAATACAAACAAATAACTGTATAAAAGCAATACAGACTCTACATTAGCACGGATTGCACTGGAATAAAATTATTTCTGAATTAGCTGCTTTCCACACAACCCTGGAGGTACAGCTATGTGTGCGTTTTTTTTAAAGTGCTATCCCCAGTAGGCCTAATGCACTTTAAAAGGAGGAGGAGGAATCTGGAGAAGGAGTAAGACCAATCGATTGTTTCTTTATAGCCACTAGGCAACCATTTCAGCACTGCTTATACCTAACCCCTTGAGAACATCGACCTCCTTTGTAGAGAGGGATTACAAACGTTCAGGGCTGATACACTCCCACGCGAGTGGTACCGATCGTGAAGTAACGGTCGATCAACCAATCAAAGTCTAAATTGGGGTGGATTACAGGAATCGGTGTGCGGTGGTAGGGTAATTATGATTGAATAAATGTAAACGTATGACTTGAACCTAATTGGGCATTAAGAACTCCGAATTGCGTCCAGAGTTGATATACTACCACGAATTTGGTATTTGTCAAGGCGATGGGGGGAGAATACTTTTGAAATCCAAAAAGATTTTCGATAATGCCGTAAATTTGAACTTTAAAAAGATAACGGGACCGATTAGTTGTTTTTCACTGCCATTAGAGGACTACTTCTGGACTAATTGTACTTAACCCTAAGCTAACATCGACCTCTTTTACAGAGAGGGATTAAAAACGTTCTAGTGTTGATTTACTCACTTTGCTTGACAAAAAGAGTCAACTAATTGATGTAGCTGTAGAATGGGGCATATCAAACAGCTTTTGGAATCCAAAAAAAGTTTCGTCAATGCAGAGAATTCTGTTGTAGATAGGAGATCGGCCATTTCGAGGCGGACCGAATCGAATTTGAAGTCGGGAGTTCTTTAATTACATAGAAATAAGTAACGGGGCCGGTCAGTTGGTTATTAGGAAACCACTTTTATACTGCTTATGCTTAACTCTTAATCGTCTTTGACCTCTTTTGCAGCGAGGAATTAATTGTGTAGAGAAATGGATTCGCTTCCACAGCAGTGGTATATGTCGTGGAGAGACAAGTCGACCAACCAATGGAGGTCTAAAATGGGGAAATGGGAAAAGTGTGGCGAAAGTAATGAATTATTCGCGTAGTGGAATTGAGTTGTAGATTTGATCCCTAGTTCAGGCCGATTCGAATTGGATTCGAGTTGAAAGCTCCTAATCACGTAAAAAGATAACGGGACCAAGCAGTTGGTTCTTTAACGTCCACTAGGAGACCGTACTACTGCACTGCTTATACCTAACCCTTAGCGAACGTCGACCTCTTTTGTAGAGAGGGATTACAAACGTTCAGGGTTGATACACTCCCACCTAAGTGGTACCTGTCGTGCAGAGACGGTCGACCAACTGATAGAGGTCCAGGTGGGGACATGCAAAAAATTTGCAAAAATGAAAAAGCGTTTCGATAATGCAGTGAATTATCCGCATAATAGAATTGGGTTGCAGATAATAGAAGGGTCAGTTCGGGCCGATTTATTCGAGTTAGGAGTTACGAGCATCTAATTACATAGAAAAGATAACTGAATCGAACGATTGGTCTTTTTACGGCCACTTGTGGAACATTTCTGCACTACTGATACCTAATCTTTAACTGACCTTGAGACTTCATTCGCAGAAGGAAGTTAATAATAGTTAGGAATTGATTCATTACCCCGCGAGTGGTACCCATCATGGGAAACATCGATAAATTAATAGAGGTCCAATTAGGAAAATATGAAACAGTCTTTGGAATCCCAAAAAGCTTTTCATTGATGCAATAAATTGTGCGCATAGTGGAATTTGTCTGCATATAATAGATCAGTCAATTTGGACCGAGTAAATGAATTCGGAGCTGGAAGCTGCTCTTATTAACATAAAAAAGAGAATGGACCAAGTCCTTTATAGCCGCCTGGAAAATATTTTTATGTTCTCTATGCCGAACATCGACCTATTTATAAAAATAAATTACAAAGTTCAGAGTTGATACTCTCCCACATGTGTGGTACTTGTTTTTACGAAATATTCAACTAACTAACATAAGTTTACATGGGAGGCATACTAGACAATCTATGGAATTCAAAAAGCGTTTCGATAATGCAATGGATTATGAACTAATAAAATTAAGTTGCAAACAACGAAATAATTTGACGACCTATTGGGGTACCGCTTATAACCGCGCCACTTTAAGCACTACAATGTGCTGTACAAGATAAATTATTCTTTCAGTTAAAACATCATAAAAACTTTTGTTTTATAAAGGCTTTAACTGCCATTTATAAGTAACCCATGCACACCAATTATAAAAAAATTGTGTAGCGCTACACAATTACGAATCTTTATTGCAGATCATTCCGAACAACTAAATATTTTAACATTTTTAACTGTTCATTCCAATTGTATGGGAATAATTTGTGACATGTTCAGCGTAATCCATTTACATCATGCGACCCCATTATTAGTATAAAAATTAAAAAAAACTTACCAGTTGATAAAAATGCACCATTGAAGTCGAGTTGAGGGCTACTGCATTCACCTAATCCACAGCAGACATTAAGTTTTCTAATAGGTCGAGGGAAGGGGTGTTTACTCACCATTTTCACAACCCGGGCGCGCATGAAGTCCCTCGATCCGCTGGTGGTTGGAATATTTTTTCCAGGTTGGCAACGGCGTAAAGTTAACATTTCGTGCAAACCCCGATACACCCGTTCAAACATTGCGTCCGCTCGCGCGCGATATCGACGACTAACAGAAAATCTGCTATGCAGCTAACTTTCAAATTAGAAATCAAGTTGGCCTTCTTGCCAAAGAACTAAGGATCTCGCAGTAAAAACTACACCTTTGTTATCGCGCGGGTAATGATTGGCTTTTACTTTGATAACGTTATGCATGGTACTGGTATCATACAGGGTGTCTCACGGGGATGTTTAAAGATTTCGTGTGCAGGCTTTTGAAACGTTTTAAGCAAAAAATTCCCAAAAAGTATGGGTCGAATTCTTAGCCGTTTTTGAAATGTCGGTGAAGCAAGTTAGGGGTCTTTGGGGGTGCTTGGTCGTTTTAGCTCTTTCTTCTCCTCCAAACCGGTCATCATTTTACTTGTTACTATTGTTACCAAGGATATTTAGTTTGATTTTTATTGTCAAAATATAGTCTGTCACCAAAGAAAATGACAAAGGTGATAGGAAGGGACAATTTAATTTGGGGGTTTCGAATTAATTTGGTTTGAATTCTTTAGTTCATTTTATAAAAATGCCGTATTAGTCTTCAAACGCCAAATATCTGGTCATGCTTTTCTTGTACGACTATTGCAACGATACTTCATCTACAGCAGCAGAAGAGCATATTACGGTCGAATTGTTAGTGATTGTTTAAATAAAAGGCCTGTTCGACGATAGATTGGAAGGTATGTTCCCGTAAAATGGCCTCCAAGGTCCCCTAACCTCAATTCCTTCGAGTGATTTTTTTGAGGCTACGTGAAGTCACTTGTGTATTGTAAAAGCAAGTCTGACTCAAGGAAAATACTTATTGCACGAATTCGGTAAGCTTTCGATGCGATTCGTGAATAAATGGAAAACATCAACTGGTGAGGGGATCTACGACGTCACATTGCTTTATGTTCAGAAATTGGAGGAGGCCATTTTAAATGTTGTTTCAAGTAATTTAATCGGTTTTTTTTAAATAAATGCGAATTTGGTTTGTTATAAATTTGTTATTTGAAACCTTGTCAACGAAAGTTACAGTGATAATACTTGAAGGCAGCAAAGACCCCTAACTTGCTCCATTGATATTTCAAAAACGGCTGAGAATTCGACTCATGTTTATTAAAACTTTTTGTTTAAAATGTTTCAAAAAACCTATACATCCCAGTGGGACACCCTGTACGTAGATTACTTAATTTTTTAAGCTTTACCATTTATTTGAATACATAAGTTGGAAAAATGCGTCTTGCGCCAGCTGCAAACTACCGAAAATCTTAATATATCCCTTTCGGTTCGGAAGTTACAATAAAAAACTGAAAATTTGCTGGATATTTTAACCCTCACTCCGGGGATAAAAATACGATAGCAGACCACGAGTTATTCGTGGCTTACTTGTAAACCCCTTTTGTCAGATTTTTATTTTAGCGGGGGGTTCAATCTGTATATGTGAAAGTCGGTTATGTATTAGAGCTCAGACTTGAGCCTAACGCAAACATAAGCTTTTAATCATATTTTGCCTTATGATTTTTACAATATATCAAAAATCCAGAAAGGATTCCACACATTTATAATATTTTCGGGTGATCTAATAACGGATTTCTGGCTCACTATGTATTTTTACTGGTGAACCGGTAACGCCGCATTTTTATGGTGCTTAACAGCGAAAAGGGCATCTTCTATCTTTTAATTTCCGAGAAGGGGAATTTGCTTTCAATTTTCAGTCATCTGACGTTTTTTTTTCTTTCAGCCAAGCTATTGGCCCTAATTAAAAAATTTGTTAAAAAAAGTCAGGCTTATTTCTATAGTTTATTGTTATTACTAAGGAAAAAGGCATCTAGTACGCATTAGAAATAATTTTTATTTTTGTAGATATTTGCAGTTTGATTTTATTATAAACTTTTTTACTTTACTTCTAAAGCGCTTTAAAGATTCTTTAATCGAACTATGATAAATGTGACAATAATTTTGACAGGTTTGCAGAGAAACGTATGTTATTTCAAATGCAACATTTATTATAGTGCAAACACAACATTGCAAACACTCTGTATGAAATCCCCTTGGTTTTTTCTCAAAATTTTGCTTTTTCTATTTTATGTAATGACAAAAGACTGACGAGACGGGATTATCCAATGTTTCTATCATACTTCACGCCGTAGCAAAACATGTTCGAACTTGCACTCAATTTCTAATTTGTATTATGGCATATATCAGGCAGATAGCATTATTATGAATTCGTTATTATTTTTATTTATTTGATAAATGGTTGGGTAATTGTTTAATAATTTAGAGTTTTTGGAGCAGTTATTGTTTAGAAATGGTTGTAGTACGAAACTGTTCGTTACAATTCATTAAACGCTTTTATTAAAAAAATTACAAATTAGTTGATTGTTCAGACAACATATTTATCTCGTACTCGCTTCGGCGGTACATATACTAAAATTGGAACGATACAGAGAAGATTAGCATGGCCCCTGCGCAAGGATGCCACGCAAAATCGTGAAGCGTTACACATTTTTAGCAAATCGGTCTAAGTAACCTTCATACTCAGAAGAGGCAACTGTCTGTCGGTGCAGCTAAACAACCACCTGATCCCTCAAGCAGATAGCGCTAAATACTTGGGCATCCACCTAGACAGGAAACTAACCTGGAGACCATATATATGGGCAAAGCGTAAACAACTAGGACTTAAGCTACAAAAAATGTATTGGCTAATCGGGCGTAAATCGCAACTTTCTCTGGAAAGCAAAATACTTCTCCATAAAGCCATGCTTAAACCCATATGGTGTTATGGAATTCAGTTATGGGGCACTGCTAAAACTTCAAATATTGAAATACTGCGAAGATCTCAATCCAAAGTGTTAAGATCATTAGTTAATGCACCGTGGTACATTCCCAACAATAAGACACGATCTTGGAGTTTCAACGGTTAACCAAGAGATACAAAAGTTTAGTGCGCGCTATTACGATCGTATCAGTGATCACCCAAACATCTTAGTGGAGTGCTTACTAGACAATGACGACGAAGTGCAACCACGTTTAAAAAGATTCAAACACGCAGACCTAATTGTCAGATTCGTGCAGTAATGTGTCGGTTAATCAACAGTTCCAACAGTGTATAGGATAACCTAGTTTAAGAGTAATAGAGGAGTGTCATCAGTGGATGCACTTCCTTCATGTGTATTACGTTCTTTAACCATATATATGTCATATCAACTACTGAATGTCTAAAGACAGATTGTAGTGTAATAATAAATTTAAAAAAATATTTATATGTTTTTTTAATTTTCGTCACATACGAGGGTAAGGTGAAAAGTTCTCGGCCTGACACAGAGATGGTGCTGTAATCGTCAAACAATTATGTTTCCTGCTTGGGTGCATGTGTTATTAGTTCGTATGACTAGTTTCAACTTGTTCGCTTAAGTAGTTTGTTTACACGAATTTTTTTAGTAGACATGTTGCATGTTTTTTTGTTAAAATGGATAAACGTGAATATCGTGCGTTATAAAATTCTTCGTTTTGAAGAGACTCTGCTCCTTCCATGTCAACTGTTAAAAAGTGGGCAGCTGAATTTAAACGTGGTCGCACATCCCTCGAAGATGACCCACGTGAAGGACGGCCAAAAACCGTAACCACACCGGAAATCATCGAAAAAGTGCATGATATCGTGTTGGACGATAGACGAGCGAAGGTGAGTGAGATAGCTGAGGCTGTGGGGATATCGGAAGAAAGGGTGCGAAACATCTTGCACGAAGAATTAGGGATGCGAAAGCTCTGCGCAAGATGGGTGCCGCATTTGCTGAATGCCGATCAAAAGCAAATGCGCGAACGATTTTCGCAGCAATCTTTGGACCGATTCAACAGGGATCCGACCGATCTTGTGGGACGATTTGTCACCATGGATGAGACATGAGTCTACCACTACACGCCAGAAACGAAACAGCAGTCCAAGCAGTGGGTGGAAGTCGGTGGTTCAGCGCCAAAGAAATCGAAGTCGATCACGTCTGCTGGAAAGGTGGCCAGCGTGTTTTGGGATGCGAAAGGGGTCCTGTTAATTGATTATCTTGCAAAAGGCAGAACAATTACAGGCGGATATTACTCCAACCTTCTTGACCAGCTAGATGCCAAAGTTCGCGAGAAGAGGCCTGGCTTGAAGAAGAAAAAAATCATCTTTCACCAGGACAACACACCTGCGTTGGCGATGGGAAAACTGCGGGATTTGGGGTGTGATTTGCTCGGCCATTCCCCCTATTCTTCTGATTTGGCACCCTCAGACTTCCATCTGTTCCCAAACTTAAAAAAATTTGTTTCTGGGAAGCGCTTCGCATCCAATGAAGAAGTTGATGAATATTTTCACAATCTTCCAGATTCTCACTTCCGAGAAGGAATACTGATGTTGGAGAGGCGCTGGATCAAGTGTGTTGACGTCAAGGGAGATTATGTAGAAAAATAAAATCATTATTTATTCTTATTTATTATATATTCTTTCATTGTCAGGCCGAGAACTTTTCACCTTACCCTCGTACATACACTTTAACACAATATTTAGATACATTTACCCATAAATGAGGAAAAATAGACTTGCATAGGAAAAAATAGGACACATAAACAACAAATTAATTATTACTCAAAAAACACTAACAAATTAAACTGGAAAATATTGCATCAGGGAAAAAAATGACAGACTTACAATAATTACTATATTATTTTCTAGTAAGTAAATAAAATACCCAAAAGCCGAAAATATTCAATAAATTAATAAATTAAAGTAGTAATGAAAATATTGAAATTGCAATAAATATCAAAAAAGAAACTCAAGGAAAAAATAGAAGTCTAGATCAGAACATTAAAAGGAAACCAAGGCTGACAATTTTTCACTCGCTTTCCTTCAAATTTTTGCAATGTAGAAACGAGAAACAATTTATTTATAAATAACAGTGACTTTACAAAAGCAAAATATGCAAAACGATCCTGTAGATAGGCAACCAATCATACATTTAGAGCTCAGCCTCGCCACATTTATATCAGCTGCCTTTGTTTACTTTTTGTTCAAATGTATAGTAGATTTAACAACATGTCGTGAAAATGTAATACCTAATGGTTGGGTGAATAGCAGAACAGCAAAAGTAAACTACATCCTTGCGCAGGCATTAAACAACGAGAAAATAAAACTCGTTACTTACAGAATCAAGTAAGATATTCCAGGACCATCTGGATCTGCCATTTATCATAAAAAGCAGTTTACTTGACAATTCATAAGGATAGTGGTAGAGGGATCAGGATTATTTAGCTCAGGGCGGTTAGCCCGGTGAAGAAGTTTGAGAAGAAGAGAGCTCGAAGAGAGATAGTATATTCACAGATTTCAGTATTAAGCAACTGCTTTCCTGGCTTGACGATATAGATGACTGGGAGTTGCAGGGAAAACTGGTAAAAAGCCACCAATGCCAGAAATTGATTTTCTCAGCAAATATAAGAGATTGGAAAGAGCCGTGGATAAAATAAACCAAATTAACATGCAGGAAATAGTCGATCAGATCAGGAAGACAACCTGTCAAAGTCAAAACATATACAAACACACATTCACGCTTTAGATACGAACATTCACACAGCAACTTCATGCCTTTGTTCAGGAGAAAGAACAGCTATCATTGAAGCGAAGGATACATGTATTATGATTTCAAAGATCGTATTGACAATGGCTGCCGGCTCACCACTGGTACGTACGGAAACTGCCCTTTCAGATCTCTAGCATACATCCTACTCAGAAAGGAGTAAAGTTACAAAACTCTTGGCCTCGTTTGTTGCCTGTCATTTTTCAACCATTTTGATTATGTCGATATACCAACAATAATAAATTTTATCTCATCTACTAACATGGACTCCTAGGGTGAAGACAAAGGAAGGTGTGTGTATATATAGGCCTATCGAGCCTGGTGATGCTAAGTACAACAAAACGTCAAACGAACTTTGCAACCAATCTGCAGGGGTACCAAGTGGAATCTTACATTTGAATAACTTCCACTCACAGAATCCACCAAAATACTCCTCATGAAGTAACTAACTGGAGTGGAAGGTACTGCTCATTATACTGCTCTACAAGAAAGTCTTTCGCCCATTCACAGGGGTGACATTATAATAAGTGGTAACTGGACACGTATATTATTAATCATATTAAATAATAGCAAACAATACTAACAATGCATGTGGTTGTGTTCTAAGATGTGGATATCAGTCTATGTAAAAAGCATTTTTCCTATAATCTGTGATCAAGGAGGGACCCGAAGGGGTCTATGAATTTTCTGCTTAGTAGGATACGCCATACTGATTAATCTCAATAAGGACAAAACATTTAAGGATGAAATTATTTTATTTATTAGTTTCAAATACTTGCTTGATAGTAATAATTGTAATAACAATAATAATAATGATAATAATATCCCCCAAATTGATGCGTCCTTATTGCCTAGCCCCTATTAAACCACAAGAATGCCATCGAGAAAGGCGCAACCCAAATGAAATTTTTATTTGCTTCTCGCGCCATCTGGTGTTGCTTTGATCAAATGTTCCTACTTATAGTTCAGCTCCCACAGACTCATAAATAAATTTATTATCTGTAGAGAACTGCATTTTGCATTTGTAACTAGAGGTGGGATGGTCTTATCTGTGACCATATCTTCTCTGATAAAAACCAAGCCTGCTTGAGCGCGACTGTAATTTACGTTAAATGATGATTTAATGTACTTCGCGTAGAAGTACACGGACAATCGAGAGGATCGGTGCCGCACCAACTGCGTAAGGAAAGCCATGGAGGAAGATGCGATAACTGGAGTACCATCGGTAAGACATTTTATAACATTTAAACATTTTTATAACAATAGACAGGAAAGTGCATAATATGCCTAAAAATGGGAAACATTTTCTGATAAAATAATAATAATGACGGTTAAAAATTTTTGCTTTAGATACGATTGCGAGTTTTTCGATGGAAATGTGAAAATCCTCGAAAATATGACGTCAGAGAGCAGATATTCTTTAAATTTCTATTTTCCTTAATAAAAGATAGGTTCCTTGTTTCAAGCTATTTTTAGATCAGTGATTAACGGTTGCTTCCTGCCAGATTTTCAGCTGGGGATTTTTGGGTAATTACCTTGAGCTGTGGAATTTCAGCACGCGTTGGGGAAAGGTTTTTTAAACTTGGATTTCTAAATGTTTGCACGCTGTTTTCCTTTTCCTTTTATTATTTTCTTCTTCTTCTTTATTTTTTATACCCTTATAGAGAGTTTGATACATGTTGTTTATTTATTTTTTTTACTCTCATCTGTATATCCATTTCATCAACTTCAATGTCTTTGTCCTATTGTTTTACTTTATTCTATTTTTGTTATTCCTTTTATCAACATCTTTTTTGATTTCCGTTGTCTTTCTTTCTTGTCTCCACTTACTTTCATTATTTTTTTAATAAATATGTTCTCCTTTGTTCTATAAAAATGTTCTAGTAATTTTGACTGATTTTTAATTTTCTCTATTACTGTTTTTATATTTTTTATAAATAGATATATTTATAATTTTCTCAGTGGTTATGTAGCTTCAATTTTTTTACGCATTTTCCTTAAATATTTTATTTTCATAACATTTATTTTATTGTCGTGATTTGTAGATTACTCACGATTTATTTCCATAAGTGTGGGTAGAGATATGGTATTATATGCATGTTTTTAATTCGTAATTTTATTTGTTCCTATCCCATTATTATTTTATTCAATGTAAAATATGTATTTCTAGCCTTTTCTGTTATATTTACAATTATGCTATATATTTTTTTGTCACTTCTTAATATACTCTCTAGATAATTGTATTTTGTTACCGCTTCTAAATCTTGTTTTTTACAAGTTGCTTTTATATTTCTTAGATTATTTATCATTAGTTTGCTTTTGTGTATATTTATCTTTATTTTCAGTTTTTCAATTTTATTATTCTATATATTAACATAATATCTTTTACTTAGCTAGTTGTTTGTTATGGGTTTTATCCTGATTTTATATACCTCTCCGTCCATAGCATTCGATGATGTTTTGTTTACGGTTCTCGTTTTATAGCTTTTATCTTGTGTTCATTGTACTTATTTTTTGTTTTACTTCTTCTTGTTTATTGATTTCACTAGTTTCTAGTTTAGTGTCGTGTGAACCGTACCACACTAAGTTGAATGTAAAGCAGCACAATTTAATATCATTTGCTTGGGGTAGGGCTATATCTGTATAAACGCGTCGTCGAGAAGAAACCCTTGTTGATACTCCCCTAGAAAAAGAGAGAATTTTGCAATTGTGATGCAATGATAATAGCAGGTGTGACGATTAAATGAATATTTTGCCCTATATATTAGAAACGTTATGACAGTAAAAGAACTTTAATCAAGTATAACTTATGTGGGTCCAAGCGTTGCTGTGAAGTAAAATAACGCTTCAAATTAAAAATTAGCGTTTTCTCGATGGTATGTAAGTTTTGGTTTGTCCATAGTTGACAGCAGTAGGCAGACTTCGCAGTACGACATTTGTAGAGCATCGATGTGCAAAATCTTTTGAAATTATAACATAAAGTTGAAAAAGTCTTTCCAGTTGTGAGCCGAGTTTTGCCTTTGACGGATGTGCGCTCTCTCATCTTTTGCCACTCCATATTAGTTTTTTTATTCCAAGGTGTAAGGGTGCACCTGTTTCATTCCAAGTAACGATCCGGCTTTAAAAAAATCTCCCTTAGTGATGATGCGTAAGTGTTGACAGTTTATTTCAAACTCAGAAGCAATTTCAGGAACCATTAATCGGTGGTGATGGCCGAAAAGGCGGGGGACAATGCGAATATTCTTCTCAGTCACGCTGGTAGTTTGGGTGACGTTGTGACTTTCATTTTTAACTGTTTCTTGTTTTGTAAAAAATGTGTATGCACCGTCGACACTCCTGAGGGTGTTATCTCCGAACTGTACCTTAGGTTTTTTCGAAATTTTGAACAGTTTTACGCCTTTGTCATGAGAAGCTTTATAATAGTCAGTTGCGTAACGGATAAAGGTATTTATTACTCTTACATTGTGATATTAACTAAATGCCTAAAGACCTGTCATGCTTAGAAACTGAGCCCCTCTCAGTACATCTCACAGCGTGTAAAAAAGTTTAATGCATACTAGGTCACGTTTCAGAGTTTTAACTGTCTTTCAGTGTAATTACCGGCGTTATATGAAATCCATTAGTACCATTGTGAAAGTTGTGGGATATTTTTAGCAGCCCCCGTCCGGTTAAAAATTGAAATGGAACGGTCTACTGTCTGAAGAATCTCTAAAACAGTTCTTAAACGAAGGCTACAACTTAGAAAGCAACTCTTAATTTATAGGAGCTTAAATGCGAAACATTTGGAGGCTAGTAGATTTTTCAGCTTCATCGATTGAATAAATCAGCCACAACTTGAGTTGTATCCGCCTGTGTATTATTTTGCAAAATATGAGCGAGTACTGCCGCTTTTGGGGACGCAGTTGGCTCTGTCCTCTAACCGGCGCGCGCGAGTTCGAGTCTCGCTCAACCCATCGATGTGTTTTAATGTCCTAGAATAAGTGCATGTTAGTGGTTACAATCAGTCCTTGAGGCTGCGGTGCCTGTAAGTGCGCCCCTCCCCCCCAAATAAACTGCCGCTTTTTTCTCAAAGCTGGCGGGGGCGTTTTTTAAAAATTAGCGACTTAACGCTCTGGTCTGGGGTACGGTATGTGCTCAGATAACACCATCGCAGTCGTACATAAGAATCACCATAATACATAATTTTTTTGCTGCAGTTGCAGGTTTTTTGAGTTTTGTGCAATATTTTGTTAATGTGTTTACAATGTTTTTACTTTATCGTTGATTCCAGATGGGCAAAATTGAACTTCTGATGTGATAAAGTTGATTTTTCCGGCAATAGTACATTAGAACCCGAAGTTTGATTTTGTTAATATAGAATCAAAGAGGAAGTTGCTCAGAACACTATAAACGCAAAACAAAACTTTTTCCTTTATGTAGAATTTATGTTGATTTTTGGGGGCATTTGTAATAATATATTGGCGTCTCTTAATGATGGTTTTATTCACAAGACAAAGTGGATTTCCGGCCACTTTCTTGATGAACTTAATTACTTGCTGCATGGCCTCTTGCGTATTCAATTTTTATCCAATGTTGCTGTTCTTGTTTTGTAAAAGTAGTGAAATAAGTGGTTTCAACCGTCAGATATAGGTTTTCTTGATATGGACGACACATTTTTCTTTCTGGGTTAGCTTGATCGGTGATATCTGGACTAGTGTTCAGAGGACTTTTAGGGTACTCTTTCAGGCTATTGTTTCACTTTGTGCCTTTATAACCTTTCTTTTAACTCGCGTTTTAATACGAAAAGGGCGTTGCTGCTAGGCCTTCGTTAAAATGAATTAATGAGAATGGGTCAATAGATTTCTTCAAGCAGATGCTAAAGTTCTAACTTATACAGCTTACTGAGTGGTAATAAGTCGCACGTTTAACGGTTTGCGAAACTGACCATGCTGAAATTGTCGCACGGCGAAGAAAACTTTTGTAACATGTAACAGGCGGAATACCTTTGTACTAGCCCAATTTACTTATAGAAGTACGAAAATTTTTACGCGTATTCTTTTTAACCAAATAAAGTAGCCTTTCCGAATTATTGTTTGCTTTTATGAAGTTTAGATGTTCCTCCCTGGACATTACCACAAGCTCTAGATAGTACCCTGTGCCCCAAAGGATAATGGACAAAATCTTTGTAACTTGTGGTTGGTAGTTCATTTGCACATAGCTTGATTCCATAACTATAAAGAGAATTTTTAAGTTTAACTGTGACTTTGTTTTTGTCTTTTGACGATGATTAAATTCTTCTCTAGACTAGCGGATTTGTCAGGTTCATTCTTAAGGTTGCTACTCATTTGGGAAATCGGGTTATCGAAAAATACTGAAGGTTGCTAAAGGCCCATTGTAAGGCAATAACTATTCTACCGTTGAAGTTTATTAATCTGAGGTGAACGGAGAGGAAAGCGGTTTTCAAGAGATGTAGTTGGGAATGCCCGAATGGGATATTTCTCATGGTGTACTTTGAATTACCGTTTCTTTAGTCAGTATCACGATAACAGAGTAACGTACTTTTTTATCAATTTTTTTACGATAGCGGGTAAATCCGCTTAAACTTTTGAGGACTTAAGGCACAGTTCTAGAATAAGACCTTTATAAGACTCGAGTGTACGGGTACCATAAATAATTTTTGGAAAAATGAGAAAAAAAGGTCACCGTGTTTTCCGAAAATCGGCGTCGGCGTGGAGAATATTCGCATTTTTCATCATCTTCTCGAGGATGACCGCATGGCAACCATTGCTGAGACTGCTTCTGAGGTTGGACTATATATATCTCGATATCTCGATATCTCGGGGTCTCAATTTTTCAATTTGCCTACTCTTCAGGGAGAACTAGCAGCCTTTACAGATTTACTTTTTGCGTGTTCTTCGTTGCTATTTTTGGTTTGGAAGTGAAAGTTTAGTGGAAGATGCACTGAGCTGAAGAAAGTTTGTTGGGCTGTAACTACTGCGTAGTTAATAGTGAAGTATAATTAGAGGTTTTTGATTAATAGATAAGCCTTAGCTATTATCGTTCGAATTCAAGAATTGCTACCATTTCTCTATTTCAATTGTCTCATCAATAACTGTGCTGATGAACAATTAATTCTTTAGATGTTCCATTTTCATATTATTGTAGTTGAAGTAAAGTAAGCTTCTCTTTTTTTCGAAGAAACAATATGAGAGATTATTGTAAATTTTAGAAGAATAAAAACATAAAATTTGGGATATTTAAACAATAAAAATAAGTAACAGTATAAAACTGAATTTTGTCCTTCTGTAGAGCTAAAAAGAATTATTGATATTTCGGTCGTTAAGAAGTACAGCGACAGCTAGGGTAGGTAGGATAGGGGTAGCTACTGCTCGAACGTTGTAGTAGTTGAGCGTAAGTTTAGATTAAATATTATTTATACTTTTTGTCCGTACTAACGATTGTGCTTTTGCTTTTAGAGCTACTTGGTCCGGGATGGGGTCATAGATTACGGGAAGGATTACGAATTCAAGATGGCGGCCCTGCTAAGTTTGCGATGTGCCGTGCTCAACAACGTGCAGAACTCGTGGGTGGTTTTAAACGCCGCCCAGTGCGGGGCCCTGGACGACCTCGTCCTTTGCGTGGAATTAAAGGATGGAACCACTCGAACTTACCTCGTCCAGCTGAAACATAGCGCTAATTCGAATGACATAGCGGCCCGCGAGTTCAAGACCAAGAAGAAAGGGGACTTTCTCCTGGACAAATACTGTACGACGATCGACAGTATAAAGCAAGAGATAGACAACGAAAATAGCACCAAGTCCGAAATCATCAACCACCTGCGGCACCACCAAGACGGGATGGTCTTCCTGCTGTATACGAACAGGGACATCACTGATGAATGTGACGAATTCCTGAAGGATGTGGACAAGAAATCCGCAGCTGACTCGAGATGGTTGCTCTTCCAGTTAATTAACACCGGAGGAAACATTTCACAGTTTAATTTCAACAAGTTGGATCTAAAGATTAAAGATAACTTGAGGGATATAATGGCTGAGAGATTTTTTTTGTGCACGTGTCAGGTTCATGCCGATAAGATCGATGACTTAATAGAAAACGCGATCGAAAACATTATAAAGCCTATGAAACCTTCTAAGGTTATTTTATCAAAAATTGTTCAAGATTTCGTCCACTTCATTGTCGGTTGGTCGAAAGGAGAATTGGGTGGACATTACCCTCTTGCTAAGGAGCACATATTCAGAGTCCTTTTCGATTTAATCGTAACGCCCTACATGATGAAGCTCAAAAATCCAAATAAAGAAAACGAAAACATCTCGGTCTGGAAAGAAGCCATCGAAGACAAATTGATCGTAGTGGTAGAGCAAGATGATTTAATCGTTGATTATCTGAACAATTTTATTTACGAGGAGATTGAAAAGTACTGCAATGATCCCTCTAATATGAAGTTGTGGAGGAAGCACCCGCAGAGGATCAGCAGGAAAATTTTGCGTGTTGCAAACAGGACTAAGCAGATACGAACATGCGACGCCTACGAGTGCCTTTGGAAGAACGGGCAAGTGCCTCTGACGTTGATGGCGAACAGCTCGGGGGAGCTCGGGGATCTGCTACATGTGCTGCAAGTTTACCAGCACAAGCACGCGGTTATTATCTTGACAAAGAACTGTGATCACTCGCAAGTTGAAGAACGCCCGGGGGTGTTCTGCAGCGCCAAGCACTTGAAAAAGGAGGCTTTAGACAATTTGTTGGCTCATTCTATTAAAGTCAACGGGCGAGTAGTTGCCGAAATTAGAAATTTCGGGCTTCCTGAAGATATATTGGAGAAGATAAGCGTGAAGGACATAATATACATTTTAACTCACAGGTTAGACTTTATTGGACTGCTTAAAAATACGAGAGTGGTGCATAGATTCCTAGAAAGGGAGCCTTGGAGGAACGTGGAAAAAAAGTTGGTTAAGTTTTTGTTTGAAAAGTTGTAATAACACTTACATATGTGTTTTAATCATTAAAATATGTTGTTAGCTTTATTAAGTTTTTAAGAAATACACTTTTATATGACAATGGACAGAAAATAAAATGTAAAAATGAAACTTCTACAGATAATTTATCTATATGTATACTTTGTAGATAAAGTGATAAAATACTGACTCATATTTTAGTATTTATACCGACAATTCTATTATTAAAAGGAAGTTGTGGAGTTAGTGCTCAGTTAACGTAGTTCCTACAGCAAAAAAATAATGGAGGTAAGTACAAACAGGGTTACTTTTCACATCTCCTTCACTACTATTTATTTTTTTTTAGTCGTACTCAATTCGGGACGGCGTTATAGATTACGGAAAAGATTACGAGGTAAAAATGTCAGCTTTGTTAAGTTTGCGCTGTGCGGCCATGAGAGGCGTTTGCGATTCGTGGGTGGTTCTGAACGCTGACAGATGCGGAGCTTTTGACGATCTTGTTGTTTGCGTGAAGCTTTCCAGTGGCGCCACAATCACGTACCTTCTGCAACTAAAACACGGTTTAAAAAGGAGCGATATAGCGGCGCGCGAGTTCAAGACTAAAAGAAACGGGGACTTTCTGTTGGCCAAGTACTACCAAACCGTAATTGAAATCGAAACCTGTATTGGTGATGAGCAAGACGTCAAAACTGAGATAATTAACCATCTTCGGTCACATCATGACAGTATAGTGTACTTATTATACACTAACAGAGACACTACAGAAGATTGCGGCGAATTTCTGATTAACGTAAACAAAAAGTCCGAAATCGACTCAAAATGGTTGCTGTATCAGTTGATCGACACCGGCGGATCAGTTTTTCGATTCAACTACAACAAAGTTAATCTCAATATCGATGACAATCTTAAAAACGCGATGGAGGAAAACTTTTTTTTATTCGCCAAGCAAATTCATATCGATAAAATCGATGACGCCATAGCAAATGCGTTAGCAAATCTAATCAAACCATTGCAGTTTGAGAAACACGTTCTTGCAAATATAGTTCACGGTTTAAATATGACTTTTTTAAATTGGTCGAAAGGGGAGTTGGGCGGTCATTTTCCTCTCACTAAGCAAGATGTGCTTAGTATCGTTTTGGATTTGGTTATCTCACCATATATAATGAATGTAGAAGGCCGCCTGGTTGATATAGAAAATTTGGATTTATTCAAAAACATCATTAGGGATAATCCAATGGTCATTTCAGAAGAGGACGACACAGTTGGAGAATTCCTAAACTCTTTTGTGGCTAGAGAAATTCAGACGTACTGCGAGAACCTTACCAATTGTAACTTGTGGAAGAAACATCCCGAAAAGATCAGCAGGGAGATCTTGAGGTCTGCGATTAAAGCCAAGAAGATACGCAGCCACGATGCATACGAATGCTTGTGGAAGAGCGGACAGGCTCCTTTAATAGTGAGACCACTGAGTTTGCAGCATCTCACCGATCTGTTGCACCTTTTGAAGATCTGCGGCTACAACTATCCGGTCATAGTCTTGCACAATTTTGCTAATTTAAACCTGCACGATGCCCCTGGTCTGTTTCGTTGTGCCCAGGATTTGAATCAAGAGAATTTAAACGCTGTTTTGAGATGTCCGATAGAGCTGCAAGGTAGGCGGTTTGTGAGTTTAGAAAACTTTAAGTTAGATTACGAAAAATTAAAGCTAATAACCGCTAAGGATGTAATACATATATTGTCCCAGAAATTTAACATTGGAAACAAATTTGAACCGCTTCCGGATATATTTATGGAGAGGTTTCTGGAGAAGGTTTGGCTGGACGCTTCGATGCTGCAAAAATTGCCTGAAGAATCTTTTTTAATTAAATGCCACTCTATGCGCGATTATGAGAATTTCGTTAGAGAAAGGGATTTGGTGTTTGATAACGGCCGGATTTTTTGTTGGAAGGAAGCAACTGGTACAAACATTCAGCGCGGTACTATAACAATAATTGAAGGAGACTTAGACGTGGAACAAATAGAAGCTTTTGTTGCAAAGACGCCACTACCGGTACACTTACTAATTTTGCATCATAATAATCTTGAATGGATCAAATCCTATGGTAGCGTTAAAAATATCTTAGGTTGTAGGATGATTCCAAAGCACCCCCAGAGCTTAAAATATACTTCCTTGCCTGAAATTTTAAGTAGAGAAATTGACAACAATGTTAACATTATAAGTGCCTGTCCTGGTATGGGAAAGTCACTTATCTTGGATTACATAGAAAGCCACGTTTCAACCGAATGGTGGGTGCTAAAAGTTAATCTGTTAGACCTTTCAGAGTATTATGGTAGTAAAAGTTGTAACGAGGCACATTCACAGCCTTCTCTTCATTTGATGTACATCTTGGATATACTGCTGAGTAAATTCGGATGTAGCAGTAATTTAGCAAGAGTTATATTTGAAAAATATTTATCTCGCAGAAAGGTTTTGATATTGTTCGATGGCTTTGATGAGATTCCATTAAATCTTCAAGCTGGAGCAGAAGACATGATTAAAAGTATCTCTCAAGACAATCACTGGATGTTCCTGACGACAAGGCCGTTTTACAGAAATCACTTGGAGGAATTGTTAAACACTCTTGCTGTGTCCATGGTGCCCTTTACGATGCAAAATCAACTAGAATTTTTGACCACGTACTATTCTGAACTCCCAAAATCATCCTTGGAGGTTGTAAATGGGTTCGTTAAGGAACTGCTGGGCGCAGCTAAGAGTAATTTTAACGACCAAGAATTTACAGGCGTTCCTCTGCAAACCAAGATGTTTGCCGAGGCTTTCGAGGAAGATTTTAACGAGTTTGTGGTGACAGGGCGGTTCGAAAATAAGCATTTCGATCTATTGTACCTCTACAAGCATTTTGTGGAGCAGAAAATCAAAATATACTGTTCCAAGTTCGGGAGCGGATCGCAAGACATTTTGGACCACTACAAGAACTACCGATCGTTGTGCGCGTTGCAGTATTTGTTTGCCAAAGAAGATTTGGTACCCTTAGATGTGGAGAAACAAATAGAACAAGTGGGGCGTATTTTTCCGAATAGTTTGCAGCTGATGCAGAAAGACGGTATCGTGCTAGCCCAAACTACTTCGAGCGTGGCGTTCGTCCACCGAACGTTCGCTGAATATTTAGCTGCCCACTGGCTGACAGAGAACTTCAAAGGGGAATATCACGAAGTGTGCAAGGGCTTAGCAAAGAGAATATTCCACCAAAATTTTTCAGTAACGCGCAGCATTTTCGATCACATTCTCGCCCAAAATTGCCCTTTACATTTAGCTATAATTAAGCGCAGACTTGATACTGTGAAGGAGTTAATCAACGCTAACAACAACTTTGAACAGCTAGATAAGGGTGACAGGAGTTTTCTGCACTTGATAGCAGCTTGGGGAGTTTACCACCCCGAAAACGTTAGTGATGAGTATCAAATTAACGTTTTAAAACGTGATGTTGATGAAGATCGCATGGCGAAAATTCTAAATTTGATCGGAACCGAAAAACTGCACAATGGTTTAGATGGAATTTTTGGTTACACACCTCTTGATTATGCCATATTAAGTGGGTCAACGGGCATAGCAAATAGTATTTGTATTAGGCAGAATGATGCTAAAATTTCCATAATATATGAAGATATTACTATCCGCCATACCACTTCAAGCCTGGAGAACTTTCAGTATTTCTCATTAAGTAACATAGTGATGAAATGTAGATACTTAAAACAGACGAATATGTTTTTAAGACTTTTAAATATGCTTCAACGATGGCCTGGAAGTTATTTGTACAGGGTGACCGCAGCAGGCAAAATGCGAAATCTAGATCTTTTGATTTGCAATGAACGTAATATTGATACCATCGATGATTTTGGCCAAACGATGTTGCACGCAGCGGTTTTGTCAGGTAATGGAATTCTAGCGAGTCTATTGCTGGAGAGAGGGGCTGATCCTAATCGAAAAGACCAAAGCGGCGACAGGCCGCTGCATTTGGCTGTCCTGAAGGGGCACGTGAATATCGTGTACTTGTTGTTGTCAAAAAATGCAAACGTGGACGGGACGAATGACTCCGGAAGCACTGCTTTGCACACGGCAGCAGCCGTGGCAAAGAACAATGATCGCAACGAAATTGTCTCTGCACTACTGGAAGGTGGAGCCAACATTTTCATTCGGGATAACGGACGACAAACTGCCCTTGAGCTTGCTGTTTATTTCCGCCAGGCGGGAGTTTTAAAAGCGATGTTGTCCTCGAGGGCTGAATACGTACTTTCCCATCGAGATTCCACAGGCGCAACAATCTTGCATTGGGTTGCTAGAAACGGGTTTGCTGATGTGTTAGCTGTGCTGCTATCATACGGTGGCGACCCAAACCTAAAAGACAGTTTTGGTAGAACCGTTCTCCATTGTGCTGCTGAGGCGGGACATGCAGATGTTATAGAGGTGCTGTTCTCTGGGAATATAAAACCAGATATAGAGGCGAGAAATAACATAAACGCGAGACCTTTGCATATAGCAGCTTGGGAAGGGCGTACTTCTGTTGCAACTTTACTTGTGACTAAAGGAGCTTACTTGGAAGCGAAAGACGATTTTTATAGAACTCCTCTATTGTGCGCTACACATAACGGTCATGAGAGCACTGTACATGCTCTTTTGAATCTTGGAGCTGATTTAGAGGCTCGCGGAGAGCGCGATAGGACACCGTTATTAGCTGCTTCTCGAGGAGGATACACTAACTTGGTGAAGTGTTTCTTAGCGAAGAACGCAAATATCGAAGCAACCAACGACGAAGGATTAAGTGCGTTAAAGTTTGCTGCCTCTCAAGGTCATGAAGATATAGTCAAAATATTGCTTTCAAATGGAGCCAAGTTCGATCAAACTGACATTTCTGGTAAAAGTCCTTTGATTTGGGCTGCTATGGGTGGTTTTGACACTATCGTCGATTTACTACTAAGCACAGGTATAAATATTGCACAACAAGATAAAGAGGGAATGTGTGCGTTACAATGGGCTGCATATAATGGCCATACACGCGTAATTGAACTTTTGTTGCAAAGAGGAGCTAATGTAGACGTAAAAGATAACACAGGAAACTCTTTGGTGGCTTTAGCATCATATAATGGTTATTTTAAAACAGTTAGTCTGCTGATTTCTAAAGGAGCTGATATTGAAAGCAAAAATTTGGAAGGCTTGGCATCATTACATATGGCGGCTTTGAATGGACATTCTAAAGTAGTACAACTGCTGGTTTCTCACGGAGCGAATGTTACAATTGTTAGTAACGTTGGTTATATACCTTTAATGTTAGCATGTCATAACGGACACACCAACATAGTAAAGCTGTTACTATCGAGCGAAGATGATTTACAAATTGTCGATAACGAGGGCATGACTGCTCTTCATTGGGCTGCTTTACATGGTCGCACAAGCACAGTACAATATTTGTTTTCTAAAGGGGCAAAGCTGCAGGTTGTGAACAACTATGGAAAATGCCCGTTGCTATGTGCTGCCACAAATGGACACTCAGATACGGTGCAGTTTCTTCTATCTGTTGGAAGTAATATAGAAGCCAACGATGATCTAGGAATGACGGCCCTCCATTCTGCTGCAGAAGGCGGTCATATTGATACCATCAAAGTGCTGTTATCTTTTGGAGCAGATATGGAAAAAGTAGATTATGAAGGAAATGCACCTCTTCATTTTGCCGCTTTCGAAGGGCATTCGACGGTAGTAAAAATTATGTTGGACGCAGGAGTAAACATTAACGCACAGGATCCTTTAGGTATGAGCGCCTTGCATTGGTCTTTGCACAAAAATCGCTTTGATGTAGCAGAAATTCTTTTTAACTCAAACGCAGATGTTGAATTAAAGACCGAACAGGACGAAACACCTCTGATTTTTTTCGCCGAGAAGGGAAACGTCGAGGCTGTTCGCCAACTTATCTCTAGAGGAGCCAACGTTGAAGCGGTTGATGCGGAAGGCAAAAGGCCACTGCATTATGCTGCCGTTAGAGGACACCGAGACATAGTTGAACTTCTTTTATGCAACGGAGCTGGCATCGAAGCTAAATGCATCTATGGAAAAACGCCTTTAATTTATGCGACATGTTTTAATAACTTAGATGTAATAAATGTGCTGTTAAATAAGAAAGCCAACATAGAGGCAAAAGATAAAAATCAGAACACTTCTTTAATATATGCAGCACGTTATGGGTTTATAGAAGTAGTAAAAGTTTTTTTGAGCAATGATGCGAGCTTAGATAGTAAAAACAATGAGAATGCAACAGCCCTACACTGGGCAATTTTAAACGATCACCAAGAAGTGGTAAAATTTCTTGTTGAAAAAGGTGCAAACTTAGAAGCACGTACTTTGGACGGAAAAACACCATTGATGTGCGCGGTGCAAAAAGGGTCCAGATTTACGATAGAATTGTTGTTAACTAGAAGTGTCGATTTGCACGCTTTGGATAACCAGCAAAGAACGGCTTTGCACTGGTCAGTTTTAGAAAGACAAGTGCCCACTATGGAGTTGCTTCTAGATAAAGGTTTGATTGCAGATACAACCGATTCAAATGGAAGAACTGCACTTATGTATAGTGCCATAGAAGGATTCCTAGATGCTGCAGACATTTTGATTAGACGAGGAGTTTGTTTGGAATTAGCAGACAAAGAGAACATGACAGCTTTGTTGTGGGCGGCACATAAAGGTCAAAGTGATGTGTTGCAGCTATTGATTTCCAAAGAGGCTGATTTATTTATGAAGAATGTGAACGGAAAAACTGCTTTGATCTGTGCTTCAATGAATGGCCACGTTAACGCAGTTAAAATACTTTTAAAAAAACAAATTGGTAAAGAAGAAACGGACAATGTTGGTAGAAATGCCCTGCATTGGGCATGCTGGGAAGATTATTATGACGTAGCGGAGGTGCTTTTAGCGAGTGATGTATTGCTGGACGAACCTGATATATCGGGTGACACAGCTTTGATGCTAGCAACCAAAAAAGGTAACTTAGGCATCGTAGGTTTACTGCTAGAAAAAGGTGCAAATGCAAATGCAAAGAATAATGATGGAGCTACTCCGTTAATTTGCGCCTCTTGTAACGGGTACAACGAAGTCGCAGATCTACTTTTATCAAAAGGTGCCGACGTTGAAGCAAGTAACAAATGTGGAAAAACTGCTTTAATCTATTCGTCGGAAAAAGGGCATCATTCAATTGTTGTCCTATTGATCTCCAGGAAAGCTAATCTTAGAGCCGTCGATCAAACTGGCAGAGACGCGCTATTGTGGGCGCTGAATAATGCACAAGAGGAAATTGCAAACTTGTTGATTACAAATGGAGCAGACATTAACGTGAAAGATGATTACCAAATGGGTGCCGTACACTATGCGGTCATCAGTGATTGTTATGAAACCCTTAAATTGCTCTTATCCAAAGGAGCAAACTTTGATGAACCGGATAATATGGGCTGTACTCCTGTGATTTGTGCTGTGGTGTCGGATTTGCCACATTTAGTTGACTTGCTGCTCTTTGAGGGAGTGAACGCAGAGGTCAAAGTAGGTCCCGGTAGTACTTTGTTGCATTTAGCTGTTGTGGGGCGCAAAGTCGACGTTGTGCAGTCTCTACTTTCCCATAATGTGGATGTAGAAAGTAAGGACAACAGTGGGTGTTGTGCTTTAATTCACGCTTCTTACCATGGGGTAGTCTCTGCCGCAAAAATGTTGTTGGCCTACGGCGCAAATGTTGAAGCAGCAGATAACGACGGCAACACTGCCTTGTTGCGCGCAGCTTGGAATGGCCAGCTAGAAGTTGTGGATCTGCTTTTGGAGCACGGAGCAGACGCAAGCGTTACCAACAATCGGGGACAGAACGCTTTAATACTTGCCGCACACAATGGACACGAAGCTATTGTACGAACACTGCTACTTCAAGACTTGAAGCTAAACGTTAAAGACAAAGAAGGTCTGACTGCAATGGACTGGGCTGAAAAGAACAACCATGGCGAGATCGTATCTCTGTTAAAGTCTAAGTCTACCAGTCTGAAAGACAATTGTGCAATATGTTAATCAGTTGTGGTAGTTTATTTAGTGTTTAAGCCTTTGTGTGTTATTATTCATAGATACCTAATAACTTGTAAACATTAATTAAATAAGAAAATTTATATATATATATATATATATATATATATATATATATATATATATATATATCAGATCTGTTATAACTTTTATTCAATAATTCATTTTATTTAATTAAAATGTAACACCATACCATGTTTAAAGAATAATAAATTTTTATCAAACTTTACACAAGCTGAAATAAAATTCGTCAAGAGATCTACTCTTATAGTCTTACAATATAATAGCAGGAGTTTGTACGTTTGCAAGTAAATGCAAAGCGAGGCACACCATCTATGGTGGCCAGCGTGTACCTCCCTGTAAGCAGATTTCTGTATATTTCAATAGGTGGTTTGTATTTTTATATGGTAAAACAAGGGTAATAATGCGGTCGTTTAAGGCGCGGTACTTGCCGCATCCGTTCCGAATCAGAAATAGCGGGAAGTGAAAGCAAACATATGAAAGTGCTAACCATTTTAATTTAATGTCTAAAATTACAGTCTACCTGGATATTTATAATTTTTATTTTTGGTTGCTTATCTTTTCTTTATTGTTGCAAATCTTTGTTAATGTGTATTTTGAGACCTTTCAAATTGCTCTTTTTCTATGAGACTTTAAGCTTTTCATTTCACTGTTTTAATTCTGCTACTTTAACTTGATAGGCATCTTTTCTTTCTTTTAGAAATTACCGTACCCTTAGTTAAAGATTATATTAACTTACCTTACATTGTTGTATTTTTTTTGTTCTTATTTCTTTAAGCGGTCTTTGTGGTTATATTAATATTTAATTTTATATTCTTACCTATTTCCTTTGCAGTTTCTTCGGGTTTTCAAAGTATTGGAGATTTTAATTTCTTTTTTTCTCCTCTCCACTTCAAGTCTTTACTTACCTCTATTTAATCGCCCGAGCCATGCTGCTTAATTTTCTTATTTTTATGCTGTATTTAATTTTTGGTGAAACTCCAAAGGAGTTTTACGCTTCAGGGTTAGCTGTAGATTATATTATAAAAAAACCAGCTACTCCTTACCTTTAATAATAAAAAAAACAATAGAATATTGAAGTAGCGCATAAATTCTGTTTGTGTAGTAAATACAGTGCCGGTCAAAATTATATTATATTTTGGTTTTTCTTGAATAATTTTTGTTATTTCCATAGAAATTTTTCGCAATTTTGACACATATTTGCTAAGGTACAGGACATCGGATTCTCAAACTGGATAATCAGAAATACAAAAATTAAAAAAATTATAAAAATCAAGAAAATCAAGTTTATCTGAGCCTAATAATTTTTCACAAACGTAAAAACATCATTTTGAGTGACTTCTCAGCAAGAATATCCTAATACTTCGTATCATAGCCCTTTGCATCAATGATAGCCTGACATTTCCTGAGCACGGAGTCGATAAGAATGTCTATGGTGTACTAAGAAATCTTCTGCCACTCCTCATCTGCATTCTTCTCCCAATGGCTTGCCACACGCCTCGTCAGCTCTCCCCATAGCGGCTTGATGATGTTGAGGTCAGGAGATTGGGTTGGTCAGTCGAGGAGGGTCACGCGACGGCGAGCGAACCAGTCCATGAGGTGACGACTGCCATGTTTCGGGTTGTTGTCTTGTTGGAAGATGAAGGACCGGCCTATGGAACGAAGAGCGTGGGGTCGCATCGTGTTCTCCAGGATGTCCTAGTATTCGAATCAGTCCAGAATTCCAGAAATAAGACGAAGAGGATCGACTCCATTCGCATCGAAGCATTCCCACACTGTACACGATACTCCACCATGCTTCGTTATGAGCAGTTGGTACTTGGGATCGAAACGAGTGCCGACAGGACGTCAAATCCATGCTATTCCGTCACTGCCGAATAGGTTGAACTTAGATTTGTTACTTCAGATGACTCGGTCCACTCACTTTGTCTCCAATGCCGATTCTGCTGGCTGATCATTGGTTTCTTTACAGGTCTCCGTCCATATAATCTTGCCTGCAGTAGATGACGTCTGACCGTTTGTACGGAAGGGCTTGCGTCCGTGGGAGTATTGATGAGGACGGAAATTTCAGTTGCAGCGAGTCGAGGATGTTCCTTGCGGCGCGGACGATGTTTCGATCAGTTGTGCGAGTGGTCACACGGGGTTTTTCGGTTACATTTTTCTTCTTGATTCCTTCCTGCACTCTTCAACGCTTCAGAAAGTTACTCATTGCTGCCTGGGTCACTCCGAATAGCCGTGCGAGTTCAACTTTTGTTCGTCTTTGCTGGCGGCCGATCAAGATTGCGTTCTGGATAGGGATTGACAAGTTTTCGGAACCTCGGAATTTTCCCATTACTTACAACAACGTAGTATGAACCAAAAGGCAAAATGATAGACAAAAACATAAATTCGATAAAACGAGAGATTTGAATGAAAAAATAGCTGTATGTATACAGGGTTTGTTAACTAAGGGAACAAACTTTAAAATATGATTTCTAATAGAAAAAAGAATAAAATATGTGCGTAAACCGATTCATTGTATGATTCTAAACAAGCAAGTGTATTTACAGCAGGAGTTGACTCAGCATATACAAGTATGTGCTATGACATGCAAAGGTTAAGGGACTTTAAGTCAGGTTTAGTTAATTTGCTGGAAAGGCTTTATGATAATCTAGCATATTGCCAATGACACATTTTCTAATAGTAAAACTAAAGTTGAAGGCGTTGTCGGTAAAAGATTGGTGCAAAAAGACTGAGATGTTAAACTGTTGCTGATAAAGAACTTCAAGCATTTTACGAAAATTTTGGCTAGCCCACAGATGATTGCTGTGTAGGTTGATGAGACTATCTCTATCAAAGGTTGCTTCATTTATGAAGAGAGCTAATGATAGAAACTGCATAATGGTAGTGGGCTGCTGAAAAAGGTAGTGACAAAACCTTTTTCTTAGCGATAGCTTTTACACACTTTATAATGGAAATAGTAGCTGTTCTCATAAAAGACACTTAGTCGCTTGGCACATTTAGTCCACTTAAGTTTCAGGACAAGATTGATGGAGGACCAAAGTAGATAACAAATCCGTTGTTTGTTTAACTATAAGAATTTCCACAAGGCTGCTTTGACTGGAAGGACAATCTAGAATTTATTGTTGCAATTCTTTTGTGAAGACAGATTATTCAGTCTTTCATCTACAGGAGAACCAGTCTTATATATAAGATAAGGAAAATTAACATAAATAAGGATTATAAACAAATTGCCATTTCCTATAGAGACTAATAGAAGACATGAAAATTTTTTTTCAAGTCTAGTTACTTATCTTTATTTCTGTCTTTTTAATCTTTTTGCCCTTTTACTGGGCGTTGAATGTCGACTCCACCAATTTTTTTATTCCTTCCTGTCCCTCGCACTACCTCTCATTTTCTCTATGGTCTTGCTACTGTCTATCCCCAGTTCTTTAATTTTGTCCCACCTGCTTTTTCTAGGTTCTCTTGCCCAACTTTTTTCCACTCCTCTTGCTTGTATTACTTTCTTTGCCGGTTTGTCTTCGTCCATTCTGTAAATGTGTCCAAACAATTTCAATTGCTTTATGCCTGCTCTAGTTCTTATCTAATTTTTTCATTTCTGATCCTAGGTACTTATAAAAAAGTAAAATTGAGACCAGCCGCCTCGTAGACCATGAAGATCATCTAGAATATGAAAAAGTTGCTGAGACAAAGGCTGCTATCAGATTGTTAGATTTTGGACTTAACTCTAGACTGGTTAAAGACATTGATTCCTGGATGTTAGCAGAAATGCAGAGCTAAAGATTGCTGTCACCTGTGGAAGTAAGCTGGAAATACTCATCACAGAAGACGGGTTAAAAATCTAAGAATGTAGTCCTCTATACATTTATTTGTCTATGATAAAACTGGCGTTAGATACACCTTAACAGTAAAATTGAATTTAAAATCTTCTCTATACCGAAGACACTGCTATAATGTTATTTGACACCAACGCTGATTACGCATTTGAAAAGCTTCAGTCACGCCTACACCTCCTGCAAAGCTGGCTTGATCGGTGGCGGATCAAAGTAAACAGCGCTAAATCAACTCAAATCACTTTTACCATTAAACATTTTACTTGTCCCAAGTCACCATTTACAAGCAGCCCATTTCAATAAAAACTGAGATGAAATACTTCAGATTTCACCTTGACCAAAGACTAACTTGGAAAGCTCATATAAAAGCTAAAAGACAACAACTAAAAACAAAGAGTATGCACTGGCTAATTGGATGTAAATCCCAACTAACTATAGAAAGCAAGCTGTTGCTATACAGTCATCATAACACCTGTATGGTACTAAGGGATTGAACTGGGGGGTAGTAGTAAGCCATCAAACACCAAAATCTTGCAGTTCTTCCGATCGAAGACATCGCGTATTCTAACTAATGCACCTTGGTAGGTCAGCAATCAAACCCTTCATGACGATCTCAAAATTCCATTCATCTCTGAAGTCATCAAAAGTTATGCTGCTAGAAGCAGGATGCGCACCTTAAATCATACCAATCTCTACCCCCGTCAGCCTGTCCATAGAAGACTAAATAGATAATGGCCAGATATTCTAAATGAGTAAATCATGAAGACGCGTTAGTGCATAGTACCGTACTCTTCTTTAATAACTTCCATGTCAACTCATTTACTTATTACTCTATGTTAAGAGCAGATTGCAAATTGGCAATAGAAATAAAATAATTTTTTTAAAATAATTCCAGCCTGTTTTAGGAACCTTAGGCTCAATAATAATCTGTGTGTAAGGCTGGCAATAGTGCAGGTATAATTTAGAGATCCTCATTTGATTCCACTTTAAAGTACGTTAATGATACGCCGTCACTTTCAAAGAAGTCATTTAGGTCGGGGAATTTGTTTGTTTCTCTAGTAGTGATGACAATAGCAGTTCGCGCCAATCTCTTAATTATATTTATTTTTTGAAATTTTAAATTAGGGCCAGCTATAATTTGAGTCCCTATCATATATGTGAAATTTGTTATATCGGCCCAATTCTCCAGCACGCGTGGCGATATGCCCTGGCGGTCTGGGCCGCGGGCCGCGCTCGTGCAATTGGCTTTTAGCATTTGCTTTGGCACGTTGATTTCGTTTAGTTCGCGCAACATTAAGCCTTTGCTTTATTCATTTTAAACTTGCCATTCGCTCTCGTCGACAAATTATCAGCTCGACGAGGGAACCTTTACATCGTTTCGTCTGCTGTGAAGATTGGGGTAACGTGTCTTAATTTTTATCCATATCCTTCTCCTTTTCTTCTGAAAGCCCCAGGACCAACAGCAGGAAGCGCCGTTTCCACAGGTTAGTGTTTTTAATTTTAGAGTTGTTTGAAGTTCTCTATTCAAAATTCAAAATTACCTATACAGTCCACTTATTTCGGCCGAACCAATAGCATTTACCAATTTTTTGCTTTTAGCGGTGGTGAGTCTGGCACCTCACACTATATTTGTTTTCTACTTGGTGAAATAATGGTTTGGTAAGTTGTGTATTGCTGATATATTAAAAATGTTAATCGGCGTGGTAGCACGATTGACATAGCGTGTAGGGGTAAAGCTGTTGTACAAATATATCAGGAAAGGGTACTGTCGGTGATGCTGTATGTGGGCAAGTCAGGCATTCAAGAGCTAAACGTGTCCTAGCAGTTTTGTTGCCGTTTTGACTGTTTTAGTGCTGAATAAGTTACCGTAGGTTGATTTTTTGTTGAATGGAATGGCCTGGTGTAGGAACATCGAAACAAGTGAAGAGCGGGGCCTAGGACAGAAGATAGAAAAGCGGGAATGATGTTCCTGGTCCACTAAGACCAAAAAACAGGGCTGGATTATCGTTTTCGGTGCCGTAGCCTGATAATTTTTCATCTGCCTTCTCTAAAATGTTTGCGTGTTTATAATATTATCAAAAAATTACGAGAAAATTTATTGCTTTGTTTAAACAAAATAATTTTTGTTAGATACATACACTTCAATACAATGTTTATATACATTCACACATCAATGAAGAAAAATAAAAAAAATGCCTGCTTCATCTAAAAATTCTTGTTAAAATATATTTCTTTTTCTGGCTTCAGAATTTGTTAACCTCTGGACTATGCCATTAAAAGAATCTGTAGAAACTCACATTTAATAAATAAATATGTAAGACTTGTTTTCTCTTGTTTTAATGTTGGTTTTGTTAAGAGCTAAGAAGGATCGTTATCCAGTGCAGTTAGTAACTACCATATTTGTATTGGGAAAAGTAGACTACGTCCTATGATTTTAATAATGCTAGTAATCTTTGTGGTTCTAACTGTGTTTTTCGTTTGGTATTTTTATTTTCTTTGTCAGCACTTTTATTAATTCTTAAAAATGTTTCGAAATGTACACATTTATTAGGGAATGTTTTATCTAAATCAAAAACATACCTTTCCAATTACTAATTTATTCTCTGCCGTAAAAATCCAATCTGTATGAATTGATCTTTTTAATAAACGGTGGAAATTTTTATCTTTGTTGTTATCGAAAGGAGCTTTCGGCTTTGCTTTTCCGTTTTTTAAACTATTAAAAATAATTAAGTAATATTGTATTTCGTGTATGATCCTCTAGAATGTATTTAGAATCAGGCAATAAGGCCCAGATTATCTTTTGTGCGTTGCAAAGAAATACATAAAAACTACTAAATTAGAATTGTTTTTCGTACTTTATTATTCCGTAAAGTAATTTGAAAAAATGTATTTAATGCAGACAGCTGCCAACTCTAACTTAGAAATCCTAGAACGCTTCCAATCTAAAGTGCTGCGCATGATTGTGAACGCGCCCTGGTTCGTGTCAAACACGGCTATCCGTAACGATCTTCATATGCCTTCAGTGAAAGAAGTCAGCTGTTTCCGTGCTAAATACAGTGACCGTCTTAGTGCACACCCCAACACATTAGTAATGGATCTTATAGTTTCCCAAAATCGCAATCGAAGACTCCAAAAATATATACCAAATGACTTGCCCACTAGATTCCCTACATAACCAATATAAAGTCTTGCCTTAATTTTATTTTAGTTTTAAGATCTAGTTTATAAGTTTACTTTTATACCCAAAAACTCAAAACTCATCTAGACGACAATTGTTACAGAAGCATCCTACTGGGGATGCTTCTACATGTCCAAATAATCTATCACAGAATTTACTAAATGCAACTTGTGCAGATTGTAAATAAATTGGAATTTCAATTAAAAAAAAATTTTTAATGCAGCCTGTTATCACTAGCAGGTTGAGCCATTCAGTGAAGTGCTGTTGCCTCACACAACCATTGCACAAGTTCCCCTTTTCATGCGTCATATTCGTGATAATCTCGCAAAAGTGCGATTGTACGATGATATATATTATTATAATTTGATGTATTTTATGGTGCTTATCAACAGTCGTGTTGGTTATAAATGTGGGTTTCAAAGAGGTAAGCTGAACTGTTGTTGTTGTTGATTTGTTTATTACAAATATTAAAAGTTGTACAAATATAAAAAAAATCAAAAGTGAGATTTTGATTAATTTTATTTGCCAATTCTGAAAGATACAACTTGTTCGACGTAATAATTATTATTATGTGATCTCTAACCAAATCGTTATTTCTGTTTAACACCTTTTTGATGGGCTTCAGCTTAAAACTTTACGATGATTTTCGTATTAGTGAGTATCGCGGTGGCGGCCTTCGTCTACTTTGCGTGCATCCGCCCTTTTAAGTACTGGTCGGAAAGAGGCATTCCGCAATATTCGGTATGGCAGATATGGCGAGAGATGTTTCTGGGACTTATCCCGATTCGATCAGGTTTAGATACCTTCAAAAAGTTTTACGACGACTTTTCGGGAAAAAGGTAGCAGCCGTTGTGGCCCTAGCTAAGTTATTTTTGCGATGCCACCTTAGGTATTCCGGGCTTTACCAGTCCTACAAACCGATGCTTCTGGTGAGAGATCCTGACGTGATAAAACAAATAACCGTGAAGGATTTCGATCACTTTGTGGACCACGATAACTTTGTTCCAGAGAACCTGGAGCCGCTTTGGGAGAAGAATTTGTTTTCATTAAGAGGTAAGCGTTCTAAATTTTTTTATTGCAGTCTTTGTTCTATTTTAATAATTTGGTTTGTGTGACGACAAATACCTTTGTATCTAATTTATTTATTTAATTAAAGTCTGTGTACTGTTGAAGTGCATTTTATACATTATTTCACCATTTTATATAATACAAGTCAGATGGTATCTTAAGACCTTTTAACTTCCCTTTCCCTGCGTTTTTATCTTGTGACAATGTTTTTACTTCATACTAATTTATTCCATATTTTTTTTGCCGCCGGTCTAACTTGTTCTTCCCATTTCTTACGTCTTAGCTTCGTATGCTTCTTTGCCCGTTGTATGCAAATGGCCTAGCTAACTCAACTGGGTTACCTTCAGTTTTTCTATTTGACGGTATGTCTTATACTGTCCCTTCTAGTATTTCCTTGGATTTTTCTTAAGTACCTTATCTCTGTGGTCTTAATTCTGATTTTATTTCTTTTTGTTAGAGTCCAAGACTCACAACCATAAGTTAGGGATGGTACTTGCGTTTTAATGACTTTCGATATCTCATTTTTCCGAAGGACGTGTATCTGAGTATATTATATAACCTACCTCTTGTTCCTATTCTCTGTTATTTCTTTGTTACTTTATTATAGCTGTTGTCCATTTAATTCTATTTTATGATTTTTTCATTCTTAGCCATTCCTACTTTTGGTTTTATTTATATTTATTTTCATGTTTATTAGTTTTAATTCTCTTTGGTATTCAGTTACATTATGTTGTAACTGACACAGTTTCGCTCGAAAATAAGATTTATTGCAGTTGTACTGCTTTTCTCGTTCAATATTATATTTCATGTTTTTACATCTTTCCTTGCATTTTCTTATAGCTTCATTCACGACTAATGAAAATAGTACAAAACTTTGCTTCAATTCTATTCTTGATATAGATTCTTTAGACTCTTCATTGTGTGTTCTTACTTTTTTGTGTTATTCTTAAATAGGGATTTGATTATTTTTATTAGATCGCCTTCCACTTCTTGTTTCCTTAAGCTCAATCATTTCTCTTTATCTTGTAAAAGGTTTTTTGAATCGATGAATTTCTTTTTCTTTTCTTATTAGTTTTTCTCTTACTTGTTTTAGTGTAACTATTAGTATTTCTAAGTAAGTATTAGTATTTCTACCTCTTCTAAACCCGTATTGTGTCTCTGCTATGGTGCATTTTAATTTTTTTCAATCCATTTTCTATTATTCTCGCAAAGGTATTTTTGTTAGGCAAATTCCTTTATAATTTGAAAAGTCTTTTACATCTTCCTTTTTATATAATGGTAATATTATACTAGTATTTCAGTCTTGTGTTTTAATAATATTATTTAGTAAATCTTTAAACACTTCCTTTGCTTCCTGTCTAATATATTGTAACATTTCTGAGGTTTCTCGTCTTGTTCGGCAACTTTTCCTAACTTTATTTTGTTAATGACTACTGTAATTTTCTCTTCTGTCGTTGTCTTCCTATTGTGTTATTCCCCCTTTTTTCCTCTCTTGGTTCATTTCCTTTAATTTTTTGAAATTTTGTTTCATCTGTTCATAATATCATCCGCTCTTGGTAATATATGTCTTTCTTTATTTTTTATGTTTAACAGTTCTGATGGTTTTTTCTGTTTCAGCTGCTTTAATGTTCTCTAATTTTATTGCTAAATTAACCTCTCTATTTATTACTTTATATAGTTCGTAGTCCTTTTTTTTTTTGATTGTTGCTTCATTTTCTTTACTTTCTGTTGTATTTTTGGCATCCACCATTTGCTTCTTTTTGTATATACGTTATTTAATTTGGCCATTTGAAATAATTCCATTTACTTTCTGTACGTTTACTTGCTACTTAACTAATAAAGTGTTTTTTGTCAACAGCTTTTAAGTCATTCTTTAATTATATTTTTGTTTAGTTTATTTTAGTTTTTCTTTTTTTACTTATAACTTCTATCAATGCTAAGTAGTGGTCGCATCAAATTGCGTAACGTTTAATTTTACGTCTTTGATTCATTTCGAGTTTTCTACACTTACTACAAAGTAATCTATTACAGGTTTTTATTTTCTTGGCCGTATCTCTCTTGTAAATTTATGTATGACTCTGTGTGCAAATTTTATGTTGGTTAGTAATAGATTATTGGACACACATAGGTCTATCAATCTTCTTCCATTATCGTTTTGGCTATTTCACCATATGGTCCCATGTATCTTTGAATACTTTCTTTGTTATTGCCTACGCTTTCATTCATATTTCTTATGATTATAGTATTTCCCGTTTCATTGTCTATTTCTGTTTGCAACTTTGACATATCTATCCTTTATATTCTACCACAATACTATTCTTTTATTAAAAAAATAAGGTTTCAGTTGTTGAAGAAAGGAAATATATGGGAATCACAAAATTGGACTATCTAATTCAAACGCAATATTATTTAGTCGCATTAACGGTTTGAATTTTTTATCAATATTTTTATTTTAATTTTTAACAATTTGTAAGAAACGTCAAATAGAATCTTAATTGTTTCAAATAACAAGTTGAGCAGAAATAGTATTTTTTTACAACTTTCAAACTATTTTTCCACACTTGCTGTCATCTATTCTGTTTCTTCTTTTTTCCTTTGCGTTTCCTCTTTCACTTTTTTTTTGTTTTTGCATAGCTCTATCTGTTTTTAAGCTTTCCTAAATGTTATTTGTAAACCAGCAGGCTTCAGTGATTAAAACGTAGGCTGCGGTGCGGAGTACCTGGCCTCATTCGAACAAGGGGTCTAAGGGTCGTCTAAGGCGCGGTGTTTGTCACATTGCTCCGCATCAGAGATGGTGACATATAAGTCTTAACTTCTCAGTTTGCAAGCCTTGATTCCACGCGGAGCGTTAGAGCTTTACCATTATTATTATACTTGTTTTAGATTTTACTTTCCGAATTCTTCAAGATCTTCTAGTTCCGTTCTCGTTTCTATTTAACTTTCTCTTAGATTTTGGCACTGTTCTTGCTTTTGGTGTTATTACTTTACCGGTTTATTTTTTTCTTTTACATCGATATATCTACCTTTAACTTGACGAAAACCAAACTTTTAAAGTAATTGCAATTTGGATTTAGAAATTTGGAAAAATTGAAAAATTCTAAAGACATACGTCAATTCCTTTTACAGTCATCATGGTTCTTGGACAAAATGGTCCTAAAAGAGAGTAGTGTAATAGTCGACTCTATAAAGCCAGGGGTTTATAAAATTGCTGAGAATCAAATGCATTGCTGTAAAGGATAGCTGGAAGATTAAGCTACAGCAATAGTGTCAGTGCATTAGTAAGCCAAACCATTGTAGCAGTAAATAGTGTATTGTGATCATAATTTATTACGCTACTTATTAATGTAAACCTAAACTGACAATGTTTTAAAGAGAATTTTTGATATTATTGATAGTGTCACTTTTAATTGATCGTTACATTATAGAGACATATAATTACTATTTTCAGGAGAAACATGGAAAGAAATGCGTGCTACGCTGAGCCCGTCCTTTACCGTCAGCAAAATGAAGGTCATGTTTGGCCTCATGGCGGACTGTGCCAAGCAGTTCGTTGACCATTTTGAAGAGCAAGGTTCGCAAACCACCACGGTGGAAATGAAAGATGTTTGTACCCGATTTGCCAACGATGTGATTGCGTCTACCGCGTTCGGCGTTACATGTGATTCTTTGAGGAACAAAAACAACGAATTCTACCTTATGGGCAAGGAAATCACCAACTTTGGGAGCCTATTGGCTCATATCAGATTAATTTTAATCACGATGGCGCCACAATTAGCAAAGGTGCGACAAAACAATCAACATTTGTCTTCGACTAATTTTGAAAAGTTTTAGGCACTTGGAATATCATTTTTTAGTGCAAAAGCAAGTAATTTCTTTAGGGGTGTAATAAAGAGTAATATAGAAGCTCGCGAGAAGAATAATATTATTCGAAATGATATGATTCACCTTCTTTTGGAAGCTAGAAAAGATAGACACAAAGAAGGTGACATAACCAATAACGGTGTAAACAACTTTAGCGAGAACAAAGGGAAACTTAAGAAATCAGAATTTAACGATGATGATATCACAGCCCAAGCCCTTATATTTTTCTTTGCAGGATTCGAAAGTATTTCCACTGCCATGTGTTTTATGGCATACGAAATTGCTGTAAATCCTGAAGTACAACAAAAGCTTCACGATGAAGTAGACGACGCGTTGGATCTTTGTAATGGAGACATAACTTACGAAATTCTAATGAAAATGAAATATATGGATATGGTTGTTTCAGGTATTTATATCTGAAGTAATTATTTTTGTTATATTTCACAAAATATGTTTGTTTTAGAAACTTTAAGGAAATGGAATGGAGCCATAGCTATCGACCGCCGATGCGTTAAGGATTACGTAATTAAAGCAGAAAGCGATGCAGAGCAACCAGTTTATTTGAAGAAAGGGGATGCGATTTGGATTCCTGTAGCCGCCATTCATAGGGATCCACAATATTACCCAAATCCCGATCGCTTTGACCCGGAAAGATTCAGCGACGAGAATAAAGGCAACATCGCCCCATACACATTTTTGCCTTTTGGTGTGGGTCCTCGAAGCTGCATAGGAAACAGATTTGCTTTGATGGAAGCCAAACTGCTATTTTTCTGTCTATTGTCGAAGTTTGATATTACGGTGGTGGACAAGACGCCTATTCCTATGAAACTGAAGCGCACGCAATTTCAGGTGACAGCAGCAGGCGGTTATTGGTTGGGATTAAAAGCTAGACATTCCAAAAATTAAGAGAAACACATTTATTTATTTATTTGTGTGTATAACAACCGTTGTTATAAATAAAACATTATGTTTGCACTTGTGAGCAGTTTTGTTTAAAAAAATACTCTGTAGTTGGTTATTGAACCACACAGTCAAAATCGGTTTTATTATACGTTTGTATTGAGGTGATATCGGCATGTGGTCCAGTGGTTGAACCGCGGGTTGCAATGCGGACGGACCATGGTTCAATTCCCGGCGCTTTTTGATGCCTGTCGGGTGTTATGTTTTTTTTGAGTACCTGCGTTCACTGGAACATGGGGTAATAATGACGGTCATCACCATATTACGGTGCTTACCACATCGCCCCGCATCAGAGATGGTGCGCGACAACCGGACAGAGAGAGCGAACATATGTGAGTCTTAACCTTTCAGTTCGCAGGCCATATTCTTACGAGGGGCGTTAGAGCCTTACCACCATAGAGGTAGTTTATTGCAAATGATAAGGGGTGAAATTCGTCCATAATATTCATTTGCTTCAACTTGTTCATCTGTGTTTTCTTAGCTATTATGGTCTGGTTTCTATGCCAGTTTGTTATTTAGAATTACTCCCAAATTTTACTTCATCTTTGACTGGTAGAGCGGTTACATTTATATAGACTTCAAGACAGTTAATATTTTTATCTGCGAGGCAACAAACCATTCTTGAAGGCCATGAAGATGGTGTTGCAAGTTTTTAGAGGCCAATTTAGAGCATTTATTTTTATCATAGAAAAAATAACCAATCACAACTTTTGATTTTGCTCAATTAAAATAAATTAATTTTTTATTTGTAGCGCTTAGTTTGAGAGCATGACATACAGTTATGTTCGATACAAATAAGTTCACCTAAAAACCTAATATTAAAAAATTTCAAATAAAAACATATAAAATGACAGCGTTATAAAAAATCTATTTTTTATATTTTAAGTTCATAGAAATAGGCCGTAGAGTTAAAATTTACTAAAACAACACACGTGAGTTAAATTATAGGGGATAAAATAGAATAAAGATTATAGTGTCAGTTGGTTCAGTAATTTAAGCATCTAGACGGAACACGATATGGGCATTACAAATAAAGCAAAAGTGACCCTTGTTTTAGTAGGCGTTTGTTTGGGAAAACATGGGGATTAAAACCGAAAATAGTTCTGTGGTACTGCATTATAGTTGTTAGATCTGGTACCATTCTGCACCTTAGTATGTTGACTAAAATTATAACAGAGGACAGCTGTCGCAAAGCCAACTAAGAGGAAAATACTAACGTGCTTGTGCATCTGTGGAGTCATGAGAAGTACTCTTACAGCTTATACGGAAGCTCTTTTAAGTCTAATACTCTTGTATACATATATATCTAAAGGAGAAAGCCTGGATTGGTGTCTATAGAATGAAATCTACGGAAAACTGGCAAGTGCATAACAATAGTGTTCACAAAAGAAATACAAGAGATAGTTAAGAGTAATCTTATACTAAACATGAGTACTGACCAAATTAATATTCTTTTGACAAACCGTTTGCTGTGGGTTTAAGAAACGAGCTAGCTAATCTGGTTTTCGCACGGATCGCGGTAGATAAGCTGGTATACACGGTGTAACGCAAGAAATAAACACATATCTATAATTGGGTACTAAAACTTCTGTCTTTCAAGCTAAAGTCTTTGCAATAATGCGACGCATACAGGAGAATATGAGACACAGTTATATAACAGATAGCCAAGCAGCTTTAACAGTGCTGGAATCAACTTAAATAAGCACCACAACGAGGAAGAAATGTCCATTCCATCTGGTCGCTCTATCTGCGAAGAACAAGGTTTATCTCATATGGGTTCTAGGTTACACTAGTGTGGTGGGTAATAAAAAAGGAGGTGCCCTTGTTAAAACCAGAACGTGCATTTGGTATACCCGAAAGCAGCATTTGTGGTGTGGAGGACAAAACAACATGCTTCCCGCTGAGCTGCTACTCAAGGTTACGGACCGGGGAGGTTTAGAATCACCAAAGCGGTCTATTTTAGTGGAGTAGGACAATATGAAAGTGGATAAAGTATAGAGCATAATCAATTTTCTCACAGTACACCACATTTGTTGTTCATATTGCAAGAGGTAATTTTTTTGATCTCAGAGCTATTTAATGATAAAGTTACGATTAAATTTTTTGTCTTCGTAATTTATTGTCAATTGGGACCGTAAGCCATTTTCTCGTCGTAGCATTGAAAGATTAATAGCGGCTACTGTCCCGGAAATAGCAAGAGAAAGATAGAAAATGCTATTGGTCAAATTCTTTTAAATTCTAACCCTCTCTTCCTATAATAGTCAGAATAATTTGGCGCGTTAGCATTCGTTTGATACTAGTAGACCTGTCGCCAATTGTATATCCAGTATTTGAGGGGTTTTGTCGCTACAACTTGATAGAATGGAATCATCTACTGAAACTACGCCTTTGTTGTTATCAAACTTTAATTTCAAAAACTGTAACTGTAAAACGGTTTTTGCAACACATATTTGTAAAGATTTTAGTGCAAAAACGTTTAAGTATCAAAGTCATTGAAAATTTGGTTTGTTATATTTATTATTGCCACCAAAATCCAATTGTCAAAATAATTTGTCGTATCTATAATATACTTGAATGTGTTTATAATCAGACAATAAAACTCGAGTATCTTTTGTACTTTGCTATTCAGTCCAATTTCAAGTTCTACAGACGTATTTTATTATTTTTGTAAAATAATTTTAACTAATCACTTTGTCGCATCTCATTACCACCAGTAGGTTGAATCACTCAGTACAACGTGGTATTAATTTGTGCCAATCATCATTCGTGTCTGCTCGAGGCGTGCGTTTCAAGGAATGTGAGTTGAATTAATTGCGGTAGTATAGCAGCAGCAACAGGCTCGGAATGTTGACAAGCGGCGAAATTGCGCGGCATTGTTGTTGACTTGTTTATTGCGACTATTACGAGTTGCTCGAATACCAAAATAGCAAAAGTGAGGTTTATTTTATTTACCAATGCGAAAATGTTGCTGTAGTAAACAACTTGCGTGTCGCGATAATTATGTCATCTCTAACGAAATCGTTGTTTGTGTTTAACACCTTTTTGATGGGTTTCAGCTTAAAACTTTACGATGATTTTGGTATTAGTGAGCATCGCTGTGGCGGCCTTTATTTACTTTGCGTGCATCCGCCCTTTTAAGTACTGGTCAGAAAGAGGCGTTCCTCAGTATTCGGTGTGGACAATATGGCAAGAGATGTTTCTGGGAATGATCCCCAGTCGACCGATTTCAGATACTTTCAAAAAGTGTTACGACGACTTTCCGGGAAAAAGGTAGCAGCCGTTGTGATCCTAGCCATCTCGTTCATTTTTGCAATGCCACTTTAGGTATTTAGGGGGTTACCAGTTCTATAGACCTATGCTTCTACTGAGAGATCCCGACCTAATTAAACAAATATCAGTGAAGGATTTCGATCACTTTGTCGACCACAATGACATTGTTCCAGATAATGTGGAGCCGCTGTGGGAGAGGAATTTGTTTTCATTAAAAGGTAAGCGTTTTAATTTTTAGAACTGAAGGCTTTGCTCAATTTTTATCGCGCAATTTAAAAATTTAACAGACATCTTCGTATTTTAAAAATGACGGTTCTAGATGTTGTAGTAAGGAAGTACGGAAGTGGAGATAACAAAATCGGAATATCTAGTAGAATTTTAAGTGTTTTAAGTAACAGATTGAGTTAAAATTATTTTTTACAAAATTAAGTTTAAGTGGAGAGCACAACAGCCTCGAGGTAAAGGTCTCGACCTGGGTTCGACTCCCAGGTCAAAAGCAACGGCAAACATCAAGTGCTCTCCGGCGGTATGCAAACACCTTTGGCGGTCGTAAGTATATTTTCTTTTTCTAACGGTTAGACAAGCCACTTCTAGGGGTACGCTCAACATGACTCATAGTACGACACGAAATGTGTGGTTAGAAACAAGCTCATTAGCCTATATAAGAGTAGAAGTATAAGTCGTCGAGTTACAAAATATGTAAACTTAATTCTAAAAAATTAAAGAAATGTGTGCTACTACAATCTGAAATTATAAAATTATAAATTGGAATATAAAAGCAGATAATCAAGATTCAGCTAAACTAAACTACAAGAAGCCGGATCTTCCTCAAATAATTACTGACGAGAGCTTTTGAAGATTCAGAAGCGTCAGAACTAAGAGAATTCCAAAAATGCGGACAATGCGGCTATTTAAGCACATATACAAGGTATGTCCAAGAAAAATTTACATTTACACGACGTCAAAGTTGTAATTTAAATATACCGTAAATCGAGTAGTGTAATTTGCTAATAAACTAAAAGAGACTATAACATCAATGCAATTTTACGACTCGTTTTACGACACTGCACTAGTAGTAACGCAAATATTCTATTCCCATTCTTTAAATGTGATCTTTATAATGCTTGACCTTTGTTATAGTTATCGTGTCTAAAAAGAGTAGACGATTCGAAATAATTGAAGGCACTAACTCGTCTCAGTAATTACATTCTGCGCAAAGAAACAAACTAATATATCTTAAATACGGTAGAGTCGGCCTGTTTGTGTAATTTGCCCAACATCTGCGCATTCATCACGTTTGCGTCTACGCATAATTTTGAAAGAGCCGTTTACTACTTGCATACCTGTGATCTCCTTTAGCTTTTGTGGTGCAATTAATATGCATGGTGTCGTACACCTTTTCAGGCGCCCATCTCACTTGGTCCTTCGCCAGTTTTTGGTGAGATAGTCATGGCCACTAACAAACTGGACAGTGTGTGTCAATTAAGTTGTTACTCTACTGTTTGTCGCATCATTATGTTTTTGCTGCTAACTGTCTCTACTCCTATTTTGCTCTTGTCCTAGCTTCTAACCGGTTCTTCATTATCGCCGTCTCAAAAACTGGCGGTTTTGCTCCCATCACAGTTTTAATCCACTGAAACCTAATCTCGGTTTGGGTATTAACTGGTGCTTTTATGTTTGTGGAAGCAAAAAAAGCTGACTTGTGCTGCTCTAGCACAGAACATCTTAGAATGACTACTGTGTGCCTGCCGATATATTTAGCTTAGGCACTCTCGGATGGCTACTAGCTTGTACTGAAAAACTGTGCTCCTATCTATAAACTTGACTCGTCAATGGCGACTCTTCTGTTTTCCTTCATGGTCACGCCCGCGACCCATTTATGTAGCAGCATAGTTGTTGCCCCCAGACTGAATGAGGTGCTGCTTATACTCGATTTTGCCTGCCGCATGTCTAGTGTCTTTCTAATTTTGCAAAACAACACATAAATGCAGTCATCGGTTCAATACTAACCCGATTTTGGTGGGTACAGTGTTGTAAACACCTACCGACTTAATCGCAAGAATTCCTTGAACACTGCACAGGTTCCTAGTTTTTTAAATTTTGCACTTTTTTGCCCGAATCTCGGCCGCGTATAACATAGAATGTGATATAAAAATGCTGCTATACGCAGTACGCCCATAAATATTGTTACACACTAATTAGAACGACAAAATAAAACGATTGATTGTTTTTGCATAATATTTTCAGAGTTTATTAAATGTTTATTGGTAGTATAATTATAGCGGATTTATTCAGAATGGCTACCTTTAGCCTCCACACAAGCTTTAAATTATGCGGGCCACTTGTCTATGATTGCAGACGTCAGGACTCGTTCGCCTCAAAGAATAAACGTTTTAAGAAAACTATGCCTCAAAACTGTCCATAATTTGTAATCTAATGGATTGAGATCTGGGCTATCTGAAAGGCACATTGGCGCTTAGCCAAGCTAGAGTTAATCGTGCTTTGTGGGCGGGTGCGAAGTCTTGCTGATAGATCCAAGGATCACCTCAAAAAGCCCATAATTCAGAGATTTCACTACACCTCTAAAATATTCTGTTGATACACAGCGACCAATGTTTTGACTCCTTTTTCACAAAAATGAATATCTGTTACTCCATCATATCACACTTCCTACAAAACTAGCTGAGATGCTTCTTTGGACGAGCTAACGTGTATCCTAGTCAGTTTGTTTGTTAGAAAATTCCTTCATTGTAAACATTTTTAATCCGTAAACAAAATGTTTTTGTGGCCATCATACACGTACTCACTCAACAACCTCTTTACTTTTTCTCTCCTGCCTTTCTTTAAAACATCTTTTGCGAAATGCCCGTACGATTTTTGTAAGCAGCTAGTACTAAGTCTAGCTTAATAATACAGAACATTAAAGTTTTGGAAATTTGCATCTTTAAAGATGTTGGCTTAATTCTGACACTTACGGCTTCGATTGCCTAAATAGTCCGAACTAAACGTGTTTTTATAGCCCGATACACAAATAGATGGCTAATTCCGAGAGGATGCAAGGTTTTAAAGATTACATGTCTTTCAGTTCGACACTTATGTAATGCTATTACAGCAATACGTTTTTTTTTTGTTAAATATTGATAAATAACCAAACTTGACAAGAAAGACGATGTAATTTGCAACTTTAAGTTTTGACAATTGTAACCGTACCTTAAGTTATAGATATCTTAATGCTGTGTAAAGCAAGGGCAGGTTTGATTTTGTAATAATATTTATGGGAATACCATTTAGATGTTGATCAGCTGAGGTACTTTTATCTAGGTATGGTGTACTAAAGCTTACTATTAAAAAGATTATTTTACAATTTTATAAAAGAATTAAAAATAAGTTTCGCAGAAATAAAGGTAGACACAAAATCAAATTTTAATTGCTCGAAAGGAGGATCAAAGCAAATACACTTTTAGAACTATAAGCAAATAATTTTAAAAAAGTAAAATTGAAGAAATAGAAGCAAGTGTAAAAGACCATTTTGAAAGTTTCAAAGAAGATTAGAGATTAATGTGAAAAAAACATTCTAAACCCTAAAACAATTTTTGGAGCGTTAAAAACGCAAAGTTTAAAAAGAAGTACTAAATAAATTAAAGATAGATATATACCCCTACAGCAATCATTTGCGTCTAAAGGAGAACAGTCGTAAGTTGTAAAAGATGGCAGTGGTTAACAACCGCTAGTTGCCACAGATCTTGCATCATGAACTGAAACGTGGTGCTAAACTAAAAGTGACCAAATTAGCTTAGCGAAGTGAGGAAATCTTACTCGGAACAACTAAATTGTACCCAAATGAAAGATGATCTTCTGTCAAGAGCCTTGAAGGGCGTTGCTAGCATTGAATTAGGCTGGCGTTTGTTCCGAAAAAAATATTTTGAAAGAACCAAAAATGCCCCAAAAATTTTAAGAGCAATTTTTAAGCAAATTTAGAAGAAATTGTACTGGAAATGCGAGTTGTGCTCCTCGAAAATTATTTCTTTCAAAAAACCAAAGCAGTTCTGAGGAGTGTAAGGTAGGAACTTAATAAAAAATTATAGTAGACATTTCTGATCCATCTTTAGGGATGAAAAATATCAACAAAGATATCAAGGGTAGCTGAAACCTTATCCAAAGAGTCTTTTAGCGCCATTTGGGTTAAAAATGCTATTTTGAATTAGCATTTCGTTTTATTAAAAATTAACAAGGTGGACTACATACGATTCACAAGATTTTAAATTTGGTACGTTAATCCAATTTTACAACTCGCAAAGTCTTGGTGGGGTTTCGGAGAGATTTTCGAGACAATTGGAAGATTTCTCTAATGCTATAAGAGAGATAAACAACAAGAGGTAGTAAAAGTGAAACTATTTGTTGTACTCGAGCACAATCAGTGAGTCCTTAAAAAACTAAAACTAAGATTGGCTATCGGTGTTTTAAAAATTGACAATGCCGAAAATTGGACGTGGATAGGACCAAGCTGGATATTAAGTTTTAAAACACAGAAACGCAGACCACCCTATATAGCCTTGACTAGAATAGACTGTCCGCAGAAGAAATTATTTATACTTTTACTAGTAGAGTACTTACACAAGGAACTGTGCCGATTCTCTTACAATCCTCTTTATAGATGCTAAAAGTCATGTTCTTGAACAGACTGGTCTTGGCTTCATAAAGCTGGGACTCTTTGAAATGGCTGAGGACTAGATACGCTGGTCGGGTAGATCTGGCTATAGTAATAGTGTCAGAGCGTTAGGCAGTTAGGTACCAAACTATTATAGTAATGAGTAGTTGTTAATTAGTTAATAAATTCAAATAAATAATTACACTCCAAAACTGATTTTGTTACTCTACCTGATAATGTCAATAGCTTCTTGATTCAGCAATCACATAAAATTACTATTTCAGGAGAAACATGGAAAGAAATGCGTGCTACGCTGAGCCCGTCGTTTACCGCCAGCAAAATGAAGGTCATGTTTGGTCTCGTGGCGGACTGTGCCAAGAAATTCGCCGAGTACTTCGAGGAACAAGGTCCCCACACCACCACGGTGGAAATGAAAGATGTTTGTACCCGATTCGCCAATGACGTGATTGCTTCCACAGCGTTCGGCGTTACATGTGACTCCTTGAGGAACAAAAACAACGAATTCTACCTTATGGGCAAGGAAATCACTAACTTCGGAGGCTTTTTGGCCCATATCAGATTTATTTTTATCATGATGCTGCCACAATTTGCAAAGGTGGGACAAAAGAATTAACATGTGTCTTTGACTAATTTTGAAAAGTTTTAGGCACTTGGATTTTCATTTTTTAATGCAAAGGCAAGTAACTTTTTAGGGATATAATAAAGAGTAATATAGAAGCCCGCGAAAAGAATGGTGTTATTCGCAATGATATGATTCACCTTCTTCTGGAAGCTAGGAAAGAAAGAAGCAAAGAGGATGACATAACTAAAAACGGCGAAAATGATTTTAGCGAGAACAGAGAAACACCAATCAATTCAAAAGAGAAAATCAAAAAATCAGAATTTAACGATGATGATATCACAGCCCAAGCCCTTATATTTTTCTTTGCAGGATTCGAAAGCATTTCTACTGCTATGTGTTTCATGGCATACGAAATTGCTGTAAATCCTGAAGTACAACAAAAGCTTCACGATGAAGTAGACGACACGTTGGATACTTGTAAAGGAGACGTAACTTACGAAATTTTAATGAAGATGAGATATATGGATATGGTTATTTCAGGTATTTATATTTGAGGTTATTATTCTTGAAGTTTGTTGCACTGCATATTGTTTTAGAAACTTTAAGGAAATGGACGGGAGCAGTAGGAGTAGACCGCCGGTGCGTTAAGGATTACGTCATTAAAGCAGAAAGCGATGCCGAGCAACCAGTTTATTTGAAGAAAGGGGATGTGATTTGGATGCCTGTAGCCGCCATCCACAGGGATCCACAATATTATCCAAATCCTGATCGCTTCGATCCGGAAAGATTCAGCGACGAGAATAAAGGCAACATCGCCCCATACACATTTCTGCCTTTTGGGGTGGGTCCTCGAAGCTGCATAGGAAACAGATTTGCTTTGATGGAAGCCAAACTGCTATTTTTCTATCTATTGTCGAAGTTTGATATTACGGTGGTGGACAAGACGCCTATCCCTATGAAACTGAAGCGCACGCAGTTTCAGATGACAGCCGAAGGTGGTTTTTGGCTGGGATTAAAAGCTAGAGGTTCCAAAAATTAAGAGCAGTACTTATCCATTTGTACTAACAATTGTTGTTATAAATAAAATATTCTATTTGCATATGTGATCATCCTTGTTTTTTTAAGAGAAACTTTTCTAAAGCCGATTGGTTTCATTATATATTTGTAAAAAAATACTTCTGCTGGGAATAATGGGTTTAGATTTTTTTTGCCATTTCATCTACTCTGATATGAAGTTGATTTGTATTTTTTTGTTTATTATATAAGATCTGTATGTCAGTTCCTTATTTAGTGTTAGATACTTTACTTCATCTTTTACTATTCCATTTATAGACTTCAGCACAGTTATCATATATGAGTTGTATAGGCGATCGGAATTGGTTTTTCATCACCTAATTTTATTTGATAGGTATTGAACTATTCTTAAATAGCATCAAGGTGGTATAAGAAGTTTTTAGAGGCCACTTGAACGTCTTCATGTACCGAAATTGCAGAGGTGCTAGTGTGGCGGCCTTTTCGCCCTTGAACCGCTTGTGTATCGTGGCGGCATGCTGGGGGCTTTGATATCTGCCACTACGTTTTGCTATCGCACTCATAGCGGCATATGGGCTTTTGCTCAGCCGGCGAGTCTGCATACGCCGTCGGCGGCACCCTTTGAGATGAAAAGTGCTGTCAAATTAAAATTTACCGCAAATGATCTACCGCTAAGCCAGGCGCGAAGCCCGGCGATACTCGCACCGCAACACGTCCAGTGCGGTCGTGCTTAATCAACCCGCAAGAAACATTCGACCCGCAATGCGGCCACTTCGGTCGCATTTAACCAACCCGCAGATAACTACCCCGCAAGACACTCGATCCGCATCGCATCTCGGCCAGTGCGGTCGTGTTCCAGGCACGAAGACATCGCAACAAGGCGGCCACCGTGAAACAAACGCCGCCGAAGCCGAAGCCGATTACAGGTGAGCGATTTGGCAATTACGCATCGGTTGATATCGGTAGCCGCCCCCATCCGCTTTCGCGTCGGCCGTTTAAGGGACGATTTGGGCCTCAACGTTTTACTTTTCAAAAACGGGCCGTACTTAGTTCCCCACACCGCACCACGAGGGCACGGCTATTTACACGCCTGCCTCTCCAGGTGCCATCACCAAAAGTAGCAAGCATCGTATTATTTTTAAATGGGGGATTAGCGATAAAGAGGAAGTAAGGAAGGGACCTACGACACTATCGTAGAGCGGAAATTTTTGTATTTATTTTAAGATAAGATTTTAAAAATTTTTAAGTTTATGTGATTTGACCACACATATTCAATAAAATGTTTTATGCCTAAAAAAGTAACTGTGCATAGTTTTTTCTTCTTGTAATGATTTATTATTCCATCGACTGTTTTTTTTTGTCGAATGGTTGAATAATTTTATTTATTTCTTGCTTAACTTCAGCTGGCGAGAACCGTTTTATTGTCAAAGTCATAGGACAAGGGGTATCCAGAAATTTATCTTTTCTTGCCTTGAAGCATTTGCTGGCCTGTTTTTTCCTAGCTTCTGCTTTGCTTTCTTACTAGAAGAATTTATGCTAGTGATTTTAAGATTCCTTGTTAAGTTCCATATGGAATGATCTTCCTTTGCAAATTTTTTATAGACCTAACTTTAGTGTCTCTTTAATCTATTATATCTGTTTTTACCAATGTAATTTTTACTTCTTTGCCATCTGTGTCCTGTTTTTCTCTTGTTCTCTCCACTTTTCTTATAGAAGAGGACACGTTGTTTGTTGCTATATTTGCTTATACTATTGACGTGGACTTCAAAAACGCCTCTTGGATTAAACAAGTCATGTAATTTGCAGCACTATCTTTATTATTATGCCTCTTAATTCAACGATTTCGATTTATTTTTCTTAATTATATTCTAAACTTGTTGAGAGATTCAACTTTAATTCAGTTTAACAGTATGCATTGATTTACAAAGAATTTCACTAGGTCGGGGTATTTCTTCGGTTCTCTAGAAGAGTGGTACGAACAATGAATGATGACGACATTTATAAGTTTTCTACTTTTGGTGAAGCTTAGCCTTGAACAGCACTCTATGTTTTGTATACCGTCAACAATGGATTTACTTCTTAGTTGGAGAAATAAACCTTTACATTCGTTAGTTCCAAGTACACTCCTTGGTGGGCTGTGTATTGCAGACATAGAACTTGACGATAGGCTCTTGTGGCACTCGCATATTAAGGCAGCCAAAAGAAGACTAGGCAGATATTACTAGGAATCGGAGCAAAAGCACGATTGGGGGTTTAAATATGCCTGGGACGAGGACTATGTAGGCGACATACGGCAAGAAGAATATAAATCTTTTAGGAACCCGACGTGTGCTAGCGATTCGCGCGGCAATGGTATACGGCATCGTTGCCACCAAGACCGCTTTAGTCCTCAGCAAGTCACCATTGATTGAGTTTGGGTTACATGGAATGGCCGAGTGGAAGAACATCAAGGAAAGTGATGAGCGGCTACAAGAGAAATTGTGAGTTCATCCAGAGGAGAAACATAAAGGAGGAAGGACATCCTAGGGATTGGGATGACATCCTGTTCAATATTAGTAAGGAAGAAAAAAGAAATTGCTTGTTTAGACCAAACATTTATTTGATTTTATCAATGTTCACATAGATTCACACATCAACTGGGAATTTTAAAAACAAATGTCAATTTTAAATAAAAACTATTATTAGAAACTCACTTCCAATAAATAAAACTGTAAGGCCTATCACTTTTTCTTATTTTGACGTTAATCTCAAAAAGTTTTTCCCTCTCGTAAGAGCCGAAAAGAATCGTTCTCCTGCGCAATTTGTAACTGCTATAGTTAGAAAAATTCTTAATACGATGCGAGTATTAGGAAAAGTATTACGTATTACGTCCCATAACTTCAATAATGCTGTAAGTCTTTGTAGTTCTAATTGTATTTTTAGTTTAGTATTCTTATCTTTTTTGTCAATACTTTTATGCTGCTAAATGCGCATATTTCTTAAAGAATGTTTTATCTAAATCAAAAGCACACTTTTTTGTAAATAAATTGTTCTTTGTCCTATTCATCTATTTTATTCCTTATGACTATGGAAAATAGTCTGGCAATAGATGGAGTAACGCTTATTCCCTTATAGTTAGAGCACGATTTTTTTTTTGCTTTTTTATATATTGAGCTTATATAGGTTTTATACCATTCCTGTTGAATATTTTCCCCTTCCTTTAAATAACTTCCGTATGTATTTTGTAATTTTATCCCCATCGTATTAGAGTAGATCATCCTTTCTCTGGTTTTAGTGCTTTGCTGTTTTTGGCTTTTTGATGTGCTTTCCAAATTTTTTTTCTGTTACTTTACAGCTGGTTGCATGATTTATTTCATCTTTTTTTATGTTCTTGTAGGGGATTAGCGTAATGAGCCATTTATTGTTTTGGCGATATTGCTTCTGATTTTTATTTTTCTCTAGGCTGATTTATTATATTTAATATCGATATTTATTGTAGTGTTTTTCCTCTTGACAGTGGCAATCAAAATTACACAATACTATTTATGTACGCAACACAGAATTAATAACATAAAATTACTTTGCATTTATTTGTAACGCTCTTTATGTAGCTCTTGTTTCTAATATTCAACTTTTTTTCCCTGGACTGCTGCGTGCTTTTTATATAATCTTAATTGGTTGGTGGCATCGTTAACGTAGTAATTTTGTCCATGCTTCATCTTTGCCCTCATTCTAGTTCGTAACCAATGTTACGAGCCCCTTTACAACCTTCTCAAAAATCGGCGGGTTTATTCAAATTCTTTTAAGGGTTCCCAAGGTGGTATTCAGTTCAACACTTAACGTAATTGGCTTACAATTTTCCTTTTTTTGACTACTTTGAGCATGGAATGTCTCATGCGGACTCTAGCACGTCATGCATGACGGCACCGATGGGCTTGTGTACGATTAGCAGATAAAAATGGCGTATTTTTGCTTTTGTAAAGGTACAAGTCAGCGCTCGTCGAACAAACCAGGAGTGTACGGGGGAGGTTGGTGGTGGAGAGCATATAGGTGTTCTTCTTTTGGTCGCTGAAGACGTCGCAGACGTTGGCGATTGGTGCCAAAATTAGAGGTGGTACTATGGTTACATTAAAGTTTTGTTGCTCATTCGTTCGATGACTTTTTACGCTTAGAGTCACTCTCCAGCAGTGAAAATGAAGGCGACCGGTGTTGATTGAAGTCACTGAAGGATCTTCACAAAGTGCTTCTCTACAGTTTTTTCATTATTAAAGTACATTATAATCACTTTTTATGGTTTGTTACACGAACCGCATTGTTAGTACGGAACTATCACTGCACCTTAGGCACTGGAGTTTTATAGCGGAGAACAAAACTTTGTACAAAGCCCATAGAATGGGTGAAGAATCAGTTCCCCAACCATTTCCACGTAATATCCAATCAAAATAAATAATCATATATAAAAGCCTGATTTATTTTAACACCAAATTTAAAATTACTCAAACAGTAAACCAACTTTTGGTTAAAATATTTTTATTTTACTTTATGTAACGAAGATATAGGTAAGATTTAGAAGAGCATTACAAAGCCGAGAGTAATAAAAAGTTGCTTTAAATGAGGTATGAAGGATATGAGAAGAAGGTTATGTGCTAATCGATATAGGGGATATAGTTTCATTTCAATTCATTTCAATTTGCTTAATTTAATTTTTCTAAACTCTGAGATAGCTTTTTAGCTAGCAGTTTGGACAACTTTGTTTCTCTTTGTGTTATTTGATATCGGTGAATGCTTTCAGAGAAGTTTAATTTTGAAAATCTTTTCGGCGCTTTATCCTAGTTTTCATCATAATTCAATAGATCCCTTGTTTACATTTTTTTTGTAGATACTGTTAATTATATCAACTTTTTCCTCATAAATTAAAGAAAAATTGTTTAAATTCATCATATAATTTTTACCCATAAATTGGAACACCACTGTGGCAAGTGTATGTTAGTCTCGATGAATAGACTAAATACTGTAACAAATTTCTGAATACTCCTCGTAGGCGCATCGTCGCGTTAGACATCCGCAGTTAATCCCGAATTTGCCGCAGAGCCGTCACGGTCGAGTGGCGGATATAATGCCTTCCATGTTCCTGTAGGCCCCAGCGCAGGCCCCGATTGCATAAATATCGCGAAGCAAAGCGGCCAAAGACAAATTGTGTTATATACTTTTTAAAAATCTTTTCAATTTTATTTTATATATGACGAACTGAAAAAACACGCTCAGGTATATAAAAATATAAATTTCCGCCGTTTGAGCCTTTTCATGCCTAGAGATTATCCAAGTTTTTTTCAAACAAATAGAAATAACAAAACAAACTTAAAATAATTGTAAGGCAGATTATTCTTATTAGTCTTGATTATTTCTGAAGATCTTTATTCGATGGCACTGTCATTTAAACAGTTTTGTCGAACATACTTTATGCATTGTTGGTCACAAAACATTAAAGATCGACCAGAGCCCTCTATTGGGTCTCCGTTTGGTACAGTGATCACGAGTATTTTTTCTTCTATTCACGAAACAGCGCGAACAAGTTTAAGTTTTGCTGGAAACCCGTACGTGTATGTGACGTTGTAGTAGGTTAGAAGCAAAATAAATCCTTGGGGCTGCAGTTCCAGTAAGTGCGTCCTAACGAAGAAAAAGTTCTCCGTTACAACTTTTGCTTTTTTTATTTATCTCTCTTAAGTAAATCGTTTGTAGCATCTTTTTTACCGATGTTTCTTTATTTTGTTAATTCGACATGAAATCTTAGTATCAGTTTTACTAATTGAAGAGAACTCTTTCTGTTTCTTGAACAATCTAATTTTGGTGTTTTTTGGGGTTTTCTTCTCTAATCTGTTTCTCTTTCCAAGTTTTTTCACGTAGTTTTCTCTTTACTTATTTCTCTAATACTTTTGCGACTCTTGGACGTCCAGCCATTTCTTTCAACTTTTTTTTGTTTCTTTCTTTATCATATTCTTCTCTCTTCTAGCTTTTCTTTGTCGTATTCTTTCTGTTGCGGTTTTTATTTTTTAATTTGATTTTCTTCCTAAACTTGTTGTAATCCCCCATTTTTTATTTTCACCTTTTTTAACTCTACAGCGACGATGTGATTCGACGTTACTTAGACTAACACTGCCAAAAAGCTCAAAAAATAAAAATTACTGTTAACAATTGTAATTCCTTTAATTGTCTCTAATAATACCTATTTGAAAAGCGTACAGCTCTTGGAGCTATTTATCAAGGGCGTCATCCTCCTCGATGATTGTGGCGAAGTTGAACGGCGTGAAAGGGTAACCGAGGCCGTGGTAAAACTTGCTCATGAACTCCACCCTACAAAAAGGTCAAAAACATCCAAGCAGTACTTTTCAAGCCCTCACCAATGCAGCCTGAGGGTGTGGAGGAAGGCCGACAACCCTTCCATCATGACCAGAATGGCTATAGTGCAAAAAGCCCAAAATGCAAAGACCGGGAACAGCAACGCCGCACCTATGTAGCTTCTAAATATGAAGGCCTTCTGGATTGTCATACTCCATAGCACCTCCGAAAGCTCTACGGGAAGTTTCAAGATTAGTGCGTTGATAGGCTTACACTGCTTGTAGTTGTACAAAGTTGGGTCAGTACTTATCCGCAATTGAAGAATAGTAGTAAACTTTCTTCCAAAATCTGTTCTGATTATGGAGAAATATAACATAAATTATCAGCAGTGATAAAACACTATTTACTACAAGGTAAAATAAAAACATGTAAAAGCATTATAAAATTAATAGTAAAATTGAGATTTGTTTTTTGAAACTTGCAAGATTTACTATTGAAATATTTTATTGTATTTCTGCATACTGATTTTTATGCTCTTTAGAAGTTAAAATTTAAAATATATACTCACACTTGGTATAATGGTTTTAATGTTATCATCTGTTTGGGAAATTTAAAAGACTATAGATATATCACTTTAAACTAAAAAGTAGTGATACATGGGAACGAGAATGTTTTGTCTCTTACGGATAGTTATTGACGCATCCTTTCAAATATCTTACGTGCATGCGCCAACGATAGCGCCCATAATCGCAGATACGAAGCTGTGTGCGAGATGGTACTTAACACATATTCTATGGTGTGAATGCTTTGATCCATCAATTCTTTCGACAAGGAATTATCTTCTCCGTGGTCTGAAACGATGGTTTCTTGAGGTAGCTGCCATAACCAATAACGTTAAATGACTGAAATCCTATATTGTCATGTTTTGCTCACAATTATTCTTCTTCTATTAAGTAATGCCTTATAAACAGGCTTTCCAAGCAGCATCACAGGAATACACAAAAGTGCCAGAACTACAAAGGCCTGCTGCATTTCTTTTTGGCCGTCGAATATGAATTCACTACAGTCGTCTGGAGGTTCCGTGCTTTTGAATAACACCATGTTAATAAAGAGTATCAGTATTGAAGGCGCGCACGTTGTACTGTACTTCTTTTCTGAAACACCTTTCTTTTAAAAATCTTTGTGGCGCCCTATTTTAAGTACCATTAACAGCCGAGTACATTATCCACTTCAAAAACATCATAAAGACCATCCAAACAAACAACAGCACTAAAAAAAGCAGTTGAGGTATGAACTGCAGGAAAATGCTCAAGTAGTCCCTAAAATACCTGTCAAACCAAACTTGTTAAGGCGAGTTACATCAGGAACACCTTGGTACTTACAAATGATTGACTAAGCTTAAGGAGAGGCCAAACATCATGTGAATAACCCCAATGATTATCGATAATTTCATTTTGAAGGAGTTTAAGAAAATAATTTTATTTTTAGCTAGCTGAAAAGTGCAAAAATTTATATGAATTACACCTTCTATAGCACAGCTTACCTGCCACACAGGATCAAGACCTAGAGGGTAAGGAGTTTGGTCATAATCTGGGAGCGGGTCTAGCTGAAGCTCTTGATTTCCGTTTATTGTAGACTGATTGTAATTGGTGGACCAATAAGAACCGAATATGTTGAAAGATTTGGAAAAGAGGTCGTTGTAAAGTATGCCGGTGTAGATAGAGAAGATGCCCATCATGAGGATGTTGTAGCGACCGATAAAGAACATGTTTATTATCTCTCCAAGTTTTTGATTTTGAAGTTTTCGCTCCTTGATCACCATGTAAGCGCCAAATATGGTCAAGATTAGACCGTGGCCGACATCACCAAACATAACAGCAAACAGAAAGGGGAACGTCACTATAGTGTACAAAGCTAAAAGCTCAACATGATGTACTGGGTAACTTTAAAAACTTTAACAAATACCAGGATTTACTTCTCGATATGAAGCAACGCCGTAAGAGTTGACGAGTGTCTGAAAGCCCTCCGTAAACTTATTTGTTCGATTAAATGTCGGTGGGTTTTCAGTAGTATTGATGATGTTCAGAAAAGAAGGCATCGAACTTCTACTTGTTATCTATGTGTTTTTTTATCGATAACATTATTACAACCATTAAAAACCAGTTTACGTACATATCCTTTGTTAATAGCCTGTTGAACAATATCTTTATCTTTGATTGCCACCCAGCATTCTCCGATAAAACACTTTTTGGTAACATCCATGTTAAACAAGTTTAAAGTGTGATAAATTGCTTTCATTTTCCTAACCATCACGCTCCAGTTCTGCAATTTTCTTGCAACATTCACCAAAACTCTTTGGCGATGATCTTCAGTTTGACTTAATACCTTCGAATTGCACAATTCGATTGGTGGTCAAAATTTTACCGATCTGACTCACCATGTTCAAATCTTGTAGACGAATAGAAATTCCATTCTCCAGCTCCTCTCGCTCCGAATTGGAATTAGGGAACGGGTAGAGAGAAGCGTGGAAACCCGCGCATACTTTTTTGACCCGACTTTTCAGCTGCTCGCCTTGGAAGAAGACGGCGAATACCGTCTTGTACATCTCGTTCCTCTATAAGCAATTATTCATCATGAGTGAAATGATACTGAATCTTAGAGTGGTAATCCTACGGTAACCGGATCCTCTAAGGGCACTTCGATTTCGGCTTGCCTAAAGAAAACGTTCCCTCTCGATATGCGCCACAGCATCCTCTCGAAGGCCGGAACCCGTTTGCGGCTAATAACCCCCGCCATGAGGTTCAGCTGCCCTGCCACGGAGACACCGTGCCCATCGTCTTGCATCAAAGCCCTGTACTCCGTGGCTGCCCCGCTGTCGTCATGCTCGTTGAAAAAAGACCTCGACTTATTCAGCACGTGACTAAATTCGGTTAGCTCCAGGTAATTCGACTTCAAGTGGACGGCGCTCTCGCTTAGCTCTTTGATCTCGCACTCAGTCTTTTCCAAGCTTGCCTGAAGAAGCACCGGACGTTAATCTTAAAGACGACTACCTGCTGCCTACCTCTAAGTCTATTATCTCTTTTGGGTTCGGCGCTCTTGGTAGTTGGCCGTGATCCAGTATTTCGACTTTGTCTTTCTTGACTTCGGCCTCGATGTACCTGAGCCTGCGCTCCATGGCGTCGCAGCGCCGAACCTCGTTCACGAACTTGCGCTGGAAGACATTTAAGTTGTCGTTGACCTGCCGAAGGATAAATAATTACATAGTCGAAAACTGCATTAGTTAAGGGGCTACGCACGTCTCTGAACTGGACTACGCCGCACTCTCCTAGTTCGGAAATGGCAAAATAGGCGGCCTCCGGTTGCAAGAAGAGCTGGGCCAGAGCCATCTCTTCGCTGCGAAAGAAGCTGCCCATGTCTGCAACAATAAGGGCAAATAAAAGCAGACGTGCCTAGCATGTTTCTATCAGGGTAAGCAGAACCATACTTAGCTTGGGAAGGCATTATTTACTATGCATTTGAATAGAAAATAAACAGACAGTTTATACATTTGAACAGTAAATAAAGACAGCTGATATACAATGCGGCGTGGCTGAGCTCTGAGGGTGCGTCTGATTGTCTATCTTCAAGATCGATTTGAATATTTTACTTTCGTAAGATCACTGCACCGACTTACCCCACTGTTATCATTTGCAAGGGGACGCCAAAAATATATTTTTGTGGGTAACCCCTCGTATTAGACCTGTCGCTATATATTTGATTATAAAGATAAAACAGCTGTATCGCAATTCTTTACGAAATCGAATTGCACTCTAACAGTTTAATTTGGCAAAAAACAAATTAATTTTTGATTTTATTCCCCCTCCTTCTTTTTCCGCTGTCCAGGTTGTTTTATATTGAACTGTTTAGAAAGAATACAAACGTTTGTCTTCTCGTCGAGTTTTTTAATTTTTCAAAGCCTCAATAACATCATCTTACTGTAACAATATTAAAGATGTAGTGGAAGTAAGTACCCCGTTTAAATAAGAAATTTGAAAAAATAAAGTGAAGATTGTAGTATTGTCATATGCAGGAATTTGTTCAATGCGCAATCTTTGGCAGAAAAGTTCGAGAACTGATTTTTTAAATTTTTTATCCGACATTTGATATGTAAACTCACTAGGTGGCTAGGCTGTAATGATTAAATGGTGAGATGTAAATATGATCAAATTATTTAGTGTTGTTTGTATAGCTTAATCCTATGCAGAGATTGCGTCGTTTAGAGCTGTCCAGATTGTTTTTTTGGAGGTAGATCAATCGTTTTTCTATTTATTTTTACAAATCAAACCACTATTCGTAATTTTCTCTTCAATATTTTTGACTGTTATAATTCTTAAATCGTTCATCGCCTCACTTTGACTTTGGCATGCCTTTTTTTCTCTGTTCTGCTGGTATTCATCCTTATATAGTGTTTATCCCTTTTTGTTGGTCATTTATAATCGTCCTTCTCATTATTGTTAGGTTTTCCTCATTGTTGATATTAAAAGCTCGATTTTCTACTACTGTTTTGTCTTTTATTTCTACTTTCCTTTTTCTATCATTGTTTATTATAATACCCAAGTTTCGTCAACTTGTTCATAATCTTGATCTAATATTTTAATTTTTCTTGTCCTACTCTTATGGTGCTTGTTTTACCTTCATTTATTTTTAGTCTAGTATTCTGTCTAATACTGCATTATTTCTTTCGATTGATTTTTGTTGTATCTCTTACTCTTTTCTCTATTAGCGCAGTAAGTATCTTGTAAGTAGGGTAATTCTTACATTTTCGTTGGTCCCCTTCCTTGTACTAGTATTTGCAGAAAATAAAAAATAGGGATTAAATTCGTTAAACCTCTATAGTTCCCAGTATCAGTAAAATTATACTTGTAAGCATAGAGCGGCTTCGAGACCACGTTATCGTTTAACTTTAAATTTTGTTGGTCACGTAGCCGCGCGCCAGCAGATGCTTGTTTATGTAGTTAAAAGTAGAAGCGCGTTTTTATGACCTTAATGTTGCTGGAAATTAGTTAATTGATAATCCGATGAGTGTATTGCAGATTTGAGCGAAAGTAGCAGAAATATTTTTTTATTTAAATATATTTGCAAATATTTGCAACTCAGTTGATTTTTATCAAGAGAAAGTCCCTACAAAATGAGAATTAAATCGATCAATTTAGATTTTCAAAAAATTAAAAAAATTTGTAATTTTTAGAAATATCTACGGTACTTTAGCCATCCCCCTCAATTAATCATTTTTATGTGACACAATTCTTATCTTTGTAATTATAGCTCTCAGCTGAGTTACAAAATACGGGTAATTTATAAATGATAAATTGATAAGTTTATGTTTACAACACATTTAAATAAATAAAAAGAGTGACCCGTTGTCTGTTCAATTAAAAACAAAATAAATATATAGTCTGTGCGTTACTTACTTGTTACTATGTATCTTACAATTAGAAAAAAATTTCAAACGTTGCTAAGCAGGAGATCTCGAAGCTTCCCCGTGCACACGTTTCATTTTTTAGACACAAGAAGCTAATTTGGTGGCACCATAACTTCTGGAAGACGCTGTCAAAAACAATTGGATTAAACGGATGAGATATTACAAGCGGCTATTATTTAATAGAGGAATGAGTCACGAAATTTTGCTCGATTTCAGGCGGGCGCTTCTCGAGTCCCAACCGCAGCAGAATTTTCACCTTCAGAAAGCAGTGCTACGAATTCACTTAGGCGGTTCCCGGTGCGCACTCGTGATCTCGAAAAATGTAAAATTCCGGTGCTCTTACCGATAACTTCGCTGCAGCTGATAAGGCTGTGTTTGGCTGGACGCCAGTCAACGTCTGCATTACATTTGTAGTACTCAGCCTAGCTAAACACTTTTCGTTTTCGATGTGCCTATATCAGCCCAGATTAAACAAATCAGAGCTTAGAGGCTTGCATTTGTGCTTTTATCTTATCTGTGGGCAGCTCTTAAGAAGTCTTCGCGGTAGTCCTTATCTAAGCTTTATCGTACTGGATTATTTACAGTAATTTAATAACAATAAGAAAATAATGGAATTTACCTCTGCTAGTAATCAAGTACAGAACACAAGCCAACAATTAAAAACTACACAACTGTAGAAGAAATGAAATGCAACTTAGCAACAGTGAAAACTGGCAATGTTGTTAAGCTAAATATCAAATCAGTTTGACCAAAATATTTAGGCAACCCATTAAAACTCAAATCGAGCTCGATGACTACTGGAAAGCAAAATTTACTACTTCCTAATTCTACAAATTTTCCACTTCTAGAAAGCCGTACTTTTAAAGGTTTATAATTTGTCAACGACCAGTACATAGTGGAAAGAGAAAACCTCAATTTTCAATAAAATTAAAGTTACCACATAATTTGCAATGTTTCTACTGTAGTTTACTAACCACAAAAAACTTAATCGTTGTGCAGTCGGTGACGAATATTGAAAACATCGCGAACACTCCTAAACGCGATTTGAGCAACTAAAGCACACCTCGGTAAAAAGAGTGTTTTGTGTTCCAGCGCTAACCAAAAAGAGATGAAATTATTTGTAACTTTAGTCAAAAATTTTAGCTAACAGCAAAGAACAGAACTCGTTCAAAAATTTCCATATATGACGCGGCAATGCTGGAAGCACTTGCTAATCTGCGACTTCGATAAGAAAGCTGCTGTGAAATACTATGAAAAATGGTTGAAGATCAGCATTATCGCCATTTCAATAATAATAATGAAGAGAAGAAGAAACGACAAGATCCTTGTGGTTGTTAAAGAAAACTTTTCCTGAAAAAAACGTAGAAGTTCGGAAAATTAACCTTGTTAGATGCTAAAAATAGGTAAAGAAAAATAGGCTAAAATAAAGTTGAGTATGATACTGCAGTTGAATCATCAAAAGGAAGAAAGAATATGTAATGAGTGGGTTCGGGAAAAAAGCAGTGCTTCATATCAAAGATCAAAGGAATGAAGTTTGTCTAATAGAAAGGATCAACCAAAATTTTTAATACCGTAATTATACCGAAGATTACAAAAGGGACAATACAGACACTAAAAAGATATCTCTGTGATTATGCACTTTTGGTCAAGAAATCTTCTAGACCACGGAGATCTCGCCTGGTGGGATATATGCATTTGCTTCCGTGGTATAGTGTGCAACCATAGCTTAAAAATCACTTTTTAGATTTCTATGAAAGACGAAGAGAAGTGTGAAAACAAAAAAATAACAGAGTATCTTCTTATAATATAATTGTCTTATCTCCCTAACTTTCTTTCTTTCTTTCTTTCTTTCTTTCTAAACTTATAATTCTATCTCCTCCTAGACGCTTCAACCAATTTCCTTGAAACTTGCACACCACATTCACAACTATATTTGCTAATTCGGCGCAAAAAATCAGCTTTCTAACTTTAACCGTTTTTGAATTATTTAAATATTTTGATTATTGTATTGTATAGATGTCACACCTGATAAAACATACAGATAAAAACATTTTTTAAAAAAAAACAGCGCCATCTGTTGGACGTAAAAGCAAAGCCATAACAACGCGTGGCCGAGTACAGCTATTTTAGAATAAAAATAAACATTCTGTTACTGTTGCCAACATTAATCTAGAGAAAAATTAAAAATTACTGCAAATGAACGTAAAACGTAAAAATTACGGGAGTGCATTATGAACGAGCGCATAAGCTTTGCATTAATTCAACTTTACGTATTACGTATTTCCTATGGGCGGCTTATGCTTACGTCCACCATGAATGGGCGTTAAATTGTTCCATGTTTCTGATCCAGAGAAAAAGCCGGTCTAATTAAAAATTTATACGTTCGCACCTTGCAAAAATTTGAGGAAAGGCGGGTGAAAAATTGTCAGTCTAGGACGCCAAAAATATCTTTTGGCGGGCAACTCCTAGTTATAGTTTAAAAAATCAAAAACGGTCTTAGTTCCTTTAAATAACTCTAAAATGACACATCGAGGATTATCATCGGTAATGTTTATTGAGTTCTTCATAAGTCTGTAAGTCTACATTACGAAATGGTTGCTTGAAGAACAGTTCGAATTGAACATTGTTAATATTTAATTTAACATTAAAGCTAATCAGCTGATGGAACAGAACACCACTCGTTTAAGGCAAAGTATTACTGGCTCTAACAGTTTGTTTGGCCCCCCCTTTCTTTATTTAATGAAACCCCTAAACTTTTAAAGTCTCCCCATATTTTCCTTTACTGCGACCATTTTTATTTCTCCTTTCATAGTCTTCCCAATATTTTTATCATTTGTTTTGACATCCTCGATTTTGATGTCATTTTCTATTCTCCTATGTAATTTGGCGCATATAGTCTTTTCTGTTATTGGTTTGATGATTGCAGTTTTTTATATATACCTCTATGATTGTAGTTTTAATTATTATGGTTCATATGTGTACTCTATCAGTTTTCTTGGCAGATTGTTGTTTTGTTTTAATATATGCGTTTTCTTTGTTTAGCGCTTAGATTTTTTGGATACCTTTGGTAATCCGACTATTCTTCTGTTCATTTTCATTATGTATAATCTCCTCTCCGTTCTTAGAGTCTTAGTATTGTTTTCGTGTACAACCAGCGAGCTTTTATTAGTAACATACAGTACTCTTCTCGGTCCTGGCAATTGCAATTTAGACTTAAGGTATACATCTGCTAGCCGTTTAATCCTTTGCTCCCTACATGATAGCTAATAGTTATTTATTGCTTGTTTTCTGTAACTAATTCAGTTTCCCTTTAATGCTCTTTGAGGCCAATTCTCCATCGATTTTATGAATTCTTCTCCACCAAATCTTTTTCTTATATCTTCTCGTGTTCCTATTACTAAAGCGCCTTCTTTATAAAATATCTGCCCCGCTTTACTTTTTATCAGACACCCCACCTTGGTTTCATTTTACATTTCTGCGTCGTCGTTATCTTCTCTTAGGTTGTTAAGAATATTACGCATATTTTAGGTGTTTATTAAGCATATGGTACTTCTCAACGGTAACGAAGCTTCTCTTATATCTTTTTCTGTGTTTGTGTTCTTCAACTTTTTTGCGTCTTTCTTAACCTTCTTCAGTAACCCTTTAAATTTACGTAAAGGGTTAAACTGGAGTGTGCAAAATAAAACATCTATCTCTTGATGTGGTACCAGTAGAATTTTAATCTTTTTTTTTTGTTTTGTTACTTTGTTTTACACTAGCTATTTTTTTTACTTAGGTTTGAGTGTGTTTATTAAGCTACTTATTCTTGCCTTTATTTTCTCTCCTATGCTTTTATTATTTTTGATAATTGCTCTTTTCTACTTCACTATGAGGGCGAGGTGTAATTTTCTGAAATTGTTTATTACTCATTTTGCATATGTTATAATAAATATTAAGTCTTTTACACCATGAAAGGCGATGTAAAAAAAAAGCTTAAGCATCAAAGCTACAGACAGCTTAGTAAAAGTGTGCCCCATTACTGTGGAAAGCACCACGGAGCGTATTAACGGGTTACATCATTGGAGGGAGTGTAAAGACGTCAAAGAAAAATAATAGTGTTATCCAATGGAATGAATGATGTTCTGTTTGTTAGCCCGTTGTTAGTCGTACTGTTGTAGTATTACAAACAGGTCCATCAAGAGGGAGAAAGAGAGGGAACAGAATTCTCCGGGCTCGTGCTTTCTAGAGAACCTTAAATATGTTTTTTTATATTAACAATTTTTTTAAATGCTTGCTTAATATTGATACACGCTTGCAACATATTTCTTATATTTGCACAGGACAAAAACCACATAAAATAACATTTGAAGCGAAATACGTGGTCTGTTACGAAAGTATCGAGACGTAACATAGAAAACTGATATTACAATAACAAAAAATCTATATATTTAAAGATAGTACAAAACAATAGGAATGTTGTCAGTCATCTTTATAATAAGCACACTTTTTTGGACGTGGCAAACCAGGAGGCTTCTATCGGGTGACAACTGTTGTTTTTAAATTGTAGGTGTAAATCCAAGTTTTATCTCCTCTTATAAACTCTTTGAAAAATTTGGTTTATTGGTAACAGCCTGAAGTAAGTTATTAGCAACTTCAGCACATGCTTTCGTATCAGTAGCCGCAGAACGAATTTTGTCGCAATGTGTTCCATACTAAGATTCAAAATTTTGGAATCTGCAGCCCATCTTTTGGTTCTCGAGCGGTCAATCGCTGATCCTTGACGACTGTAGCTTGTATTTTTGGTGATCTCTTTCAAAACATGGATCACTTATAACAGGTTCTCGTCCGAATCGTTTGTGCCTTTATTCGTAATAATGCTTCGGCCTCGGGCAAAATTTTATTCAAGTTCACTGATCCAAGTTGTCTCCATTCACGCATGCGCATTACAGTCACATTGCGGTTGCATCAACATTAACTCGATATTTTTGAGCAAACCTTGGACAAGTGACCTTGATTTTTAGTGTAATATTATTTAATAATGATTTTAATATTAGTGATATGTAAATACATTAAAAATATTTTTTGAGTTTTTGTAAAAATTTTGTTTGCAGGTCCGGCGTTAGCTCTCGATGCCTTCGGTTACAAGTAACGCAAAACAGGAGATCAAGTTGTCTTTCAATTCTTGGAACGTCCTGGTTTTAAGAAGCAAACTCATTCTTGCAGCTTTGAAAAATTTTAGGTGTATGTACAGGGTGTACAGTAGCGACCAAATACATTCATATTTTTTGAGTGTCGTTTTTGAACGAATCATTCGATTGACCAGAAATTTTTTTGTTTGTTTTTGGTAAATATTAAAGTTTGGCTGATGTGCCATATTGGGTACTTTCTAATTTTTGATTTTGGCAAAACTGGCAAATTTCATCGAGAAATGCCAAGAACTGAGCGAAATTGATACCAAGTGATACAAAGACATATCCTACCGTGTTGCTAAAAAAGTTTCAGAAGTCAGCGTAAACTCTTTCACACTTCTCTTGTACTATTGAACGATTTTAGCTCGGCCAAAATTCTGTTCGTGTTTTTCCTTGTTATGTGGAACCATACCTACTTCGGTATGGTCCGATCACTTAACGTGAGAGCCTCAAAGCAAGTCACATTGTTTGACAGTACAAGAGAAGTGCGGAAGAGTTCACGCTGACTTCTGAAATTGTTATGAGGGCCAAACACCAATTTCTTGAGCTAACAACACGATAGAAATCCATTGCAATTCTTTATCGCTGTTAAATTTTCTACCTCAAAGGTTTTGCTTCAGTTTGGAAAGTAAGGCAAGAAAGCTGCTTAAAGCCACAGTTCTTTGTAACAACCTGGCCAATTGCGGTCTTATGTTCAGAAGGCGGACAGTTTAGTATGCCAATCGTCGCGCAATTTATATAGTAAGCTGGTGTAATACTTTTCATTTACCACCGTGTTCCTTTCTTTAAAATCATTTAGGATTTTTTCATCTATTGAACCTATTTTGTCTTCTTTCGCCGTTTTTTCTGGTCTGCCATTCCATCGACTATCTTTTCGCTAAAGAATCATAGTACAAGATCAAGATTTTATTCTCTGTAACTTCTCCTTAATGCAACAGAAGTTTAAAAATTGTTTGCGACAGGTTACATGTTGCTGTTTTTAACCAAAGTTGGGATACCCATCTGGCCTTATTTATATGAAGGTGCTCATGGAAAATGTATTGCATGCCTGTATCGGAAAGGCCTAACCTTGCTGATAATTTTTTGTCTTGTAGTACCTCACGCTAGATGAGGGCGATACTTTCTTCCGAAAGCACCTCAATTGGCCGACCTACACGTGATTCACCTTCAATCCCTTCTCGGTCAAAACGAAAATATTTGTCCATTCCTGTACAGTGAAGTATGAGAGAAAAGATTCACCGCGCTTACCATCCAAACATTGTTTAATATCATTGAGACTAAGATCTCCTTTAGTGAAAATTTTAATCACGATTCGATACCTGATCTTCAAAATTCAATATGCAAGATAACGCGGCACTAATAATCCAAGCGATTGTTGCTGCCCAACTGAGATCAATCGGCTGCTGAAACTTTTACCATCGTTTAATCAAAGACGACGCTGTTTGATGCCACCATTATTATTACTGGAACATACTCACGGCGGAAACTATTTGCGTTTACCTCGTATAACAGTAAAAATAAATCATTAGGGTTTACAAAAAATTCGATTACTTAGACTAAATCTGCTAAAATTAAATTAGAAGCGTTTACGTCTTTGTAATCATTTAACAAGTTTGAACACTCCGTGTACAATGCAATACTGAAAAACACGGTATATTTTGTTGTCAACCGATGGCATCATGAGCAATTTAAGTGTTCGTTAACCTTATCACGAGATATCGGCGTCAGTCGCTGCACTTTCGCTTCGTATTTCGACCTGAAAGCCGTGTAATTCATTGAATGCGAAAATGTTGACCTTGACACTTGTGCCTCTAGCCTTGCTGTTTGTTTACTTCGCCTTAGTGAGACCGTTTCAGTATTGGCGCAGAGAAGGCGTTCAGTCGTATAGGTTTTGGGAAGTGTGGATACAATGGGCCCAAGCCTTGCTACAGTACAGGTCCCTGGGCGACGGCGTGCTGAAGCTATACAACGACTTTCCCGGAGTGCGGTATTATAAAATCTCCTAATACGCGCCCGAGAAGCACTGGCAGCTTAAATTTCAGATTTTTCGGCGGATACAACTTTCACACCCCCGTTTTAATCGTCAAGGATCCGGAATTAATAAAGCTCATTACCGTCAAGGACTTCAACTACTTCACGGATCACACCCAGTTTGTGCCAGACGACGTAGACCCATTCGGATCGAAAAATCTGGTGGCTCTAAGAGGTAAGTCTGCTTTCGTTCGGGTTGCGGGGCGGCTCAGAACTTGAATTAATTAGGGTCCAAATGGCGCAACATGCGAGCAGTTCTCAGCCCTTCTTTTACGGGAAGCAAGATGAAAATCATGTTCGGTCTGATCGCTGACTGCGCCCAGCAGCTGGTGCAGTATTTTGAAGACAAAGAACAAGGCGTAGTAGTCGCAGAGATGAAAGATATATTTACTAGGTACACCAACGATGTAATTGCATCCACAGCTTTCGGCGTCACGTGCAATTCGTTGAAGGATCGCGAAAACACGTTCTATCTCATGGGGAAGAAGGCCACAAGTATCAGCTTTAATTTTAAGTTGATTTTTACGTTTTTAGCTTTCATGGCCTGTCCCAGACTTATGAAGGTTGTTTATGAAGATCAGGTTGTGTGACAATTTATGGAATTTTAAATTTCGTTATAGTTTCTTGGAATAAAGCTGCCCAATGATGATGTTGCTACATTTTTTAAAAACACTATAAAGGATAATATTGAAGTGCGAGAACGGGATGGAATAGTTAGACCGGACATGATTTACTTAATGATGGAAGCTCAAAAGGAGAGATCCAAAACGGAAACTGATTCAGATAAAAATAAAACGGATCTAATGACAAGTGATGACATAGCAGCTCAAGCAATGATATTTTTCTTTGCTGGCTTCGAAAGCGTAGCTACTTTAATGTGTTTTATGGCCTACGAGCTTGCACTAAATCCAAATGTTCAACAAACACTACACGCTGAAATTACGGAAGCCTTGCAAAGGAGCGATGGGAACTTAACTTTTGAAGTTTTATCTAAAATGAAGTACATGAATATGGTGATTTCAGGTAATCTTTCTATTTATTTCTCTCCATGTCAATATGATCACCATAATTTGTTGTCAGAAACTCTTCGTAAGTGGCCTGTCGCGGTTCTCATAGATCGAGTTTGCGTCAAGCCTTACACCATAGAGCCAATCAGAGGAGAAGGAAGTCCAATACAAATCCGCACAGGAATGTCCGTTAATATACCCGTTTTTGGCTTTCACAGGGATCCTCAGTACTACCCGAATCCTGATTTGTTCGACCCAGAGAGGTTCAGCGATGACAATAAGGCCAACATAAACCCTTACGCTTACATTCCGTTTGGTTCAGGACCTAGAAACTGCATAGGAAGTAGATTTGCTATAATGGAAACTAAATTGGTTTTCTTCTACATGCTGCTGAATTTCGAAATAGTTGTGGTAGAAAAAACGCCTATTCCCCTTAAGCTCTCCTCAAAACACTTTCAAATGTATCCCGAAGGTGGTTTTTGGTTGGGTTTGAAAAAAAGAACTGAATCTACCGTACAAAAACAGTATAAAAATGTTAAATACATAGATAAGTATTGATTGGGTTTAATTAAAAATTAAATGATTAAGTACCAAATGATTTACTACCATGTATTTTCTAATTACTTGGCGTTTAAAAGCAATTTGTTTATATTATCATTAAAAATGCTTTTATTTGTTTGTTGAATGTTAAATCGTGCACATGAATAAGTAATAAGTTGTTGTTTAACGTGTTCTAAAATTTAATTCTTTACTCATAAATTGATAATGTTGAGCCTGTACAATGTTCCTATTATTGTAACTCGATACTTTTAGGCTAGATTACGTATTCCTTCACACAACAAATACTTCTAAAATGAAATTTGTTTGTAGATTTTAACTCTCAAACTTTAAATGATAAATAAACTTATCTATTCTTATGATTTATTCCACAACCATACACAGATCTATAAAGTTATCTAACGATCTAGATCAAGATCATGTAAAAGACTAACTGGAGCATTCATGTTACAAACTTATCAAAGAAAAATAATAAAGCGTCACTATATCTAAAAAAGGTGGTAATAAACCAATAAAAAATAACACGTCCTTAATTATCTTGCTTTTTTTCATATATTTACTTTTATATTCAAATATATGGTTGTCTTAAGTCATGTGGTAATGTTAATTTTATTTAGATACTCTACAGTACTATGTAATTGGTTGGAACAAATACACGAACTCTTGTTAATACTCTCTATTAAAGATCCAAAACACTCGCTAAAACCAACACTTAGAGGATGGTCTACAATTTTATAGCTTACAACGGTAATTTGGAACTGCCCGGGAGTATGTGCCATAGCCAATGTCAGTGCGTAAACCAGTGTTGCGAGTGAAAGTGCTGGTGCACAAGAATCTATTCTCCATTGTCGAAAATGTTAGATGATTGTTAAGGATCGTAATAGGAAACAACGTTTAGTTTTGAAAGACCATTCTCCCCCGGAAAGTAGCCGATGCCATCAACAAGACGTTAGATTTTAGAATACAAGTTGTATCACGTAATGGATGTGGTAGTCACGACAGAGTAGCTTAGGAAGAATGTCGTTGAGTAGCATCAAACGTTTAGGACGCCCATTGTTGTTGTTACGCTGGCTTTCACTATGTAAAGTGCGTGAACCAGCATCGCTCAAATGGTCGCATCAAAGAGACCGGACTTTACCAGTTGCAGAAGTCGCCCCATTTCTCTTAAACGCCCTACGTGACGAGCACGTTTAGTGCCCACTATTATCGTAACCTAAAAATACTGCCTTTACACGCAAATGATCAAAATCAACTAGCCGCTCTTCCACAAGAGACGCGTAACCCCACTATCACCAAGTTCAAGAATCTCTTCTAAATATTGGAAGTTATCTTCGACTTACTTTAAAAGCTGAATGTGGTCAAGTTAGTAAAACTCAGCTTGAAAGCGTTACAATATTTTGAAGAAACTACCAACATAGGCGACCTTATGCTTCTCGTGAATGACTCTAACATTTTATTTAAGCCACTATAAATACGCAACTCATCCAGCTTTATGTTCGATTTACATTCTAGAATGTAGATGGTCAGAAACTTTCAATGGCGTCGATTTTGTCTTGCCATTTCTGTTTAGAACAACGTAGCAAGTTTAACGGCGTGAGATTATTGGAGAGGCGATTTTCCAAGGGTGTGTTCTGTTTTCGACGCTCTGTAACCTCTGCGTCTAAGACATGTCAACGATAGAGTACATCAATTAGCTGGACAACGGCTCTAACTCCGTTTTTTCGCTCATCACTTTTACGGCTATCTGAATCAGTTTATAAAACCCGTACCCATTATCTGTTCTGGTAAATAATTAAATAAGAAATTGCACTTTATATTGTCCGAGTCGGAGATTGACGAGATTTACCACCTCTAAAACAGAAATAGCGGAACATCGTAACTTTGTCTGTGAGAGCAAGCTGGAAACACTTGATATGATCAGCCTTTGGATAATAGTCAAGATTCTACGTAATTGTCCTTTTTCCTCTACATCAAACCACCCGAAATGTGGCATTTGATAACAGCCTAAAACGTCAATGCGACCTAAGCTACGATCCTGACATTAATTGCTTCGACCACTTTGTGAGTTGTCTTTAGGAGCAGCGATCTACTAGGAAGTTCTTCGGCTCATTCGAGCTTTCAAGTTGCGCAAGGTACCTGTCTTGGATAACATTCCAAACTTTGCGCTACAGGCTCTCCTGAAAAGTGCAATTGTTGTTGTTCTCCGTCACTCCTCGAGTCTTTAAAATGTGACAAACGTCATCATGCTTAGATAGTCCTCCCAGAATTATTGACCGATAAGTTTCTTGTTGACTGTGGAAAAGCTTGCGAATAACTGTCAAAGACCTTCAATTAATTCCGAAGAGTTAGTTTGAATCTTGCTTAGGTTACTCCACTATCTTCTAGTCTTTAAGGTAGTAGAACACATCACTGAGGGTTACACCAAAAATTGGATTACTTGTGTAGTTATCCTCAACGTGGCTAAGGCCTTCGGTAGGTTGTGGTGTACAAGATGATCTCTACCGCTATTCTGTTGCCGATAGTTTAGCTTGTTCGACTATTCTTCTCCATAATTCAGTTCCAGGTCAAGACGTTGTCCTGCTTCTGATGCTCTACAACCTTTACGTTTAGGATATGTTGATTGGTGCCTCATACCACAATGAATCTCCTAAAAGACTGGTGAGACAGGTGGAAATGAGATTTATTAATATAGCGGTCATCAAGACAAATGTGGAGCCAAATATCCAGACTAAGCTGAACATCTATAATGAGTCAAAATTTGTGAAATCGGACACTAAAAATGGACCTGCCGAATTTCAATCAATTCTCTGCACAATTTTGTAGATATATACGCAGGAAATGCTCATAAAAATTGTTTCTTAAAAATTCGAATTTTCGGCGATGTTATAAACAAATCAATTTTTACACACCTTTTTTTTCAAATTGCAATTTCTCCGAAAATACATGATGAAAGTTAGATTTGTGAACAGTAATAGAAATAAATACAAAAAGAAAATTTTCAAAAACCTAGAATTTGTTTATAAATAATTAATTTTTTAATAAACAATTAAAAAATTAACCATCTTCTCGTAGGGCTAGGAAAAAAATAGTTGAATTGTAATGTTCCTTATACTTTAACCTACGCGAAACAAAATTATTGCATTTCCCATGAGAAGAGAAGTTATTGATGTTTTAGTGGAAGGGTACGAGGTTTGGCATAAAATGACTCGCCCCGACTTTACCGAGTCGCTTTTCTGTCATTGCAACCCTTGAAATGACTAATGTCAATTAATTGAGAGTGATAAAATATTTATTATTTTACATAAATATTCATAAATTATAATATACATGCCTATAAATTCCTCTCGACGCTTTCGATATGTTGTAAAAAAAATTTACATTGCATAGTACTTGAATTCGATATTTTATATATTTTTTCGTTTGTTCTCTTTATCTATTTTTAGACACTCGTAATCTGGATTTTTGAATGACACATCGATGTCCATATCATCTTCTTCCCTGTCTGCGTATCTATCTCTTTTCCACTCTCTTCCATTGGTTTTTCTGTCACGTTATTTACTGTTTTTAATTGATCGTTGATTGCGGAATTTTTCATGGCACGCATTTGTTAAGAAAACTAATTTTATTCTGTAGCAACAGTGGCCTTTTTTTTGAAAGGATTGCAACATTTTGCGGAGGTGTCATTACGTAGGCAATAACCTTATTCAACGACGACAAGCCAACTAATGTGTCTGCACACAAAAAAATCTGGTGTGAACATCACACGACTTTCCTTATCCTATTATTTGGATAATTCTGGCAAAAATTCTGGGTTTAAATTTTTTTTTTCGAGTTCCTATTTTACCAACTTTTACTTTAAATTCATGTTTATCTCGTGATAACAAATCATTTTTATTTTCATGAATTTTTTGTATCTTCAACCGTTTAGATTCGCGACCGATTTTGCGACCGATTTTGCGACCTTGCGACCAAGCGGCTCGGCCGATTTTTACCAAAGTTTCGCACTGCGTCCCCTGCCTACAAGTAACTTGCATACCAAATTTCAAGTCTCTAGTTCTTACGGTTCTCGAGATATCCTGTTTACTGACAGACCGACAGACAAACAGACAGACACACACACATACCCGAACCAATGGCCCAAACCAACATTTTTTGGTATCCTGAGGCTACAATTCGTCTAAAAATGTGAAAAACTGAGTAGGTCAAATTTTCGCCGATTACATTACCTTCCTTATTATAGGATAATAATAATAAAAATGGTAAGGCTCTACGCCCTGCGAACTGAGAGGTTAAGGCTCTCATACATTCGCTCTCTCTACACGGTCGTCGCGCACCATCTCTGACGTGGGGCGATGTGGCAAGCACCGCGCCTAAGACGACCGCCATTATTACCCCTTGTTCGAATGAACGGAGGTATTCAATTATTTTTAGTGACTGAGCAGGCCACCCGCCAGGCATCAGAGAGCATCGGGAATTGAACCCGGGTCCGTCAGCATCGCAGCCCATCCTTCAACCACGGGACCACGCTGGCACACTATTATAGGATAAGGAAAGTAAAAGTCAAAACAAAATATAACACGCCGACTGTTGGTTGTTTGTACTTGCGTAAGCCTACCACATTTGAAATAGCCATCCCGAATCGTACGCGGCACATGCGATGCATTTTTGTAATGGAGCGCGCTATGTTCAACTCGCTCACGATCGAAGGCAAGCAATAAAAAAAATAATAGAAAGATATAAATCGGTAGATTTTTGACCTACTCTTTCTAATGGTGCTATTATATTTGGTTAAAAACTCCTTCGTCATAATGAGAATCGAGTTACAAGTTTAGGCTGTTTTTTCTTAAAGTATGTATTTTTTAACTTATATCAAACGAAAGAGCAACTCGTCAATAAAATGTAAAACAATTTTCAATGTGGAAAATGAAGAATTATGGCAAGTAAACGAAGACGGCGGCACGTGGTCTAACCTGGTGGCGCGCGGCCTCGGGAGTAGTGCTAGTAAAGTGTGTTTTTTTATAAAGGTATAGAACTTTGAAATGGAATAAAACAAAGATGAATTTTTTAAATTGACATGAAATTTACTTTATTCGAAAGATAATCTTCTGGCATTATAATTTAAATATGACTTCTGGCATATGAGCGCCACGGCTGGCTCGGACGTAGTCTAATCTGAAGGTCCAATTTTCGATAACTTTTTCCAACATTTGTGGCCGTATACCGGCAATAACGCGGCGAATGTTGTCCTCCAAGTGGTCAATCGTTTTGGGCTTATCGGCGTAGACTAGAGACTTCACATATCCCCACAGAAAATAGTCTAGCGGCGTTAAATCGCACGATCTTGGAGGCCAATTCACGGGTCCGAAACGTGAAACTATGCGGTTACCAAACGTTTCCTTCAATAAATCAATTGTGGCACGAGCTGTGTGACATGTTGCGCCGTCTTGTTGAAACCACAGCTCCTGCACATCATGGTTGTTCAATTGATGAACGAAAAAGTCAGTAATCATGGCTCTATAGCGGTCACCATTGACTGTAACGTTCTGACCAGTATCGTTTTTAAAGAAGTACGGACCAATGATTCCACCAGCCCATAAAGCACACCAAACAGTCAGTTTTTCTGGATGTAACGGTGTCTCAACATACACTTGAGGATTACCATCACTCCAAATACGGCAGTTTGTTTATGGACGTATCCATTTAAACAAAAGTGAGCTTCATCGCTAAACAAAATTCGCTTATGAAAATCGAGATCAACGGCAATCTTGTTTTGGGCCCAATCACCGAATCTACGCCTTGCTAGGTGATCGTGTGGCTTCAATTCTTGTACGAGTTGGATTTTGTAAGCACGCAAACCAAGATCTTTCCGCAAAATCTTCCATAAAGTGGATGGACACATATCCAATTCCTGTGCACGATGGTGGATAGACTGATTCGGGTCTTCCTCTACGCTACGCTCTACAGCAGCAATGACTTCTTCTGTACGCACTGTACGACGTCTCTGTGGATGCGTATTATCATTTAGAGTAAACGTGGTGCGAAAACGTTCCATAGTTAATCGAATTAATTGCTCTGATGGACGATTATGTTGACCGTAAAATGGACGTAGTGCGCGATACGTATTTGCACAATTTGGAAGCGTTGTTCAGGCGTCAGTCTATTCATGTTGAAATGCCAAACCAAACTAAACATAAATCACTTGACAGCTGGCAAAATGGCCGCCAGTTAAAAAAGTGTTGCCAACTTAATGTTTTATACCTCTATAAAAAACACACGTTATATAGGTTCCGACTGCCGCAAGGCCACGGACCCTTCCACTTAAACATCAATATCTTCTCTTCCATGGGAAATGCAGTAATTTTTTTTCTCCTAGGTGTAGCTTAGAGTATAAGGAACATTACACTTTAAAGATTTTTTTTATAACCCTACGAGAAGTTGCTTAATTTTTCAATTGTTTATTAAAAAATTAATTATTTATAAACAAATCCCGGGTTTTAAAAAATTCTTTTCCTGTATTTATTTCTATTACTGTTCACGAATCTACCCTGAAAGTTTTGTTAACTTTCATCGTGCATTTTTGGAGAAATTGTAATTAGAAAAAAAAGGTGTGTAAAAATTGATTTGTTTATAACATCGCGGAAAATTCGAATTTTTAAAAAAAATTGTATGAGTATTCACTGCGTATATATCTACAAAATTGTGCAGAGAATCAATTGGAATTCGGCAGGTCCATTTTTAGTGTCCGATTTCACAAATTTTACTCAATACAATTATACGTCCTATTATGGTGTACACGGTTTCAGTTTGTAGTTGGGTCGCAAAATATCACGCCAACGAACTGTAAGTTTACCATTTTTGCCCTATTGTTTATAATACTGATATTCTCACTATTTAGGACCTCAGGACCTTCACCAAAGCATATGGGGCCTTTACAACTATGAGGATAGAGACGCCTATCGTAAGTGGTAAACAATCTTAATTCCTCCAATTAAACGACACTGAGGAGGTTTATATGGCCTACTCCCATTTAAGCTAAGTTACATTAAGAGAACTATAAAAGTAAATCCAGAATAGAAGAGACTTAAATAATTAAAGAAGTATAGAAGGATAAGAAAGATGATGCAATGGTCAGCAGCGACCTCTTAATTTTTTGACTACACTCGCTCTGTTTTACCAACTTAAAGAATAACTTGAAAAACTCAGGCAGCTATCATTCGAAATAATGAACGCAATAAAAATAACGGCAGCGGGGAAGAATATAATTAGAAATAACGGTGGTGTGACGAAGTTACTCGGTTGTCCGAAAAGTACTAACTCAGCTGCAAAAAATGTATTTATTTTTCATGCTTATAGTGTTGTAACAACTTTCATCTTTGTATTCCAGATGAGTTTGCAACAAAGTGAGTTTCGAATTTTGACCCGCTATTACTGGAAACGGGAACTTTCAACAAGAGATGCCGTAAAAGAGATTTTTGATGCGCTGTGTATTAGAGATTTTTCTCGAACTTCATCCACATTAAACAAATACTTTTTCGATTTTTTAGAACACAAACATTAAGCTACTCTCATCGAAAAAAACAGCAATAAAGAAAAATTTTAGTGATCGATTGATTAAAAGGGGGTAAAGGTGAGATATTTAAAAAAACAGTGCTTTGATGTTTAATAAAATTTATTTAATGTTATAAATGTTGCTTATTAAAATAAAGTGTTGTATTTTTATAATAAAAATTGTTATTCTCAAAATGTATAGAGTGTAACAAACAGTGCTTAGTTTTAGAGTTAGAGGGATCCGACGTTGTCTTCACTGCTCAGTGCCATAAATCGCATTCATCAATGTAAAAGCCGAAAACGCATTGTTTATTATCTGAAAAGTAGACCAGAGTAATCAAAAAATTTACATTCAGACAGTACTAACATTTGTGAAGCTGTTCAAATTAATGTCGAACATACCGCCTGCTGTCAGGTTTTCTTCTCGTTGGGCCCGCAGAATTACAAACAAGCAGGCTTTCCTTACCGTGGCTTGCCGCTTCACGTGCCAGTCCAAGTTGTAGACTGCGTCTGAAACGCTTTTACACTGAAAAACGCCAATTGTTTACTGAAAAGCTTTATCAAATCTTAAGACAACCTCGTTCGCCATGTAGGTCCCCGTCATGCAGTAGAAAAGCAATTCCATTAAGTAAAACAGCAGGTAGAGTCCGTATTGGTACAGGCGTTGCGGTTCCGGAGGAAATCTGATATGAAACAGCCATACATTAAAAAAAAGATTATTTTATCTATATGGATGGTAATATACTTGATAATATGTAACAAAAATATGTCTATAAAAGAACAATCATTTAAAAGTGAATTACTATCTCGTGCGCTTTAGATATTGTGGGGATGATAGTAAAGGAATGATGGTGATGCCGATCGGCTAGTTGTTCTTTTTTTTTTGTTGCATGGTAGTTTTGTTTTTGCCCTTTAAAAACCCCAAACCAAGATCTATGTAGACAAGGGCCATCGCTTCTGTTAAAATTATCTTTAAATTTATAAATTTTCAGCATTTGTCTGGATTATCTCGAGTAGGAGTTTCTATAATAATAAAATTTATGTATTCCCAAAGTCGATCTTGTGTCCAGAATTTTTTGCGATAGTTTGGACTTTGATATTGTAGTCTTACTGCAGAACTGCTGGTAAGAACATAGAGTGCAATATATTTCTGTGCATCTTTCGGTTTTTTGTATCTTTAACTAGTCATGATTATTTGGTTGTAAGATCTGTTTCAAAGTTGTATCAAACACGGTATATCAACTCGACCCATCGATGGTGTAACCTAAAAATCTTGTTATAGTTACCTATGGGTATTACTAGTAGATATATCAGGGACTTACTAGACTTTTTCAACTGTTTTGGAACATTATTCTTCAAGAGGAAGATCTTTGTTGCAATGTCGCTATTTAAGTTTCAATAAAAGATGCCTTGGATCATCTTAAATCAATTTTTTCAGGTTTTCCGACGTTGTTCTAGGTTGATCAGCGCATGTATTAGATGAACCAGTTACGGGAAGTCTACTTAATCTCATAACTGCTAATTATTACATGGGACAATTTGAAAAGATCACCATGCAAACTCGTGAGGTAGCTGAGATATATTGATGGCATGTTCGTAATATAAAAACATGGCTGCCACATATAAAGTTTTAATGTTAGTCCTGGTAACGAAAGTGAAAGACGGCGATAAAGCTTCTTATTTTGTGTGATTTAGAAGCTAAATATCACAGATTCAAAGTTGCTAACTAGTAAAAGTGATGAGTGATAGAGATGGGCGAACAGCAGCTAGATGTTAGCAAAGTAGTAATAATATTAAATTGTGTTTAGTAAAACATGAACCGTAGCACCGATAAAAATCAGGCCTACGACGGGTTGATCGGGACCTTGACTCTACGCAAATGCGGCAAACGGTTTAAGCGGGAAAAGACATGGTAAAAAAGATTTGGGTAAAAAAGACGAGTGAAGGAAAATCGACGGATGATAAAAATAAAAGGTGGTACAAGGATGACAAGCCAGTATTTGGATAAATTCAAAAAATGATAAAAAAGCCGGATAAATCACAAAGAGTAATGATGAACTGATATTAAAGGAAATTAGAACAATAAAGCAAGAAATGAATAAAGTGTTATAAAAGAGCAAAAGAGAATTAAAATATATAAAAAAATAAAAGGACGGAAAGAAAAACAAATAAAGCAACATCGACAGAATTGAAAAAATAAGAGAACAGAAAAAATAAAACAACATAGTAACAAAAGGATTGAAAACTAGCGAAGAAAGATCAAAAGAAGAGATTGAAGATTTTTTGAAAGAGAAAAATAACAAGCAAAAATAACGATATGACAGAATAAATCCCAGAAAACAGAATTATCGTTGCAAGAGTAGAAACATTTAAGCAAAAGATGGTTATAATGGCAAATAAAAAGAATATAAGAAGATAATTGAGTACCAAGAATTAACAATAAATAACCAGCTGTACGAATGGAATAAAAAAGAGAAGAAACTACAACATCGTAAAACGGAGAAAAATAAAAAACAACAAAAAACTGATTTTGCAGAAGCATAAATGGCCTAAACAGCAGACGACCAAAGCTATGAATATGGATATAAATAAAAAGGAAGAATAAAAATAGAAATAACAAGCAAATGAGTATAGGAACAGGGAACACATATAAAGTTTAGATTGTTAGTTTTCCAACCAAAGGTCACTTTTCATTATTATCGAGTAATGAACACCTAAAATACATCACTTTTCACAGTAACTGTTTAGTGAATAGTGCGGGGGTAAATGAAATACAAAACATGAACGTCTTTATTACGGCACAGATTTTGGCTTTTTAAGTTAGTACGTCAGAACAAAAAGATTTTTGTCCATCTCTGAACGGATCATCAAGTTTTTCACAACAGAGGGAGTAAAAATGCCTGAATGCATGCAAAAACTTAAAACATAGTTTGAAGAAAACACCATCAAGAAAACTCACGTGTATGAATATCATAAACAATTTTTGGGAGAACCCGAAGTAGCTGAAAGTAAGGGTCATGGACATCACTTGAGTACCAGTGTAATTGGGGAGAATATTCACATAGCTTGTTGCTTTCCTATAAATGTCTGAGTTCTAAGATCAGTTCCGAGACGGTATTCAAGAAATTTTTATTTAAAAAATGGTTACCAATCCTGGAAAGATCTTCCTATAATTTGGCGACCATCAAGAGAAGGACCTAAATGACAGAGATTTGCTGGCGACATACTATAATCATCATTTTATACCCTTCTGTTAAGAAATGTTTTTAAGTCAGGGAATTATGAAAAACTTTTTTTTCTAGAAAATTACTTAAATAGTAAGTTTAATATTTTTGGTGGTGTATGTCTGAATAATGCAAAAATTGGTTAAATTTTAAGGTATTAAATATTGATTTGTTACAAATTTGTTAGTGGAAGTATTCTTACCCATCTGCAACAATTCCCATCAGGCCAGCACATATTGTAATCATGTTGCAGAGATAAATGTTTAGCAATATTCCTGAATGCAGCTTCCTTATGTCTTTAATATACCTAAATACAAAACAAGAGAAGGTTTACTCATTAAAAAATGTATTATTGCAACTTACTCTAATACTAATATGTGATGATCTATTACTTCATACAAATTGTTTAATTCCTCCTTGGTTTCTTCTTCAATATCGGAGTTAATCGACACCCTTTCAAATCCCAGCTTAATCAACTTGAGTTGCGAAGTGACGTGAACAATCAGCGAAATGAGCATGCCGTCAAACCCCAATACATTGACACAGCCGGAAACGACGTAAATGAACTGGATGACCATCACTATTTCGTAGTGGGGAGATTTGGTTAAGTTACCTGGATAGTAGCCGTCGACGAATAACTCTCTGGAGCTGCTCACAATAGGGTGAATTAAGTAGACTGGTAACAAAGCACTCAAAGTGACGGTTAAGACTTTGTAAATTGTCGTCATGATTCGGTAAATGAACTGAATTTCCTTATCGAGCTGCTCGCCGTATCGATCGCTAGGCCAAAACTCTTCCATGACTGATATCAACCTTGAATAACTTTTGCGGTAGATCAGTATAGTCAATAGTTTCAGCAAGGTCTGAAAAACAACTGAGTTTTCCATAAACATCCTCTATATTTGCTAATAGTTACCAAATAGGTTCCGAAAACGGCTGCCAAGACTTCTGTACTAGCGGTACCCTTCCAGTGAAAAATACATTCTAGAAACGTGTTAATAAGGCTCAAAGTAATAGCAGATGTAATTATGGATGCCCTCAGAATACTCAGAACGTCAAATTTGTTAGGATGGATCCCGATTATATTAAGGAAAAACAGGGATTCTTTCACCAGCGGACGATCGACCATTTTCACGGAAACACTGTAATAAACTAAAACGCTTTGAGCTCATCTATCAGTGATTACAGAAGGTTGGTCGATTTTATGCATTATTGCCTTTAGTGAATTTTTAAACACCAATTTTACAATATATCATTTATTATATAAATTAGCGAAAAGTAGTGGTGACACGTAATTTAAATAACCTTTTCATTTCTATCTTTCTTTTCAATCTTTTTTTAAAGGCCTTTAGTTTGTAATGACGTATTAACACATAAAATATTTTATAGTTTCCAATTATTATTAATGATTATTTTTACCACTTGACCATTTTGATTAAAAAATACACACATAAACATTGGCGATTGAAAGACTAATGACAAATTTAGTAAAGAAACCCTTTACTTCTGTTACTCGTATTCACTTTTGTGAAAGAAGGGTTTTCTAAGGTGACACTCTTTCCAAAACCAATAAAACTTAGCTTTTCATATTAAATAACTCCAAAAAGGTATATTCAGATACAAAATAGGAGAGTAAAACTATATATAGAATGACTAATAGTCGTATTAAAATACGACTAATTTGAACTACTTCAAAGCAAAGAAAACGAATTTGGAAGTCTTTAGTAAAGTAGAATGAAGCTTTGGTTTGATTAGTTTCTTAATTTACTTAATTAAAGCTTGGTATGGATATTATTATGTAATTGTAGAAAAACCTCTGAATTAATTATTAATTTTCAATAATGGTGACATTATAACATTTAGAAAATAGTGCAACAGTGCTTCTTATTAAAAATTGAGTATTGTATTTTTATAGTAACAAACTGCATACTCATTACTTAAAAAAATGTAATTAGTGGTGCCTAATTAGTAGATTAGCAAAGTGCATCTTTTCTTTACTGATCTGTGCCATAAAGCGCGTTCATCAACGTGAAAACCGAAAATGCGTTATTCATAACCTGAAAAATAAACAAGATCGGTTATGAAATCCCCCCCGCACTCTCCGTTACTTACTGTTGTGAAGCTGTTCAGATTCATATCGAACAGCCCGTACTGGTATAGGCGTTGCGGTTCCGGGGGAAATCTAAAAACAAATCATCTAGTGAGGCTTGACATACTGAGCATTGCCACCAACGAAACAAAGTAAGCAAAAAGAGAGAAGTATTAGCGAAACACTAAATTATATATTACGCACAACTACTCTAAATGTTGTTAAGTTAAATCGATCAGTATGTAAACTTATCGTATCAAACAATTTATTTTAAGCAACTCTATTTTATGTTATAATCCTCTTTTCTTGTCTTTAAAGTTCTTTAAGTTTTTGACTGTATTTTCATTTGATGACCTATAGTAAAGGAAAAGGGCATGTTTATCAGCAATAAAAAGCCTGTTCTGCTGTAAAGTTTAGAAAGTAGGTTTTAAAACTTTTCAAACATTTTGTAACTCAAATTGTGAGCAACTCTAGTATCTTTCTAACCACACTTTATATAATGTTTAAATAGCTGCTGGTTACATTCTAGAACTGTTATATTCCTAAGACTTTCTTGGTCAACATGCCCCGTGAAATTGTGTCCGGCACTGGAACTTATGCCGTGCTATGCCTCGTTTTTTAACCGCAGTTTATTTCTCTAGATTGGTCGCTGCAATAATTACTGCTTAAGACCTTTGTGTTTTAGAACCGCAATTATTCCCCGTTTTTGTAAAATCGACATGTTTTCTGGCAGTTGCAAATAGCCTTAAGGTAGAAATAGCTATTGATTATCATTGCTGAGACTTGTATAGCATGGTTAGGGCTGCATACGATGTATTTTGTTTCTTGAAAGAGCATTTTTAGTAGTTCAGTCTGACTGGTCTAAATTGCACTTAATATTTGGTATTATTGATTTCCTGATGTTTAGTTGGGTTATTTCCTCTCTGAGACAACACTCATAACAAGGTAACTCAAATTATGATAAAAAAGCTGCTTGGTTACCAAGTTCCTTGACTGACTATATCTTAAAAGCCACTCCAAATTAGACTTTCTTATCACTATCATACTTGTTCATAAAGTCTTTGAAATCAAAATGAGTCTTCGATAGTTTAGCTTGTTCGACCATTCTTCTCCATAATTCAGTTCCAGGTCAAGACGTTGTCCTGCTTCTGATGCTCCACAACCTTTACGTTTAGGATATGTTGATTGGTGCTTCATGCCACAATGAATCTCCTAAAAGACTGGTGAGACAGGTGGAGAATGAGATTTATTAATATAGCGGTCACCAAGACAAATGTGGAGCCAAATATTCAGACTAAATAAGCTGAACATCTATAATACAATTATACGTCCTATTATGGTGTACACGGTTTCAGTTTGTAGTTGGGTCGCAAAATATCACGTCAACGAGCTGTAAGTTTACCGTTTTTGTCCTATTGTTTCTAATGCTGATGTTCCCGCTATTTAGCAGCTCAGGACCTTAACCAAAGCATATGGGGCCTTTACAACTATGAGGATAGAGACGCCTATCGCAACTGCTAAACAATCTTAATTCCTCCAATTAAACGACACTGAGGAGGTTTATATGGCCTACTCTCATACAAGCTAAGTTACATTAAGAGAACTATAAAAGTAAATCCAAAATAGAGGAGACTTAAATAATTAAAGAAGTATAGAAGGATAAGAAAGATGATGCAATGGTCAGCAGCGACCTCTTAATTTTTTTACTATACTCGCTCTGTTTTACCAACTTAAAGAATAACTTGAAAAACTCAGGCAGCTATCATTCGAAATAATGAACGCAATAAAAATAACGGAAGCAGGGAAGAGTATAATTAGAAATAACGGTGGTGCAACGAAGTTACTCGGTTATCCCAAAAGTATTAACTCAGCTGCAAAAAATGTATTTATTTTTCATGCTTATAGTGTTGTAACAACTTTCATCTTTGTATTCCAGATGAGTTTGCAACAAAGTAAGTTTCGAATTTTGACCCGCTATTATTGGAAACGGGAACTTTCAACAAGAGATGCCGTAAAAGAGATTTTTGATGCGCTGTGTATTAGAGATTTTTCTCTAACTTCATCCACATTAAACAAATACTTTTTCGATTTTTTTAGAACACAAACATTAAGCTACTCTAATCGAAAAAATAGCAATAAAGAAAATTTTAGTGATCGATTGATTAAAAGGGGGTAAAGGTGAGATATTTAAAAAAACAGTGCCTTGATGTTTAATAAAATTTATTTAATGTTATAAATGTTGCTTATTAAAATAAAGTATTGTATTTTTATAATAAAAATTGTTATTCTCAAAATGTATAGAGTGTAACAAACAGTGCTTAGTTTGAGAGTTAGAGGGATCCGACGTTGTCTTCACTGCTCAGTGCCATAAATCGCATTCATCAATGTAAAAGCCGAAAACGCATTGTTTATTATCTGAAAAGTAGACCAGAGTAATCAAAAAATTTACATTCAGACAGTACTAACGTTTGTGAAGCTGTTCAAATTAATGTCGAACATACCGCCTGCTGTCAGGTTTTCTTCTCGTTGGGCCCGCAGAATTACAAACAAGCAGGCCTTCCTTACCGTGGCTTGCCGCTTCACGTGCCAGTCCGAGTTGTAGACTGCGTCTGAAACGCTTTTACACTGAAAAACGCCAATTGTTTACTGAAAAGCTTTATCAAATCTTAAGACAACCTCGTTCGCCATGTAGGTCCCCGTCATGCAGTAGAAAAGCAATTCCATTAAGTAAAACAGCAGGTAGAGTCCGTATTGGTACAGGCGTTGCGGTTCCGGAGGAAATCTGATATGAAACAGCCATACATTAAAAAAAAAGATTATTTTATCTATATGGATGGTAATATACTTGATAATATGTAACAAAAATATGTCTATAAAAGAACAATCATTTAAAAGTGAATTACTATCTCGTGCGCTTTAGATATTGTGGGGATGATAGTAAAGGAATGATGGCGATGCCGATCGGCTAGTTGTTCTTATTTTTTTGTTGCATGGCAGTTTTGTTTTTGCCCTTTAAAAACCCCAAACCAAGATCTATGTAGACAAGGACCATGGCTTCTGTTAAAATTATCTTTAAATTTATAAATTTTCAGCATTTGTCTGGATTATCTCGAGTAGAAGTTTCTATAATAATAAAATTTATGTATTCCCAAATTCGATCTTGTGTCCAGAATTTTTTGCGATAGTTTGGACTTTGATATTGTAGTCTTAATGCAGAACTGCTGGTAAGAACATAGAGTGCAATATATTTCTGTGCATCTTTCGGTTTTTTGTATCTTTAACTAGTCATGATTATTTGGTTGTAAGATCTGTTTTAAAGTTGTGTCAAACACGGTATACCAACTCGACCCATCGATGGTGTAACTTACGAAGCTGCCAAACGCCTGCCTATCTTGTTATAGTTACCTAGCGGTATTACTAGTAGATATATCAGGGACTTAGTAGACTTTTTCAACCATTTTAGGACATTATTCTTCAAGAGGAAGATCTTTGTTGCAATGTCGCTATTTAAGTTACAATAAAAGATGCCTTGGATCATCTTAAATCAATTTTTTCAGATTTTCCGACATTGTTCTAGGTTAATCAGCGCATGTATTAGATGAACCAGTTACGGGAAGTCTACTTAATCTCATAACTGCTAATTACTACATGGGACAATTTGAAAAGATCACCATGCAAACTCGTCAGGTAGCTGAGATATATTGATGGCATGTTCGTAATATAAAAACATGGCTGCCACATATAAAGTTTTAATGTTAGTCCTGGTAACGAAAGTGAAAGACGGCGATAGAGCTTCTTATTTTGCGTGCTTTAGAAACTAAATAACACAGATTCAAAGTTGCTAACTAGTAAAAGTGATGAGTGATAGAGATGGGCGAGCAGCAGCTCAGATGTTAGCAAAGTAGTAATAATATTAAATTGTGTTTAGTAAAATATGAACCGTAGCAACGATAAAAATCAGGCCTACGACGGGTTGACCGGGACCTTGACTCTACGCAAATGCGGCAAACGGTTTAAACGGGAAAAGACATGATAAAAAAGGTTTGGGTAAAAAAGACGAGTGAAGGGAAATCGACGGAAAATAAAAATAAAAGGTGGTACAAGGATGACAAGCCAGTATTTGGATAAAGTAAAAAGATGGCATAAAAGCCTTTTAAATCACAAAGAGTAATGATGAACTGATATTAAAGGAAATTAGAACAATAAAGTAAGAAATGAATAAAGTGTTTCAATAGAACAAAAGAGAATTAAAACATAAAAAAATAAAAGGACGGAAAGAAAAACAAATAAAGCAACATCGACAGAATTGAAAAAATAAGAGAACAGAAAAAATAAAACAACAACATAGTAATAAAAGGATGGAAAATTAGCGAAGAAAGGTCAAAGGAAGAGATTGAAGATCTTTTGAAAGAGAAAAATAAATGTACAAGCAAAATAAATGCCAGAAAACAGAATTACCGTTGTAAGAGTAGAAACATTTAAGCAAAAGATGGTTATAATGACAAATAAAAAGAATATAAGAAGATAATTGAGTACCAAGAATTAACAATAAATAACCAGCTGTACGAATGGGATAAGAAAGAGAAGAAACTACAACGTCGTAAAACGGAGAAAAATAAAAAACAACAAAAAAACTGATTCTGCAGAAGCATGAATGGCCTAAACAGCAGACGACCAAAGCTATGAATATGGATATAAATAAAAAGCAAATAAAAAGGAAGAATAAAAATAGAAATAACAAGAAAATGAGTGTAGGTAGGAACATGCAACATAAATAAAGTTTAGATTGTTAGTTTTCCAACCAAAGATCACTTTTCGTTATTATCGAGTAATGAACGCCTAAAATACATCACTTTTGACAGTAACTGTTTAGTGAATAGTGCGGGGGTAAATGAAATACAAAACATAAACATATTTATTACGGCACAGATTTTGGCTTTTTAAGTTAGTATGTCAGAACAAAAAGATTTTTGTCCATCTCTGAACGGATCATCAAGTTTTTCATAACAGAGGGGAAAAATGCCTGAATGTATTCAAAAACTTAAAACATATTTTGAAGAAAACACCATCAAGAAAACTCACGTGTATGAATACCATAAACAATTTTTGGGAGAACCCGAAGTAGCTAAAAGTAAGGGTCATGGACATCACTTGAGTACCAGTGTAATTGGGGAGAATATTCACATAGCTTGTTGCTTTCCTATAAATGTTTGAGTTCTAAGATCAGTTCTGAGATGGTATTCAAGAAATTTTTATTTAAAAAAATTGGTTATCAATCCTGGAAAGATCTTCCTATAATTTGGCGACCATCAAGAGAAGGACCTAAATGACAAAGATTTACTGGCGACATACTATAATCATCATTTTATACCCTTCTGTTAAGAAATGTTTTTAATTCAGGGAATTATGAAAAACTTTTTTTCTAGAAAATTACTTAAATAGTAAGTTTAATATTTTTGGCGGTGTATGTCTGAATAATGCAAAAATTTGTTAAAATTGAAGGTGTTAAATATTGATTTGTTACAAATTTGTTAGTGGAGGTATTCTTACCCATCTGCAACAATTCCCATCAGGCCAGCACATATTGTAATCATGTTGCAGAGATAAATGTTTAGCAATATTCCTGAATGCAGCTTCCTTATGTCTTTAATATACCTAAATACAAACAAGTGAAGGTTTACTCATTAAAAAATGTATTATTGCAACTTACTCTAATACTAATATGTGATGATCTATTACTTCATACAAATTGTTTAATTCCTCCTTAGTTTCTTCTTCAATATCGGAGTTAATCGGCACCTTTTCAAATCCCAGCTTAATCAACTTGAGTTGCGAAGTGACGTGAACAATCAGCGAAATGAGCATGCCGTCAAACCCCAATACACTGACACAGCCGGAAATGATGTAAATGAACTGGATGACCATCACTATTTCGTATTGGGGAGATTTGGTTAAGTTATCTGTATAGTAGCCTTCGGCGAATAACTCTCTGGAGCTGCTCACAATAGGGTGAATTAAGTAGGCTGGTAACAAAGCACTCAGAGTGACGGTCAAGACTTTGAAAATTGTTGTCATGATTCGGTAAATGAACTGGATTTCCTTGTCGAGCTGCTCGCCGTATCGATCGCTAGGCCAAAACTCTTCCATGACTGATATCAACCTTGAATAACTTTTGCGGTAGATCAGTATAGTCAATAGTTTCAGCAAGGTCTGAAAAACAACCGAGTTTTCCTTAAACATCTTCTATATTTGCTAATAGTTACCAAATAAGTTCCGAAAAGGCCTGCCAAGACTTCTGTACTAGCGGTACCCTCCCAGTGAAAAATACATTTTAGAAACGTGTTAATAAGGTTCAAAGTAATGGCAATTGTAATTATGGATGCCCTCAGAATACTCAGAACGTCAAATTTGTTAGGATGGATCCCGATTATATTAAGGAAAAACAGGGATTCTTTCACCAGCGGACGATCGACCATATTCACGGAAACACTTTAATAAACTAAAACGCTTTGAGCTCATCTATCAGTGATTACAGAAGATTGGCCGATTTTATGCATTATTTGAATTGCCTTTATTGAATTTTTAAACACCAATTTTACAATATATCATTTATTATATAAATTAGCGAAAAGTAGTGGTGACGCGTAATTTAAATAACCTTTTCATTTCTATCTTACTTTTCAATCTTTTTTTACAGGCCTTTAGTTTCTAATGTCGTATTATAACACATAAAAAAATTTATAGTTTCCAAATATTATTAATGATTATTTTTACCACTTGACCATTTTGATTAAAAAATACACACATAAACATTGGCGATTGAAAGACTAATGACAAATTTAGTAAAGAAACCCTTTACTTCTGTTACTCGTATTCACTTTTGTGAAAGAAGGGTTTTCTAAGGTGACACTCTTTCCAAAACCAATAAAACTTAGCTTTTCATATTAAATAACTCCAAAAAGGTATATTCAGATACAAAATAGGAGAGTAAAACTATATATAGAATGACTAATAGTCGTATTAAAATACGACTAATTTGGACTACTCCAAAGCAAAGAAAACGAATTTGGAAGTCTTTAGTGAAGTAGAATGAAGCTTTGGTTTGATTAGTTTCTTAATTTACTTAATTAAAGCTTTGTATGGATATTATTATGTAATTGTAGAAAAATCTCTGAACTAATTATTAATTGTCAATAATGGCGACATTATAACGTTTAGAAAATAGTGCAACAGTGCTTCTTATTAAAAATTGAGTATTGTATTTTTATAGTAATAAACTGTATACTCATTACTTAAAGAATGTAATGAGTGGTGCCTAATTAGTAAATTAGCAAAGTGCATCTTTTCTTTACTGATCTGTGCCATAAAGCGCGTTCATCAACGTGAAAACCGAAAATGCGTTATTCATAACCTGAAAAATAAACAAGATCGGTTATGAAATCATCCCGCGCTCTCCGTTACTTACTGTTGTGAAGCTGTTCAGATTTATATCGTACAAGCCGCCTGCGGTCAAATTTTCTTCCTGTTGGGCCCGCAGAATTACAATGAAGCAGGCCTTTCTTACCATGACTTGCGGCTTCACGTGCCAGTCCATGTTGTAGACGGCTTCGGAAACGCTCTCACACTGGAAGGTGCTAATTGTAGGTTAAAGAAATTTGGCGAGTGTTTAAGATAACCTCTCCAGCCATGTAGGTCCCTGTGATGCAGTAGAAAAATAATTCCATCGAATAAAAGAAAAGGTACAGCCCGTACTGGTATAGGCGTTGCGGTTCCGGGGGAAATCTAAAAACAAATCATCTAGTGAGGCCTGACATACTGAGCATTGCCACCAACGAAACAAAGTAAGCAAAAAGAGAGAAGTATTAGCGAAACACTAAATTATATATTACGCACAACCACTCTAAATGTTGTTAAATTAAATCGATCAGTGTGTAAACTTATCATATCAAACAACTTATTTTAAGCAACTCTATTTTATGTTATAATTCTCTTTTCTTGTCTTTAAAGTTCTTTAAGTTTTTGACTGTATTTTCATTTGATGACCTATAGTAAAGGAAAAGGGCATGTTTATCAGCAATAAAAAAGCCTGTTCTGCTGTAAAGTTTAGAAAGTAGGTTTTTAAAACTTTTTCAAACATTTTGTAACTCAAATTGTGAGCAACTCTAGTATCTTTCTAACCACACTTTATATAATGTTTAAATAGCTGCTGGTTACATTCTAGAACTGTTATATTCCTAAGACTTTCTTGGTCAACATGCCCCGTGAAATTGTGTCCGGCACTGGAACTTATGCCGTGCTATGCCTCGTTTTTTAACCGCAGTTTATTTCTCTAGATTGGTCGCTGCAATAATTACTGCTTAAGACCTTTGTGTTTTAGAACCGCAATTATTCCCCGTTTTTGTAAAATCGACATGTTTTCTGGCAGTTGCAAATAGCCTTAAGGTAGAAATAGCTATTGATTATCATTGCTGAGACTTGTATAGCATGGTTAGGGCAGCATACGATGTATTTTGTTTCTTGAAAGAGCATTTTTAGCAGTTCAGTCTAACTGGTCTAAATTGCACTTAATCTTTGGCATTAAAAAAAGCCGCTTGGTTACCAAGTTTCTTGACTGACTATACCTTAAAAGCTACTCCAAATTAGACTTTCTTATCACTATCATACTTGTTCATAAAGTCTTTGAAATCAAAATGTTTCTTAGATTTTTTAGAGCCTCCAATTGTTGACAAAATGTAATTGTGTTGAACTTTGTGCCTAATTCGTTTACATAAGTGTGCCTTTCAATCATACTGCAAGCTCATTTATGTAGAGTAATATCATAAACAACAAGTCAGTAACTTATTTCTGTCGCGTTGTTATTTGGATACATTTGTACCATTAGTCCAGTTTATCCTTTCTATCATTTCGAACAAATGGGAATATAAAGGAATCGTTGTAATTTTGTTACTGATAATAGTTGAGAGTGTTTTGGAACAAATATGTTTCTTTGGTAGTATAACTTTATAAAGCTCCAATAAATTAAAAAATATAATTTCGGTAGTCAGCTATATTATATACAACTGTAATAAAGAAATAGAAATAAAGGCCATAATGTTAAGCATAGAAAAAGCCTTTGACACTGTGTAGATCTACGGTTTTTTGTTCTGAAAGTTGACAATATCCTCGATTTACCACACGCGTAAGAATCTGCGCCTTTCGATCTCAAAACAAAAAATTAGAAGTGGTTGTATAGCAACGATCTCTATATCTTGGATATTACAAAAATTGCAGAAAGAATTTAAGAAAAAAATATAGTTGCCATTGACAATGCTGGTAGTAAATTTCTGCACTTTCATTACATTATCCTTTATTTCGCTGTTTTCTTGATTTACTTCATTCGTTTTTGCACCAAAATTTTATTTTAGCTGTGTCATAAGTAGACATAAAGGATAGTCCAAATTAAAGTACGAGTTTACAATTTAAATATAATTACTTTAGAATATCAAATTATAAAAATATCCGATTAAATATGGAAAATTATGTCTGATAGATGGATACCTAAACAACCAAAATATTTTAGACACTTCACCAGAATAAACATCCAAAGATACTCTAATTTAATATCTAAAACGGTAGTAGAAGGAAGAAGAGCAATGTGTAGACACTAAGTTCGATACATAGACAACATCAGGCTAGAAAAAGAAGAAAAACCATCAAAGAAGTACAAAGAATGGCATGAGATGGAAACACCTATAAGAGATGAATAGAAGACTCAACGCTGTGAGGCATAAAAGAGAAGGAGGAGGAAGAAGAAAAATAGTCATACCATTTCGAATAAAATTTTGCACATGTTGTGATCAATTTATTGATAACCCATCGGAATTTGTTATTGGGGTTATAAACTATTTCTAAATTGTTGGCATAAACCTTGGATTTTAGATAATCCAACAAAAAGAGTCCGACACTGTTAAATCACAAGATCTTTATGGCCATTTGATGTCAACTCTACGCTATCAGAAAACTGTTGGTGCAGTAAATCGACTATTAGCTGTATGATAGATGATTTCATCCTGTTAGAACTATAGTTGTTCCACAACTATGTAGCCCAGTTGGTGCTAAAAAACTACAAATGTAATAATAACGGTTGCATTTATAATTACAGCATTTCCTTGATCTTTAAAGAAGTATAAGCCTTTTACATCACTTGCCAAAAATCTATACCAAACTGTAACTCACTGAGGAGCGCATTTAATTTTCATGAGGTACATGAGAATGTTCCGAACACTAAACGCAAAAATTTTGTTCATTTACAAGCCTGAAAATGCGCCTTATTGCTGAAGATGAGTTTTCAACTAAACCGAAAAGCAAATTCATGATGCTCTGAAAATTAATTAATAAGTTGAATTGATAGTGAAAATGGTCAGTAAGTTTAAGCTCTCGCGTTAGTTAATCTTTGTACACATAAAAGTGCATATCTTTAATGAGTATTCGCTGAATGAAGCTTCTCTAAATGTTCAATAATTTTCCACGATTACAAGTTGATGTTTTCGTAGTTGCAGCGTCATTTTGACCAACCTTCATGCTGATATTCGCAAGGTCTTGCATCCATTACAGTCCCAGTTTTATCAAATTTTGTGACCAATCTTCGGATAGTAGATTCAATTGGTGCACTATTTTAACTAAAAGTTTCACAGAATTTTTCTACCGTCTCGCAAAATGTTCATCAAGCTTTCGATGCGCTATAGCAATAGGCTAATCCGAAGAATCGTAGATTACATCTGTCAAATTGTCATCTGTACAAAGTTCTACTTTGGCCTTTAATTTGGCCCACTTTTAGATACGTCTGTGATGCTTCATCATTACGTGCAGAGATTTTCTATTTCAGCAAGTACTTAATTTGTCACCCACTTCCCGTTTCTTTTTACCATCATCTACGATTTTTGAATTGAGTCTAATGTTGTTTTAAATTATTGTGCACCGACATGACTGCTTGTTGTCTAGACACAACAGTGTCATGAGAGTATACAGTTTAGTAAGCACATTATTACACTTAGTGCTTTTTTTAGATTATTTATTTTAACTCGAAAACAAACGGAGTTTATAGTAAAACAAATAGATGGTCAAAGTCGATCATTACCACAGTTTCCCGAGCGGTGATCAATAACGTACTTAACATACAGTAAGTCAGTATAACAATACAGAATTGCGCGTATTTGAGGCTCTAACAAAGGTGTCCCTGTCTCACTGTTTTATTCTTATAAAGTCTGTCTATAATATGAGAGTATGCATGATTTAACAAATGAAATATTTTTTAAACAGTTAAAAAAATATGAAGGTTAGTCTATATCAATATTTATTAATCAAAAAAAGTTAATATTAATTATATAACTGTTTACAGGGCTTATCAAGGGATAATGAATAGTGTAATAAATGTGTTTTCTCAAAAACTCGCGACTTCGATACTAATAAAGTCTATGAATTGTTTTGCTTTTGTGTTTAGAGATCTCTTCCTAAACTTCACTAGCACTAGATACACAATGTCTCAAAAAATAATGAGCAGGCACTCTCATACACTAAAGAAAGGATCTCCACAATTCTTTAAGGTGAAGTTAAATAAGGTGCACGAATAACGGTATGAATATAGCGGAAAATAACAGATATCTAAACTGAAGCTAAAGAGGAGTACAAAAAAAATCGTGAGTTAACAGCTAAATGAAAATAATCGGACTACTAGTAAAACCTGTACCCTAAGTGGAAATAATACAGAAAATACACATTGGAAAGTACAACAAAAAAATATGTGAAAGTAATCCGCAGAAACGAGAAATCACATGATGAGATTATTAATGTTAAAAACAAAATTTACAGTAGAGATACAAAAAAGTCTAACTTACTAAATGAACATTGGTACATACGGGATGTAGCATGTTATGGATTTTGCAAAAAAACGAAAGTAATACACGTAGGAAAAGGAAAAATATTCCAAATCACAGATACGGTTATGGCTAGGTCAGTTTTTCTTACGGAATGACAATAAAGTGTGATTTATAATGTTTACTTGTGTGATGGATCTTTGTATTGTATTGGAGCAGTAGGAAGGCGACGGGGCATAGATAATAAAAAGCGCTACGAACGCACGCTAGAAGGAATTGAGGAGCTGTTGTCAAAACGTGACGGAAATAATTAACTTGCTGTGGTGAAATTACCTAAAATCTTTTTGAAGCACCAATTGGAGTGTGAAAAGTGAAGAGAGTCGAAGGGGAGAATCCGGAAGGAAAACAAGATTTAATTAGTAACACAAATAAATACATGTTTGGTTCTTATAGTTTTGCAATCTAAAACAAATGTTTAACACTTGTAAGTAAAATATCTTCCGAAAGAAACGCCAACTAATTTTGTTTATATTACCTTACGCCATTCTTAATTAATGGAAGTATTCTTACCCAGCTGCGATAACTCCCAACAGTCCGGCACATATTAGAATCACGTTGCAGAGGTACACGTTTAGCAGTACTCCTGAATACACTTTCCTTATGTCTTGAATGCAACTGTAACACACCTAAATACTTTTCTCCAAAACAAAAGCGATCGACTTACTCCAATATTAATCTGTGGTGATCTATAACCTCGTGCAGCGCATCCAATTCTTCTTTGGTTTCTTCCTCGATGTTTGGATCGATTGGCACCTTTTCAAACCCCAGCTTCACTAACTTGAGTTCCGAGGTGATGTGAACAATCAGCGAAATGAGCATGCCGTCGAAGCCCAACAAGGAGATGCAAGAAGTGATAATGTAAGCGAATTGAGACACCAGCACTATTTCATACTGGGGAGATTTGTTCACGTCGGATGGGAAATAGGTTTCGACAAACAGCTGCCTGGAGCTACCCATCAAAGGTTGAACTAAATATACTGGTACGAGAATGCACAAAGTGCCCATCATAAATTTCAAAACTGTTCTCACGATTCGCTGAGTGGTCTGGATTTCTTTTTCAAGCTCCGGCCCATATCGGTCAGTGAGCCAAAACTCTTCCATGTTTGAAATCAGCTTGGAGAAGTTTTTGTGGTAGATTAATATAGCCATCAGTTTTACCAAAACCTGAACAAAACGTATGGGTTTTTGCCCGTTCGCCCCCTATATTTATAAGGACTCACCAGGTAAGTCCCAAAAGCGGCCGACAAATCTTCGGTCGCGTCGGCGCCTTTCCAATGTAGAAAGCACTCCAGAAAAAGGTTAAGGAGGCTAAAACTATTATTAAGTACAATTAGAGAAGCCCTTAAAATACTCATGGGGTCGAATTTGTTAGGATGAGCCCCAACTATGTTGAGGAAAAACAGGGACTCTTTCACGAGCGGGCGGTCGGCCATGCTTGCGGAATTCCCCTGCTGCACTGAAACGCTTTAAATTGAAGCATCAATGAATGTAGAAGATTGGCCGATTACATATATTATTTAAATGATCTCTTTTAATGAATTTTTAAACCCCAGTTTTAAAATGTATAATTTCATATTCATGAACCGGCAAAAAGTGGTGATGACGCTTTTAAAATAATAACAGCGCAACAGACCCGCAATTCTCACGTCTTAAAAAGCGTTGCCATTTTTGTTCTGTTTTTATAGTACTATATATAACAAAATATAATTTGTTTTAATTAAACGTAAAAATTCAAGATCACTAAAAGCTATGTCACAAAATAGATTCAATTCACTTTGCTACCAGTTTCGCTTACTCCAAAGGTGGAAGGAACATTCTGCCTCGGTCAAAGTCTTAAAAAGCATTATTATTTTACTCATCCACATTATGAAAAAAAAAAACTGTGGGTTTTATGGCAGCCTGGAACGTTAGTATAACATTACCTACAAAAACGCCAACTTTAACCACTCCGACTACATTGACGAATTTGTACATTTTCACATGTAAAAACTCTAAAAGCAGCTACAATTTGCTGCCTCAAAAAAATTAATTGGTACCAAGCGACCACACTGCGCAAGACTTTGGAACCAGATGACAATTACCCATAAATAAAACACCAATAAAATACCCATAAACATTAATGCATGTAGCTTCCGTGTTGCTTTTGCCATATTCTTTAATTTATTTATTAATATTTTCTCGAAGTTTATGGTTACGTCGCCATTTTTTGTGTTCCTTATTGTATTTGTGCGGTCTCGTAAGCAGCTGAAGCTTATAGTTAGTTTATATAACAATGCCTATGGATTCCGTTTTGGATACATGTTTATTTTTTTTTAGTTTCTATTCGCAGAGCTGGCTAGTTATTAAAATATCACGTCTCTTCTCCCATTATTCCCTATAATGTATTTATATAACATTTTTGTCTCTTTTAAATTTTCCATCGGAATTTTTGGCATATTAGTTGGCGAAGGGTGTTATCTATATTTGGTTGACTAAAAACATTTCTAGTGTTATGTACTATTGCTTATTAATTTTATTTTTATTAGCCATCTCCATACCGTTCCCAATGAGTGAAAAAGGAACCTATCACTTCCTAGGTTGACTTTAAGGAAAATCTATTTATATGTATTGTGGGATGCGCTCGGCACCCTACAGGTTTTATTTGATAGATTTTTGTCCTTGTGCGGCGACCACTTAAAGCAAGTCTGATATCAGGTTCCCGTACAACATACCTTTGATACATTCTTTTAAGTTGTTGAAGCATGAACTGCAGTTACGCTACTAAACAGGCGAGTAGATTCCAGATGTTTGTAGTTCGGATGAACTAGAATTCGCCAATTTTCGACACAAGCTTACGTGTGTGTCATTCCTTGACTTTACTGACAAGAATGGTCCATTAGGAGTATCTTTTGCCAATCCCACTAGCATTGCTCTCAAATAATAGCAACTTTTTTGCCTCTTCATCAAAGATAATATTTTACGGTTTCGTGGGTGTTTTTCAAGTAAGAGATCGATTAATTTACTGTTGATCTCAGAAAAGCTTATGAAGTAAGTGATACATACGCACTTGGATTTCACTCCAGTTATTATATTATCTATTAACTTTTTTGGCGTATAATTAAGAAACAAATAACAGATGTACTTTTCTTGACATAATTAAGGTCTTTGACAAAGTGTAATATGATCTAGTGTATAAGACTTAAATCTCGTTGAAAATGATGTAGCTTGTTAGAAAGAAGGTTTAGAATTAGGTTCGGTTACATAGGATCGTTAAAAACTACTTTAATTAGCGTCTTCTAATACTTTTCTATCTCGATATTCTACAGTGTGTAAGTTCATGACAACAACGCCCTTTGTAATGCCAGTTTAATACGCCGAGAATGCGATGGTACTTTCCAGATTTCAGCCATTGTCTTTAATGGTACAACCTATCTAAGAGGAACAAAACGAAAAAACCCTTCGGAGGCTATACAAATACCTAAAAGCTATCTAAAAGACTTAAATAGATACAACTGTTAACAGGTGATGGGGAGATATCAATGCTTAATACATGTATGCGGGCTACAAACTGCTCTATTAACAAACTGTAGGATATCTGTCTATCTTTGATGTTTTGTGACAAAATATGCACCCTAATAGAGGGAGAAATTTTAGTTAATCACCCATTGCAGTTAAAATTTGTGCAATTATCAGTGATATGTGAGATAATGAAATCAACAGAGACCGCGTTACAAGTACCCGAGCATTTTAATTCTTGAGAAGGCACAAAGACAACCTTTAAAGTTAACCATCTTCATATTTATCAAAGAGGCCATCATTGTTATGTTTATTTTTGGACATGCCCCCCTCCTTTTTTCTAGATCAGCACATATATTACGCTATAATAGTATCCATTTTACAACATATAATGCATTTATTAAACAGATAATTTAAAAGATTGACAAAAAGCAGGTGAAAATATTGAACATGATGGCATGGTAATATTATACTACATAAGTAAAAATCTTTGCCAATAACCTTATTTGGGACACATAAAAATTTATATGCAAAAGCAACTTACTCCGGTACAACTATATATACGAAACTGATCTCAAGAGCTTTCATAAATAAGATGTTCTAATCTTAAGCTTTATCTTAAAAGTAAGCTTATGTAAAACAATTGCTAGGGTTCTGATAATCTAAGGCTCAAGTTCTATAAGATTGACTCTAAAGTTTGTATTTAACAGTTACTAATTTATAAGAAGACATTTCCTCTATTGAGCTGTAGACATCTAAATAACTCGTAGATGTATTTTGCAGTTTCTAAACCTTCATACCAGCACCTAAAGTTATGGAAACACAACTGTTTATAGCCCATAAAAATTTCAGTTCCCAACACTCAAGAAACTTGATTTTGTGTGAGGTAACGGTTTAAGGTAATGACTGAGCGTGTGAAATGTTTGCTTTTTTTGGTCTTTTAAAATAGAAAATTTTTATTAAAAAAGTTGAAGCATTATCTCACCATAATAATTAATACTAGGACTGTATACCACTGCACTTGTTACGATATGACGTCGATTAAAATATAGCACGTTGATGTATGTACATTTGTATGTATTATGTTTTTATTGATCTATGAGTGTCCTGTAATTTGTAGTTGCTGTTAAATTTTCTATTTAATTATTGATGCTTGTGTTGGGAGTCTCTTGCCGTTATATATTTTTTTCTAAGGTGTAAAACAAAGGACGACAATACTGTAAATATTTAATATTTTATCTTGCCTCTTTATCCAGCAGTAGAAACAATTGTTTACTTTATTATTTTATCTAGAAATGATAAATATTGTACATTTTTAATCTTCTTTAAGGCAGTTATCAGTTTTTAAATTATTTAAAAAATAGAGATTATAACTCTTAGTACCTCAGAAAAATTCCATTTTTAGCAAAAACACCTGCGTGCACTACTTTTAATAAATTTTAATGCAACTTTTGCTGTTTATTTTTATTTTTATTGTTATTTCTGCTCTTTTGAGTACATCTTTGTTGTATTGTCGTTACATTTTATACCGGCACGATTTTTTGTTACATTAGCAATTTTACAATAACATACACATTTCACATATATAAGAAAAATGGCTGTACTCGGCGACTTTTCTGAACATTTCATAGTAATTTTGCTTATTTAGTGCTCACTACACTTTAACTAGATATACAAATTGCAATCGACTTTAACGGTAACCTTAACGCGATTGACAAACTTACAGTAATCTTTTTCGACTTTTGTCATATTTTATTGAACCGTTGATTAGATTAGAAAGTGTGTTATCAAAGTCTTCATAAACAAAGTCTATATACCACCTATGTCTATATATTTAAAAATTGGACAGTTTAATTCTAAGAGCCATTTAACAGCTGCAAATGCAAAAGACTATCACTGGGAAACTCAAAACTGTTGAGAAGTTTTTTATTTGATCTACATTGTCTAGGTAGCTAGTCTAAGACTGATATGTTATTCAAACGCTATTTAAGATTACCAGAATTACTTAAGGGGTATTTTTATCACTAACTGTAGCATAAGTACAAAGAATTTATCAGCTTAGAAACGTGACTGTGATGATAAATATGAGGCTTTCTTGGGGGATCAAAAAATTATTTGCACTATAATTGTTTTCTACTCACTATCTTTTATTAGGAAGAACTGAGTACATGTTTTATTAGAGATATTTCCCTTCAATGTCTAAGTACTTGTACCATCGCTTAGGCAGTTTTCTTAAGACGTTTTAAATTGGTTCAGATAAATATTACACTTATATTACACTCAAACCAGTTTCTCTTTCTTAATATATATTAGACCGTTTTTTACGTTGTTCGATGCCTACTTTCCACTATTATTTCACTGTTACTCTCTTACATTTCTTGCGCTCGTGGATTTTCGTATTCCTGTTCATGCTTTTTTGGCCTTCCTCTTTTCCCTCTACCACGAGGTAGGCTGCCTTTCTTAATCGAATAATAATTGTCTTGTTGATAATCATCTGTAATTATTAATTTTTTCTTATTTTCTACTCTTGTTATGTAAGTAACTTGTTGTTTTAATACTTCTATTTATTATTATTATGACTATGTTTGACGCATTTTAAAATTAAATTATATTTCCTTTTTTATATCTACAATATTATTTTCTGTAACCATATATTAAATTATTCTTATATTTCCTTTAATTTGTTTTTACCTTTACCAATACATTTCTTACTTCTGACTCCTTTGCCTAAGACATTCTTCGTTCTTGCAATTTGTTGCAAGTGTAATGTTTTGAGTAAAATCTAAACGAGTATGTATCGGATGGCAAACAAGACAAATATTTTATTGCTGTAACACAAAGAAAGTAATACTCGATTACAGCGAAAGCTAAGTAGTAAAACAATAAATTTCTGCTACTAATTTTCCCAATTGCATGATTACAGTTAACAAGATAATGACTTTCTAATATTTCCGTTGCGCAAGTTACAAGTCAATACATCCTACAAATCAAAATGAAGCCTTTTGTTTGTGACTGTCTTGCTATATTAAATTTTAGTGGTGCTAACCCTCTCAAGATAAGCCCCCTACTGGTTTTGTTTGCTTTAACGTTGTTTATCTCAGTTATCACCGGTATGCTGATGAGCTTAATATTCGATTGGAAAGGAAAGCTTTCGTTCGAAGCCGTCGCAGACATAATCGTAATTTGGCAGGTATTTCAACATTCAACCGCTAAAATTTTGTTGCAGCTTTTAATTGCAGGTGTTTTACAAGTACATCACCCTTCTCAGCGGCAAAGATAAGTTCGTTCGCATCTTGGGAGCCTTAGACAGTTTTTGGGAGCCAAATCGATTCGATATTTGCACCCAAAACGGAATCCAATCCTCCTACGCATTGATGAAGACATTTTTGAAGGTTCTGAAGTTGTCGTACGCCATTCTAGCGGCATCTTACATTTGCTCTCCGCTTCTAATGAGGAAGAGGACTTTGCTCGTTCCCCTGTTTTTGCCCCAAATTAACATTTACAATAGTCCGGCTTACGAAATCATTTATGTATACCAAACCACCGGGGTAATTTTAGGAGTATCTATAATGCTGGGCTTTGATCTGCTCTTTGTTTGCCTTATCTTACACAGCATATGCGAAATGAGACTAATTAAAGCAGGATTTGCTTCGGCTCCGATGGAAAACCAAAAAAGTTGCCTTGTAGCACTGAAAATGCTGATCCACCGACACAGTAAGGTTTTGAGGTGAATAATTTAATTCATACAAATAGTCTTTAAAACACCCTAGCGATTTGCAGATTTGTAAAAGAAATGAATGAACTATATTCGATTTTGATGTTAAATCAGTTTCTAACCAGCACGTTCATCATGTGCGGGGCGCTTTTAATTTTAAGCATTGATGGGTGAGTATATTACTGATCTCAAAGGCAGATAACATTAAAAGATGTGTTTCAGGGTTTCGGCTAACGTTATAGAGGCAACCAAGCAGATTGTGGTTCTAATCAGCTTTATGGGGCAGATGCTCTTTTATTGCGAGGCAGGGAGCACCATAATATTTGAAGTGAGCAATTCAACATAATTTAATTTGTGTATTGTTTTTATTTTTTAATGATAATTTTAATTATTGTTTTTTACTTTGTCATAAGAAGTGAAAAGACGAACACATTTCACTTAACAAGGGTAAACTTGTGTAGATGAGCCAGTTTTCAGATATCCGTAAATTAATTTTGCACGGACACGTCCACAATCCCAACATGATTGCTCGAAAAGCAAACATTCCTAATTCTACTGTCGCTAAATTCTACTGTCCGTGCTAAAACAGTTTAGGGAGCGACTTAAGACGCAAAGAAAATAAGTGGAGGTGGATATGGAGCGACAGATAAAAAGAAGAAATAAAGAGGTTGCAGCTTTTTTAAAGGCAAAAAAATCAAAATGTCGCATCTTTTGTGTATAAAGTAAACGCTAGAGTCGGTATAAAAGTCTTAGGGCTCTAATAGTGCCTAGTCGAAATGACAGAATCAAACATCAGTCTCGTTCCCGTAGTTGTAAGAAAATGGTGATAGATGATAAGACACATTGCTTTGCCAACTGCAATTATATTACGGCACACGGCCGGAAGGATGTTCCAGAGGACTGCAAAATAAAACGGAAAGCAAAATTCTCGAAGAAATTGCTTGTCTGTTAAATCATATGCAGTTCCAGAGCTTTCATAACCACTACGTCTATCAACTGAAACATTATCAGAAAACGTCTTTTGTCGTTCCCGCAGCAGCACGAGCGTTTTGGACAAATCTTGCAACTTGTCACAACTTTAAGGCAACTTAAGAGTGGGACGCTGCGAATGGTGTAGATTACCTACCAAACAGTTCACAATTCATACTCACTGCGTTGGTCCAGTGTTAAAGGAATATTGAAGAAAATAGGTACAATAGCCTAAACCATCAGTTCTGATCCAAGAGGCTCTAGGCATCAAAATTAAAATGGATTTCGTGCAAAAATCGATGGCACCAGTACGTCGTAAATTTTACGTGTTGCTTTTTATTAAATATTAGGAGATCCGAAACACGTTGTGAGAACCTTTTGCACAAACAGGTTTTAATTGCTTTTGGTGAGTGCACGTTTTGACAATACAATAATAGACCTTAGTCTCATGTCGGTATCCGATCCAAAAATCTGTCTCTGTCTTGTTTGTGATGAACAAGGGGCTTATTTCTTCTTAAGTGCCGTCTCCTCTTAGAAGATTGGCTATCATTATGGCTGTTTGTATTCTCGACGTTGCTGCTCTGAACAATTCAATAGAACTGCAATTGTACCATTGTCTTAGGTTACTCAACCAGGAGATGCGTCTTCTTCCTCTATTCCTATTACTCTGTATCTTCCCTTGCATGATATTTTGTAGGATTTCATATCTTTCTCCCCGCATCACATGCCCCAGATACTGTCATTTCCGTACCTTAACTGTATTCAATACTTCTTTTTCCTTCCCCATTCGTCTGAGTACCTCACTATTCGTCACTCTGTCCACCCAGCTGATTTTCAACATTCTTCGATAGGTCCACATCTCGAATGCTTCCAGTCGATCACTGATGTTTTTCTTCATCGTCCAAGCCTCCATTCCATAAAATGCTACTGAAAACACGTAGCATCTCAACATTCTGATTCTTAGCTGTAGACATAAGTCTCTGTTGCATAGTATATTTCTCATTTTATTAAATATGGTCCTGGCCTGGCCAATTCTTGCTCTCCTTTCCTCTGTGTATTCATTGTTCTCGTTGACAATAGTTCCCAGGTATTTGTATTTTTGTACTTTCTCCACTTGTTCTCCTCTAATCCATATATTTTCTTGTCGTTGTTGTGATTTTGTGATTGTCATAAATTTAGTCTTTTTGATATTTAGTGACAGACCCTTTTCTTCACTACTTTCGACTACTAGATCTAATATCCTTTGTAAATCTTCTAATGATTCTGCCATGAGTATAGTGTCATCTGCATATCTAATATTGTTTATATATTTCCCTTTAACTTTAATCCCAGTTGATACCTCTTCCAGTGCGTTCTTGATTATTTCCTCAGAATATACGTTAAAGAGTAAAGGCGAAAGCACACATCCCTGCCTTACTCCTCTTTGTATCTGTACTTCTTCAGTTAACTCATTATCCACTTTTACATTAGCAATCTGGTTGAAATATAACTGAGTTATTATTCTAATATCTTTTATATCTATATTTTTATCTTTAAGTAGTCGAATGAGGTAGTTATGGCGGACTTTGTCAAATGCTTTGTTGTAATCGAGGAAGCAGACATATATTGGTTGATTGATATCCATACATCTCTCAGTTAACACATTCACTGCGAACAGGGCTTCTCTTGTGCCCATTGCTTTCCTGAAACCAAATTGGGTTTCACTAAAGTCTTGTTCTAGCTTTCTGAAAATTCTTTTATGCAATATTTTCAGAAATATTTTAAGAGTGTGACTTATTAAACTAATTGTCCTATGATCATTACATTCTCTTGCGTTGGCTTTTTTGGGTAAAGCGATGAATGTCGATCTGAGCCATTCTGTAGGGATTATTCCTGTATTATATAAATCCACCAACACGCCTATTTGTTCTTCCGTGATTAATTTTATTATTTCAGCTGGAATTTCATCAGGACCCGGAGCTTTATTGCATTTTGCCAACTTTATTGCATGTATCACTTCTTCTTCTGTTATATATGGTCCACTGTCTCGTTCTGTATTTTCTTCTATTGTTTCTTGTTGTCTTTCATCTTCGAATAATTCCTGGATTATACTCTTTCCATCTTTCTAATTTACCTTTGATGTCGGGTATTATTTTACCATTTCTGTCCAAGAGGATATTATTTTTATTTGATTTTCTTATTCCCGCCATTTCCTTTATTTTCTTGTGCAAGTTGAAATCATCATGTCTTGCTTGCAATTCTTCTATTTCTGCACATTTATTTGTGTACCATTTCTCCTTAGCTTCTCTAATCTTCCTTCTTATTTCTTTATGTAAGGTTTTATATATTTCACTGTCTCTATTCTTATGTTGTCTTCTGTTTTCCATCAGTTCCAGTATCTCATCCGTCATCCATATTTTATTTGTGTTATTTACCTTTGATTCTCCTAATATTTCTCTACTTGGGGTCATTATTGCTTTTGAATGCTTCCCATTTGTTATTTGGGTCTCCTTCAAGTTTCTATCTATTTTTCTTCTAGTTCTTTATTAATTTTACCTCTAATTGATCTTTTGTTGCTTGGTCTTTTAATTGTGATATCTGTAGTTGTTTTTGTTCTGTTGTGATGTAAGTTTTTTAATCGTGTTTCGATTTTTATTATCACCGGATTGTGGTCAGTTGCTGCATCTGCACCTGGATATGTTTTGGCCGACTTGATGGAATTGCGATATCGTTTATTTATCAATACATAGTCTATTTGGTTTCGGACTATGTTGTTGTTATTATCTGCTGGTGCTCTCCACGTATATAGCCTTCTTTCTGGCAATTTAAAGAACGTATTTGAGATTATCATTTCCTGTTCTTGGCAGAACTGTTCCAGTCTATCTTCCCTCTCATTTCTTAGTCCCAGTCCGTAATTACCTATGATATCCTCCACTTCTCCTTTTCCTATTTTTGAGTTGAAATCCCCCATGACAATTGTGATTTCTCTGTTTTTTGTGATATTTATAGCTTGCTGAACGTCGTTATAAAATTGTTCTACCTGTATTATATTCATTATTCCTTGGAGTGTTTGAGTTCTTTACATGATTACCCTATCTGAGACAGGCATGAAGCTAATTACTGATTTACACAGGGATTTGTCTACTAATATTGCTACTCCATTCCAATGGTATGGGTCGTTGTTACCTGAGTAGTATATCTTTGCTTTGTTAATTTGAATTTCCCCTGAATTTGGCCACCTGGTTTCACTCAGGGGCTTCTAGGAAGTCACAAAGTGTGTAGCTTTGTATTTAGCATTCAGATCGGCCTCAATAAGCTTGCCAATTTAAGCCTCCTTCGTCTTGGTGTTTCTGGTGCAAGTGGGACGCATGTACGTTACAATTTCAAACTTGTTTTTTCCAGAAGTAAACATTTTATGCTACGGCTTCTCGCTAATTTGTTTCTGTCGAACTGCCGACGTAAACTGAATAGTGTATCGGTTGCTTTTATATATTCTGTTATTAAAAAATTTATTAAAACGCATTGTCCAAATGCACAAAGTACTGGCTTCTCAGTCATTGCGATTGCTATCGATAAAATAATGTCGAAGAACTACCGCCTTACAGTCTGGATGCTTGTGCTAACAACCTCCATTCAGTCGCATAGTCCCACTTTTACACGCTCATAAAGCTTCTGGAAGCCAAGGCTTTGTTAGGAATCAATCGCATAAGTTCTTGGATTGACACCACATCCTGAAAACGTGTCTTTCATAATGTCTTTTAACCGAGTAAACAAAAGTCCAAAGTTGCTAGATGGATGATCAAGAACTGATACAGAGTGTTAAGCTAAAAATGTCGCGCACGAATTGTATAGTACGCAAACGTGTTATTGTATAAAAATATTCACTGTCCAGTTCTGTGCAATTCTGGCTAAATACGGCAAATGTGTAGTAGCAACCGTTTTAATAATTTCCTATAGAATGTCACGTTCATGTTTAACCTAAAGGAATGAATTCCTTATAGATGATGGCAACATTGAAGAAGACTATCAACTGTTTTGACCTTTGACTTTTGCAGGTGACTCGCTTTGGCTCGTGGGAAAGTGGAGCGGCACTCCATCGGTTAGTAGCACTAGGTCTTAACCCTTTCAATAAAATCTCCAGAAGTTTTTATCCGTTTTGCTTTATATTCGTCTGTGCGGCACAAACCAAGAACCCATATTTCATTTATACCAATCTTTACGGTCTATGATGCGCGCCACGTTCTTAATTCTTAATTCTTTCCAAACGTGGTTTATTAGCAGTTGTTTATTCTGGTCGCGGAAGCGTTTGAAACAGTTGCAAATAAATTTTTTGCTTATAGCTAGCCTCATAAACACACATAATGCTTCTTGAAATGTGAATAGTCATGCGCATGAGTGCGTTTCTAATTTGTATTACCGTTAACATGCGCATTATCGAAAAACTAAACTCTATACAAATGTGATTAAAAAAACTAAATCTCTTCAAACTTTATGTATGACTATTGTTAAATCATAGTATGTCAAAATAATCTCTGCAAAAGTATCAACCGAGAATTATGTAAGTGTAAACCAACTGGCAGAGCAAAAATATATGTTATTCCCTTTTAACATATTTTTCTTTTATTTTATATCAAATGGCTTTTTTTTATTATTGTTTTTATTTTTCTTCAATTTGTATGGTTTTCAATTTTAGAGCGAAAGCATAGCAAGCTACGTTTACGAAACGCAGTGGTGGTGCCGAACTCAGCCGGAAGTGCGGAGAAGTCTGGTATTGTCCATTCTGAGAGCTCACAAGCCAGCGAAGTTGATGGCAGGGCAGATGTTCGACTTAGACCTGAACAGCTACACAACAGTAACGTCCTCACCAACTTTCTGTGGTGTAATTTTGCAGCGTTTATCTTTCAGATTGTCAGAACTGGATTCTCGTTTTTCACTCTGGCTAGAGTACTGTACACCAAAGCAGATAAAAGCCTGTAGCTAGTAAACCGTAACTTATACTCCATTATGATTGATTCTATACTAGCAATAAAGTTAAATTTAAAATCCATTTATCGATTGATTGATAATCAAGTAGCAGATTAACATGGTCAATATTGCTACGTATAAAATCAGAAATGACTGTAACAATCTGTTTTAGCTTCGCTCCAGTAAGCCATTTGCAATCAACAAATAAGTATAATATTGTACACAACAGTGTTGATAAATTACGAAAAAGTAAAAATAGCAAACCTCCTCCACATATATTTTATTTTAAATTATAATTCTGCTAACTCGTACTTACTTTACTAGCCAACAAAAGTTGGCTCTTTTAGAACTGACTATAACCGCAACAAGTAGCCTTCATTTCTCTGTGGACTTTTACTGCTTCAATTGTAATGTTTCAAAATCCGCCCTTAAATTTAAGCGACAAATTCAGTTTATCTTTGTAATATAAAAAAAAAATTATTTCACATAAGTACCTTTTCAAAAAAAATCAAATTCAAGATTACCTAAAAAAGAGACAGAATAAATCTGTCAGTCATAAGTGGTGTAATGTTTAGAAAAATTATTTGACTACGCATGTTAAAATGTAGATGATCGACCTGAAAAGTAATGGCATGTTTAGAAATTTGCGAGAAATAGATAACACGGTTTTGTCAATTGTATGAAATATTGGTTAAAACACACAACACAAAGCACAAAGTTTAATAATGCAATAACTATGTCGCTATTGTTCTAAACAGCAGGCTCGCATTGCCTAAAAGTCCACATAAGTGTAGAATTCAAAGATCTCTTTGTTGATGGAAAGATTTTTAACAGGAGATATATTGAAAATGTCTTGTCTTACTCCTCAAAAGATGGCTATCATGTGCTGCATATTTGAACAGTGACAAACTTGCTAAATTTTCGTTAATTGTTTGTGGATTGTTAACACAAACTTTGGATTTCAGGGAACCCCATAACAAGAAGTCACGCAAGATCCTGCGGGCTACTTCGTGAAATTATATGTGTAAAAAACAATGGGTAGAGTAAATCGACTATCGCTTGAGTTGTATAGCAAGTAGCGCCATCTTGTTGGAACCACATTTGTTCTAGATCCATGTTGTTCAATTGGAGCCAAAAAACTGGGTTATCATGTAACGGTAGTGATTCCCGTTTACAGCATAGCATTTCCAGCATTATCTTCGAAGAAGTGTAGGCTTATCACGCCACCTGCCCAAAATCTACACCAAACACGTTAGGAATTTGCTTTTTATAAGTTGCGGGAGTATGCTCAAAATCTTAAATGCGGCAGCGTTGTGTGCCTACGAACCTAATCTGAGAATTTACTTCATGACGTTTGAAAACCAATTAATAACTTGTTAACGGCGAGAATGACTAACAAGCGTAAGTTTTAGCGTCAGTGAATTTTGCGCACAATGCCGACTCGATGTTTTCTTAACTTTCTATAGCAATATTTTTATGGGATCTTACCCCACGCTGATGCTTACAAAGTTTTGCATCCATTGCCGATCCACTTTAATTAAATATTGTAATGAATCTTTAGACATTTGCCTTGTTTCGTCCATTATTGCGATCAAAAGTTTCATCTAATTTTCCACCAAATTTGCAACGCGTTTTAACAATACTAAGTCTTTCGCATAGTGTTCCATGTTCACTAATCTGTAGAATTTTAGATGACCTCTGCCAAAGTATCAGAGTATTAAAAAAGGCACGAGGTTTGTACCCGCCGTTTCATTTGGGCCATTTTTTGTGTTGACTTATAAGAAAACATTTTTGATCCCATAGCGATAACGCTTCTATGAAAAATGCAAAACGGTGTTCTATAATTGGTTCTAGTTCTAGATTAGCTCGTTATGTTGTGTATAGTTCAGGTATAACACCATTCAAGAGAAGGCTAATTCATTCACTATTATTCTTGTTAAGCTTACAAGAGGAGAATATACTTTATATCTTGAATAATTCAAAAAGTTTGGCAAATAATTGGTTTTAATTCCAACGCTGGAGCACTTACTTTTAAACTGAAACTTAAGCACACTTTTGGTTACATAAGAAACGCTGGTTTTCCACATATGGTTTAACTGATAATTTTCACCAAGTCTCTTGAGTACTGCAACCAAGAATTCAAAAACTTTAATAAAATGTCAATAACTTTGGTTGAGTTTATTGGACATAGTAAGCTTCGTTATCTAAGCCAATTTTATTTGTAATTCGTTGGCAAAAAGGATAATAATTTAAAAATATTTGTTGAAGGGTTTATATGCAATTTTTTTATTATTGAATGCCTTGCTGTCTTGGCATCCTTACAATTTTGGTTAACCTGCTCAGATAAAAACTGTTTTCGACTTTGAGTCACGGTTTGGTCAATTTGGAGACCTCGTATCTAATTCTCATCTAATACAATTATTATAAAAACTATTAGCGGTAAACTTCTACAAGTATTTCAGTTATTGGCAGTGCGATCGTAGGCTCTAGAGGGCATTTAGATCAAATACCTCCGGTTGGTTTTTCGGTTATACTATAAGAATCTTTAATTTCCTTAACTTAAGCCTTAAAGCTTAATCTAAAGAGATATTGCAAGAACACCTAGCAGCTTTGTCAGTCTTTCTTTATTTCGTAAGCTACCTTTTTATGTTACTCTATAACCTCCATGTTAGATGTAGGAAGCACTTGAAGAAAAACGTTTATCAAATGAAAAGTTGCGTAAACAATTGGTTCTTAAGAAATCACAGAATCTCTTGTTTTGTGGTAGCTTGGATTACCACTTATGAGGGAAATATCCGACTATGGTATTCCTGTAAATTGTATGAAAATGCCTTCTATTTAAATAATTTAAAGATTTTTTTACTATTCCGATTTAGTTTTTTTGGAAGTTAATCGTAAACTTATTTAGAAAAATTTGATAACGAATTATTTAAATTAAAAAACTGTAATTTTAAAAATATTCTCAATCAATAACTGCAGCTGCAGATTTCTTACAGTTTTACTACAATTTTATTGGGGTAGTAGGGAGAGATAATTAAATTTGTCAAACCCGACATTTACATATAGAAGCAAAGAAAGTTAGTAATCAGCTACGAGAAAAATTCGAGACCAGGAATTACGTAAAACCGACCTACCTAATGCTTAGTACATTTTTCAATTACTACCTTTTTCTCTCTGTCCTTGATCAAGTTTCAACGGTGTAGGACCGAAAATATCGCATATTATGCGAGAGTCCACCATGGACTCCAAACCGCTCATCCAGGCCACTTTGTTTTACTTAAACCTCTTCGGCCTCAGCAACACAAACAAAACGTTCTGGCCAGTTTGTCGTACGCTGTTTGTTGTTATCCTAGGCAGCATAGCGAGTACTTTCGTAATACTAGATGTGATCATAAACTGGGACGGTGTAACCACTTTATTAGAAGGCGCCGAAAGCTTCGCCGCCCACGTACAGGTAAACAGCTTAAAAAGCGTAGTTGCGGACTAATTTTTTCTTATTACCACAGATAGGGCTGAAAGCTTTGCTCTTAATTGCTAAACACGACGAAATCAAAGTCATTCTGCAAGATCTGGCGAGCTTTTGGCCTGCAGAACGGGCAACCGGCGAGCTTCGGCCCAAAATCGAGGGGATTTATAGATTTTCCACAAAATTCTGCCGGGCTTTGGCTGCTTGTTTTTTGCTAACCTTATTGGTGTTTTACCTGAAGCCGCTTTTTACAAGCGAAAGGATACTCCCCTTGAAGATCTATCAACCATTCAACTTGATGAAGTTCCCATTTTATCAAATCGTTTATGCCCTGGAGATTGTAGATTCGTTTATGCTGATGACGTTAATGATAACCTTCAACTATCTTTTTATAACTTGCATTGCGCATATTGTCTTGCGATATGAAAATCTTGAGGCACGCGTTTGCCACCCACAGAATGAGTTTTAAGGAAAATTGCAACAAAGAGAGTTTCGGGCGCTTAATCGACCACCACAATTTCGTTTTAGGGTAAAAAAGCACCTCTGTCAAGCCATTTAAATAAAATTGTCTTTGTTGTAGTTTCATCAAAAAACTTAATAGTTTGGTATCAGTTATAATGATACCTCAGTTTTTAACCGGCATATTTTGCATTTGTTTGGGGTTGTTTAACCTAAGTGATCAAGGGTGCGTATTTAGTAGAAGTTTTACAGATTTGAATATTTCGCATGGCAATTTACTTAGATGTTCAAAAATAATGGGCACAAGTTTTTTGTTAGAAAGAAGTGATTACACTTTTTATTAGAACTATTCGTTTCCCTGCAATGTCTATATAAGTTTGTTATTGCTCCGAAAGTTTCCATAAAGCTACTGTATAGCGCTTCACCAAATATGGACAGTCGACCGAAACACGTCATTAAACATAAACACTCTTTAATTGCGTCAAGCAGAACGCAGTTGCTTAGGGTATCTGACGAATATGGGGTAGGTGTACTCAGCAAAACCACCACTCTTTGGTAATGCTTTCACAAAGGGGCAACCAATCCATTAGCAGATTTTTCTAATCTAAAAAATAATTACCATTTTTTTGGGCTAAAGAACTCCTGCTATGACTTCTTGCAACAAGAACTTCCAACGTGTTGCCACTTCATAGACTGGTGTTCCTTTTCCATCCAAAAAATTTGTGCTGTCTACTTCTGCTCACGATCACTTCCATGGTTTTTCGCTTTGTCCACAACTGTATTAGCAGCATGAATCACTGTCTTTTTTCTGTGTGTTCTAATAAAATCGTCTCGTTGCATCATGTCACACTATAGTTTATCTTTACACACACACACACTGAGCGAGCATTTAATCTGCGATATAACCTAAATTTTAAACGAGAGTGCCAATTATTTTTGAACACGATTTTCTATATTAGTTACCTCTTTATCTATTTTGCTCTCTTTCACAGGCTTTCTATTTTTTTTAAATTTTTTAATTAGCAGTAATTAGAATTCTTATACTTTTTCGTTTTGTTAAAAAAATTAGTTTTCAAACTTGTCTGCAGCTGTTCCTTTTTTCACTTATACTGCCTTTATATTTTTGGCATTAAATTATCTGATTATTTTATCTTCTCTTAATAGATCTTTGCTTATGGCAGACTATAATTCTACCCTCTACACTATTTGTAAAATTTTGATATGCTTTATATAATTAATTAAATCTTGATCTTAGGTTTCCCCCAGACTGGAACGTAATCGTGAAGTACTGCATGTTTCTGCTGAGCTACGCGGGAGAAATATTCATCTACTGCATTAGTGGCAACTTTGTAACTGAAGAGGTCTTCCTTAGCTTAACAGTTATTTCAGCAAAGTGACAGACTTCTTGTAGTGCGTCGGTGTAGCAGATGCCATATACCAATCGAACTGGTACGGACAGGCCGACCCACAGATCCGCACTGCGATGGTCCTGGTTTTGCTGAGAGCTCAAAAGGCGGAGCATCTAACTGTTGGGAGTATGGCAAACATCAACTTAATTTGTTTCACAGGGGTAAGCGCATGTAGAAGTTCAAATATGGGCATACAAATATGCTAAATATCGTCTTATAATATATATAGTAGATGCAAAAGTGTGTTAACTTTTAAATATAGGTGCAGAAATCTCTAGTAGGCAAAAACTGAAGAATTGTGGAGAGTATTTTTTTCAACTTTTATCTTCTCACAATAAAGTTCCACTAAAATATAGTAATTTTTTTATTATAAAAATAAAGGCTAGGTCAAAACCTTCCATATATTCTAAGTATCTAACGATGTCTGCTGTATTAGGTTTGGCATCGTCATCTAAGTTTATATCGTTGTATAACAGTTCTGAATGTCTCTTCTGTATTATGCAACAAAATGATTTATAATACTATGAGTTTACAATATGTTTCTTAAGATAGATCTTGAGTGTCACATGCCATAATGAATATAAGTTGCGTGGCAAATTTTGACGAATTTTTTCCAATTTTATGCGTTCTTAACAATTTAAGAGATCGCTTCAGTTTAATTTCATATTTTTTTAGCGATGGTTCATCCAATGCGCTTTCCTGATAAAATCTTGCCCGATTCATACTATCTTTTGGTAACTCTACTTATCTATTTCATCATATTTGAACGCTACTATAAAATTAGACACAACATTGCTAACGCATAATGCTGAGCTAATTCCATAACAGTTCCACGTCTAATACCTCTTAAATACTGTTCATTCATAGTCAGAAGTGCACCTTTATAAGGCGACACAGAAGGTCTGCTATTATTCAGAGCGTCTTTGTTTTAAGGAGTCTTACCTCTTGCCACCGCTATCTTAACAGTAATTTAACTTTTATTATTTATAGTAGGCCTCTTTGTCATCAAAAGTCCGGCATTGAAATTGTAGTCAATCCTAAACCACTACATACACGCTTCATTTAATGACAAATTTTAGAAGTGCACGGCACAGACTTATTGAATAATTATTTATTTTATTCTTAATTATGTAGGGTAATTAGACAACCAGTAACAATAAAAGGCACAAGTGACTTTGATATCAACCCTAACTTAATCATCAAACTGAGAAACTGTTGGATAAGGTCACATGCGTCTAATAACGCACTTTTGTACTTCTGTCATGGTTTCTGATTCCTTTTTCACAGACGGGAAGTTTTATAAACACGGATAAAACATTTAACCCAAAGTTGACCAAAACTACTTTGTCCTTCAGAAAGTTGCTAAATTCAAATCCAAAATAATTTGTTGTATATTTTTAATCGCTTGATCTGACGATTATAACCGATCATCTCCAGTAGGTTATTCTTTTGAACTATTTAGGTCAGACATATGTTTGGTAGGGTTGATAAATCACCAGGACTTTATGTTGGGCCAAAAATCTGCTGTTAACAAAAGACATTTTTTTTCTTTATGGCATAGATTATTGTCGTGCCGTTACAGAAAATAGTTTTGTGTCCTTTTCTATTACACTCAGTTCTACAAAAGAACGCATTCCCATTTCTGTTGAAACTATTGATAGTACACATTCTAATGGGTTCTCTAGCTGTTTGGAGCACTCAAACGCTTCCATTTACTATTATATAATAATCTAGTGAAGCGTAATTTGTCACTCCAAATCATTTTCGGTCACTCAATCTTGTGGCGTCATTCTTTACATTACCAATGATTAAAAACTATAAGATGGATAACTGAAAAAGGAAGCTCAAAAGAGACGAAGGTAAAAGACTACTCTAATTTAAAGACACAAGATCGGAAACAGATGGAAATGTTTGTGTTTTTTCGTTAATAAACAATGAAAATTTCAATATGATTGCAGCCTGTACCCGTGTACACACGAGATTGGTTTATTCGTCTGTAGTGGTCCTGACAAACAGTGTTAGATTAGAATTCACTGTGTTTATTGCTAACAATAACTCACCACGGGCACATCATTTCCACTCAGATTTAAAGGGACAAACGCTTCAGGTATAGGGGACTCGACGCGAGTGATCCATCTTAATAGTTTCTAATCTTTGATATTACCACAAGCGACGCTAAGCATTTAGATCAGAGATTTTTGGCTTGTAGTTATTTGCCTGACCTTGAAATTCTTAACGTGCAAATTATGCTGCTGGTAGAATAATCATTAACACTGCAAATCTTGCACACGACTTTTTCACACAATGACCAGCAATTTTTGTAACCACGTTCTTCGACGCACGGTAGTCCCTTTTTGCTATTCAACATGACTGAATCGACCGTATTTTTTCTTTTGTATGAAAATTAAGGAAACTCAAATGTCTGGCCAATTTACTACTTATATGTTGCCGACAATTAGGCCAGCTTCAAAGTCACTAAGCACCGTTGCACTTTATGCTTCTTTTATATCTGTTGGTCAAGTCACAACCTCAACTTCTAAATATCAATCGGGTCGTTGTAGCTAGTATGTTGGCACTAAGATTTACCTAAATATTGGTCTATTGCTCCTAAAGGGCAAAAACAGACCGCGATACGGTGAAAGAGCGAGTGAGGTCAGAAAATATCGAAATAATACCTGCAACGGCCCGGTTGACGTCAGCAGCTAGCCCGATTAAGTTATCTACCATCCCGATGCCGTCAACTACGGCCCCCCAACACTATCCCTACCATACTCGCACGAGTGTAAGCAAAAAAATGTGTACAAGATTTTTTCCTGAAGATGTCCGCCGCAGTCGTGGACGAAACGTTAAGAGTTTCTGAACTCCGACCACGGCCTTATAACCCGAGAACCAACCACACGGTGCACCATAACACCGGCCGTGAAAGCCTTTGAATCTACATGCCTAAATTACTAAAATGAGTAGGAGAGGTTCGCCCCAAATTATGCTTATAAAACAATTTACGAGCTTGTTAAGGGCGTTTCAAAGGGTTGTTACAAAGGGTTCGGGGAGCGGAAAGCGTTTCATGAGTGATAATAAGCATTTTTGTACCACAAGTGCGTCAAAGTAGCAAAATAAATTAGTGTCACAACATAAAACTAGGTGGTGTTTACAGATTAATAAATTTCAAAATAGCAATGCATTTATATGGTTTGGTTTAATATTTGCTATGGTAAGGTCAATAAATAAACACTTACATAAATGAACTTAAGGCAGGATTCTAAGTATTAACCTAATTATTAATTAATGCATTACTGTTTCAGGTCGTGAGAACTGGCTTTTCTTTTTTCACACTTATGCAAGCAATGCAAGCTGAAACTAAAAAGTAAAGCGAAGCTTTTTATTCACATTTATACTTAGGCAAATTATAAAATGTTTATAATAGTATAGATTAAATAATGAAACTGTAATTTATTTATCTGCACAATGTATTCTGAAGCTTTTCTGAACCAAATAATGATTTTGGTAGTTAGTATTTTATATTCAATTACATTGCAATTATACATCACAAATCTTGCGAATATGTTGTTTTAATTTATAAGAAGGTCATTCCCTTAAATGGCTTGCAACCCTAAAAGAAAGTCTAGTAAAAATTAAAACACAAAAACTATAAATTGAACTTTTAAGTGGCACAATTGACATAAGTTTGTACATTTTTAAAATAAAACTGAAAAGTGAATATTTTAACCCAATCTCATCGATTTGTTCAACACATCCGTTAATATATATTTGTACAAAGGAATTCTTATACATTTCATTATTTTTAAAGTGTCCTAAAGGGGCAGTAAGTAAAATTTGAATTTAAGATTAATTACTATAGTTTACATTTGACTTTCGAAAAGTAAACATACGTCTGCTACGCTCTGTTGTCTTTGAAAGTGAAGTGCAAATGCTGTGCTATGAGTTTGATTAAAAATTCGCCCAACCAACTAACAATTTATGGTCGCTACAATATTGTATGTATAATTTCTATTTGGTTAATTATATTATACTGAATATCAACAAGCTGTAACTTATGTTGCCAACGGGACAGGGCCTCGGTCTTGGACCACCGGCTCTACTAAACCAAGCTCTTCCAGAAAACTAAATTTACGTTTAGTTTTCACAACGCTCATGTACCCACACAAACATCACCTCACCAGTCATCAACATCTGGTTATCAAGTAGCGATAACTGTTCAAATTCTCAAACAAAATCACCAACTATGCAACACTTCCCCAACAAACAACAGTGGTATACATATGTTCCCGCAAAATGTTTATACACTCTTGCAAACCAATTACAATATGAACATCAGTTTAATACCCAGCTACTAATCTAGTGAAAATAACTCCAGAAGTACTACAGCTCAGCACAATGAATGGCAGGAGATCCCAGGGAATAAAAGGAAAAAGAAAAAAGTAAAACTGCAAATATCAAATTAATCTGAAACCCAAATCCTACGATATGCAATCTTAGCAGGCACCAGCATTGATTTACCCAATAACTTAACACAACCAACTCAACTTCCTAAGCCTCCGCCAATATTCGTCCATGAAGTGATGGATTACAGAAAAATGATAAAAGCTATGCAGAACGTTGCAGAACTAGAACAATACCACAACAAAACTATGGCAAACAGCGTGGTTAAAATTAATGTCACTACACCTAAAACCTTCGGAAAACTGATAACTTATACAAAAAACTCCAATATCGTCCAACACACATACCAAATGAAAAAACAGAAATCTTACAGTATAGTCAATTGTAATTCATGTTCAATAACACCAACCGATGACATTAAAAAAGCATTTACCTAAGCTGGCTTCAAAGTCCGAAATATAACAGACGTCAGATATAGCATAACAAAAGTTTCACTTCCACGGTGCTTCGTGGATCTTGAGCCAGATGAGAACAATAAAAACATCTTTAACTTAAAGGTTATAAACAATCAAATAATAAAAGTAGAGCCTTCGAGAAAAACTTCCTCTATTATACAATGCCTAAGGTGCCATCAATATAACCACGCCATCCTGCTATTTGCCATGGGTGCATAGTTCATAAAGAACTACAAAATAAAATGAGACAAGCTAAGCAAATAACTAGGAACTACAGCAGCAACCCACGCAAACGAGCAATATTACATAACAAACTACTCGACCTTCTAACCAAGCATTCAGACAAGATCATTTAAATATACAGCACCCTGGTGACATAACTCTTAATAGTTTCTTCTTGTTAGACGAGTTTAAAAGTATGTCGACTCAACTGATTCAAAAAAATAATATGATTCTATAAATGCTATCCACAGTTATAAATAAACTAGTCAACATTGGCTAATTTCTTTCGCATAGCATTATGAAATGCTAACGGCATTCAGTCAAAAACACTTGAAGTAGAACTATTTTTAAAACTAAGCAATATAGATATCCTCTGAGTAGTAGAGACACACTTTACAACACGAACACACATAAACATTCCAAATTATTTTATTTTCCACACTGAACACCCGGATGATACAGCTTACGGGGGTACGGCAATAATTATCAGAAGCTCTATTAATCATTACAAACGTTCAAGGTATAAAGAATATTTCTTATAACTATACAAATTACGAACTACGATAACTGTATCGTTCCTATACTGACCACCTAAACATAATCTCACAAAAAACAGCTTTGGTGTAGCAAGAGCAGAACACGACCACCGTGGCATCAAACTCGCAATCAAATAAATAACAATATATCATAGACTAGTACACAACTTAAAACGTACACTACCAATGATTAAACAAGAAACATATCAAAACTACTTAACTAACTTACCCAGGGCGGATCACACAATTTGGAAAGTAAATAAAAAAGGCAAGCAACCCCAAACAACTAATCCACCTATAAAAAAATCACATGCATTGATTTGTCCTATAATTGGTAAATGGTTTAATGCTAAATCAAAGCTTGCTGTGATTGATATTGATATTGTATCTACTAAACTTATAAATAGTAAATCACAGCATACAAAAGGTCAATCTTCTTCAAAGAGCTAAACTTTCTTGAAAATGACACCAAATCAGAAACCGAAACGTCTAAAATTACCTCAGAAACCACGCGGTTTAACTCGTGAATATAAATGTACGTAAATAACGTATGCTTATCACGAAATAAAGCATTTTCAAGAGAGAAAAGTTTGGTTTTCTTTGTCCTGCGCCTTAATCAATTGACATATGCCACAACGCGTTTTATTAATTAATCAAACATCTTCCATTAAGAGTAATGTAGCAAGTAACAAAATTTGGTATTATTTTTGTGACGTGTACACTAGAGCTCAAGTAGATTTTGACCCTTCTAATGACGTAGAGTGGTGAGCACGACAAGATCTTTGAGGAAACTTGAAGGAGTTGGATGACGGTTGCATAATATTCCTACTACCCTACGTATAGGTAAAGATTCTCAACTTTAATAGCATTTGGTGAAACTAGTAAACTAGCGAGTAGCGAGAGAGTAGCGGTTTTATAACAATAATCTAGAAGACACATACAGAGTTGCTGTCCAAGCAAATAGGTCTAATAGAAAACTGATTCGTTGGAATCTAAAGGATATGTATATACACATACATCTGTCTATCAGCTTAAACCATTCTTCGTCTCCATTATTCCCTGTTGTTTATTTTCTGCATCTAGTCGTGTCTAGCAGTTTTCTTTACATAATCAACCCTTCAGGTTTGAGGGTTTTCTTTAAGTTTCTTGTAAGCTCTGCTAGTCTATTTGTTATCCGTCATTCTCGCTATAGCCCCGCCTAATTCCATTTTAGTGTACGTAGACGTGGTACTTTTTAATCTTCGTTAACCTCGGTGTTGGGTATACGATCTTGAAGCTTAATATTCGACATTTTTCGCTCTATCACTCGTTCTGTCACTTGGAGTTTACATATTATGTTCTGTTTGAGTGCCCAAGTCTTTGTCCCATATATTAAGATGTATTAATAGTAATTTCTTGCTATTAGGGTGTTTGGTATATTCAATGTGATTATTGCCCGCAATCGTCCAAATGCTGCTCACGCTCTTCTAGCCAAATCTGCTTTTAGATTTAATTTAATTTAAAATTATTATCAGATTTTGCGCCGCTTACTTGGGTTTTGTCACATCTCGTTTTGAATTGTTGCATTCAATGGGCCGTGGCAGGCTTCTCTCTATAGAAATTCGTTCAGCCGTTTTTATTTTATATCAAGAAAAATTTTCAGTGCTTAACATTCTGAAAATATTCATGGTTTTAATTTGACCGTGAGACTTACATTACAACGTTACAGAGAGAGACAGGAAGTTTTAGGGATTGCCATCGTCCTGGGCCAACACGAGTAACATCCGATGCAGAAGATCAGTTTATTAGATTATAAGAAATAAGAAATTAACTGCTCCAGATAAAACGATTTCAGCGGCGTCTTTAGAAGGGTAATTTTTATGGTCATATTGTGACCAACAACGATTGTCATGGCGTGGAAATAATGCTAAACGGCTTCAGTGGGCACAAAAGCACCGTTCCTAGACAAAACATATTATAGAGAGATAAATCCAAATTTGAAATTACCAGTCAGAAACGGAGAATCTTCCCGCGTCGGTTTAAGACTGAAAAGATGATTCATGCCCGTATTGTTTCGACTGTCAAGCACGGGGGTGGGTTCGTTTTAGTGTAGGGGTGCTTCTCTTGGGCTGGTGTGAGAGACTTAGTTAAAGTCGATGGTATTACAAGGAAATGAAATTATAAAGATATTTTAACGAAAACCTTCATGCCATCTGGGTTGCAATTAATCGGGAAGGGACTCGTGATGATAAAGAAAAACAAAAAATGCTCAAAATAACGACCACTGTGGCCACCACAAAGTTCAAACCTTGACCCCATAGAGTTGCTATAGGATGATTTCGACAGAACAGTAAGAAAGGAGCGTCCCACGTCCGAAAATCATCTTTGAAGTCTTCTTCAAGGAACCCGGAGAGATTTACCACTCAAGAAATGCAAAACGGCGTTTTTTTGATAAAACAAATATTTAATTTAGTAGTTCTTATCTGGTGTTTCTCTTTCCTAGTCCATATGGTTTTCCAGGTTTAGTAGGAATTTCTTATTTTTTACTTTGGCGTTGAAGTCGCCCATTATTATTACGTATTTTGTTTTATTGATTGGCATTGCTCTGTTTCTTCTTGTAATTGTTCTGTTTCTTCTTCCATGTGTTCTTCCATTGGGGTATATATCTCATTGATTTTACATAGAGATTTTGGTATCTATTGGGATTACTCTTTCCGACATTGCTTTATATCGGGCAATGTTATCAATATTATTTTTATTTATTAGTAATCTTAATTTTTCCATCTTCTGATCTTGATGTATATTCTTTAAAGAATACCAATACCTTAGAAAACTACTGGTACTAGGAATATTATTGTGTGAACGGTGGAAGCACAAATCAAATGATTTAGTCTAACCCCATGAAACAAACTGTAAAATAATGTTCTATGGCGATCTGAAGATATATAGAGAGTATTTCAACAAATACGCTCAAAAAAACATCGCTGGGAAAAGTAGGGATAATGCACCCAAGCCCTGACTTCTGGAGTTCTCTGTGTCGACTCCCAGCTCCAGTTCCGAGCGGATTGACCGACTTTCCCTCGGGGTTTGTGGGGCACCCTTCAATTTTTCAGGAAGAGCCGATCGGCGCTTCGACGGCAAATCGTTACTCCGGCTCATGCGCGGCGGCGCCCATCGGCGCGATAAATTAGATCAAAGGATGCCGGGGCGAAGGCGCGCGGCGCGGCTGCTTTCGGCCCAGTGCTCGGCAAAAATGCAAGTTCGAGCCCACACGGCGTCCTGCTAGATCGAGCCAGCGCGCTGCCCCGCAAGACTCCTCGGCGGCGTCTGCTTCTTTGGGTTCTGTGCACCAGCAATTCAACAGGTACGTATTGATTGCCTGCACCGCTTCAGCTGATTAGGATCTTGTTTTGCTCCACTTATTTTCGAAAACGCGAGCGGGCGCCCACGCCGTTGTTGCAGGGCCTTCTGGGCACCCCCTTGCCTGAAAATTATCCCTGAAGGATAGTCCCTTCTTGCATTAGCAACAATTTGCGAATTATTTGCTGCCGATACCGGTAAACGTGAATTACATTTGTGAATCATAGAACGGATGTATGCGTGATTGCATCCGGTGTTGTTCACTGATTGTTGGTCAAATTCTTGTTAACATTGCGAAAAAAATCCCGCAGTTAGTGCGACACGCCTATGTGTGTACAGTTGAAAATTAAAGAAAATTCAAAAGCAGTAACACAAGCACAAGTGTTTTTTCAGCAAAGCATGCACCTATGGGGATTGCACCATATTTTTCAGTTCAGGAAGTTTACATGTTGTGTCAGCTGTATTTATGGTGATTTGAAACGTCAGTTGTGTCATTGTGGTAGCGGACTTTCCGTTTCAGCTGAATAACATTTCACAGTTTTAAATAAAAATTTCTTCTATCGTAAACAAAACGTTCTTAGAACTTATTACAATTTTTTTTTATAAAGTGTGAATTGCTTATATTACCCTTTGTTTCTTCTTTGCCCACTTCAGTACCTTTTGAAAATTTCAGAACTTCATATTTTGATGCTTCTTTTTAAGTCTACTTTGTAAATTGTGCTGAAAACCCTGTCCAGTCTTCTTCTATTTGTCTTATTCTAGGATCTTTGATGTATTATCGGTTCTTAATTTTGTAAAAAGGACTGACAGTGTAAACCATAAATTTTAGCTCGCTAATATGCATTATCACTGAATATTTTCAAGTTAAAACTGCTTTGAATTGGTTTATGACCCTTTTTTACTCTATGAGAAAATCAATCAAACCTCACTTAACAGGGTCTAAACCTGGTTAATTAGGAGTTTTAGTGTATTTCGTAGCTGATGGCTAGGGCTCACATTAACCCTCCTCCTTCCAACCAAATGATCTAAAATTAAAAAAGTTAAACTTTGCAAAGGTCGATTGGAAGGCTTAATTCTTTATTAGTTTAATATTGTATTAGGGTCTATGCGAAAAATATCTATTAAGCCCAATCCGCCTTGTGGAAACTTAGAATTGGCCATTTTTTAGATGTCTCTTATTATTCAACTCTGAAGAAGCAGTTCAAAAAATTCTGAAATTTGAAAGACCAGGAATTTTTAAATCGAACACTGTAATGAATAGGTGGACGTGTTAGGGTGAGTTTAGACACATTACAAAAATGTATCTATTGGCAAATATTTTAAGGTTTCTTTTCATTATTACTACTACTACCTTGGTTCTACGAACTCTAAGGCGGCTTGACCTCCCTTAAGAGCTTTCCAATTATTTTCTGAAGTGTTATGTTCATATCCCAAAGAATACAATTTCGCCCCTTTTTACTTTGCATAGATGGTCGGTTATTTCTCGCTTTGTAACGCCCTCTACAATGTTCTTTTATTTTTTTCTATTTGACGCACATTTCTTTCCATCTTATAACGCCTACACTTTTTGGGTCTTTTTTGGATTTATCTAACCATCTCAATCTTGGTCTGCTCCTTCTTCTTGTACCTTCTGGTTTATTACTTAAAATACTTTTAATTTCTCTTGTAGGTTGCGACCGCTCAACGTGCTCCAGTCATCTGACTCTTACATACTTTTAATATCTGCGGATATGCTTGCTTTTGCACATCGACTTCACATTCACATTTTTTTATTAGTTAACATTCGCCATACCCCATTTCCATTTACCGTCCCGTATATCTTCCTGAAGATTTTGCGCTCCCATTGTGCTTAGGCATCGTGTTAATTGTTACTATAGGTTTTAGTACCTATTACTTGCCATACACCTAGCTCTTAGCTATTCTCCTGTGCTATTTTTTTCATTAATTATCAATCCTAGATACGTAAAGTTGTTAGTTTTTTATTTTAGTCGGTTCACCATTATTTTTTGTTGCGATCATATATTTTTTGTTATTTTTATCTTGAGCCCCGATCTAGCTCTTGCTCTCTCGAAATATTTTACTATATCTTTCCCGCCATTAGTTGTGCTACTTATAATACACACTGCCTATTACAAATTGATTTTCCAGGATTAATAGACACTTTTCTATAAACTAGTTTAACAGTGTGGTTGACATAACATTTCCCTATCGTAACGTAATCTGAACCTTACTAACCTTATTAGTTTCCTGGGTATCCCAAAGTCTTTAAGCAATTCCGTTCTGGCTAGTGTGTCGTATGCTTGTCGGATGTCTATAAATATTTGATGTAAATCTATGTTGTATTCCCAAAATTATTTCAGGATCTGTCTAATAGTAAATATTTTGTCAGTCGTTCCTCTATTTATTTTGAAATCACACTGATGTTGATTCCATCTAGTTGTTCAGCTTTCTTTCCATCAACTTATATTTAGTAAAGTTATGTCCTTATAGTTACTATACGACTTCTTGTCGTTATCTTTATATATGGTTTATGTAATAACTACTTGCCGTTCTTGATATTTTCTATTTCTATGGTCCTTTATATTTTAACATCTACGCTATCCCTTTTTATCCTGGGGTTTTGTAATTTTTTGTGATTCTATAACTTGTTCGACCTATTACCTTATATGTGGTTCTATTCAGCCTATCCCTTATTAATTTTTTTAACTCTTAGATAGTTTCGTGTTTGCGTGAGAACCAGATATTTATCTTTTTATTTTTTTATAAAATATTTTTTGTAGCGCCCGCATCATTCATTTCATGCAACCGCTCTGGTTTATATGTTCTTTCCTTTCGCTACATTCTTGTGTGCTAATTTTCTTTTACTTTTAAAGTGTTCCACTTCCTTTTCTTTCATTATTCGTTTACATTTCTAGTTGAATCATTTGTTTCTTTTATTTTTATTACTTCTACCTACCATGTGCTTAAACTTTTATGGGACTTTAACCATAGGCTGTAATCCAACGGTGTGAGGCGTAGCGAGTAGAGTAGCTATTCTGAAGGAATGGAGTTTTGCACCACTACTGAATAGTTTTTACTCTGTGAACGGGGCGCAGGGACTTTAAAACGTCCACACCTTTTCGCCTAAATACTAAGTACCTAAATACTACTCCAAAATGTCTTAACGGTACACGTATTTCTCCATTTTGACTCTCTGATTTACGAAAAGCAGAAATACTTTGGCGCTGGTGTAAAGTTCGACCCATACCATAACGGACTGAAGAAGATGGCCTTGGAGCGGATCAAATCCCGTCATTTTATAGATTGTGAAAAGAATCCTATCCCAGCGAGTACCTGGGGCCCGACGTTAAACTTAGTGACATCTTTGAGGTCGTATTTTCTTGTTTTCATCCGCGAGGAGCTGGTCTTTTTGAAGCTTGCAAGGCTTGGAGATAAACTCCGTTTTAATTGCAATAATAATATAAGCTCATTGAATTGCTTAATTCTATTGAGGATTATGGAGCAAACGAATAGTTTCACCTTGGTAATAAAACTAAGAAATATGTTGGATAGCCTGAAAACAAGCATAAAATAAGCAATCAAAACCGAAGAACATAGCATTAGCTTGAGAATATGGTAAATTTACCACAAAAGATTTAATTCGCCATATTACAGGACGTTAGTGTCTAGGCATATTAAAATTTGTCTTCGTTATTTTGCTGCCCTGTAGATCTATCTATGAATCCCTTTAGAAAAGTTTTCTTTAAATTAATATTTTTGACGTAATGTGATATAATACAACTTTAAATGATTATTGTGCATTTATCTAATGTTAGTTTTTACAGGCGAACAAACTTATCTTAATTGTTGTAAAGAGAAAACGGTTTTGATTTATCTTCTCCTTATACATCACACAAGCTGTTTTAAAGCTGTGCCATAGTATGTTTATGTTTGAGTCGGACAATTCGGAAAAATGCCTGTATCATACATTAACAAACGTTTGCGTAAATTTAGAGACAATAAATGATTATTATCATGTTTTCTGTAAACTATCTCTGCTTACTTCAAATATACATCTGCAACTACAATCTTTGTGAGAATTTTTGAAAATTCTGGAGGGGTCATCGTGCTCGTCCTAGCACTTTATTTTAGTTATGGTAAGCGGCCCGTTGAATTTTCGATTCACGTTCTTGTCACAGTGCACTAAATTGATATGAGTCTACAGTATCATATGGATAAGAATAAAGAAAGAAGCATTATTTTTAAAAAAGTATATTCTCAGCAATCTTTAATTTTACTATATGTGCTATTCAAAAGGCACGTTAGAAGATTAAAAATTAAAAACCTATTTTTCTCTATATTGAAACTTTTTTATGTACAGCCTTTGTCAAGGCTGATATTTTAATTCTTTACCTGTGATATGCAAACATAAGAAATGGATGTTATTCGGTTACTTAATATATGTTCTGAATAAACATAGCCTTGGTTGAGTTTCCATATAAACTCACTAAGTGGCGAGGCTGCGTTTAGCAGCTCACTTGTCACAGTTTATTGGATATTACACAAGTGACGTGATAAATGCGAATTTCGAGCCCTATGTGATGAGCAACTTAATAATAATCTTTTACACAATATACTTTGACATCGCAAAACTAAAGAAATGGTAGGGCGAGATATTTTATAGGGAAACTTATCTTTGGTCATCCATACCTATAACTCTCGTAATTCGCGTCCCTTCCCATTACTTCATTGGCGTAAAAGGAAAATTCGGTTTATGTTTTGATTTGTCCTCGTTCGAGTCTGAAAAATGAAATCTGTAGACGGCATCTCCCAAAATATTAGTCGTGTCCGAAAAAGAAACAACACATACAAAAATAATACGGAGAACTTCAAATAGACCAACCTCAATGAACAACAATAACAAATTTGAATGCATCTGCAGCAGCATGGTTTATGCGGTCGCAGCTAAAATTAAACCCGCCAAACAAAGCTTTTGCACGGCCGACTCCTTGGCTGCCATTCACAAAACATCAAAAGCTTCAGCCGCCGTCGAATGTACATATTAGCGAGTGCTCGCACAAAAATAATTGTCGACGGATTTGCACAAATGAGCTTTGCGGGCTGTGAATGAAATCACCGTTCACCTGGCGCCTGACCTGGTTTCACGTTAAAGCGAACGAATGATAGCCTGAAAGGTTAAATTTATCGATGAAAAACTCGTCTGCTCTCAGGTCTATTTTAAATGTGATGTAACACACGCGTCTGCGATCAATTCCTTCTGGCCCTTAAAATATAATTGGATTATGCAGATATCCGTTGAATCTTAAAATAAGCAACGATGGTTCTATTTAATTATTAGAAATTTAGTGGGCTGCTTTGGCGAAAATTTATTTCAATTATCTCTAACTGTGTTTAGTGCGGAGATGCAACTAAAATACGCATGTTAAAGAGAATACTACAAAATGGCTTGCTAAAGGGCGTACTCCAGATCTTGTTCTGAAAGATTTAAAGAACCCTGCTCCGGTCGCCCAACCTAGATTGCTTTGAGTATGATCAAGGTCACAGTAGATAAAAATCCACCTCATCAGTACAAGAAATTATCATTAAACGCAGAAAACTATTTGGGCCCCGACGTTTGATGCCGCTTGAACTGAAAAGACCAGGACAGCGATCCATTCTTGGAGCGGATGATAACGGTTGATGAAACATGATGAATAATGCGTAAAAAATCATGAAGGCACCGCAACGAACCGTCACAAGTAATCTAGGCCGCGATTGGACCCTCCCTGTGGTGGGATTTTAATGGTGCCATTTACTATCAGATGTTACCATCATAGAAAACATTTATTTGTCAACCTCTTATTATAATTTGACTAAAATAATTAAAGGAACAATTGTTTAGATATTAACAAAGTGAAAATAGCATGCAGACCGATACTTGGGTTGTGTTAGCAACTACTTTAAAACTTTATACGCTGATGGATAGAATTACAATTCGCTCTAGTTGTCGTTGTCAGAAGAATCCAATACTAAAAAATCTGGTGTGAACATCACACGACTTTCCTTATCCTATTATTTGGGTAATTTTGGCAAAAATCCTGGACTTCAATTTTTTTTTCGAGTTCTTATTTTACCAATTTTTACTTTAAATTCATGTTTATCTCGTGATAACAGATCATTTTTATTCTCAAGAATTTTTTGTATCTTCAACCGTTTAGATTCGCGACCGATTTTGCGACCTTGCGACCAAACGGCTCGGCCGATTTTTACCAAAAAAAAGTTTCGTCTACCTACAAGTAACTTGCATACCAAATTTCAAGTCTCTAGCTCTTACTGTTCTCGAGATATCCTGTTTACTGACAGACCGACAGACAGACACACACACACACACACACACGAACCAATGGCCCAAACCAACTTTTTTGGTCTCCTGAGGCTATAATTCGTCCAGAAATGTGAAAAACTGGGTAGGTCAAATATCTGCCGATTACATTACTTTCCTTATTATAGGATAAGGAAAGTAAAAATTACAAATACCATATTTGCGTTAAGTCAAATGTGTTACATGTTGCATACCCCAATTCATATATCAAAACCTGTCGAAAACAGTCAATATAAACATCGCTACCCATATGTAAAGTATTTTATTTTAATGCTAATACAGTTTTCAATGGAATATAATTTATCTATTGTATATAGATTTTCTATAACACTGGCAAGACGTTAGACAATACACCAGAAAGATAATATAAATAAGCACTTGGCAAATAATTGTTGTTTATTATTCTGTTGAAGATGAAAAGATCGAAATAAAAAACTTAAAGACTTGCAGAACGAAACATGTACGTAAGGTAATTACTTTACAATTATGTGCGAATTAATGAGTGAATTGAAAAAAAGGGCGGTTTAGAAGAATAAGATCTAGGAAGGCAAGAAGAATTTACAAGAAGCGTAAATGGCACAAAAACATAATTTAGTAGTAAACTCAAAATTCTCCCGAAAGAGGGTATACAAATACTCAAGGACGTAACATGGCAAAAGTCGGACATCTCTAGAAAGATCTCATGGATGTGAGGATGAAGAGAAGATCGAAAATAGAAAATGATTATCATATCGATCGATTGACAAAAAAGGACAAAAGATAATCAAGGAAAAATTGATATAAGAGTTACAAGGAATTACCAAGACAGCTTAACAAAGAACCAGGTATAAAAGATACACAATTAAATACAGAGAATAAATGAATGCTAAAACAAAGCACGATAGAATCAGCACTGCTGTATAATGGTAAAATTAGTCAAAACAAGTTTTTTTAGTACGGTACTAACAACAGAAATTGAGACACGTAACATTTTTTCAGAAATGTAGACTACAACCTATTAAAGCAAAAAAGAGTGAAGTAAAATATTGTAATTTAAAAAACACCATAAGTAATTTTCAGAAAGAAAATGAGAGAAAAATATAAGACTGATAAAGAAAATAGAAATAATAAAATGGTGGAAGTAACATGTATCAGTTAAGGCAAAATTAAAGGCAAAAGCATTAATGCTGTCAGTGCACATAAAACAATTAGGATAGTTGGATCATTTAATAAGAATAAACAAGAATATCGAATAGAAAGGTAATACAAGCAGCTGATTCAAAAACCTAAAATGGTAGGAAGTGCAAAATAGCAAGATCTTGCCCTATTTGCAATAAGTTTATTAATATAAGCGTCATTATTTTTCTACGAAAAAAAAATGTCCACGTCGCATACCAACGTCGAATAAGTTCTTCATCCCGTTAGAGAAGATACCAAACATCTATTATCAGCACCAGTAACACAAAGTTGTTCCCATTTCTTTATCAGTGTAAATTTTCCTCTTCGCGTTTTTCTTCAGCTTTGGGGAAAAATCACAACGGGTAGGGTTCCAGTCTGTAGTACGCATCCAGAAAAATATCAGGCTCTGTAGTACTTCTATATTTGTCGATTGCAGTAAAAATTTGCAAAGTGTCAAGTTTAACTTGCTGCAATCGAACTTGCAGTTTTTTTAATACTCGCATGTTGGCTAAAGTTAACAATGCGTTCCAGTTCCAAAAGACAACCATAGTCGTTTTTCCTGCCTTTGAATTTTTTGGTTTAGGAGAGTTCTTGTGTCTGCCCTCTAGGAGTTATCACTAATAACAATTCGGCGCTGTGATAAATTTGTTCAAAGAAAATCCGAGCAAACCCAATGGTATCATTTAAAAGGGCCGACCACATCGAGCCTGACCATGCCGACTTGTTGTGGCTGGATTTTTTTCTTTCACACTTTTTGCCCACTATCCAACAGTGCCGATATCCACACAGGTATTGTTACAGATTCATAAAATGTTAATAGACAGACAACAGCGCCTTGCTTCTGCCGAATGTTTCTGACACATCATTTTAGTTACTCCGGTAGAGTCACCTTATGTGCCTTGATAATTAATAAATTGTAGAATATTATAATACGTATTTAAGTGCCTTAAAGCAATATTATCCAACCTATTGGCCAGGAGTCGAGGGTATTCAAAAAATCTGCGTATTGAGTAAGTCAAAATGCACTAAAAATAATAAGTGGAAATGGAATGAAATATTCAAAAAAATAAAATATAACATTATCAAAAACTAAAGCAAACCTTAAAACAGTTATAGAAATCAAATAATATTGATAATAATGAATATTTTAAACAAAACAGGGAACCTACACAAAGAAACAGAATATGAAATATTCTTAAATAGAAAAATACTCTGTTTTCTCTGTGTCCTTCTCTTCTATTATTTTTTTCTATCCATTTTCTCCAGTTTTTGCCGGTTTTCACTGCTTTTTAAATTGGTGGATCTATTTCATTGCTTTCTTTAGAATGCGCGTCTAGACCATCCCCTGAGGACTTCGACGTCAAATACTTTTTTTACATCTTTCACTACATCTTCCTCTACCCTTTTTATGTTCTAGATTGTGTCATTTTGAACTTTAATCTTGAGATTTTTGCTATTTTATATGTTTTTAACTCTTTTCTTCGTTAATTGCCATGACTACGCTCCATATGTTTTCACTATACTGTTATATTTGTTTGTTTTTATCTCACAGTACTGAATTTAAGTACTCTTATGAGTTATTTGTTTTTGATTATTCTATAACCTTTACTACACTGTCAAACATTTTAATTTCATTTATTTACATTTCTAAGTACATGTAATAATCGCAAGCTCTTTTTTTACCTCACTTTCTATTTCCAGGTCTTCAAGTTCCATTGCCAAATATTCCAGCCTCTGCTTTTTGGATTCTTCAACTAATTTTCATAGCATGTATTGTACTATATGTTATCTTGATCCTGTGATATAAGAACTTGGCCATTCACAAAGTGTAAGAAATATAGGATGATGTCATTCGTTCACTGGTAGACAAAATTAGTATTCTTTGGAGACTGACTTAGGTGTTTATTTCCAAGCTGCGTTCTTTGTAGAACAATTTAGGTGCTTTACAGCCTCATTAATGTTTTCTTTAGTTGCAATAGATGTGTTTTGGTTAATTTTTCACTTACTAGTTTTTTTTAAATAAGTTGCAATTGGTTCTCTTATTGTAAAGACTAGGTGGTCTTTTTGTATGATATACTGTTCACCTGGATGAGGTTCAAAAAGGTCGGGTGATCTAGTGAAAGATTTAAGCACTGTTTAACTCTAGTGCAGTTTTAATTAAAATTAATTAAATCTAGAATTATTCTTCTATCAGTGGGCCAGTGTAAACACTGTTGAGGCTATTTTTGCCTATTGATTGTAACAGTTTGCTGCTTTTAAGGGTTGTTAACCTAAAGCCCCAATTGTGAGTGTTTAAAATTGTAGTTTGCGCCTGCGATAAATAAAAAATTGTTTTTTTATAGCATGTTTAGGAGAGTAGTATAGCGTTGTTTTGTATCTGGTCCAATCCAGACGTCAACGATAACACTTATTGTCTATATGGGTTCATACTGGTGTTTATGCAAATTGTGGTGCGTTATGAGGCTTATAATGATAATTACTAAACCACCATGTGATGTTTCATTGGGGAGCTTTGTATCATAGACAGTCAATCTGGATACTCTGAGGTAACTCCTGCTTGTAAAGTGTGTTTTGGATATAAATACCATATCTAGGTTGTGATTAAGCAATGAATGTCTGAAGCTGTTGGCATTTCAAACTACCGTTTTAAGAATTTGCGCCATTACTGCAGCTTGAAGACTATTGTTGTTAGGTTTAACACTACCTTCAAGTTTTCTAATTCGTCTATGTTGAATGCCATAGATTGTGACTATTGAGAAGTTACTTGATTTGTGTTTACTGCGGGCAAATCAGGTATTAATCCTATGTTTATCCTATTTATTGACTCTGGTTGGTTTTGATTAGGGGTTGTTTGGGACGAAGTAATTTGAATTTTCTGTTCCGCATTTCCTTATAGATTTTGCATTCCTTGTAGCTCGTTAGATAGGGTTTGTTAGAAAGGAAGCACTTGCCCGGACGATTTTAGGCTTTATGCAGGATTTACCGGATTTATACCACCGAATTTTACACACATAGACTCTCGTGTGTAGTATCTCTTAGTGCATCTATATCCTTCGCAATTTGAATATTAATAATTTTTTGTTCAGCGAGGTGGTTTGATTGTAATTTGTTACAAGCACTTGACATTATAAATATTTTGATTCGTTTGGAGCTAAGTTAATAGAGAACATAGACAGAGGTAGTTTAGTGATTCTATGTTTAATATTAGATATGCTCATTACTTTATGTCCGCAACTTTCTATTTTTGCCTTTAGCTTGTTCATATTAGTTAATTAATATAGATATTTTCTTACTTCTTCAGCTGGTATGTATGATATTATACTTTCAAATCATTTAGTCTAGTTATTACAGTTCAATAGTTTTCTGCTTTATCTGTCATGATTTTGACTTGGTGTCTGAAAATTATCTTCATGGTAAAGCCATTTTTGGGGATATTATATAATTTTTTTACCAGAGGTTTTATATTAACCGGGAGGTTTACTTCTTTATTAGCATTATTATAGTCTACTTTCATTGCGTTTTTGTCTCTTACTTCTTGCTTGCAATTTGTTGGTTACATTGATCACAGAACTTTGTTCGCTATTTTTTTCATTATTTGCTGGGGTTTTCTTTTAATTTTTTAGTTATATTCAGTATAGCTGGTTGGTAAGATAATGGTTGGTACTGTATATTGGGTGATATATACTGAGTCATTGTATTTTGCCCTACTTTTTGATTATACGAGGAAACTATGTATTGTGATTGCATTGTTTGAGAGTGGCTTCCAGGAAGTGGAGGATATTGCATTTAGGTGCACAAAGGTATCTTAATGATTCTAATGTTTTTGGTACCGTGCAATTAGATATTAATTTTGGACTAAAAGTAAAATTATTAATAAAAAAATAATTTTAGAAGTATTTAATGACTGTGTTCTTCTTGTGAGTTATATATTTTTAAAACTAGGATTCTTTTTAAAAAAAGGCGCTCACTCAAGTTACGAGCTAACTCCCTTTTTAGATTTATTCATTATTTTCGATAGACTATTCTAGACGATTCTACTGTAGAGCTTTTAGTGTGCGCAACTTTAAGCTACAGGCTAAGCATGAACCAAATAGGCGAAGCTAAGAGAACTAATTAGCACCAACTAACAACGTTAAGCTAAGGGTTATAATTGTTTATATAGCTTATGGTTATCTGATTATTGCAAGTGTGCTTCTATTTGTACGCTGAATGTGCGCCGTAAGTCACGTCCTCTATAGATAGATAAACACAATTACGCAGCAAAAAACAGCTTCGTAATTTGCATTCCACCTATATTCGTGATCTTTACTTTTTATCTAAAAGGACTGATCCCTCGCACAAAAATCAGCTAACTAACAAGTATTGCATTTATCAAGTGAAAGCTTCAAAATGTTACTAGTCCAAATCCACTTCCCTTCAGCAGTGACCCGCACTTTAACGTGCAGGCGGCTCAGTTTTTTCAGATGCCGGAAAGCCTGCTGCAGCCTGGTTACAGCGTGATGGCCGAGTCCGAACCGGACCTCAGCACCTTCGAGAACAAGTCGGGCCTAGCGGAGGACATGAAGTTCCTGGCGTCCATGCCGGAGCTGTGCGACGTCACCTTCCTCGTGGGCGACACGCGCGAGCCCGTCTGCGCCGTCAAGGCCGTGCTCGCCGCCCGATCCCGAGTCTTCCACAAGATGCTATACCAGGTACGCCCGAAGCTGCTCTCCGACCATGCCTAACGTGGCTCGATTTCAGGCGCCCAGCCCCCAGAGGAAGAAGGAGCCCGCGCCCCGCGAGAACAAGCTGCGGCTCTTCCTGAAGCGCTCCTCCGAGCCCCTTCTCAACCTGCAGAACGCGTCCCAACAGGTACACACTTTGCTGCAGACTCTGTTGCTGTCTCTTACCACTTCCGTGTGATCATGCGACCGCGCGAGGGCCCAAGTTGGCGAAGCGGTGGTCACATGGAGGAACATGACAGATGCAATATTGTTTTATAGCAAAAATTTAAATCGGTCTGAAGGAATTGGCTAAACTAACTAAATGTGTGTACGTACCTAGAGAGGCTTCACCCAGCAGTTGGCTCCCATCCAAGAGGTAATCCACGCTCCTCTGCTCTCCGCTACTTCCGTTTGTCTGTTTTGTGCGAATCCAGTAGTAGATTGGATTCAGTGCTTGTATTCTACAATCATCGCTTTGGGTTTTTTAACTTGAAAAGATCTTAAGCAACCCTTACAAGTTAAAGAACCAAGGTGGTGTTAACTAGTTTTGAGGCAGCAGAACTACAAGTCTGCTGATTTCCTTTTAAGAACGCACTCAAGCGAAGTTTGAGTTTTCTTCACTCTATTTTGAGGAATGGTTTCGACATGCCTTGCGTAGACGCTAAGACTAAGCAACGCATAAAGCACCTAGGAACGAATGCATTTATTCCTTAACTATTTGAGCACCTCTTGACGTAGACGTTATCCAGTGAAGTAGTCTTGCTACTCTAGTTTTATGAGTTAAAATAGTATTATAGTAAAATCAGAGGTTTAAATACAGAAGGTATCCACTTTCATTGGCATGTTTGCACTGAACATAGGCTGAACTATCCGCGTCTAACCCTAGTTCTCTGCAAAATAACTGTCTAATTTATGCCCAGCCATCTTCTCACCAGCACCAAACGCTCATCATCGAAGAGTTCGAGCCGGACGTCTTCAGACAGCTCATCGAGTACATTCACACGGGGTGCGTCACTCTGCAGCCCAGAACTCTTCTTGGTAACGTTAAAGCTTTGCTGTTAAAAGAACTGCAAATAAAAATGAACTCGAATAGGAGTGATGAACGCCGCCGACTATTACGGTTTGGATGAGCTGCGCCGCGCGTGTTCGGGATTCGTCCAGTGCTGCATCAACGTGGACACGGTTTGCGCCCTTCTGGCCTCTGCGGAAAGGTACATTCAGTACAAATGCACAAAGTCTTTGGTGCAAAAGGTAAGATGGAATACGCCGGGGAGGCTTGTAACAAACTGAGCTGCTACAGGTGCTGGAATTCGTTGACGAGCACGGCAACGAGGTGCTAAACCTCGGCTCCTTCACCCTTCTCCCCCAGCATGTCGTGCGGTTGATACTGGCCAGGGATGAGCTCCACGCTGACGAATTCACGAAGTTTCAGGCCGCCTTAATGTGGAGTAGGTAGGCTCTCTCTGAAGGTTGAATTTAGTAACGCCTTCGGCCGGCAGGTAAAAAGTACTGCGACAGCAATCCCAACACTTTGCTGAAGGATGTGATAGGGAATTTCTTGGAGTACATCCAGTTCCACAAAATACCAGCCAATGTCCTCATGAGAGAGGTGCATCCGCTGGGAATCGTGCCGTACAGCATCATCATGAACGCTCTTGCTTATCAGGTGTGTAGCTTACAGTCTGCAAACTACGTAATGTCACTTTTTGTTTTATGTGTTTTATGTTAGACTACAGCGTTTACGCGAAAACCACTTTCTTAAAAGCTTCCAGAGTAATTTTTCAAGCTATTAGAAATCCCATATTGTTTATCATTGCCAACATTTACAGTCTGTGGGCTAATTTGATGGCATTATATGATTGCGTGTATACACAATAGAATAAAGTTTGCACTCAACGGTGGGACCCCCATGTTCCTATCTGAGATTTACGGACCAAGAACACTTTTATTTTCCATTGTTAACACTGAAGATAAATGGTTCCAACAAAATTTGTTGTATGGTAGTAATACATAATAAAATGTACTTTGAGCTCAGTATGAATGGTGTGATTGGATACCAACCGGAGGGAGCTTCTACCATTATTCTGAGAACCTTTAATTTATTTTTTACTGGCACAGTCCCAAAGTTCAATAGCGTTAAGTCCAGATATGCTTTATAAGTGAGAAACTTATTTTTCGACAGAAGTTTTAATCTTATCCATATTAACTTATTATTAGTTTATCTTTCTGCTGCTTAAAGTTAGCTCAAAGTATTTAACTTCGTTAACTTTTGAATATAAACTAAACATTTTACTAGGTCCTTTAACTTGAAATTGCCTATAAGGTAACTAAAATTGTATTAAACTATATGATATCGTAGAGTTGTTTTAACTTTTTCTGGTAGGTCATGGTACCAGACCTCATTGAAAGTCTGACTTATATCTAAGAGAACCGCTACTCAATATTATCTAGTGCCATGTTTATTATTTTTATCATGCAGTAACATTGCGTGTGCCTTCAAAAATCTAAATTGGTGGCCAGGGATCCAATTATTTGTAACTAGACTTTCCAGTACCTTAGAGACTAGATATAACAAGCTAACCGATCTCTATGATGCCACACCCGTTGTATCTTTGCCAGGCCTTTATTATCATTTATCAGTGACTAAAAACAAGTGTGAGGAAGGCGTTAAACAAGTATGTCAGTAGAATTACTCTCGTCCGTAATAAGTGATTGAACATTCTTCCGGTTAAAAGGTCTTTTCCTGATGATTTTTTGATATTCAGTAGTTTTATTTCATCAACTCCTTTTATTGTAGTTTCCATGATTTCAAGACAATTTCTAATTGTTTGCTTTAAGAATCCCTAGATTTCCATATTCGGCTTGTTACTATATGGGAAGCATACTTTAACAAAATAGTTTGCAAACAAATCTGCTTTTCATTTGTCTTGTTTTGCCCAAGGTTCATTGACTGTGGTAATTTGTCGAATTGGAAGAATTGTTATCAGGGGCTTTTTTGTATTCTTAATGAGTTTCTATATGGTCTATTACACCACTTGACCAAAATCCATATCAAACAGTGACTTGTTAGGGGTGCATCAGCTTTTCATGAGTTACGCGTTAATTTTTCGAGCTCCAAATGCGACAAGTTTGTTTATTAAAGATAATCCAGCTGTTGTACGTAATGCCAAGTCGATGTTTTATGATTTGCAACGACACTAATCATGCTAATATTACAACGATCTTACTTCACGGCGATACTCGTAGAGTTTATATGCTGTTTAACAATATTTTTAACCGAATTGGTAATGCGTTGTAGCAATAACAATCCGCTGTTCTTTGGAATAGGGTTACATCAGATGAATCGGATGACTTCTATCAAAGTAGCACAGTTATCGACTTAAAAACAAAAAAAAAATTGGCTACCCCTTTAGTGTTAAGTTATTCATTCCTCATTTCTTTCAGCTTCACCTTTATTATTCATTAAGTGGTGTAAGAGTGCTGTACTTGTTTGTTGATGTCCGTTTTTTCTTTTTTCTATTTTTCACTACTTTTTGTGTACTTCTTGTGGTCTCATTATCACTAGCTGATGGGATTCTTTCTAATTGCGTGTTGGATGGCCACTGCTGTTGGGTATATTGCTGCGCTTGATATTACGACTAGTGCTGCATATTTTATATGTAGGATTTCCTTCTGTCATGGGGAGTTTTATTTTCATCTTACAATTTAATCGACCGGTTGGTTACAATTTTATCATTTTGTCCGTACTTGGGAAACGCTTTGAAAGTCAAGACTAACATCACAAACACACTCTCCAAATTTTGTTTGTAATGCTATTTAAGGAATTTTGCTCAACTGTCTATAGTGTCACATAAGGTTTGTCGGATTTCGTAAGAAAAATACTCTCCTATTCCAGTGCACCTTTATCTGAAGACTTTATCAAAGTAAACACAAATAATCAGGACACAAAGAAAGCATTTATAATTTCAGATATATAATGACGGGTTGTTCTCTACAACTTATACGATCATATCTTCGAGGTGGTTACTTAAAATTTTTTGTAAATTAATAGCTGATAAAAAGTGCGGCGGGCTTTTCTCTTCGTTCCCCAAAAATTTTGCTACAACCCAATTGAATTAAAATTTGTCATAATATTTGTGTGTATAACAAGTTACTTCCGCTTGTATTAATATTTTCCAACCGCCCTAAACGGTAAGTATACAGATAAACCACCATCTATTTTTTTGTAATACAAAATATATGATATTAGGTGCGAGATAAAAAATATTTTAGGTGATTTGAGACATATTTCTTTACCAGGTTGTTGGCATTGAAGAGAGCGATGAGAGATAATTAGGTTAGAGAAAAGTCATAATTGGTGGATGTTAAGATACTTTACTAACAAATCGTTTATAGCTTTCTTTATCTTTAATATGACAAGTCATAAAGAAGTATCAAGTCAATATAAGAAAAATAATTAATCTGTAAAGATAGTTTATTTCATTTTTATCTTGCGAAATTAAGGCAAAAATAACTAACTAGTTGTAATTTTTGTGTGAGATGTATTCTAGGTCGAGAAACCTGAAGAGGATTTCTCCTAATAGGGTGCTCTATACTACAGCAATAAACATTATTACAAGTTTCTTTTTTATAAACTATAGTAACATTTTTACTTTTTACTTTTATACTATTTTGCGTTTCTTTTAATTCTTTATTTTTTGACTTTCATTTCTTTAACAAAATTTTCTTTCACATCTTATTTTTTATACTTTTGTTAATATATTACTTGCTACTTGATTTTCTCTATGAGTTTTTAAGCTTTATATTTACTTCCTTAATAGACCTCATTAAATCAGACGGTTTACGTTCTTCTTTTAGCAATGTTCTATTAATTTCGATTTGCCTTTGCTGTAGTTACTAGTTTTGTTATTGCTTTGCTGCATTTATGATAATTTCTCTATAAATAGAAGTTTTGTTACCATATACTTAACTTGTTGACCAATATTTTTTATTTATCTCTAATTTATACTCTTTTTTAATCTCCAATTAACCATCTGGTCAAACGTGTCTGCTTAATAATTTTTATTTTGCTGGTGATATTCTATTTCTTACTATCACGACATTTTCACCTTTTTGTATTGGTATTTTTACTTTTTTTAAATTTAATTTTTATTTTATCTAGTCCATCTATTTTATATTTATTTATGATACAGATATTGGTAAAATTTTATTATAGTCTTTTAGGAAAATTTTACTTCTTGCAACCTTTTGTTTATAAAACTTTTACTTTTCTTCATTCTTTTAATTGTACTCTTTTACTTCTTTTCGTTTTTTATTATCTGTATTTTGCCCTTTCTAGATTTAGTGTTATGTTTGAAGCTTCCAAAGCATTCTACTATTCTGATGTTTCTCATTAATTTTTACCTCGACCATGCTCTTCACATTATAATCAAGATAATTAGAGACAGGACTGGAGGGAGCTATATGTCAGGGACCTAATGATAATATAATTTGTTGTAAGGACTCAAAATACAGACGCCATTTACTCTTCACTTCTTACAAGCCCCAACATCATTTCAAAGGCACGAATAAAGGCAAGTTTTGTTTTACTCTTGTCTGTAATAATAAAGCTTGTTGGTATTAACATAAAGTTGCGTATTTTTTCAAAAGAAAAATCAGTCTAAAATGGCACTCAAGCTGAAATACGCGGCTTAAATAACAAATCGTGTAATACAACAAATTATATTTACAATAATATATAAGTTGTATTATTACTGAACGTATCCTCAATCCCCTTTAAAGTCAGCACCTTGGAATCCTACACGCTTTTTAAGACAAAAGCAATCAAGAGACTTCTATTAGAACGAGGTTTTGTTTCCAAATTGTAAACATAGACCCACTTTTTATCTTCGCTTGCGACGAATTTGAAGAAATTTGGAACTAATCATAACAGTCGTAGAACAAACTTTGCCGTAACACGTTTGATGTTAAGATCTTCCGTCATAATTTCACATACTTTTTGGACTCCTCAACTCATCTTCTAGTTTTCAGCTTGTCAGTCACTGAACTTTATTGATTGCAGCCCGTATATGTTTAACATATTTTTGTAGCATCCTCTGCTGGTCTACCAAAACGTGGAATACTTTCAAAATATTCATGATCATCTCTGATTCGTTTATATTACACTCATTGTATGGTTTTTGAGAATTTCTTGATGATTCACATAGTTTCTGCGGCCGAATGTTTTAGTTTTGCTAACAAAATTTGATGAAAATTCCCTCAGTCATTGCAAATGTAGTACTTCGTCATCTGAGTCTAATTCCCAACTGTCAGTAAAGTTGTCCTCATTCACACAAATGATTTACAATTCTCTTTCATTAGCTGCCAGGTTACATTGCAACAGCCCAAATTGTTTTCACAATATTAACATTAGCTAGATATTTGGGACAGACGTGGCCACGTTAAAAATATTTTAGAAAATCTTGTGTTTGAAATCGCGGATAATTGCCTGGTTCTAAAGTTTTCGAACAAGTTGAAATCTCTTTCTTTCTAAATGTTATTTAAATTTTGGGAATAGCTAAAAGTCGCAGGATGGCAATATTTCCATTTATTATTAATATTCTGGAATTTTTTTCTAGAACATTTTTAATAGATTCTCAGCACTCATTGTTTAATAGTTTTTAAATGCAAGTGTTTAAAGGAACGCTAACTCTAGTTTCGCTCCAACAACTATCGTCGAAGAATTTCTATTCGACAACGACTATTCATTTATAGAATGGTTTGGACTCCCATAGAACAAATTTGGAAATCATTTTTAAATACACATGCTTTACCGTTAGTTATGACCAAACACAATGCGAAATGAGTGTAACTTAAACGAAATCAAGGTGAAGCGTAAGAAAAGCGCAGTGTGTATCAGGCCTTAACCCTAATCCACATCATGCGCTCCAGTCAAAATACATCAAAATGCTTTTTGTGTGGGCGAATCTCACATAAATTATTATTTCTTTTTTACACGTCGTGAGGTAAACGAAGAAGATCTTTTAAGCATTGTAGATAGCGATTCCTAAAGGGAACTCCTCTCTCCCGTAGATACTTCGCACTATTACTTCTTTAGCCAGTGTCACGATGTCAAAGCGAAAGGTATTATTAAGGTTCTTATGATAGAAAGGGTAAACATGTTCGAAATCTTTAAAGACTTAATGTACAGTTTGTAAACAAAACTTTTAAGAAAATTCAAATGTTCGTGTTGAATAATAAACTTTGGAAAGACAAAAAGCACATAAAATTAAAGATTACCAACACTGGAGATTGAAGGAGCAGATGTTAACATGATGTAAAGCGAGCGAAGCGAGTTTACGATGTGAGAAAAGCCCTTGTGTATCGGATCTTATCTTCCTTTCCATCTTATTCTTCTCAATTGACATTTAATAATTTCCCAGAATAAAATACTTGTAATGCGGATCCATATAAGCTAAAAGACTATTCTTGGCCTTGACATGCTCATTTTCTTTTAAATTTTTCATGGTTTGACTCTATCTTAATTTTCTAACCTCCTAGTGAGCAAACTCCCTGAACTTTTTAGCTATATTGTAAACGTAATCTTATAGCCAGACCAAGCAGTGCTTTCTATGAGAAACCAGTAGTATTCTCCGTTTATTGTTATGCAAGTCCGCAGTTAACTGTGAACCCTTCCCTCTTGTCTTTGTTGAATGTCGTAATAGAGTATCGTACATAAGTCAACGTACAACGTTCTATCTCAACGAATTAATACATAGATAAAAGGTACTCATACTATTTTTTGTAGCATTTTCTCCAAATGAGGTTTCTGTGATTGTTCAAAGTATAGGCATGGTGGTTGGTGAAACTTAAGAACGCTTAAATTAAAAAAAAACTAAACTAAAATAACTACAAAGGGTATTGTTAGGTAAGTCTAAGTTATCAAAGCATTGGTTTTAGACCATACTGAACAACTTGTAACACACAAAAACGATTTCTTTGCTGGTAGACCTGTAGAGTAGCTTACTAGAGCAGCGCGATAAGTATTACATTGTTGAATAAGCAACCCTTGTTGTAGGCAGACCCAGCAAGTGTCGACCCCGGAAAGCTGTCCCCTAATAGAGTGAGACGGCAAGCTCAAGGTCGTTCGATGTCTGTGCAGAGCTCCCTCGACCCGTATGGCTCTAACACGACGCTGAGCAGCAGCGGCTCCAGCGAGCTGGCTTCTTCAGACGGGAAGCACTCCTCCAACTAACAAATGGCCACTGGCGCGCCGCCTTCCTCCACACCTTCCACGACGCACTCCTCACCGGCGCACACCTTCACCTTCACCATAGTGCTCAAGAAGATCACGCCCGTCACTCACTGAGCCCCGCGCCCATCCCTGTCCCACCCGCGCCCATCCCTGTCCCACCCGCGCCCCCGTTTCACCCAGTAGCAACTTGTAGTCTATGTTTTGGTGTTAGCAGAGCGTCCGTCCGCGGATTGGCCCGACCAACGATCTGGAGACGTCCTCCCTGGGTTTTTGCCTTACGGCGGTCCGCTCGATGCCGCGGCTTTGGCAAAGCTGTTCGAGGGTTTATATTACGCAAACGTCCTCACGAGGGGATAATTGCCAACGTTCTTCAGTCCAAAATGATTTTGGAAAAAAAAAGTAGAATGCAAGTTGTTACGGTATTTTCGTAAACCACTGCTTTGGTTGCGATTGTTGAAGCAATATTCTCATGCAGTCTTCTAAAGTTGACGTGGTGGTGTGTAACGTAAAATGGGCGATTGCAATGATAAAGAAGTAATAAAGCTCCATATTAATCCGCAAAGAAGGGTGCTAACTTTTATATAAACGACAATCTAACTTTATATTCTCTTATGTAGATTCTTCTTTGCTGGTATAGTAGATGATATCTAAATACGATTTTTAAAAGCAAATATGTATTTTAATTGACATTTGTTAAGCAACTGCATGACTATATTTGTTATCAATGTATATTGTTATCGATATTATCATTATCGTTCGTTCTATTAGCCAACTTTATCTTGTTAAATTTGTTATCAGGTGGCGTAAAGATGCTTTTCATCCATATTTAGCGAATGTACTAATCTTGAAGTAATTGGGGGTTAGTTCGACTACTCGAGTCCACCTGAACACCAACGAACGATGTAACATCTTTCCTCATGCCCTTAAGTATGCCCACCCACCTGGCGTTGCGGCGCGCAACAGTGGCAAATTGTTAGTTAGACGAAACTACACAGTAGCAAGACGCTGCGGCTCGGCATACAATCGCAAAATTTTAAGTGCTGCTTGAATTTGTTGCCGATGTTTGTGTGCGTGGAAGCATTACATGTGTTAGATAGAAAAAACTGTATTCTGAAACGGCTTAGTTCCTCGAAGTGGTGTCCATAGTTGAATTTCCCCTTCGTCGTCTGAATAGGGACCAAACGTAAGAAGGGCAGACAGACACCGTGGCACCATTTTGAGGTTTAAGAGCTTTAAATTAGACAAAGTTGTAAACAAATTGACCAATGATGGATATAGAAGAGAGAATATACCATACACTTTATAAGAACGTGATCATCAATTTAAATTTTTATAAAATCGTATTGCCTCTTCTAAAATCATCAGTTGTGCAATAATAGATTACGTGTTAAAAGTATGTGTGCTGTCTTAAAACCAACGGCATATTAATAAAAAGAAGCTTAAAAGTTTAAGTTACCACGGTACTTGAGTGCAATCTACTCAGTTTATCCTAGACCGCTAAGTTAAATTGACTTCGAGGGTGACTAATTTTTTATGGTAATCATAATTTGATTAAGTACCACGCTGTTGTAGGAGCTCGTTCTGTGTTGATTCGTAAATGGGTAATCGATTGTCTTGTGTGTAGATTAAGCCGACATGAAATTAAACAAATTTGTTGTGCTCACGGTATTTTGTCATACTTATCCCTTTCTGGCTAGTTTATGGAAGTTGAGGTTGAGCCCAAGTGTCGCTATAACCCGTGATGTTGTGTCTTAATGTTAAACAGAAGTAATTTAAAACGTTGCATTAAAATTAATATAACCGTAATTGTGATGTCTGTCAGATGAAATGGATACTTATTATATGTGAGGCAAGATGTTATAAATATATTTATTTAATAAACCAGCGGCGTTTTATTTATATTTGAGGGTATTTTGTATCGATGACTTTCTCTGGAACCAATTCAACCCTTCGGTGCTTCGTTTTGCTGTTTTTCTATTTGTTTGGCATAAGTACTTCAACTCTCGGGCTGATAAAAAAGATCATATAACCAAATAAAATAATTTATATTTTGAAGTTTTATAATACTTATTTAGCCTATAAAAAACAACGAATCTGAAATCAGAAGAATATGAAAAAACCAAAAAGACCGTTGACAAACGCGTCTTTGTTAAGTCTTTCGGAAGTTATACTTTGACGCTATTTACAGAATTCATTTTGCCTTTGAACACTTAGCTTTAGCTTTAATGCTAGAGCTTTTATTCTAAGTGACTAAAATTGATAAACAATTATTTAGACTGTCTACAATTTTGTTGAAAAATAAATTATCTGATCTATTTAATATAAAAACAGATAACAGGTAAAAACGTGTCTTTTAGTAGGAGCCAAGCAACTCGTTCGCCTACCCCAGACAGTGCTCAATGTTAAAATGAAGTCCTGCATAAATAGAGATTACCGCGTTAGCTTTGCGTTGATCATTTTGAACTGCGGAGCCACAATACAGAGGGTAAACCGTCGGTCTTCTAAATAGAAGACGTACTTCTTTACACTCCATATCACAATGAGATATTCCTGCTCGTTGACATGATAGTGGGTCTGGGTTTAACACTTCCGTATCTAATGATTTATCGCCCTTGATCGTTCTTTTGATACACAACCGTAGCCAATCCCACTCTACCAGCGTCGGTTTGTAGCACAAACAGAGCGTTGAAGTCCAATCGGCTTAAAATTAGAGACTTCATTATTCTCTCTTGCAAGGTCTGAAAGACAGCGTCAAATGGGGTTAAGTCAAACTTTTTCTTGTGTAAGTGCTCAGTTAACGGGACTTCAAAAATTTAAAAAAAGCTTTGCAGCTGCCTTTTAGTTTGTGGCACTTTCGCAGATTGCAGAATCTTCAAGTGTTCTACATATAGTCGATTGTCTGTTGCACTCACTACGTGTTTCAGATGCGCCACTTTTTGCACCCCGAACGCGTACTACTTTTGGGAGAGCCGTAAGCGGTGCTTTGAAGACATTCCAGCACCAACCCCATTGTTTAAGCGCTTTAATCCAAACTTTACCTGATTATCAGTTTCTGAAACGCTGCTGGTAGGAGGTACATTCTAAGGTTACAAAGGCAATCAACTAGCGCGAAGTCTATCGGCACTTTCTAGTAATTTGATTCAAGTCATAAAAAGTCTCATGAATCAAGTAAAAGTGGAATTTTTCGTCTTTGTTAAGGACATTCGAGCGCCTATAGTCCACACAAAAATAAGGCGTTGCATCCTTCCGCATAAACTCAATTTTATTCGTCCAGGGAGCATCGCTAGAGCGTCAGCCGGAAGGAATATCATGGGGGTGGTGGTGGTCGGAGTTGTAGTATGCTTTCAAGTGGGATTCAATACCTTGGCGAAATCAGCAGCAAGTTGCTGAAGAAATGGTTGAAAAATCAATTTTTGGTTAACTACGGATCAATGGGCACATAGACTGACTTTCCGACGACGCTCTCAATGTACTGTACGTTTGGACCACTGGTTAAAGTGAATTGCTTAGTGGCTAAAATCTAAGACTGCATAGACCGATTTTAATTAAGCTTGCCTCAGTATCAAGAAGTAAGTGAAGGTTCTGGACCACAACAGGAAGGAATACCAGCGGTAGACTCCCTTAGGATATTTACTTTAGACCTTGGTTGAGTAATCTTCGTCAATAGCACGCCTCACCACCTCGATCAACGCAGTTTTACATCTTCCAGTAAAGATGAGAGCAGTTCCTAATTCCAAACTCAGTTTACTAAATAAGTCGTATAAAGCTTTAAGAATTTAAAGCTGCTGCTGCTCCAGCTTGGAGCAAGGGGCTTTTTTCAAAGTCATTTTAGTCTTGGACACTACTAGTTGTTAATGCAGTCCCGAAAATGTAGGCTACTTGATGTTTTCTGAGTCTTGGTGAAGAGCAATCCTAAGCTGGATAAATACAGACGGTCCTCTTTTTCGCTGACGAATTACAAAAATAAGTCTATGTTGTATGTCAGATTGTTACTGAGGTCACTTGGGTGGCGACGAAGGACACGCTAACATCGGCGGCGCCCCGGTATAACGAGAGAGGCTACCAGCTAAACACTTAAGGGATAAGAGCATGTACATTATACAAAAACAACATCGTCAGTTTTTCTTAAGCTTATTGTGACTGGACAAAAATTTCAAATAAAATAATTTAACAGTTTGGGTAAGACCACCCAATGTTTCTAAATTTTTAATTAACAAAGGATAGTCAGTGATTTTAATATGAGCAAACCCAACACCATTGATTTATTGTGCCGTCCTTTCTCATTTTCCTCAAAAGTAAAATGTTTTCTCAAGTCAAAATATCAAACTAAAATGGTCAGGGCAGTTTTTGAGGAGGCTGGACAGCCTCGAATTTGTTCTTAGAATACTTAGATGACTGTGCACAAGTTTCTGTAATGTTTTGTAAAAATAAACCTTGTAAGACACACAACTCACACGAATCACTGCTTTCAACAATCTAATCATAGTTTTCTGGTAATTTTTAGCAATTTGTATAGATCGTCAAGTTCTAAAAATAAACATAGTACTTGTAATCTCACTGTTTATTGCGTACGACCAACAAGCGGATAGCCAATCTCGAGATCTTCCCTCTGTATGAATGTGTTTCGTACATCTATTTTGTCGGGTTTTATGAGATTGGAAAGCGTGAGAAAATCTGTTGGTAGAACAAAGAGGAATAGTCATGATAATGAACCGCTAATGGGGGTCATGAAGCGACGCCCTTGATTAAAGTTCTATTATCCTTAATGCCATTAACAGTAACTCAAGGACTAGAATTACACAGTTAAAATAATTACAAAAAATCTGGTGTGAACTTCACACGATTTTACTTATCCTATTATTTGGGTAATTCCGGCAAAAATGCTGAACTTCAATTTTTTTTTGTTCGAGCTTCTATTTTACCAACTTTTACTTTAAATTCATGTTTATCTCGTGATAACAAATCATGTTTATTCTCGTGAAGTTTTTGTATCTTCAACCGTTTAGATTCGCGACTGCTTTGCGACCTTGCATTCAAACGGCTCGGCCGATTTTTACCACTACGTCCCCTACCCACAAGTAACTTGCATACCAAATTTCAAGTCTTTAGCTCTTACGGTTCTCGAGATATCCTGCTTACTGACAGACCCACAGACACACACACACACGAACCAATGGCCCTAACCAACTTTTTTGGTGTGCTGAGGCTATAATTTCCTTATTATAGGATAAGGAAAGTAAAAATTACAGAGAGCTATTTACATAAGCAGTTATGATTACTACAGTAAAATTAAGATGGTTATTCGTCATATCCTCCTCTTCTAACCAGTGGATAATGGTGGCGGTGGTCCTTTGCAGAACAGCAATGGCTACAGTCCAGCCTATGCGGAGGTTGGTGGCTACAAGAATGTACTTTATTGTACCTGTATTCTGTGTTCAAATGGAAGCATGGATCATCCATTCTGCGCTCGCTCTTGGTGTCGATTCGTTCTTGGCTTGAAAAAGCCCTCCAGGTAATGTCGATATACTGCGTTATGTTCATTTTCTTGAACTGCAGGAGCCACAGCAGGGTTCAGTTGTCGGTATAGAGAGTAAGCTGCGATCATCCAGGTAGGGGGAGGTACTTCTTCACTCATTTGTTCATTTCTGTACTGCTCAATATTGAAAGTAAACTCCCACAGAAGCAAAGATCACTGCATTAGCTTTCTGTTAGTTTTCTTGAACCTTATGAACCACAGCAGGGTTCAGTTGTAAGTATAGAGGGTAAACTGCCAGTCATCCAGGTAGGGAAACGTACTTCGTTACGGCCCACACTAAGACGAGGCTTTCCGTCTCGTTGACATGTTAGTGGGCTTGGGTCAACAATAGCAGCTGATTTTTAGTTTGTAGCACTTCCGCGAACTACAGAGCCTCCAAGTCATCTATACATAGTCAATTATCTGTTACATTCACTACGTGTCCTAGATACACCCCTTTCTGCACCCGGAACATGCGCTTTCCTGAGAAGAGCCGCAAGCTGTGGTTTTGAAAACGTTCTAGAACCAACCGCAGATGTTGCAAGTATTAGCCCCTATACTACGAAATTGTTCAGGCAATGCAAACTTGCGGAGGTACTTAGCGAACACTTGGATATCAGTTTCTGAAACTTTGCTGTTGTATTTTTTTAGTCCGAAGAGCATCTAATAAGAGGTACCTTTGAAGATCACGAAGGATGTCAACTTGCGCAAAGCAAAATCTACCGTCACTTCCTTATAGTTCATACAAAGATAAAGCATTTCATTATTCTTGTACATTATTAATAACGGGGGGTGTGGGATGTGAGAAAGAGCTATCCTTTGGCGTAGGATGACCCCCAACTCGATTTAATCTGTCCAGGGAGTATCGATATAGCGGCAGCCAGAAAATAATGTTATTCTTGAAACGTATAACTTGCGTGATGATAGTGGTCCTGGTAGGCCTCCGGGTGGGGTCTAACACCTCGGCGAAGTCGGCGGAAAGTTGCTGAAGGGTAGGTTGAAGATAGTTGAAAAATTAATAATTAAATAATTAATAATTAATAATTAATAACCTACATTAATAATAAAGAATTCAAAACTGAACGTATGCAGGTTCACAAATAACTGCAGTCTGGTAGACTTTTGACTGGCTCCTACGGTGGCCTAAGAAGTTACTCTTTTAAAAAATACCTCCTAGTGTTACTTCTTTTTTAGCCAACACTCCATTTTCCTAGCAGAACCGCTGGCCAAGGGGATGATTCGGCGGCGTGGCGCTTACTGTTTTTCTCTCACACACAAAAGTAACAACCTTTTCTAACATAAATCAAAAGAAGAAGAAAAAATGAGAACCAACAGATCTCCAAAAATACTAACAATATTTATAGCTGGAGTCAAATATATTCAAATTGTGATTTAATTATAAACAGAACTTAACAAGAAATACGCAATAAAAGCCATATATTCAATTCAAAATTAAAAATTATTCAACTCTAAAAGATAAAAAAATACGATTCCACACATTTCTGTTGAAACAAGAGAGTTAATTTAAAGATTGGTGCTAAGAATATACATTCTCCTACATCAGGATTTAAAACTCAAATTGAAAATTTGAGACATACCGTAGTCAACTTTGTTAATATACGGATAAGATTCAATAAAGCCGCACTACTATTTTTTCATGTCAAGCTGGAAACGAACTCCAATAATGTGAAACTCTATATAAATGTCATAGTAAAATATGAGCTACTTCACCCCAAAAGAAATTATGTCAGTGTCTTAAATTCCAAGGATATGGCCATAATAAAACATTTGCTACCTTAATCCAAAATGCGTTAAATGTGATAGAAACCATCTGACCAACTTGTGTCAACAGAGAAGAACAAAATCGTGAAATGTGAAAAGTTTATGTAGTCTACAAAACACTGTAAAAAAAGGGAAAATTAGTTACCAGGACACAGGCACCTGTACTACTCAGTACTCTTTTCTAACTAAAAATACTCCACATCAAACTGATTAGAACAAACACTCAACAGTTGCAAGCAACACCTTATTTATAACAGGAACAAGACATAGCAATAACCAACTAGTACTGTAATCACAAAAATTAATGGAAAGAAACTCCTAAATTTGCTTGCTGCTTCGTTATCAAAGAGCCATTAATAGATTCTAAGCTTTGCATGGAAACATGGAATACTAACAGACTTCTCCTGTACGGGCAGATACTTAAATTCTTTCCAAGAAAATACCGAAAAGTTATTTAAAAATTTATATTAATCGATCCAGTGGAAAAAAAAACCCGTGAGGGGTTGCTAGTCCCCCATCGGGCGCCTCCCCAGGTGGCGGATAGGGGAATGCCTCCCAGATATGGGTGGTACCTGGGAAATGAAATACCAGGGGCGGACCAAAACTAGCATGGCATAGGAAGCAGCTGTGTCATTAATGAGTCAAGGCTGCAGAAGAATGACTTCGGTAACAGGCTTGTCATCATATACTTACAGGTGGCTATCAAATTATGATACACCCGGCTGTAACACTGCGATGAGGAAAGCAACGGGAAACTACCTCATTATATTCCTAAGAAAAATCAGGATGGCAGAGAAATATAATGTTAAAGAATGTACTGATCATGGGCTCGGAAACCAAGATCCGGCAAGGGAAGATCACAGGGCTTCCCAGGTCGTCAGCCAGCGAAATCCCTGTACAATAAGAGACAATATTGCCCCAAAATTAAAACTGAAACAAAAACTGAACATAGGCACGTGGAATATACGAAGCATGTTCAAAGCAGGGAAAGCAGCCAACGTGGTTAAAGAAATGCGATGGCTACATATTGATATATTGGGATGCAGCGAAATGAGATGGCCAGGCGAAGGAACGTGTGTGGTAGATGAACATCAAATATACTATATTGGTGATGATAGTCCGCAACATCGCAATGGAGTTGGTTTTATAATAACAAAGGACGTTCAAAAAGCAGTAAGCGGATTCCTACCAATATCGGATAGAGTTGCTATGTTAAAATAAATGCACAACCTTGTAGTTTGAACATAATACAAACTTATGCGCCAACAACAGACAGCAATGATGAAGTCATTGAACAATTTTATGACGACGTAAGGAAAGCAATAAAATATACAAAGAAAGAAGACATATCCTTAATTATGGGAGATTTAAACGCTAAAGTTGGCAACGAAGCAACCGAAGGAATAGTAAGAACATATGGTCTTGGAATACGTAATGAGCGTGGAGAAATGCTGGTACAGTTTTGTAAAGAAATACAATTTTCTATTATGAATACTTATTTTGAATTACCAAGCAGAAGATTATATACATGGAAATCCCCCGCTGATAGAAATGGCAACATTGTAAGAAATCAGATTGATTACGTAATGATAAACAAACGATTCCGCAATTCGATTACATCGGTTAAAACATATCCTGGCGCAGATGTTCCATCTGACCACAATCTCTTGCTAGCTGTATTCAGGTTACGATTAAAGAAAGCAACGGCAAGTGGTACGAGACAAACAAGAATAGATGTACAGAAACTGAAAACAGAGAATGTACGGCAGGAAGTAAAACAACAGCTAAATCAAAATTCTCTGAAATCAATATAAGTACGTGCAACGATATAGAACAAAAATGGGAAACAATTAAAGAAACGCTGAACGTCATTGCAAAGAATAAGCTAGCAAAGAACCCAAGAAAGAAAAACAATGATTGGATGACGGACGAAATACTAGATCTTATGGAAGAAAGGCGCACATATAGAAATAAAAGTGAACTAAATTATAAGCGAATACACAATATTATTAGACAAAAATCAAGGAAGCGAAGGAAGCCTGGTTAGGAAGCAAATGTGCAGAAATTGAAACCTTAGAGGAAAACATGATACACTAAACCTACATAAAAGATCAAGGAAACTGCAGGAATAATAAGAACAAAATCCAATGGAATAGTCACAGACAAAGATAATAAAGCAATATTCGACAAAGAGAAAATACTAGAAAGATGGAAAGAGTACATGGAGGAATCATTTTCGGATGAACATAGATATGACGCTGATGTAATAGTTGGCACATTAGGACCAACTATAACTAGACAAGAGTTGTTGAAAGCCATCAAGAGAATAAAAAACAACAAGTCAGCAGGACCAGATGAAACCCATGGAGAACTTCTAAAGTTATTGGAAGAAGAACACACGCAGGCCGTATTAGATTTGTTCAATAGAATATACGAAACAGGAAACATGCCCAATGACTGGTTACTCTCTACGTTCATCCCATTACCAAAAAAGCCAGGGGCCAAGAAATGTGAAGATCATCGCACAATTAGTCTAATGAGCCATATACTAAAGGTTTTTCTACACATCATCCACCAACGTGTATACAGCAAGTTAGAACAAAATATCGGCGAATCGCAATTTGGTTTCAGAGATGGCCTTGGAACAAGGGAAGCCTTATTCTCGATACAAGTGCTAATACAAAGAGCGCGTGATGTCAACTACGATATATTTGCATGTTTTATTGATTTTGAAAGAGCGTTTGACCGCGTAAAACACGAGCAATTAATACAAACATTAAAATCAGCAGGAATAGATAACAGTGATACCAGAATCATTGCTAACTTGTACTGGCAACAAAGAGCCACAATCCGTATAGGGGACAGAACATCAGAAGAATTTCACATCCGCAAAGGTGTTCGACACGGATGCGTATTGTCCCCGATGTTATTTAACGCCTACTCTGAAAACCTCTTCAAAGAAGCCCTAGAGGGTGCAGAAGATGGAATCAAAATAAACGGAGAGATAGTCAACAACATTAGATATGCGGACGACACGGTTCTGCTGGTCAACACTTCAGAAGGATTGCAAAGATTAATAGACCGTGTAACAGAAACTAGTAAAAATTACGGTATGCGGCTTAACATAAGTAAAACAAAAGTGATGATCATGAGTAAAAATGCCAACATAAACGTGGATTTCCACATAAATCAATCCCCTTTACAAAGAGTACAGGCGTTTAATTACTTGGGATGTACGTTAAACGAGAGATGGGACCATACTCAGGAAATAAAAGTTCGAATCGAAAAGGCGCGGAGTGCATTTAACCGCCTAAAGAAAGTACTTTGTAATTTGAGTTTAAATTTGCAACTTCGTACTCGAATACTTAGATGTTATGTTTTCTCAATTCTTTTATATGGGACAGAAGCATGGACTCTCACAGAAGCTGCAAACAAACGATTGGGAGCTTTTGAGCTATGGTACTATCGCCGTATGCTCAGAATTTCATGGGTACACCATGTAACAAATGAGACAGTCCTTCAGCGCCTGAACAAGGACAGAGAGATCCTTAATGCTGTTAAGAAAAGGAAACTAGCATACTTTGGTCACGTCATGCGAAATGATAAATATCGTCTTTTGCAGTTGATTATGCAAGGAAAAATCGAAAGCAAACGAGGTCCTGGTAGACGAAGAATCTCATGGCTTCGCAACCTTAGGCAGTGGACAGGAATGACATCGGTCGCCCTGTTCCGAACAGCGAGAAACAAGATTAGATGGGCCAGACTGATCGCCAACGTCCAATGAGGATACGGCACAAGCAGAAGAAGAAGAAGTGGAAAAAAACACGCAGGTACCGCTATCAGTATCAAAAACTCATTCATCATAGATTATCAACGCACAGCATTAGTCACCCACGGAAAACAAGTAGAGCTATCGAGAACTAAATTTCATTATTGACAATATCACATTTCAAATTACAAATAGTGCTGTTCTACGCTGGAAACACCGAAAGGGAGACAACTACTTCAAGCGACTAATAAACTTGACTCCCTATCTGCAGGGGAGACTACTTAATGGTCCACGGATCCATCAAAGATTTCAGACATGTTGAGCTTTTGCGTAGAGACAGGCTTATTCCACACGCATCTAGCAACAAAACCGTACTTTGACTTGTACTCAGACTATGCACCAATTTTTATTATCCTAAGCATGCGAGTAATACACAAAAACACCAATTGGAACACAAGAAATAACATTTATGAGGCAGTTGCACACATAAATAAATTAATCCAGGATGCTATATGGAAAGCAATTCCAGAAACAAAAATATTCAAACTGCAGAGATAAAAAGGGAAATTAAGGACTTAATTTGGCACCAAAGAGTTACAAAAGTTCAGGAATTCAGGAACATTAAAAAAACTAACCTTATCACAAGCATAGTCTATTATTTTTAGACAATAAGAAAAACTTAAACAGTCACAGACGTCTCTTCCCTTAATAAGAACTAAAAATTAGATCTGACATTTGAAGGACAAATTTCAACGATTTTCAGCTACAACCCAAGCAGAGGGAGGAGATTTAACCAACCATTGGATTCAAATAGAATTTTTTATACACAAATTAAAAAAAAGAAGTTAGAGAGATATTGAACCCTAAGAAGGCACAAATTATTATAATTTTAAATCTTGAAAAACCCTCAATACCTTAAATCTCATTAATTTGTTCTCCGTTCTCTCAAAAGCATTTGAAAAGTTATTAAAAAGACTAAAACTGCATACTGGAGAGGCAACTAATACCATAGCATCAATTTTGTTTTGGAAAATATCATACAACCATTGAATAGTTGCATAGAGTAGTCAAAAAAAATTAAATACAATCTGGGGAATAAACGCTAAAGTTTTATTATGTTCTTGATTAAAGTGTGGCACAATTGTCTCCTGTTCAAAATGAAAAATAGTCTCCCGCAACCATTTCTTAATATATATTAATGATATTAAATCAGGGATACCACAAGGACACTTGCATTATACTATATCTACACTAACAATCCTATTTCCAGTAACATTTGCAGATGACGCTGTCATACACTTGAAAAACAATCCTGTTGCTGCCTCGCAAAATTTACAAATACATCTAAATAAAATTTAAATCTACCGACACCACCTTTACATTAAAAAGAGAGAGACTGTGACTTTCAATAACTAAAGAATACCGGATTCTGACACATTAAAGCACTTTAGAATCCATCTAAACAAGCATCAATATGGAAAGCAGTGTAGTCAGAAGTTTCGGAACAAATTCATAACTTTAGCTTGAAAACAAGATCTTGTCACGCAAGGACAATATAAATCTATGGTGTATAATTGTAGGGTATTATCAGAGTTCTTTTTCTAAACCAATAACAGTGAAAGAAGAAATCATTAACATAAGTGTCAAGCATCAAGTAAGATTTTGTAATCATCCAAACATGTTAGTTCTTAATTTAGAAAAGAAGGAACCACAAATAATTTTGAGGTGTCAAACACCCCATTTAGACTATTTCGCTGATTACGGAATAAGATTAAGTGCATTTATTTTTGAATTGGACCAAATAAAGTCTCTTCATGTATCATTTTTTATATTACTGGCAGTAAAAGTCTAAATATAATATTCATATGTTAGAATACTGATATATTTATATTTTTTAAATCAACATTTCACCACATAATTTAAATATACTGGTATATTAACATTAGAGCAACACAAAGGAATGCTAGAAAAAGTTATTTGGTTTCTTCCAATGTTTCTTTAACGTAGCATTTGTTCTAAGAAAGAATATGAGCTATGATAAAATAATCTTAATTTTGCTTATCTCCAATATCTTCAATTTTTTACCCGTTCTATTAATCGAGGTTGTCTTCCTTGAATCCAGGATCTCAAGTTAGCCCCGCTTGTGCTTCTCTTTGACTGTCTTTTATAAATCCCCTGTCTTCCCTTGCTTTTCATTTTCTTGTTTGCTGAATTATACATTTATTTATAGACATATTCTGCATTCCTTGTTAGTATTTTTGTTTTTGTTTTGAATTTTTTCTAACCTGTCTATTTTACCATTCCTTATTTAGATTCTTTGCAAAGTACAGAATAAGAATCGCAGATTTTGCAATTTTTCAACCTTCCCCCGATTAACACAAATTTAATCAATTACTCGACCCTTTAATAGAAACATGCCGAAATAATTGTTTATGCCAGAATTAAAAATAGATTTGTAATGTAAAAAACTTCGCTAGATTTTTCAGCGTAAACAAGATAAAATTAAATCGTTTTTGATGTTATTAATTTCAGAACTTCAGATTCTTTCCAATTTTATACTTTTATGTGGTCTGCAACTATTGGGTATGTAATTAAAGAAATGATAACTTTCCAAAATGTTTAATTAGAATTCATTCCAAAAAACACTAAAAGTATTTTTTTATTTTAAAACAAATGTGAAAATTAAATATTACATTTGAAGTACGAGGTAAATCAGAAGTATCAAATATTCAAGTTAAAGAGACAAAAATACTTTTGGCTTCGTAATCGCTGCAGAGTAATTAAGAGGAAATTAAATTTTTGTGCAAAAACTACTTTTCAAACTTTTTAAAAATGTATCCTTCTGTAATGTAACCTTCTGATCTAACTTCGTACTTCATAAAATGTCACCCCAAGCCGTGGTTGCTTTCTAGCCAAAATGGCTCAGAAAACGACCATAAGCCTGGGTGAATTAAATGACCTTCTTGACGATGATATCCAGCTCGATGATTGTTGGGTTGAGCAGAGCCTCACAGAAGGAGTTCAGATCCACCGTGAACGCCAAGTAGTTGGACTGGTCCCAGGCACCTTGGGGGTTGCCGGAGAACACGACGCGGTTGTAGCTGCCGAGGTCCGTCAGATTAATGACATAGTAGTAGCAGATGCACGGCAGTTTATGGATGAGGTAGTATAGCTTCTTTTCAGCAGCCGCGTAGTAGACGTAGACGTCCAACAACATGTCCAAGGGAGCCGACAGCACAGAGCGCTTGACGAAGTCGCGCGAGAGGTCGATGCGGAAGGGCAGACATATGCCGCAGTCCATCAGGGCTCCATAGGCGGGGCTGAAGATGCACATCCCCTCGTGCTCCAGGCCGTGGCCGAAGGGGAAGCGGATGTTGCAACCATACTGCTTGTTGCGACAAGGGAAGGTGAACTGCTTCAGCATGGCTTCCGTGTCGTACTGTAACGTACCAGTGATAGCGGGGACCTTGTCGGCGCAGCGGCCGCAGAGCCGCAGCCCGGAGGGCATCTTCACTATGGGCGAGTACATCAAGTACTGACTGCAACAGTCGCAGCGGTAGCGTTCCAAGAACAAGTCCACGTTGTTCGTGCTAAAACACTCCTCGGCTAGAAGAAGAAATGATGCAAAGAAAAACCATCTTTATAAGTTACACAAAGATATCTTTTAAGCTTTGGACAAACCATTGGTTTGTCCAAAGCTTCGATCATCAACATCGTCAAAACAAATTTGAAACTATCTTGAATATTTCAAACTTACGACGGACAAGGAGCGCCATCCTAGACATTTTCAACGCTGAAAATAATGACCGACCAAGTACGCAAACCGACAGCAAATGGCGACTTTTGTAAATTCCCCTTCCATCAACTCCGATGTTTGGACTTTCCAGCAGTACCAAACGCAGTTTCGATCAGCCCTAGCTCGCTGCAGCAAAGGTAATTTAAATTCAGAAATTGCACAAACATTGTTTGTATGCCATCGCAATGAACTACCACTTGAAATTTTCTCTAATTTCCATCTACTTGCGATCAAATTCTGCCATCGGCGATTGAACTGCTGCAGAGCCGCTGATCGCAGAGGGCATGTGACTAACTAGAACGTCATCGGCCAGGTTTGTTTATAAAATATTTTTGATAACTCTAATTAATGCATCCTGAGATTGTGTTTCACGATAAGGCACTAGGCGAATAACTTGCTGATTTGTCATTTTTGCTCGACAACAGAATGTGACGCAGGAATGCATTCACCAATGAATGACTCAAGAAGGAGCTTTCGCACACTTCTTATCGCTTTGTATATCAGACACCTCGGCTGATCTTATAATATAATTGTCTTAGCTCCCTAACTTTCTTTCTAAACTTATAATTCTATCTCCTCCTAGACGCGTCAACCGATTTCCTTGAAACTTGCACACCACATTCACAACTATATTTGCTAATTCGGTGCAAAAAATCAGCTTTCTAACTTTAACCGTTTTTGAATTATTTAAATATTTTGATTATTGTATTGTATAGATGTCACACCTGTGACAGATAAAAACATTTTTTTTTGAAAAACAGCGTCATCTGTTGGACGTAAAAACAAAGCCACAACAATGCGTGGGCGAGTACATCTATTTTAGAATAAAAACAAACATTCTGTTATTGTTGCCAACATTAATCTATAGAAAAATTAAAAATTACTGCAAATGAACGTAAAACGTAAAAATTACGGGAGTGCATTATGAACGAGCGCATAAGCTTTGCAACTTTACGTATTACGTACTTCCTATGAGCGGCTTATGCTGACGTCCACCATGAATGGGCGTTAAATTGTTCCATGTTTCTGATCCAGAGAAAAAGCCGGTCTAATTAAAAATTTATATGTTCGCACCTTGCAAAAATTTGAGGGAAGGCGGGTGAAAAATTGTCAGTCTAGGACACCAAAAATATCTTTTGGCGGCCAACTCCTGGTAATTAAATAAAGTTGTATAGCGGGTGCAAAATTGTAACGCCTTCTTATGCATATCGAGCAGCTACCTTTTACTCGTGCAGAGGCGATGGTTTTCTAAAAAAGCCGATAAAACGGACATTAAATTGTTTTCGTGCTGCAAATCAGAATTGGTTAGAATAAGCTCCAGAAAATACGTTGAGGATGTTTCAATGTTGGACGCTAAAATAAATGGGCAATCTAGAAGCAAAGCTGACTCCAACACTACGGTAGTGGTCATAATACAGAATTTTAAACTGATCGAAAGCAGAAGGTGTCATCTATATGTGGAACTGAATTTTTTTGACTTATACGCCTTTTTTTTCCTAATTATTAAACCCTAGAGTATTCTTCGGCAGTTTTTACTCCAAATCGTTTTGAGGTTTCTTACAATAATCGTATTACGTAGTCTAATACCATTGTCTTAACTTCTTCAGATCACCTTTTTCTCCAGAAACTCTTAGATATTTGACTGTCTCGCATAATTTAACTCCTAGGGCTGTTTTGAAGTGGCAAACTAAAAATGTAGAGTAAATCTGAGTACCCAAAACGCATCTGGTTTCTAAGCAGATAAATTTTCAACTTATTTCATTTGTGTTCTTAAAGAAAAGAAAAGAGATTGACTTAAGAATTAAAAAATGTACTGGTCGTTAGGCAAAAAATCGCGCTTATCTTTATAAGGTTATAATTAAGCCAATCTGGACACATGGCCTACAGTATAAAATTCTAAGAATGCTCGCAATTACTCCTTAGTATGCCAGTAATCCGATTCTGTATACTGACCTTGAAATACCAACAGTTCTAAACAAATGTGCCAAATGATGTACTAACCATTTTCGGCTACTACAGGCTTATCCAAATACTTTTGTGTCCACCCTACATCATGACTCTCCTACCAGAAGATTAAAGAAGAAATGGCCGATTGATCTAAAAAGAGGCTAATTTCAAGTAACGGGATAACATTGCTGCAAGGATTTCTTTTATGCTATTATTGTTATAATTAGTTCTGATTGTTAACATGCTAATAAAAAAAATGATTTTTCTCAAATATAAACAGGACCGCGTAAAAGCTGAGCTTAGAAAGAGAAAGTTACTGAGAGGAGGGTTACCACACTTCAGTTCTGTTATGCTGTGAATTGATACTTTCCAAAATTGCTAAGTTACTTGGTTTTTTACTACGAAAAATATTTTATAAAATTGCCTTTTGGACTGAACCCATACATGATAATAATGAGTACTTTTTGATGAAAGTTGGGTAATCAGTTTTTAAAGAATTGATTTTCTATCACCAGTAATAACCTTAATTGTTTGCTCTTGTACTGCAGCCTGCTAAGTTTGATTCGGTGTCCAACTAACAAGGAAATTTAGAAGATGATTTCTAAAAGGAAAATTAAATATTTAAATATACGTGTTTCCTAATAAACTTAAAAGAGAGTCGATTGTAGGAATTTTACGAAAACCTTACTCGTACAGCTCTAAATACTACAACAAGCATTGACAACCTAATACCTCAGCTCGCAACAATCCAAAGCACAGTTGACAATTGTGCCAAGAAGGAAAATATAAATAACCTCTACTTACCTCCAAATTACATACTTAAACTAATACAAATAATAAATAATAATAAAAATTATCTTCCAAATATCTGGCTTATCTTACATTCGATGAAGCTAAAACCATTTTCCCTTTTGTCGAAATACGCCCATATACTAAATTAATAAAAGGAGAAAATATAAAAACGCTTTGGCAGCTGCAGGTCAATCAGCTTTTAGCTTTATCCAAAATTTTAGAAAGAGCTATGGCTTTAAACACCATTTATTTTAGTTTTAGACGTGGTCATTTTACTTTTTATCACCTTCAGAGGTTGGCTAATATTACGGAAACAGGATTTCAGCGAAAACAATACGCAGCAGTTCTATTTTTGGACATTTTAACAAGTTGGCCTCAAATGCAAAATTCATATCTGTAACTTTCATAAAACCAACGTAGAAGCGATTCTATTCCACTTCCTACAACATGTAAGAGAATTATGCCCCAATCCAAATTTTTCACCCACAGCAAATTTACTGTCTGTTCCTATGTTCTATCCCACTTACCAAATCGTCTGGTTAGCATGGAAAATCGAGGCTGAAAATTTCCAAACTAAGATTAAGTTCTAAAAATAGATTAGTCTGCTTAATCGGCCAGTCCTGCAGATTCTGGAGTTGGAGGCAAGAATTCGATGAAAACACCACAGCATCAGCAAATACACCAGCAATAATAACAAATTCAGGAATAGAAAAATTACAAAATCCAAGACAACTGAATGGTATACGTCGACATTCAATATAAAGATAGTATATAGTAGAACTTAAAGAAGAACCTAAGAAAATTAAATGGATAATAGTACGTGTTGCAGAAAATAGCGCAGAACATCACCCAATTTAAAGCGATATCGAAGCGAGTAACATCAGTAGACATAAAAAGCAACAAAAGGCTTCAATGCAAAGTATGTTCTCCAACGTCCGAACGTGAAGATGAAGATATTTAATAGTTTTGTGAAGAGGCGAACAAAGCAATGAAAATTAATAATACGCGGTATACTTTACTGATGAGCGATTTTAATGCCAAAATAAAGTTAAATAAGTATGCCGAAAAGGACAATTTATCTTTAATAAGCTTTTTCTTTAAGAACATGGCGCAGTTCAGGCGGGATAGTTAAAAATAAGATTGACTATATTAGAAGTAGTGATAAAAGTATAATAAAAGACATTATTATGCTAGATACAATCAATGTTGCAGCTATTATTGAATACTAAAAGCAAAGATAATTACAAAAGCAAGGAATGAAAGAAGACAAATTATAGATTATAAAAAAGTGCAGATAGATTTTGAACAAAAGCAAAAAATAAATATGTTAAACACGAAAGTAACGCAGTGCCTATTAAGGGCGCCTAAAAAAGTAGCTACAAAAAAAAACGAAAAGAAAAAAATTGTTTGTAGTTCTTAGTTGTTAGCTCTGTAGAAAATATTTACAAAGCTCGTAACATAAAGACTTTCCAGCCTCGTAAACAGACTGGATTAGAAAAGACAAACGAGTATAATATGCCATTATAGATAACATATAGGTATAGGTTGTAAAAGTTTCCCTTTTTAAATGCAAAATCCACATCGGAGTACCATAAGGCAGCAACCTTAGTCTAGGTGTATCCAACGTTTATATGAATGATATACCATCTATGCAAGACACCATAACTATGTTTGCTATAGTGCAAAATAAAGACCTGCACCAAACTATAGCACGATTGCAGTTAACAACAGTTTTTAAATGGAAACTTAAACTAATTCAAACCAAATGCGTATCAAAATTATTTACCTAAGACAGATAAACAATACATAGTCTATAGTTGTCAACGAAACAAAGTTCTAAAGATGAACCAGTAACATATGGTGGTATCTAGTTTAATAAAAATTATGCCTTCTCTAGTTCTACAAATGTCTGACCCAGTGTATATTGGCTGCATACTTTGTTTCTTATTTTTTTCCTAAAAGTCTATCGTTATTTCTCGGCAATTTTATCATATCGTTTTATTTTCTTTCCTATGTCTAGACACAATATGCGATTTTCTTTATTCTTCTAGTACAGTTCCTTCTCCTTCCATCTTCTAAAGTATCTTCATTATTATTTCTATTTTTTGTTTTTTCTTTTTTATAGTACTTTTCCCAAATTTGCTATTTTTCTTATGTGATTTTTTATTTTTTCTGTCATATATTGCCTCCTTTACTCTTGCAACAGCGCTAAGTAGTGTTTGCCCAATTTTGTGACGTTATTAAACTAATGATACTTTTACTTTTTGTCTCTCTTGTCTTAAGCTTGGAATTATCTTCAATGCTTTTTTACGTTGGGTAATTACTATCCTGTTACTTATATTTCTACATGCACTATTTCAATGCTGATTTTGTTTATTTTTTTTTGTATTTTTTATTATTTAACCAATTACTACAGCTAAATATTTTATATTTCTTTGGTTTTATTTTCAGTACCTCATTTGCTGCTGTATGTATACTGGATTTTATGTGTGTGTAAATTTTATTTATGTAGATCTCTTTGCATTTCTAGTCTATCTTTGTACATTTATTTTATACTTTCTTATCTAAGGAGCTCATTTTTTACGTTAAGACTTGCAATTCTTTCATCTTCTCTTTTGTACTTTCTTGTTCTTCATTTGTCACATTAGTATTATATGATCCGGACCGCACTACAGTTGTCTATGTACCGTTACATCTTTTATTTTTATCTTTCGGCTGTTTCTAATAATTATTAGGTTGATAATTGATCTGAGTCTGAGTGCTAGGCGTATCCATTTTCCTCTATACTCACAGAAGGTATCGGCTATTATCAGTCTATGTAATTCTATATTTATGCAAATAAATCTACCAGTAAAGAAAGAGATATATATTCACCTTTAACTTTTAAGACAAATACTTATATTTTATCTAGTTCTGTCGCCTTCCCCTTAACAGTACATGTTAACAACAACATTTAGTAATATCTATTTCATCATCATTACCAATGCTATAAACTATATTTCTGTTATATTTTTTTATTTACTATAATCTACAGTTTTTTTTATACATAATGGTCTTGTTGTGCATCTAAAATAAACTATTTTTCCTGAACTGCTAGTAGCCATCGTTTCTCTTGTTTTCAAGTAGATTCTACATCTTCCACATTTGCTGTCTGTTCGAATCTGTAATTTTACTGTTAGATTTAATAATTTATAAGGGTTTATCCATGGCTATATTAACATAAGATGATTTTATAATCTGCATTGAGTTTTTAATATTGTCGTAAAATAAATCTATATCACCATCACTGGCACTGTCTTTAAATGTACACCTGTATAATATTACACTAAATTAGTTTGATTTTTAACTGTAATAGTATTATTTTGTTCAAGAGTTAAAGATCGTTGCTGTCTAAATAATAAGATATCCATTGGTTTGACGTCTTCCGAAGTTAAACTGTTTATTTTCACTTATTTCCAGAACGTTTTCACTGTAACGATTTTTTTGTTCTCAACAGTGGTAAATAACACGCTTAAGTTTAGTTAGATTACTTATTTGTTTTATTTACTTTTTTTATTGATTTTACCTTCTTCCTTGGAGGTTGCTGATAAACGTAACGTCCAGCCAAATGATTATCTTAAGAGGCATTAAAAATGCAATTGGGGGTAGTTTTCCGTTGCTTTCTGCGCCGCAGCATATCCAGCTTAGCTTTTAAGGAAGTTAATCTTCAGTAGCTCCAAATTAGTAATACCACAGCTGGTTTTGGTATACCCATTCATTTCCTCGGTACCATCCATATCTGTAAGGCACTTTTCTAGCTGCCACCTGGAGAGGAGTCTGATGGGGGACTAGCAACCCCTCACGAAGCTTTAGTAACAAAAAATTAAATTATTTAATAATATTTATGTACGCAACAGAAGAAATTACTAACATAAAATCACTCTCTGTATCTTCATTTATCTATAATATAATTGTCGTACTAACAGTTCACTTTGCTTCTCTGAACTACTGTGTGCTATTTACACAACCAGCACCTGTTCTGAAACTTACAGAAACCATCTGGTAAAAATTGGGATATTACCGCATTGTTTGAGTCCCCACATGTGCATAAGCACCCGGAATGTTGCATGTTAGCCGCTCGACTGTGGCAGTTTAGCAACCCCAATATCATCCGCGTTTAACGCGACTGCGTTCCTATCGGGGGCGTTTGGAAATTTGTTATAATATTTTTATTAAGCACTACAACTGTGCTTTTACATATATGGCAACTCCCTATACCATCATCCGCCCGATCATGCTGTATGCCTGTCCCGCCTAGAAGGCGCACATCAATGAGCTCCAGGTGGTTTAGAAGCGGGTTCTCAGGGCTATCTTCTCCACTGCGACACGAACGTCCCAACCATCCAGAAGTTTATTTCCCAGCGCGCTTATCAACTGTTTCTTAGTGCTGAAGGCTACAGCAAGTTCATGATACATAGTCTCTACGACTACGAGCTAGACAGAACCGCCCGCAGCAAATGCCCGAAGATTTTGATCACCCCCGTAAGGTGGTACGGGGCCATAAGTAATCATCATCCATGCCAGGTCACCACAAAATCCGATTAGATAGAAACTTTCTGGAGTAATGCACATTAGCACCAAAGCCACCGCCTTTCGGTAATAATTTAATTTGTAGCCATTCATTTTAAGTCAAACGCTGTTTACAGTTTTGGTCCGTTCCGGGCTCATTATATCTAGTAAACATTTTCCTATCTACTACCTCGGGAGGCCGTCAATAGTCTCACTCCGAAATACATCGGTATTTTTGGTTAAAAAAATTTTCTTTCAGTATATTAATATAACCCTTGTCGTCAGTAATAGTTCCCATTGGCCATATAATGTCATAATCATAACGGCTTTCTAAAGTCTGCGGAAAAAGACAAATAACTGAAAGACATTCTGTAGGAAAAATACCGGTTTACTTAGTCTTATTCGTATGTATGGCAGAGATGTCGCGTTAGGGCAATGAAGCACTGCATTCGTGCAAATAATTCTAAAAATTTTAGTTGTTACTAAGCTAAGTGGTGCAATTTAAAAAGATAAACGTTTCTAGTGCGTCCCCTTTTAAGAAAATGTTTACTACGGTTGAAAAAAATAAAGTTAGCGCTAGCCGTCAAGATCCTTCTGCACAACCGTTTTGCAAACATGCAAACAAAAAGTTCTAATAACCCGATTGACCACCATCCAAATCAGTTTCGATGTAACTTATCATCCTTTAGGACCTTTTGACCAGAATCGGAGACATCTAAATTATGCAAGAGTAAAACATCTTATGACTCTTATAAGAAATTGGTAGGTGTGTTAGAAGCAATATCCACTATTTACAAACAACAAACCCCCTCCTTTATCAAATAGTAATATAAAAGTTCTAAAGACCTTAATTAATGACTTGATTAAGAAACCTTTCTAAACCCAAGATTATTAACCTCCTTTATCTGCAAAATGCGCGAGTTAACCTTAGAGTTTTTGGAAATAATCTGCGTTAGTAGGTGTTTCACCTGCTACATATTATAAAAATTTTGTACAACTTTATAAGAAGAGTGTTGGACAAGTCTGGCTACGATCCATCTCCATCATCCAAAAATTAAATGAAGCTAAAGGTAAGAGGCAACAAAATTAGTGTTTACCTAACTAAGAAATTTTAAACGCCAGCTTGAGATAGGGTAAGCTGATTAATAATTCCTTTTACAATTTTGTTGAAAGAAGAAAGTTGTTAAACTTGAAAAGTAGTTCCTATCTTTTCTGACTTTACAAAAAAATTTTGAAAATTGTCTTAAGACAGCCTACGGTATTTAATATCAGCAACACGATTATGTTTTTTCTAAACGTCCCCTTACGTTTTTCATCTCATAGGGCTAGCAGTGTATCTATTTTTGAGAACATCACAATAAATCCTAACTTACGTAAATTAATAATTTTTTCGTAGTCCATAATATTTGCTCCTTTTTTACTCTTTGAGTAGTCGTAGAGCTCTACATAGCAAACATTCAATGGCGCTTCCTGGGTAAGGCTGGTCCCTTTCTGAAATTCCAGGATTGCGTTTCAAGAAGGCGGCAAACCACATTTTCCTTTAGAATATTGTCTTTATTATTTACTATGTTAGCAACAATTTATTGTTTAACGTTATTTTTTTACACTTGCCAATATTAACATGGCAAGAGACCTCCTTTTTTACGTCAATATAAGAGTAGAACACATCTTTCGACTTGATCATTTACTTTTTGTCATTCCTTACCAGATGCAAATTAATAAAAATCTCATTTTTTATCACAATATAATTCGTTTACTTTTTAAAAGGCTTTAAGCTTGAAATGTTTCATTATCGGTAAGGCATCATAAACAAGAAACTTACCTTTATGCGACGAAAAGTGACTTCATTTTTGGGCGTTACCGTAATAAAGACAATGAAGATTAAAATTTAGGAAAAGTTGTTTGTAATTATATAAAAATGTCACAAAAGTTTAGACAAAAAGAAACTGTACATAGATATACTATTTATTGAAGTGCAAATTTATTGTGTTACATCCATAAATCAGATTGATTGTGGGTAAAACTAGAAGAACTAAATCGCAAACCATCGACCTGACTTAAAATTTAACGTAAATCTTGCTACAACATCTAGCAGAAATAACATTTCCTCCGTAGTCTTCTTTAATTCCCTTGGTTAATGGCTTGGGCCAATGAAAATACGGACAGTCCAAGCTTAACAACCTGAAAAAGCAGCGCTCAAGCAAATTAGATCCTCTGATGTCGCCGGACAAGTACTTTGGTAAAGTTCTCCAGGTTTAAAACGATCATTCCTCCAGCAGTCAAGCTTTCCGTCTTGTTTGACCTTTGAATGATCAGCACGCAGGCCTTTCTAAATTTCGGCTGCGTCTTCGCCCACCAGTCGGATGCATAAATGGCCTCGGAGACGCTCTCGCTCTATTAACTGCCTCAGTTACAACTTACCTCTTGAGAGATAGCTACTCACTTCTGACATCAGATACATGCCTGTAATGCAGTAGATGAACAGCTGAGATAGGGCAGAAATTAAGAATGATAAGAACTCCATGTAATCTTGTAGAGACAGAGGAAAACTGCAAAGTTACTCGATAAAAAATTGCAAAACCTGGTAGATTACCTTGTACCCTTTTGCAACCATACCAAGTAATGTCACGCAAATAAATCCAGCGCTAGATGAAAATTGCAGTAGAAGATAAAATGAGTAAATCTGATCCATAGCCCGTATGCACCTTTAATAAAATTTTGTGACAAGCAACATTACAACGTGGCACATAACTATACTTCAGTATCAAGTTGTGGTGATCGACCATGCAACTGAGTTCCTTCAGACAGCAATCGTCCTCTCCCTCCGCATCTATTCTCACATCGATCGTCTCGAACTTCCGCTTTACAATTTTCAGCTCAAAGATCATCTGCATCACGAAGGAGATGAACAGAAGGTCGTAACCGACGGCCGTGAACTCATCGGCACACCCTGCGAGTATTTGCATCACGTACATGACGGCGTACTGGTGAGTTACGCTGAGGTCGACGGGGTGGTAGCTCTGGAAAGGCAGGCTGCGTACGGGGCTTACTAGCGGCTTCAGGCAGAATAAAGTTAGGGTGGTCAGGGTGAAGTAGAAGAAGGACATCACCAGCGTCCTGCTCCGTTCAATGAAGCGCTTCATGCTGTTCGTGAACTCCGCGTCCAACCCTTCGAAGGACGAGAAGACGTTCATGTCCGTCAGGAGCGACACGAGCCGCTTATTGTTGTAGAGCAGCAGCAGGCTTTTAAGGAAGCCCTAAAATGTGTTTTGAATGATAACGCATTTCGGAAAGGCATCTTATTTGGAAAAGAAGTCGTAGATGGAGTCGCTATTCATCAAGATTTATATAAAGAAGAGTTTGTAATATTCCACAAAACTCGCTATTTATTTTGACTTGATGTTAGAATTAATCGTAACATCGGTAACAACAATCTAATACGTGGACGAATCAAATATAAATCGAAAATATTTTTTAATTTATTGGAGTGTCATAAAATAAAAAAGTTATTTTTCTACATAATCTTCTGACTCAGCCACACAGTTTTTTAATCCCACTATTGTCAAATAAAGGTGGTTGTAAGGCGAGTGAATGTCTTCAAATGTTTGTCCTCTAAGTGCTTTTTTAGTGGTCCAAATAAACGATAATTGAGGAGCGATAAGTTTAATTTTCAAGGAGGGTATTCCAGTGCAGTCCAGAACAAATTATCAATTTTGGTTGAGTTTGAGCAACTGTATAGAGATTGTGAATTAAAAATGTTCATATTTTTTGATAATTTTGTTTTGTCCAAAAGTTGACAGAACCAATTTCAGCAATCGGTGATCGTCCTCGAGAAGACGCTGAGCAATACGAATAAATATAGTCACGCTGGTACTCGGTAGACATCGGTAACCTTTATTTTCAACCTCTCATTCTTCCAAAAAATATTTATGCCTGGTTTACACTTGAGTCTTCATAAGAGTATTGTCCCTCAACTATGGGATATGTCTTCTCAAAATCTATTCTGAGAAACTTGATAATAAACTGTTGTGTAACCGACGGGAGTACCTCTTATTGTGAGTAGTAATGCGAAGTAGCTTACCAAGAGAATATTTTTTAGGAATCCCCCACCTAGAACTGCATAAAAAATCTCGTATTTGTCTCTAAAATTGACGGCATGACTGTGTGGTGCCATAAGTAGTAATAAATAATATATTTCCAGCTTTCTCCTCATCTATAGGAAAGAAAAATTTAAAAGGGGTAGATATTGGTATTACTCAGTGATGAACGTCACGCCTATAGCAGCCAAATAATTAAAGGTAAATAATTTTTTTCACATTTGTCCTTAATGGACTTCAAATATAAGATATAAGTGGCTTTAGCCAACTATGGGTATATTCTATTTTCAATTTTCTTGGTTAGGAAAAAAAGAGGTCAATACTCATTTTGTGTGGATGTCCTTTTGAACGCAAAAAGCTTTGACTTACTTGGCCGGCAGCCCCGCAAATCATAATCGACTCGGACGAGTGCCACCCTCTCCAGTTTAATCCAATTTGCAAGCCCATCTCCGTGACCCAGTGGCTCAGCATTAATATGGCAAACGCAGACCTCACCCTGCTGAAGAAGCTTCTATTGGCAGGGTTCAGCCCGCACACCTCGAGCACCGACAGGGACTCCTTTATCAAGGCTTTGTCGCACATCTTCCAAGATTGGGGACAATCGTGGTGAGTGCTGCAGCAGCGCCTCTATTTATTACCAACCCATGACTTATTCACGAGAAAATAGGCGGGTGCAGGCTCGACTAAACTTTAGGCGCTAAGTTTTTTCGTGCTGGAAGTACATGCTGGTTTATTCATAAAATTTACGTCTTGTTTCTTAGAACAAAAATACCGTAATTACAATCTCCGCGAGGAATGTTTTTTTAATTTCTTAGCCGGTCTGCCATAACCTTCTGAATTAATATTTTACCCACAATTCAAAAATTACTTAGTCTGAGGTCAAGTTTGGGTTTTAGGAAAAGAAAAAATTATAAAGACTTAAATCAGACGAATATAATTTGCTTTTGTTTGTCGGTAAAAAATATTTAATTTTTTTTAAATTTCTCTCTTACTCGGTAGGTTCTGATTATTTATGAAAATAAATAAAAATATTTTGATGACATTGTTGCCCATTTTGAAAATACAAAGTTTTTTTGTTGCGTTACTTTTTGATTCTTTTTGCAAAATACAGGATGCACACAAAGCCTTCCTCTGGAAAACTTAAAATCTATGTTAGATACAGAAATGGAGATTTTAGCAAATGATACCTCAACTTGCACTTTGACATGTGCTTAATTTGTTACCTGGAGAACATCTAATTAATTTTCTATTTTATGTCAACTTCTCTTCTGTTTCCATCTCTAAATCATCTTATCAAACTTATTCTGACTTTTAGGACTTCAACGTTAAGAACATTATTTTTTACATTGTGCCTAGTGTTAGCGATGGTGTTGGCGCGTCCTTTAAAATCCTACTATTTGAAAAAAAGTCACAAACAATCGCACCCCACAATATAGCGGTGCACTATCTTGTTGAAACATTGTCCATGGATGTCAACAAAAAGGAACAATCCAAAAATCTGTTGTGCATCAAGCCTTGCAAAGATTGGCTTATTTAACTTTTGACTCCCAAAATTAAAAATTGTCTGTAAACGTTTTTGTGGGGGTGAAAATTACCTCATCATAAAAGAAATTTACTTCAAGTATACGTCGGTCAATTAATTCTGCAATTCAGAAAGTCAAGACGGCCGTCTAGGTTCGTTTTTTTAATCTTTACATCTGTACATCTCTATGCTCCCTAAAATGTCATTAAATTTAAGGAAAAAGCTCGTTTTATGTATTCCCCTACACTAGAAGTTGTGATGTTGGCTTTCTTTCATCGAATAACTTTCAATTGCAGCATTATCTTTTATTAGTCATTGTATTATCCTTTTTTCTACAAGGAGTTATAAGCTGGGGTTCAGGAGTTTTGGAAAGGATCGTCATCTTGGTTTCAAATATCTCTCCAGAATACAACACAATAGCAAATTATTTGTAATATTGTATGCCCACCTATATAATTTGCGGTGCCTTCACTAATTAAGGTCTTAAAATTAGTTTAATATTAAGACCTATCATTTCATTCTGCCCCTTTCTCTTGAGTTGGACGGTGCCATGTATAATTTTTATTTATACAAGTAGTTTCGACGTTGACTTTCTTCTTGAAGATAATTAGAAATTGCACCCCAAGAATTTTTTCTACACTTTGAATACATAATAGGATAAAATATTACGTTTGCTTTCTTTATCTTCGACTACTTTGAATCGAATGTTACGTGCCTCTCTGCAAACAAATTCAAATTGTACAAAAAGATTTTTTTGCTGTGGAGGCAGTTAGCTCACATTTAACTTATAGTTTATCCAATATGTGTGTGCTAAATAGTTAATCTACAAAAATGTAAAGAAACTACTTATTTGTCTTCGAAATTCGTTATGTCTAAAGAAAAAAACTAAGAATCGTACTATACGATGTCACAACTTGTATTCACTTTATATATTTATTTAATCACAATTTTTAAAATTATTTTACCGTTTTTGTTGTCTCCAGCCCCAATTCAATTATTTAATAGCCATTGGCAAAAGCTTTTAGACCGGGGCGATTCGGGTTGGGCTTCTCTCTGGCGAGCTGCTTAAAGTAGCCCGCGAACATGTTAGCCTGGCCGTTTATCTTCAAATCCAGGCCGAACTGCTTCATGGTGTCCAGCACAAGGGGGTACAGGTGCTGCAGGAGGCCGTGGTCGAGGGTTGGGAACAAGTGGTGTAGAGCGTGGTCTCCGAAGGTGACCAAAACGAGGAAATGGTTCCCGAGCACCTCCTTTCGATCCGCCACACAGTCCAGTTGGTTTACGCCCCAATCCTTATCCTCTTCAGACCTAAAACCCAAATTTTGCAAAACCTCTGCAGTTACGAGGGCTTCAGCCGCACCTTCCCGTATCTCCGTCCATGAAAACTTCTGGGTGGTAATGATTGTTAGTGAACCCGACGAAATCGAAGCAAAACCCCCCAACCGCAATTATAAACTGCCACATCAACAAAGTTGAGAGCAAGGACTGTCCAGAAAAAATATGCATAACCGTCGGCATTAAAAATGGTAAGACATCTCGAACTTCCAGCCGTTTAGCCTTCCAAAAGAATAATAACTTATGTATCCTAGAGTAATTTAACATTAAAAACGTTATAAATTTTGGGTTAAATAGTACTTTACTTTATGAAAGTATCAATGAAATGTCTGGTAGGCCAAATAATTAAAGGTAAATATACCCAAGAGCCGTATTTAACTATAAAGGACTTTTTCTGAGGATAAGTCACAGAGAAAGGTTCCATTACAATCGCTTGCAAGTCCGCAATTGTATTAGTGAACAAATGGTGACTCAACACGTGGCTTATTCTCCAACTTCTCGAGTTCTCCATACAAATATCTCCATAGTACATTCTAAAGTTATCTCTTTGATGGCTGTAATTATGAGCTGCAGTGGCAGTAAAAGTCACCAAGGCCCCCGATATAACAGCCAGACCAAAACTCCAACACCTGACCGCTACAATTGCTGTAACAAACATCGCAGCTATTAGCGCATCAGAATACTTATCCGACAGTTTTGCCGAATCCTTTGGAAGAGTCTTTAAAACCTTTCTCGCTTTACGCTTTAACGTCCGGTAAAACCCGTCTTCCTTGAAGGTATACGGAGAAGCTCGCGGAGATTTAGCTTTTCTGACATGATAATTCTTTATCATGTCTTCAGGAAGTGCAGATAGGTGGTGAGATTCAAATGCTTCAGTTATGTCGGTGCCCTAAAAAGCGTCTTTAGAACCATCAAAAGATAACTCACCGGTATTACCCGCGTTTCTTCCAGCCAAAACTGGCCCCCGGGGTGCGTCGTGATAAAATCCGAAAGATCATAGAGCTCATCGTGGATTCTCCAGAATCCTTCCGCCCCATCGATTGCTCTTTTGTCGTCCAGCCAACTGTCCACGTCGTTGTGAAAGGTCTTGCTTGGGGGTGGAGTTATCCCAACCGTAGATACGTGTGGTGGCATGACTGTCTAAAGTATCTTCTTAAAGCGCATAATTGTTTTTTGAAGAACTAACCTTATATGATAACCTTTTCAAATTTTATCAAGCAGTATTTGAGTTAAAGTACCAACATCAAGCACATTTTTATATTTTCTATTAGCCGAAATAATATTGTTGATAAAAATGAAGTAATAAACGCCTAATTCATGTACGTATCTATTATCGCAAACAAAATTAGAGGTCACAGCAGCATACAAATAAGCACACCGCAAGTGCGCTATCTACACTTGAACTTCCAAAGTCTAAAATAACATTCACCGTTTTATTGGTTTCGGACTATCGCGCTTTGGTTTTACTCGCGCCAACTGTTTGAAGTAGCCTAGAATCATGTTAGAATGAGGTATCATGCGGATGCTAACGCCGAATTGCTTCATCGTGTCCTCAACTACAGGAGTTAGCTTTCCCAGAACGCTGTGATCCAACGTCGGAAACAAGTGGTGCAGGGCGTGGTCTCCGAAGCTGATTAGGACCAGGAATTTGTTCCCCAAAATTTCGCGCCGGTCTGCAACGCAGTCCAGCTGAAAGATTCCCCAGTCTCTAGTATCGGTTACTGGCCTGAAATCAAAAAGTCCAAAAATAATCCTTCCGTTAAGAGCGGATCTACCTTGGAGCATCTCCATCGAGGAAAATTTTAGGATGAAAATGTCCTGTGGTGTAGCCAAGAAAACTGAAAGTAAAGCTTCCAGTAGATTCGATAAACAGCCACAATGCTATGGTATTTAGGACGCCTTGTCCTCCAAAAGCACACATTAAAAACGGCAGAACCAATGGTAGAACATCGGAAAAACTCAATTGTTTAGTTTTACCACAAATGAACAGCTGTGACAGCCTGAAATATTGTATTACACAAAAGAAACCCAATAACATTACGTAAAAGACCTTAAAATAACACCGACGTAAAGTAAATTTGGCCAAAGTAACAGGGGTGTGTAGATCCAAGTTCCATAGCGAACCATTAAGGGCTTCGGTTGCGGATAAAACAAAACGAATGGCTCGGAGAAATAGGCTTGAGCATCCAAAACCGTATTTGTATACAAATGGTGGCTCAAAATATGCAATATCCTCCATTCCCTACAACCACCAATAATAATTAACTTTACTTTTTGAATTACCCTTGTATAATCAAACCGAGATTGCATTAAACACATATCGCTGTAGTACATTCGAAAATTATCTCTCTGGTGAGTGTAATTATGCGAAGCCACAAGGGTGAAACCAAGAAGAATTCCTGACAGAAACGATAGACCGTAGCTCCAAAATGTGCTTGCTAATATGGCGGAAGCAAACGTCCCAAGCAGTAAAAGATCTGTAGTCAAAGTTGAAAACTGTTGTTTCTTGGGCATTTCCTTCAGTTTCTTTCCGATTCTTCTCTTTAAAACTCTATAAAAACCGTCATCTTCAAAAGTAAACGGCGAGCTCCTAGTGGTTCGCGCTGCTTCTCTGATGTAATACATCCGAAGAAGCCGCTCCGGTTTCGTTGATATGTGATGGGACTCGAATGCCTCCGTTATGTCTATTCCCTGAAAATCTAAAGAATCTTGGAACTTTCGATAATTGTAACGTATAATAACCTTAGTAGCCTCCAACCAAAACGGTCCGCCGGGATGCTTCTTTACGAAACTTGTGAGATCATACAATTTGTTGTGTATCCTCCACAGCCCTTCAGCCCCATCCGTCTTCCTTTTTTCTTCCAGCCACAGGTCGCCGCTTTTTAGAAAGTAGCGCCTGTGGGCTGGACTTTTAAAGCCCAAGCTGGATTTGTGGTCTAGCTTTTTGAAAACCGACAAGACCTCAACGAATATATTTAAATTTGCTGCCAAAATGCTGAAATTGTAATTAATAAAAAAAAATAAGCAACACAAAATAACAATTTCTTACTCAATCATCTGTTTAGCATATTTTGAAGTTTTCTTTCCTAACATTTATTTGACTTTTAACACAGTAAGGGAACTCGCTAGATAACCAATCAATACACTGGTTGACAAGAGTGACATATTATAAAAGTATTAAACAAAACATAATCTATCTTTTACACTAGATGTCCTGGAAGTAATATAATAATGCGCTCGTTTTAAATATTTGTTCGTCGAGTACGAGCAGTGAATCGGTTCGGATGTCACGTACGCCGTCCGATAACAGTGCTATACGCTTGACCTTAGCTATATCAACTCTTTACAAACGCAGTAAGTTTAAAATTGATTTTATTTTAATATATTTCAATAAAAATTGCAACCCATGCAATTAAAATGGATCAAACAGCGCAACAAAAGCGCAAATTCGGCGATCTATCACCACCTATAAATGAAGTTCAAAAACGTTATGCATGGACAGCTCAAAACCTCCTAGAAAACAATAAATACTATCTTCCGCCACACCTGGAAACTTCCCTAACCGATAAACAATCTTCTGAAGAAGAAACAGAAAATAACCAACCCGATACGACAAAATTAAAATTCCACCAATCTATCTGCCCAATGCAGTTAATCACCAAGCTCTTGTAGAAGACATCAAAAAACACGCAACTGGTGCGTTCACAACTACCTACAACGTATCCACACTACGAATAAACTTAACAAAAGACGAAGATTATCGGAAATTAACTAAATTCTACAGTGATAACCAAATACAGTACCACACTTACCAAAATCCCAACGATAAACCCTTATCAGTAGTCATCAAAATGTACCACTTTCCTTAACAGACCAGGAAATCAAAAACGAACTCATAACCAATAAAATTCCAGTTCTAAAAGTAGCACGACTGTACACAAAAGAAAAAAAACCGCTGCCAGTCTGCGCAGTTGACCTCACCAAAAACGAAGAAGCAAAACGTATATTCACGTTAAAAGCAATATTCTACTCTATAGTAACAGTCGAAGAAAGAAGAAAATCCAAGATCATCCCCAATGCTATAGATGTCAGCAGTATGGACATACCAAAACTACTGCACTCAAAAATATACCTGCGTCAAATGCGCAGGCGACCATCAACATACAGAATGTAAAACGACCCAATGACCCACCAAAATGTGCAAACTGTGGAGGAGGCCACAGTGCAAATTATCGCGGTTGTCCCCACCATATTAAATTACTGCGGCAACGTACCAAAACCTCGATCCCCACCCCAAAACCCAACTACTTCCGAAATTCGGAAGTTAACAACGAACAGACCTATGCAAGCAGAACCCAAAGTGGACTTAATCACAACACCATCAAATCAGACCCAGCCAACAACATTATACAGCTCCTCCTTGAACTACTCACACCTCACCTCGATCAAATTAAATCGTTTATCACAAATACTCTCCTACCCATGCTCTTTAATAGACTATAACCAACCAAAACCAATTCAGTGCTTAACAATCCTCAACTGGAATGCTAATGGGCTCCAAAACCAGCGATCCCTAATCATTGCCTTCCTAGCTAGACACAAAGTAGACATCGCTTGCATTACTGAGACGCACCTAGACGACACAACCAGCTTTAATATCCCAGGTTACCACGTCTATCGAAAGGACCGGAACGCCCCGATTGCGTCAGGAGGTGTAGCAATTCTAATAAAAAGAAGGTTTAAGCATACGCGACTGCCCGACATCCCTAATTTAAATAGTGAAATGACCTCCGTCCAAGTTACACTTGATGACAATAGTACAGTAACAGTAGCAAGCGCCTACAGGCAGCCAAATAAAAAACTAGTACCCGAAGACATACAAACAATATTTAATACAAATCAGCCGCTATTGGTCATTGGTGATATAAATGCCAAACATACCTTATGGGGCTGCAGAGCATCCAACCCTGAGGGTAAAAAGTTAGAGAATTTGGCAACAGCAAATTCCTTTCAGATATTAGCACCGGACGAGTACACTTATTACCCGTATCGAAGAGACCACGAGCCAGACATACTTGACATAGTTCTGCAGAAGAATTTTAACAAGCCGCTGTACCAACAAGTCATAACCGAACTCAACTCAGACCACATTCCTGTCTTAGTGTCCTTTACAAATAACCCAGTACCGAAGCTAATAAACGGCAAAATGAACTGGGATCAATTTGAAAAAATACTAGAAAACAAAATATCATGCCCCACAAATATCCATAACCAAGAAGAAATTGACGCAACGATTGCCAATCTCACCACATTGATTAGCGATAGTGCACGACAAGCATGCACACCAGCGCGTGTAACAGCCCTACCAGAGTACAATTACCCTCTGAGGCATCTAATTAACCTAATCAACGAGAAAAGTCAACTCAGGCGTGAATGGCACCGAACTAGAAGTCCTTCAATCAAAAACCGACTAAACAACCTTGCCCATAGGATTAAAAGAGAACTCGATCTACTCAGAGTCAACACCTATCAACAACACATAGCCAACTTTAGCCCAGGGACAGGGGTTATGGAAAACAACCAAAAGATCCTAAACCAAAGAGATGAAATGCCTACACTAACAAACGACACAGGCACTGACAACTACATAACAGATGAAGATAAAGCTTCCGCTTTCGCCCTACACCTTGAAAGGACCTTCACTCCTATCATCACTTGCACTCCAACACACCTTAACCACACGATAACCTGCATTGAAACAAACGTGCCGCACCCCGATAGAATTAAGCCCACCTCCCCAAGGAACTTAAAACTCACATAGACACACTCTCAACCAAAAGTCTCCCGGACATGATCTACTCACAAATTCTATTCTCCAGCACCTTCCCAAGAAAGCCCTAGCCAGCCTAAGCACAATCTTTAATGCCTGCCTAAGGCTAGGCTACTTTCCTAGCATGGAAACATGCCCAAATTCTAATGTTTCCAAAACCGGGCAAAACAAAACAAAAATAAGTAGTTATAGGCCAATAAGTCTTCTCACCACCCTGTCCAAACTGCTGGAAAGAATCATTCAAGTTAGACTAAATGCCGTTATTGAAAACCAAAACACAATCCCTACCTTTCAATTCGGATTTAGAAAAGGCCACTCTACATATCATCAAATACAACGTATAAGCGAACTTATCGAGCGTGGCTATGAAAACAAAGTCTACACTGCGGCCTTATTTCTAGACATCTCACAGGCCTTTGACAGAGTGTGGCTTGAAGGTTTAAAGCTAAAAATCCTAAATATTGACATGCCTCCCTATCTAAAAGCCATTTTATTCTCATTTGTCGAAAACAGAACCTTTGCTGTACGAGTGAACTCCACGCTATCACAAACCAAAAATATCCATGCAGGTGTTCCGCAGGTGACCTGCCTGAAACTAAGGCAACTCTCGCCACCTTTGCGGATGACACAGCCATCTTCACTCAAGCATCGTCATTGGACGAAGCAGACAAGCTCTCCAACAAGCCACAAACCAGCTTTCTCGCTGGTTTCAACAGTGGAATACCCAAATAAACCCAGATAAATGCCAAGCAAAAATATTTACTCTTAGACGAATGACGAATCCCAACCTAGTTCACATTAATAATAAACCAATACCGTGGAAATCCAACCATTCAGCAGTCAAATACCTCGGTATTTACCTGGACACACGGCTGAGTTGGGGCTTTCACATTAACCAGAAATTAATCCAGGGATATGCCAGACTCAAACAGCTGTACCCACTAATTAACCGTAAATCTTCCCTAAAAATTGAATGCACTATGCTGTTATACAAAACCCTGCTACGACCACTAATACTATATGGATCACCGATATGGTGCAACACGTCTCAAACCAACTTACGCAAAATACAGAGGTTCCAGAACAAAGTGCTACGAATTGCAGTCAACGCGCCCTTGTACATTCGGAACACACAGCTACACCAAGAATTAGGAATCATGCCCATTGAAGACTACATTAAAAAGTGCAAAAAGTTTATAATCAACTCAAGTGCGTGTAGTGGTGCGGTTCATTATGAACTCTTTCGAACAAAGATACACACAAGACTCAAACGTCAACTACCCCAGGACATTATATTAACCGATCGTGAAAATTACTGAAACAGTCACTGAAATGTTTGCTGAGACAGCTAAAAGTCTCCTTATGTTATGTAATCAAAGTCATGTATATAATTTACACAACATCACTGCTATGTATAACAAAATTGTATTTGTTGATCTAGCAATAAATGTAACCTTTAAAAAAAATTTGTTATTATTGTTAAAAGAAGAGGCTTGCCATCATTCTTTCAGGTGGTGGTGTAAAGCACGCCAGAATTATTTGGGTGAAACTAGAGAGAAGCATTATTTTAATAAACTAGAAATAAAGCAATTAATATAACAAATAATAAGAAAAAGGTTGCCATCATTCTTCCAGGTGTTGCTATAAAGTACTAGGCAGTACGTGTGATGCATTAGATTCACTGCGACTACTATAATAAAAACCCCTCTTTATATATTTCTAAATAATTTTAATAGATGTAGCCTGACATCATTATTTCAGGCTGTAAAGCACACTAAAATTATATGGGTGTAGCCAGAGTTAGGCTGTATATGTGACACATCAGATTTACTGCAAACAAAATAACAACGGGCTCTCTTTATATATTTGTTATTAACTTCATGTTGTCTGTCCGTCCGTCCGTCCGAGCAAGAACTCGAGAACGGCAGGGAATTTCCAAATTCTGTTTTCACCAATCGACAGGTGACCAAAAAGGCTTGTTTGCTAGTGATTTTGAAACTGATTGGTCAAAGGTCAATTAGAGGGTTCTCAAATTTGGGAGACTGCTTCGCCACTTCGCTATGCGTTGCTAGCTTTGCAGGTTTATTATTGTTAATAGAAGTGGCCTGTCATCAAACTTTCAGGCGCTGCTGTAAAGCAAACCAAAATTATCTGTGTGCAACTAGAGCTAGGCTTTATGTGTGATGCGATAGAAGCACTGCAACTAATCTAATAACGAGCTTTCTTTATATATTTGTTATTATTGTTATTTAAGTTGCTTACAATCAATCTTTCAGGTGCTGCTCAAAAGCTAACAAAAGCTAATTAGTGTAGCTAGAACTAGGCTGTATGTGTGATACATTAGATGCCCTACAACCAATATAATAATAAAGCCTCATTATATATTTGTTACTATTGTTAATATAAGTGAACTGCCATAAATCTTTTATATGCTACTGTAAAGCAAATCAAAGCTCTCTATATATAATTGTTACTAATTTTAATAGAAGTTGCCTGCCATCAATCTTTCAGATGCTGCTGAAAACCAGACCAAAATTATTTGTGTGCAGTTACAACTAGGATGTATGTGTAATGCATTAGATGCTCCATAACTAATATAATAATAAACATTCTTTATATAATTGTTATTATTGTAAAAATAATAAGCTTGCTATAATTATCTCATGTGTTGAAGTAATACACAGCTAAATTCGTTGTGCTGCTGGAGCTACACATAATGTGTGATATATTAGATGGTCTGCAACTAATATAATAATAAACTTTGTTCATATATTTGTTATTACTGTAAAGATAATGAGCCTGCTATCATTACTTCAGGTGTTGAAGTAAGACACAGCTAAATACATTGGTCCTGTAACCTAGACAGCAAACTCAGAATTGCTGAAAAACTAAGGACAGTTGCCATAGAAATACATTTGCAGGTTGGCACTGCGCTAAAGCCCCTGTAACACGGGCAGCACACGAGAAATTATTGTAAAACTTTAAAAAGTTGATGTAATAATACATTAGCAGCATGACGCTTTTTTAAAATCCTGTAACCGTGAAAGCTGTATAACTAAGCACAATATTTGTATTAATATATTTGCAATTCGGATCTAAGCTGAAGCTCCTGTAACCCAAACAGCAAATGCAAAATTGCTGAAAAACTAAGGACAACTGACGTAGAAATACATTTGCAGTTTTATATTGTGCTAAAACCCTGTAACACGGACAGTACATGAGAAATTATTGTAAAGCTTTAAGCAGTTGATCTAATAATACATTAGCAGATCGGTACCCCTTTAAAAACCCTGTAACTCTGAAAGCAAACGCAAAATTCCTGTAAAACTAAGCACAATATTTGTATTAACACTTTTGTCGTTTGACTCTAAGCTAAAGCTCCTGTAACCCAGACAGCAAACCCAGAATTGCTGAAAAACTAAGGACAGTTGACGTAGAAATACAGTTGCAGTTTGACTCTGTGCTAAAGCCCCTGTAGCACAGACAGCACACGAGAAATTATTGTAAAGCTTTAAGCAGTTGATGTAATAATACAATAGCAGTTCGATACTCTTTTAAAATCCTGTAACCCTGAATTAAACGCAGAATTGCCGTAAAACTATATTTGTTATTACTGTAAAGATAATGAGACTGCTATCATTACTTCAGGTGTTGAAGTAAGACACAGCTAAATACATTGGTCCTGTAACCCTGACAGCAAACCCAGAATTGCTGAAAAACTAAGGACAGTAGAAATACATTTGTAGTTTCATACTGTGCTAAAACCCTGTAACACGGAAAGCACACGTGAAATTATTGTAAAACTTTAAGCAGTTGATATAATAATACATTAGCAGAATTGCTGTACTAGTAATGTTTTCGCACGCTGTTTGAGAAGTTGCAGGAGCGAGTTGTTAAAATTGCGAACGTATTATTGTTGTTCGATTTCGAAACAATTTATCAGGTTACCTCACTCGCTTCGAGTTCTATCATTGTGGAAAATATCATAGTGATCGATTTCGTAGTAAAAGCGCTACATATGCAACAGACTGACGGAGAATGTCGCATTCACCCAGTGTATACCAGTGTATAAGAGCAGTCGCTAGCTCCTGCAAAAACTAAACACAATATTTATATTAATACATTTGCAGTTCAACTCTAAGTTAAAGCTACACATAATGTCTGATATATTAGATGATCTGCAATTTATATAATAATAAACTTTATTCATATATTTGTTATTTCTTGTAAGGATAATGAGCCTGCCATCATTATTTTATGTGCTGAAATATTACACAGCTAAATTTGCTGGTGCTGCTGGAACTACACGTAAAGTGTAATATAGATTAGATGCCCTGTAACTAATATAATAACGAGCTCTCTATATATATTTGTTACTATTGTTAATACAAGAAGCATGGCATTAATCTTACAGGTGCTGCTGAAAAGCAAACAAAAATTATTTGAGTGCAGCTAGAGCTAGGCTGTATGTGTGATGCATTAGATGCTCCGCAACTAATATATAAGGTGCTCTCTTTATATATTTGTTATAATTGGTGTTAGAAGTGGACTATTATTCTTTCAGGTGCAGCTTTCACTGCTTAAGAACAACATTGAGGTAAGATCTATCTTATTTATCTTAGATATTAATGCTTTTACCGATACATAACTTCATAAAACAGTATAAACAAACTAGGCGCAAATTTATATTATGCCGTTTATGTGTTTTTGAAACGTGGGGCACATTCGGACAAATCGGGTGGGGCAGCTTCGGACTGTCCGAATGTGCCCCGTTTTCCCCATTTTACAAAAAAATCATACTGTTGAGAAAAAACTCCATTTTACAGTTCATTTCACTTTCTAGGGTGATCCGTAAATGCATTAAAAAGAGAAAACGCCCTGATATTCCCAAAAATAATTTGAAAACGGCTGTTAAATCCATGCTCAATCGCCAAATGTCGATTCGTATGACTGCAAGCACTTTTAATATACCAAAGTCAACTCTTCATGATCAACTTGTAAAAATGAAGAAAAAGAAAAACGTGGCCGACGCGGGAAATGAAAGCAGTAATTCAGATGAGGATGCATCTTCATTATGGAAGTACGCTACCCGTCAAATATTCTCTCCACGAGAAGAAGAACAGTTGGAAATTTACTTGAAACAATCATCAAAAATATTTTATTGACTGACTTACAAGTCCACGCGGCAGCTGGCATATGAATATGCAAACAAGTTGAGCAAAAAAATTCCACAAATTTGGAATGAAAATAAGATGACTGGAGAGTCGTCGCCCAAGACTTTCCTACTGCAAGGCGGAAAACACCAGCATTTCATGAGCAGCAGCTTTCAACAAATCCAATGTCGATTCGTTTTTCAAGAATTACACGGAAGTTCAAGCCAAATATAATTTTCTCCCTAATCGCATTTGGAATACCGACGAAACCGTTCTTCAGGTTCCTAAAGTTATTGCCGCAACAGGGACAAAAGGAGTGGGTCAGTGCGTCTCATCTGAAAGGGGCGTATTAGTTACAATGTGTGACTTTATTTCTGCAATTGGAAATACCATACCTCCAGCATACGTACTTCTTCGTGCTCGTATGAAGGGCCAGTTCATGTTTGGTTCAGTTCCTTAGACAATAAGTTTTGCAGACAAGTCAAGTTCAAAAACATACTGGTTCTAATCAAAAAAATCCAATTTTTTGTTGCTTGACAATCATGAAACACACACATCACTCCAGGCTATAAACTATTCTCGTGAAAATGGTATAGTTCTCCTTTCATTCCCCCCTTATTGCATCCACAAAATGCAACCACTTGACAAGGGCATTTATGGGCCATTTAAGAGCAGATGGAAGGCTGCTTTTAATGACTATAATTTCAAATCCTGATAAACCAATTGGAATTTAGGATATTGCTAAACTCACTGCAGATCCCTATTTGCAAAGCTTTACACCCAAAAACATCATAAGCAGCTATTTTAGTACAGGCTTGTGGCCTGTTAATTCTATGATTTTTGGTGATGATGATTTCATGGGGTCGTCTGCCACAGATCGGGCAGATCCGGAAATTCGAGGGAAGGGGTCTAAAATCTCATCAATTTCTATTCTGGACGATTTCTTTACTTCGTCTATCCGCATGAGCGCTATCGGTGTGGTCAATTCTGAACTGGATAAAGTAACCCTGATGAGTAGAAAATGTTAAATGACTTGATAAGTCAGCGCACGAAACCGAAAATTAAAATGTTATCCGTCGAAGTCATCATCAGATCATCCCCAAAAGCGGCCCCCAGAAAAACGAATGAAAAGTTTCGACTAGATAAATCGAGCATACCGGAGAAGGAGACATGAGACGAAATTTTCTGACAATTTGTCCGATCTCTCAGACGAATTTCCAGACGATGACGTTGTCCTTAAGCTGTTGGATGACGATGTAATCCATTGTAATGATTACGTACTCGTCAAATACTCGACCAAGAAAAGAACACTTTATTATATGCGCAGGGTGGAATCTTGCAATAATGACGACTCCTACGTCGTGAATTTTCTCAGAAGGTATAAAAGCGCCTTCCGCTTTCCGGATTTGCAGCACATTTCGAATGTCTTCAGAGAAGATGTAGCCTCGAAAATACCTAATCCCGAGGCAGCAACAGGAACTTCAAGAATATCTTGGCTTTTCAAATTTGATGTCAATTTTTATGGCTATAATGTTCAATAAACCTGTTTATGATATACTTTCTTTTATTTATTTAAAAATAAATAAATTCTGAATTTTAGAAGACTTGTCCATATCTACCCCACTACTTGTCCGGATGTACCCCACTATGGGGCAGTTTCGGACAAACGTATATTTCAAGACAAAAATTAACTGAACAAAAACCACTGCATTTTTCTGTTTAAAATAAAGTCAACATGTTGGAAATAGATTAAGGTCTCGAATTAAGTCCTGAATTATCTCTTGTTTTTGAAATATTGAAGTTTGAAAAAACGTGTCCGAACCTGCCCCACCTTACTCTTTATGTGTTATATAAGATGCTCTTCAACTAATATAATAATAAGCTCTAATTATATATTTGTTATTAACATAAAAATAAAGGCCTGCCATCATTATTTCAGGTGTTGCTGTAAAACAAACAAAAGTTATTTGGGTGCTGCTGGAGCTAGGACGTATGTGTGATGCATTAGATGCACTGTAACTAATATAGCAACGAGCCTTTTTATATATTTGTTGTTATTCTTAGGAAAAGAGGCTTCTCATCATACTTCATGTGCTGCTGTAAGGGACTGCGAGTAAACTTTGACATTACAGGATTTATTAAGATAGTGCACTATTACTGAAAATAACAATTAAATTGTTTTTGTTAGCAAGCCGATTTACAACAGCAGCTAGTCCGGGTAAGGTAATTGCTAATCCGATATTGTTTTACAACGTTTCATTTCCCACTTGCTACAATAACTAAATTTTAGAAATTTCTATTTTAGGTTTTCTAACTTGGACTATTGCCTAATGTACCACACGATGTATGGAAGCACTTGGCAGCGAAATCATTCACATTTATGTTTTTTTGTTGTTGTTTTAAATTTCTGGTAGTTTTTTATAATAAATAATTGGTGTGCGTGTTGTGAAGTGACTAAAGTAAGTAGTCTTGTAGTCTTTTTTTAACTCGTGCAGTGGATCTATTGGTTCAATTGAATTTCATCGTTGATTATTTTACTATATGTATTCTAGTCGGTGTATCTGTAATAAAGTGAAACTAGTTTTATCGCTTTTTTTCTTCTGATGGGTACTTTTTTCTGCCGGGCGGTAACGGTGTTCTACCAAGCTTGTGGCTACCTAACAGCGAAAATCAAAACACGTTAACTCTCACCGTTTTCGAGATCCCAAAATATGTTTTCGATTTTCAGCCGCCATTTCGACCATAAAGTCGTGAGGGTAGCGATGCAACTCTTGGAGATTTTTATTTATATTTTACTCAAACTATCAATTTATGGTGGTGCGGTTCAAAGAAAATATTATTGACTCCTCCAATGACTAGAACAAAAAAATTTATATGCTTTACATTTTATTCTTATTCATCTATTTCTTGTGTTCTTATTATTAGTACAATGAATGGAAGACTCACCTTTGCTGAATACATTCGAAGCGAAGCTCTTGTACCCCTGGTGGTTACATTCTTCTCGTTTCTTATAATGCCGTAGAATTATCACCTTGTATAATTTAAATGGCCTTTGGTGAACATCGGCCTTTTTATGAAAAGCAGTTAAAAGGCATCGGGTTTGTACACTTTTACACAAATGGTACCAAATGTTCGGATAAAGTTTATCGAGAGTCTGAAGTTTATACAACAGATTTTCCAAAAGTATTTAAAACCAAAAAAGCCTTCTGATGACACAATATGCTACGTAAGATTTTAGCATTTTTAAATTTTACGGATATGCGGTGTATCGAATGTAGAACTAGAAATTAATTCCTAACTTTAAGGAGGTCACAAATATATTAATTAATATTTGTGTATGGTTGCCATAACTTTTTCGTTTTTCTTTGAAATTTTCAGCGAAGATTTTTGAGTTATTTCGCACAGCTTCTCAACCGATTTTTCAAAGAATAAGAAAAATAACTCGACTAGAAAAAACTTTATTGGCACAGCAAAAAATGATCAAAATACAGCAACGAAACAAACATAAAAAACAACACCGGTATAACTCTAAATCACCGGGAATCAACTAAAAATGAACAGTCTAATATTTAGTAGCCTGGTACTTGCGAGTCCAGTAGAGTATGGATGAACAAGATGGGAATGTTCCTCCATTCCTCCTTGATTTAGGCATAGTTGCCTTCTGGATTCTTGGCATTTTTGCCAACCAGACGACGCTCCAGCTCTTCCCAGAGGCCCTCGATGATATTTTGGTCAGGGAATTGGCGACGACGAGCAGACCAGTCTTGGACATGCTTCGAACGATGTTTGTAATCATTATCCTGTTGAAAATTTAAGCATCTGCCTATGTTTTGCATGGCATATAAACGCATCATGTTCTTGAAATTGTTCTACCGTGGATTCTTCTGAAGAGGCCCAAATCCGGACACAACTCCAAACCATAACGCTCCCGCCTCCGTACTTCATCGTAAGAATATGTTACTTGGGATCGTAATTAGTGCCTTGGAAATGATGAATATACTAAATCCCGTCTACAGCGAACAACACATATTTACATTCTTTTTGTCATTCTAGAGAACATTTTTCCACTATTTCCCCGTCTAGTTCTCGTGTGCCTGTGCCAACTTCTTGTTTGTTTTCCTGTTCTTTGCCGAAAACATCAACTTTTTCACCGGACGACGTCCATTAAGTCCAGCTTGCTGCAGACGACGACCTGATAGTACGAACAGATGATTTCGGGTCCAGCAGGTCAAATAATTAACAAGAAATATCATATATATATATATATATATATATATATATATATATATATATATATATATATATATCAATCATGCTGATGAATCTCGAGGCAGTCTTGGGATAACCGGTCTTGTACTTCTTCAGAACACCATCTTGGATCCTTTAGCGCATCAGAAAATGGAAATGGTGCTCTTGTAGAGATTGAACTGTGCTGCAAACTCACAGAGATTTTCACCATGGGCATGACCGTTGGCATTTACCTTCTAGATATCTGGAGATATACAGCGGTAACCGGACTATATATGACACGACTATTATTATTTTAAAAATGGAAAAAACTAAAAAAAATAATAAAAAGGACGTAAAATACGAGTTGTTTAAAAGTCAATAAAATGGTAATTTTCACTTATTACAGTGATTTACACGCCGTTATCAGCAGGTGCTAGAAAACGTCAAAATTTTCATTCGCATAATTGCAGAATGGCGTCAAAACAGTGTCTGCAAATTGGAAAAAAATTCATCAATACATAAAAAAGCAATAGTCACTGTAACTCCTAGCAAACGCCAACGTTTTTTTTTATAGAGAGGACTTACAAACATTCAAGATTGGTACGCTCGCACTTGTATGGTAATATTATGCAGAGATGGTCGACCAACCGCTCGAGCTCTACATGGGGAAGTATAAGAAATCAAAATCGATAACGCAGTAATCTGTACACATCGTAGAATTTGGTAGCAAGGAACAAGACTTCTGTGTGTGGTGATTCTAAGTTCTAGTTTGATTATTTTTGAATTCGGAGCTGGAAGAATGTGACAAATACAAATAGAGAGTTAATAATTAAAGACAGCCCGACTGATATTTCGGCTAAGCTTGGGGGATATGATACGATTCAAATTTAGAATTTGTATGTGCATAGAAAATGTGAGAAGGGACAAGTGAAGTTCGCGCTGTAAACATTTTTGTATTAACCGCAAGTTATACACTGTGTGTTGCATGCAACCGTTATAGATAATCCCACTAACGTGTTGCATTCAAAATTGTGAATTCATCTATTTATTCGTTTGTATCACGCATTCCCATTGTTAGTATAAAAACCAAAAACGTATCCAGTCCGTCACTTAAGGCGAAATGGGCCTATGGTTCTTAATTACGCTGGACCTGGCTGGTGGTTACATTTTCTTCTCAGTAAACAACGCCGCAAAGTTAACTTTTCACAGCAAACCGTTTGTTTCAGTGAAATGCAATTCGCGACCGCCCGCTCGCGAGAATACAAAAACCGACACAAATTTCAAATATGCAGCGAGACTTTGCGAAGAAATTGATATTAAATAAAAACCAAGTCATCGAAACATGCGTGATTGTAGGTATCACCATTAATAGATAAAGCCAAATACATTGTGCTAAGAGAAACATCACTTCAGGTTAAAATTGAACTAGTTATTATATTTTTGTATATTTACATATTCAATCAGATTTATTATAAAATATTTTTTAAATAATTCTAAATTTAGGTAGTTATTTTTGACTCGCTCTATATAACAAAAATAAAATTTACTCCGTGTTAGCACAACCACAGAGTGTTATATAACCATAGTGTTATATATAGAATCGAAGCATAAAGCTTATATTTAACTAATGTACAATTACATATAATTAAAATATTAGGCATAAAATAATTAATACGTAAGGTTGTTAATTTAAAAATGAGCAATGGATAAATGGCTATTGCACCTAACCCTACTTTTGGGTGCATCAGTAGTGTCATGCGAAACGAACACAAGCGGTTGCATTAATTTAACGTTTTCAATCTCGCAAAACGTAGCAAACGACGGCTTCCACAGGTACTGTTAATTAAGGTTACATTAAAGTGCTGTATAAAGCGGCCAATGTTGCAGGGAAGTCAACTGGCTCATCGAGTCGTTAGACCTTGATGAAGAGAACTGGGCTACATGGAACAATTCTCATTGCACTGCGTGCCTGCAGCTGGACGTCCCGCCCGGCATATTCGTCAACCCCGACCAGATCCTTGAACTGACGCGGCTGGGGCAGGTGCGTAGCGGCTTTTTACCACAGCCAATTAACCGAAAAGTTTAGATATCCGCGTATGTCAAAGGAGATGTGAACACTGAAGTGCCGGCACACGAAGCAGACGGTCATGTCGCCTATGTTTTTGTACTCAGTAATAATCTGGAAAAGGTAGCGATGCGGCTGCCGATACACTTGCGGTATCAGAGGGCTGCTATAGCGGGAGGGTAAATTACAGTTGAGCATAGGACTCTAAAGATCGCAACTGTGAGTATTTTTAGTTTTGGTAAGGTAAATTTACCTAGGCCATCCTTGCTGGTTTATTGCCCAATGGATGGGCCACAGATATGTGGCAACTTGCGAAAAGTATATGCTCCGTGCGATGAGAAGGGTAATTATGAATGCGTGTGGCGAAACGTTACATATCAGGCTGTGAGTAACTTTTACAGTGCTTGATTTAAGAACAATTACAAGTGAATTAGTTTCAGCTCTTTGATGAAGTTCAACTGTTTGTTCCTATTGGTGATCTTGATGACTATCCATTGGTTGCCATAGTAACGTTACTACTTGGATGTGCTGGCTCTATATACATACTTTCATTGCTTTCGGCAGCTCCCTTATAGATATTCACATTGATTTGCAATAAAACTAGTAACTGTTTTATTTAATAAATAGACAGTAATGATGATTTGATTCTAACTAAACTGATGTATTTCAGCACATAACTTGTACTTTAATCTGTGAGTTTCAGGCCAGGGAAATATTTGAAACACCTCGTGATACTTATTTTAAATTGTGCAATAATTGTCCTGTTGATAAATGATTAGTTAGCCAAATGTATGTCGAGAATACTTTTCACAGATTTCTATACTACGTATGGAGAAGGAACATTCAAAAACAAAAATTGTATTAATAACAAAAAGTGGAAATAGAGTAAGATAATAGGAAAAGGAAAAAATAGAGGACTAATGAGAGATTCAGAAAAGAATAGTGTATAAGATAATGAAAAGAAAAATTTAAGTAGGTGAATACATTTGTGAAGTGGATTCTGTTAACTAGGAGTAAAAGTAAATTTGAAATTAGCACATATTAACAAAATAGTTTTACTATAAATGAGTGAATACATTAAGAATTTCAACAACAACCAATAGAAATTCTTAATGATAACCTCGTTTTGTCTTAGAGATGAACTGAAGTTTTAGGTGAGACTATTCGAAACGCTACAAAGTTGTTAATTGTATTGGAAAGCAATGGAATAAAATTCATATAAAACAAAAAAGGCACATGGAAATCATCTAAAGCTTGTGAGTTAGTAGGGATGTTTAACAATTAACAGTTAGTAGTGTAGAAAAAAAATTATGAAACACTTGAATTTGGGTTCTTCCATATAATGCAACAGTTTTATTTGTGCTTCTTATGCAAACAGCAGTGGAGAATGAGCGAGTTTTCTTGTTGGTTGCATGCTCAAAGTTTTTCTTTTGAAGAATACCAGATGTTTGTTGCATCCAACTGAACTCTTCTTTAATAAGGTGACAAGAAGAAAGGGTGGAATATTTCGTTGTACTTTATACATCCACCTATAAAAAAATTTTTTTTTTTTTCTTCAGCCTTGTAGTGCCCAGTATTGAGCATAGGCCTCCCTTTTTGGGGGGGATTTGGCAATTAAACGCCACGCAAGCCGGGCGGGTTGGCGAGTGCATAGTGAATGTACTTTTTACGACCGCCAAAGGTGTTTGTATGACGGCCGAGAGGTAAAGGCCTCAACCTGCCAAACTGGCGCATGGCGGCTCCGGGTTCAAACCCGGCAATGACAAAAACATTTAATGCTCTCCGGCCGTCATACCTATAAAAATGAACAATTTAATATATTGTATGACTGTTCAGCTTCATCTTTATGTTTGTGAAGTTGTTAAGTTATTCCTTAAATACTTCTTCTGAAAACATCAACATTTTCAAAGAATTTTCGATATTAATCCATGGGATATATAAAGACAGAATTGATAGTTTATCTAAGCTTATTACGGAAGGAAACTTCCTACAAAATTTAAGGAGGCTTAGTAAGCTTGAGAACAAATTTTTAGCTGTTGCTGAAGCTGTAAGAAATAACATACTCCTTCCAATCATGATTCAAAACAATACTTCTTCATTTTAGAAAAATTGAATTTGAAACACTCCAAAATTGATCTCATTATAACCGATTATGATCAGGTTGCTATTTGCCGGTAATGTATAATTTTTTTCATAAAAAATTAAAGAAAAAACTTAAATAACAATGGGCACAATAAACATTAGCATTAGAGGAACAAAAGGAGCCTCTTAAAAAACTACAGGAAATTGAAAAATGTACTAAAGGCCTCAATGACGTCTTTGAAGTCTGATTTAGATATACCAATGCGACTGAAATTCCCTCAATTTCTAGAGGAGTTCGAATACATAATTATAATAATTTTATGATTTAATGACTATGGAAGGGTGGGTTTGGGGAAAAGTGAAGAAGTGGTTCAACCTTATATCTATACAACAGTGAATAGTTCAGTAATCTTGTCAAGCCCCTTTTTTTGATACTGATTAAGCCCAGAGAGGGAACAGAAACCTATGGTCGAGTTTTCAATGCAATTATACCCACCAGCGAAAGGACATCTTATGCATAACTCATTCTTGTCAAAACGTTCCAAATGAGGCTTTGAAAACTATGGTATTGCTGTGTTGTGGTAAACTTTTTTCAGTATTTGAAGTTGTTTTGAAATGACAAGTACCCATCCCACTCACTATGTGAACTTATCGAAGTATAGAAATAATAAATGAGAAATTTTGTTGTAGTAATTCTTCCTCATTAACTACGTCACTCTTTTAGTTTCTTTTGAGAAAGGGATTAGGTAAACAGATTTTTGTTCAATGAAAGTGCACTTTTTGTCGACATTTTTTTAATACTAGTCATAACATACAATTTGGCATTATAATTTTGCGAACTTTACCTATCAGCCGAGCCTTCCGTGTGATGTTTAAAAGTCTCAGTTTCATACTGAATAGTAGTGTTCAATGTACATGAAGCAGGGCAGTTTTTTTCACCAACTATTTAATATGAAACTTGCACTAGCTATCTCTTATAACTTACTTCTATAACAACTTGTGATTTATAGCTTAATGTAGATACAACTATAAATTAAAGTTTTTAGTCATGCATTCATTGCATGGTTTAGTTTGAACAGACAAATGTGGTGCGTTACATCACAGCTTATAATGGAACAATTAAATGTATTACCCATGTGAGTGATGGTGATGATTCGAACTGACTCGTTAGCGATGCTTCACACTGAACTTTGGTTTTGAGTTTTTATCTAAGCGGACATATGCGTAGTTCACAGGCTTCATAGTTTCGTTTTGTTGTTTTTTTCTTCGAGCGCCGATTCTGAAAAAATCGCATTAGTATGTGTAATACATTACGGAACTATGAGAAACTCAGTTTCATGTCATTTTGCTAATATTATTGAATTATTTGAATACAAGGTCATAAGAATGAGACTAGATGACTTGGAAATGTAAACCATATTAAGAGACTACGAATAAAAATTAATTTTCATTCATATTATTGTGAAGGACATAATAGTACATATAGTCTAATAAAAATTTGTTGGAGATCCTCCATTTTACCTTATTTGATCATAATAATTACGAGTATAATTGACGCTGGTTGTATTACATATCAGACGGTTAAGATGGTCAATGTCTTCTTTGGTGGGAAAGATTAGATGAGTTATGGAAGCGAAAAGTCATTTAAAAAATTTCCACACCGCATTCACAAAAATGTTTTCAATTTAAATCATATTTTGTTGGGCTCAAAGCTGAAATCACTATTTCAAATTTTCAAAACAACCATTTACAATCGATTAAATTTTTTTTCTGGTCAGGAATACTTTTAATGTCAGAAAAAGATGAAGTCTGATAGAAGCCAAACCAAGCGAATAAGGTAATCAAATTCCTGAACCTCACCTTTCACTCAATCGTATTTCTTAACTACCTGCCAAGCAAAAAGTGAGCGATGAAACAAAACAAGTGGAAATTAAAGATCGCTAGATTTGGTGAGTAGGAGGTGTGCAACAAACATTTAACCATTGTTTTGCTCAGGTAGATATTACTTCATGAGGACCATGAGATATAGTGTTGCCTTATTAAAATGCCCTCTTGTGAGGGTAACGGAAGGTTTTCTATTTGTTAAAAGAACTTATCATTTTTTTAAGACGTCCAGGTTCTCTAATTTTAACTGAAATATTCAATGGCTATTATGAAATAAGAAGATGACGTTAGTGGCTTTGTGACTATAATTTTTAGAAAAAAAGGCCAATGGAAAAGTCTGATGTAATAAGAGAAGGACCCAAAGAATCAGAAATAATTTCAATAATTTTATTTAACAGGATTGTCACCGCCTTTTTTATCCTTAATGTTCATTCTTCTTTGTTATTTTATCCTCCATCGTCTATGTTTCTTTTCTTTATTACTTCATTCACTTTATTTTTCCAAGCTCATCTTGGTCTTCATCTTTTTCTTCTTCCTATTATTTATCTGCTACTACTACTCATTCTAACATGTCTATACTATTGTAATTTCTTTTCTTCTATGTAGCTCAATGCACCTGCCCGTGCCTTCAGTCTCTGTCTAATCTCTTGGTTATTTATTCTATCCACACTGATTATCTCGTAGCACCTTTTCCACAGTATTTTACTATTTATGCAGTGGTTTATGACTCAGTTTTATATACCATAAGTCATTATACTTTATACCAGTGTGTTGTATATTTGAACTTTATCGGTAGTCCTTTAAGATCGGACGGAATTGCCTTTTACGCTGTTTTACTTTTCTTAATCTCTTCTTCCGTGCTTGTTTTTGCTGTTTTCCTCCATTTTTTATCTGTTTTATGACAGTCAATTTGCTGTCAATTAAGTGTATATAGGTATTTGTCTCTTATTGGTGCATCCATACTTTCATATTTTCAAATTTTTGAGGATGTAACCGAGAAATTTTTTAAATAGGTTCATTGATATGGAACAGCTTTGAAGTAAACCCTTGGTAGTTTCAAAGTCGTTCCTCATTAACTCTATCCCGGTCCCTCTTCCGTTCCTGTTTCACTTATTATCGGCACGTTGACATTCATTTTAGTTCATTCTCGTATTGATTCTTTATTCTTGTATCTTCGCCCATGGATATTCTGTCTCAATAGTGATCTTTCTTTTTTGATTTAGTGCTTTTTAATTGAAATTTAATTTTGACCATTTTTTATAGAATAACTGCCTTAACCCCCCACCCCCCGGTTACAAAGGTATGAGTTTTCATTTTCTTTTTTATCCTGTTCTTCTTTTTTGTTTTTTATGTGTTAGGTTGTTAATATCTATCACCAAAACCCCCTTTTGAAGGTTTTCTAGACCAGCTGGTAATTCTAGGTCTATCGCTAAGCCAAATGTTGCATTTTATAATTCTTTTGCTCTCTTGGTCATTGAGATTTTTTATCGTTTTCTTTTGCCCTAGAGACAGTTGATCGGTTTTTGCCTATAGAAGCTCTTATTGGGTGTTATCAGAGGGGTCAGTTAAACCCAGGCTTGTTTTAGAGAATATGTTACTTCCCTAGCCCCTTTTCATACCAAAACTTTAGAATCGCCATATAATAATCAACAGACAGACAATGCAATGACAAAAGTTAAACAACTTTTTTTTCTATCAAAGTTTGTACAGATTTCTTCCGCATAAAAGTCCATATGACTTTACGGAGTCTCTCTACTCTTACGGATGAATCTCAAAACCTTTGGATCAAAGAACATAAAATTGATTACTCTTTTTGAATACGTCATGCGGGCGGATAGATCTTCAGTACAAATAGATAAGATCCTTCATAATCTTGTTTTCCGTTGACTTCATTACTTTTTATGATTTATTTTTTCACACAATTTTACCATATTTGTGCTAATCTTTGACTGCTTCTCTTACTATCTAAATTTGTTCCTCACATCTTTTTTGTAATTATATTGTTATTCATCTGTCTGAACGTCCAAGTTTATTTTAAAATTTATTTTTTAATGTCTTGCTTTCTTTGTTATATCTATCCATTGCACACTTATTTATTTTCGTAATGTTGATTTAGCTCGTAATTTATATATTTTCGTTTCCATGTTACTTTTATTTTTCCTTGTGCAAGAGTGATAACGGTAATAGAATATTTAAAAATTTCATATTTTTCGTTCTTTATTGAAAAAAGAGCAGAAACGATATATTAGGCACTTGAAGTCTCTAAAATGGTGATACCAAACTAAACGATGTTTGTGGTCTTTCTAGAAGAGTTACAAGAAGATGGTTTAGCTTACTGAAAAAGCGCGAATGATGTAAGCTTATCCAAATGCAAAACAATTTCGTTTTATTTATATCTTCTCTTCATATTTCTTTTCAAGTTTTGGTACGCTTTATTTTATTAATTTGTGCATAGTTTTGCATTAGTTGGTGTGCTTTTTGTGGAAGTTGGGGGCGGCTGTGCTTAATAAAATGGTTTTATAGTCGTCTACCATTTGACAAAGAGTGTAAAAGTTCTGCGAAAATCATCGCAAACTGGAAAAATCATTCACTGTCACTTTGAGAAGAAAGAGCCTCGAAATTGAGTTTTTACAAGATGGTCAAGGGTTACAATGATATATTACCACCCAAAAGAAAGTTTAGATCTGACCTATCAGCAACCATTCTTAAGCCAAAGAAGTTGAAGCACGTGACCATGACCTTTTCTTTCGATTTGGGACGAAGCACCTCAGAAGACTCGATATATAAAGAAATAAAAGGTGGCGTGAATTTACTTCAGCCAAAGTGGGTTTTTTCAGAATAAGGAAATTTGAAATCTTTGTGTAACTGACCAACGCTCCCAGAAGATCTTAATTAGGTGTTCATTTACAAAGCAAAAATATTTGAAACTGGTGCCTTGTATTTTAAAGAATCATTCAAAGTATACAACCGAAGCGTTGCAGGTAAAACAAATCAATTTTTTAGCCAAGAGAGATTACCAACAATGAATGCCTCATAAATTCGAGCCATGGAAAATTTTTGGTCTTATCTAAAATTGATAGTCTAGATCAAGGTGGACGAGCCGAAAATTCCGATCAGTTGCTTACGCCTATCAAATACCGTCTACAAAAAATCGACGAAAATGGTGTATATTGGTTCGTACTGGGCACCAAGACTAGAATCAATCATATTCGACTTCAAGAAGTGATCGAGAGAGCAGATAGATATTTTCGATTGTAAAGTTTATTGATCTTTTGATTTTATTTATTATACCTATCTCTGTTTTAAAAAGAAAAGGCTAAGACTGCCTGTATACTTTTTTCGGGCTATGCACTATGATAATCACTATATAGTTACAAAGCAATGACAAATCAACTGAAGCCTTAAGACCACAAATAATAAAACATATGAGGAAGTCGTTTACTCTTGAACTCTAAGGTACAACATCAAGAAAAGACTTTATAATTATATTAACCTATTTATTGACGTTTAAAATCTTACCTATATCTTCAGCACCTTCAAACACTTCGCAGTTATCCCACGGCTGGATATTCCCAGATCCAAACAGGACGTAGAAAGTGTTTCCAAACACGTAAATCGCTGCCGCTATGAAGAACACAACTTTCCATTGATCAACGTCGTGCTGAAAATAGAAACGTAATATTGTTGGAGATTTTACATACTATTACCAGGCTACCTTATCCGTTACAACGTAATGGACAAGAAGAGGCCCCAACAGAGAAAAAACGTTGGAGAACCCGTTTGTTATACCCATCAGCGTTCCCGCATGCGTCGGAGATAAGTCTATATGGTTGACTTGGTAGCCACACATGTGGGCAGCGTTGCTACCCACAGCAATTATTAAGAGCGCGATGACCATGCCGGTTGTTTCCGTGCCATGCCCATAGAATCCCAGAACCAACAAGGCAATGGCGGGGATATAAAGCCCTAAACGTTTCATTATTTATTAAAGTTCCAACAAACTTTCAATATCAATATGTACCAATACTGTTCGCGATCTTTCTCCCAGTTCCTATCGACACACACTCCCTGTTGATTATATAATCGGTGAAACTACTAAACATAAAACTCATAATCCACATAGTTATATAAGGACACGCCGAAAGCTCTCCATTCTGAAATACGTTAATTTAAACATCGAACAATTTCACGGTATTTTCATTACGTACAGCTTTTATATCAAAGTTTAATACGTTCTTCATGTACGTCGGCATCTCCGTCAGAAGAGTCCAGAAGCCCCAATTCTGAGCGCAGTGCGTTACTAATATGGCCCACACCGGCAGAGAAGTGGCAATAGACTTCCAGGGGGTAGCAACTTTCTGCAACGAATCTAAATACATTAACCATGCTGGCGGCGTTTTACTCAAACTATTGTACTTTGTCGCTATCAGTTTTGACACCTAACGTGGCTTCGATGTAAAACTTCTCTTCTGTATGAATACTCTTGTGTTCGGCAGGGCTGTTGGAGCCTAGCAGAGTGAACGCCAGTACCCACAGGAACCCAAAGATGCCATATAAATAGAAGGCAAAGGGCCAACCCAGGCTGCTGCCCGATATCCAGCCGGTAACAGGCATGGATACCACAGTACCGAAAGGACCTCCTGCACATTACAATTGTAATTAGAACTATAGTCCTTTCTGTTTACTACCTGCATACCCGCGAAGACGAAGGTGCCCAGCCTCGACCTTTCCGGAAGCGGCGCCCACTTGCTCAGCATGGTGTGGATGGAGGGGAAGAAGAACCCTTGGGCCAAGCCCTGCATCACCCTGCACAGCATGACGCCCCACGAGCCCAGGTCCGCCATGAACGGAATGAGGATGGAGAACAGCGAGCAGACCGCCATGGTCCCCACGAGGAACCAGCGCGGGCCGTAGGTCTTGGACATCTGCCCCGCTATGATTTGCGGCACGATGTAGCCCCAGAAGAAGGACGACAGAATTACGCTTTGGTCTTCCCAGTCGTACGTCTGCGTTGGTTTGTCGTTAAAAAGAACGGCGGTTTGTGCCTTGAACTTACCGTAAAACCTGGGTTTATCGTGGGATCGGTCATGGCGACGATGCCCACGGAGAGATTCACCCGCATGCCGTAGCCGACGACCAGCAGCAAGAAAAGGAGGAGCATTTGGGTGTGCCTCGTCCCGTACCAACCACCTGCATTTACCAAAATAAATAATTAAAGGGTGCGTTTTATAACTCAACTCTACAGACAACTGGGAATTGTTTCAGCACTTGTGATATTCATTCCTGAATCGCAAAAATGTTTGGATTTTTAATAGATTTTAAGCGAATATTCAAAAGTGTGGCGGGCACAGACGTGTTCTTAGCCTCGAAACTCAGATTTAGCGGGAAGCGGGAGTAAGATGATAAAAGCATGCGTTTCGATCTGGGTTTATAAGTGGATTAATGTATATTAATAATAAATAATTTATTATCAACCATTTAAATTAATAAGACTGCAGTTTAAGAGATATTCTATTTGCATCAGAGAAAACAAGGAATTTTAAACTTTCAATTAACCGTTTTATCCTTCTGTGTTCGCTTAGTTTCTTTACAGACAGGTTTGGTGTGCTTGCATATTTAAGAGTCTATTAAATCTAGGCATACGTAATTCTTAGAAATATTTGTGTCAACCTGAGTCAGGTCTTGAACTTTTCTAATAACAAAGAAAAAATTTTGGGTTTACATAACATAGAATTGCTCGTTGCATTTCGTTTTGTTAACGCAAGTGAAATTAGAAGAAAGAGTGCGAATGTTAGCGTGACAAATTTAACAACCGCGTATAATAACTTCTGAAAATGGCCTTAGATCAATTACCATTCCTTATCTGACATACCTATCGATGAATATTTGAGATCTCTTGGATTTTACTCTGGATAATCTCTATCACTTTTACTTTTATACAGTGATTTCGCAGTTTTTTCCTTTTTCTCATTTTCGTTTCTTTCGAAACGTTAGAAATGAATTTTAATTTATTTTTGGACGTGGGAAAAAGAGAAGCTATAAGCCTTCAAGAACAATCGTAAGCAAAGAAAGACCGATGAAGAAATCGACAATTCCAAAAGTTTTGCTTTAGACTCATTAGTACTAATATTCCTTAGAAGATTTTAACAGTTACCAAGCCAGAACCCTTTGTCAAACGATGACAAAATATCGGTAAAAAAGCAATAGATTGCAGAGAAAAAACTTCCAAAAATTTATTTTCCTTCTCCTTCAGATTTTTCAAATTAATTTGCTGTAGTTTTTTATTTCTTCTTTGGTCTTCTTTTGTTTCACTTCGCATTATGGCAGCACCAAATTGATATCTTCTTTTGTTTTGGCCATTCTATTCATTTTTATATGTATCACATCTATGACTATCCTAATTTAAGTCGTATTTAATAATCAACATTACCATATGGCAAAATTTTTGTAGTTCTTTGCATGTTTTGCTTTTCGTTTCTCTGGTTAGTGACCTAAAAGCTAAAGCATTTAAAATCCTCTGCTAGCTTAATTACTTTTCAAATCACATATTAACTTTTTATATGCATTTTTACCCAAATATTTTTTCTCACTTTTATTTTGCCAATTGTTATTAGTCTTACCACATATAAAAGCTTCTTGATTAGGTTTCTTTTTCTTCTGTATCTGATACATTCCACTCTCAAGTATTCATTATTATTTTTGAATGCACGCTTTATTGTCTCAAACTGGAACTTTTTATTCTGCTTTGGAATCTTTATTAATATCGTGGAATGGTGATTTTGTTCATATTTGAATATTTTTAAAAGTAAGAGTTTGTTTTAAAGATTGCCTTTGATGCACTTCTCAAGTTGAGCTTCTTTGCCCATATGAAGTATTTCCTTCTCAGCCATCAAAACTTTTTTTAGGTTTTTATTGATACGCAAACATTTTAATGTTTTTTTCGTGGCGATCAATTATTATAAACACAGTTCTGATATGTTCCTGATATCAATATTTCAATAGCTACAGGGTGGTCCAAAATTTTTAGTGCAAAACTTCTTCCCTTACTTCTTCTCTGGTGATTGTTTTTTCCCTTTGTAAAGCAACTGATTAATGATGTGGCAAATAAACTAGAAATAACTCCATCCAGACTTCGTTTATTTGAAGCAGGACAAGAAGATCAAATCCATCGAAACATAATAAGTTGTGTAATCAAACTGTCTAAGCAACACACAGTAACAAGAACAGATCAAGATGTCTGAGAACAGATGAAGCTTATCAGTAGATCGTAACCAATGTAATTACTCTAAATGCGTTGACGAAATTGTTGTATTTTTCATCAAATTAAACAAACATTTGAGTTGATTTAAAAAGAAAGAGCAATCACCAAAAGGGGAGGGGGAGTAAAGAAAAAAAATCATCTGCTTACTCTCTACAATCCGTCCGTAGAACTAAATTTGTAAACTTGTGAAGTTTTCTTATGATTTCAGTATTTGAGTGCTCCTAGTGGGGGATTATCACTAAGTTTTTATGATCGGCTCAAAAGGATACAGCATTTTGAAATATCAACAGTGTAGAACACTTTCATGTGTAACTAATTAGGTCACATTTGCAGAGAAATTTACCTTTATTTTCATGGAAAAATATTATTTAATCAAATTTTATTTGTTTTAAAATCGGAGTATGTGAAAATCGTTAGAATTTTTTTTCTTCTTAAATTTGGTGTTAGTCTTTCCTCTTTTCAAAGCTCAATAAGATCAGAACCTAAGGTAGTTAAGTAGAATACAAGTTACAGAAACTGGGCTACATAGCTTGATCTGCAGAATTGTCCATCTTAAACCCACCCCCTCCCATATTAAATTAATTTTATATTGCTTATAAGGATGATTAGCATTATTACTGCAGAAGAATTATAGTCTTAATATATAAAAAAAAGAAAACTATGTACAATTTGGTTTTAAAAGCAGACAGATTTAAAAAAATATCTACAAAAGGCCTAGCCATTTTTCGTCGAGAGGAAAGTTATATTTCGTGGTCACTATAGAACATGACAGACAGACATTAAAGGTCATATAAAAATAGGTTTCGTTCTTGTATATACCTTTTTGGATTTAATTTTCTAATTTTTAAAACAGTAGAACAAAGAATGTTAAGTTTAAATTATCGAAAGTAAAAAAAAGTAAGGTTCTTTTACTTTAAGTCATTAAAAGGTTTAATTTTCTTTCACTATCGGTGTTACGGTGCATCGTGTGGTTGGTTCTCGGGTTATAAGGCGGTGGTCGGAGTTCAGAAACTCTTGAAGTTTCGTCCACAAATGCGCCGGACATCTTCAGAAGAAAAACTTCTAAAAATTAAGTGACTGTCTCATGCGTTTTCGCTTTTATACTCGTGTGACTATAGAAGGCATGGTGTTTGGGGGGGGGGGCGTTGTTGACGTCAGCGGGATGGTAGATAACATAATCGGGCTAGTTGCCGACATCAATCGGGTCGTTTCAGGTAACATTTTGGCATTTTCTGACGTCATTCGCTTTTTCACCGTATGGCGGTCTGTTTTTTGCCCCTTGAAAGCGATAAACCAAGACCTAGGTAGACTGAATCCGTCGTCCCTGTTAAAATTATTTGTATATTTATAAATCTTCACCGCCTCTGTTCAGCAACTGCTAATTTTTTGGGTGGATTAAGATGTAGATGACGTTTGTGTCCCTTTATTCTAGTGGTAATCGTTCGGCCCGTAGTCCCAATGTAGACTTGCTTACATGAGCAGGGTATGCAGTATACCCCTGGTGTATCCTGTGAGTTTCTTGTATCTTTGGCTGGTCTAAGCAAATCCCGTATCTTCGCGGTAGTGGTATAGATGGTTTCCACCTTGTGTTTATTGAGAACTTTGCCTATCCGGTTCGTAGCCCTGTTGGTATATATAAAAATTAGTTGTAATTTTAAGAAGGCATCAAGTGCAGACTTGAGTGTAGGCCTGGTATAAATTTTTGGGAGAACTAGAAGCAGTTGAATCCGAAGGCTATCGAAACGTTCGAGAACCAGCGTACTGAGAAAAATATTCTGGTTGTTCGCCGCCTTTGCGAGGATCACCACCGTTTAAGGAATTCTAAAATAGTTGCTGAGGTCGAAATCAGTCACGGCAGTACTCAGAAAATCCGGAATGTCCTATTTTGCGACAATGCCCAGCTTCATACACTTGCCCCAACTCGATAAAAATTGAGGATTTGTTTTGGACTAAACTGAAAGACCCTCCGGGACGTATAACCCCGTGATTTCATTTGTTTGGACAATTAAAGAAAGCATTTACAGGACAGAAATTTTTCTACGCCACAATCTTCATTTTATGATGAAAAGTGTGTTGCTAACTCAGATAATCTAGAAAAATATCTTATAAGTTTATATTTGTATAAAGCTTCATTAAATTAAAAAAAAGTAATTCCGCTTTATGGTTGATTCGGTAATGTATTTATATATCAACTATAACTTTGTTATATGAATGTAAGACGTAACAGACAAGTTTATGATGTATTACGAGTGTAGATGACTAAAAGCTTTACTTCTCGGCTTGTTTTAAACAATTAGGTTAATCGGGGGCTTAATGAAGCCTCTCAGGACATCCTTATTAAGGCAAATAAGTTTTTCTGTCCAAAGTTTGTTTAAAATTGTATTTTTTAGTCTAACATTTCTAATTTCACCAGTAATGTTACAAATTTGAACTCGACATTTCCTTAGTAACTTTGTCATTTATGCAAATACTGCAACGTAAGTTGAAGAGGACTTGCGTCATTCTGTGACAAGTATAATGAAATTATACAAAATTTAATCCGATTCCAAGTACAGTAGTGAGAGTTTCTTTGAAATGACGTAACTGGTCTAATTTTGGTGGCGTTTAGTCAGTTGAAAAATGAGGAACTCTTCATTGAGTTCCAGCTAGATGTAACGATATTCCGCACTTGAAACATTAGCATGGCTGAAATGAGGTCATTTTTCAGTAGTCACAATATTTGAAAATTACTTTAGTCGCTTGATTGTTTTCTCTGTGAATATCTACCAGGGAAAGTTTACCATAACAAATCATGAACCAGAGATTTTTTGAAAGCAAACGTGTGTTAAAATCTACTCTGTAAAACTGCAAAAATGTAATTATGTGTGTTTGTTTGTAACTAATATTGCAACTCCTTATACAGTGATAAACAAATTTAAAAGGTTAATACCTCATTCGAAAAAATTTATTGCCAAACCTCGTATAACGGTTTTAGATTTTCGATTTAGGTCACAGTTGACTTGTTATGTAATTGTTGTTAAGTAATTAGACAGTTTGCGCTACCTATCGGTGTTTCACGTACTACGTGGCCAATTCTTGCCGCTGGTAGGCGCATGCGGCACAACTTTGATTTATGTAAAATCGAATATAGCCGAACAAATGCCATGCTTAGATATAGCTGATAAAATGATTATTGGCTCATTTTTTCTTTGTCGAAAAAACTCTGAACCAAATATTTAGCTTGGGTTTTTGAGATGGGCCTTTTTACTAGTTTTAAATGAATTCTGGTTGGGATAGCAAATAAGTAATCTGTAATGCACTATCATAATTTTTAGTTTTTATAGCGCCAATAAACAATGAGTCGTAAATAAGGCAAAAATTGCATCACATCGTCTGGCACACAAAAGTGGGTCGAAGTGTAATTATTCCGCTGCACTAAGCTGTTCCTGACATTTAAGATATGTTAGATATGCTGCCTAAGTGTGTCCACGGCGGTTCCGACCTTCGCTGAAATGGTCCTGAAAGCGTGTTAATTGTCGCCGTGCTTTTGCATATCGTTTCGGCTGTGGAACAACTTGGAAACCCAGAAAGATTAGCAACCTGTTGGTGCATAAGCGCCAGCGGGCCTTGCACCACAAAATCGAGGTTACCGATCTTATCGATCATGTAAGCCGGGTATTTACATACGCAGGCCGGTTTTCATTCAGCAGTTCTCGTCATGCATTGTTAATTTGGAATGCTCATCGCCACGAAGTTTGAATAAGTTGATAAGTTTACTGAAGTGCGGTGTAAATAAAATTTAAATTAAATTAAAATTAATGTACCCAATTGTTTATTGTTCATCAGCGGTCTTATATAAATCACCTATAAATGAGTTTTTAATGAGGATGAAGCTTTTAGCTTTTCTGACTTTGATATTCGTTTGTAAACTTAGTATAATTTAATTAAAAAATAATCGATTAGCTTTAAAATAAATCAAAAATAAATACTGATAACTGTGGTTGAAACATTTCAAAGAAACAGAACTTTGTGTTGATTATCCACCGATTTTTAGTCTGGTTTTTATCATTGGCAAAGCCTCGGACTAGTAGGAACCACACGATGACGAAAAGGCAACGAATAAGGAATAAACGAATGAAAGAGTAAAGATATAAGAACATTAAGTAATGGTGCAACAAGAATCAATAAGTACTTACGGAGATGAACACATAAAGAAAAGCAATGATAACAGACTCATCAAAATAGAACGAAATAATAAACCGCATAGCAAAAGGTGGCATGGTAAACCACAAAAGAGATGGGTGGAAAGCTGGATTTCAACGGAAGAAACTTATTAATTAATACGTAAAGAAAAACAGACGTAAGTTTACATAAAAGAAGAAGATTAAAGGTTTCGAATTTTTCTGTAATGGAATTTTTAATGATTAATATTGAGTAACGTTTTTTTAGGTTTTCTTATACACGATTTTTTTTTGTTAAAAAATCCACTGCTCTTATAGAAAAACGATGATTTGAAGAAATGGAAGCTCATAAAACATATCGCAGAATTTTGACGAGCTATTGGTATTGAAAAAGTAAAAATGAAGTCTTGGAGGAAATAGCCAAAGATCAATAGAATTTTTATTCAGTAATCGCAATTTTTTAACGTCAAATGAGAAGAAAGAAAGAAGAATATGCACCATATACTCCACTATAGTCATTTATATGCATTCGCAAAAATTTCTTGGGGTAATTTGGAAGAACTTTCTCTTCAATGTTCTGTCACGAACAACCTGAAGTCTAAAGGATTTTTACTTATAATTTTCGTCGTTTAGTTTACTAAAAAACTGTTGCTTTAGGCGTTCCCGGTTGAAAATGCTTCTTAAGGACATTAAATATCTCTGAAATAATAATGTGTTTAACTCTTCTTCACCTTTACTACACATCATCAAGCAAAGTTACATATCATTGTTATCTACATTAGTAGATTGATCGAATCGGATCGCAGTACATCTTGCCTTTTTATTTTCTCCCCAACTTACCCTTCAACATCGGTGGTCGTGTCAAAAATCCTCTTCTAAATTAGGTTATATGAAAGGCCTAAAACTTTTAGTTTTTCCTAAGCAACATCTACGGCGTAAAGCTTTACTACTTCTTCGCCAATATTCCATTCTTTTTATTTAAGATACTACAGGAGTGATTATTGGTCCGGTTGTCTAATCTTTAATAAGACTATTCTGCAAAACTGTAACATTTCATACGTTATGGCGACTAGGTCTTGGATAGTCTTGTTTTTTTTTAAATTTTAGAATGCAGAATCCCTACTTTTATTCTAATTGTTATTCTTGGTGTAGCTGAAGTTGAAAATTTTAGTCTCTATTTTATAGCTGTAAACTTTACAGTGTGGTGACACAATACTTATAGTTACGCGAGCAATAACGCCATCATGCGCAGGATGTGACTAAGATGTGCTGTCGACAGGGGAGTTGACTCAATAGCACGAAACGATCTATGTATGCATATAAACTGCCGTTTATAATTTCTTTACAGGCTAGTGATTGAAAACCACTGGTCTAGATTAAGATCTTCAATTAAACTTCATCGGTCATTTCATGTCATCAAATAAGTACATCTTGCATTAATATGTACGTGTCGGTACTTCGCAGAGGTCTACAACGAAGGAAAATGCTAATGGCTACAACAAATTCGGTAAGGAAGTCAGGGTCGAGGTGACAGATCGAGGTGTTTGATTGTGGAAAATATATGATGTGAATTATAATGTGAGAACGAGCTGTCGTACATGAAATCTACAAAACAAATTCAAAATGAAAAGTTTTCATAAAGATTGGGTATAAAACAACTTTGCACGTATTAATCGAAAAAATGTTAAAAACCAAAACGACAATTTGTCTGTTTATGGCTATCATTATCTATGTAAGTTGGTAGATATTCTGTGAATATTTGAATGGATGCTTCTGAAAAAATCAAAGTTGGTCCAAAAATTTATAAATACGTAAATCAAAAGTAACTTGCTTTTAAATCGCAGATTGAAGAAACATATGCCGTGAATTATAATATTGATTTCTTTTCAAACATTTCAATTTTTTTATGAAAGGTATAGAATGATTTTGAATAAATATCACGTTAAAAAAGGTTATGGTGCATTATATTCCAATTTATCCAGAAAGTTGCATTTTTGTGGTATGACCATATAAATTGTTTTTCTCTATAGAAAGAGATGAGATATATGATTTGCAATAAGGGGTTGTTAGATTTTTAACTCACATGTGATCGAGGAATGTCTTGACCAACGTTACAATGTTTGTCAAGGGTTTAATGAGGATGCGTTTTATTTCTTTGTGACATGTATTGATTAATATATAACTGATATAGGGGAAGTAGGGAATTTCTGCTCATTAACTTTTTGCAGCTGTAATAGCCTTCATAAATTATTGGAAGTAACAAATATCTTTTTATCTGACACTGAGAACCATAAACTTTAATTTTCGTTGAATTAAAATTTAGATTTAGTTACAGTTGCGTGACTCTGCGCACATCATGTAAGAAGGAAAAATATATAAATTAAAGATCATAACCAGCTTCATTAACTAATAAATATTATAGTCTCATATTATTGTTTATTTTGTCTTTTTATGGATAGATGATGTAATGATGAGACTTTACGTACTGCGTGGCGATAAAGTCCGCAAACTAAGGTGTTAAGACTCATATGTTCGCCCTCTCTGTTATCTCTATTATCCCTTGTTCTGAGTGAATGCGGGTACTAAATTATTTATAGAGAGTGTCAATCACCTTCATTCTCAAGCCAGATTGGAATCTTTTGTGAACAGATAGTTCACAAAAATATCGTTCTGACTTATTTTCTGCTTCCACATAAATGATCTTCTAAATGTCCACCATTCCACTCTGCATGAGACCATTTTCCACAATCAACGCATTAATGTCACATTTCGTTTTTGAGTTCGTTACGAATCAGACATATATCGTCATTTATAGAACCTCTGTCAACGTCGTCGTTGTTATTTCTGACAAATATAATTTTAATTTCCTCCTACATTCTGGTCCCCTTTTTCTGACATTTTTTGGCATCCTGTTTTTCTTTCATTTAATTAAAAGTTAAAATATCTGATTTTTGTTTCTTGAATTTTTCCCTATTTTCAGTTTTATTTGAAATCAAACTTTGCCAAGCGAAGAAAAAATGGAAAACTGATTCAGGCGTTTTGCTTTTTAAATATTAGGCACGCAGGCACATATCTTCTTCTGCTGCTCTTTCAGTTTCTTCTTCAATTACTTTAGTTTGAAATTTATATCATCCTTGTAAAATCACAACGCAAACAAATTTAACATTATTATTTCTTTCTCCTGATATGCTATACCAACTTGTTTCTATCCTTTTCGTCAAAAATTCGTAAAGGTTTCTGTACATCGAAACGACTAATTTGATCATACTTTGTTCTTTGCCCTAAGATGCTGTTTCAATTTATAGGCTACTTGAAACACCCCTGTCTCGTCACATATAACAATGTAAGTTAAGATTCGTAATCTCAACTTACTATAATGTATAAGTACAGTGAACACAATACGAGTTTGTTTCGGATTCTGTGTTCTTTGATGAACGATTTGCTAATGCTTAAAAATAAAAATAAAATAGAAAATTTTAGTAAGTCTATTCTCGTAAATCTTTAAGAATATCTGTTAAGCCATGGTCGTGCACCTTAATTACTTTTAATTACATATTCAAGTCATAACTTTCATTAAAATTGCTAGGTACGAAGAATAGACCGTTATCCACAGAAAGGAAACTATTTCATTAATTTGAACGTTACAAACATATGCAAAGATGCGTTAGATCATATTGTCTCACCTTGAACAAAATGAGAGGTGCAAGGGGTACATGAAAACCTAGCTAACACAAATTTCAACTTCACCCTGCTTGAAACTAAGTAGGCTTTGGTGGTCTAGCGCTGAGGGGTATAACGTGGTCCCAGTTGTCCCAAAGTAACGAAATTTTCCCCACAGGACCAATTATCCGCACGAGATATATCGAGTTAGAGCACAAATGATAACTTCTAATAAGGACAGATAGGAAGAAAACGATAGGCGAGAAAAGGGGAAAAGTATACACTGAAATACGCCGGAAACCAGGTAAAACGCAAAGCAACAGAGGAGTGGGTATAATAACTAATAATGGAATGGAAACATGCGTAGTACATCGAGAAACTGTAAATTCACGAGTAATCACCCTGGACCTACAAAAACAGGCGTGAGCCAAATGCAAACCAAAAACCGTCATGTAATTATAATGGGGGACTCGAATGCACATAAAAGCAACGATAAGGATGTAGATTTTGGAACAATAGAACAATACGGTATAGAAAGTAAAATTAAGAACAATGGAGAACGAATGATAAAAAGACATAATACATAAAATAACTGTTTTAAGCTGAAACGTTAAGACACAAAGTACAATAGATTATATCGTTATACTAAAAAGGATGAAATACGCAATACAAGACGTAAATGTAGTAATAAAAACAGAATTGTCTATAAACCATAGACTGCTAATAGCGGATATCCCGATCATTAGATCGAAAAGAGAAATAGATAAAATATATATATAAATATTAAAACAGCAGTTCTGGGAAATCCGCAGATAAGAGATAAATATGCACAAATGATTATTGAAAAACCTAATGCACTATAAAATAAAAAAAAAACAACAATAAACAAAGTGGGCACTCTATTTAAAATAATTCGAGAAAGGTGCGCTACAAAATGTACAGTAAGAAAACAAGAAAAGCGATATGGTGAAACGAAAAAGTCAGAGAAAAAATTGGCATGGAACAGGTTTAAAAGGACAAACACGTAGGAGGATAGATTATACTATATACAAAAAGAAGAATGAAGCATAAGGAAACTGTAAAGTTGTCTTTTTATGGAAAGAATTTGCTAAAATGCAGAAAAAAACGTAAACAACCAAAAACAGTCCGGGAATGTGATGAAGAAAAAAAGCCGAAATCCTACAAAATCAGAAAGGGTGGAGTTCCAAAAACCCGACAAAATCAAAGCACAAAGTTTACAGACAAAAATAAAGACGGGGCTGCTATAGGAGTGCAAGAAGAACAGAAGGCTGAGAGGAAAAATGAGGAAGATGATATAAATGATGGAGAAATCAATAAAAAATCACAAAAATGAAAAATTTGCCGCTGAAGATGATATTGCTCCAAAAATGATAAAGAAAGGAGGAGAAATAATCAACAAATGGTTAAAATATTTCAACAAGCTTGAGACAACAAACGGATACGAGAAGACTGAACGAAACATAATAGTGACCGTCTACAAAAATGGAACAACTATCGGTCATTTTGCCTATTATCAGTGGTCTTAAAATATGTTAAAAAATAATGGAGAAAAATTGTAACCATATAGAAAATAAATTTTAAAATGAACAGGCAGCATTCCGCTCGGGATACCAATATATATATATATATTTCGGCTTGTCTGTAATTCTAGCAAAGCCAACATAATTGCCTTATTCGTATATGATCGTATATGATATAATATATATATATATATATATATATATATATATATATATATATATATATATATATATGATATACCTAATAATAAAAAGCATCAATAATAAAGTGATTGGAGAAGTATAGACAAATGGCAGAGAAAGGAGTAAAACAGTACGATAGTTTGAGTCTACATAAATAGTATAATAAGGAAAGATAAAAACGAAGTAATCAAAACAGGTACAGGATACTATAACAGGATCCCCATGAGCCAGGACTTAAAATATGCAGTTGATATTTTGATAATGATAACAAATATAAGACAACTACAAAACACATGGAAAAAAATTTAGAGGAAAAGGAGATGCAGATTAATATAAAAAAAGTAAGGTAATGCATATCAAGAAAGGGACATAGTAGGAAGGACACTCGTTCTATTAGAAGGAATGAAAATACGAGTACCTAGTAATTATAGAAGAACACAATTATTGATAAAGAAGAACTTAGCATCAAGACTATGATGCACTTATATAAAACTGTCTTCAGAGTCAGAGACATGGATAATAGTAAACCAATCAAAAATCACAGCTGCGGAGATGAAGTGCTTACGAAGGGTACTGGGTAAAACTAAAAGGGATAGGATTAGAAATAGTAGCATAAGAGTTAAACTGGACCAACAAATAATAGTACAAGAAATACCCGAAATACCGAAATTAATATCCGAAACGAGAGTGGAAAGAAGAAAAGCAAGAAGCATACCCTATATATAGAATCCTAGTCCATATATTCTTTTTTCTTCTTTGTAGTACCAAACCCCGTTAGATTTCCTCCTTTTGCAACTCCTAGCCCATCATAGTTAATTTTTATTAGTGCCTGTTCTAATTTAAATAGACTTTCCCCCGACTTCAATGTTCTTAACGTTTAATGTTTTCCTATTTGTATTTTTTTTTTATTTTGTTTGTTTTGTCTTCTGGGGAGTGCAAATTAAAAAAAAATAATATCTATGTCCTTGTGTTTTGTTTGTACGGTGATCTCGTGTATACTTTTGTTTTATTTATTATTCTATTTTTCTTTACTTTCCTTTTTTTAACTGTTTTCCATTATCATTATCCATATTAGTTGTATGTGTCGTTAAAGGTATATCATGATCTGAATGTTCTGATTGCTATTTTATGTCCTATTTTTCCTTTTCGGTTCCTTATTGCCCTTCTCGACTGGTTCCTTGTTTCTGATTCGTTCTTTTATTAAAAGTTTGGAGGCTACTATATATTACTTTTTTCTTATATTCATTTAACTTGTTTTGCTTCCCTTATTACCTTAAATTTCTTCTCCCCCACTCCTATCTGATTCTAATTTATACTCCACACTTTTTTTTGTCTTCATATCTGTGAATTATGAGCTTATTACCTTTTAGTCACGGCCAAATGGCTTTGTTCTTTTGCTGCTTTTAATTTTGGTAACAGTGCTTTTCATTGTTGTGGAGTTTTTCGTATAAAGTCGTCTTCTATTCCTATTTTAGTACCTTTCGGTTTACTTTTGTTAGACAATATTAATAATTTTGTTCTTAATTATACCAAACTAATGACAATGAGTTTTGTATTTTCTTTATTCATTTTCGTGTAGTCTATTTCTTTATTAGTAAATTCGATCTGCCGTTTCCTCTAAGTTTCAGTGGTTTTTGATACCTTCTGTATTCAGGCCATATGTCATTATATTCCGTTTTCATGTTTCTCGTTAGATATGTTCAATTTGTTTTTCTTGTATTTATAATTTTTCTTTGGTTTAGGTAACTCATGGGGAAGCTTTTCCCGTTTTTGATCAATGTTTTATTTACTGTTTATATATCGTTTCTTTGTTCTTGTTTTAAAGAATTAAAAGTTTTTATAAGGTCTTCATTCATTTCTTAGGCTGGTTTAGGTTTATTCGTTATGTTTAGTATCCTGCATTAAATATTTTATTCCAAGAGTTTTTTTTCTGCTTTGTTTGCTACAATTAATTAGGTTTACAGTATTAATGCTTTTGATCCAGCTTTACTTTATTACTGAATGTAATTAGCTATCTTCTTATCTCAGGTATTGCTTTGTTTTAAACACTTTATTTATCGTTTAGGACTTATTTTTTACTCTCAAAGTCGGTTTCTCCATTACATGTCCACACACGTTAAGGGTATTAACATTCTCTATATTACACAGTTTTATATGTAGTGTGCTGTTTTGTAGAAGTAGAGATAAATCATTTTAAAAGCTTTAAGCGTTGCACATGTGTAAAGTAGGTTGCGTAACCAAAGTGGACTGATAACTCGGATTGAAACGTACTAATTTTACACCCAAAAGTTGTATTACCATTCTGTTATTAAATATTGGTGACACTTATATAATCTACGTTTTCTAACTTCTTGAATTTTCAGCAATTAAAGTAATTTGTAGCCGCTTATGTCAAGAAGATTAGCACAATTGAAAGAGCCGACACGCAAGGCATCCTTAAACTGATTGCCGTGTGAAAGTAGCCAAATTCCGTTGAAAAATATCCTGATAGGGCAGCTCCCTGCAGAACGCTCCCGAAATGCTTTTCTTTCAATTAATGCTCGCTTCACGTTGTTCCACGCAAGTCGGGCGTGTCATTTGGCGACCATTACCTGCAGGAAGCGACCGGAAAAGGTTTAATTGTACCGCAGCGATAACACAAACGGCCGCCGTGACATTGGCAAAGAACTGTCAATCAGCATTAGAGCGGGCCGTTTCTATTTAGCACTAATCCAGCGCCCGGTTACGTAACGCCCTTCGTGCGTGCCAAAGTTCGCAAACTTCACATTTCCAGTCATTCCAATAATACACGCCGATATCGCGCGCCGAATGTCGTCAAGCGATAAATTAGATGTTGATGATTTCGGTTGAGCGGAACTGGAGTTGAGGTCAACTTCCAAGGCAGCGAGTTGAGCGTTTCGCGCAGCTGCATTTTTGTTATGTAAAAACGGTGCAATATCCCGCGCTTAGCGGTTCAATAAGGCCGCGCTTTTTAATTTGCATATTAAACCCGCGGTTGATTTATTTATAACCTTAGCCTGCAGTATTTAATAATGTTAGCAACAAACCTGTCTCAATCACATGTTTTGTTAATTTAATTTTTCACGCTCTTTACATTCATATGCAGTATTCAACTTTTTCTGTACAGCCTTGTAAGAGTGAGAGTATCAATTCTAGATGTTTTTTTTTTAATTTCGATTTGGTTGCCACCCGCATACCATGCTGTAGATAGGGATTAATTAGAGACCTTGAGGTTTTCGGGAAGTCGGTAAAACTGATGACAATGGTGATAAACGTGAGATATCAATTCCGACGGGAAAACAATTAAAATAAGAAAATTTGTTGATTTATTAGTCTAGCTTAATATCACACTGAATAAAAAAGTTCTTTAAAAACATTATATATAATATTAGTACAACCAGGTATTCGAATTAAACAAACAGAATCGTCTGCCTGTCTTTATGATATTCAAGCCCAAGAAATGGTTGTTCTGAATATACATTGATTCGGAAGTGTTTCTACATAAACTCATTAGGTGGTAGAGCTGTGCTTAGCAACCAACTATTCTACTTATAAACGATTTGGTTGGAAGTCACACAAGTGATGTGATGAGTGCGAATTCCCATTAGAAAATTAACATCAAGTTTTAAGCTAGAAAAAACCCTAATAAAACATGTGTTGGTATTAGGGTGGTAACTCGCAAATAAAAACTCATTCCATATACAAATATATATTTTAATACACGCGATATCAGTTGCGTGTGTATATCGACAAAATTGGATAGGCAGACATGCGCATTACCACGGCTAACTGTAATCTAACTATTTTTGTCGTTTTTAAATTAGTCGAATATAAGAATTGACTCTTCACAAATTTCGATGAGTGTAGAGGGGGGAAATATTTTCTATAATCTGGTCAGGTAAAAGAAACCGAATGAGTAAGTATTTTGCCGTAGGATAATTACAGTCTGTGCGGAGATTATAGGAAACATTTTTTCCTCGTTTTAGCTACGCTGTACATGAAATATCATACAGAAAGTGTTTAGTGACGAGGTATGGCCCAACAGGTTTTGGGAGGGCAGAGATTTAATGCAAGATGATCCCCAAGTCAGTCACCTGCTGAAAATGTGATATCAGAAAAGGTGAAATTGAATAAGGATGCATGTCACCAAATTTTGCATGTCCATTATTATTGCATGTGATTTTTCCCCGCGTAAAAATGCCGCCTTTGGGGAAGTATTATGAAAATATTAAACCAATCCAAACGGCTGTGGCACATGTGTCGAGAAACATTCCGGATAAAGTTTTTTCTACTTGCTTCCATGACCTCCAGAAATGGTAGCAGTTGTGCCTAAATAATCGAGGGAACACTTTCACAAGACCTAGAACCACTAGTTAGTTGGTAAATAGAAAAAATATTTTTACAAGCCTAATCCTGGATCTTTTCTGATAAAGGTTGCAATAGGTCTTTAATTCTGAATCGTAGCTATAAACCTATGTTTTATCTTCAGTTATGACTTTATTGAGAAAATCTGGTTAGTTGGTAACAATCTGAAGCAATTCATTAGCAACTGCAGTTTCTTTTACTTTGGCAAAAGTAGCCGCGGAAAGAATTTTGGTGTGACATGTGTCATGCCAAGGTCGTTTGTCAAAATTTCGTGGCCGGTTTTCCAGAACGCTGATTACTTCCAACCAATTTTTGACCATCTCTGAATTGTTAGTACCGTAACTTTATTTGTGTTACATTGGTTTCGGCGTTCCTGAAAGCCTTTTAAATCATTAAAATAGTTTATTATAAAATGTGATGCAACAATCACACACTAGGTGTGCTCACTCACTGGCGTTTAACTCCTAAGTGATTCGAATAGTGAAGTGGTTCTCGCTCACGCATGCGCATTACAATTCACTCACATCAGCTGCCAGGTTACATTGTGGTTGGACAAACTGTCTTCATTATATTAACATTTCTTAACATCTTTCACACAGGCCAAGCAAATTAAGAGACAAGAAACCAGATAACATTTGCTTATTAGAGTCTAGGAAAAGTTTAAAGGATTAGATTAAATAAATAAAAAAATATCATAAACAAGAATAAAAAATTATCTCCTGTCGGCTTCAAGTCAAATCAAAACACTCAAAATGTAAAATAATAAACCAAAAATCGTCATAGTAACAACAATAAGTCTTTGAGTTTCACCATAAAACATTGAAAGGTTTAGGCCTCCCATATATTCGTTCTGACTGCCCTACTCTGAGGATTTATTCCAGTACTTTTTAAATTCAATTCTGGACCTGTTAACAAATTTTAGTCTAATTTCCAGGAAAAGAAATTACGGTAGTTTGCACCTACAGCAGTTAAAAAATAGTGTAACTTTTTAGCAATAATATACTAAAGAAAACAAAATTTTATTCTTGATCTTCCCCCTGTAGGTTACAATTAGTTTTTACTGTTGGTTAAATTTGTTCATCGACCATTCAAACGCTTTTCAAGCGAGAAATTAACATTTCTCAACAAAATCAATCAGAGAGAGTTTTTGACGTCACTGATCAGTTCTAACTAGCCAATAAAATGAAAATCTAAAACTTTAACTCTTTCTTCAACAGTGGTTCAATTTAAGGAAAACATAATAAAAAACACATCTAATTGAATTATAATTCTATGAGATTGTTCTTCAAATTCAGAGTACTGATAAAAGTTCCTAAGACACTCACACAGAGAGAAGATTTTGAGACCAGTTATCCGACCTTCTGCAGTTCTTGTAGCTAACACAACAAAAATAAATAATAACATATAAAAATCTGCGTCATTATTTTACAAATAACTTCGAAAAATATAAAACAAAAGTAAATTGAAATTTCGGAAATAAGTCACATTAAAATTGCAAAGAATACTGGGTCTGCAAAAAAGTATTTAAATCAAAACGTTCAGAAATTTCTGAAGTCCTTTGATGCCTGACGGGTGGCCTACTCAGTCACTAAAAATAATTGAGTACCAGCGTTCATTTCCAGTAAGGAATAATAATGTGGTGGTCTAAGATGCTGTGGTTACCACATCGCCCCGCAACAGAGATGGTGCGTGACGACCGGGCACATCGGACATATGAGAACCTTAACCTCTCAGTTCGCAGGCCGTGTTTCCACGCGGGGCGTTAAAGCTATACCATTATTATAGTACCACGTTTCACTCTGCTTAGTTTGAATTATCATAATGATTTATCAATTTTTATTTTATTTTATATTGATAGAATGCACATTGGATTACCAACGATACACGCGTTGGCTTCAATAGTTTGTGGTCGGCTGCGGTCGAGATACGTCAGTGCAACGGACACCAGTTATTAAATTACTTAAAATTATGTGTACGTTTCATGAATTCTTTTTGGTCTAAGCTTATTGTTATTCCTATTGAGTGCAAGTATCTTTAATAAAATTTTTGATAGCCAAAATTGTTGTTTCCTATTATCTTATTTTGGGATGTTAAAAATAACACTGACGAAAAGCAGAGAGATATTACATTTCACAAGCACCAAAATAAGTGCCTTCATAATTCTTAAATTAGGAATTACATAACAAGTATTGTTATTAACTCCTTTGATAATTTTTTGACCTTTACGTTTCAACACTTGTTAACTTTGTATTTTTCCTTGCTCTGATGCCAAATTAAATTTTATCTTTAGTTCAATTGTTATAAACATGCTGATATAGATTTATAGACTTTGACTTATTCTAACTCTTAATTTTTATGTCTTTATTTATATTAATTTTTGTTAATTTACACTATATATTTTCTTTGCTGTTTCTGCTCTGTTATATTAGAGCCATTTTGTGTAATCATATTGTATTTACTTCCGGTGGTTATATATGTGTATTTATATTTTTATTTGTATTTTACTTATTTTCTTAGCGAAGGCTAATGATTTTATATTATTTAATATTTCATTATAGGATCGATATATTTATTCGATTTATTCCTCAAACATAATTGTTCTTTGCTGCTAACTTCGTTAATTTTTACAGCGTTGTATCTTTTATTTTTTGGTAACCCCTGTGCTTAACAAACCTTTTCGAATTCCACATTTTCATTACTTTTGTTGTTCCTTTCTAGTGTCTATTGCCATTCTTAATTCTTTGTTTGTTTTCAAATTATAGTTTGTTGATGTATTTCAATTTTTTGAAACATAATTTTATGAGCTAAACGTAGGTCTATTACTGTCTTATTACGGAAACTTCCATGAGAACTGTTGGCACTAGTTATTGCACTGTTGATCTTATATACATTATTCCACTAATTATTATTGAAGGACGTGTATTAATACAGCATAGCTTTCGCTTAAGAGGTCGGTGTTATAGATCTTCGGTTAATGGCTCTAGTAGTTCGTTCGAATGGGCTGCTTTCTTCCTTAATGATATTTCAATGATGACTTTAGTAGAGTTCGGTTTGATGCATACAAAAGGGCTTCGGTGACTGTCCTAAACATTTTCGACCTTAAGTTCTCAATAATATTAATATTAGACTTGCATATACAGCCCTATAAATCTATGCCATAAGTTGAAATTGGCTTGATTATTGCTTCACGGATCGTAACTTCATATTCTAACATTAACAAGAATTTTTTCCTAGATGTGTATCTTCTACATTTCCTTAGAGCTTAAAAGCATGCTCAGATATATTACTCCATTTGTTTGAGGTATGCGTTTATTATTGAATGAAACCCCAGGACATGTAAATTGTTCTAACGTAAAAGATACGCACCTGGATTTTTGTTCATTAATCCCGATTCTCTTTTTTTGGAGCAATTCTTCGATCAGATTTAAGTGAATTTTTAAAAAATAAGTTTCCGTGTCGTTGGGTACTTGTAAGATTAGATGTAGAAACTACGTACAGCATGGTTTCTAATATGCTCCCTTGTGGTACCCTAGGTGTTATGGGCTAAATTTGTGATAACTTTTGCTTGACGGTTCAAAGAGTTAATAGTACCAGTGTGGTGTATTCATTTTGATCTTTTAAAGGAGATCTTTATGCCAGACCTTATCCAAGGCTTGACTGGCATCAAGAAATGGCGAAGAACAATATTTTTTCTTTTAGGACCGTTTGTATGATGTTTACTATCCTCTGACGCTGCTGTAATATTGTTCCCTGAACCCAAACAGATGTTGAAGTGATCAGTTAAGTTGTAGATTATTTTTAAAAATTTTTAGCCACGAGATTTTCTAGGAGTTTTGATATTATAGGTAAAAGGCTTAACTCCTGTTAAGTTACTTCCGGTAGGGGGTTTACCCGGATCAAGAATAAAGATTGGAAAAATTTTAATTGGTTAGGCGAGGACACCAACCACTATACAGAGTTGAGAAGTGTTTTACCTTTCTATTTCAAAACCTTAGTTATTAGGTCATACCTTGATACTTGGTGAATAGGTAGATATTTGATTTCCTCAGTTTACCAGAGGAAAATATAGTAATGGGTAATGCCAGTTGTAAAGGAATTTGTAAAATACTTATACTATATTAACATCTAGTTGGTCAGAGTGCAGTTGGAATGTTTGTTCCGCTTTTTCTTGGTCAATTTTACCAATTTCTTATCTTTTATATAACTGTGTAATGTTTAACTGAGATTTATGAATACTCTTTAAGGTTTCCAAATAGAGTTGTCTGTTCCTTGCTTATTTCTTTGATTTTAGTTTATTTAATCTATTATAGTAGTTTTAAAACAGCGAAAAGTGTTTTAGAGCAATCTTTAAAGTGCAAAGTTCGACAGAAAATAACAGTGTTCAGTGATAAATACTACAAAGTTTCGAATAACGCGAATAAACAAATACAAAAATATAAAAGGTTAGTGAAAAGCGTCAAACCAATAAGGTCGAAAATAAAAGAAGACAAATCACGCCCAAGAAATGACACGTTCCTGACGTCACAGACGCGTCATACATACAAAGGCCCAGGATTGGTACATTTAGAAGAGAAACTAAAAGCAATAATAACGCTTATACAAAACTAATATAAAACCCAACAGAAATAGAAACTGACAGATCAAATAAAATACAAAGATCTAAATTATTAATGAGATGGAAAGAATAACAGACCTAAATGTAAAATTAAATGAATTAGAATTAAAATGTAAAGAACTGGAAAAAATTCTAAGTGAACAAAAAAGCTGAAAGAAAAAAAACAAAGCTATGGACAGGTGGAAGCTAACAACAAAACTTTAGAAAAACTAACTTCCGTAATAAGAAAACAAAATGAAAATACAAAAAGTGAATCAAGAACGAGTCCTACAATTCAATACATGTTTAACAAATTAAAACAGCTATTCCAGAAAGCCAGGATAGAAAATTTAAATGAGGAGATAAACGGAAAAATAAAAAAAGTTAACATAAAAGCTAACAGAAAAAGACTACCACAAATGACAAAAACACTAAAAATAGGCACATGGAACATACAAGGGCTAAATAAAGAAGGTAAACTCAAACAGCTTGCACAAGAGGCACACAGATACAACATCGATATCCTAGCAATCCAAGAAACAAATATAAAAGTCACAACTTTAACTGATATCGAACACTATGTGTTTTTTAATGGAGGCGGGACAGAAAATAGATTAGGAACAGGTTTCCTACTAAAGAAGCAGCTAAAAAAATTAGTCATAAATTATAATATGATAAACGAAAGAATAAGTACGTTGAGGATAAGAACAAAATATAGGAAAATTAACATTATAAATTTACATGCACCGACTAACGTTACAGAAGAAGAAACAAAAGTAAGATTCTATGATCTACTAGAAGAAATCCTTGACTGCCAGCCCAAATACGATATAAAATTGATAATAGGAGATATGAATGCGAAGGTAGGAAAAAAAGATACATCTAGAGTAACTACTGGAAAAGAAAGTTTACATAAAGAACCAGATGACAACGGGCAAAAACTCACAGAATGCGCTGCCTCCCAAAATATGGTAATTAAAAGCATAATGTTAAAAAGAAAAGACATACACAAAGTGACCTGGATAAGCCCTGACCGAAAACAAAACCAAATAGACCATGTGTTAACACAAATAATACATTCAAGCAAAATAACAAAGATTAGAACATATAAAAGAGCAGATGTAAGTTCCCATCACTTTCTAGTACTAACAAAAATAAGACAAACTGCAACAAACACAATACAAAAGAAAGGAAAAACAATACCTAGGAACACCGAGTTATTACAGAAAGAATAAAAACAAAAAGTATAAAAAATGGACAAAAACCATACAAGAAAAACAAATACAAAAAGAAAATGTAGAAAAAGAATGGGAACAACTGAAGTTAATACTAAAAGAAAGTGCTCAACAACTAGGAACCAAGAAACAGCAAAAGATAAAGGATTGGTGGGACGAAGAATGTAAAATAGCAATTGAAGAAAGAAAAGCAATAAGAATAGAATACCTGAAAACAGGGGAAGAAGATTTATATGAAAATTACAAAAGAGTGAGAAACAAAGTACACAAACTATGCAGAGAAAAAAAAAGAAAAGCAATAAAGGAAAAGTTAGACAGAATAGAAGAAGCATATAAAAACAAGAACATAAAAGAATACTATAAACATATAAAAGAAGAAAAGAAAGGCTTCCAATATAAAACAATGAGCTTAATAAATACAAAAGGACACTTATGTATGGATGAAAAAGAAATGGCAGAGATATGGGCTAAAGCGATTATATGCCCAATTTATAAAAATGGCAATAGAAACAAAGTAACAAACTACAGACCAATAAGCTAAAATAAGTCAACAACCCAACCTGATTAACGAATAAACAAGAATCAGAGCATAAAATAGGGAATACCAAGCTGAATTTAGACAATGGTAAAATCAGTAACAGATCAGATATTCATCATACAACAAAGACCATGCAAAATGCAGAAGAAAATATCCATACACAAGCAATCTTCATTGACTTTAAACAAGCATAGATAAGATAAAAGATCAGAAATTTTTAAAGCATTGGAAAATCTAAGAATCTTGGAAGAAACAATAAATTTAGTAAAATGACTAAAAGTCACAAAGAACACAATCAGATACAAAATATATTATCAAACGAATTCCAAAGCAACTTGCAAACAAGGAGATCCTTTATCAACGACAATTTTCAATATAGTATTAAAGAACATATTAAAAGAAACAAAATAAACTTAGAACAAAAAATTATATCGGGTAACACCAAATACTAGCTATGCCGATGATTTAGCAGTGCTAACTAGAACAAAAGAAGAACTAAAAGAATAGTCAAAGGCATCGAAGAACAAGCAAGGAAAGCAAGGAGCTAGAAGTAAATGAAGATGAACCAACTATATAATACTGAAATAGAATTCAAGAAGAAAACAACTACTGTCATTCCAAACAAGCACGAGAATTAACATACTAATTTCAAATTAGTCAATAAAGTAGTGTATCTGGGGTGGAACTAATAAGCAACGGTCAACAGGAGCTGAATAGACAGAAGACTAATGCTGGGAATAGATTGCAGAAGCTTAGATAAAATACTAAGAGACAAAAACATACAAAGAAAAGCGAAAGTAAAGCTGTATAAAACAATAATAAGGCCAGTAGTAACTTTTGGTGCAGAAACCTGGGTGATTACAAAAGCATATGAAAGTAAGATAGGTATATGGGAAAGAAGAATACTGAGGAAAATATTTGGAGGAATAAAAGTGAATGAAGAATGGAGGAAAAGAACCAACCAAGAAATAGAAGAGCTACATCAAGAAACAAAATTAATTACAGTCGTTAAACAATGTCGACTACGATGGTTGGGACACATAAACAGGACGAAGAAAGAAGATCCAGTAAGAATATGCCTAGAAAGAGAAGCAGGAGGAAGGAACAAGAGGGGAAGATCAAGAACGACCTGGTGGAACGATGTGCAATGGCTTAGAAGGTTTTGTAATTATAGCTGTTCCATAGTAGCAATTCCAGGCATATGGTCGGGAGAGAGATTATAGTTCGTTGTTATCTCTATATAATTTGGTGAAATCTAAGAGATCGCGAATTTTATTTGAAGCAGACGGCCAGTATTTCTGTTTTTTGAAGGACAAATGAGTATATTCTTATTTATTAGTTTTTATGGTTTTCTTCTTTTTGTGGATGTTAATCTTAAACCCCGGGCATTGGGTTTAGAAATTAAAATGCCCTCCAGTAATAAATGTGCGACCAAATCGTTTCTTATGTAAGACGAAATCTTATATATAATAATAATACAATATACAGATGGAGTCAGGCAATTCTATTACTTGTATTGTGATGGCTTGTAAAAGTCAGATTTGTTTCCAGTAGTTTATAATGTACTATAATTTTCTTGATGGTAACTGCTGTTTAGCATAATAAGTAGCGTAGAACAAAATTTTCTGATTTTTTTCTCCAATTAATAAAATATCAAGATGTTTTAATTGAAGAAACGTTGTGACTTTATCATCTTTTTTTTGTCAGAATCCTATTAGCCATTTAACCATTAAGAAATCAGCTTAGATATGATTATTGACATTATATTCGTTATCATGCTGTTTTGCTGGATAAGTTGGTTGAATTTCGTTTTACATTAATGTAAGGTTTTGGTGGTCGAGGCTGATATGTGGACGCAGTATTGGACGCCATTGCTCTACTCTTCTAGCTTGTATTGTCTAGATCTGAAGAATTTTCAGAATTGGAGCCTTAGCATAGCACACAAGTTGCGACCGGGTCTAATTTCTTGCATGTCTTAAAATAATGCACTTGACCCATACATACGAACGATTCCAACAAGCTTTGGTATTATTATAATTCTAGCATCTTTGGACTGCAACATCTGTATACTTTATCGAGGTGATTCTATGGCGACATTCTTGTTTTGTAATAATTTGAAATTAAATGTATTTTTATTGTTTGAAGCGGGTTTCAAGTCTACATAAGATTTAGAGGTTCCTCTACTCCTTATATTTAAAATACTACCGGGACCACTTGGTCTTCATTTGATACGTACGGTAGATTATAATATATGTGTTCCTATATGTATATAGAGTATTGGGATTGATTTTAACATTTTTTACCACATTTTTTGTATTATATTGTTCGTCTCATTATCTTACGATAATTTGTAATGCCCCTATATGAAGATTGGGAGAGATCCTATTAATACCATCTCCATTTATTTTAATTATATGTAAAAATATGTTTGACTGATTTGGTTTGTGTTTGTATGCTAAGAATTTTTTCTTGCCAGCCGCATTACAGTAAGATTAAATTGGGTTTGTTGGCGTGTCTGATTGGTTATTGCAAGGCTAGTAACAGTACGTTCGACGAACTTGAAGATAAAAGCAGAGGAAAGAGATCCAAAAGACTAAATGCAAGAAGAATGCATCAACATCATCAAACTTTTGTAACAATTTTACTGACTGCTACCACAAACAATGAGAAACATATCCTAAATTCTCTGCTTTAGAATCCTTCCTCTCATATTATTATTAAAATTAGCCCGTACTTGTATACAAAAGTGCTAGAAAATTTTAAAAAATCATTGCTAAAATAGCTATTAACTCTTTAAAATTGTTTTGGTCGCTATTTAGAAAACGACAGAACTAAATTAAAAATATTTATATATCTATTTATGGGTGACATGGAAGAAACCAAAATTAGCAAATGAATGTGGTAGGAATACTTAAACAATTGTAGATAAGAACTTAAAAAAAAGAAAAAGAAATCATAATTTAATTGGGCGGTTTCATAACAAATAAATATCAAAAAAGATCCGAAAAACAAGACCGAAGACAGAATATTAGGAAGCAGAAATTCAAGACCTATCTTTACGATAATATGGACCAAGTGCATGTGCATGCACGTGGATATCCAGAAACACTTCTGGAAGCGCTACTTGGAGTGACAGCTAAGGTAAACCCGTTGTGGGCAGTCGAACGTAGTCAGTGCGAGAAAGAGGACCACAGTGCGATAGAGCAACGAATGAACAACAAGTTCTCCTACAAATTGTAAAAAATGTGCAACTGTACGGATCGGTAGTCGTGAACAGAAAATGTGTGTACGATTGGTCCAAAAGCTTTTGCTATAGTTGCTTTATCAGTTGGTAACAAGCAGAATCCAGGACATGAACGTGCAAGTGCGGAAAATGTTGGTAAGAGATCAACAATTGAATTGGGCGTTAGCAACTATCATCTGCGAAGGTTTCGTTAAGCAGTGGATATGCTTCCGATTTACTGACAGACGAACAGAAACCAAAGTGGATGGAAAACTGGAGACTATTATTATGTATGAATAGGATCGATTCTTTCTTTTTCTATTTGGTGCCTGCAGTCTTGTTTTGTTATTGCGCCTGAAACAACGTCATGAAAGAGCATGTCGGTAATGCGGTAGCAATTCTGTGATTTATTCTTCAAGAAGCTTTACGGACGTTTCCAAAAGAGTGTTTAAAGAATGATGATTATTTTGGAGGCCAATATTTTCTAATACTATTTATCTAACTTTATTTAATGATAGTGAAAACAAAGACAACTAACAATAAGAATAATACAATTTTGAATAGCAAAATAAAAAGCCAGAAAGTAAAAACGTGAAAAATGACGCAATTACAAGTGGGATATTAGGAAAATGAAAAACATATAAAAGAGGGGAAGAGGAAAATTTTCAGTGAAAACAAAACTCGAATGATGAGCTGATCAAGCGTAATTGTTTCACAAAAGCTAAAGGTACAAGAAGCCCATATTTACAAAATGCTTGGAGCCCTAAAAAGTAGTACTCATAAGAGATAAAGGAAAATTAAAAAAGGAAGCTATAAAATAAAATATACACAGTGAAGCACAATAATTGGAAAGATAAAAATTACCACTGGTAACCCAGACAATTGAGCTATGGTTTTGTAAAAACGATAAGAATAGAAAAATATTCGCTGGATTAATCGAATTCACTTTATTTTAATGCTATTTTACACATATAAATAAAGTGAAAGGCATAACAGCGAATGTAGACAAAGAAAGAAACACAAAGTTTGGGACTGCAATTATTTAATTTTTACATTAAGTTAACTTTAATGACTTGTAATGCTCTTAATTGCTGTTGAAACAATTGTACATCGTGTCATTAATCTTGTGTACATATTTCCTGCTTTGTACTGCTTTAGGGCGAATGAAAAGTCAATTTGGTGGTTTCACATGTCCGATTGCGTCAAAGAGTTACCAGGTACTTTACATTTAGAAACTGCAACGTCCATTGCATCACATTATGTTCTGAATTGGGAAAATTCGACGCTGTTTGCCCAAATGCCACCTACAACTGCCAGTTTGTTGAACCAGCATCGAAATCTTCCGCTCATTTGAAGCTAAGTGCCCCGATAACAACATGCTGCATTTTTGGCGTAAACACGGGACTTTCCGCGCGTTTGTCGTCGAAATCCTAGGACGAAGTGCGGCGCAATCCGGTGAGGTCCAGCTGCGTTATTTTTACTCGTATCAGAAGGGTTAAAGATTACGGAGCTGCGGGGGCAGACCAAAGTTTGATCGTGCTGGCAGCACGCGTCTACGTTAAATGGACCTTCGCGAGTCTTCTGAGAAGAAGCTTCAACCTTAGCCTTGGGAAATGGTGCTACATGCCAACGAGATGCTGCCTTCGGGAGATTTGACCAACGTGGCGAGTTATCGATATCGGTGACGTCGATATCGAACTTGGGGTGTGTATGGACGCAAACATTTTGAACATTACGCCTTCGGGAGCCTTGACTTGGCGACCCGCCTGTTGCAAAACCCGCTGCAATGTTAACGTTATCGGTTGCGCAACTAAATTCGGGCGTCTGTGCACGACGAAAGCGGCCGTCCATGGGCAAGGCTGCGCAACTTTCATTCCACTACAGAACCAAATTATGGTCATTATCGGCAGCAGTTTCGCCGACTCGTTTTTTGGTCGGAGGCTGAGACGTCTGCAAATGCAGCAAATTGCATTTAATAGCTCGGGTAGCAACCGATCCGGGCTGCCCATCTTATCTTGCCATTGCGAAAGGTTTCGCTCGGTAGATTAACATTTTTGCTATAGATTTAAACGCAACTATCGTTCAGATTATGTCAACACCTTCAAAGACGAAAACAGATATCTTTAGCCCCATTGAGCAATCATTAACAAACGAAGTTCAGTGTTTGGTAACATGTCTAAATATTGCACTGATAACTTTTCTTCGGGCTAGAAACGTTAAGCAATGCGAAGAAAACAAATCGAGTAACACAACAACCAATCGCACCAGACGAGATCAAAACAAGCTTTTTGTGTACACCCTGTATAGCGGAATTATCTCAGCCGATTTTAAATGCCAATTTGCAGTTTTATGGTTTGTTGAAAAACAAATTGAAAGCGACAAATAATGAGCTTATGTCGGAGTAGCGGGCACGAAATCGGCTGAAACCACAACCGCAAAATTACTTCTAACCATTACGGTCCATGCCTTATCAGCGCTGGAAAGCCAGAATCGCTGCACTGGAAAGCGCCGATTTTATGCAGCTCTCAGCTCGCAGGCGTAATTAAAGCGTTCATATGGCGAATGATTTAGCAATAGCGGATGCGTCAGTGCAACGTGCTTTATGTGTTTCTATTGTCCAGTGGTGACAGCGGTGTGATTTGATATGACGCCCGATTTGTCGGCAGTTTGGACAACTTTTCGGGGTAGCTAAAACACCGAAACGCAAACTTAATACTCGCCCCTTGTATTACAAAACTTTGAAATTTTCAAAGTTCAGGGTGCTGATGATTATTCAATGGGATATTTATTTATATTTTTTGAGTTTCAACCATTTCTCAAGCGTAAAATAATGAACTTTAGTTAGTAATTTTTAAATAGCAAATATTTTTAGTAATTCGGTTAAAATCTAAAACAACTTCAGTTAACAACATTTTGAACAAAAAACTTGTAGTTTAGACCAATGATACTCTGATTAAGTTTTAGTCGTCCCGCATTTATGAATGCTAGAGTTCAATACATTTTTAATCGCATAAATTACGAATAATGAGCACAATTATGATTTGTTTACGGGAAGATAATGACTACAGTCGTCTATAATGTAGACACAATTCAACAAAGTTATTATCTATTTTTTTTTGGTCATCACGAAATTGAAAGGCTTAAAGGTTATCGAAACGGTGCACGGCTCGTAGATGACAATTAAGCTCTCAGAATAAACAAAAAAGTTGCATCAGTGCACTAAATCCCGTTGTTCCGCGAAATTGCGGAGGTGCATTGAACGCTAGCAAACCCAGGGTTTCCAAAACACTCAAAATCCCTTACTTGGCGGCTTAACGTTCTTCACGCTGGATCTCCTCCGCTCCTGGATCTTCCCGATCCTGTCCAGCTCCATGCCCTCGTCGGGGTCCGACATCGTCACTGTGTTCGAGTCAAAAACACTAATCAACAACAACCAAATTCAGTAGTCCTCATCAGAGCTCAAGCTCGACAGTGATAGTAGCGATCGGGCTCGATATTGCTGCGATTCAGGACTATCACTCCCATTGCAGTACCACGATCGGACTGAATTTACAGCAGCGAGCCGTACTATATATATGGCAATGTGCAAAGAGTGATACGGCGGACCCCCGAGGTGAATCGGGTCAAAATTTTACGGGTTCCCCAACGAATAGAGAAATTCTCGACTCTGGTGGATTGTCTGATTGACCTTTGCAAGTCCACCTGCATTGCAACGGACAGCACGTGCGAGTTGCACGCTCAATTGTCGTTTTGGTAATTACGCTACTTTACGCCGTGGGAGGTAGGCGGCTAAAACCTGGCTTGTCACAATTTAGACAATCAGTACTCCAAATAATTTCCTGGCTTCCTAAAAAGTTCTCGCGGCTAACAGCAAGCCATAATATTTACGTCATCCTGCAAAAACGCAAAATGTTAGCATATCAGCATGACTAACATAAACATTACTAAATTATAAGCTAATTGAGCTGCTACATTTCGTTCTTTCTGTTTATCAAAAATTGTACAAAAGTGGAATTTGCAGAAAGGTCGCTTTGGAACCTACGTTTGTCCACTTGTGGCAACCTTCATTTCTCTTCTCGAATCGAACCTTGTAGAAACGTGGGGAAAGCTTCCTGTTACTTTTTTTCTATTGCCATAAATCGGAGATCAAGAACAATACTCGGTCTTGCAATGCAACAATCGGATCGTCGCTAAAGTTGTCTCTCTTACAAGGTAAAATCGTCTGCAGGCTGCAGGCCGTAATTTAATGAAAGTAAAGAAAGCTGTGCAGCGGCTATTCAGCGGTGCAGTAACCAGGAACAAAGATTTGGATACGTTTGCCTGCGCAAGGCTACGGCAAGGCTAAATGTTAGGGAACACCACCGCTGAGGTAATAATGTGTAGTAAAATAGGAAAGAAATGTGGCAACTCGCTACGTTAAACTGCAAAAACGATTTTTCGAAGTTTCAGTTAATTAGTATCTTATATTTGATCAGCACTTAATTAATAATAAAATTTGCAATACCTTTCCCAAAGACGATTTTAGGTACTTTAAAAGGACTATCTGATTATATCGCTTTATTCATGGCTTTGTCTGCTATTACGTTTGTCTAACCTAAAAAAAAAGTTACTTTTAAATGAATTTACAACACAGAATTTATTATCTTTATTTTAACATCTTTTGTTTTCATGTGACTGTTGACAAATGACGACAAGTCCGATATATCGAAAAACAACAATTCAGGGACACCGGGCCAAGAAAGATCAAGAAAATTATGTTGATGAGTGCAACCGTATTACACATTTCGTTAATAGAGGCTTGGAAAATAAAAAATTCTGCCCCGAAATATTTTTAGACATAAGCCAGGCCTTTGACAAGGTCGGGTATCTTGTGTTATTACATATTTAAAATAAAAGGATATTTAACTAAGTTCTTTAAACTACTCGAATCCCATCTGAATAATCGCAAATTTCATACAAGGATAAAACACGATGTCACACCTGTACATCCCATTAATTTAGGAGTCCCTCAAGACAATGCCTTAGGACCGCTGTTATATTTGTCGTTCTAGTAGTATCGTACTGGGAACGTTCGCAGATATCAATCAAGCCTCATCACTCCTTCAACAATATCTGAACAGGCCCGAAGTATGGCTTCAGAAATGGGGAATTAAAATAAATGAATTTTTATGCTACATAATGAATTATGCCCACCGATTTATACAAACAACATATTAATATTACCAAGAAAAGAAAACCAATAAATTGCAAAATAAAAAGAAATGTATTGGTTATTAGGACGAAAGTTTCTGCTTTATAAAACTATAATTATTCCAATATGGACTTACTGAATTGAACTATGGGAATGTGCTAGTAAGTCCAATGCTGCAAACATCCAAAGAACATTCAAAAATATTAAGAATAATTTCCAATGCTTTCTGATATGTTACAAATGAGCAGATCTACAACGGGTTAAAAACCCCCACTGTAAAGGATGTCATCCATGAAAGAAGAGTTAGTCTCCACAAGAAGCCTAAAACCCTTACAAATACTCAGTTAGAAAATAACGTAATATGAGAGGATTTCATCTATAATGCAAAACCTGTAACTAATATATTCTAAGTCACCAGCAATCTGATTGCTGATTTGTAGCAAATAAAAAAAAAATGATGCCGTCGTCAAATACATATTTTTTCATTTACTCGGAGCTGCTTTATTTTTATATTTAGTTTTATTAAAATTTATGTTCTTAAGAGATGTTAAAGATAAAATTGAAGCTTTCTCGTACTCAGTATTATACGGGTAATTTTTTGGCTTAATTAAAAAAGTAAAATCTAAGCCGGAATTTCCTTCATTTTGTTGTGCTTCCGATATCCATGTTAGATTATTGACATGGCTAGTTAATACACGTATTTATTAGTTCCCCTATGTGTTTGACATTTGTCGCAGAAAACCCACATCATTATGTTGCATGGAAAATCTGGTACAAAAAGGCTAGATTTATAATTTGGGCAAATGTATAGTTACCTGGTAATCGTAGGTAATAAGCCGGCCGATTAGGGCTTACTGTGCGTTTGGACAAGGGCGGGGCTTAGCGTAGCCGAGAATAGTAGCGAGACCCAGCATGGGAACTCGCGTAGTATCAATAATTCGTTATCTTCCGGTTTATTACTTGTAATTACCAGGTAATTATGCAATTGGCCAAATTATTGCACTAGCCTTTTTTCTTCCGGATTTTCCATCCAACATGATGGTGTGGGTTTTTTGAGACAATAGTTAAACACCGTGTATAATAATAATTAGTGCTTAGTCAACCAAGGGGTCGCCTCAGGGTTCACTGGTTTGGGAGAGTACCAGCTAAAAATGGTGGAGAATGGTATTTAAACTTTTTTGGTGCAGGATGCAACGATTCGAAAATTTCTACACTTTTGGCTAGTTGCGTCTGTTTAGTTCCGGAAGTACCTTAGTTCAGTGTAATAATTGCTCAAACCCAAACCAAGACCCTTGTTCAGATATTTTACTGAATGTAAAACAAAGTATTTTGGTTTAGTATGTGATGTTGTCGTTTCCTACCCCACGCAACATAGTTGCACAAAATATGGATAACTGTTCCTGGTTTTCTTTAAATATGTGTCTTGTTAGAAGTCCCATGGCAGCTCTAAGATCGATCCTACTTAAAGAAAATATCTCTGATGCCCTCTTCTTGCTAAGTCCATTTATAAACTCTTCGCTATGATTATGCTCTGAGCAATGAACTGAGCTAAACGCAAATTCCCCGACCTGGTTCTGGTCCGTACAATCATTAACTGATCCCTGTCTTTCCAATTCGTCAGCTTTTTCGTTGGATTTGATTCCGCAGTGACTTTGAACTCAAGGCAGTTTCACTTTGATCTGCCTTGCCAGATCATTGAGTTCACCGTAACATTGTGGATGAAAGAAGCTTTTAGTGGCACGTGACTGTCAGATAAAATATAAATGCGTTTACATTTGTACACCCTTCTATAATTTTTTTCTGCATATTTCTGTTTGAAATACGAAGATTTGTTTTAGTCTTTAGCCATAACTTTCTAATCCGGTGCCTGTCTCAGATTTTAAACCGCTCGTGTACCAGATCAAATTTCCAGGATTCAGGTCCGGTTTGGATCACTTTTTTTAGATCTCTTATTATCACAGCAAAGAATGTGTTATAATATATTTTGGACTTATGTTACCCATCAATATTATATGCTTTGTATCTATTTTAACTTTGGTTAAAAATGTTGTAATATCTGTGGTCCTGGTTTGAATTCATATGGAATCACAGGATGGAAAGGGGGAAATCCAAGAGACTCTATGGCAGCAGTGCACATCTTCATTGTTCTCGTTATGCTAAACAACGCAAGTCTTTGGATTTTGTTTTATTTTAGTTTAATGGCTTTCTGTTAAACCTTGGGCTACCATGCCGGGGCTGTATATGTTACAGCTGATCTGACCAGACTAGTCACAAGTTTGTCTAACTGCCGATAGAGTAATTTTCAATTTCTCTGATTTTGTCAACAACCGTTCTACGTAAACATACAGTAAAGCTAAACAAATCTTTGCTTTGTTCTACACAAAATTTCATTTTCTTGAAAAACAATGCGAAAAGCGATGGAGGTTTTGTTGAAGATTCCGGAAATATTCTTTATTTTTCACGAAAAAAACTGCTTGTGAGGAATATTACTACTTATAATTATTTTTTAAAATTTTCTAAGTATATTACATTTGTTTTTACTTAGAAATTTTTATTACTACGTAGAGGATGTTACTAAATTCAAATATATAGTACAGTTGTTTCTGTGTTTCTCAATTGTTCCCTTAGCGCCAGGGTTTTTTTTATTACGGAAATAAAAATATATACATATTCAGAGATTAAAATTAATATATCCGCAAACTGTGACGTAAATGATGACGTTCAGAGAACACTTAACCATCGTTAACACTTAAAGAGCATTATTATTATACCAAACTTTTTCTTTTTTCAGAAAATCCAAATTCCCAGAGGAGCACTGACGTTGAGATATGCTCGGGTGCAGTCTTTAGAAGAAGAAAAAAGTAAGTTTAGCATATTCTCTTTTAGTTTAAATAGTTTATTGAAGCACACGAAAGAGGGCACCACTGGAAAACGCATTTAAATTTGATAAGACCAAAACAATTAATGGATTTTATCAGAACTTACCTCTGTATGTTTGCTGATTAATGAGGGATTACGCTATATATAGAAATAGGTAGCCGTACCTATCTGCTTTGAGAAGTACTGGTGACTTTCGGTGATTATTTAATTAAGACAAAATCTTCTTAACTCATAAAAGCGTGTTGAATAACCATCATGCTTTTGTCATTGTTATCAAAACTTCAACCTATTCCCCAGTGTGTTAAGCACACGAATATTATACCAATGATCGACTTTTACTTCATAGTTTAGAAAATGTTGTAATCCATGTTTAGTTTGACTTCTCCTCTAATTACAACGCGAAGAACGGAACGATCCAGAAGAGTTTCTATTGTAGCAATATGCTCTGTCTCCAGTGCTCCACTCGTGCTAAAAAAAAGCAAGTCTTTGGATCTGGTTTAGTTTTAATTTAGTGCTCTCCTGCTAAATCTTGGACTACCTTACTAGGGCTGCGCATGTAGAATTGGTCAGGCCTTATGTACCTTAAGGTACATTTTTTAACAACATTTTTGTCAGTACAATCTGTTTGGTTTGATTTAAAATCTTCAAGCACAAAAACCAGTCCCCAAGTTAATTCTTTTCTTCCTGCAATAAATTTAAGATTATCTACGTGATCTTGTTGATCATGCAAGGCAATTCATTCGGAAGTTTACCCTCCGGTTGACACAAACGTTTCTTTTCTTGGGAAAGAAACCAACTGCATCAGTACAAGATGGATACTGACTTTAATTATGTTGATCAATATAGATCTTGCTGACAAGTTTTTGTTAAGCTTTCAGTAATATACTTTGCTTTAAAAAAAAACGGCTAGTATTGAATAACATTACATTTATTATCAATGTTCCGATTTTTTTAATTATATTACCATGTGCCTAGTTTCTATTGGTTTAAGCGCTCTTATTTATTGGTTATCCACGGGGATGGCAACTGTTGGATGATATATCGGTTATTCAGATTTATTTGTTATTAGTGCAAGTAAGCAATAAAAATGGATTTAAATTTTGAATCTTTTTTAAGATTTGAGTAGCATAAGAAGTATTTTTAAATACACTACATTAATTAATAAGGAAGATTATTCTATTTGGCATAGAGAAACAGGTTTCTGAGAATTTGGCAGCTGCATAATGTCACAGAGAATCTTAATATTAAATTTTGACTACAGATTGTTAATATAGATGCATGTTTAAGAAAGAAACAATTTATAACTGAAATTAGGAGCAAGTTTGAGAATACTAACTTTAATTTTGAGATAAAATGATTTTTTCCTTCCTATCTGTTTTCGAATTACAAAAGTGTCTCTTGTCCTTTAAATTTGAGGTTATGGAAGTGTGTGAGTGTGCTGAAACTCATTTTTATAGATTGTAAGTAAATTTTCTGTTGCTCAATTATCTATTACTGAAATTTTGTACGATACTGTTTAAAAATTTGGTGAATGGTCTTATATCAAAACGGTAACATAGATACACATGGTTATTCATACTTCTAGAAGCGTTACCTAGGGTGAACTACTTGTAACCATCGGGGTAATCTTGCTGCTGGCATTCGAACGAAGTTAGTGTGAGAAATGGGGTTACAATGAAATGGATCAACATGTGCATATCAAGTTCTAACACAAATTGAGGGAAACGGCGATGTAGACGAAATGTTGGTGTAATTGTACGTGATGAAATCTAAGATTAGTTTAAACGCACTTGCGACGAAAAATAAAACGTTTGAAAATGAACTATCTTTGGGGCACCAGTTTACAAGAAAAACCCTAGACATGATCAAACGAGTGCAACAAATGCTAGCGGAGGAATTGGACATTAGCAAGATTATAGTACACATTATCATGTCTACAAAGATTGATGCAAACGTCTAGTCGTTTTATTACTTTTATGGCCAAAGTGTTTTGTGGATGTGGTGACAATCTAAGAACATGAACCCGTGGCTCTATGGTCAGTTCCTAAAGAGGACCTTTGCTTATTCTAAGAATCGCGATTGTTTTGAAGGTCAATAAAAGTAATTTATTTGAATCTTGTTTTGTTTGTTTTTTGTTATCAATCATTAAACTTTTTAGACACAAAATATTTCTTTCGAAGAAAACTAGCCTGAAGTCACCAGAAGGCGAAAAAAATTAAATTTATGCAATCTTATATATTATTTAAAATATTTTATCAACTGAATAATATGTATATTAATGCAAAAACGTAAATTAGTAAAGCTTATTAAGCTCGAGAACAAAAAATGTTGTTATCACAAAAGGCAATGTGCGAAATAATAATAATAGAGGACTTTGTTGTACTTCAGTTCTATATTAGTATTTAGCAGATTAAGTAGTAACAAAAATATCCATTGCATCAGAGGAAAATAAATCGGCACGTACAACCACATCACGCTGCAAAGGAAAAACCAGTCGAATTCACACAATAGGGGAAAATGGAAGTGCACTGAACTTTCAGCAAAAAACCCGTTCTCGATTCTAAGAGCAAGCCATCGGAATTTCTGCAAGTCTCCATTACAGAGAAATCTAAATGTACCCGATCTAAACATAAATTATGTGTGCATGCTAAATAATGCTAAGAGTGAGTGATGTGACTAATATTAAGTTGAATATATGGTAGTTCATAGTTAATTGCTTGTCTAACGGAACCACGTTACGACGTTACTGTTTTACTACACTGATAGACATTTCGTTGAGGTGAAAGTATTAGTATATTTTGTCGAATTACAAAATAATGTTTATTATACGTTTTGGTAAATTATTCATTAAAGTATTTTAAGAGACGGAAGCGGCAAAAAAACTAGAAGCCCAAGATTAGAGTGAAAAACTTTTGTGGTATATGAGGATTATTCATTTAATTTTTTAACAGATTTTTCTTTTCAAGATCAGGATGTCGTTAAAGCACTTTTGTCCTAGTGGTTTTAGTCAGTATTGCGTGAGGTAAGTCTGGGGGAGGGGGTAGCGTAATGTAAAATAATCGAGCTAAAGCAACGACAAATTTGTGTTTATTTTTTATTTATACTAAGAAAATTGACCAAGGAGACATATTAAATGTTGAAAACAATATTCGGAGGGTAAGAGGTGGCGCCAACATCTGGTCATCCAAATGTCAACCTTACCTGCACTTGACCTTGACTAGATAACAAACGGGACTCTGGAGTCCCAGCATCGGTGGTATAACTCGTTACCAGTAGTCTCGAGGTAACGAGGCTCTCATCGTTGGGTCAATAACCCACACGAAGTAAGATAATCAAAAGTAGAAATAGAACAGTCACAACCGAAACGACCGGCAAGAAAACGGACAAGAATAGAATACTGGAATATTAAAATACTAATAGTAAAAGAAGTTGAATTAATAGAGGAAATGGACAAATACAAAATACACATTTTAGAGATCAGTGAGGTAATAAGTAATAAGGTAATAAGATCAGTAAGGCATAACTGGGTAATAGAGAAAGAAATAGAAGAAAACAACATTTGAGTGGTGTTCGCGCTTCAAAAAAAGGTCGAGTGTTCTAAGAAGATGGCCTCTTTGTCGCCAGTTAGAATAGTTGATTTAATCAATTCAAGTAAGAGTTCGCAGATACAAATTTTTCAACTGATTTGTGATATTAGACTTTATGAAAATGCCTAGTTAATAGATATGGGTTGGGAGAAGCACGATTGCATCACTGTATCCACAGAACTTGAGAAAACTGTTGCAAAGGATTCCACGTTCTTATCCAGCCTTATTATGGGCGTAAGCATACGTGCTGAAGTTTAAATCTTTAAGACCAACAAGATATTTCTTTGATGGGGTCGGTTGAATGCTTTATAAACTCGTGCCTCCAAGTCGAATTGTGACTGAAAAGTTTTACAAGATGATATAACAGAGTCGGTATAAAACGACCTGAACAGAAGTCTCTTCATTAAGATAAAGGCACAGAACATTTAAAAATTAACGGGTTGTTCTGTGGAATCTATAACTGTTGCAGGTCTGCTTTGGAAAGCGATGACGACGTGGAGTAAAATGTGTAGCAGAAGATGGTAGCAGAGATTAGTTGATAGGTCAGGTTTATAACTAAAAAATGCGGCTTTTGTGTAGATGTTAAGGTTTTACTTAAAGAATATTTTGACATCAAAGCAAGTGTTGCACTCTAAAAAAAAGTTACGTAAAACAACATTGAGCTGTATGTTTAAATAATTTTACATGGTTAAAACATTAATAGAAACGTAGGTGGGCGTATTAAAATACTAATTAAAATTTTCTCCGAGAAAGTTCTTTAAGGTGTCTTGCGGTTCCTGTTCTGTTAAAAAACTTTTCCGTTTTTACCCTTATTTTTTTGTTCGGCGATTGCTTATATTAGCAATCAAAACAGAAAGATATCGCGACAAACCTGGAAACAGCCAAAGATCGCATGGTACGCAGTTTAGTTGCTGGGACATTTAACATAAAATTGAAAGAGCTGTTTAATGATGTTTATAAAATTTATATTGTTGAAAAATTTTAATAACTAGTTTTCATTATTTTTCACATGTTAATAACCCTCCATTATAAAGACAAAGTTTTATATTGTGTAGATATTGACAGAATGGTAACAGACACCACAGTCCCAAATTATTTTTTATAAAATCAGTAATTTTGCCAAAAATATATACAAACTCTTATAGAATGGAAAAAAATAGCATAAACAGCTATTCTAAATTGTTGACATAAATATCCAAAGATGAAAGAGTACAAAGATTAACAGCTGATGAATAGTATGCATATGGTGGATTTTGAATACTCTTTCTTATAACTATGTGGTCTAAAATATCGCTGTTGTGTCAGCGGAAGAAAAGTATCTTTTTTACATATTTATTCATAGTCCTTGTCGGTATCTAGAATCTTCTTTTTAATTTTTATAAAAGCGTGAAAATGACCCAATGCTCTACATTTCTAACAGTTAATCACTGCTGAGTCAAACGATGAGGAAGCTGACCCTTTACATCAAACACAACGGACAACATTGGCAACTTCTACTGGGCAGAGATAGAGAAAGATAAATTTTAGATTATCATGAGTTTTCAAGGGGCTCCCAAAACATGATTGTCAAGATTAGACTAATTTTGTACCTTGAGAATAGCGCTGTATCGTAGATTTGCTAATTGCCGAGATTAACTTAAAATTATTTGGTTTATTTATGCTGTAGAGCTCTGTGACTTTTGGTGATGCAAAGCAACAGACATGGATTTACTGCTGCGGAAGAGAATATGAGCGACCCGGTTGTCAGTCGCTTTCGGTCTGCTGCCTCATATATAATAATATTCAAAGGCGGTAGCAAGGATAAATAATCCCCTTCCGCGGAAGACACTTCACCAAAATGTTTATGAAGAGTAGACCCTTAAGAGTGATACAAATCCTGGTGTCATATATATGGGGAGTCACTTACTATACCAGCAGTTTTAACGTTCAGAAATTCCTAAATATTCATTATGTAATTTTATGCAGATCAGGCTATTTTAATATTTTAAACAGACAATTTTACTTATTTCTGCAACATATGCTCGACTATGTAGTTTTAAAATAAGCTTCACTTAAAAAAAAAGAGATTTGGGTTTGTGCTTTAGTAATGTTATCATCTCTTCTTCAAAAACAATTATTTTTGTCTACGTATATAGTTTACAAAGTGACAGAATATAAAGAATAAATAAGGGTCTCTTGTAAAGAGGTAGATGATGAAATTATGCCCTTCGGTGGGGAGTATGGCTTGCAAACTACAAGGCCAAGGTTTACATATGTTGTCACGCAGATGTGGTAAGCATCGCGTCTTAATTAAAGGTATTACTACTCTTTGCTGAATTTTAATGCAGAATATCTAATGTAAGCAAAGTTATAAATTAAGACTTGATTTCTAAATTAAATATATAAATAAAATAAAATAAAGCGTAGGCTCTAATGTAACAGACCTACCCTGTTACGACCCTAAAGGGCCTTTGTGGCCTATTACGGGGAAACTATTATTATTATTTTTAAATCAAGGTACGTGCGGTGTTAGATTTTAAATTGTTGAATTTACATCTCAAAAATAAATAAGAAAAGTTTAGTCTGAACAAGTTTTACTTGGATTATCTAGATTAATATAAAAATTTAGTCATTTTGTTAAATGCCAATATATCAGTAGCTATTAGAATTAAAATTTTCATTTTCTTAAACGAATCAACGTAAAAAGCAAAACATACTTAATATAGTTCTTAGAAGGCGATGTATTTTCTTTATAAGTTACGCAATAACATTTTGGGTATTTTTGATAAAGTTATGTAATTATACAGAACTAACGTAATTATTGTTAGAAAACAGATGTGCGCAGTATGCATACATGGGTAATAAATTAAATTTAAAGAGGTGCTTGTTCTTAATTGAAGTGAGGCACACAAGACTATTTTTCTAAATTCTGTGAATGATTACCGTTTTAATGTTTTTTGAATATGAAGACGCGGGTTTCCTTGAGATTTCCATACAGACAATAGTGGCAGACTCATGTCGGTAATATAACAGAGTAGTACACTATCGTTTAATGTATTTCTTCCAATTTGGGTTGAATTACAGCCATCATTTGAGGATGAGCGTTGTCTTAAAGAAGAATCATATTTCTGATTAGAACAAAGCGTTTTGTTTGCATATTAGGCGCCATTTATCCACAACGAGAGATCATAATGGTATCGATCGTTGTGTTTCGTTTGATTAACTATGATTTCAAAATATGATTGCAAAAACCCTCTCTTCAAACAACTTTGTCTTGTCTTTGGTCGATACGCGTTTATCTTCTGTATGTCATTAGACTCAAGGGTGTAATGGTCATCACAGGTCAGCATCTTTTTACAAGCAGAACATTTCAGATAGATCAGTATTAAGCAAACAAGATCTTATTGTGGGCACCTTTCGAAATTTCAACAAACTTTCCTCCAGTAACTAGGCACTACCATGACTAACACCTACTTGGGTATATATTTCTACGATTGTCAACCACTGACTGCTCTTATTAAGCTTCTAAATGTAAGAAGTGTTCGTCTCATTGTTGCTGAAACGAGCGCAACGTATGTGAGTTACATTTTTGATCTCTCTTCGTCTTGTACGAAATATCATATTTGAACACAAGCTTTTTAAAAACGTGTCTATACCGAATTTGGGCAGAATATTAGCCGCATTAAAATTTTCCTAGTTAAAAACTATTATAACGCGTTGTGCAATAACACTAAATGTTGGCTGTACTGGCAAAGTGATGTGGAAAGTAATGTAATTAGTGTCCCCATAATACTCTCTTTTACGTTCGTAAATCAGATATAAACTAATTTTTTTTTCTTATGCGCTATGAGGTAAACGGCGAGAAGCGGGGTTTCTAATGCTATAGAAAAGGATGTCTGGAAAAAATTTGCACTATTACTTTTTTAGTCAGTATTACGATGTCAGAACAAGAAACTCATATCTTGCGTAACGAATTATTATAAAGTTTTTTACAAGGCATAAAACTGCCCGAGATTTTAAGAAAATGTGAAGCACAATTCAGAGACAACACCCTTAAGTAAACTCGCGTGGCATAAACAATTTTTAGGGAGATGAGAAGAAAATGAAAATAAAGGTCACCAGCGTTGATCGAGGACTAATATAACTGCGCATAATATATGTATTGCTTTTTCGCCTTCTCAAGGACGAAATTGCTTTTGTCAACTTTTGAACGAAACAAAATTCTCGTATCGTTTTTAATCCTAGACAATATCCTTTTTCACGATAATGACTGCATTTGAACTATACTGGAAACACCCTACTGTCCGAACTTATTGCCCTGCGATTATTATTAGTTTTAATCACTAAAATAAAACCCTTGGAGGACTGTTAACACAAAATATTAAATACTACTTAGCATTCATTTGCTTTTCTAGTCTAAAAGTGTAGCAGCCAAAATTATAGTTATAATTTATATTCGGCCTCCTCATTTACCAATATATTGTACAAATAAACTTTCCACCCTTTATAGTTTTGTTTAAGGAGCAATTTGATAAACTAATGAGTGTTTTATCTAAAAACTGCAATAGTAATATTTAAATTATATATAAAGTGATTTTTTTTATGTAGAAGTTGCCACAATTTTTACGCATGTACTCTAGGTACATTCATAAATGAGCCATTACCACCTTTTGGCTCTAACTCTTATTTGATTGACTTCATGTTAGTGTTACATATTTGGTTAGACAGATAGATATTTTTCTCTTCTACGTAGAGAATAATGATCCACATATGAGTGCACATTGCACCGATGCTTTCTCTCCAAAGTTTATTTTCTTGTTCTTGATTTTTTATCTTTCTATTCAGTTGCTTGGTTTTCAACAATAAAACACCTGTTACTATAATCTAGGATACAAACAGGATTACGGCAAAACTATTTAAGATCTTTTTGCAGAAGTTTCATTGTTGGTTAATTCCTCCATGTGTGAGTCGTTCCAAATTTATTCATTTTGTCCTTGCAATGAAAGTAGTTTCTGTTACTGGAATAGGTTGGACTGTAGGCTACATAAATAAGCATGCCAAAACTGTTTAATTATTCTTTGGCTACAAGTTCCTAATGTTCTGAACTACATTGCAGAAAGGGCGGTTGTAATATTGAGGGTTTGAGTTTTGCATGATTAACAAGCCCAAGTTGTTTATTCTGGAAGGACTCTTCAGCAAACTGTCAGAATGTTATGGCTAACTGTTACATTAATTGACCCAAACTTGATAAACTTCAGTCTCAAACTTTGAAAAGCAGTGGAATATGATACTTTGATCCTTTGTGTGCTTGTTATAGTCGTTTATATTGTAATCAGCAATAGTCCAACAAGATGATGTTCTGGGGTCTTAACATCTTGATGCTGGAATACTTGTAGGCAAATCAGTTTTGATTCATTTTAGCAAAATAGAAGAAGCATAAACGAGTTTTCATTGGAAGTTTTTGAGAATTCTCTAGGAAACGTCAAACGAAAAGCCAATAAATAGTTGTAATTTCTCTTTAAACGCTGAACCGATAGGTTTGTGACTTCATTAGAAGCAAAGAAGTAAACAAGCAAGAAGAACTAAAGTTTTCAATCGATTTTTTTGTTACCGAAAATACCGAAATAGCTTTTAATTCAGTGTTAAAACCTGGTAGTAGTCTTTTGTATTCTTCTTAGTTTGCAGGGTATCTTGGGTGTAACAGAATTAAAATTGCAAATTTACAAACCACAAAATATTGTGCGCCAAAACTCCCATGATTGCTAATGCTTTTTAAATGAGCAATGAAGAAGCTTTAAGCTCTTGCTAAAATAATCTGGTACATCTAAGATAAAAAGATCATCGACTATTATTTAACAGAAAAGTTTGGTGATGTCGTCAATGCATTTGAAACAGTTTTTATTTGACTTGTAATTTCTTGAATTAAATAATTTTGTTTTTCAAATTTATTTTAAATTTATCTGGAATGACAACATTATTGAAATAAATTTTGTAGCCCGGTTGTCATAAAACTGCTATTTTAAATAGGCGTTATGTTCTCTTCATATAATGCGGTTACTTAAAATTCATTGTCAAAAAACCTTAATAATAATGCATGTAGCGTATCATCAATCCTTGGAAGGGGATAACTATTCTATGTGACATCCTATAATTTTTTAACGACCCGAAAGAGCTAAGTTGGTAATTTTAATTTTACACAGTACAATACGTAACTCGTTACTTAAATCTAAAACCTAGAAACCTAGATAGAAAAACAGCAAAAACGGTGAAATAGGCCTATGAACGTATCAGACGACTATTCAAAACCTCATTGGATCAATTTATTATTTTATTCTGCTAACAGAAATGTAGCTAAATTTTGTAGTGTAGCCAAACAAGAGTCTTTCTTATTACGATGCTTTCAACTGCCTTACTAGCGCCAATTCCAGAAGTCCAAATTATATTATTTTAAGTTGTACGGCATGTTGCCCTTGCAATAGCTTGTAGTAGTATTGTGCCCAAACAGCGTACATGAAGATCTTTGAAGATAGACCTTTATTTAGGGTTAGTCCAAAAATAGATATATAAATAAAATGGTAAATATTCATGACTATGTTTCAAACTATGAGTAAGTGTTATAACAAAACTCATTCAACTTACAAAGCAGGAAGCTTAGAAGAGGTGTTGGAAAACAGTAATATTCATTTTCGATTTCCTCTTCTAAATCCCAAGTTAATCGATTATATAATTTCACTAGTTCTGAAATAGTCAGTACGTAACACATGTCTCAACAATTTACTTCACTTAAATTGTACCCAAAAAAGTATTTCTGGAAACAGACATAAATATGTTGCGTGCAGCGATTTACAATTAACCCAGCAGATTATATGTTTACCGATACATCAGTATATTAGCGTATAGTTCAGTAATGTCCTTCGCTTTATTTCTGCTACAAATGTATGTCGTACCTAAGATGTCTAATTTATTACAACTTTTTTTTTTAATATTGTATACAAAATAATGGTAGTGCAATCTAAAAAACGCTACTTGATAGTTGCCATATCATGACCTTCATAAAATTAATTTTTCCAAAATTATTACTTCGCTCAAACGCACACTCTCCATCGTCAAAGTGTGCCGCGTCATCGACACGTTCTGCGCCATTAAACATTTGATTAATTGCTATTGTAAATAGATGCTTTTAATGAAATCTATCCAAACTAGACCCTCGACTTTCTTCATGTATCTGTTGGTACTAGTAGCTTCTAAGAACCTCATTCTTTTACTGTAATTGTGTTACGATAAACAAATTGAGGGAGCTTTTCAGTAAGCAACAGCAGGTACATCACGTTCTGGTATTTAAAAAAATAATTTGTAACACCGGCGAAACTAGCGAAAACTTGTGGCTATTATATTATGCCAAGGTTGGTCGTTACAGCTTGTACTATTATAAATGCATGTATAATTAACTGGATGTAGTATCCGGCGCTGCTATAAATATTAAAAAAGTAGTAAACTGCATGCATAATTAATTTAACCTACACCTACAACTGTTTTACACGTAAATATTGAACTTGTTGTGCACATTTAATGTCTTGCAAAATCTATCATTCCAAGCAATGATCATAAACCAAAACCAGCATTTGTGCAATATGCCACAAACAATGCTTCTTAGAAGCAGGCAATTATCTTGTCCTTGGTAGGAAAATTTCCATCTCATGTTGCCGATCATACATTACAATTTTCGACTTGTCTGCGCAAAAGGTTATGATTCGACTTTTTGTGGATTCGTGTCATGCTTATTGGTTATAATAGCTGATATGCACATTTGAATAAAAATCTGAACACCTATGTTGGCAATTTTTCATGATTTATATAACACCAATTGGATAAGATTTTTTTAGATAACTTTTTTCGTTAACCGCTTTCGTATATAGCAATCGTTTCATTTTTGAGGCCATTTGAAACCTACAAGATAAAGAAGAAATCAACGAAAACTAATTTAGAGAATTCATAAACTTGTAAGGTCTAGGTCTCCTATACATATATATTTGGAAAGTAAGCTTAAAGATTTTCAGCCTTTAACAGACTAAGTACTGTCAATAGACGCGTTATGGTAATTTTCTAGGTATAAATTTTTTTAGTAAACTCTCCAAGTCTATTTGGAATAAAAAAATAAAAAATAGAGCTTGCAATTCAAAAGTTGATAGATTATATTCAACAGTTGAGTCGCCTTTCTTCCAATTTATGGACAAGTTGGGCAGAATTCTTTCCAATAGAAAGCTTTTCCAAAGAAAATCAAATTCGTACAAGTTGAGGAGACATTGACATATTGACCTTTGTTGGCTTCTTTTAAAATTTCGGCAACCTTAGCAAGGTGTTATCCTTGTACCCTTAACATATAGATTCTTTTCTTTTTCCAAATTAATATTTTTTAAAATTCTGTTTTGATTTTCTTTAAAGACTTTTTTAAAAAACTGCCTCTTTACTTATTACATTAATGCTAACTAACCTTTCTGAGATGATTCTGAGGGTTGTCTTAGAAATAACGTAAGCGCTATTACTTTAGGATAAGTGCGAAATTTGTTCTTCAATACTTAATGGTACCCAGAGGTACCCTGCCGGGCAACAGAATGTCAGTTGACCAAGCCGTTTCACGGACAGCTTCTTATAATAAACAAATAGGTAATCCAAAGAACCCAAGTGAATTTTACTCTGATACGGAAAGTACAAGTTAAGAAACAAAAATGAACGATAAGCTCCAATAAAACAGAAAGTTCTCAGGCTAAAAACACAAAACAATTTAGTCAGTCAAATCGATTTCTACATCGACAGCATGCCCGGAAAATAATGTCGGTTTATTATATTGATTGACTTTGAATAAATAGTTTGTTCTGTTCAATTCCTCTCTGTATTTTTTTGCTATTAGTTTCATTTATTAATTTTAATTTTTGTTTATTTTTGCCTGTAGATTTAATAATAGAATAGATGATATTACGTGCAATATTCCTATATTAGTTCAAGGGAAGATCTAAAGTGGCAGAGACGATCAAACAACAAATAATGCGGCTTTGGTTCTAAAATTTAGATATGAAGACGGGGCACTTGAGGATGAAGGTTGATAACGGCTAATTGAAGGCTTTAGCGGAAGCAGATCTATGCACAATGCTTTAAGAGTTCCCAAAAGGACTTGGTGTAAAAAAGGCAATTGTCGCTAACCATCGAAATCAAATTGGCAAATCAAGATAGCTAACTAACGAGTGTCGTACGAGTTTATTAAAAATCTGTTTTTTTACGCATTGAAAACGACCCATTTCTCGATTGGATTGTGACGTGTGATAAAAAGTGGATTCTCCACGGCAGTAAGCGACGTTCGGCTTAGTAATTGCGTCACGACGAAGCTCCGAGGTATTTCCCAAAGCTAAAATTGCCTCAAAAGAAGTTTATGGTGACCGAAGCAAAACTACCACGGCAGTAAAGTAGGTCCAGTAAATCGGAAATTTAGCGACTGCAGCTGGCATTGGTCAACAGAAAGCGCCCGATTCTTCTCAGTAACAAAGCGCGACCACACGTTACAGGAACCAACGTTGTAAAAGTATTACGAAACCCCACCTCACTCGTTATATTCACTAAACCACTTTTTCAAGCATTCGGACAACTTCCTGTAAAAGAAGTGCTTCAATAATCTGCCAATGCCGAAACTGCTTTCGACGACTTCGTTGCCTCCAGAGCTCCAGAATTTTATGCTGCAGGAATAGAAAAACTTGGTTGTTATTGGCAAAAATATGTAGATTCTACTGTTTTTATTTCTATTAATACATTTTTTCTAAGTCGAAGGTTAAATTAAAATAAATGAAGATTGTATTACTAGAAATCTTAAAATTAACCCCAATATCTCCAGATATACCATATGCATCAAATGAAGGCCGACTGAGTCTACTTACTAGTATTTGCACTAAACAGTTCCAATTGATGGAAAAAAATAGAATATGAGAAGTAGAAGAACTAAAGAATTTTTTTTAATCTTCATAATCTTAGAAATCGATCCAACAATAGACATTTATATTCTTACAAAATAAGAATGTTATCATAGAACTACCTCGACAAAATATGGAGATACCGCAGTATATAACATCTTTCTTCTGACCATCCAAAAAGCGTCAAGGCAAACAACTCTTATGTCATTGGAGGTCCCAACGTATATCACATATTTCACTTAAAGTCAAGAAAATAGTTGTGGAAATGAAGATCGAGGAAACAGTGCCAAAGGAAACAATGCGGTTGATAGAACAGCTTATAATAGTCCATTCAGATTGTTTGCAAAAACCTTAATAAACAAAGCCACTTCATTTGGAAAGCCAGAAAGATTATTAATAAATCACAATCAAACATATTACCGTTACGTAAGTGATAAAGAACGTGAGTAAAAACTGATCCAAGAAAGCCAGAGCTGTATCCCTAACATTAGCCTCAAGCGTTCCAACGATATTTTAATCAGTAAAAAGCTAATATTCAAGTCTTTTTAAAAGCTTCCTTGCGTTGCTACGCTTTCTCTTGGTAAGATACACAAGGAAATCAAACCTGCAACTATTAACAAAGCACTGGAGTACACTGAAATTTAACTTAGTCCTATGGTTGAAGTGTTAGCTTAAGTAATTAAAAATTTTGCAAATAATTCTTATTCCCAAGCCGACTATTTACTCTTTGCACCCGCATATAATTATCCAAATTCCTAAAAAAGACAGGTGCATCAACAAATGAAGGCAACAACTTACGAATCAGCTGGTTGCTTCAATATCAATTTAGGATTAGTACCACAGGACAGTAAAGATCATACGAATGGCTTTAGAAGAAAAAAGTATTGTTTTGTTAGTCATCAGTCATTAGTTGATAGAAGTCTTATTTATAAAATCGGGCAACTTATAAGTTCTACCAGTTTTTTCCTACACCAACCAAGAGATATTACAAATTTACTATATAACATCTAGAGTACGACAAGAAGGTGTATTAGAACCTATGATAGATGTACCTTTTACATCTAATCTTCAAGTACCCAAAAAAATCAAGAAACTTTTGCCGACGACGCGGTAATTTTGGCTACTAGCGGAAATGCAATATTTGCAACTTATTTATCTATAAATTCACTTATGTATGATAGAAAAATGGCTCCAAAAATGAGAATCAGAATTAGTTAGACAAAATGTAGTCATTTAAATACATGAAGAAACGAGAATGGATATGTTCTGAGTGACATCAAGCAATGAACCTTAAATTGGCACTTTATATCCACTTAAAGTATTTCGATTTATCACGTACAATTAACTTCAAAGTTATATGGAATTGTTATCAATTTAAACAAGTAATTTAACAATTACAAACAGCAGCTACTAAACCGAAATCCTATGCTATCACAATTATTGCTTTACCATTCGTGCAATCTTTACAACATTATCAATAAAGTTATTATGCGTTCAGGACGCAATTTCATGTACCTCGGCTAGGCAATATGTCAGCGACACTATCAATATGTTAACTCCGTTATTAATTAAAAAGAACAAAAGGGAACGATTAATAAAGCTTATTATGCAAACGTCTTCGATTGACAAAGAGTCAAAAATTGTACAAAATAATTGATACGTATCTGTAAGTAATAATCAGAGATTAAATGCAGAGGCCAATAAAGAACAACAAAAAAACCTATCGTGGTACATGGGGTTATAGATTACAAAAAAAATGATAGATAATCTAGAAATACTCGCAGAAGAGAAACAGTACTCAACCAAAGCCTTCATAATAATTTAAATTAGTACGGTCACCCCTGACACATATCATGGAAGTAGATATAGGCAAATAAGATGAAAGAAACTGATTTAAAGTATTTGCACCGCACTGCTTCAATAGTTAAAATAAAAGACTTAAAAACATAGTTAGATCAAGCATACTCTACCAATAATATTCTTTGTAGACCTTGAGCCAACTACAAACAATAAGGAAATATAGAACATACACTCACCAAATAAACATGTTTTTTGGACCATCAAAACCAAACGTAGATATTGTGCAATGTACCCTATATAAAAATTATATAAAGAGCTACTGCTATTGTCATTAGCATGTCTACAAGGTGTAGAACTACCTGAAAGTTGTCAAATACCATGAACAACTTTAGCCATGTGTATACTGTGCGGAAGTTCACACCTTAAGAACTACAAGGAATGCACAATTTATCAAGAACTCCCAAGAGAAATATCAACTCAATACATAACCGTAACAAGACAAAATTTTTCACTTTTGAGGCACCAAATAACCAAACGATCCCCAATCAGATATTTTTCACAGAATTGGTACAATACCCACCTACTGTCTACTGAAAAAGTTAGCTTAATTAATTATTACAAAAAATAGTATAACGCTTTAATCATTTTAGCTACAGTAATTAAGAAGCTAATTCAAGAATAGTTAAGTTTAGAGAAACGCCAACTGACTTCAACAGAAAAAAAAACTTAAAGTTGAAACCTTTTTACCTTTATATTTTAATAATATAAATATTATTTTATAGACCTCGACACTCAATTTACCATACAGAACACCCAGATGACACCGCATATGGTGATTTAACTATAATAATTCGTAATTCTATGAAACACAATAAACTGCCTTCTTTTGAAACCTTACAAGGTATTATAATGGAAGTCGAGAAACCAGCGGCACCCACAGTTCTATCAGCTGTTTATTGTCCACAACGTCATTATATAAGCAGCAAAACCCTCTTGTACTTTCTAGATCACTGGTTTCTAGCAGGTGCTGATTATAATGCCAAAAATACACATTAGGGTTGACATTTAATAACGACACATGGATGGGAACTACATAACCTTATGGTAGACAACAATTATAACTTTCCTTTATCGCGCAGCCCAACATACTGACCTTGTTATCTATGGGATAATATCAAACTATATGGATATTGTTATCAACAATGATTTTATCTAATCACACCCTTGTAATAGTCACTCTATATTCATTTAAAAACCAATTAAGGAATATTTGAAACGTATATCGATAAAAATTTGAAAACAAATTTATGATTGAAAACAGACAATGACATAGAGTACTCTTCAAATCAATTAATAACAACCGTACAGGAAACAAGATGGAAGTCAACATCGCAACCGCTCAACCTTAAAGCCAAGACGGTAAACTTAAATTTAATCAACTGAATAGCAAGCTAGACGTAGGTTACAATAAATTTGCAACGTAACTTTCTACTCCAAAGAAATTCAATTCACTTTTTGTACACTACTACTCAACATGGAGAGCTACTAAAGGACCCAAACGACCAAAAAAACGTGTATTACTCTTACTTGATGAAAATCATAAGGACAGAGCTGGGACTTGTACTAAAATTTAGAAGACACCTTTAAACCAAATTCTAATAAACCTAATCAAACAGTCGAGCACTACTTAGAAATTCCATTACAGCTATCGCTTCCAATACAAAACTTTACTATTCATGAAATTGAAACTCAGATTAAGTGAATGCCAAATAATAAATTACTAGGGTATGATCTCATAACAGAAAATATCTATCAAAGAAAGGATTTCTTTATCTACAAATTCTGTCTCGCTTACTGGCCCAAATCATTTTAATCTTATCGCTCTATTAGCCTACTCCTGACAATTTCTAAGTTGCTGAAGAAATAATTACTCAATCGATGAATAGAAGTGAGCTTCAAAATGTATGGCTACCTGAATATTAGTTCGACTTTGATAATCCTCAACCATCTAACAGTGTCACCTGATAACAAAAGATAATACATGGAGCGTTCAAAGCCAAAATTTGGTGCATTTCGCTTGACACGGTATGGCATATGGCCTTGTTTTACAAGATGAAGACTCTCCTGCCATCCTAGTACTACTTACTAAAGCCCCATGGTTTGTGTTTAATCTGACCTTGCACGCAGACCATATATGACAATAGTTCTCTAAACAGAAGCACCTATAATTATAAAATTGAGAATAAAGTGCCCAATAGACTTAACGGTTTAAAATAGGTGTGCCACAAGTGAACGTCTCTCTCTTGGGACTTTTAAATATCTACACATAAAATTAGTTCACAGAATTATTGTTGTATTCTGACTGCTAATGGAACTTAATCATAAACGCATACTACAAGCAGATGAAGTAAAATGTCTTTGTATACTTTTAGATTATAGACGAGCGTGAAAGATACCTGCCAAAAAAAGCAAAAAGAAATGGATTTGAAGATAAGAAACACGCAATGGCTTAAAGAACAAAATTCCAATTATCGTTAGAAGACAAAGTTAATACTTACAAAGCAGTAATCAGAAATTCCAATCGAAAATGCTTACAACAATCATTTGGCATGCATCGAACCATACTTTACACAATTATCTCAAAATTCTATTCGTTAATGAAGCCGTTACTGGAAGATCATTAAACATCAAAAAATACTAGCAGCCCATCCGTTCGACGTACTAGAGCCATTGACTAAAGACTTTTTAGTGCCACGAAGCGCTATAATTTCGATGGGGCTGTACTGAACACGAATATTTCGAAAAACAAATATCTTAGCCAATAGCAATGACCTGAAGAAATGAAAGTATATGGAGTAGGTCTGTTATTGTCTTTATTTTTGGGTTTTTTGGGTAGCAACAAAAAATATTAATAATTAGTGACGATTAGCAACCAGAACTATACGTAACTGTTATACGAGCTAATAGTGTGACAATACCTGAGAGGTGAAGAGTGACATCTAGTGGTGCGCACCCCCATATTGACATACATTTTATGACCAACCAATTACAGCAGATTACTTATGTAAAATATTTGCATTTAATATTCTACACTAATTGTTGACAAACTTTAAGAATTTCGCCTTAATGAGCTTGAGCTGCTATTTCACATGACCTTTCTCTTTATCGCCAGAGTGATCTAAGCGGCTGAGACCCGGGTTTCATTCCCGGAGCTCTACTAAAAATAATTGAGTACATGCATTTACTCCAACAAAGGGTAATAATGGCGGTCATCTAATGTGCGCTGCTTGCCTCAGAGATGGTATGCGACAACCGGGTAGACAGAGCGAACCTATGAGAGCCTTAACCTCTCAATTCGCGGGCTATGCTCCCACGCGGGGCGTTAGAGCATTACCATTATTACCAATTTTACTTTAATCTTTTGTGATACTTCGTTTTCAGCAAAGGTTGAGCAAGTCCATTTGGATGTGTTTTCAGTTTACTTTAGTGTTGGTCAATGACTTAAAGATATGTTTAAATCTTTGTCTATAGCTTGATTTAATACAAATGTTGAATGATGGCTACATTTTATTGAATTGAACATCCAAAAAGCTCGATGCTATCGATTTACACTTGCATTATGATTGCTTTATAAATCAGTACCTTATTTTCAATCGAGAGTGGTGTTTTTTCTTCTAGTAACCAATACTTGTATTTGACTTTAAGGTTCATTTCTTTTCTCTTCTTTAGTATGTGTGTTTCCCAAGTAAGTCTGGAGTCTAAATGTCTACCAAGATATATGACTTTTTTAGTTTGTTATTCATTTTTATTGAAGGACTCTGTTGTCGTCTTGCCGTAAATGGTACCTCCATTGACTTTATCTCGTTGACTTTAAACATCTATTTTTCTAGCAAATTCATGTCGTTGAAGAAGTACCACAGAACCCCTATCAGTTGCCAGTACGATCGTGTCGTTTGCAAAGCTTCTTGCGTTAGTCATATGTTAGGAATGCAGAGGAGGTAAAGAACAGGGCCTAACATACTTCCTTGAGATACACCTGAGTTGATACTGCAGGATTTTGAAGTTGCAATTCCATGACAGAAAAGCAGCGATTATTTTAATAGTCAATAGTTTTTGGGGACAAGTACTAATTTACCATACCACCTTCCCAAATGCCCGAATGGCATCGAAAAACAATGCTGAGAAATATTATTTTTTACCATAGGTTTTGTTTGTTTTATTTTTTATGCGGCAACACTGTTGGACAGTTGAATGTACTTACCAAAATCTAAATTGACCATTAGATTATTACAGTTTTTTTTAACAATTTAGATAATACTGGTAGGAGACTTATAGGACTAGAATCAAACTTCCTTCAGTGGCGTTTCAGGTTTTAATACCAATCTGTTTTGGCTCTTTTAAGTTTGTTTGAGCCAGTAGGATAAACTAAACATTTTCTTGTCGAGAGCTGTTTGATCTATACCTCCGCTAGTACTGCAGCCTCTCGGACTTCCCTCATTTTCTTTACAGTACTTTTTTCAGTATCTTTGTTTCTTGTACCAGTTTGTATAAGCTTCTTACTGGACAGTTTCTATATTCTTCTGGATATGTTCTTGGTTTTCCATAAATAGCTTGCTTTATGTGAAATAAAGCCTCACACTCGCATAGCTGTCTCTGTTTCCTTGCCACATTGTCTGTAATTCAGATTTCCGTTATAGAACCCTATTTTGTTGAAGTTTCCTCTAAGGAAACAATGTCCTGTGTGGAGACCACTAATAGTTCGTAGCTGATTCCGCCTAGTACTAACAGTTCTTCAGTTCATTTACGAGATGCCTCTTTTGCCCAGTATTTTTATCTTATAACTAATTCTCTCATCCAGCTTCGTATTGTGCCTTTATATACTGCATATGGAGTTTATGATTCTTTTTGTGCTACCTCATCAGCGTTTTTGTTGCCTGAAACTTCATAGTGCCCTGGCACTTACAATAGAGTTAACTTGTTGTAGTCCGCCAAAGCATTGTGTTCTTCGCAGCATTCCCATAGTAAAATAAACGTTATCCTTGGATACTTTATTGCCTTTAGAGAAAATATCGCATTACATATTATAATAATTAATACTCTTCCTTTTCTAGGAAACTTGTTTAATATTTGTCCTATTATTTTATTATTACCAGGTGCTTTATTTCTATGTAGCTAATTTATTTTTTTTACTTCATGTGACAAAAAAGGTGCGATTGGAAAGTCAATTTGTAACGGTGAATCCGGGCAATCTTTTATTTACTTTTTTGTGCTTGCGGTATGAGGAGGAAATATATTTATAAAATAACGTACAGAAACTTGCCTTCTTTTCGTCAGATCTGGTCTAGTCTCTTATTTGGTTCGTATTGGCAAAACAATTAATTGGGTTTTTTAAAGCCTTTAGTTGTTCACCAGATTGTATGATTTTTTCTCTAATTTTATTTTTAAATTGTAATACAAGGGCTGAGACATAAGTCATAGCAACTGTTTTTTTAAAGGATGATACAAGAGGATACAAGATGGTTTTGTGATGTTCTGTGATTGCACAGAGCATAATATTAAGTATCAAGTAATACAGCGTTACTATATTAAAATAACTGTTTTTGTGGAGTTGCTAGAATCTGTCGGAAATAATGTTTTTCTGTACCGGACAGTCGCGAGGTGCGTAGCAGAGTTTCAGCGAAAACGCGAAGCAACTAGCGACCCGTAACGGACAGGATGATTCGATAACCTGAAACCTGTAATGTTATGTCAACTATCTTAACAAAATACGAAGCACAATGTAAAGGTGTTGTTAAATATCTGTATATTTTGTCAATTCCTTGTTATTTATATATTTTAAATTTTTTTATCTGCGCTCGTATTCTCGCCCTGAAGCACCGTTGCAGAATATGTTGGTGATGCTCTCACGAGACGGGAGCCAATCCTCTCCCCCACTTAGCAGAATCTCCTCTTAATTTCAAGAGACAATCGCCTTTTTTAAAATAAAGTCCAAATGGTGGCTTCTTGAGACAATGTGTTTCTATTTTATAGACCGACGTTTTTTTCACGGAGTCTCGCATCAGAATCATAATTCATGTACTCTGATTCGATACCCATACAGACCATTATCATGTAAAATTCTACGAAATAGGTCTGTCTGGCAGTCCATCAAATGTGATTTTCCTATTTGCCATTGTCATATCAGACCTCCGCTGCTTTTGATCTACTTAGCCGTTTTTAAACGCCGATATTTAGTAAAACACAATTCTGTGACTCGGTGCTGCAATTTTATTCTGGATTCTCATACCTGGCTAACTAATTTCACTTTCTCGTTCCAAAAAAAAACCCATGCCGTCTATCGTTGCCTAGTTGTCTGTTTCCGTGGTTTTCCGTTTTGTCTGCAATTCCACTTACAACTCACCAGAATGATCCACTATAATCTATCTTTATGCATGTACTGGGCACATATTTTAATCTGTGAGTCAACCGATCTTTTAAAAGGGAGTGAGAATCGTTTTTAAATGACATAATATATAAATTATTATTATTAGACACTAGTTAAATGGTTTGGTGTAAGCTACTATACATTTGAACAGAAAGTAAATAAAGACAGCTAATATGAAATGTGGCGTGGCTGAGCTCTGAACGTACGTTTGGTTGCCTGTCTGTAGGATCGTTTTACATATCTTATTTTTGCACGATCCCACTGTTATCATTTGTAAATAAATCGTTCCACGTTCTCACCTTGCAAAAATTTGAGGGAAGGCGGGTGAAAAATTTGGAAAAAAAATTTTGCGTTATCGTGATGTCCAGAGCTACGGCTGTTTTTGTCATAACAACATCTTTAGCAATTTTTTGGTCTAGAAGTGTTTCTACTATAAATAACATTTGTCCAGTCAAACTTTTTGGTTTAGCTGCGACTTTTATGCGACTTTTTTTTAATTAATCAAACCAAAAGACTTCTAATGCAATAGCTGAGCTTTTGTTTCGATTCACAGTTGTAGACTCACATTGCATCTTCAGTTATGACTTTATTAAGGAAATCTAATTCATTCGCTGTAGTCTGCAGCAAATTATTAATAATTGCAGTACGATGTTATTCTAGGGTAATAGTAGCCGCGGAACAATAATAAAATTTCACGTATTTGGTTTTGGAATTCTCATCTCAAATTGTCACTCGCCAATCTCTTTTGATTTCAGCCCGTACAAATTCAATATTATTCAATGTTCTGCTCTTTACTGGTCTCGTTTTTTCTATTTGTGTTTGCATAAATTTTTGCAAAATTTTATATGTCGCATCACAAGTCCAAAGTATCTTAATTTCTTTTTTTATAGTGAATTATATTTCCATATCTTTGCAGGACGTCATTTTGCATTCTATCCGTCCATGGTATTTTTAGGGCTCTAAGGTAAACCCACTTTTGGAAGGCATTTAGTTTTTTCATTCTAGATTTGTTAACTGCCCAGCACTCTGCACTATACAAGAGGGTAGAAAAGCACTACTAAACAAGTGAAAACCAACTATATGTTAGCGCGTATCCAAATTTCTATTGCTATTGAATGAAATATCATTTTTTTCAAAAGAATACTAGAAATAAAACCACAAGTAGTTTGCAATGGAGGTACGACTTATGCGTATAACTGAGTAGATGGGTCAGTCAAATCAGAAATGGAAGAACTGGAGGCATTGCTGAAAGAGATGATACACATAGCTTTCACCCAAAAAGAGATGACCTAAGTGAAAAGCGAAACAACAATTGGAGATTATAAGAAGTGAGTCCTTAATGGTTTTAACCACTAATGTCAATGTTCTGAAAGCCAGACTTTTTTTGGACCCAAAGGGAAATAAATTCTTCATAATATGACGAACAGAAAGAAATAACGGCTGGATGTTTGCTATACTAGTTTTCTTTAGTATCAGATGAAATTACATTAGACTTTACTCATCGCCCTATCGTAACCAACAGCAATTTTTGCTAGAATCTGAAAAGCGAGCACCAAATATAGTAGCATCTGGTTTGAGGAAGAGAAAGGCAATGCTGATTTTTGCAATGGGTTTTTATTGTATTATCCTTGGTTAAGTTTACCGCGACTTCTGGTTGTTGACATTTCGAATTGGATGGCTAAAAAAATTACCAAGTCTATACATTTTCACGGCAATACCAGATTTCACAAAGCTGTTTTGATTTCCGATGCTTAGGTGCACTCTCATATTCCCCTTATTATTATTTAGTCTCGATATAAGTCCAACTACAACAAGTTTTGAAAACTGAACGATTTGAGGGGATTTCTCAAGTACCTAAAAGATGTCAAACTGTTGTTGGCCAGAAGGGCCATATTTAATTTGTAAAAATTTAATCTTTAAACGTTTTCGCTTGCTTTTGAATAAACCGTTTTATTATTAACAATAATTTACTTTTTAAAATAAATCAAAAAATAATTTGTGTTACAAAAGCCTTACAAGGGTTAGTTTCTAAGTTCTCTATTTAAATTAAAACAAAAATTTTGAATCATCTGGATTATGAATATACAAACATATTTTGATATATTAAATAAACGATTTAAAATTAAATTTATAATTTTGTTACTCTAAATTCCCAAGAGAGCTTTAATTGCGTAATTACAATACCATGATTAGCATAGAATAGGCAGCAAAATGCACACGTTTCTTTCTATCGTTCGAAAGATCTAAAGAAGTCTTTTGTGCATTTTTTCCACTTCCTTACTTGTTAGGAAAACGTACAGTACACCCAATAATTATTCAGTAATCTAAGGTCGTTTGAAAGATTAAGGTCTTTAGCGGCTACGCTCTCATGTCTGAGTTTTTCCGCATCACTCCACTTAATCTCTAAAATTGGAAAGAGACTACAAGAGATCGCTGTAACTGTTTTTATTAATTCTTCTGTTCGATAATGATAAGTAAAAGACTTGTTTTGACCGTTAAATTGTAATTACTCAAAAAGGAAAACCATCATCCATAATGTAGGTTTTAAGGAAAAAACAGTTAAAATGTCTTGAGATATCACAAATTCGACTCTAAGAGTATTAAAATGGTAGTGTCTTTTTGTCTTTCTTTATTGAAAATTTTATATGCAAAATAAATCGTTAACAAATTAAAATAAACTATTTTTTAAAGAATTACAACGATTTACCCCGAACGAAGTGAAACAACTCAGCATTACTTAGGGAAAAAACGTGTCGACTCGTGTTGTTTACCACAATAGCAGCATACAATCTCAACAATTAAAAGCAAACGGTTACGTGTCGACCTCAGAGTTCCATAACAACACTTGCATTCCAATGGTAAATGAATAATAATTCTGTGAGAAACTAGATCGGCATACGAGGCTAGTCCGTAAAATTTCAAGAGTGAAACTTTTTGTACATCACTCTTGAAGTTTTTTTTTGAACTTTTGAATGACTTTAAACTTCTTTAACGATTTCTTTGACTCTTCTTTATCAAACAAAATTTTGATAAATATTTGACATAATTTTATCTTTAGTACTACTCTATCTATCTGTCTGTTACACTCTGTAGAAGCCCAATGAAGTAATCGATTTAAAAACAAAAAACGCCACTGTATTTGATTGTAGACAAAAAAAAAACGATTTACCATCTTTAACCAAAAATCAGTGTTTCGCGGTTCTTAGAAGTCAGAGAGACAAACGAAAAATGGCTGAAGCGACATCTGCCGATATTTCAAAAACAAAGTAAACGTTGATTTTCTTATTTTATTGGTTGCGCCTAAAAAACGTAACCAATGTAAACAATTTGTCATCTACTAATAAAGAAAATTATTTTAATTATATTCGCCATTTTTCAACAAAATAGCAACCGCATAAATTCAAATATTAAATATTCTGGGCTTTTGCAAATTAAACTGTAGCATATTATACCTTGGCTAAAACAGCTTTTGTAGATATTCTTTCCCAAACCAAGAAAATGGCGACTGATTTCCTTTGTTTGTCACGCTCTGCATCGACCAAAGCAATGTAAAAACAAGAAACTACAATTTGTTCCTCTATAAAAAAGGCTCTTGGAAAATTGTTCTCAATTTCAACCACCATTTTAAAACAAATTTACGACCACATAAATACAAAAATTAAAGTAACTTTTTGTCTTTCGAAAGTGAGAAAAAAAACGAAAAATGGCTAAAGCTTCATTTGTAGATAATTTTTCAAGAAGTTAAATCTCTATTTCGCTTTATTATTACGTTCTATATCGGCCAATCGAGGCGAATGATTTAAAAACAAAAAATACCGTTTGGTTCTACTACATTTGGGTTCTAGAAAACTACTCTTGAAATAAATGGCGGCTGCACAATTACAGAAATTAAACTATTTTTCTGGGTTTGGATAAATCTGAGAGACAAACAAAATGGTGTAGTGTACCCCAGAAAAAGCGCTTTCAATTATATTTCTTAAACTCCACCCGCTTTTGGATACAAAGCAGTTGCTGATTTTCTTGGTTTTATATTTAGGCTTTGTATCAGTTAAACCTTAAGTTTAAAAATTAAAAGCCTTGTTTCATTTCTGTACTTATAGGTACACCCGAAAGGTTATTCCCAACTTCAATTAGAAACCTAAAATAAACCAAAGATTGTTAAAAGTGCATTGTGTGGTTGGTTCTTGGGTTATAAGGCCGTGGTAGGAGTTAGATGACGCGCAAAATCGTGAAGCGTTCCACATTTTTGATTCAATCTACCTAAATTTTGGTTTATAGCTCTTAAGGGGCAAAAAAACAGACCGGGATTCGTTGAGAGAGCGAGTGACGTCATAAAATGGCAAAATATTACCTGCAACGACCCGATTGACGTCAGCAGCTACAACGACCCCCGAACACCATCCCTACCTCACTTGGACGAGTGATTTGATTAAAGACCGCGTTAAAGTGATTAAAGAGCACTACAAAATAGTAGGAAATAAAAAAACACCTAATAAGCTTTTCACGATTTTTTGGTCGTCATAACCGTCTAAATGAGACCACCATCAGTCGTTTGGTATGAAAATTTGGAGCCACTGGTTTTGTTTTTGATATGCCAAATAGTAGACGACCCAAAAGTGTTCGCACACCGGCAAATATCGCTGTGGTGAAGGAAGAGTGCAAAAACACCCAAAACTCTCAATACCTCCTCGATCCCAAGGATTGGGCGTTTCGGAGACCAGTTTACGTCGTATTATGCACAAATATTTGAATTTACACGCTTACAAAATCTAATTGACTCAAGAACTGAAGCCAATTGACCATTTCAATTGACATATGTTCTCTGATTGGCTCCTCAACATCGCACAATTGATCCGAATTTTTCTTCAAAAATCATCTTCAGCGATGAAGCACATTTCAGATTGAATAGGGCGATGGACAAGCAAAACTGTCGCATTTTGAGCAACGAGAATCTAAGAAAATATCAAGAATAACCAATGCATTCTCAAAAAGTCACTGTTTGTTGTGCTCTGTGGTCAAAGGGTGTCATTAAATCATTTATTTTTCGAAAATGAGGCTGGAAATGCGATTACTGTGAATTCTGAACGATACCGCGGCATGATTAATGATTATTTCTTCCTGAAACTTAATAACACTGATATAAATGATGATTTTGTAACAAGACTGTGCAACATGCTCTTGCAGTTCTTGCAGTCGAAGTTCAATGAATGTTTTATTTCGAGAAATAGAAATGTCAATTGGTCTGCTCGTTCGTGCGATTTAACGCCATTAGACTTTTTTTGTAGAGATATCTGAAAAGTCTATGTTAACCATCCAAAATCCCAAGAACAATATAATTGCCGGGATAAATGCCATTGAAGCGACTGTACGTAAAAATGTTTTCGAAAATTTCGACCATCGTATCGACGTCTGTAAAGCCGATCGTGGCGAACATCTGAGTGATATTTTTTTCATAGATAAATTGCATACGTGAATGTATAAAATAAAATGACCTACTTGATTATGCAATCATTACTGTAGTTTCAATAATCGTTTGCTTTCCTGCGTCTGAATTGGCTGACCCCGTATAGCCTTCGGCTACCATTATGAATAAATATTTTCAAAAAATGGAAAAGTAACTGATTTTCTTTTTATGTATGAAATTAGATTAATTAATATTTCAATAGTAATTCCATTCAATAGTTTTATAATTGATCCAAAATGATTTACAGGAAGGATGGCTTAGAACTACCTGTTATCCTCAATCAAACATTTTATTTTAATGAAATGATAATTAAATGAAAACTTTAATAACGAACATTGTATTTGGCGCCGTTTTTAACACAAAACCAGTTGCAATTAAGATTGCTACGTAATTTAGGCCCATTGTAGTATTTAGCAAGAAAAAAATTAATAGACCTCAATATGCATCTGTCTGCTACAATAAGAACAAGCCGGAAGCCTTATAAACCTCATGTTCCACTGTTGACAAACAAAAGCAAGCGATATTAATTAATTGAGTCGTATTTTTGCTTATGTTTAGCTAGCAAAGCATCCATTGTGCGAATTGACGTATTTACAACCAATTAATGGAGAATCACGCCACCGATCGCGTTGCGAATTCCATATTAATCTACTGCGTTGCACAGTTTTCGCTCGGCGAAACGAATGTTTGTATGTGACGCCGCAAAAGTGGGACTAATGTCAGCCTCGTTCGCAGGAATTTCAAATTAATTCAAAATTAGAGTTCAAGTTTTGGCCGATTACCATACATCTCTTTCGCCGAGAACGTAATAATTTTACTGCAATGCGTCTTAGAGAATGTTTTCAAACGTTGTTAAAGAAAAACATGAATGATTATCTCATTATTGCTGTATAATATTATGATTGCTGATATATTAAAGAATAGCATTTTAAAAACGTGCGGCAGTTAATATAAATGTCAAAGCATCTAAAGAGCCATTCATGTACGTCATTTATAGTAGTGCGTACGTAAAGAATACTTGGCCAAAAATTTAACTATAAAAAATTACTTAAACAAATTCCATAAAACGGAACTTTATTAAATAATTACGTGGGAGAGTAAAATTTGAATTAAACTTAACACATGGGCTACTTTCTTGCAAGGAAATTCAACGAAAGAGCAATTTTTTGATATCATATTTGTAAAATAGACGTAGCTTAATCCTCGAACCATTTGCACATGAATTGATCTATTTGATTGTTGCTTTCAAACCTCTATTTTTGTAAGATAGCTTTGATGGGGCGAGCAATTGTCCAATCAATTTGCTTTTTTTGCAAAGTAGGCGATTTTTACCTTTACCAACAGATTACATGACTACGCCTTTCACCACAGTCAACTTTGTTTTGGTTTGAGTAAGTACACGTTTGTCCTTCGTTTTCAACGAACTTGAAACTATAGAGTTTTATTCAAGCTTCATCACAGCTCAAAATCGAATGCAAGGCCCTTTTTTCTCTTCTCTTTGCAACGAGCGATGAATTTCAGGTAAATCTCAAGATTTGGTTTGCCATTAAGGAAGCTGTTAAGTTAAACTGTTGTCAGCTCAACTATAACTGGTATCTGTTTTACCGTATAATTTTGTTAGGTGGTAATTGCCCTTACTGGACTGGCGAATTGGAACAGCGTTTATCTTAATTTTGCTGGTGGTATTAAAGAAATAAAACCAATTTTTTAGAGTGGCTTTATAATTTATATCGGCCAATTAGATGTTGATAATTCAACAACTAAATATTACCATTTATCAACATCATAGTTTCAGTGTCACAAATCCAAAGATAAAGTACCCAATAAATAAAAACGCAAATGCCAGAAACAGATTTTGATTAGATTTATATTTAAATATATACAAAATATTTACAAGTTTATCAAGAACTAGTTTAAGGCAGCAAATTAAAAAAAAAACAGTACGGTCAGCAGCTCTCTGATGTTGATATTGTTAATAATCCTTGACATCCCAACATTATTCCAAGACATGGTAGTCTGAATTATATGTAAACATTATCAAATGTATATTACGTAGGATATTAGGAAAGTTTTGTGACATCAATGTCCATAAGCTTTCAAAATAGTTGGCATTATATTCAATGGACTTATTCATTTTATAAGCAACGTTATCTGGCCATATGTCTTTTAGCTTGTTATTTACGTAGGGTTTGTTGTGATACTAATGACATAACGAGATGTTCCATCTTTAAACAATTTGGACATCTTGTAAATTCACGAAACGTGTTATACTCTCTGTTTGTTGGCCAAAGCTCCATGACATAAAGGGGTACAATCTCTTTTCATTACTTAGGAATATCCAAAGATTCTTCTATCTGGCGATAGATCACATGTCTATCGAATTGAAGCATCTTTCTGACAGACGAAGAGGAACGCTTTTTAGATTGAAATTTTTCCTCCAGAACTCCCAATACTACCTGAAATTGGTTGCATGATAAGCACAATCATTTGTTGTTACAGGAGATATTTTTGCAAACACTAAAACAGCATGCAAAGTTGCAGTGCGCAGATTTTCGTATTCCGTTTTTGATTAGATGGCATTTTGAGTTCTCTGTCACAGTTTATAAGCAAATAACACTCACAGGTCATCTTGACAACTAAAGTACAGTTAACTTTCATTTCTATTAAAAAGCTTGCGTGATGAAGTTTTACTGCTTCCAAATTTTTCCACCACTCGTATAGATCTTATAAAAGTGTTTTGTGATAATACCGTCATACTTGATTATATGAGTATTTTACATTACGCCAGTCTCGTTTCTGAGAATTGGCCGTTGCAGTATTATAAAGAGCAGTAAAATTATTCTATAACTTTTGTCATATTTGAAGATTTCTAGTTCGTACTTTAAGCAATGTACAAAATATACTTCTAACTTAGTGCCATTCAAAAATAAATGCAGCACCTGCAGAGTTCTTTAGAAAATTTATGATTTTTTAAGTTCTCCATATATTTAAACAAAATATAGAAGAAATTTTTTAAAGTAATATTTTTTAATAAATCCATTATCATACAATCTACCCTTGTAAAGGATAATAGGTATTATATATGTTTGAAATTTAACTTATGACAGTGTAAACTTCCTCAAAAGAGTCTTGCGGAGGAAGGTTTTAGTAGGTTCTTACGTAACTAAACAAAATACATTAAGAAATTTGACATATTAGTGAATTATACAGGTTAATCAAAAACGAACCAACGTGTAAGAAGGTTTATATCTTTTCAGCTTTCTTGGTTCTTCATATTCGACTAATAAAGTATGGGAAAGTACATTTGGGTGAATACTCGGTCTGTCTTTGTACTTTGTACTTTGCACTGACGGATCACACAGGTCACTCGATATAACTCTATTGGGCACGTGGCACGAAGCGTTAACGATCGTAAGAAGCACTTCATTTTGAAAGCGTTTCAGAATTTCCATATTGGACTTACTTGCTGTTCCTTATAGTCCAGATGGACTTAAGGGCAACTTTATAAACTAGCGGTTTATTATTTAACGATAGTTTGGAGCTTTTTTCCAATTATCCAGTAGAGTTTACTAAGTTTGAGTCCCAATTGCTTACGATTGGTTTAAATGTGCGTTCTTCAATTCAGTTTCCTGTCAAGGTAAAATCCAAGGTAGTTAACAGATTCGATATGCTTCATTGAGAATTACTGGTGGGCAGTTACTCCTTTTCAACGTGAAAATAATATGGTGAGACTTAGATTTATTAACTTGGATTCTTCAGAGATTAAGCCATTGTTGGATTTTAGGTGTATCTAGATGCAACTTCAGGTTGTAAATGGAATGCTAGCACTGGTATGTCATCAGCGAAAGTTGTTGTAGTTCTCTGCGAGGTTGTAAAATCAGCTGCATACGGCAAATAAAGTAGAGGTCCCAAAACTTTTTTTTAATTTGTAACATAATCTCTTATCAAATGCCAGGGAAGAGTCTGAGAATGTTGATTACGGGAGCCAAATTGATGATTTGGTATCATCTTTTGCTCTTCTAATATGGGCTGTATTCTCAGTAGCATATGTTTTTTAAATATTTTCAACATTGTAGGAAGAAGACTAATAGGTCTATATTACATTATTTCTTCTGGGGGGTTTACCTGGTTTTCCAAGGTAATATTTTAATTATTAAAATTTGCATTTAAAAAGTATTGTGGACATTTGTGTGCTATTTTATAATGTAAACAATTTTTTTTAAATACCAACATACTTTTTCTAGAAATTATCCAAATATATAAGGTGTCAGGAATGTTATGACAAAAATGTATTTAATAATGCCTTTTTAATAAGAAAAGAAATTCATATAATTTTGGGAATGGCAAGTTTTGAAGCAACTTGTAATTAGCATATTTATTTAAATTTTTAACAGCAAATGCATTGCATCAGGACTTCATAAAAATCTTTGGGCATATGCATAAGTTTTTACGCGTATAAGTGTATACACGTATGCAAGTATACATGTGTAGATGTATATGCATCTATGGGTGTATGTGAATATTTGTACGTGTGTGCAAGTGTGTACGTGTACATGTGCATTCTTATATATGTGGGTACATGTGTGCGTGTATACGGGTGCACGTATTTACTAGAAATTCGTGAACGTGTCCGGGTACGTAAATACGTGTGTAAGTATATACATGAGCACCTAAATATGTGTGCACGTTTATATGTGTGTACAAATGCATGTATCTATGTGTAGTTGTGTACGCATGTATACGTGTATATGCTAATATGCTTGCGTGTGTGCATATACGTACGTGTACACGAATGTACTTACGTATGATGTATCTATGTATTTATGCACATATGTATGTATGCTTAATATTTACGGGCTCCCTCATTTTTTGACCAATCTAGACAAAGTTTAGTGCTCATATTTATTATTTTCTAATTGAAGTTATTGGGAAAGTTTAAACTAAAGAAAGTGAGCATTTTCGGTTTCAGGAAAAAGCTTAGCAATTGTATTGATTTAGGAAAATATTATTATTGTAGAGATTTTTGTGTTAACCGTATTATCAAATGGATACTTTGACAAAAATTGAATATATGAACTACATGGTAGTATTACAAGACTAAACATAAACCACAAAAGTCCAATTTCATAATTTTGTCTGTAGACAAAGAGAAGGTTAATAAATCATTAAGTTTGCTGTAGCTAAAAATTCTCAAATATCTTACTAAAAAATGTAGTTTTTCTATAATTTATAGACAATCTATAAGATCAAATTTACTAACATTGGTATCACTTAAGCAGTTTAAAATTAATATACAACTATTTAACATTTATCATATTCGCACTACTTATGCAAATTTAAGTCCATTAATATTTTACTTTTAATTTGATTTTGATCAGAAGTAATAAATTAAAATACCCATAAAAACACGTGCGCAGGTTTTAGCAATGGGTATTACCAAGTATAGACATTTTAAAGTCAATTCAGGAAACCCCGGAGAAATTTCATCGTGCCCAATTTTAACAGTTTAAAGTTGCAAACGTTTGTGCACTTTTGTTCTTCTTACAAAATTTTCTTTATTAAAACGGCGATACAGATCTTAATTTCGGGTTTATCTTTTATCATTCTCGGTTGCCATTACTGCGGCTTAACAGTTAATATCCAACTAGGTGTTATATTTGCTACCAATTCAGATATAAATGTAATTCCGAAATGAATTACTAGACGTGGACTGTAACACTCAACCCTAAGTAATCGGATAGCATAGACGGAGCAAGATAAAATGCCCCAGAACTCTAAGTCTAATAGTGCGTGGGACTCCATCCTGGTCAACGAGACCCATCTCAATCATTACTCAGTCGCTTATTGACTCCTGATTTCCTGGAGGCTACTGTTGTTTGTCTCGGACAAAGGATCAAAGGAAAATCATTGGGCTAGTCGCTGTTTATAATTTGCCCATAGCACAAAGAATCACAAAATATTTAGACGCTATCTGGATAGAAGACATTGTCACCAACCTAGCAGAAGATATCAGCGCCAAACAGTTTTGTGGAATGGTCGAATAATCAATGCTAATAGTATTAGTGTATCTAATTCCGCAATATTGTAGTGATAGACATACGATAGAAAATATGAGAAAGCTAGACAGCAATTGTAATCTTGAAATGAACATTCTCTAAATTTCAAAGACCATCAGTTGTGCAAAAGATTTGTCACAAACGTTAGGATCGTATGCACAACGCTTAAGAGATAAGTTGACGGCGCTCAATGTGTTTGTCCACTTCCTGTAGAGACTGATTAAAATAATACGTAACCATCTCTTCTCAAACTCATTCATAGAGAGAACGAAATTTTCTGGAGCGTCAGTAGATCTCGACTATACCGATGCTCATCTTGACCAGTTGAATAACATCGACTGCTTTATTGGACATTCCTTCCAAATTGTCGTTCTACAAACAAATACTTCAATCTATCCGAGCGCTGATGATACCCCAACTTCTGTTTTTATCACCACAGACAAACCTATTATTTGCCCCCACCACTTACCAAGCCTTTGAAAGATAGTAGACATAATAATACTTTCCAAGCTTGGAAGGTTCAGAACATTTCTGCATAATTTCGATGACAGACAGATGTAATTCACAAACGCTTGGGAGTATCTCTAAAAACCTCGAAATAATTGCGGCATCTTCTGGTGGTGAACAACATTTTGGAATGTTTTATGAAAAAAAAAGTCACTGGCGTAGTTTTCTTGACATGGCTAAAGCCTTCAACAAAATGTGACACAATGAGCTCTTCTCAAAAATAACTTTAGCGTTTGTTTCGTTGTCGTTAATACAAATGATCGAATCTTTCTAGTCGAGTCGGAAGGTTAGAGTTCAAGTTATCGGCATAAAGTCATTCAACAAGCATCTCCAAATTAAATACATAAATCACTCTTAACTATCTACTCGTTCGGGTGTAAGCCAATTGTGGGAGTTTAGTTTTTTGAATTGAATAGCTTCTTCTATACTTTATTCTGTTTTGTATTGCTTCTCTTATTGCCTTATTGCTTTATTCTAGAGGATGTTTTTTTTCTACCATTGTACATCTCACGTTTTCGATCTACATTCTATTCGGTCTTCCTCTTGGTCCCTTTTTGACAGTTTTTGGTTTATGTACTTGTCTAACTAGTTTATTATCTATCATTCTTTTTACACCCCCATATCAGCTTAATTGACAATCTTTAATTTTTTATTCTATTGGTTTTATTTTTAGTTTTTCTCAGCACGTTATATTTCTGATATTATCGATTTTTCTCAAATGGCTCATTTATATAGTTGCCATTTTTTTTGTCGTTCAATTAATATCCACGTTTCTGCGCCCAATCTAAGTATCGGAGTCACAACTTTCTTGAAAATTTGTATTCTTGTTTCCTTTGGTATTTTTTTTTAGAGAAAGGCTGTCTTCATTCCTTTGAAAATTTTTTCCCAATTGTGATTCTTTTATTTTCTCATCCATTTTTCCATTTTCTATAATTATTGATTCTAAATATTGAAATTTTTGTTGTTAATTTTTTATTTTACGAGTATGTTGCGTGTTTTTAGGTTTTTCCTATTACCTTTTTTGTTGATTTCCACATTGACTTTTTCTAATATTTGTCTGTATACTTTCAAGTTCTTGCGCGGAGTTTTTTATCCTTCTATTATGTTTCTTAAATATTAAAATCTAAAATATTAAATGTATAAATGTTTAGGAATTGGGAATAATAGCGCACTATTTGAAAGAGGGTCATTAAAATTCATAAGCCTGGAAATACTGGTGGTGGATGACGAAAACAGAGGTGTCGTCGTGGTCACTTGTTAAAGTTATAAGTTTAAAGAGTCTCTCCGACAGAGGAGATGGAAGCGACTGTTGAACACAAAGGCGTTTTGTTAAGTAAGGCACCGGGTAACGGAAAGACGCATTCTCTTGCACTGGGTATGTCCGTTCATGCTGACTGTCTCGCGTAAAATTTCCTCTTTTGACGTTGACTTCACTAGTTTTTGTGTTCAGTCTCTAACTTCAGTCTTTTTGACAAAATTTGGCCTGAATGATGAATGGGCTAAAAGACCGCGTTCCTTATGACAGGTACCTCTTTCAACTTCATAGTTATATATGCCACAGACGATAGTTTCCGTTGTCTTGGATGCTGGAGTGTAACGATAAGTTGGTTTTTCGATGTAAGTCGCAGTTCCCCATCAAGGGGCCGAAGACGGACCTTAAGTCCCGATTCTGGATGACCATAATAGGACATATTATGATCTTATACAAAAGCAGCTTATTGTTGTTAGATATACGGTTCTCGAAGTGGAAAATGGAGCCAATTGCTAATCTTGCCGTTCTTGCTCTTGAGACCGCCATGTCAATGTGTTGTCCCCAGGACAGTTTTCTATCTAGAATTACCTTGAGGTAGGAAATTTTTTTCTTCCGGGGCATCTCCCTTCTAAAGATCCTGAGATTTGTTAGGACGTCTGGCACATGAAGTAGTTTTCTGGCAGATAATAGAATGTTCTTAGCGAGCCGAACAGCACCACCGAGTCGTCTGTGTATTTGGCCAGTATAGTGGAGGGCATTGTTGGCATGTCCTGGATGTAGATATTGTAGAGCGTCGGGAACAGCACGGAGCGTTTGGAGAAAGTCGGCTTGAAGTTGCTCATGTTTTACTTAAACACTTGCGCAATTAGTCTATAACCCCCTGTGTCGGTGTGTTCAATAGATTACTACAAAATTCACGTTTAATTTTTCAGAATTTTGAGTAGCTTTCCTTTCGTCGCTATACTACTTCGGTGTTACGACAATGTATAAAATAAAACATAGAACTAGGGATTCATACCGTCTCTGTTCCACACTTTACGATAAATTTGTAGCAAATTAATGTGGTTTTATAGTAAGATCAATTAAATCTATGGTAACTACAATTTTTGCATACCAAACCATCTAATATGAGATAGTAATTGCTGTTTTTTTCTTATAAGAAGAAACAATTAAAATTTTGGGTTAAAATAAAATAATTTAGATGAATTGGAAAAAAATATATACCAAGAATAGTTTTTATTTGTATTTTATCACCCAATTCATTTTTTACTTGATGAGAAAGTTAAACTATGTATGCAATACTATAATTATGAACTAGTATAAAGATCAGAAGGTACAAAGTACAGTAAAGATTCTTTTGGATATGAATTCAGGATGATGCAAACGTATGTAGTAGACTCTTATTAGGATCAATGACTTGTAACTACCGTTTAGAAACCATGCCAGTCAAAGAAAAATTTGACTCAAAGTGTTCATTGCTTTAATTTATTTATTCTGATTCAAGTATTTAGCAAACTTTATAGTAATTTGATTTTAATCACCCATTGAAGCTTGTCGCATCTATTTTGAACTTAGAATTTACTGATTGAACAGCAAAATTTGATGTAACAAAGTTTACAATGTATCAATAACTTGTGGTCATCACATTCATCTACTTTCATAGCATTATAACCATCCACATTCTTCAAAAATTGATGAGATATTATACTGAGACGTTAAGATGCAAAGTTTACTGGCGATTTTAAGAAAATAATAGTAGTTATGTTTGTAGACTGTAAATTGCATCTGAATTGTACCACAGTAAAGGGGGAAAGTATGAAGATGTGCTAGATATAAAGTTTCTTCCTCCATTAAGACCGAAAGGGCTGCAATTGTATTCTTCCCTCGTGACAAAGTTCATCTTTATTGAGCAACAGCAATATTAAAATAGTTTCTTCTGCTCTGTGTTGACCTCACAAGCTTTTTGACTGTTTCCAATGTTAAAAGACACTATTCATATCGACGTATTTTACGCTCGGTCCGGGAAATCAACAATTTTTCAGTAGTCTCAACTCACTTCAAAAAAGCTTAAATGTGCTTCATGGTATTCAATATTAAAGTATAAACTTTAAAATTACTTAAAAAAAGACGTTTCATCCTCATGATGAGACAGAGTTCTCGCGAATTTTTCGAAACCAATGTTTTATATGGATTATTTGCCTGCAATAACAATAACTTTTGCACATCCCCAGTATAAACAGTTAATCATCCCCCAGTATATGTTACGCAACTGCTGCGAGAGGTCGACCCGCAAATCACAATAAGGCTTACTTACACAACATTTTATTTATCATTTGTTGCAGATTACAATATCGTCTTAAAAATAACACGCATTGCCTAAGAACGCTCCAAGTTGAGTAAATTGCACTTTACATTGCACGACAAATCGCAAAACGACATACAATCTCTGCTTGCAGCATTGAACTTTGCAACAGATTCGTTAAAGCTAAAAAATATCAACATTTTGACTCCGATTGTCGCCACTTAAGGCAAAACCAGTTACGTATAAAGTAGCTTATCTAAAGACAGAGATGACCTAAATATGCTAGCTGCCGTCTTCTTTTTCTTCATTTCGAGTCATTTCGGGCACCAGCTCTAAAAAATAAATTTTTTTTAGATGTTCCAGCATTTCAAATGGATAGCTATATTGGCTCGCATGCGTCATATCCTTTTTAAATAAGGGTTAGTGCATCGTACTTTAAATAATACCTTAACGATATAAAAAGTCAAAAACTGCACTTATTAATCGTTAATTATTAGAAGAGAAGGTAAAGGATCAAATAAGTTTTAATTATTAAAGCTATGTTATGTTTGTATCAGTTCTATAGTTATTTATTAATGCTGTTAACCGCAGATAAACTATCAAAAATTTTATTATTACTACAAAACAATTGACTTGTTAAATAATTCTGTCTCAGCAAGATGGAGTTAAGAATAAAATCGTAAATAGAAATATTGATACTAAGTTATACCAGACTATATCAAACATTTAACTCAGAAGTATTGTCAACATTTTTTATGAAGATACGTCTTAATTTGAGTTTTAGTTGATAAACAATATTATGCATCTCCAGATAATAATAATCTGAAACTAAACTTGGCGTGCCCTAAATAGTGGATACAGAAGTATTCATATCATTTACAAAAAGTAAAGGAGAGATGGTTAAAAGACTTTTCGGATCATCAAGAAAGGAAAGCTGAGGGCCAATTTTACGACACTAGATAAATTTTTGGCAGTAAAGAAATTCTCTTTCTGTAAAATGTATTCTGTTATTTTTTCTTTAACTTTTCTTTTCTTTGTGCTATTGTAGTAACTACTGGTGTTAGACAATATATAAGCTATTCTGTGCTGTTCAGGACGATAAAAAAGGAAACTGTCAGAGTACGTTCAAGACGACCAAGATGCACAAACGGGAGCTGTAAAGGGAGATATCAAAACAAATCCTCCTTTCCAAAACTGCAGATGTAACAGAGCAATTCTAAGCTGTGAATTATAGTAAATTTCCATCATGATATAGGGTGCCATTTGAAGCACAAAATGATCAAAACTTGTGTATGCATCATTACCCCAAAAAATTCATTAGTAACTTTTTTCGTATTTTCACTATAGTAGCTTGAAAAGAAACTCAATGACTGGGTTCAAGTTTTGAAAATAGCGGAAGGTGAAACAACCAAATATTAATATATTAATTTGGTTTTTGTATTAAGTAACTTAAGTAAAGAAACAACATTATGTACAAAAATAAGGGCTTCTACCTATGGGTTGTTTTTATATTTTTTATAACAAAAATTCATGGTCAACGCACTTAAGGACTCGTCGTTCAAATCGAAGGAGACGCTCGTCTTTTAAAGATGTCGCAACACTGAACAAGTTATTCAAAACAATTTTCGTGAAAAAATTGAAATGTTACCAAAAGAAATTAAATAATTGTTAGACAACTACTTTTGAAAAGCAGAACTTTGTTACTAGGAACAAAGACGGGAAGAAAAATTAAAGGACTCTATCTTCTTGGAGTAAGCTTTCAAAAGTCTAAATGTAAACATTGATAAACAAATGAACCCGACACTAGATAAAAAGGTTTGCCAATTGCACAACGAAATGTGTGAAACTGAAGCTACAGAAGATATCTAAGACATTAATTTAAAAAAGCCATAAAATAAAACAAACTAAGAGAAGTATTTTCATTGTAGCGATAGAATAAATAACTTACATGGTAACCAACTAACTATATAACCAAAATAAAAATATAAACAGTTCGAGGGTGTTAAAAATAAATGAGAAAGTAGAGCAACAGTATTCTTATCAATGGGAACCAGAAAATAATAGTAGAATTCATTATTAAAGAATAACTAGAACTAGAACTAAACAAGAGAAGGATGGCATGGATCATTCAGTGTGAGTGATAGTACAAAAACCAATAACATATCAAACGTATAGAAGTTATGGAGCAATTCTTCAATAAAGAAAATTCAGAGAAAATTATTCTGTCTCTTAATAAAGCTATCAATTAAATTAACAAAGGAATCTTTGTAGATTGAAATCCTGTTGATATATCTAAGAGAAAAGTGGTATACAAAACACCAATCCTAGTACACTTTATTTTCTTGCTTTTCCCTTCTTCTTTTTATTTTAAATAGGCTACTAGCCTGTTTCTAACTTTTTAATTTCATTTATAGTTTTTGTTTCCCCGAAGATTCCTTATTTTTAGCTTCTGCATAATTTAATTTTTTTATGTTTAAAGTAACAGATATTCCTGTTTTTCATTTCTTCTTTTAATTTTTCTTAATATTTATATTGCCATTTTTTGCAATCTAATTCGTTGTTTTCAACAAGTTTGCCTTTATTCTTTTTACTGTTACCTTTTCTCGAATTGCTACTGGTTTTATTCGTTTTGTTGTATATTTTCATTGTTGGGTTGATGATCTGAACATTTTTTCGGTGCCTTGTTTGGTTTGATTTTCTTTCGAATCATCAGATTCTAGTTTGTCTTTTCCTCTTTTTTGCTTTTTCGTAGCATTGGTGCCATCGTAGGGCTTTTCTTCTACAGCTTCTTAAGTTGTGTATTTCTTTTTCATTTTTGTCTTGTCTTCTGTGGACGTGTACTTGTATAATTAGCTTGTTATATTTTAAGTACACTTCTCTTCTCCGCTTCTATTAGTTTCGGTTTTAGCTTTTCTTTCTTTTAGAATTCCTTTAAGGTAATCAAACAAAACTAGGTTTTTTCTTCTCGTGTTGATTTCAAGTTGGTCTATTTTTAACTCGCGCATTTTTTAATATTGCTTAAATTGGTTTTGTTTTTTAACTGTTGATTGATGTTATTGTACCGATTTTTTTTTAATATTTTACTTATTTCCCGGAAAATAATGTCCATGATTATTTTGCTATACTTCTTTTTTATTGTATGATGAGTTTTGGTAAATGGGGCAATGTCACATTTACTACCGGCGGTTTGATTTTGCTGTCAAACTCTCAGCGTTATTTTTCGTTATTTAAGGATTTGATTCCTATGCTCTTTTTTATGTTGATTTATATTTTAATTTCATTTTGGTTCTTTATTACAGAACTATCTAAAATGCATTTTGCACTTTACACTGCTAACAAACTCTCCCTAAAAATTTCCACGTTTATTATCGCACCGATGCAGAAATGATTTATGAATTATTTTAGTTTACCTTAATGGTTAGTTCTTTGGTTGTTTTAAAAATAACAAGAAAAGTACTTTTTTGATACTTTATCTAACTTTACGTCTTCGTATAAATTTTTAGTTTTTAAATCACTCAATCTTTTAATATATTTATTTTTTCCGTTTAATTGTTTTCTTATTCTTTGATAACTAATTTTATTGTTTAATATTGTCTAATATTTTTTGCTTTTACAGCTTTTCATTTATATAAATAATTTTGTGAGGGTAAGAGAATTAAGCACTAAAATTATTCCTTTTCAAAAAACCTCCTTTGCTTTTCTTGTAAAGTTACATTGTTTAAATCCTCTCTTGTAATAAAACAAGACGGACTGTTGGATAGCCTCTCTTTAAATGCTTAACCAGTCTCACCTAAATCTGCTTAGCACAATTCTTAGCTAAAATTAAATATAAATAAATGGATAAACAAAACATACCAAAAGATATTGCCCTTTTGCGAAAACGATGTGGAATATAACTAAAAATGTTATAGAGCACAAATGGTGGTTATTGCAAATATTTGGATTATAATATTTACTTTATTTATAGACCAACAGTCATAATTGTATTTATCTAGGGTTTCTATTTATAATATATTACATTTACTTATAAGTGTATAGAAGAAATGAAAGAAGCCTGTCCAGAAATAATGTTAGATTATTTTAAAGAAAATATAATTATATGAGAAAACCAATAAAAAATCTGTTGTTCAATTTATTAAACATTTAATAAACGGTTTGTACTTGGGGTAGTGAAAAACTCTGTTTAAAATTATTATATGGAATACAAAGAAATCTTTCCTTTTCTAATAATCTCTATTCTTAACAATATCTTAAACTTATTTTTATTAAGGGTTTAGCATTATAAACAGATTTAACATCAACTTTCTCTCTAAGAGCTGCAAATTTACTTTTATAATTTACAACAACTTACATGCAATTTGTAACTATCAACCAGGAGATAATTTTTAACTCTTTCGTGTCCTAAATTTTCTGTTTTTTGTGTAATACATATTTATATTCTTCTTTTAAAGTTTTAATTTTATATAAATACTGAGTTTTCTTTCTGGAATCTTAATTCCTTCTAATGTTCCCTCTTTTTAGAGGTAATTCGAGGTAATATATACAATTGAGTATAGTGATTGTACAATTAGGTCGAAACTTCTGACCACCTTTTTTGAACTCCTCATTAAAAAGTAGAATAGGAATGTCTGATAAACCCGACGCATTGAAACACCCCTAAGGGGGGTTTTCCTGCTTTTTTTATTTTAAAGTGACATATCTCATGAACGATAATATATAGAGTGCTGAGACCTTCATAGTTGATTGGTTGGCCTAAGTTTGAGTTTCCAAGGTGTTTATGAGTTTCAACATTTGTATATATTACCGTTTCGCCCCCTGATCTTGTTAGTAAAATGTAAATAGATTGGATTAACAGCTGTTATTTATTTATAATATTTATTGTTTTTGTAGAAATTATTGGAATAATATTAGTTCTTATTAATCCCAGTTCCTACACATTTATTTCTTACGATATAGGACAGAAATTTAAAAATTTTTTTGTTTATAGTTACAATATTTTTATTTTCATCGTGTTTTCAAGCAGTTAACTAATAAAAGATCAAAACTATCAGCAGATATAGCATAATTGGACAGTTTTATTGTTTTCTTCTTGTTTCTCTGGTATTTCTCCCGCATTTTACATAATAGAAACATAATAAAAACGCGTATCTTTAAAATATATTTATTATTAACTATTAATTTTAAATAATTTTTATTCAATTGAAGTCTTCTTCCTTTTGGTAATCTTTATTACTATAATTATAAATTATTGCATTTAACATTGTAATTCGACTTTTTTGGCTAGTTCAAAAGCAAATGTTACTTTTAATCTCTTATTTGGACAATTTAAAACACCAACAATGTGGGTTTTAAGTTTTTTATTAAATCCAGAGCTTACAATTTAGCAAACAAGTTTAATAAGTCAAACATATTAAACAATATTTGTCAAATACATTATTGTTTTCAACAATTACATTATAATCTCTTCTATATTTTCTTTCTATGAGAAAACTAAAATTATCCGTGAGAAAATTGTATCTCTTGCTTGTTGAAAATTCCCTCTAACTCTTATTATATCTAAGTATAATAAATAATAATGTTCCTTTGTCGAGTTCTTCTAATAATTTTAGTGATATGTTTAAAAGAATATCTAATTTTATATCTGCAAGTTTTATTTTTTTTTGTAACTGGATTTTTATATTTATCGTTTATAATTTGTATATTCTGTTTTGTGAATTATTTTATTCCACTTTTGTTTTTATATTGGAATCTAATAAATTTAAAATTTTGGCTTTAATGCCATGTTTTGCTAAGTTAAAATTGGGAAATTTAGATCTAACGAAACTATTTTATTCTTTTTCATTAAAAACTTCCCATTTTTAAGTATCCTTCGCAATCTACAAAATCTATTATTTTTACGACCATAACATTACCGCAGAATGAGTTTATAATCGGTATAAATTAATTTAATTTTTGTTCTCCATCGGTACGGTCGATATTTCCAATACTTGTTACTAAATTATTATTGCATATATTTTCTGTAACTATAATCCAATTTTTTTGGTTGATTTAATTTCATTTACTAATAATTCTTTAGTAGGGCATTTAGAAGTAGCTATAATGACCTTTTTGTTTGTTTGCATTTGATACATTATTTTTTTATAAACGTGATCATATATTTTTATTTACAAGATTATCATTTTTTAATTAAGTAATTTTTTTTCTGTAAAGGTTCGTTTGTGAATGATTCTTTTAAAATGTATTGACCAATTTGCTTCTTACACTCACATATGATTTTTCCTATTTATATAATATTAATTCAATCAAACATTTTTTTGTTATCGAAAACAGAAAAAATGCTTTATTTGTGAAAGAAATTTTTTCAGAAACTGAAATTTTTTGCAGTGTAATTGGTATTTTATATGCTACTCCAAAAAATTGTGATCCTATAAATGAAAACTTAGAATTAGGCATTACAGTAAATGAAGTACTTCAGGCTGATGAAGCCACAGTACAGTAAGTACTGTGAGGATTATGGATGGACTTTATTTAGAAAAAATTCTTTTACGACATAAATTATTATAATAAATGTTGCCGATTAAAACCTATGTTTTTACGCCATGCTTATGATTACGAACTATATCCTAGGCAAGCCTGCTATTTCTGAGATGATCAGAAGCATATTGCTAAGAAGCACCCAATCGTAAATCCCAATATGTTCTATGCTTCTGCCAAGAGCTGAACTATAACCAAACTGACCAAAATTTGTATTTACCTCATTTAAAAACAAAAATGCACATACAGTCGTACTAAAAACTAACTGAGAAATTTTCATTTATCAAGTGGGAAAGAAAATGGATAGAAGTGCCTGGAGATTAACATTCTGTAGGAACTATCAATATAGAAAATTGTCATTAGTAAAAATGCGCCACCTTCAGAGCGAAAACATTAACAGTCAGACAAACGAGGATTATAGAAAATTCATCGCATAAATGTTTTTTATTATGTCTTTATTAACCATGAGCTCAGAGAACGTACGAGAAAACGCAGAACGATTTCTATGGAAAAAACAACAAAACATCAAAAAGTTAGATTACAAGCTGTTAACAATAAAACTATAAACACATAGCGTTCGCATTGAGAATACACCAAAAGTACTCATTAATATAGCCAGCGAAAGATGTCAAAGAGTGCCTGCAGAAATACTAATACATAAATGGAATAAAATCAACTATCGAAACATTTGGATTATGGGTACGTGCAGAAAATTTATGTAATCATATTAGTAATAAATATCGGATATATCGACTATACCGACGAGGAACAAAAATTAAAACAATTTATATCGATTACAAATCCATTCTGCAATAGTATTATGGGGGTAAAAATAACAGATTTTAAAGATTACAAAAAAGGTCTGTTGATCTTTTAATGGTCTTACAATTAGATCTAGATTTCCTAGTTTTAATTTAGCAAAACATGGCGTTAAAACCAAAATCCAATATTTATTATATGACAACATTATAGATCAAAATTAGCAGCACAACACAAGAATGTCGGTTTTCAACTTAAAAAAAATATAAATTACTCTGAACCTTCTAAATTAAAAACGAAAGAGTGAGCACATGAGCGCCATCTCAGGGAAACTTGATTAATTAATTTGGCAAAATTAAAACAACAGCGGCAAGAATATTATTGCTAAAATATATTTATGTATCTTTTGATTCGGCTCCAAGCAATCGCGTTGGGGTGGTAAGTTGCAAGTCGATAGATCTTAAGATATTCTCTCCAAATGATTTATTTATCTCCCACTTTAGGTCTTCATTAAATAATTTAGGTTAATCAAATTGGTTTTGCAATGTTTTAATATATTAAAAATTATATTCTGTCACATTCTATCAATTCTATATTAACTACTACTGTAGATTTTACGTATTTCCCCACCTTAAACGAGGATTACGTGAGATTTCTCGGACAAAACCATACTAAATAACCGCAGAGCACCGCGCACAAGTGCAGACGTTCAAACAACAACAAGCTGCTACTGACAACATTACTTTGATACAGCAAAATTTACTTCAAGAACTAATAACTAACAACCAGTATTTCCATGGAAATATTTTTCTTGGTGGAGACTAGACAAGGTCTGTACTATAAAAGAGGTTGTTATAGAAACATTTCAAAATTTTAATAATGACAACATGAGAGCAAAAAATAGTCAAAGTTTTATCGAATCTTACAAGGAAACCTATCGCATTCAAGTCTGCAAGAGGACCTCATTAGTATTCACAGAAATTTTGTGCCAAAAAATTTGATTCTTGATATTAACAGTGGCGCATTTTAAAGTGAAAACACCGAATCGTTAATTTCAAGATCAATTTTGACTCCAAAACATAATGATTTTATAAAAATCAATGAATTTTATTTCTTTCATAACAAACCAAGAGCCCTTATATAGAAATATTGACTGAATCACCCGCGAAGATGACGTTAACGGGTACCCAAATAAATTTTAAAATTGTTTGGCCTCTTTTGAACTTCTACAATATCTTTTACATATAAAAAAGGATACTTCTCAGGAACTTAAATATAAAAGAAAGCTTCCACAATGGTAGTAGCCTTTCTGTCAAAAATTTAAAAGCCAACTCCATCATTTGACCTATTTTAAGAGGTGAAAGATATTTATACCAAAGATAAACTTAGTATCGGACTATGAGAATTTAAAATGGAATTTTCGGCGAGATTGTTATTTTCTATTTTTAAAAATTGGATTTTATCTTTTAAATGCGATATTCGGCCACTGTCAACTCTATGTTGTGTTCTCAAGAGTAACATCAAAAGAAGAGGTAAACGTTTACATTAAAGATGGACACCAACAGGCAACTCTTGATGACTATAACCAAATATAGTAGACATTTAATTGTGTTTTGAAATAAATTTTGAAAAGATTCCAGATCGTTACATACACTTATATGGTATTAAATTTTTCTGATATAATTATGTTTACAATTATTTCTGGATAGGATTATTTCTGGATAGGATTTTTCTAATATTTATAAATGTAATGTCTATAGGTATGTTATTGGTCGACAATGTAAATATTAGTAATAAGGAGCAATTATTCTTATACAGATATTTTAAGTCCTAGTTTTAATTACAGATATTTTGTTACAGTTTTAAATATAAGGTACTATTTTTTCACTTTGTTTAAGTGTTTTGTATCAGTGGAAGATCATAGAAGTAATAAGAAGAAAATTATGTAAATAATGCCCTTAAAAAATTTCCAAAAAGGTAGAAATGGAAACCAATAAGAAAAAAATTGGTAAATTTAAAAACCAGATTTAATAAGCAGTTTAATCTGACCCCAAATAATATTTTTTATTTAAGTGCATCTCTAAATTTCTTATTTATTGGATTTCTCAAAAATCGGAGAGAACGTAAGAGAAATCTAGAGAACCCATTGAATTGTAACAAAACCAAAAAATTTTATTAGTAATTGATCTACGTGCACCAGCAGAAAGGCAAATGGTACCGGGAACACTATGAGGAACTTGAATTAACATTAGCAGGAACGTGGATTCACGTTAGTAGGAAGCTGCACTCACTTTAACAGAAATAAATTAGTACGTTTTGGAGATTGTATTTCTTCTTTCTTTTTGAATTTTCTTACAAATTTATTTTTCGTTTATATATATTAATTTAGTTAAATAATAATTTTGAATTCGAATCTTAAAATCCAATTTCCAATTTTTTTATAAACAATTAAATATATTAAATTATTGTAGTAAAAGTTTCTCAGTCGAAAATATTGATCAGTAAAACAGACTTTAATAGAGATAAAAAAAATACAAAAAATGTTTTGTTGAATAGAGATTTTCTTACTTAGAATGGTAAAAAAGGAAATGAGGGGTGCACTAGAATTGGTATTTTATATATTGCTGTAAAAATATGCGATCCTATAAATGAAAACTTTGAATTAGGCGATGAAGTATTATACTTCAGACTAGTGAAACCACAGTATAGTTAATACTGTGGTTGAGGGATTTAGAAAAAATGTCTTTACGGCTCATCAATTAATATCATAAATGTTTAAAACCTAAAATGCAATAAATTATCAAAGTTTTATTTTTACTATATCTCAGACGAGTTTACTATTTCCGAAGTGTTCAGGAATATATTGCTAAGAACTATAAGAATCATACAAGTAATCATAAACCCAAATCTGTTCTATTTCTTGGCGTAGAGCTTAACTATAGTCAAAGAATCGAATGCCGAACTGACCAAATTTTGCATTTACCTTGTTTAAAAACAAAAATTGATATGAGGTCCATTGCATGGTCTATTGCATGAGGTTAGCTATTAGTGAAATAGCTAACAGAGAAATCTTCATTTGGAAAGGAAACCGATAGGAGTGGCTGAAGATCAACATTCTATAGCTGCTACATTTAAAGAGCTACCAATAGAGAAACTTGTCATTAGTAAATATGCGGCACACCCAGAAAGAAAACATAAAAAAGGTACTCATTACTACAGCTAGAGAAAGATACCAAAGAGTAGAAACTACCAGCAAATGAATAGAATAAGATAAGTGCAAGCACTAGAGAGTAGAACAAGAGCAACGATAAACAAAAGAATATAAAGGAACGATAAAAAATTACGATATCAAAAAAAATTAGGGAATCAAAGTAGAAAAAGTGTACCAAAGGAGCAAAGGACTTGGATTAAGGAAATTGGTGCAATTTAGAGCAGCACTTCCTTCAATTCAAGCTACCACAAAGGTAGTAAATTTGTTTTTTGAGTTGAGGCGGGAGGGGGAGGCACTCAGAAAAATAACAAAAGTAAAATTTATGTTATCTTAAACTTTAAAAACGGATTAAATAAGAAACATTTTATTTGGCGTCTTGCAGGGCCGCTTCAGTCAAATGAAAATTGTAATTATAGATGGAGAGAAATTATAACTTTTAAAACAGAACAAAGCTTGAAAATTTCTGTTAACGAGATTTTATATAAATAGTGATGAATGGTTATGAAATAACCAGAATTGGATACGCAGAAATATGTAGGCTGCTAGATATTGATCTGAGTGGCACAAAAGTATAACACTGTTAGGTGTCTTACAAAATAACAAAATAAGGTATAATGTACCTGTTTAAAAAACTGCTATTTAAGAAAGAAGGAAAAAAATAAGCCGATCCTATAAAATACTTTTAGATAAGGCATTTCCAGTATCACTTGGACATGTAATAGAAAGGCATAAATCACACAAAACGTGGAAATAATACTGAGCTGAATAATGCAACTCTCGTACGATGATAAGTGGTAAAGTAATACAAGTTGGACCAGAAAATTTATTGAATTCTAGACTTCTAGATAAATACCGAACGCAATTACTCTTAAAATCAGAGGGGTCCAATATTAAAACAGAAGAAATAGAGAAAAGTATAACACTATAAATGAAACCATAGAAAGACTAAGAAAGCAAAGAAATGAAACTGTGAAAAACAGAGTTAGAAGGAAAAAGCTAGGTAAACACTGAGAAATATCGGAAAGTTGCACTCAATAGAAGAGGGAGAAAATAATCAGTAAAAATATCCGCTACCTCAATTACTGGCAATGTGGTGTCTTAAATTTCTCTTCTTTCTTGAAAAAAAGAGATGAAGAGTAGAACAAATAGCACAAATTGTTTGGGCTCATGAGTGAGCTGGTCGTATGCAAGTGACTTGAGAGCTCGTATTCTAGATCGTAAATGCAGGTGCGCGAGTATCGCGTTCAAGGTTATTGATGTTTGCGGTGTCGTTGATTAAAATTCCAGAATTAGGTGTAGTGCAAGTTACAGGCGCAACACTTAATGAGGCCCCAGTGTAAGTAATTATCAAAAATAGCGGTCATTCGTAGAGTTAGTAAATGACTTCTAACGGGTTCCAATGAAATAAAGATCAATTTTTAGGATGCCATTTTATGGAGTGCATAGTAATAAAAGAAGTCTTGCTTTAAAAAACGATCATTATAAAAGAAAATAATGCTGTCAAATACCCTGAAAAAGAAACAGGCAACGAACGACAGCTTGCATGAGTATTTATATAATAATCACTCTAAGCCTTAACCTATTAACAAATCAAAAACGTTTTGATGTAGTTCAATGCAGGTTTGCTAACTTGATAATTATTCTCTCAACTAATAGAAAGCACACAAGTTTATGTACACTCAGTGTCATTAGAAGGCATGCATAAACTGCAAGTAGATATTAATTTTTTTAACCCATCGTGCGTTAGATTACCCTTGCAAACATCTTGCATGTGTCAATCAAGACTTACTTATCATGCTCCATATGAAGCCATATCACTTTTTAATAGCGGGTGTTAGTATTATTGGAGTCTACCCACAAATGATCTCACCCATTACCTACATTAGAAGAAAACTTCCTCAAGTTGGTTTTGTTTCTTAACGAACTTCTATAGAATTATACGATCGTATCTTCTGATCCCTAGTCACTAGATGCGCAGAACTGCCGTTCTCCATCCTACTAAACATTTTTGAATTAGTCTCACCTATTTGTTTGTCGTTATAGTCGCTCGCGTCCCACGGCTGAACCGAACCGGAGCCAAATAGCACGAAGAAGGTGTTCCCTATTATGTAAACACCCGACGCAATATAAAACACTGTCGCCCACTGGTTTGGATTTTTCTAGATTGTAATAGAAAATAATCAGATACATTTATTGCGACATTGGTTTGCCGTGCACATACCTCCTCTGTGACGATGAATTGAATAATGAGAGGGGCGATGATCGAAAATATGTTGGAAAAGCCATTGGTGATCCCCATCAAGGTTCCGGCATGCGTTGGGGACAGATCGATGTGGTTTACCTGATAGCCGCAAAAGCAGCACGAGTTGACTCCCACAGCAACAAACAGCAGACCTATCGCTATGTTGGTGATGTCACTATCTGAGTTGCTAATTAAGCCTAGAGTTAGCAAAGCCGCTGCTGGTACGTAAAGCCCTAAAAATAAAATTTTCTCCTTACGAATAAGGAAATTAAATAGTCCTGTATTTACCTATGCTATTGGTAACTTTTCTAGCAACCGCAACCGAAACATATTTTCTTACTATGACAAAATCGGTGGTTGCACTAAAAATAAAACTCAGCACCCAGAAGGTGAAATAGGGACCAGCAGATAGTACACCACTCTGAAATTAAACATTGCAAGACAGCTTTGCTAAAACATATTGCGATACCTACCGATTGGATATCGAAGTTCAGAACTTTGCCTATATAAGTGGGCGTGTTAGTGAGCAACGTCGAAAATCCCCAGTTTTGTCCCGAATGAGCTATCAAGATCGACCACACTGGCAAAGATGTTGCAATTGCTTTCCAAGGTGTGGGCGAACACTAATCTCACAAGTAAAAATGCAGTATTTTCTTTAAAGAGCAAATCCCATCATACCACGCTATTTTCATGCTGACCAAGCGACCCTTCTATGTACTTTCGCTCTTGCGGGTCCATGCTTTTATGATCAGCGGGGCTGTTCTTGCCCAGAAATAACCACACGACGGTCCACACTAGTCCGACGGCGCCGTATAAGTAGAAAGCGTACATCCACCCCAGCTTACTCTCCGAAATCCACCCCGTTATAAGAAGAGACAAAACGGTTCCAAACGGGCCGCCTAAATTATTTCTCAATTTGTTTGTTTCGTTCTTATCTGAATTATCTACCTGCATACACGAACGTGCCCAAACGCGATCTTTCGTTAGGCGGGACCCACTTGCCTAGCAAGTTGTGGCAGGACGGAAAGAAAAATCCCTGTGACAATCCTTGCAGCACTCTGCAGCCCATCACTGCCCAGGAGTTTACCGAAGCCGCCACAGGGGTGAGGATGGTAAAAAGTGAATTGACGAACATCGTTATAGCCAGAAACCACCTTGGCCCATAGATCTTGGCCAGCTGGCCTGCGCCAACTTGTGGGATTACGTAGCCCCAAAAAAAGGAGGAAAGGATAATGCTTTTGTCGTCCCAATCGTACGTCTGCGAAAAAGGCATTAACATTTTACTTTAATCTTACTGTCTTGGTGATCACTTACCGGAATGCTTGGGTCGGGATTCGCGGTAGGATCGGTCATGGCTACGATGCCCACTGAAAGGTTCGATCTCATGCCGTAACCCAAAGTCATTAACAGGAACAGCATGATAATTTGGACATGTCTGGAGCCGAAGAAGCCATCTGCAAATTTGAGTTGTTAGTTTTTTTATTATTTTTCCAATTAATTTTTGCTATTTTTCTTTTAAACTATCATTTTACAGTTTATTCCATAATTTAATATAAAAAGTTTATACATATTTGTAAATCAACAAGTGATGCCATTCATTAGTAGAAAACCTGCCGAACGATACACTAAGCTAAAGGTTAACAATATGTGAATAGATACTGAGAAAAAAAATAAGGCCATTAAAAGGAGCGTCTATGTTTAAACAACCGATGCTTGTAACGGTCTTGATTCTCTTGTAAAAAATATTATAATATTATTATTATTACTTTTTTTTTACATTTATTTGTGATAGCAAACATCCGAAGAGATATTTTTTTATTGTTATTCAATGATAAAATACAAAAACAATTTTATATGCTTAAATTAGATAGCAAAGTTTTCTTAATGTTATTGTAAGTTAATAATTAAAGACAGATAAGGCAATAAAGGCGTACAGCTGTTGAGTTTAAAAACATAAAAAAGTCATAAAGAATATAAAGCGGGGTGGAGTATATATACCTTAATAAAATTACCATGTACATTGTACAAGCATCGCTTTGGGACCAGTCTGCTGTCGTGTAAGATCTTACGCAAGAATAGCAACAATAACAGTTTAACAATCCTACCAAGCTATCCCAGATTTCTTTACGTTTAACACTTAAGACCACCAAGCTCGTTTGGCGTACTGTCGCAAATGGAATTTAGACCATATGGGTAAGATTCAATACTGTGTTCTGAGTAATCGAAACAAAAAAAAACAGTTGTGTATATTGCAATCGACAAATCAACAAAGGACTGTACAGCGTCCATGTTCCGCTAAATCCGACTTACCAATAATATCACTTTTTAGAAGCATCTGTTACAGATTAGTCTGCTGCTGTACAAATTTTTGTCTAAAATATTTTTACAGCAGGTATTAATATAAAAATCATCACTATCTGAATAAATTAACATTGAAGCACACTTCAACATTTTTTAATACAAAATTTAATGCAAGTTTGTTGCTGTACTCGCTTAGTCATTGAGATTGCACACTAAATGTTCTCTCTCATTGGGGTCTAACTGTGGAGTGACTCGAGCAGCGAATTCGTCCTCATTCACGCATGAACATTCATTATAGTCCATTCTTATGGATCGCCAGATTGGAATTTCGATCATAGGCATGCAATTCGGTACTGTCTTCTGAATCATCCTACTTTAATTTGTATCACAACAGTAGTGCGTTAGAATTGAAAAATGTCATCGCGCAAATAAGGGGTGACTTACACTTATTTATGACCACTATAAGCTGATAGATAAGATAATGGACGAGAAAATGTATTTTGATTTATAAACTCTACAACCTTGTTTTTATGACAACAGCAATCAATATTGTTATTATCTATAGTGGATAAGAAATATAAGAACCCAAGTATAAAGAACATTTCAACTTAATAATTATAATACAGATAATCTCTTATTCTACGAGATAAGCGTCAAAAGTTTCCAGTCCGATTGTAAAGACGATAAAAATAAAACTTTAGGGTTATTTTGCAACATCCCGAAATTAGCATTTTAATACCCTTAAAAAATACTCTAAAGTTTTATCGGCAAAACACTCCAAAAGAGCCTCCTTCATTGTTATTAAATTTTCTGCCTCTAAGATTTTTCTTCGGTTTTAAAAATAGATAGTAGTCACTGCCGGCTAGGTTTAGGCTGTAGGCTAATTGGGAAAACTCTTCAAAGACACAGTTTCTTCAAACAACCTGGGTTATTGCGACCTTATGGTCAGAAGCATTATCGCGCAGAAGACAAAAATTCGACTAAAAATACCGCTCTTCTTTTTCTTGCTAAAGTTGCATAATTTATGCAATGAGCTGGCGTAATACTCTCCTCTTACCGTTATGATCTTTTCCTTAAAATTAATTACCAAAATTCTCTTTGAATTCCAAAAGATTATTACTATAAGCTTTGCCTTTCTTCGCCTTTTTCGGCCCGGTCTTTTGTTAATAGATCATAATACAGGTATGGTTTCGTTCTCTGTAACTTCTTTTTGGTAGTTATAACAAATATTTCAAAATTGTTTACAACAGATCACACTTTACTGTTTGTAAACCGCTGATAATAATCTGAGTAGCCATCTGGCATTAATCTCATTTAATTAAAGGTACTAGTGGAGAATACGTCGCACGACCGTATTTGATAATCCTAATCTTATTAATGGTTTTGTTTACTTTTAATGCTCGATGAGGATAACTTTTGCAACCGAAAGTTCTTCAACAGACCTGCACTCCTTTATAGTGGAATATGAAGGCGAAGATTCGTCGTATACACTTCTGATCGTTTACAGTTTTTAAAATATTTTTAAATTTGGTCGACGACACGGAATTTCTTTCCTTTTAAAAGAGATTTAAGTTTTGTGAACAGTCAAACATTGCAGAGCGACCAATCTTCAGCAATACCTAGCTTATCTTCTAGTTCTTGGACTGTTAATCGCAGATTCTTGTTGAATATAGCATATGTTTTCCAGTGTTTTTATCTTTCAAAGCAGAAATGTCCGGTCACCTCTCAATCGTTCCGGAAAGCCTTCTGAATTTGAATTTGATGTAGATTTGCTGCACATTAGATGTACTCACTCCCAACCCGGCCAATAAACTCTTCATCATTCACGCATGCGTGTTATAATCCACTCCCTTTAGTTGCCATGTTACATCGCAGTTACGCAATCTGCTTTCGTAAAATATTGGTTTCATATTTTCGGGACAGACCTTATACATTCTAGAAAGTAAATTACATGATTCATTTTGTTAAAGCTTTACACCAAATCCTTACATTTTGTCAAGATAAAGTTTGTCCTACAAGTTTGTTATTCTTCGGAAAATCCTTTAAATCAAATTATAAACATTAAAATGAGAGTGAATTATTTTTAAGTCAAGATTTATGTCTGCTTTGTCATTCTGTAAGTAGCTCGTAGACAACATTACATTAGAAACTGATGACTTTCAGTTGATAAGGTTTCTATTTTCTACTGGAGCTTTATATCGTAAATAAACACGAGAAAATATGTAAAGTCATAATGTACTACAGAAACTGCTGATTTAGAGAAAAAACATAAGGCAGGCGAAGAGATTGCTCTGTAAGCAATTCTAGAACGAACTTAAAAATTCGAAATCGAATATCTCGAAAATTATTCGACATAGAATTTTTTTAATTTCGAATTCGAAATCAGCGTAAAATTTCCTATAAGAATCCATTTTCAAATTTTAAAAATCTCAAATTTTGTGACGGACCGACAGACAGACATATAGAATTCAGTAACGAACTTTTTAAGTTTGTTGAAAAAGAGAGATGAAATATAGAAAGACAAAACTTGCTTAGTATATAGAGCGGCCATAAACGTTGTTTAAAGTCTTTTGGAGTAACAAACCTGTGTTTATATGAAGAAATGTGTAAATTACTAGTCACAATTGACTCTCTAAGGTACTATTGACCTTAAAGATAAAAAGGTAGTTTGAGATGCATAATTGTGTTGGACAATAATGTCTGGCATATTGTTTCCACTAAGGACAACCTTATCAATTAAATTCGAAAGTTTTCATGTTCGGTGTTTTGATGCATCTTGTTGTTCTTTCTTGAGTTGCTAGGCCGTGGTCAAAATTTGGAAACTGTTAACGTTTTGTCCACAACTGTGGCGGACAACTTTAAAGGAAAATCTTCTGATCCTTTTTGGAAGATTTTCTTTTGAAGATATTCTCATGAAAGGAAATTACTAATAACACAGCATTTTAAAGGATTTATGGATAGTAAATTATTGCACCACTTTAAAAAAAAAGTACAGCATTTTGTAAAGCGAAGAAGCAGATTTAGAAAATTAACATCATGGGAAAGAAAAATGAAACGACTCTAATTTTCTAAAGTATATTACCTAAATCATTCAAATATAACAGAAAAAGCAGAGGTCTAAAATACGACCCTTGAGCCAACCCAGCCAACCTAGATCCAAGATTTGGTCCAGGCTCTGCCTGTCACAAGCCAGTGTATATTTGGGAGTGATGGGGGAGTAACACCTCTTAAAAATAACCGGGGTTCAGCTGGCCCGGTTGAAAACACCCTGTAAGGGCTCCTGCCAGGGTACCGTCCAGTTTTTCCGAGGTAATCGAGTCGCTGTCGTTAGAATAATCACCCACACAGAGTACATAGGTTCAGAGTAATTAAACGAACCTCGGAACAGGACGGATTAACAGGAAACGACTGGCGAGAAATAGGATAAGATCCGGAACATTGAATATCACATCTCTAATAAGTAAAGAAGTTGAACGATAGATACCCAAAGATGATCATGGAGATGAGGATAGAAGGAGGGAAATTTAAAGGAAGACCCCGCAAAACCTGGGAGGACAACAAAAGAAGCAGACAGAAAAAGAGAGAAAACAACAGGACAAATAAAGGCTCTAGCTAATAATAAGCAAGAATACAGAAAATGAGTCAATTCCCCAACACCGTGAGGTAAATGAGAAAAGACAAGTAAGTAAAGAACATCTGTTAGGGAGTCAAAGAGCTGTAAGTACTTAAAATTAACCTTGAATATTTGTTTGTGATCAAGAAGATAATTTCTGAACCATGAGGGAAGAAGGTCGGCTAAACCCAGAAAGAGGTTTTTTTTTAGCACAATTGAGTGAACCACTTGTTAAGGACTTTTGGTATATCAGTGTAAACTACTTGCTATATTATATATATAATATAACAATTGATGGTGATAATTTTCGCTACTAAAAACTTGATACCAATCACAAAATTGTACTAGGTTTCCCTTAATGAAATAAAAACAGTAACATTCATGTTCAGAATTAAAACTCTGCTCCTGTTTACCCGTGAAAAAATAAAATAAACATTTTTAATCTGCTGTTCCGTTCGAGGACAATTCTATTCACTGGTATGGAATATAAAATTTCCTAAACTTAACCTCAAAAAATATCTCTTTTTTGATTATTAAGGACGTTTAGTTGCGAAACATTTAAAATATACAGGATACATTAGCCCAGCTAAAATTTCCATTTATATTAAATATTAATTTACTTTCTTTCTATTAATGGTAGTTATCATATTAGCTCCTCGTGTATGCTCTTTTAGCCAGTTCTTTTCGGGATGACCATCGATATCGACAAAAGACAACGCTATCACTGAATACCCAAGGTGCTAAGAGTGTTGTTGCGTGCACGCTTCAGTTCTTCTTCAGAAATTCGCTGCTCAATGAGGTACTGTGCTGTATTTATAGCATTCGGATTGCCTGTGATTGTAACTATGCGATTGCGGGTGCCCGGAGCAAATATTCCTTTCTTTGAAATTTGAATGTTGGCACCACTCATATTCTGAATTTCAACCAATGATCGTCCTCCTGGACCTAAAATGGCACCTACGATAACTTCTGCAATTTCTACGTTTTTGCTATCTTTACCCTGTAGTTCCGCAGGTGTAGGGCTTTTGCTCAAAACAGCCATCTGTTGTCCTGTACCTAACCCAAAGCTATTGTTATTAATGGAAATTGGTGCAGCTGCTGGTGAACTTGGATGTCGAAATGGGTCAAAGGCTGTATCGTACCTTTCTAGGTTTGTCCTTGGTGTTGGGGATGTAGCACCTAAACACTCACCCAGGCTAACTTGACCTATAGGTCCAAAAACACCCGTGTTGGCGCTAGTGGCTCCTGTTTGGTCCATGACACTTAGATAATTCGATACAGGCAGAGCACCTGCATGAGCTCCTCCCAATCCCAGTCCCATTGCTAATATACCATATTTTGCTAACACAGATAATGCTGCACAAATTTCTACCATTTGAGACTCCGTGTATCCAAAATTTCGAAGAGTTAGTTTTATGCTGTCGAGTAACTGTGCTGTGATGGTACCCATATTTTGTCCAGGAGCATTAAGATTAAGACTGAGATTTAAACCTCCATTGAGCATTAGGCTTTGTGACACAGAACTAAGACCACTATTAAGACTAGTTGTGGATGCATTGAAAGCACTACTTGTATTCTGAGCGTAAGGAGAGCCTGTAGGATTGTAATTGGCCACAGGTCCACTCACATCAGCATAGGACACATTCAAACAGGTACCGCTCTGAGGATCTTCCACTACTTTTGCTAGTATCATCATGCACGCTTGCTTATTGGCTTCCTTTTCACCTATCACAGTAATACACCTCTCCTGGAGAGTCATATCTTTGGCCTTTTGCGAAATTTGCACGTAAGAGCCGCTGATTTCCTTAATTTGTTTTATGTAATTGCCGGCTTTTCCGATGATCATGCCGGCCGTGGAATTGGGCACGAGTATCTTCACTTGTTTATCTCGATCTTGCATCAGTTTGCTGTCCGTGCCGTCGATCAGCGGTTTGTTGAGGTCCGGCTTTTCCCTGATTTTCTCCATGATGAACTCCATCACCGCCATAATTGCGTCTACTTGAAAACTAACAGCAAATTGCTCTAATATGTAGCTTTAAAAGGTCAGTAAATTAGATATAGTAGATCGTTTATTTAAGAAGCTGTGCAACTCAGAAATAATCGAAAGCCTAAAAACAATAGCAAATCTGTCTCAGAAATAAACTTGGAGAGTTTAGACGAAGCAGGAAGGTTACAGGCCTATAATTTTTGATATTAGATTTATTATTTATTTTAAAAATTGGTTTAACAAAGCTAGCCTTACAATAATCAGGAACAACTCCTGTATGCAATGACGTTAAAAATGCGATAAAGAGAACTGGATATGGCATTAGTGCAGTACCTCAGGATATCAGGACCTCATGGTTCATGGAAGTTAAGGCTCAAGATTTTGTCTTGTACCTCATCATATAGAACGTACATTGGCAAAAGAGTTACGGAGTTCTCATTGGAATAGTCCTTGAGTACAAAATTTGTAGAAACACAAAAAACGATAGCAACATTTTTAGAAAATAGTTTTTCTTATTAGGAAAGCCATTGTTTTTCCTTAAACTGTTAACGTAACTTCAAAATTTTTAATATTGTAATGGCTGTTGTTCTCAGCATTTTCCACATAATCTCCAAAGGAAGCTTTTTGTATTTACTTTGAAGGTCAGAAGTTTTTTTTTTAAATGTGTCAGTTTCTTCTCATTAATTAAAATAATTACCTGTCAGTTAAACCAATCAGGAACATTTAGAAACAGATAGATCCGTATGTTTCTACGATAAGTCATACAAGGAGGTAACAGCTAAGACAAAATCTGACTAATGTAAATCTGACCAATCTTTATCAACTGGTAAGCTATTTAGAAGTTCACCCTTACAAACTTTTTATCAAAAGTGAGAAAAGATTGGGATAGAGCAGTATATTTAATTTCTAACAACAGATGAGGATGGTAGCGATCAACCTCACGAGATCAACTTTAAATTTTTTTAATGCAACGCCATTACTATAAGCTATTACTGAATACCAAGACAGTATTGTTAAATTACTTATAATTCAAAAAATCAAGGAAAGCAGGTCACAATTGAAGTGGCAGGGCAAAGATGTTTAGGTGCGAAGTCCATTTACTCAGAGAAATTTTACAGTAAGAAGCTTTTCCGTTAAAAACTCGACCATATCACAGTATGCAATGCACTCTTCAGTAGCTAATGATGAAGGAATGTATAGTTCTCGGAGAATCAAAAAAAGGAAGCCGACTGCGATGCGCAGAAAAGTATTTCCGACAGATTTACATCGAAATGTAACGCAAAGGCAAATTCCTAACAACGACCAGAAGACTAACATCTGATATTTTAGTGCTAGTGTCGGCAGAGCGATCCAATCTAAAGATGTTAAAATTCACGAATCTAAGTTCAGCATCATTTATTCATCGCATAAGTTGGATTAAGAATCGGAGTTATAATTTAGTACATTTATAATAGAAAATAATATCGTTTAGAGAGTTACTAGGACTTCACTAAATGGAGCCCAATAGAGAAGTCCAATTTTAGCATAAATGAGGTTTTGCAGCGGCCATATCGCGTCGTATGTGGACCTTCATATTCTAAATCGTTCTTGGCTAAGTGACATAGATGAATGATTTGATATGCCTACAGAAGAAAATCTAAAAGCATCAAATCATGCGATTTTGGCGGTTAATTAACGCCACGTTTCGTAAAATTGCGCTTTATAAGCGAATGGGGACAAGTCAACCCTCCAAGATCTCTTATGGATTTGGTTAATTTATAAAGACATTCAGCCAAAAATTAGCCCGGTCGCAGAAAGTGATTTTTTTGTTAATATTTAGATCAACTTAAAGTTGGCCCGACAAATGGTCATTTGGCTTAAGTTCCTCCATAGCTGGATCCTGCACAAAGTTTGCCAAGTGAAGATCTGTGAATGTCCAAGTTCTTGTACAAGATCGAATTGATTCAGATTTTGCAACGACCCGGTTAATAATTTTATCTAGACGATTACCGGAACCATAACTTTCACATGAAAATTACAGGATAGAAGATCTTATTGGACTATGTGTCTTTCTATCATAAAATAGAAAATTGATGTCACTACAGATGTCAAAAAGAGGTAATATACCAGATAAGAAATTGCCAAATCCGGACATCCCTGTTGGAGAATCCTTTACTTCCAGAGTTTCTAATCGAGATATAAACAATTTTTAGACAACACTAATGCCTTTCGAGAATTCAACACTGCCGGTCCATAGAACTTGTTTCACTGAAATTCACCAAAACTATTAGCAATTTTAAATTGGAAACTTTCAGCCGTCACCTTGATGGTATTTCTAATAAAAATATTAGAATGTAGTACCACATCCGTGCTGCATAGCAACAATTTTTTTAAATTCATAAGCAATATATACTTGTTCCATTTAACATATTAATTAAACCGTTCATTAGTTATAACAAAGATAAGCAAGTGAGTGCATAAATTTTGTTATCGCTACTTTTAGGTAGATAACCTCCGACGAAGTGTAAATGTATAAACAGCAATATACAATTAAAAGTCAAACTAATCCGTCAATAAAATTTGAAGTTCATTAAAATTATTTCATTGTCAAAGTGAAGTATGACCACCGAAAATACAGTACGACATAATAAAGTGTACAAAATTAGAATTAATTGTATAGTTTAGGATTTTTAATATTTAGATAATTCAGAAAACTCAAACATGCAAATATAAATACAAAATAACTGAAAAAGTGTGCTTTGAAGTAAAGGAAAATTAGCAAGCTTAACACACCTAGCGTGCTGGTGCGAGCTAGCAATTTAATAGGCTGTTGCTACATTCTTGTCTTGTTTAAAAATATAAGTGCTAAACTTTTTCTATTGATTATTATCTAAACATTATTTAAAGATATTTATGTTATATTTAATAACGCTTAATAAATGTATAAGACAACATACGAGGACGAAGGAAATATAAATTGAAGAAGTTTTCGAGGTAGGAATATCTGAAGGAAATTTATGTAAGGCGCCTCGTTAACTAGTATCATGATCAAAACGAGAGATACTTTGTCCGTCGTACAAGAAAGTATTATTAAATGTAAAACCGTTCTTAATTTTGAGAAGACGTAAAAGGGCAACCCCCTTAAGAAAACTCAACTGTACGCGTATAACTTGTAATTTTTGCAGAACAACGAGAAGCAGTTAAAAATAAAGATCACCGAGGCCATTGAAGTCCAGCGTGACTGACCAGAATGTTCGGATTGATCGCTACGTTCCTTAAGGCCGAAATAAGCTAAGCCCTTTACAGCTGCCCAAATTTAAACGAATTGGATTTCAAATATCTTATTCGTCTTTTTGTAGGTTTTTCCACTTTTTGAGTTATAATTGTATTAGATTTTGCATCAAGTCCTTATACTACATATTACTTTTACTTAGATTTCATTGATGCTTAACTTATTGTAATTGCCGTATAGAACATACTATAAGAGAGAAAGAATGGTTACGGCAGTTTAAAATGTAGTAAATTCAAGTATCGTAACTATTAATTATTTTAAGTTAAGCAATATTAGTATAAGTCGCCCACCTAGTATATGGGGTGAAAAATTGTAAAACAGGAAAGAAAATGTGCAGGAACACCATTTTGTTGATACATGTATAATCTTATGTTGAAAATATTGAGGTATTAAATTACGTTTATTGTGTTCTTTTGTCACAGTCAACTATACTTTGCTAATGGCGATTTTGTATATATAAACTAACTCTCATTAAATCTAACAGAAGTCTGTTAGCCCCAGATCAAATTTGTATAATGACTGGATGAGCTGATCAAGATATTCTTCATTTTATAAATTCTACAGGGTCGCCAAATCTATTAGATTGTTGTCACTAAATCTAATCTGACTTCACCGTAATGATCTGTGCGATTCCCGTTAGTTCAACATCAACCTATGCACGCATATTCTATATGAAAGCTTTTAATTTTACCAAACTGTTTTTCTGGCATTGTCTGCGTAAAATAATAAAGCTTTAAGCTGGCCTTCACTAATTAACATAATAATTAGATTTATAAAAAATTTTAAAAATTGAAACTATTTAATATACAAGGTTTTTGTAAATAATGATACTTTTTGTAACTTCATTTAAAATTCGTATCAATTTTATTGCTTCACATGCATAACATATCCTGAGTTGTTGCGTTCTCGCTACGTTCTTTGTTATTCTTCTAATTAAACAAAATATTGAGATGCCTATAGATATCACTATTAGTTTTTGTTGTCTTTTCAAGTTTTATTTTTAATCTGCTTCTAATGCACTCCTTTCTTGCTTCTACTACAATTTTTGAATTTGTGGTTTTTTGCATTTGGTATTCTCAAAGTAAGCATGCGTCCAACGCGCTCAGTTATATTCGAAAGTACCGAATGCATATAGTACAATCAGAAATATTTCTTTATATTTACGAAATAACATTAAAATCGTACGTGCATGTAACTTTATTGTATTTATGTAAACCTGCATGAGCATTGTTTCTGATCGGGGACGTGCATGGCCTCGGCTCACCAGAAGCATCAACTACCAGCAATTAAATTGCTCCAGAAAACTACAGTATGTCATTTGCTCAAGGATAACGTTTGATATAACAAAAAAATCTAGCCAACCTTAAATATCTATTTACCTTCTATAATGAAATAATAATGTCGGTCATTTCACTATTTCATTGTAACACAATCAACGCATTACAGTATAAATCAACAAAACATTTTAGGAGCCAACACTGACAACTTTACAGATCCAGATAATATAAACAAGATCGGTTAAAGAAATTTAATAATACGCAAATAGCAGATAGTTCAAAAAAGAGGTAGAAGTGCAGGCCAATTAAATTCCAACATAATACAATCTAACTAACTAAGCACATCTAACAGATACGAACCAAAACGTAATAACGGTAATGATAGTCAACTAAGTAAAACCTCAAAATCCCCATCAATCTACATTCATGGTGTCTAATTATGAAGGGAAATAAAGAAGCACAAACAAAATCATTCATCTAACTGCAGATTTATACATAAAATTAATGCGACATTTTTAAGATGAAAACATCATTTATCACACATATCAATCAGTTTAAAAAAGCATATAGAATGGTCATCTACAACTTATATAATATTCTATGTACATACATCAAGAACTAAGTAACCGAACAGGATCATAATGTCCTTGGTATCATAAACATTCCCCATAGAGTAACTAAACGGCCTCTTTCCCCTTTATAATAGACCTCTAACCAAAGGAAAACAATAAAAAACATTTGTTACCAACAACATAATTGACTAAGGACTACAGACATACAATCTTTTACTTGCATCAAATGCGGCAATAGAAACAAAACTTTAATATGCAAGAAAGACCCCAACACTCCAAGTGTGCTCTATGTAGTGAAAGTCATTCGGTTAATTATAACAGTTGTATATTGTATTAGTCTTCAAAGAATCAAAAACACATTTTTTAACAACTACCTCCCAATATAAATTACTTAATCCCAACAACAAATACCAAGGACTTCCACAAATTGCACCTAATTAGCCTCAAGTGTGGGTAAGAAGAAGCAATAGTTCATGAAATAACAAAGAACAGATAAACATTCATGAGAGGCTATTAAATTTCCTCATTAAAATTAAAACAATGTTCTCTCATCTTCTAAGCCAAAATAGCATGGTTATAAACATTATTCCCCCTGTTACAAACAAAACAGCTTTAAAATGACAACTTCACTACACACCGCACTATGGAACACAAATTGTATTACCAATCACGTTGTATAGCTGTACTCAATAGAGATATTGATCATTTGACAAACACAAACAACAAACAGGACAGCACTAAAAATACTATTTTATAATATTTACTATGCTAACTAATCATATAATACAGCTTAGGACGGCTCAGTTGTGATAATTACAAATACAAATTATAACATTATTATACAGAAAAATCTAAAGTAGAAACATACAAGTTCAAATTCTTCCAAACACAGCTCACCAAGACATTTTATATCAATTGTCGAATATGAAGAATTTTCAGGTTTCTAGGACTTAAATTATTTCAGAGGTGATAGGAAAGCAAAAATACAGCCTAGACCCTGATGATCTAAATAAACTACCGGACTTACTGAACTTTGCAGTCACCATTGGTATAGTAAATACCTATAGCAAAACAGAATCTAACCAAGTCTTATCCACCGATCATTCCCGAGTCATCATCATTATCAACATAACCATGATCACTAATGAACTACTTCTTAAACTTTGTACTAGACATACGGATTGGATTTAAAAAAACACCTAGATAAAAAACTGGGGTTAACCATTAGAATAAAAAATAATCAAAATTTCAATGCTGTTACTCAATAGTTGACCATCGTGCTCTAAGAAGTCACTAACATCTCTCACCGTATACGAGACTTTATTGTCGAATGACGCAGAGTTGAGAAAATCGTAATAAACAAGAAACAGACAAGATAGAACCTTCTATAATACTAACTGCATAATGCATTAATGGAATAATTAAAAACCCAATACACTTTTCAGATTCTATATAAAAACATCTCCCTTTATGGTCACATTTATGGAAGGGCATTAGCAGCAATTTCATGACTGCATGGATCCACTTTCCTCCCTTCCAGTTACATCTATCAGTTACACCATTCTCCCCAGTTGAAGATCGTCAGTGAATCAAACCCCTCAAAAAAGCGGTTATGACCTGATGGTAGGAGAAATATTGCAACGTCTTCCAAGAGAAACATTAATGCTTATTAACTCCACATAAATAGTATTTTAAGACTAATTTATTTTCCAATACAATGGAAGTATGCTCATATCGTAATGATGACCAAGCCTGGAAACCACCAAATCAATCCACATCGTACAAACTAATCAGTCTTCTACTCCTAATATCACAGATAGTGGAAAGCCTGCTACTAAATATAACTAATGAAACAAGAGGCCTCGGTCGGATAATCCCATCTTTTCAATTCGTATTTAGTAAACGCTACTTAACAACATATTATTGTCACCCAATCATCATTCGATATTTGAGACAAGAATGATATGCACAGCTGCTCTCCTAGATATGAAAGAAGTCTTCGACAAGCTAAGACGTAAAGGCTTGTTGTACAAACTCAAATTATACCTTCCAAACTGGATATTTACTACTCAAATTGTATCTTGATGGCCGTTTTTCTGAGTTACGACCAACGATAAAGTTTCAGACTACCATCAGCTCATGTCTGCTTTTTTTTCCATTTTTACAGAAGCACTAACATCGAGTGATACAAACGACTGTCGAACTACTAAGCGTCCAAAACGGCTGAAATTTTTTATCTTTCACAGCATGTACGGTTGTAGTAGCAGAATGGTTTTCATGAGTAGGACACGAAAACGACCTTGTAGAATAAATGTTAATTCACGATTTAAAGTTTTGCTTCTTTTTGTTTTCTTCTTTGTCTTTTGCTTTATATGTCCTATTTTTGCTTTAAAGTTTGTTCTAATATTTCCTTTTTTCTTAACGGATAATGAAAATATTTAAGTTTTATTTGAAATTTACGCTTAGCGTGTTTATGATGCATTTGGTTACTTACAAGCGAAAACAAAATGCAAACGTGTAAATTACTCAAATCCAAATACATGCAAATATATGCGGGAATGTTAACAATTTTTGGGCCGATAATGATGCAGCAATTGTGGCTTCAGCGAGATGACGCTGTATATGTTAGCCTCATACGAAGCAATGATAAAATGCAGATTACGTCGGTTTTTGCATAACAGCAAAAATCGCTTGAGTGCAAAGTCAAGGCTATAGAGATGGATATATGTTTCATGCATCATTAAGAGTAATTTCAAACATTGTCCTTGGGAATTCCCTTCATAAAAATATGCGAATTTAATTTACGCCTGCTTTGAGTTAGTGTTTTATAATGCTTTTCATGTAGGAAGATCGGTTGGTAATCATATGCAATGTAGCTGTAAACGATCTTTTACCGTTTTACTGTAACAGTTGGCGATTTTTTAGTAATACGTTTTATGATCCTGTAAAAATCACTTTTCCTTTCGATAGATAATTTTAAGCTTTTTGTTAACGGATAATTGTGAATATTTTAATTCACTTTAGCTCCCAATGATAATTTTATCAAATAAGTCGCGTGCACACATTTTTTAATCATTTATGGGCTCTGGTCATTTGAACACTTTCTCAAATTTTCTAGCAAAAGAGAAAACTTGACCTTGTAGTTGGCATTTCTTATAAACGTAATCGGTTTGAAGCGCTTAAAGAGATAGATTTGTATGGGTATCAGTAGATAACTGGAAAAACCTTTGTAGTAAAGGATTGGTTATCATTATTTGCCTGTGTTAGTTCGTTGTTTGCGTGGTAGTGAATGATATTTTATTTAAATACATTTAGATGCTAAAAGTTAGTATCAGCCTTGTTCTCTTCATTTTTGTTACGCGTGCAAATCAAATATAAACCAGAATTTTTTTTTATATTCTGTGGGGTGTAGATAGACATGCCTAAACAGGATTTCTCCTGTAGAGTACCTCGCACTGCCGCTTTTTTAGTTAATATCACAATGTAAGAACAAACGGTACTCTAGCTTCTAGTTTCTAACAGTCAGCAGTTTTGAGAAAATTTAAGACACGGTTCGAAGACAACAAACAGTTTTTGAAAGGATGAAAACCAGTTAAAAATGAAGATCACATAAGTTGTCTTAAAACCAGCGTGTCTGAAGAGAATATTCCCAATGTTGACCGCCGTCTTCAGAATGATTGCCGATTAACGGTCAGAATAAGCTACGGCGGTGCTCAGACAATTATTTTTAACGATTGGAGTTTCAAATGTGTTTTTTGCCGAAAAGGTTAAAGGGAAAACTCTTACGACTGTATTCTTTCATTTCAAGGAAGTTTTGCACATCAATTTTCTCCAAGAATACTTTACTGTAAACTCAATGTCCTTCCGTAAATTAGTGAAAAAAAAACTCGCATGTCGCCAAAAAGTGAATTTCAATCCTGAAATGTTTTGGACTACACTAAAACACCTTTACTATAGTCAGAATTTATCTTTCCACGACTGCCACAGGCACCTTAATTTTACGATAACGGGATCATTTGCATTTTAAAATTCTCCAATCATTATAAATTGATTTATATATTATATATTATATATCACCTGCCTTTATGTAACTTTTGAATACTTTTCTGTTGCTATCTGATTTTGCAATTGCTGTGAAATTCCAAGAAATCCTTGCTATAAACTAAAATCACAACTAACTAGTACTTTGAATATTAAACGTGCTGTTTGTGTTATTTATTATTGCTCTTTAGCTAGTAGCATCGACGTCATTGATAAATTTTTATAAAAACTCACCTGGGGGTTGCACTTCTGGGGGAGAACTGGCGGCCATCGCCGACTCCACATTTTCCTTCGTACTTGGCATTTCGAAAAAATCACTGCAAAACCACACTTTATACTGCAAGCACTAATATTATCATCGCCAACATTTAAAATTTATATCAGTTTGTGATAGTAGTCGAGGTAGTGCTTTCCGCCTCGACGCTCACGCTATGCCTGCTTCACAATAGCGGCATAACTTTTAATTACACCACGGCAATTCAGCGGCCAAGGATAAACAACACGCCTGATAAACCGATAATCTACCATCGTGAAAACGATTGTAGGCAGTGAAGAGGATCTCGAGATTGTATTTAAAAAATTACCTGCACGGGCACAAGACACGTGGAACGGTTTCGCGGCAGAATCGTTTTGGTGCTGAGTGAAACACAGAAAATGAATTGTTTATCTAATTGAGAGATTCGTATAACTGAGATACACCCTATAAGAGTATTAATTCAACATATTTTATTCTATCTACAACAAACAGCTCAAAGGTGAACTGGCTATCACCAATAGTGATAAGAATTTTTATTTTGCGGTTCTCATTTATAAGCAAATACGATTTTTTCTCTCAATTTAACAATAGAACATATACTAAGCTTGATTCGCTAGAAACTAACATGACTAAACATTAAAATACAAGGTCAGGCTATTAATTTTGTTTCACAATAAAGCAAACAAATGCAGCCGTAACTTTATTGATTAGTGAATTTATGGTTTTACTTGAAGAGATGCCAAATGTTTGCTTTTTACTTTTAGTTTTTCTTTGTAGTCTGTTAAGCCACGCAATTGTTTTATTGTTTAGTTTTAATTTTAATACTTTTAGGAAATCTATCGAGTAGTTAAGACCTCTGAATTTAATGTAATTAATTTTAAAATAAACATTCTCGTGGTAAACGAAAAACAAAGGGCAATTAAATTCTATTTAAATGTAAAAGAAAAGGAATGTTATTTATTTTGTGTGATACACGATAGAAATGTGTCTGTTACAGCGAAACCTTTAGTTAGAAAATAGCAACATCGCCGTATAAGATTGCAATAAGCGAATCGAATTCAATCAGCCGTTAAGAGCGGACCTATCGATCGCCCGTTATCGCCAGACGACATCGGTGCGGCCTCTTCGTACGAGACGGACCACTGGAGGTTATCTTCCAAACCGCTTTCCGCGGCTAAGCACAGTTCGCGCCGTTCTGAATGCACAGGATAGTTCCGCTTTAAAATTTCGCCGCTATACGTCCGCAACGCCTCGATCGAGTCCCGCAGCCCCCATGTAACCTTCTTGCGACGTCACTACGTAAATACCGACTTCTTTCGGACATTAAAACGTTTTTAACAAACATTTTAAAGACAGTTTAAAGGCTTAACAAGATTAGGTGACAATAAAAAAGGTCCAATCATGTATTGGTTTAGGTTTTAATTAAATATTTGAGTCAATTGAAAGCAAAAGTTTATTTACTGCTGAGCGAGCATTTCCGATTTAATTTTTTTAAATATTAATTGTTCTAAAATTAACTGAAATATAGATACTATCCAGGGTGGATAGAAAGCAACTAGGTTTTAAAAATTAGTGTTTATAAATTTAACGAAATAAATTGTGTATGTTGATGCAGTGTGTTGTTCGTTCTTGGGCTGTTAGGTCGTGGTTGAATTTTGGAAACTATTGATGAACATTTTCATAAGAAGTCCGCGCATATTGTGCTTCTAAAGATTCTGTTCTGAAGAGGTCCGCCGCAATTATGAAACCTTCTGAAGCCGGGTCTCCAAATCTTCTGGTGTGTGGGGCTTTGAAAAATCTGAACTTCTTGGAAGCCATCATAAGGTCGACATTGTTCCAACTAACGTTCTGAAAAACGCTGATCTAGTTTAGCACGCTCTGTAAGAGCAAAATGGGGTGGTGCAGCATCCTGCATAAAAATAAGGTCGCTTTTGTTATCCCATCCAGATACCGTGGACCACATGTAATCTTCAAGCGCCTGCATTCGTGGACTAATGTGTCTTGTTGCCATCATTCTGCACTACTTTTCTCAATATTGCTTTTCGAATTTACTATCACAAGGCACTCAATAATGACAGTTATGATTATTGACAAAATCGCTGCTTAAGTCAACATCTATGCCAGCCCAACATTAATTTCACATATTCCATTCGGTGATTACATTCTATAAGTTTTAGCTCCTGCATGTAATGCGGCATCCACGGGCCAAAACTAATTCTGCACATACTGTGTCTTATTAGTTTATTTTCACAAGCTGTCCGACATGTTGATTTTTGTAGTGGATGTACGCCCACTTATTATATCGTTTACCAAGTATGTGTTCATCAGCTTCAAATTGTACTTTTTTATTATTTTTGGAGTGCTGTATTCCCTATGCAATAACAATAAAACTCCACACTTCATGACGTGGTCAGTTATTTTTGTTTGCGCTGCATGTACTGCCTATTGGCGCAAGAAATATAAAATAAAATCGAAAAAAGGAGACGGAACTCGAAATTAGATAATTATGGAAAAGAGATGGAAAAATTCCCCCATGATGTTAGTTCAATAAGAAAGGTGAAAATTGAATAAGATCACAAATTGGTACGTGCCAAATATAAATTAGTTTAAAAGTGAACAGGACTACGGGAAGTAAAAAAGTTAGCTATAATATAGAAAAATTTAAAAAACTAATAATTCGCAGAAAAAGTAGGAAATTCAACAAAAAGACAGGATACGAAAATATTATGAGACAACAAAAACTTTAGAAGGAAGAAATATACACAGGCACGCAAAACGGCGGGACAACCAGGGGACACAAGAACACAAGAACAAATTCTAAAAAGATGAGAAGGGTGCCTTATTAAAATATATAAGAAAAAACTGAAGATGAAAGAGAAAATAAACAAACAAGGAATTAATATATGAATGGACCATAGTACCTTCAATGAGGGCAATTTTTTAAGGGGGGAAATAAAAAATGCAATAATGTAACTAAAAAATGACAATAAATGTGAAACATGTAGACGCATATGAAGACAGCAGTGGAGATGTTCTACGTATTAATAAATAAAATATGGGAAGAGGAAGAAATTTCAGAAGGCTGGCGCCAAGTAATAATAGTCAAACTGTCAAAAAAGGCAATTTAAGTAGTTGTGAAAACTGAAGACCCAAAACTATTACATGGGACCAGTAAAATTCTGACAAGAGTTATAACAGAGAGAATGAGAAACCCCATTGACAGAATACTAAGAAAGAATCAAGCGGGATTTTGAGTGCAACAGATCACGCATTGAGCACTAAGAATTATATTAAAGCAGGCATCTGAAATGAACAAAAAAATATATATCGATTTGATCGATTTCAAAAGAGCATTTGGCTCAGTAGATCAGAAAATGATGTGGACGTTTCTAAAACAATATAGATTACTAGAGAAACATATTCGAATTATAAGGACGGTATATAGTGGATACACAGAGAGTATAGAACATGAAGGCAGACTTTTAGAAAAAATGGATCCTTTCACCAATAATTTTTGTAATTATTATGGACTAAGTAATGAAAGTTACGGAAGATAAAAGTATTAATTGGAAAACGTTCAATAAATTGGAGGATTTGGAGTACGAGGTTGACATTTGTCTATTAACAGCGAATAAGCAACACATGCAGGAAAAATGGTGACACTAATAAGCAATGTAAGAAGAATAGGTCTACAAAGCAAAAGAGACGAAAATATTAAAAATCTATTTAGACAGCACAGTGAAGATCTGCATAGAGAAGACAAATATGAAATAAATAGAAGGGATCTGCTATTTAGGTAGTTAGAAGATGGAACAGAGAGGAATATAAAAAAAAAGAATTCAGCTATCATGAAAGGCTTTTGGCATACTCAACAGTGTGTGGAAATCTTCAAGCATATCTTAAAAAGTAAGATTATTTCTCACAAATGTAAAATGCGTATTACTATATAGTTCAAAACGTGGAAATAAACTAAAAAGCTCTTAAATAAAATACATAAAATATATAACGAAATAATAATATAAATAACGAAAAGCTGCACAAGACTACACAAGAAGAGAAAATGGAAACAACTATTAAAAAAATTAAATGGAGATTTAATAGATGCACACTTAAAAAACCTGATAATAACATAACAAAACAAGCACTAAGTAATATAATTTCAAGAAAAAGGGAAAGTTGGAAGACCAACAGAGTTATGAAGGACAATACAGAGGAAACTGAGACAAAATGGAATAAAGCGAAGAGATAGAAAGGAATGGAAGAAACTAATGAAAGAGATAGCGAGGAAATCAACGGGACATGCACAGGATCAGCTATCCTGTCATCAACAACATATTTCTCGACACATCTACGGGTGTCCTTTGCTCCTACGAAACTATAGAACGAAGAAGAAGAAAAAGAAATAACTTTTCACCCACTTTGTAATTTAAATATAAAATTGGGTTATTTTTCTAACAATATCTCGCATATAACTCAATTTACTTTAAATGATTACCCAATCCTTATTGTTTTATCTAATATTAAAGAAACTGACACATGGGAATGCTATTCTTTATCACATACACCCTTAAGTTCTTGTATTGTTTCATTGTTTAATATTGATGAAGCAGTTAAGTGTTATTTGGTGTTCCTAAAGTAGCAAAGTCATTTTTATATTATATCTGTTAGAAATTAAAACACACTCGTATATTGTTCTCTTTATTACACACATATTAACGCAGATGCCCTCAACAAAATTGCAGATTGCCTAGCGCTAGCGCGCGCCAAATATGCACTTACTACATTAAACTTAGCGTTTTCTTCATTCCGCCCACCAAGGACTTGTCCTTTACAAAGTATTTAAATTTCTAGTAAAACTCTAAACAGTGTTAGGTATAAACAATGTAATGTGCCGCCCACCGTGACAATATGCGTTAAATTAATTTTATTTGGTTAAGACACACAGTTTACTAACGGGGCGTTTAAAAAAGCCTCCTTTAAATTTGATAGTTACAACTCGCGTCACATTGTCAGGTCCGGCATGCTTATCAACGATTTTTCCTAAAACCCACTTGGCAGGTGGAATGTTATCATCCTTAACTACTGCTACATCTCCAACATCAACATCAGTTTTTTTAGTACACCATTTGTTTCTATGATTTAAATTACTCATAAATTCTTTAGACCATCTTTTCCAAAAAGTATTTAACATTTTCTGTAATAATTTCCATCTTTCTAGACCAGTTACATTATTATCTACGTAATTTACATCACTAATTGTTACCAAGGGCTGTCCTATCAAAAAATTACCAGGTGTCAAGGGTAGGGGATCATCTGGGTCATCACTAAGAACTGTCAAAGACCTAGAATTTAAAAATGCCTCTATTTGTGCTAGCAGTGTAGAAATCTCCTCGTAAGTCAAAGTACTATCCCCTATGACTCGTTTTAAATGAGCTTTAGCACAACGTACACCTGCCTCCCAGAGTCCTCCGAAATTTAGCGCACTTGAAGGTATGAAGTGCCATTTGGTCGACTCTACAATTAATAATTCAGCTATCTCGTGAGGTAGTTCAGATTTTGCACTATTGAACATATTGTATAACGTAACATCTGCTCCAACAAAATTAGTGCCATTATCACTGTAGAGATTTAAACACGCACCTCTACGTGAAACAAATCATCTAAATGCGGCAATAAAACCTTTGGCGGTCAGATCAGTCACAGCTTCTAAGTGGATTGCGCGAGTCATCATGCAAACAAACAAACATATGTATCCTTTATAGGATTTAGCTCCTCGTCCTGACGAAAACTTTATATTAATGGGACCTGCGTAGTCCACTCCTGAGGTCTTGAATGGTCTGCTTGGCTTTAGTCTAGCTTCTGGTAATTGACCCATCAATTGTGTAGTTGTTGCTTTGGAGTATCTCAAACAAATTGTACAACTTCTGTAATATTTTTTAACCATATCTCGTGCTTTCAATATCCAAAATTGACTTCTCAAAAAACTCATCATGACCTGAGGTCCGCCACGGAATGTCTTTATATTTGCAACTATTAACTGGCTAAGGTGATTTTTAGCGGGCATAATAATTGGATGCTTTTGCTCGTAACTCACATTAGCCTGGTGTATACGCCCTCCTACTCTCACAATGCCATTTTGGTCTACAAATGGATAAAGACTGTATAAGGCGCTCCGTTTTGCCACGTAACCTTTTACTTTTAATGAGGTAATTTCTTTACTAAATGCACTTTATTGAGCTTGCTTAATACAAAGTTGTAAAGTTTTATCCATCTCTTCAATCGTAACAAATTTTGGATATGGTTTTCTCTCATTTAGTGGTAATTTTAGTTTCAGAAATCTCCGACATAACGAAATTATTTTCAGCATTTTAGTCAAATCAGAAAATTTCATTCAAATGAAATCACAATCCTTGTGCATCGTTGCAAAGGATCTCATCCGTTCTTCTTCATGTGTTTCAGCTACATCAACACTCTCTACGTTGATCACTGTTTTAGATAGCCATTTAGGGCCGTTCCACCAAAGTTTCTCGCTCTTCAATTCACTTGGTTGTAGGCCTCTTGATGCGCAATCAGCAGGATTCATATGCGTCGATACATGTCCCCACTGCTCGACATCCATTATTGTGTGAATCTGTGATACACGATTACTAACGTAAGTAACCCATCTATTTATAGGACCACGTAACCAAGCTAACACGGCGGTTGAGTCTGTCCAAGCGTAAATATCTTGCTTAGGTATGTCAATTACTTGTGATAATTCACTAATTAGTTTTGCAGCTAAAACTGCTCCACAAAGTTCTAATCTAGGTATTGACACCTCTTTTTCAATCGGCGCAACTTTAGTCTTGGCAGTGACTAGCTTCACGTGTACTTGCTCATTCTCGTTCACAACTCTTAGATAAACTGCAGCTGCATAAGCTACACTCGACGCGTATGAGAACGCGTGTAGTTCAAGTTTAGATTCTGTAGTTGAGCAGAGTCATCGTGGAATCATAATATTCTGAACATGTCGTAACTCGTTTCTAAATTTTAACCACTCAGTCATTAACTCTGATGGTAATTCACTATCCCAATCAAGATTTGCCTTTCACAACTTTTGAATAAAAATTTTGGCAGTAATTATTACCGGCGCAATCCACCCAATAGGATCATACAGCCTAGCAATGTCTGAAAGAACTTTTCGTTTTGTGATAGGTTGTTCAGGCTCAGATAAGTTTACTATATACTCGAAGTTATCTGTATTTATATTCCAACAAATACCTAGTACCTTCATCATGTTGTCAACCTTGATTGTTACTGATTGCTCTGTATTTAACTTTGTTCTTCTCGATATGATCCAGAAAATGTCGGTTGTTGCTACTCCACTTTTGTAATTGAAACCCACCAGCGTTCATTAGTTTACTCATTGTCTCGTATATCTGTAGGGCTTCTGTCTCTGTCTCACAACCTGTCATTAGGTCATCTACGTAATAATCTCTTTTAGTTATCTCTGCTGCTAATGGATATGTATCTCTCTCTAGTTCTGCTAATGTTTGTAATGTTTTCACAGCAAGATAGGGAGCACAAGCAGTGCCAAACGTCAAAGTCAATAGTTTGTAGTGTTGCATCGGCATCTCAGGACTAATTCTCCACAGAATTCTTTGAAAATTAGCGTCGTTCTCATTCACGTAAACTTGCCTATACATTTTTACTAGGTCAGCTACAATACAGATAGGATGTCTACGCCACCGAAGCAAAAGATGTCGTAAATCCTGTTGAAGTTTAGGGCCTACTCGTAGGTCACCGTTGAGCGATACGTTGTTTAGTCCCTTACTCGAAGCATTAAATACAACACGAACTTTCGTTGTATTCTTATCCTCTCGAACGACTGCGTGGTGACGCAAATACACGGCAGTAGGATTTTCGATATCGTTGCTGTCTACTAGCTTCATGTGATTTAGCCTCGTATACTTTTCTAAAACTTTGTTGTATTCATTTAAAAGCATAGTATTTTTACTCTCTGACGCAAGTAGTTTTTGTGTAGCAATGTCACGTGATTTACCATACTGGCATTGTGGATCAGCTGTCCTAAAAGGTAATCTCACAATAAATCTCCCGTCCTCACGTCTTGTAGTTTCTTCATAAAACTGTTCACAAAGTTGCTCTTCTCTCGTTAATTTTTTCTCGATACTGTTAAGCTAGTTTTCCATCTCTCAAAAATGTTTTTAGTGACTCGTCTTCTTTTATTTGAACATGCAAAGTTTTAATGTGTTGACTACTCGATTCTTGTGACACCTTTCCAGACAAGATCCATCCAAATAAAGTGTTTTGTGCTATTAAATTTCGGTACCTACTCTTTTTAATACCATCTAGCAATATTTTTCCATAAACGTCGGCTCCGAGCAACAAGTCTACTTTTCCAGGAGCTGCAAATCCTGGATCAGCAAGAGGTAAGTTTTTCAGCTCTAGACAATCAGGGATGTGTACTTCGCGTGACGGAAACAAAGAGGTAAGTGATTTTAATACGTAAGCCTTAACCCGTATAATTTTTTCAGGTTCCAGACGTGATTGAACTTCAATACTAACTACGTGTATAACCATCATTTGATCATCTCCCAAACTTGACAACTTACCATTTACATTCGTTTTAAACCTAATAATTGGACTGTATCTTCAGAAACAAAAGAAGCTTGCGAGCCTTGGTCAAGTAACGCCCGAATAACAAAGATGAACCGTTTCTACAATTCGTTTTTACAACAGCCGTCGCTAACAATACATTATAAGTTTTTAAATCTCCTCTCGAAAAATTGGCTATCACAGTTGTCTCGTTCATTTATGAATTCACTTTCCTCTTAGCTTGTTGTATTTCTACCTTAGGTCTCTCGTTTTGTCTTGAAATATATTTTTGTTTATCATCATTCTCAAAATGAAGTAATGTGTGATGTTTTTCCCACATTTGTGACATGATGTATTTTGGCGACACTTGAACACTAGATGCATAAGCCCAAGATAATTGAAGCAGAGCCTTTTTTGTTTGTGCGATATGTTGTCTCTCAAGTACTGGGTGCTTCTTAAATTGAACACAATAATATATGTAATGTGGGCCATCACACATGGCGCATAACTGTTTAGATATACTCGGCTTCACACTTACTGCGGAATGAAATGTTTTAGCGTCTTTAGCCTTAAACAATTGGTTTGAATTCTTGTGTTGTATGTTTGATTTAGCGCTTGTTGTTTGTTTACTTGTATCTAGCATTTCCAGACTTCTAAAGCGAGTCTCTGAAAACTTTCCCAATTGAACCCATTTAGGTAGATCGTTTTCTAATCCACTCACATAATTTTCTCACTGTCTGTGTGACTCCACGTCTAGTTTAGGCACAATCAAGTAAATTATTATTGCATCCCACTCTTGTGTTACAATGTTCAGGTTATTCAGTGCTTTTAGACACGAAGTAGTCGTATCCAGTAACTCTCTAATTGACCTTGTAGACTCGTAATGTAAACTTTTTTGTCCAAATAGACTCTTTAGAATTGCATTGCAATTGTATCTCTTGTTGTTATATCTCTTCGTTAATTTTTCCCATGCCTCCTTGTAATTCGCTGATGTAGTAGGAAAATTTCTCAAAAGCATTTCAGGTTCACCAGATAAACTTGTCTTTAAATAATGCAGCTAAGTGGGTCCTCATCTGACCCAAAAATGCTAAAAGAAGAAATAGAAGGATTTATTGAGAATGCATTGGGTGTGTCCATAAAAGTAGAAACGGTTAGAAAATTGAGAGAGGACATGTGCTTGGTTGAATTGAATAATAAAAGCGATAAGAGTATGATAATGCAGTGCAAGAGCAAACTACGGAACCAAAGCAAGAAAGTGTACATAAACGACGACCTAACACAAAATGAAAGAAAGATACAGAATATAATCAGGAGACAAGCAAAGGAGGAAACAGCAAAAGGGAAAACGGTCAAGGTAGGATACCAGAAGATGATAAGCAATCAGGAGTTATGGACCTGGAATGGGAAATCGGGCAAGCTGGAAAAATATAACAAGAAGGAAAATGAGCAATACCAAACAAGAAAAAAAACTAATAAAGGAAATAAAAACAGGGCAAGGGAAAACAGCGACGACAAAGGCAATTGATACAAGGACAAACGATTACTCATGGGACAGAATAGGTACATGGAATGTCAGAAGCCTAAATGGCAAAGAGAAAGAATTAATTCAAAAAATTAAGAGGTATAAAATGGAAATAGTGGCGGTCACAAGAGAAAAGGAGTATGAGAATTAATAATAGATGACTACGGGCTGATATACAGTGAAGTATATGCAAGATACAATCAGGGGACATTGGATGTAATAGTGGCATATGGGCCGGGAGAAAGTGATGCGAAGAGAGAAAAGGAATAGTTCTGGCAAGAACTTCAAATGCTATATGAAGAATCAGACAATCCAACGATAATAATGGGAGATTTCAATGAAAGAATTGGAAATGATATTGTAGGGAGGCAAGGGGCAAAGGGAAGACATGGAGAGACTACAAGCAATACGAATGGGGAGAATTTAATTGATTATTGTTTACAGGTTAATGATACAAAACTCCTATATCAACACAAGGACTGTCACAAATATACTAGAGAGGAACCAGGGAGGAAAGAGAGATCAATCATAGACTATATATTAACGGACACAACCAATAGAAGAAGGATAAAGGATGTGAGAGTGTACAGGGGAGCAGAAATATCGTCAGATCACCACCTGTTAATAGCAAAAATGGGAAACAAGAAAGAAAATGAAGAAGAGAGAATATCAGAGAACAGAAGAAAGCAAGAAATAAGAACGATAAGGACACACAGACTACAAGACCAACGAACAAGAGAGGTGTATGCAGAACAGATCAAGAAGGGGATACAAGAAGTGGAACAAGAGATAATGGAATTGAATATCGAAGAAATGTGGGGAAAGTTCAAAGAAATTATAAATAAGGCAGGAGAAATAGCCTGCGGGCTAACGACAATTGGAGGCATGAAGAAGAAAACAAGTTGGTGGAGTGAAGAAATTAAAGATGTCATAAAAACAAAAAAGATAGCATGGAAAAACTATTTACAAAGGAAGAGTGATGTAGCGTATGAGAGGTATAAGAAATCGAGGAAAATAGTAAAGGAAAAGGTAAAAATAACTAAAGCTAAGGAATGGGCAGAATTTGGGACCAAAATGGAAAAGGATAAAGGGGCCAACCAAAAGCTATTCTACAGGAGCCTAAAGATCATGAGAAATAAAGGAAGAAAAATCAGGTCGAAACAGGTTATTGGGCAGGGATGGAAGGATACTAATGAAGGATGAAAAATTATGGAAAGATGGAAGCAATACTTTCAGGATATGCTAGAGGGGAAAGAGGTGACTGAAGAGAAAGCGAAAGAAGGAACACAAAAAGAGGAGAAATTCGAAAAAGAGAGAGAGAAAAGACAAGTGGACGAAGCAAGTAAGGGGATCAAGCGAGAAGAAATCGAGAAGGCAATACGAAAGCTAAGAAATAGCAAGGCCCCAGGAGTACACGGCATAAAAGCAGAATTATTGAAGGAAATGGGTGAAGGAGGAATGAAGTTACTACAAAGAATTATAAATAAAGCGTGGATTATACAAACAGTGCCCAAGGAATGGAAAACTGCGGTAATAGTTCCCATTTTCAAGAAGGGTAATCAGAAAGATTGCGCAAATTATAGGGGGATATCGCTACTCTGTACATCATGCAAGGTATATGAGATGATTTTGGAGGCAAGGCTAAGGAAGGAAATGGAAGGAAAGTTTCATGAAGCGCAAAGTGGTTTCAGACCTGGATATTGCACACAAGACCACACATTCACACTGAAAAACAAAATAGAAAAATGCTATATATAATATAATATATATATATATATATATATATATATATATATATATATATATATATATATATATGTATGTAGATATGGAAAAAGCATTCGACAAGGTAGTGAGAAACAATATATGGGACATATTGGAGAAAAATGGAACAGAAATGGAGTTGATAGAAGCTATAAAATCGCTATACAATAACACAGAAAATATAGTTAGGAAGGACAATATGGAAACCAAAAAATTTAGAACTAAAGAAGGAGTAAGGCAAGGCGGAAATTTGAGCCCACTGCTCTTTATCATTTTTATGAATGAGATAATCAAAAAAGTAAGTGGTAAAAGCAAGAAACTGACGCTGGGATATTATAAAATGAAACCAGTGGAAGTGAGTGAGTACGTGTTCGCGGACGACATAGCAATATTGGTAGATTCGGACACGAAGCTACAACATAATGTGGACCTATGGGTTAAAGAACTAGACAAATAAGGAAAGAAAATAAACAAAAAATAAAACAAAGGTAGCAGTGATAACAAATAATAACGTGAGAAAAATAAGCATAAAGATTAACAATCAAAAAGTAGAACAAGTAAAAAGCTTAAACTGCTTGGGAGTTACCACAGAGGAAGAAGGAAGACAAGAAGAAGAAATAAATAATAGAGTAACAACAACGGCAAAAATCTTCCATAGTATAAGAAAAGGGGTTCGTTAACAAATCAGAAATCAGTAACAAAACAAAAATGACAATTTACAAGACCATATACCTACCGACGCTGATTTACGGATGCGAAACTTGGGTTCTGACAGAGAGACAATACCAAAAGATACAGGTCTTAGAAATGAAGTACCTTAGAAAAGTGGCTAAGGTCACAGTAATGAATAAAATAAAAAACGAAGAAATAAGGAAAAGATTGAATACAGAAAGATCATCGAGAGGACTCAGTTAAGATGGTGGGGGTACATGAGAAGACTGAGCGAAGAAAGACAAACCAGAAAAGTATGGGAGGCAAAACCCATTGGGAAGAGAAAGAAAGGCAGACCAAGGAAGACGTGGGACGGAGAGGTGGTGAAGATAATGAAGGCAAGAGGAATATCAAGGAAGCTGGCTGAAACATCAGCAAGGAACAGGGCCAGATGGAGACAAATAATAAAATAACGAAATAAGTTTGAGTGAAAGGTAGACTAATGTAGACATAAACGGGAGGGTGATAGCTACATGCAATATGGAAAGAAGAACTTTATTATTTATTTTAAGTTATGGTAATTGTGATATTTGGACTTAATTTAATTTAAGGAAAGCTGTATTCGATCCTCTACACCTAACGGTAGAAGAGGTGTAGATTATATATATATATATATATATATATATATATATATATATATATATAATTATGGTTATGAAATTTTAGCTATTAAGCTTCAGACACCTACTATTTGAATGGGTCAGTTTATCTTCAACTTTGTACATTAACCTCTAGTACCAACTAAACATATATCAGAAATTCTGGATTTTTCTTGACTAACCTATCAGCCTTTTACCCCGCGTATCTTAAGAAGCAGATAAATGGCAACTTATTTATTGCTAATTTTATTAGTATCCATACAGTCCATACTATCTTTGGTTTCACTATTGCTAAAAGCACAGCTTGACTATAAATGACTTATGGTCTGTAGATTTACTTTTTTGTTGTCTTTTACCATGTTCTCTAACCCTTCATTTCGTTTGACCTGGAGGCTTTATTTAGTTTCTTGTCCAGGATATGCGAGACTCTAAACAATTTTGTGTTTTGACACAGTATGCATAGTAAATAGCATTGGAAATAACTAGCAGTTCTTTATTTAAAATTCATATTTAAAATATATAATAATCTATTGATTACCTAGAAAAACAGAACTCTATAACTTCCTTTGAGTTTTTATTGTTTGCTCTCATGTGTACTTATTGGAACATGAGTCTGCAAGAGTCTATGAGCTGTTTTTAATGCCTACAGTTGACATTATTTTATCGCCTTATCCTTAGGCAAAAAATATCTCACTGAAATTTTTTTATATTAAACAGCAATCATTGAGGTTTTAATGGTGCAATATTTGTCTACTTCTTTGTTATATTTGGGACACACTGCACTTATTCCGCAATTACTTGTGCAAAACGTTTTGTTATCGTCAGCATAGCCAAGGCAGTAGATTTTTTTAAATTTTTTATCGTTCACAGAATTGGCGCCATACTGTGGGCAAGATAATATTGTTTTGACTTGAATGGTGGTTTTAACTAATATGGAACTTTGTGGTACTACTATGTACAGTCAACATTCTGTTTTTGTCAAATATTCCTGTTAAGAACTTAGTTAAAGTGTGGTTAACTCTTGCAAATGCTGACTCCTAATCTTCTATAAACTTAAATAGCAACTATTTTAATTGTCTAAAAACAATTATTTTGAATTTATAGTTTAGTAAGCATATTAATGCTAATTGAGCAATTTTCATAAAAAAGATAATTTCTTTTCTTTAAAAAAAAGATAACTCTGCCTTTATACCACGGAAATAATTGCACTAACCTTAAAACTTCTGACTAAAGCATTAATAAAGTTATCATTAAGCTTTCCACTGATTTCGTGTTCTAGAATGTTAGTGTCTTCTGTCCAAACTTTTCAAGTTGATCTTTGTAACATATACCTTGTAACTCGTAACGGCTTCTCTTTACTCTGGCCCAAGACGCAATACACGATTGAGAAACTCACGTAGGCTCTAGCACCATTATGAATTTCAGCCCATACAGGAAATTTCCTGATGTTTCTTCTATAGGTTCCTCTCGACTATATTGACTTTTATTGTACTGTGTGAGTGCTGTCTTGTAGATGTCTTTATAAATTAAGCTTTTCACATAGATCTTCTGCTTTCTCACATATTTAATTATTTTAGCATTTCATTTACAAACTTTTTTCTTGTTTTTCCCAGATAATTTCTGTGATAAGTACAAATTCTATAATTTACCTTCTTTTAGTGCCACTTACAGTCTTTTTCTATTCCGAATTGAGTGTTTTATATTATTTAAAAACTTTTCTAAAACGTGATTTTTTTTAATTCGCCTAGAAATATTTTTGATGAAATCTACTATGCCTATAATTCAAATATGTTATTCTTCAATGTTATCACCATTTTCTTCTCTCTAATATAATTTCTGCAACGTGTAATAAACGTAGTTTCTGAGCCTCTGGTGGTAGAATTACTTTTGCTATACTTTATTACGTTAATTATAATAGGCAACAAACTTGAATAGAATATCCAATATTTATTAATAATAACTAAATGAATTAATACATAATTTTGCATAGTTATTGTGTATGTTACCCTTTGTAATTCAAAGTCGCTATAGAAGAATTCTGGATAAATCTTTATTGTATCTTTCATCATCTTTTCTCCCTCTTCTCATTGGTAGCTTTATTGGTAAGGGGTGATTTTTAAACGTCTAAAGCATAAAATGTAGATAAAATTTTATTTATTGTTTGATTCGTTTTTTTAATACTTTAAAACCTTCTGGTGCCCCAACTCTGATGCAATGCTACATGATGTCTTTGTTTCCTGTCTTCAAAAGGTAGTTTTAGGGTATGGTTATGAAATTCTTGCCAAGTTAAATTATTTAAGTACCAATTTTTTTGCTTCTGTTAGTAATCTTATCAAAAGCGGATATAACTGATATGATAAAGCTTTATTGATTTTGACACTATAATTACTTCATTGCTGTTCAACCTAATTAAGAATGAAATAATTCGCATAACAAGTGACATGAGAGGTTACAAAATAGAACGGGTGCTGCTAACACAAACTAAAGATGTTCTCTAAGGGACAGTCTCCGGAATTTGCAAACTTTGTAATTTAAGAATAGCTAATAACAAGACAAAATGCATGACGATAGATAAAATCTCAATTAAACGCAAATTAGGGATTAACGAAAGCATAATATTCAAATAACTAGTTCAGATATAAGTAAACATCAGGTTCTGATGCAAGTCGTTAAGGCTAATCAAGTATTAGGAACTCTAAACATAACTATATGGGGAATCAGAGTATGCAAAACTATAAGTAAACTAATATTAATGTATGCAGTAGAGACACGATGTGACCACTCTTACTAAACAAATCTTAGAAGCTTTTAATAGTGAATAAATCAATAAGGGTCGTGCTAAGAAATGAACATAAGAAAATAGTTCTAGACGTAAGCAGTTAACGATGGAGCATATCAAAGGAGCACGAACATGTGTAAAAACGGAAGACGATACAATAGTCCGAATAACATGAGATAAATCATCTAGGGGCAATAGGAGTACATCACAAAAGAGATTACAGTAGATAAACCGGGAAAGAATAGAAATTTGCCTAAAAAAAGATAGGAGAAGAAAAAGAACGATAAGAACCTACAGGTAAAAGAAAACCTTTATTTTAAATCCCTTAATACAAAAACCAAATTTATATATTAAAATATAGTTGTTTTTCCTTTTGCTGTACTCGAAGCCTTTACCTGATCAATCCGTCTTGATCTGTGGAATATTGAGAGAGAGAGAGAGAGTACGGAAGAGATAAATTTCCAGTGTGTTCTATGAGATTAATATTGGGTGATTTAATGGCTCATACGAGTTTCCAAGTGCTGTTGCATGCTTGGGTCTTCTTGTCAATGTCGCAAAGAGTGCAACCTTCTAAAAATAGGATGGAATCTTTTCCAAGCTATCGTAGTGAAAATATGAGAATACTCTCTTTCAATATAACAATGTATTTTTCCAAGTTTCCTGTAAGACTTGATTATTCCGTGCTCAAAATGATTGCCGTTTTTCTGAACTCATACACGTCCGTTATATGAAAACTGAGTAAAAGGATGCTTGTTTCTCCGTCATAGCTGTGTCGCGATACTTGATTTGATTAACATAAATTACAACTGTATTACAACTCACTTGCGGTTGCTCTGCTACATATATGTTTAGGAACGGGGATTTGGTTTGATTACTAGTTTTGAAACTTTCAGTTCACGATCTGATGGTTCTGGTTGACCTGGACATATTCTGGCAGTTAACAACATTGACAGTACTTGCTGAAATATTAGCTTGAAAATGATAAATTTTATCATTAGCTCTATGGGGCAAATTGAAACTTTGAGATCATTTCTAAAGCTCATGTGGGTCGATCGGGCAACTTTTGCAAATGGAAATCCTTCTTTAGTTCAAAAAGCTAACTTATTGCCGAAAAGAGTTTTTGATACTCGAGTTCACGATTCTAACAGTTTCCTTGTTAGATACAAGATTAGCGTGGCGTTGCCGCATTAATAAAAAGCTCAAGTAATGCTGTCCACAGGAGATCCCTTTGCACACAGATTGGAAAATTTTACTTTACGAAACTGTCTTGTGGCTCATTTTAACTTGTTTGTCCCTTTTAGAATAAAGGTTTTGGCATAAACCTCAAGAGCTACAGATCTTCCAAAATAAAACGAATGTTAATCAACGCACCATTACGCATTCGTACTCTACAAATCCATAATGAAATAGGAATGCGCCTTATTTTGGGCAACTTTCTTTCATACCTTCAGCATCAGCGAGGTTATCTACCCGAGAACTCCCAGTTAGAGAAACCTACCTTTCTAAGAAGGAAACTGCCTCAGATCTACCGCTAAATGCTAGTGGCAGTGATAACTGAATAATGACTCAATATTAGTAAATAATGGTTGAAGAAATAGTGAGTGATAGCTTCCTAATATTCGAGGATAGACGATCAAAACAAATCAAATAAAATATATAATACCATATGATGTTAATCTGATTGATCTTCAATAAAAAATAGCTTGAATTAGAAAACTAAACGGTTCATAAGTGCTAAAATTATAATAATAACAATTAAGTACCACAAATTATTATAAAAAAGCTAGCAGAAAATAATATAGAACGTCTAAACAATGACAATGTCAACAAATGGAGTAAAGAAGAAGTTTGATGTAGTAACTTAATGTCTTCTTCCAATTTGGCATAGTTTTCTGCAGGTTTTTATCCTTTTTTAGTAGTAATTTATTAACAAATTTAGAAAAGCTAAAGTTACCACTTTCTTTATCTTTTTTTTGTGCTCTCATGTACGGTTAATTCAATATAATTCTTCATTTCTTTTGTATCTAAAGTTGCTTAATGAATCATAGCAACAACCCTAAAAAAATTTGATGATCACTATGGCCCTCTTTAATCATGCTATTTAGACTGTGACCGCATGCTTTAGTGGCATTTATTTTTCTTTTATCTTTCATGACGCCATTGCTCATTATTTTTATAATTTGCATTATTGACTTACAGCAAAACAGTCTCTACAGTACTTCTATAATATTGATGATTTTTGTTGTTGCAATTTAATTGTAGTACACATTTCTTACAACCATTTGCAATGACGGTGCAAAAGAACATGGAAAACCATATGTATGTGGCGCAGCATTTTCATTCCATATTATTTATTCAACAACAATTTATGTTTTATCTATTCAAAACGAAATTTAAATATAAAAACGAACGACCTTCGGCTCGTTGCACTCTAGCATAACAGCAAATTGGCGTAAGATAAGCACGTCCAACCTTCAGCGGCGACTAAAAAGCCGATATGGTAGGTGCTTCAGAACTGTCGGCGACCTCAGTTGCAGCCTTAAGTCTCCTTGAGCTCCAAAACTAGATCTAACAGTAGCACGAACGCTATCAGTTGCCATGACAAACTGTATTATTGTGTTAAGTGCTACGTCGTACTGTAATCTACATGTTACTTCAATATCACTCCTGTGCGCTTAGATATCAGTTTAAAATTCCGATGGCTTACTTTGATTAAATTTATTGTTCAAGCGCCTTTACTTGGATGCCATGATGTCAGAAGCGATTTTCCTTAAGTAGCTCGTTAGCCACTAGATGAAAGAATTATAAACCTTGCACGGTTATCTGTGTGTTTTTAATTGACGCTATTTCTGGACAAAAATAAAGAGTTTTTTAATGAGATACTGAACAAAGAAGATAATAATAGAATAAATAAAAAAAGAAAAACATTCGAGACAGAACAGCGGAGAAAAAATTTAAAAAATTAAAAACCACACAACTCTTGGCAAGCAAAAGACTACTGACGAACTTACCAAAAATAGGTACATATTATGTTCAGTATGTAACTCTTTTTTCTTAAATGTATTTTTTAAATTAGAGTTTGAACATTTTTAAATATTTTGTAATCAAACTAGAAATTTGCAATAACAAGTGTGTTAAGGAATTTTTTTGATGTTTATTGTTTATTTTTACAATCCACTCTGACAGAGTATTTAGTAGTAAAAGTGGTTGAAGAAGAATTTACGTAATAATGAAGCACCTATATACACTTAACAAATTGACTATATGTTTTAAATCATTAGTCCACGTTCTTATTAGTCGTACGGCTGTTTTGTCTTCGGTGAGTTGGTCCACAAGGTGGTTGGGGTGTCCAGATAGATTATCACGATGCTTTGCGGTGAGCCGGCTTGCTTCTTCTTAAATAAGAGCACACTTAAGTTCTTATGGATGGTCTGGTTCTATACGTAACAAGATGCGTCTAAAATTGCTCTGGGTAGATTGGATTGGAACCGTTGGATAATGTTTATATTGAACGGTTTTGCACATCTCCATAATTGAAGTCCGTATATCTAAATTCATTGTACAACGCTTTTATAGAGGACCACTTTGGTTTCAATTTTCATTTAAGAGTGTTGTCCAAGCAACTAGAACATTTTTCGAAACTTTAGATTTAGTTATGGTGTTTTCATTTATATGTGTCATTTACAAGTGAGAAGTTAGTCCAGGTGAAGACCCAGATATTTCTCTTTTGTTTTTACTGGGATAGCAACATAGTTTATATGAACTAGAGATCGAGTTGTGATCTGCACCCATTTTTTAAGAGTGTCTAAACCTTGTTGTAGGTGTTTAGAGAGTACTGCAGCATCATCAGCAAAGGTAGCCGTTATGGTGTTTGGAGATTTGGAGTCCACTACCCCTGAGGGACACCGGACTGTATAGAATAGAGTTGGAAGAAGGCGTCTTTGTATTCCACTGAATAGAAGCGGTTTGCCAGGTAAGACTAACGAAAGATAATATGAGCTTGGTAGATGTGTTTTTAGTTTGTGTAACAGTCCAATATGCTACACCCTATCGAACGCCTGGGCAAAATTCATAAATACCAGTACAGTATTCCTTTTTCTCAAGGCTGAATACAATTTGATTACGACCCTGTGAGTGTGTTGTATCGTTGAATGCCTCGATCGAAATCCGAACTAATGAGTCTAAGTCGACATCGTTACAAGGTCTTTGCAGCAGTAATTATTGAATTGAGGAAGCAAACTGATAGGTCTATACGATGTTCGATCTGCGGGTGGTTTTCCTGATTTGGGTATTATGACGATTTTGGCGAATTTCCGTACAAGAGGGTAGTACGAAAGGCTTAATATGCAGTTATATATAATTTTTATTAGAACCACAGCTTTTTTGATGGGTTTTGTAGTACTTGCCTGGTGATGAGATTATAGCCTAGATATTTGCATTGCTTCAATTTACTGATTTTCTTTGTAATTTAGCTGGCTTGATAGGGAGTGACATTTGACATGATATATCTATAAAGTTTTCGATCTGGGTGTGGATCATGCGGTTGGAAAATAGTAGACAAGTGTTCTGCAAAGGTGTCAGCTTTTTCTTGGTTAGTTCGAGCCTAGTATTCGTTTGCAGTTTTAAGAGGTGGGGTTCAACTTCTAAAATTATCCCGTCAGTGTCCCTGCAGTTATAAAATAGCTGACTTTATTCGGCCAAAAATCACTACCATAACAAATCCCAAAGAGCATATCAGATCCGAGTGAAGAGCTAAATTCTTTAAAAATTACAAGACAAATGCCGAAAGGTGTACATCATTTGCGTTTATTACTGTTATCCGAGGGATATTGAGATGATATTTTCATATCTCACTCAATGTATTACACTGATTCAGTATTAATATCACTTTGTATTATTTGATTAGGCGTTGGCAATGCATCTAAGCAGTTTATTCTGAAATATCAGTACTCTACATCTTTACGCAATATATTCAGATAGCACTGTCAAAATTTGTAGAGTAATAATATTTTCAGTATCTAATAGCAAGTTTCTGCAAGTAGCCAGTAAATCTGGCTAAATTTAATTGCGAGTTATTCTCTTTTGGTGAAAATATGTGTGCGCCAGGTAAGCCTTTGGTCGAAATACATACCCAGATCCTTCGCGCCTTCAATTTTGGAAGTGAGAATGTGATTAGATGTTATTACTAGGCATGTTAAACGAAAAGTGTGTCGGTATGGGTGTTATTTACTTGGATTTTCTATTTCTTTGGTTGGTTCTTAACCAGATTTAGATTATACTATAGATTTGTAAATGCAACAGCATGGTTGGTAGCTGATGCTAATATGACCATATCATCAGCAATTGTAATTGTGGTTGTTAGGCTGGTTATAGGTATGTCGACCGTATATAACACTGCACCTAAAGAAACTTATTTAAGTAAGCTATATTCAAGGCTTTTTTGAGGAATGTTAAAGTTTTGTATGACTTTGCTTTTCTACAGCAAAGATCAGCAAATGGTATATATTAAATTACAACTAAAATGTTATAAAAAATGCTTTACCACCTCCCGTATCCTTAAGAAAGCAGAGTTATCTCTGTTTCAAAATTCGATTAACTCAACTTGACAAAATCTAGATAAAATCATTTCAATTTAAGACCAATACCCAAATTGTGCTAAAATTAGCTATGCAATACTGAGCTCTCATTATTTATCACTACCGTACATAATGTTTTAAGTTTTCTCTTACTTCAAATCGAGTATCCACTGAACACAATATATCCCAGATCAAATCCTTCATTTCCACTCGCTCTAGACACGTTGCAAACAAAACCATGCAAAATGTAGTCAAAGTACTACTACTACCAAAATTAAATATTGAAACTTTGAAACACTTTAAAAGATACAAAAATTAATATTATTGTTATGTTTCAGGCAGACAAAAGTAGGACTTTAGTGATTCTGAACACATCAGTCTGTATTTATCTGGTTATTTGACCATTTCACCATATACGTCATTGCTACTCGTATCTAGTATCTGATAGCAAACAAACTCTTTATACCCTGAAAATAATTCTCAAGAATTCTAGCATTATACGGTCTCCCAAAAATGTATAAAGAAAACCTTCCTTTGCATCTCATAACATCGCCTAGTATCTGGCCAAAATCCTTTAACAAGCCTCTTCCCTACAATTTCTTGGAAATACTCAAGACTTTTACTATGCATAAAGGGGATATAATGGTTATCTTGATGTTGTCTTTTGGTTTCCCAATATCTCAATCCTTAATCTTTCTCTTGATTACCCATTATCTGCTTTACTTTTCAAAATAAATTATACCGACAAATTAACTGTGTTTATATGAGTTCTCCACATCTATCCGCTATAAAAAACCTCTTCTTGGCCGAATTCAAAACAAAGCCCCTTATGTTATTTCATCTTATATCTGTCTGTTGTATACGATATGCCGATGATGCTTTGGTTATCATGCCAATATTAAATTTATTACGGAAACCGAACGAAACAATATTCTTTTATTTTTTGGACACTTATAATAAAAAGAAATTTAAACGGCAGTTTTCACCATATTATCCGCAGAAATGCAAATCTTACTATCAGTTTATTCGAATCTATTTAAATGCAAAACCCTTTATCGCTAGATCTATTAAAATTCCCTACTGGAAAAATCAACAAACAGAACTTGTGACCATTACCTCAACCTTAGAACTAGTCCAACAAATGCTTATTCCAAATTTCTAATTCCAAGCGGAAGTAAAACCTGGATAGTGAATAAATAAGATAGAGACAAATGGAAGCCTTCCAAATGTGGCTAATTAGACGAGTGCTCAAAATCCCATGGACAGTCAGAATCACAATGAAAAGGTACCACAACGTTTGTATTGTAATTCAGACATCTTAAGCACTATAAAAATAAGAAAGGTAGCTTACTTAGGATACTTAGTAAGAAATGAAAAGTACAAGCTCTTTTAACTTGTAATTCAGGGTACAGTTGGGGATAAAAAGGGAAGAGGTAAAAGGAAAACTTCCTGGCTAAATAATAAGACAGTGCATAATACATAAATTTTCAATAAAGTTTGCCAATGCAATCACTAACCTCTAATTAAGAAACGCCATCAAGAAAGAAGAAGGTAAGGAGTTAGACAGAAGGACGACGTGTCGGTTATTTTATTTAATCTAATTTTCTAGGAAAGTGAATCGTGTTAATTAGAAGAATAGCATGAAATACTTATGAAGACGGCTCTGTAATACTGGCAAAAGATATGGTTGGTTCAAAAGAGGTCTCAAAAACCATAACTCGCAAAAATTAAAACAGATAAGTAGAAGGTCTGCCTAAAAAGTTATTTATAGGGACTAACTTTGAAGGGTGATTTTTTTACTTAAAAGCAAAGCTTAATATATAAATAGTATATTTTAAAAGACAATCTTGCAAAAATTCAACTTACTAATTGTCTTCAAAAACTCACATTGCTCTTGTATAAAGACTAATGATATGTTGAAATGTCAAAACGCAAACTAGATGCTATAAAAGACTTAGAAGGATAATGAGTAAAAGCTAACAGAATTAAATATTCCATTATTTGGAACTTCTTAACTAATTATTTAGTGACAGAATAAAGGAAGATGAGGTAAATAAAAAAAAAAAAACATTAGAAATGATATTAAAAGGACGAACGAAAAGGAGGTGAGCAGATACATCGGTAAAAATTATTTTTTTTAATTTATTGAAACATCATAACAATTCAAACGTGTTATCTTCTACGTAATCTTCTGATTTATAAACATATTTTTTCCAACTTATGTGTAGTTTTATGATTTCGCTATCGTAATATAAGATGGTTATGACCATTTATTGCTCTCGAACGATTCGGCAGCAACACCGTTATCAAATCTTAGTCCTTCATGTGCCTTTTTGGCAATTCAAACAATTAATAAACGTTAGGCAATAAGTACGGACTAGAGAGAGACTATAGAAATGACAAAGAAGATTTTGGTGTGCTCCAAAACAAATCTTCAATTTTCTATCGACTTTATACAGCTGTATCGGACTAAAACAGGTTAATATCTTAAACTACTCGAGTAGTTCCACCGTTTATTCCAAACTTAAAAACAATTTTAGCAAACAGTCGACCTCAACAGGGCAAGAAACAATGCGAATATTCTTCTTAGTTACGCTGGTCCTTGGACGACGTTGGTGACTTACATTTTCAATCGCTCCTCGTCCTAAAATTGAACTTTAATCTTTTTGGGGTTGTTGTTCTCGAACTATGCCTTTCGTGAAAAACGTGATAATAATCCGTTACGTAACACACAAGAAGCGGTAGCGTAAGGTAGTTTAGGGGGAAGTCCCTTTTAGGCATTCCTACCTTATAGCTTTTAGAAACCGCGTCTCTCTCTGTAGCGCAATAAAGAAATTCGGATTTATATTTAGTCCGCCTTGGTACATAAAGCCCAAAAAGTTGCTAACAGAATAATTGTAATCTTAAAGATTATATGAGTAAGACCAGAAATATATACTTTAACCTTTTTTTATTAAGTACAGTGAGAGGGAGATAACTATAATGATAGATAGGTACTAATCTTTACAACCACTGTTATACTTAAGCGTTACTTTTGATTTACTATTATCTAGTACATATAATGCTTATCAAAATACGTTATCATTAAAATTTAACTTTAAACCAGTTATCGAGCACGTTATACTTTTTCCACCATGTTATGAATAATAAAACAATGCCACGGTAATAATATTTGCGTTCCATTGGAGTCTTATCTACTGTTTATTTACGCAGGTAGTCATTGTACTGTAATGCATGATGACTACGTTTACATGTTGTAAGGAAAAACAGCAATTGACAGTAACAAACTGCATTTTAAAGCTGTTTTAACTGTAAGCAAATAATAATTTTGGTTTGGAATCAAACAGATAATAATAACATAAGGGGTTGAGTTTGGTAACACAACAATTGAGTACTTGGTTTTTAACTATTTACGCCAAGTACAAGAATATATTTTTTTTAATTTAATGGGTAATTTATTTTCTTGTTACCTAAGTAACATTAAACACATGTAGAATAATTCATTTTTAGTTATCTTTGTGAGTTGCTCTCCTCTTTCATTTTTCTTAATTTATGGCTTATAAATCAAATCTTGTTTGTATGGGTAGTAGCTTTGCATTAAATACCATCAGAGTGGTTACTTCGTTCTCTTCATTATAGAGTGTATAGATTGAATCTCCTTTGTACAAGTCTATAACGTGTACACAGGGTCACATTATCGAATATAATAACTCGTTCTGCAAATATTTACTGATTTGGCAACAATAAATTGCGACTTCCTTTTTTGTCAATCCATCTCAATCTCTGATTTTTACTTTAGTTGTAATGACCCTGATACATATAACAATGGTACTTTACTATCTTTGAGTGTTGTAGATTTTAGACATTCAAAAATAATTATTTTATTTATCTGTCCCTAATATTTTTAGTACCTTTTGGTTATTTGACCTAATATGGAGCATTTAACTATAATATCTCCTATTCAGGTAATGAGCAATTAATTAAAACTTGAGATTTGCACAGTAAACCAGTTTTAACAAATATCTTACATCTACCAGTATACCACGTATATGCGTTTTAACTCTTTTTTTGATCTCCTTTACCATTAAAACTTTGAACCAACACTCGTATTTTTATATTGGGCATATTTTACTATCTGGTCTGATCGTATTGGCAGAAGAAAATTATTGATTAGTTTATTTATTTTAGTGCTTCTCAATCTGATCTTTACTTTGATAAATCCAAAAGGTATAAATATGCCACCACACACTACATTACCCATATTTTAAAATTAGGTGGGAAAATTTGTCATCTAATTAACTGAATAATCGTTTTTATGGCCATTTTTACCACTTGCATTAAAATTGCAATATCGCTTTTCAATAGAAGAAATAGCAAATCGCCAAAAGCCATCAAGTCGAGAATGCGCCCTTCTCGTACAATTCTGTGGACACTTTTTCTGAGATGGTGTCAGCAAGGGTTTCTTCTTGGTGCGTTGTAGAGCCTCGTAGCGGTGAATGATGCTTCAGCTTTATCTCTGATACCTGCGCCAGTTTAACCGAAGGTTCTTAACAGCTTCTCTTACCACTCATCGTTTTGTTCGTTTCGCTTCTTTTAAATTAACTAATGACCTAATTTGTTGTTGATAAGGATATTTCTAAAACTATTTCTCTTTCCTAAAAAGCACGTTTACCTAGCCTATTACAGCTTCGCGACTGAAGTAATCTAGTTCTTTGTATCTAGCTAAGCTTGGCCCACATCAAGTGACACTAAACTGTCCATAGATATCTGAGAATGTTGTTTAGCCTTTTTCGTAGCACTTACTTTACCACTGTAACTACAAAAAAGGGCTTAAAATAGTCATCTTCGTGTAGAGAATGTTAACAGACTAGAACGCAAAGAACTAAACAATTCGGAGCTGTTTTTGGGGGTTTTACATTCTGTCGCTATCTATCAATGGCATGGTTTTAAGAAATACAATTCTGGTAGACCCCAAAAACAAATTTTCCGTCGATATTTCAGCTTCTTATACCTTATTTAATATTTATAGACATCGTCTATGTGTTAAACGTTGACATTTGCTGGCGCACTGCATGTGCATTGGAGTATTGATAATTAAAATAAAATGTTTTGGCTGGAGAAGACAAAATGAGTGCTTTTTGGAACAGATGAAGTAATATACGTCAGACGAGTTGTGGATAAAAATTTAAATTTAATGACCATTCATCTATTGTGAAGCATGAAAGCAGGTTGCTGATGCTGAGGGAATGTTTTAGCGAAACTGGCGTTGTGTTTAAGAGATAACGGACAAATAAATACTTTGATATCTGCTATGTTCTCATACGAAAAGTAAATTTGTAAAAGAAACCTTACATATCAAGGTAACAAGTTGATCAAAGAATGGTCCAGCAAGAAAAGAGCTTAAATCTTGGAATGATCGAGTTTCTCGTCCGACTTAAACTGAATTGAGGATTTTTGAAAAGGGTAGGATAAGCGTTTCAAGCACAAAAAGTCAGAAAATATAGAATGGGTGGGAGTGCAGTCCAAACAGTACAGGGCGCTATTGGATATTCCACTGAGTATTAAGTGTATTTACTTGTATTGACTGTTATTGTTGTATACTTGTTTAAATGTTTTTATTTATAATATTTTATTTTTTTTTTCTAACATTATTATGAATGGTGCATATCAAACTGTAATACTTGCTACATTAGCAACAATCCTTGTAATTACATTTTGAATTATTAAATAATTAATTTGATTATTGTTCTGCATAAATTAAATATATTTTTATCTAACTTACACGCTATAATTTTGGTTAATACTAAACATTTACCCGATTCATAGAAATACGCTTTTGCTTTTAATCTGGAAGTTATACAAATTATAACAAAATTAATTTTGTTATCCTTTCCTGTTAAATTTACACATTTCATAGTTTTTTAATTAGCACTGAAGTTTTTGTCTTTTAGGTAAAAATAAAATAGCGCTATCTCCAAGCAGTCAGCAAATTCCTCTGTATAAATTAAAAAATACATAAGAGTCAGAGAATTACATTTCGATTAGTCTGCTTCGGTTATCTTGCTTCAATTTAAACAAATCCCCTCATGTTTGTACTGCCACCTCATAACTTCGATATTTATTTATAAATAAACTCTTTAAACTAAACAATTCAAATCAAAGGAATAACATTTCTGGCCAATACATTTAGTCCATTCTTTTATTTGCTGGACAACCGAGTGATTTGATATATAAAAAAAGAACATTTCTGTATTAACAGATAAATTTAATTTAGAACGAACTTTTATAAATAAAGGTTAAATGTATAACCATGGTCGTTGCATAAGAGATAAAAGTGCAATATACAATGAACAACGCAATATACGTGGTATATCTGGAAAGCATTTTTATTAATTCAGTGCCAACTGAAAAATCATTATCTGACGTATCGGCACTTATTAATTAAATAACGAGTAAAAGGCAAAAACAGAATTCTAGAGAAAATCTGTAATACGTAATTACAAAACAAAATGCCCAGAAATTGCATTCGAGCAGTATTTTTTAATTAATTTGATCAAGTACTTTAAATGTTTCACCTTGGTAGCACATCGAGGACAATTACATATTATAAAGATAAACAACATTAAATAAACATAATATTAGCTATTTTTAATTGGTTAAATTGTTTAGAAAAATGCTAAAATTATGAGAAAAGAAAATTTTAAAAACTAAATTTGGTATTATATTTAATAAATGGTGGTTTCTTATTAGCATATACAAAAAATACACTGGAGCATTACTAAGTGTTAACTACCAGCTTTTTGGGTATCGAATACTTTTTACTTGACTAAAACATTATTGGGAAGATATCATACATGTTTAGACTAACAGTACTTCCTCTAAATATCCACTTAGTGTAATAACAAACCTCTTTAACAACATTTATAATTCCAATAAACTTATTTTATTAAAGACTAGCTATTTTTCATTACCCTCCTCTCTATGCAGGCCAATCGTTCTAAAAAACACAAAAAATCAGCTATACTTCATGCACAATTATCTTTTTCATAATAAAGAAATAAATTGAGAATTAAAGTAAATACATATTTATATATTACACTGCTGTCAATTTTAGTGGTGGTTGGGTTATTAGCTTTATAACCATGTGGTAACATCGTGCTTAATTAGTAACCATGAGTTTTACAACAGTCAAGCCCCTGTTACAAAACTGTTTATTATAGGACTTCAAATCAAAACTAAAACAAACAGATTCAAGTCATTCCCTAACATCAATAAAAACATGTTACGACGATCATTTCGACCTAGGGCGGCCCTTATCTCTAATTGAGGTCAATTGCAGAAGCTAATCAAAGAGAATCAACATCTGACTAAGCGTGAGATTGCAGACATGCCTGGAGTACTTTTGTAGCAATATGTACAGATTTATGCATGCACTAGGTCATGTTGCCACATCAATGCCTGGCTGGATTGAATCATGACAAGAAGTGAAAAGTGGTACTTGTTAAGACAGACAAACCGAAAACTGCATCTACATGAGATGATGCTTTGTATTTGGTGGGATTCGCTGGGAATTATTCGCTTTATGCTACTACCGCTAGGGACTTATCGCCGAAAAAACTACGGACTACGGACGACTTAACAAAAATTATTAGAGGTTGAGCACCCTATAGTGCCTTTTCTGAATACTAGAGTTTTCTAAGAACAGTAGTTTCATGACTAAACGGAAGTCGATCAATAGATAAACAATTTCTTTGCACCAAACTCAACAACTTCTTACAAACTCAGAATATCAGCGTTAGTAGACTATCACTGCCGATAGGGCATACTTAAAGGAAAAAGAACAAAAGCTGACAAAAAACCTAAATTACTTCCTCAGCAACTGGTATCAAAATCAGATAACGCAAAAAGTACTAATCTATATAAATATATAATTAGACAAACAAAACACTTGACTCTTAATACATTCAATTACATGTGGTAATTACATGTGGTAATTACACGTATTATAATATTAGCAACTCTTTACTAAAGCTATAATGCCCCATAGACTTGAAACTTACGTTGACCCTAACATTTCCAAATAATAAAATTCTTGGAAATACGACTCCACTGATATGCCTAAAGCTATCTCATTCATGGGTGGTAAACTTGAATGTTTAGTAAGCTATGAAAAGATGGCTTTGGGAGGTAATCTAGCAGCCAGTGAGAATGGACTACAATGTGCATGTGTAAATAAGGACGACTTAACAGTATGGGTCAGTTGATAGTTAAAGTCCGGTGAATGAGCACACGTAGTATGATTGGTACATTTATAATACTTGAGCGACTAGAACAGCGAATGTGTATCAAGTCTTGTGGGAAGGTAGAACATTCGTCCGCAGATGATTCAGGAGGCTTTTGGAAACGATACAACGAGCGCATCCAAATAAAGACAACTGATGATCTTCAACTTTGTCACGATAATACACCCACCTATTCATCACTTCTCATAAAGTACTTTTTGTCCAAACAAAGCAGATTTGTCATCTTATGTCTTCTACCTGTTCCTAAAACTGAGATTACCTTTGAAAAGGAAGATATTTCAGACCTTTAACAAGATTTAGGCTAACACAACAAGACAGTTATCAGCGATTGCATTTGTAATTTCGTGTTATATAACTTGATACTTCCACAATATTTGCGGTGGAACTAGTCGTCATGATAATCTTGTAGATAGCTATCATCGATCTAAAAGTAGCCACATTCTGGATCTAGCCAATCTGGTTTCAGTTAGAAAGTTAGGAAAATAAAAAGAATTAAAAGACAACCATTGAAACAATATTACAAAATTCAGAAAAAAAATAGAAAAGTTGTGCTGAACTACAAAAAAAATTCAGGGGCTATTTAATACTAAAGAAACAAAAGAATGGCCATTTTTTAAAACATTAAGATCAATAATAAACAATATATAACTAAAAATAAACAAACGTTAGTCAAAAGAAGCGATTATGAGTGACAAATTATAAAAAAATACTTACTACTAATAAATAAATAGCAAATTTAAAATAATAACAAAAATTGGGACTTGAATGTAAGAGAAATAATAAAATCAAACAAGAATTCATTGAAAAAATATAAAAATCAAAAACTAAGATAATAATTACAAAAATGAAGAAAAACGGAAAGGGATTGGTAGTTTGCCAAGAAAACATTTGCAGCGCCACTCAAGGAAGGAAAATAATATTAGATCAAGAGTGAGAGTAGGATTACTAGTGCATTCAAGAAAAATACCAAAAATACTGAACTGAAAGATACAAATGGAAGAATTCTTCTGACAAGATTTTTTTCTAAGAATAGGCACAATATATTCTACAAGAACAATATGTAACATTTTAACGGTTGATTGCAAAAGGCTTATAATAGCTTTGACTGGCAAAGTTTAAGTTTCGAGAATATTGGAGTCACTAATTCAGCCCCACAGTTGATCACTGTTTATATAAACAATATGTTACAGAAGTAGTTTGTTATCCACGACTGTTTTTAATTTTATAAATTAATTTCTAGTGCTAAATCTGTTCGAGTGATATAAATGAAGATAGCTGTGTTGTCTATTTTTTAGATTTTTTTCTATTTTGCGGCCAAATTTATGCACTAGTTCAATAATGTAGTGCTGCTGAAAGAATTTGAACTGCCAAACTGCCGTTCTACTATAAACGCCATGATCAGTTTCAAGAAAAACTTTTCGAACACTTTTGTTAATACAGGCAGGCCTATAAGAGGACCTACAAGAGGAAAAACTTAACTTAAAAAAATGTAAGTACTGTTATAAAATCAATTGAAGTATTAATTTCTATGGACTTGGCGGTATAGCGCCCAAATTAATAAAATACGGACCTAAAAATCTATGACGAAAGATTAAAAATGTGTTCTAAAAAAGAATAAATGAAGAACAAACCCCTGGTGAATAGACATACGCGTATATAACATTAATATTTAAGAAACCAGATAATATCTGAAAACTATGACGAAATAAGCGTTATATTGGTAGGTGTGTAAATAAGTTCTCAGCTTTAGATTTCACAAGACGCAAATCGCCGTTTACATGTGACGTATTAGTCCGCCCTCTTGCGGTTTTAAAGCAATGACATTTGGTCTTTCGAAACATCATGCGATTTGGCGTTTGATGCACATAACCTCTATAATCAGCTGTGTTTACGATGGCAATCACAAAAGAGCATATTCGATTTTCTATCCACTTCGCGTTTCATCTTAAGAAAAACGCTGCTGAAGCCTCCGAAATGATTTGTGCTGCATATGGTGAGAATGCTGTAAGTCATGCAACATGCAAAAAGTGGTACCAAAGATTTCGCAGAGAGTTTGGTCTTGAAGATCAACCACGCGCTGGACGTCCTCAAACATTTGACACGGATGAGCTGCAGACGCGTTAGGATGGGAACTTCTCCAACATGCGGCGTATAGCCCAGACATGGCCCCTTCCGATTATCATTTATTCCGGTCGTTACAGCATCACTTGGCTGATACGCACTTCAAAACCGAAGAAGTCCGAAAATGCATCGATAACTTTATCGTTTTGAAGCCGGTGAGCTTCTGTCACCAGGGAATTCGCAAGCTAGCCGAAAGATGGCAAAAGGTCATCGATGCCAACGGAGAATACGTTGATACTTAAGCGTTTTTTGTTTTTTTTTAAATAAAACTTTATTTTTGCAGAAAAAATAATACAGTACTAAGAGGGAAACTGTAGACAGCCATGGTATAGGACAAAAATATTAAAAGAATCACGAAAGTCCAAAACATTCAATACCATGGTATAGAATATTATGACTTACAGTGTAGAGAATTAGATTATCAACAAACGGTATGAAGATAATCGCAGGAGAAAATGCTGTGGGATAACCAGAATGAATAGAGTAAAAAACGAACACATTAGACAGATAATAAAGGTACATAAAAGAAACGAGATACAATACAGTACGGACATGTTGAAGTAGTAGTAGTAGCAGTTAAATAATTATATAGACATGCTGGAGCTTAATAAGAATAAAGTGGGAGAAGCGATCGAGAAAACAAACATGAGCGATGAAGGATCGAACAACAAAGAATAATGTAGATTAAGGGCGAGAAAAGGAGGACGATTATACTCTTCATATCAATAAATTCCCTTCTGTTACAGACAAACTAAATTTATTTATTCGTATATTTCCATTTAATATCTGTAGGTCACTACTCATATTATCTTTATAATCAAGTTGTTTACTGCATCATAGTTCTGTGATTATTTGGCATTACGATGGGTTTATTTTATTATCGGAAAAAGTTACGTAACATTAAATTGTTTTATTATAGCTAGCAATCATCTAAGCTAAGTTATATTTTAATGGTAAATTAAATTGAAATTTCATTATAAGAGGTTAGTTACATAAAGGCGATTAGAACTGTTTTGCTGTATATTTCCATAACAAATTGTGAAATTGGTATGGAATTTACTTCTAATAATATAATTGTTTATTAGCCCAAATAGTTTACTCCATAGTAACCTTTTGGAAGTTTTAGGTTTAAGGTAGTAAATATATTTAACTGAGGATTACTTTAAATTTGAGTAATTTAAAATTACAATTTATGCTGCAGTTTTGCATTTGCATCTTATGTTGTTCTTTAGCACTTGAATCGTTCTCAGCGTTGGCACAGACAAGCACTTTGACATAACTTATGCCAAATTATACGATTGTGGCGACCATTGTCGTAACATTTTGCATTTAAGGAACTTTCCACATAACAGAGCGATTACTGTGACACGTAACACCATCTTGTTGAAAAACTTATTTTGGACGTCGATATGGCAAGTGGAGCCACAAAAATTGTTCATCATCGCCCGATACTTTCTCTCTGTGATGGTTAATGGTTAACGTGTATCGTTCTCAAAGTAGGTCCAATAATGTCTGAAATTCACAATTCGCATTGTAGTCCAGTCGCTGTGCCGTGAAAAATGATCAAAATGGTTTTTTTGGGGAGTGGTATTTTAAAGTGGATTCCTATGTTTTTTTGGGGCGCTGATCACGAATCTGATAGTCAAATTTGTCTTCGGCCGCTGCGCTCCAAAATATGGGCATTTTTTTAAGCTCCAAAAAGGCGTTTTTTCGTTTTTTCGGGTTTTACAGGAAAACTGGCTTATATGAAGTAAGGACCCATTATAAAAATTGTGATCAGCGCCTTGAAAAACATAGGAATTTACTTTAAAATACCACTCCCCCCCCCAAAAAAAACATCTAAAATTACACAGTGACTGGCCTATTAAGCTACTTTAGATCTTTTTCCGAGTACAATTAGCACTCCAAGATTTCTTATAGATTACTTTTATCTTACATAGGGAAATTACAGAGCTGTTTAAACAGAAATGGACACCGTTGCTGATGTTTTTTAAGTGAACCTGCTGTGCAATAAATTGATTTGAGCCAGCAATGATCAAAGAATCCTGGGACAATTTTATGATTTCTTTTATTGCTACGTTATTTAGGGAGATTCTAACCAGATCTTAATTGGAATATCAATCACTTGCACAAAAACGATTTTCTGATTCCAGAAACGTCAATCGCTCCAAATATATCGTCATTAATGAAAACAAAAATCGTTGCTTCTTAATCTAGTTCAAATGATGCCAGGCTTATGTAGATTATTTTTAACAATTATTCTGGTTGCCAGTATGGATCAGCAAGAGCAGCATCAGAAGATTCTTTATTCCAAATTGACCAGAAACACTAAAAAGGCGGAAGGAGTACTTCATGAACCAGAACTAATTGAATGTCATTACAAGTAGTCCATGACAATATCAGAGAAATTCTAAATCATTTAATACCTGTAAATGAGAAAATTTTATCCCACGTTCAGCCTTAAAGCATGAAATCATCAAAGGGCAAAACGAAACTGAAGTGAAAACTACGATAATAAAACTAAGGTGATTGTTAAAATTAGTAATCTATTATATATTTAACGACCATCCAGTACAGTCTCGTAAAAAACTACGGAGGATGGATTTAAAAAGTCTTACAAATTTCCGAAAATTGAACTTGTAATATTCAGTGGGGATGACAAAAATTGGATGTCACAACGGACCCAGTTTACCAAAACTCATGAAAGCGCTAATTTTCAAATCAGCGACAAGTTTATCTACCTCAATTAAAATTGTCCTTTTTACTATTAAGGACCTTACGCACATCAATTACCAAATCTATTAGACAAGTTATTAGCCAGCTTCGGTGGAATCAATTTATTAAGAGCCTTCACAAATCTACCAATGGTAAATCCAGAACCAATCCATATTCCATAGTAAGAATATCAACTATATGGAAAGGACGACAGTAAATCTTTCTTCGGTTACAGGGTTAAATTTAATTTTTTACTGTAGAAGGGGAAACCGAGCAAGAAAGGGTCCTCGCCCAGTCAGGATACTATCAAAAACCAACCAGAGGAAAGGAAACTCTTGAAAAGAATTATATGTCCAATATATCTGCAGCTACAACATTGGTAATGTCTGACATGGATGAATGCATATTCTATGTATGTATTAAAAGCCCATACTATATGAGAAAAAACATAATCATGTTTCATGTGTTTCAAGAAACATTATTTTTCAAGTTAATATAAGGCTGTCGTTCGCTATATCATTTATAATAAAAAACCGCTATACTATTATAAGTAAAGATGTAAATAATCTGAAGAAAAAACAGTAGAATGAGAAATACGGTCCATCAACTTTAGCTCAATAGAATCATATTCTTACTACTACCCAAAACTTTGTACCAGTTCAACAAGGAGTACTACTAGAGACGTTAAGAGTAAATGTGGTCGAACCAAGTGGTAAATTATTCTTTTGCAGGTCATATTAGTGATTTAAAGACAAAAACTCCGTAGTGTTAATTGATTAATGACCGGTAGTAGTTGCAAAGCCCATCATGCTACTACGATTATGGATTAAAAAATTAAAATTACTTAATATTTATATCACAGATGCCAGACCATTAGAATCAGGAGTGCGTTAGTAGAGATCTGTATAAGGCATTCATGCAAGGTGGGGGGTATGAACTGGAGAATGGATTAATGACACTGGGGAGTCAATTTGAATGGTGTTTAGAAGCCATAGGCATTACAAAATCAGCAGAATAGATTTCAGCTAAAAAGAGAGAAGGGATAATGTAATTTTAGGTCCAAAATGATGGAGGATACCAAATTAAACTCTAATGGGGGTGTGATAAGTCCGTTCTAACAACAAACTGGGCTTTTGCAGAGCAAGATTAAACAACGCAACTAGAAAGATATCGGAACAGTGTTAATATGAAACCCATAACAGATTCAAGCAATGGAAAAGGGAGAAACCATCTAGAAAGTAAATTTTTATGATCAAATTTAAAGACATATCTTATCCTATCAACAAGTGTGTATACTAGAAAGTATCACAATTTTAGTCTAGTTGGTATTTGATGCTTTATGCGAAATTAAATGGCCCTCTCTTTTTGGGTGTTTCAAGAAGAATTAAATATGTTGCAACGAATCTCTTTTATTCTTTCAAGATTTGAAAATAAATTTGTTGGTGGAATATCATACTTTCCAGGTAACAGGAATAAGACTGTGATTTTCAAAAGTTTCTATTGTGAAAGTTGACCTTGCTCATCATCAAGTGAAAGTGGGGGGCAATAGTTGCAAAACTACTAAAATCTTTGTACATAGATTATGCTTTTAGATCATCACTTCAAAAATAAAGCAAAGAGAACTATTACTGAAGCTAAGATAAAACTAAGTGAGAGTCCAACAAAATTTCGAGTCACATCAATTTATATCGAGTTTTATCAATTCCCAACGTGAAAGTTTTGCTTTTCTTTCTCCAAACTTAATAGTTCCTAAAAGAATTTTCTAATATTCCTAGATTATTAGTGAGTAGCGGAGTAAAGAATGAGACACAGGCGAGAGTAACAAATTTTGTAATAATTGTAAAGAAGTTGAATGTTTGGCCCAGATGCATATACCAAGAGTGTCATTCTATCTAAATTAAAGTAGATAACACTTCCTCGCTTAGAAGTAGTGATTTGTGTCGTTGGTTTAGTTCTTAAAGTTACTGAAATTGAAAAATATTCTCATCATTATTGGAGCGATTTCACCACTGCTCCTACTCGGATATTAAGAGACAAAGATTGGGAAAGTTTTGCGTGAAACCGCGTTTGTAATATAAGAAAACAAAATAATATAGTCTAGCATCATGTTTCAGGTTTGTTCGATCTAGCAGATCTTGCCTCCTGTGGTAGTTTGCGAATAAAAATATTAGTCAAAATGTGGGAGACACTCGCATGGCTCAATACGAGAATACTGGCCTAATTTTAAAGAAGATAAATTAAAAGAACAGAATAAAACCAAAGTTGCAGCCTCTTTTGCTCTAAAAGAAGTATTTCAATCTCTATGTCCAATTTTGAAACTAATATTTGTGTTCTAGGTATGTACGGACACTTATCAATAGTAGAATATTGTTTAAACAACAGAAAATTAGCATTAATTATCTAACAAGAGATATTGGCGAGATCCAATTCAAGTTATCCAAATTAGAGATGTTAGAAATGGTCTTGGATATTGAGGAAGTAATAAGAGTGTGTTGAAGGTTAACATATGGAGAAGAAAAAGAACAACTTTAAATATTCCCATTTGCTTACAAGCAAGCATCCGCATGTGCATAAATTAGTACAATATTTAGTCGGCTTAGGTTGAGATCCAAAAAATGCAATAGATAATATTATATATAATTGAATCAAATCGTTTGTGTCATTTTGATACAGTCACATGTCTTACAGTTTCTTATCTTTCGGAAACACAAATCTCTTTTGTGTCTTTTGCCCTTTATAAGACATCACCAAGTTTTGTGGTTTTTGGTTAGATCTTGCTTTATGCTATTGTGCTAAATTTTCGTTAAAGTGCATAATTCGCCAAAAGTATATGAAGGGCATGTTTATGCGCCATCTACAGTTTTCATTAAAAAAAAACAAAATTTAATCATTTTTTGGATAACTATTATTAATAACATTTATATTTTTAAAAATCGGATCGCTATTGTTAAGACCTGGTACAAAAACAGCTTTACACTTATAAACTCTCACATAAAGGCAAAACATTAGTATTGATTTGAACCATATATGAAACTGAATAACGATATAATCAGAATCAGATCTTAAAGACCTGTTCTACAAAGATCAACCCAAGACTGTCGATCAATTGAAGCAGAACATCGAAATCAGTACAATTTCTGATGAAATTAGGCGTAGAAAATTTGGTTAGACGTAAGCTTATTGGGGATTGATGGAACCTAAGCTAAAGAACACTGGGCAACCATCAAAGAATCTTAAGGAAAACATGAGTTTTAACAGGAAATATAATTACCCAACGGGCTTTACAAGGCTTGGTGCTCCAACTTATCCGAAAATAATAACTAATGTAACCTTAAAAATTAAAAATAACATCTCAAAGAGATAACCGAATATAACAAATATTGGTGATTTGATAGTGCCTTCGATCTAAGCTCATTCCTCCTGGCTTGGATTTTATCGTGCACAATCTTTATTAGTTTATTTTAAAGAACACTTAACAAGGAATATCATGGAGTTGTTCTGCTCCGATCGTTGACAAATTTGGTATACAGTATGATATGACTGAGGGATGAATACATGTTATTGCTTTTTGCTGTGTGACTCAAAACTTTAGAGATATGAAATATGAAAGTTTACCGCTTAACAATAATGCATATGAGAGATATCATTAGTGTTAACTGCAAAAACATTTGACAACGAGCACATCTGATGAAGAATAATGCACTGCATCGCTCGCCCTCGATGTCCTTCTGACAATTTTGGAAGGTTCTTGGGAAAACAAACAGTGGCAGGAGTTTCAAATCGGGGAGGTCTCTCTAGTATGTATCCTGCCTTAAAGAAGGAATATTTGATCATGTTTACAAAACATTCTGCTTGAAATTGATGCATTGTCAACGAGTAGAGCTTTAATATGTTGTCCCTTTTGAAGAAACGAAGACCAACACGTTCAACTCGAATGCGATCTTGGAACTTCCTCACAAAATGCTTGAATTGGCGATTTAAAAAAAGATCCAGAGGTTGAATCAACCCGGTTGCCTTTGGAGGAACGACTTTCTTGACAAACATGGTGTTAGTAGGCTTGACAGACTCAATCATTTCGTCATCCTTAAACAGTTTTGTTGAATCACAAAAGGAGCAGAAAGTTGTTCGGTGTATTTGGAAAGAGGACATCGCGGAAATACTCCTTGATTCTTGCCTTATTTATGATGGCAGAGATGTTGGCCACAACATGAATGTTTGGGTGACGGAACATAGTTTGTTCGACTTGAGGACCAAATCTACCCTGCATTGTCTCTTGATTTGCCTCTTTCATACATACATACAAAGGAGACATAAGTTCACCCGCTGCAGTAATTGCAGGCATAACAGTCGATGAATGCTGGATGGCATTTGGAGTTTGGACACACTTGATGACTACCTTCTCTCCTTGAACTTCCAAAGTGCGACCCGAGATGACTTCTAGATTAATGCCCATTTGATCAATGTTGATTAATTGGTGTGGCCGAAAGTCATTAGGAATGAGTGACTGGACTTCCAAGACAAACTATAGAGCATTGTCCTCGATCTTCTTCTCATCGTCAGCAAACCGGAGGGAAACAAATTTTGTCACTTTGCGAGATACAATGCGATTCTCTTTTTTCCTGTTGTAAATGAAAAATCGAGACGCAGAGAATTGCGATGGAGGAAGTAGTTGGGAGAAAGACTGGTTGACAAGAATGGCCCATCGTTGAGCATCATCATCGTGGACAATTAGATGATGCTCTTTTGCATCCCTGAAAATGCCATAACATTCGTCATTAATCTTGTGAAGTTTCTCATTTCGAGATCCTCCACTTTCCTTGTGTGCTTTGTATCTATGGAAAAGAGATTGGGTTATAAATCATATTTGAAAATTAATTATAATTACCTCATAACTTGGCTCTTTTCGATGGAGTATCGTTTCCTGATTGTCTGTTGGGATGCTGTTGGATATCTCTCCAAGTATTTGAGGGCACTCTCCAGTGCAGTATGTGATGATCCTTGTTCTCTCTGTGGGCTGGGATGGTAATCCTTCTGTTGTAGTTCTCCACTTGTTTCGTCTTCGTCTTCCTCATACCTTGAAAGATATGCATAATTAATTATGTGCAAATGATAATGATGATTATTACTCACCAGTTGTCATCAAAGTTAAGAACGACATCAGTTTCAATAGACAGAGATGAATTCCTACAGTCTTCAAAGACTTCGAAGAGTTTCGCCGCAAGATCTTCTTCTTCAAAGGTGATTGGAGATTCAGGGTGATCCTGAGGTCGATATTTTTGATGGAGGAGATGCAGAACATTTATGGGGTTGGCCATCTTGATGAGAATAGAAGAACACTTGTTGTTGACACGAGAGAAAAAATAGTGATATGGACAATATACACACAACACAATGTATGCCTGATGTTTCGTCATTTTGACCTTTCTTATCTCGTCTGTCTTGGGTCACACAGCAAAAAGCAATAACATGTATTCATCCCTCAGTCATATCATACTGTATACCAAATTTGATAACGATCGGAGCAGAACAACTCCATGACATTCCTTGTAAGTTAAAGCCCAAGAATTTATAAAAATAAACAATAGGGCATTTCGGTTAGTCGATATATTATCAAATACCGTTCTTATCAAAAACCAAACATTTTCATATATTTAACAATGACAACTAAAAAGATATCGAAGTTTAAATATTACAATATTTGACTTTTTAGATCACAAAAGTTTTTAAAAATCATAGTGTAGCAGGTAAATTATATCAAATTTAATTTTTACGATTTGCAATTTTAGTATTTATTGTTTATTTTTTTATTTTATTTGAATTATTGCTAATCTAATTGTGGTACATTTTGATTAAATTATAAGTAAGCATGTCTTAAAAATTTTTAGTTTGTAGGTATTCTAACAATAACTAAAGTTAAGATCTATTATTCGGTGGATTATGAAAACTTAATAAACGTTTTTTGTCTCCTCCTTATCATTCTGTTGTACATTAGCAAATAATTCACGCTATAAGCAAAATTCACATTAACAACGCATGAAATCATGAGAGCCAATCTTAGGATCAGATTTAGCAACATTATCTTAGATAGAAGATAGAAGTGGAAACACGAGTACCAATAATATATCTCCGACAAGTAGCAAGGCTAAAACGATTTATTGTGAAAAATAACCAACACATAAGCGAGAAAGAAAATATTGAAGGAAAATAACTGATACGAAATTCAGCTAATACAGTCAGGCGATTGATCTGAAAAGGGTCCGTTCTACTAATAATACACAATAAAAAAATTATAGTAGAAATACTAAAAAATAAAATAAATATATTATAAATAAGATAATCAAAAGAACTAACAAGAAGAATGGATGAAAAATAAAATACGCGAAGTGTTTAAAACAGCAAGACAGTGATCAGGTGATCGCAATTTAAGTGTTAGTTAAACATTAAATAAAATAAAACAGATTGGAGCAATTAAAACAAATAGCGTGTTAAACAGTTACACAATAAAAGGATTATAATTGAAGAAATATAAATATGGAAAATGTAAAATAGTTTAAGGAGAAAGATCTAATGAGTGGTAATGTATGCATTTAAAACGATTTAACTGTAGAAGAAATTCTGCAGTTGAGAAATATTGCAAGAGGAGAATAGAGAAAAGAACATAAAACGAATGTGCCCAAAAAATATGCATAGCAGGGAAAAGGTATAATTGGCATGCTAGTCTGCAAGGAGTACAGAAAGTAAAGGCAGACAGGCCCAGCATGAAAAACTAAATAAAAACAGGACTACTATGGCAACCAAAGAAATGAACTGTAAAACGATTAAGGGTAAATGAAGGCGAAACAGACAATAAAGAGTTGCTGTTTTTAAGCCATTAAATGGCAAAAAATTAAAACTATGTAAGAAATGATAAGATATACAGAAAAAATAGTAAAGGCTTAATAGGAAGAAAATCTCAAAAGTTTTTATTTTACAGTCCATTTCTCTCATATTCTTCAAATTCTCTCTATTCTACGCTTGTCCAATTGAGTACCCCTGTTCATTTTAGGTTATTTAACCAGCGCATTGGTGGTCGTCCTCTTGTTCTCTTTTCTAGGTACAGTCTCCAATGAAGTAAAGTTCCATTTTAATGTGGCGATTGTTTCGATCACAACTTTCACTTCTTTCACTTTCGTAGTATTCCGAATGCAGGTATTGCTTTTATTATCTTTAAGAGAGATATTCAGCATCTGCCTTTCCGTAGACCACTGCGTTATTGCTATTTTATTTATTGACAGTTTTCTCATTGTCCATGTTTGGCATCCGTGTGTCAGTACTGGGAGTATACAACATTCATCAAATATCCCTGTCTTGAGCTTCAGAAGGATGTTCTTGGTTTTAAGGGCATGCCCTAGTTTCGCTAATGCCGCTCATACTAGCCTTCTTCTACAATATATTTCAGCTATTTAGTTTTCTTTTTCCAGCTTTATTTGATGTGCTAAATATATGTAGCTGTCGACGTTTTCATTGTAGCTGTTTTTAATAGTTATCTGAGAGTCTGTTCTGCGCCTCACCGTTGTTTTGTTTAGGTTCATTTCTAGTCCTATTTTATTTACTTTGCTTCTAGTTCTTCTAGCATTGGTGATTTTCTGTGATAAGGATTATATCATCGGCAAATCGTAGGTGTTTTTGTCTTTTACCGTTTATTAATACACTTATTTATTTTGTCATTGTACATGTTTAAAAGCTTCTTCGAGTGCTAAGTTGAATAATTTGGGCGATACTGTGTCGCCTTGTCTGATATCTTTTCCAATGATAAATTTGTTTGTGTTTTGTGTAGCTTGACTATCGATGTTGCTTTGTTATATGTATGTTTTATTAGCTGTGGTCTATACGTGAATTCTGTAGGATATTTATTATTATCCAATGTTCTGCCAGTCAAATGCTTTGTAGAAGTCTACGAAAGCAAAGCATCTACTTGATATCTATTAAGGTTGTATTTTGTTGCTTTCTCAGTAAGTAGTCTCATTGTAAGGAGGTGATCGTATGTCTTTTCTTAATGCGGCTTCTTTTACAGGTTGGTATTCGTCTAATTTACTTGTGAGTCTGTTTGTTAGTATTTTTGTAAGAAGTTTATAGATTTCAGATAGCAACAGATGATCCTGTAATTCTCTAGGTTTGTTCTGTCTTTTTTATATATTAGGACTACAACCACGTGGTTCCAAGATTTTGGTATTTTCTCCTGCTTTAAACATTCGTTGAATAGTTCACATAATTGTTCGATAACTCCTTCTCCCCTCTCTTTTAGAATTCATGTTGTTATGTTATCATTTGCCGATGCTTTATTATTCTTTGTCTTGTTCTTAGTAATCTACAGTCACTAGATATATTAAATTAATTTAAGACACTAACGTTTTTTATTATCTGTTGTTTGTTCGATATAATATAGTCTATTTTGTTTTTTGTTTGATCGTTAGGGCTGATGCATGTCCATCTCCTTTTTTTAAAGAACGAATTCATTGAGTATAAGTGTGGTTGAGAAAGGAACTCGAGCAGCTTACATCATCTTTCATTTCTTTGGTCAAAGCTAAATTTACCTATATTTCCCTCTGTTTTATCTTGTCGTTTTCCCAGTTTAGCATTGGAGTCGCCCATAATTAGTACACATGTACTTTTGTTTTTATTCATAAGTTTTGTTATATCTTCATAGAATATTTAGACTTTTTCCTCAAGGTGTGATAATGTTGGTGCGTAACACTGGATGCATTTTACTGTACATTTGTTGGAGATCTTTAATGTTATGGTAGTCACTGTGTCCGAGATGTTGTCATATGTTACCACATGTTGTGCTGTTTTTTATTGATCGTAAACGTGATCGTAATGTGACGCAATTTTCTCTTCTCCTTGTTGCATAGTCCCAATACATCCCATGTTATCCTTTCAAGTTGTTTTTCCAATTCATATATATCTTATTCGCACATTTACCGTTGCTATTAATAAATTTGTAATATCCTAACAGCCTATTTTAACTTGGCCATTCTTAGCATCACCAACCGCTATCGTAGTTGAAAGTATGAAAAACGCCGAGGATTCTGTAGTCATTTGAAGGGGTTGTGGTTATAGGATTTAAAACGCCACGCTATCCTAATGCGGGTTAGTGAGTTTCTTTTGCAGCCGCCCATTTTGGGTACAAACGCTGTTGGCCCACGGGAGGAAAATCCAATAATAAATCTTCTAAATATATCATACTATTTATTACAAGTCACAAATCATTGATCCATGTTCTGTCTAGTTTTCGTAGTGTTATGTCATCTGTGAATTGATCAACAAGTTGATTGGAATGTGCAAGAAGTTTTGCACGATATTTTTCAGCAAATCATTGTATCTTTACTTGAACGAATGGCACATCCAAGGCTTCGTGGATGGTCTGGTTTCTAACATACCAAAATGCATCTAATATTGCTTGGAGTAATTTTGATTGGAATCTTTGTATAATAACTTATGTTTAATAGTAAAATTAAGTTCAATATTGAAAAAAAAAGGAAAATCACTGCTGCAATAAAAAAACCATTCTCGTAGTGCGATATACAAAAGAAACAGAAATCTTACTGTATTGTAACTTCCAGAAGAATCTTATTAGAACAAAATAAATAATGTCCAGGGCAGCTCTTAAATGAGTAAAAGGTACAGGGAATCCCCTCTAATTATAATAATAAAAATCTTACAAATTTTAACATACACGATAAAATTCTCAAATTGTTAAGCAGAGAGTTTGCAGCTTATCTATGCTAATCTAGCAAATATAGGAATGGAAGTAAAAAGAACAGATATAAATATTGCTAATATAACCCTACCACCTAGTGAGTTTACGTGGTAATGTGACCAAAGCCTGCCTATTTAGAGCATAGATCAAGTGATTGAATAACACCCATTTCTTGCGTATGAATATCACAGGTAAAGAATTAAAAAATTAATTTCCTAATATAAGTGTAATATAAATCTATAAAATTCTTGTTATGTCGTTTTATTAATCGGGTTTTTGAAGAACCTTATTGTTAGAACCAAGTAATAAACCGCAATTGAATAACAGCTGTAAGAAATCTCTTTTTTTTCTTTTTAAGTTAGTACAATTAACTATTAATTGTAGATTACTTTTATCTATAACTCAATAGTAAAATGTAATGAAATTACGTGGAAATGCAATTCTACTTCTATATCACATTTGTTGGTCTGGAAAGTGATACCATCTGGGGAAGAACTCAAAAGCTTACTATGTGAAAAACGATGCCGTTATTTGAAATTGAACGAATAGTTATATTTTTAGCTTCACTCCCTTATAGTGTTTTCTTTGTAAAAATTAAAGGAATAGGCTATAGCACCATAATTAATATACATTTTTAATATTAATTGTTAAACTACGATTATTCATCTTAAATATACAAAGGAAAAATAGGGCTAATTTTAGATTTTAGATTTTCACGATCAGAAGGAAAATGAGGCAATAGTTCACTTTCTTTGGTGTAATTCTGCGCACCGCTTTGCTAACTATGAGAGGTACTTACACACAAGATAAGTCAAGGGAGGCGATTCATGTGGAACATCGATAAGAGCTGCACGTCACGAGTTCACCATTGCTGAATCTCTTATAATTTCAGTAAAACAACCGAACAAGCTGAAAAAGATTGATTGGCACTATTTTAAAGAGAAATTCGCGCATTAGGCTCCGAAACCAAAAAGTAGCAGTATCAATTATATTTAATGAAGAATCCGAAAAAAATTCTTTAATAATTTGAAATAAATTACAAATAAATATATAAAATATACAATGTGGATGAAACCAATGTTTCGCCATGCAAAAACTTATACGAATTCTTGGACTCAAGAGATAGGAATAAGCTGGTACAGTAATATCAGCAAAAGGGACAAGAATGTTACAGTTGTTGGTGTTATTTTTCAAAGGCTGAGAGTATTTCCACAACTTTATAATGGATTTATTTTTTGACTGTTAGCACTTTACCAATACAGGTTTTCTGATCTTTCACAGTCATTCTAATCATATTTCATTAAAATATTTTAATATTTCAGGTCGTCGACTCCAGCATTTCGATTTGACATTTTCCAGTCCTCTAAAGGTTTATCACACTGAATGTTTTCGATCAATGAAAATGACATGCCCCTTTCAAAACAAAACAACTAGGGATATTCAATAAGATACTCTTAAAATATGCTAACGTGAAATATTAGAGTTCTCCACTAAATTTCACTCAGCAGAAGGCCATTTATGTGATTTTTACATAACGTAACATTTCACTAGAACAATATTTCTGTGAACCATCCGCAAAGAACAACAATATAAAACTGTAATATTGATTTGTCAATAATTCTAGTTATGTTTCTGGATTCACATTTTACTTTCTTTTATATAATGTGCGAAAAGTTGCCCTTTTAGGTTAAATAATTCTATACTCTACGATATTTTAGAACAAATTGTGAACACAAAAATAAGCGTTGATTCGACAAAAATTAAAAATGTATTATTCCCATTGCCAAATAATAAATCTCTGCTACTTTACTTAACTTATGAACGCCGTTACAGGTGTTCCAAATTAAGAGCGCAAAATTTACCCATTTTTTTCTTACAAACCCGCATTGATAATAGTATATAGATGATAGTATTGGCATAAAGAATTTAATTATCATTACTTTTATGTATATTTCAAATAAATTAGAGCTACAATTATAAAAAGAAGATTCAATTTTTGGAAACGACTAATGGACTTTAGCAACAAAAACGATCACACTTATAAGTAGCTTAGGCAACCTTAATAGCTGCTATGTATATTTAATTTTAAGTGAAGTGTAGTTGCCGTTGATATTCCGCAACTTTAATATCGTGTTCGCCTTTTTAAGGAATTACATACAGGAATTTGACAACATAATGTAAGCATTATTACTACAAATTTTTTATTAAATATCGTCGGGCCACCTTTAACTTTAACATTGTGTTGATCCTTCAAGAAATGAACGCGTACAAGTTTTGAATCATTTCAATTGGAGTTTGGTGCCATTCTTCATAAAGTACAGCTTCAAGTTTATTTGGAAAAACTGGAGATGGAAATCTGCCGTTAACTCCAGCTTTTAAAATTTCCCACAACGGGTTTATCATATTATATTTACGCCACAAAGATATACTAACTAGAGAAGATCTTTACATTTATCCTTATACTCTTCCAACTAAGACCAAATAATGCCTGTCTTATGAATAGAAGCATTGAAAATTAAATTGCTGTTAGGGTATACAGTAGTGGCCATAAGTATTTTTACATTTTGTCTTTCGAGAATAACTTTTGCATGAAACTTTCACTAGATATTTTCGATGCTACTATCGACCATTATAACACAAATTGCAAGAACATTTTTTATAAATATAAAATTTATCAATAAAATTATCAACACAGACAAAACGACATATTACATTACAATAACAATTTCTCAGCTCCTACATTCAGCAAGTTTCTATCCGAATCAACAAAATTAGACTTAATGACAGCAGCACATCTAGATGGCATAAACTCGATGAGTTTTTGATGCACGCAGAGGTGACTTCCTTCTACTTATCCTCCAGTTGGTCCATATTTGCAGCTTCCAATCCGTGGCATTTGCATTCCAACTCTTCCCAGAGGTGCTTGATAAGAGTCCGGTCACTCTAGAACATTCACTTTTTGTTGGTGGAAATAGTCAGAGACAAGGGAGGAATAGTGCTTTAAATCGTTGGCTCAACTTTCTCCTTGAATATGGAAGCGTATGTCCCTGTAATCACCGCCATGCGGTGGACCGCTGATAACGGGAATTGAATCTCTAACTGTCCGAACGTCTCACATACGATATCCCATCCGATCCGAAGAGATGGAGGTGATTCATCGCTGAACAAAACCTTTTTCCACTCTGCAGACGTCCAGTGAAGATGTTTCTTCGCGAAGGAGACACGTGCGCGACGATTCCTGACGGAAATGAGTAGCTTCTTCGCGAGGCGATGCCCATTTCAGACCATGAGATGTAACAATTTCTCTCTTTATGTCGACAGAGTTTAGACAAGGGCCCGCCTGCGAGATGAGGACGATTAAGGAATCTCGTCTTGGAATGATCTTGCGAGATTTTCCGGAGCGGAAAAGGCTGTCATGATGCTCGCAGGACTGGCAACACTTCACGATGTAAATTGTCAGTCTTGTAACGTTAAATTGCTTACTCAGTACACCAACAGACAATCCAAGTCTGCGGATTTTTTAAATCACTTAACAGACGGCGTTACTGAGCTCGGGTGTCTTTTCCATCTGCGAATAAATATAGAATATTGCGATGAAAAAGTTAAAAACACAAAGAAAAATGACGAAGTAAAAAAACACAAAAAATACATTTTTTCCCTTAAGAAAAATCACTATCATGATGACAAATGTACGGTTTAAATACATCAGCGATGCGTGTAACGAAATCATCAGCCTTGTCTGTGTCCGTACGTGTCCACTCTAGTCCGGGCGAATTAGATCTAAAACAAGTTTTTTGCTTAAAAATAGGCAGAAAATACATAAATGATCATCTTTGAGTCTCTATACATTTGAAGGTACGGAACATTTTTTCAGTTTTTCTGAAATATCTCGTGAAATAAGCGTCTAATCGACTCAATGTATACTTATCAAATTTGTTGCTAAGAAAATTTACCACAAGAATAGATTATTGCGAAAACTCGCAAAATTTGTTTATTATTGCAAAATTAGCAAAACAGCGAAGATCATGAAGGGGTAGCCCTTGGAGTTCCTAAAAAGTATGCTTAACCCCGATCCTATATTTTAAAATGGAGGCCTATTGCAAATTTCCAAATTTGAAAATATGAAGTGCTGCCGTTTCTCCAAAAAAGAACGAATCAATATGAAACCATTAAAATCGATTCAGTTTTATAATATCTTTAAATATCAAAATTCAGATTTTTTAATAACAAATAAATTTTTTATTTACAAAAAACGGAAATATTTCCGTTGCTAGGGATATCTCCGCAAATTTTTCGTTGGGAGTTTTGAAATCAAGTGCGTAGAATGCGTTTAAAAAAAAAACGAATTTAAAAAATTTTCTTTACGGCCCATAGAAGCGGAGATACGCTACTTTTACGTTTTCATCGATAACAAGCCTTTTAAACAATATTTTTACTCGAAACTTGGCATGATGTAATTAGAATGCTTTATTTATAGGTATAATTTTTTCTAGTCATTTTGATTAGTTCTTAATTGTAAAATGCGACTGGCAGCCGAGCAGCTGAGAGAGGGGGCGCTATGACGTCATGGTGTGCCGCCACACAATACAAATTTGATTACTTGGCTTAAAAAACACCCGCGAAAATGTTTTTTTTAAACAACTTTTTTTTCTGAACTTTATGATAGTGTAAGCGAAATTTCATGGTTTGCACGTAGTTTGCGCGTGGAAATAACGGACGGTCACTATAATTCCTGCTACAGGCTATACATCTATTAGGTACACCTGCTCCAATAGCAGTTTCATTCGTTATTGTCCAGGTAAATGTTTGTAAAAATTTGTGACATTTTATTCTATTTTTTATTATTATTATCCTACCTTAAAATTTAAATTGTTTAAAAATAAAGCCTCAACAGAAGTAACTGATGGCTGAACATGTGTTACATATATAATTTACATTTCAATTGATACTATTAATGAAGCTGTAAAATCAAATAAATTTTGAGGATAAAAACGATTTGCAAGATTGTTACGATTACTTAAATTAATTTGTCAGATAAACGTAGGTTATTGATCTGACAAAGTAAATAAACAATAAGTCATTGTTGTGATGAGTACAAAATCAATAATCCAAGATGTACAAATAAAGAGTAGGATGTTGACCTGAAACTCTTCACATAAGCATTTTGTTGACATTTTTATTTATATCATCTATCATTACAATCAAATATCAATTACAGTATTAAACAATTATAACGCGTAAAACGTGTTTGAAATGTTTATTTTTTTAAATTAAATATTTGAAATATTAAAATTGAAAATGAAAATTTGGAAACTAAAAATTAAAATTAAAATGCTTGCACGACAAGTTTGTAAAACGTATTTATTCTTTTTGAATTTTATACTGTACATTTCTTTCAGATTATATTGCAATTGTGTATTATGGATCCCAATGATTTATGTGCCATCTGAGACACGGCGTTGAAAGAAGAAAAAACCGTGGAGTGACGAACCAACGTCGTAGAACTATTGAAAATGTGCCAGTATAAAAGGAGGTGACCGTCTGTTAATGAAATTGAGAGCGCGGAAATGTTACGTGCATGAAGTGTGCTACAACAACTACACTAATTACAAAGTTATTGAAAGGACTGTTGCAGCTGGGGCTTCTAATGTAAGTAATGAAGAAGTGGCACCTTCCACTTCCCGACAGTCGACAGATTTCAGTTTTGATAGTTTGTGCACTTTTTGTTTTACAAACTCATCCGCTGAATTCATAATAAATGAATCAAAGAAACCAAAAACCAAAGAACATTAGTGCAACAAATAACTTCGCCGATAAAACTGCAAAGTTTACTAAAACAAGAGATCGATCGAAATACAGAAAGTTCACGATTAGCAATACTGTTAGTCGATTGATTTGTCGATACATACATACTCCAAGATATCGAAAAAAAATGAATCACTCATTAAATCCGATAAAATATGGTTGGAAAAGTACATGACACCAGCAAATGTTTTACCAGACAAATACATAGAAAAAAAATTTTGTAGTAGTTCAAAAGGATGCACTAGCAAAAACTGTTCATGCAAAAACTGGCCATATTTTGCACTATTGTATAAAAGCATTGCAAAGGTGAAAATTACGTAAATGTTGAAGAATTTGATATTTTAGATGATGAAAACGAAGAAGAAGGCGATGAAAACCAACCATAGGATACTGAATTAATAGAAAATGTCGAAGCCGATAATATTATACTTCATGATGATGACGAGCATGATGATGAAAACTTTAGTATTGCTTGTATTGAGAATGATGATGATGAAAACAGTGATGAAATTATTGAAAATACTGCCAAAAAATTGGGATCCATAATACACAATTGCAATATAATCTGAAAGAAATGTACAGTATAAAATTCAAAAAGAATAAATACGTTTTACAAAATTGTCGTGCAAGCATTTTAATTTTAATTTTTAGTTTCCATATTTTCATTTTCAATTTTAATATTTCAAATATTTAATTTAAAAAAATAAACATTTCAAACACGTTTTGCGCGTTATAATTGTTTAATATTGTAATTGATATTTGATTGTAGTGATAGATGATATAAATAAAAATGTCAACAAAATGCTTATGTGAAGAGTTTCAGGTCAACATCCTACAGTTTATTTGTACATCTTGGATTATTGATTTTGTACTCATCACAACAATGACTTATTGTTTATTTACTTTGTCAGATCAATAACCTACGTTTATCTGACAAATTAATTTGAGTAATCGTAACAATCTTGCAAATCGTTTTTATCCTCAAAATTTATTTGATTTTACAACTTCATTAATAGTATCAATTGAAATGTAAATTATATATGTAACACATGTTCAGCCATCAGTTACTTCTGTTGAGGCTTTATTTTCAAACCATTTAAATTTTAAGGTAGGATAATAATAATAAAAAAGAGAATAAAATGTCACAAATTTTTACAAACATTTACCTGGACAATAACGAATGAAACTGCTATTGGAGCAGGTGTACCTAATAGATGTATAGCGTGTAGCAGGAATTATAGTGACCGTCCCTTATTTCCACGCGCAAACTACGTGCAAACCATGAAATTTCGCTTACACTATCATAAAGTTCAGAAAAAAAAGTTGTTTAAAAAAAACATTTTTGGAGGTGTTTTCTAAGCCAAGTAATCAAATTTGTATTGTGTGGCGGCACACCATGACGTCACAGCGCCCCCCTCTCTCAGCTGCTCGGCTGTCAGTCGCATTTTACAATTAAGAACTAATCAACATGACTAGAAAACAATTATACCTATAAATAAAGCATTCTAGTTACATCATGCCAAGTTTCGAGTAAAGATATTGTTGAAAAGGCTTGTTATCGATGAAAACGGCTTCTATGGGCCGTAAAGAAAAATTTTTTTTAAATTCGTTTTTTTTACGCGATTCTACGCACTTGATTTCAAAACTCCAAACGAAAAATTTGTGGGGATACCCCTAGCAACTGGAATTTTTTCGTTTTTTGTAAATAAAAAAGTTATTTGTTATTAAAAAAATCTTAATTTTGGTATTTAAAGATATTATAAAACTGAATCGATTTTAATGGTTTCATATCGATTCGTTCTTCTTTGGAGAAACGGCAGCACTTCAAATTTTCAAATTTGGAAATTTGCAATAGGCCTCCATTTTAAAATATAGGACCGGGGTTGAGCATACTTTTTAGGCACTCCAAGGGCTACCTCTTCCTAAAATTTCATCTACTTTCAATAACAATTACTTTAGTTATTGGCATTCGAAAAATTTTCATGTTCTTCGCTTTTTTGCTAATGTTGCAATAATAAACAAATTTTGCGAGTTTTCGCAATAGTCTACTCTTGTAGGAAATTTTCTTAGCAACAAATTTGATAAGTATACCTTGAGTCGATTAGACGCTTATTTCACGAGATATTTCAGAAAAACTGAAAAAAATAGCGTTCCGCTTTCTATTTTGCAATAAAAAACCATGTTCCGTACCTTCAAATGTATAGAGACTCAAGGGTTATCGTTTATGAATTTTTTGCTTATTTTTAAGCAAAATAATGTAACGTTTAAAAGGATTTCAGATTCAAAGTCTAATTCGCTCCGGCTACTCTGCATTAGGCCGTTTGAGCTTTCTGGTGGCTTGCCACATTGTATAATCGTTAGGAGATAGGTTGGAAGCATACTGTTCAAAGGAATTTGTTTGAGTTTTGTACAGCGCTATTTTATGATACCTAGACAGTTGATTATAACGATGGTGATTAATGAGATTTCTTGACTTTTGCCATATCTTTCTAGCTCGTCGTTTTTGCTGATAAGTTGGCGAATGTGCAGTGGAATGTTATTGGTGTTTGCTAAAGTGGATAATGAGTTAACTGACGAAGTACAGATACAAAGAGGAGTAAGGCAGGGATGTGTGGTTTCGCCTTTACTCTTCAACGTATATTTTGAGGAAATAATCAAGAACGCACTGGAGGAAGTATCAATTGGGATTAAAGTTAACGGGAAATATATAAACAATATTAGATATGCAGATGACACTATACTCATGGCAGAGTCATTAGAAGATTTACAAAGGATATTAGATCTAGTAGTCGAAAGTAGTGAAGAAAAGGGTATGTCACTAAATATCAAAAAGACTAAATTTATGACAATCACAAAATCACAACAACGACAAGAAAATATATGGATTAGAGGAGAACAAGTGGAAAAGGTGCAAAAATACAAATACCTGGGAACTATTGTCAACGAGAACAATGAATACACAGAGGAAAGTAGAGCAAGAATTGGCCAGGCCAGGAACATATTTAATAAAATGAGAAATATACTATGCAACAGAGACTTATGTCTACAGCTAAGAATCAGAATGTTGAGATGCTACGTGTTTTCAGTAGCATCTTATGGAATGGAGGCTTGGACGATGAAGAAAAACATCAGTGATCGACTGGAAGCATTCGAGATGTGGACCTATCGAAGAATATTGAAAATCAGCTGGGTGGACAGAGTGACGAATGGTGAGGTACTCAGAAGAATGGGGAAGGAAAAAGAAGTATTGAATACAGTTAAGATACGGAAATTACAGTATCTGGGGCATGTGATGCGGGGAGAAAGATATGAAATCCTACAAAATATCATGCAAGGGAAGATACAGGGTAATAGGAACAGAGGAAGAAGACGCATCTCCTGGTTGAGTAACCTGAGACAATGGTACAATTGCAGTTCTATTGAATTGTTCAGAGCAGCAACGTCGAGAATACAAACAACCATAATGATAGCCAATCTTCTAAGAGGAGACGGCACTTAAGAAGAAGAAGAAGAATGTTTCCAGGACTGAAATACCAGGCAGCTTTTTACAAAACTGTTGTGAAGTGCTTTATAGCTTCGTCTAGTTTTAATTTTAAGTTAAAGGTTTACGTTGGTTTCTATAATAAGTAATTGTGTAATTCTTCCGAATCAGTTTTTTTTTATGTTAATCTGTGAGAAAAGGACTTGTTTATAACAATGCTAGCAATTACTGAGCTATGGTTAGTTGAAAGACTGAGGTTAGATTCTATTGCACAGTTGATTCTAAGAATTCCATTAATTATGAAAAATATGTTGCCCAGTATGTGAGTGTTCCATTCGTGGTGGTCATAATTATTTTCTATCATAACGCAGTAGGTTTCGGTCTTTTGTGGTAATGATTCTCGAGTTTTTTAGTTCCCAAATTCTGTAAAATTTTTTGATGTTCCGTATCTTGGAGGACTATAGATTGTAATTGCCGTAAAATTCCATGGTAGAGCTTCTGCTACGATAGTCTCGACTTAAATCTTGTCCGTTTCATATTAAAGTGCTTTGTGATGACAAATTAATTTTTAGATTATTACAGAAGAGCGGTTGAGGAGTATTATATAGGCAGTACTATGTTAGAAAAATGTGTTTCGATCAATGAAATGTGATTCCTATATAAGAATAATACCTATTTGTTACGGTTCAGAAATGATATAAGTTCTTGTCTATGACTAAACAGGGCGTTAGCATTCAAGTTGCAAGTCGTAGAATGGGAGCCTTTATAGATGTTGTTAGTCAGTTAAGTATAATGCTGTTTGTATGGATGCATTTAAGATTGTGTTGCTGTCTGCTGTAATGATTTGTCTTCTTTAATTTGTTTTGCCTTGCTACTAGTTGTTTGTAGACAGTGCACCTCTTGCAATTATCAGGGCGGTCTGATCCGCATAGCACACATTTGGCTGCTTTGTTTTTAGGCTTCTTGCATAGTTTTGTGTCGTGTTGTTCTCTACGCTTGACGCTGTTTAAGTACAGTATATCTTAGAGTGACTGTAAGCTTAGACTGGATTATATCTCGACTTTTATTGGAAGGTTGTACGGACATTGCGAAATGACATAAAAATTTTAGATTGAATAACTTCTTGTTGCTTCTTTGACATTCTAGATTTACAAAAATAGCCACAAGGAGCTTTTGTTACTCTATGCTTAATGTTTGTTTTGTTGCGAGTTTTATCGCCTTTTTCTTTCTTCTAATTCCTTCTTTATGTCATCAAGTGCGATGTAGTGATACAGATTTCTAATTAGCATTCTACAGGCGCGTTCATCTTTTATTTGATACGTGTAATGCACAACATTTTATTCTTTTAAATGCCTGGTTAGAGTTCGGTACGTTTCTATTGTGTGTGTATTTATTTTCCAGGGATTTGTTGGGATAGGTCTCTTATTCTGCTACTAAAGAAACATTGGTAACCACGTCTTGAAAGTTTTTAACACCATATATAAATATGGGTGAATGTTTTAGTGCTTGCACTGAAGAAGTTGTGGTTGCTGTTCCGGTTGTGGCATTGTTGTCTGTTGTGGATAGTACAGCATATCAATTTGGTATAGGCGTATGGAAGGTGATAAGTTCAGTTATTTGTCTTTCCAATTTTAAAAAACTTGCCATTAGTATTTGTTGAGTTTAAGCTGTGTTTCGTTCGTTTGCATCTGCATCTTCAGTGGGTTTGATATTCAGAATTGATGTTGTGTAGTATAGTGCTGTAGGGTGGTTATTAAGTTATTATATTGGTAATGGGTTTGTTGGAGTAATCTTTGAAGTCTATTATGTAGGAAGGTGTTTGTTGTCTTCTTGGGCCATGCCTGCCATCCTATTCGTCTTTTGATTATTAGTTGGGGCAATTTGTACTTGTTATTGCAGTATGTATCTAGATAAGCTGTTTTCCGTTTTTTGATAAGTAAGACTAATTCACGATCTCTTGCATTCTACATAATACCTAGTTGTTGCTTATTCTCTATCCAGGGAATTTTCGGTAAACGTCGGAATACCCTATATTTTAAATGCCTTCAATCGTCTTATGGTATTAATTTTCATTGTCCACTCCATTCCATATAACGACAGAGTACATATAACACCTCACCATGCAATACCTATGTTCCAGATTCAGTGTATCATTGTATAGAAGTTACTTGATGCTCTAATATATTGTTCTAGCATGTTCTATTTTGGATCTTATTTCTATCTCAGGATTAAGACTATTCGTTATCCAGCTGTTTAGACACTTAAATTGCTTAACCTGCTGCTAGGATTTGACCATTTATGGTCACATTTGCTTGAATATTAGACTCCTTGGAGAACACCATTACATTGTTTTTTTTTTATCTTCATGTTTAGACTATATATATCTCCTTCTCTAACCACTTTATTCGGCAGTTGTTGCAGATCTTTCTCACTATTAGGGTGAGTGCAATAAAAGTAAACAACACTTCTCTAGTCCCTAAAACCATTACAAAGCCGAACTCTTGGTATCCGATATCTGTCTAGCATTTTTTATATATCCTGATATGTATTACTTTAAAGAATGTTTTTGATAAGCTTATGAGCCTGTAGTCACCACAGGTTTTCGGATTTCTTGTTTCTGGTAAGGTGATAAATATTAAATTTATCCACTCAGAAATTTTGTGTATCCTATTAAAGAGCCATCAATCATCATCAGATACCTTCAGCGCATCTTTTGTACTTCGAGAATAATTTTTAAAATCGTCTCTTTGATTTTGATCACTTTTACCTGTTCATAAACCTGGTAGCTTTCCACTGAATCATTTTAGTACGGTATTTACCTATGACATTTTACTTATCCCAAATTTGAGTCTAATCTTTCCATCTATTGGCGTGACTATTCTGCATTTACTGTTCGCTAAAGTAATATTCTATGTTCTATTTTGTGCAGAATAAATTCGTCTTATACAGCTCATTTTTGGTCTACTCACTCTTGCACCAATTCAAGATTGTCTATGGAATAATTTTTATAAAATGTGTAATTTTAAGTCTAAACCTGGAGCTTTCCTTATTTTAGCGGTCTTTATAGACTTCGCATCCACTTTAGATTTTAATATTAGCGGACTTTCTCCTTTCTGTTCGCTAAAGTCTGTTGGCTCTGCTTTATTGTGGCAGAATAAATTATGGTCTCGACTGGCATTTCGTTCCTTTGCACCAGGATTATTATGTTTCTTGGTCATTGATTAACGTTATTTCTGAAATCAGCCAAATCGTTTATCTTTACTAAAGTAAATCTATTTTTAGAATCATTTCTTTAAAGGTATTGTTATTTTGGCTGCGAATAAATTATGGTTCGATGGCACGTCTGCACCAGGAAGAGTTTTTGTAGACTCAACGCTGTTCCCAAACGTTTTGTTTATAAATATAGAATCGTTCCGATTGCGACTACAATCTAATTCATTGATGATTTTCACGTATAAAGTCTACGGGAAGGAAGCTTGAACTATGTATTCATAATTTCTAAATCCTCCTCTTGACAGAGCTGTATGAGTCCTTCGTAATTCTTGGCACCCAATCCGAAATCATCACCGATACCTTCAGCGCATCTTTTGACTACTTTGCAGTTAAAATCCCCCATGATTATAGTAATATCGTCTCTTTTGATTTATGCATCACTTTTTTGACCTCTTCATAAAACTGGTCCACTTCAGTTTCCACTGAATCGCAGCATCATTTCCAGAAAAATAAACTGTGTATTTACCTGATTGAAGCCAGCGCATTTTACTTATGCCCAAATTTGAAGCTCTAATCTTTCATCTCTTGGGTGATATTGTGGATTTTACCATTCTTAAACCCAGTAATATTCTATGTTCCTATTTTTTGATAAAGATTGGGTTTATAAGCTCTTTTAGGTGGTCTACCGCGAACTAGATGGCTTTTGCTTGCATGGTTACTGTTCTTAGGAAATAGTGTAGTAGTGTCTCATTAAAGCCGATTTGATTCATGTTAATCATCGCCAATGACATAATAAGTCTGCTACTATATCTGACTACCCTCACTTAGTTTAGCCTGTCGATCAATGCTCTTTCCAGGGTAAGATACTGGGAGCCATAAGTGAGAGCTGGATACCCTGGAGGGCTAATTACGGTGATTCGCTTCTTGTCAAGACACTTGGCGTGACCAACCACGGTAAAAGGTGCTAGATACTCCTGCAGCGTAACCCCCACCTCAGGTGTTACTTATTCAAAATGTTACGGGGTGGGAATCCCAAGAGTTAGTTTTTCATTACTTGGTACCGTAGTTTTGTTGTACTTCTAAGCTAATGTGAAATCCGAACCACTGCCAGTTAATAGAATAGTACAGCTATTCCAGTTATCAACTTTATTTATTAAAAATAAAACTGAAATGTGTAGTCACATGTTTTTAACAGTTTTGTTCAAATTTTGATTCAATAATTGTACATGTTAAATGGAATAAAAAAATTTATCTATCTTTCCTGAAGATTAGGCAACCAGTAAGTCTTTGTATTCACAAATTGTATTTTTATTTTAAAAAGGAAAACAAGTTAATTGTTTAATTTATTAGATATCACTTCACTTTGTTATATTTTCTGTAGAACGCAAAAATACAAAAAGCGCTAATATAATATTTTCTTGTCTGATAAGGAAGGTGCGTTGATTAGTTTAAACATCTCATAATCGCTTCCTCCAAGTGACTCATTGGTAGGCAGAAACTGACTCATCAGAGCAACAAGTGGAGGACAAACGCGACGAGTTCCTCAAGGTGCGTTGCTCCTGTCCGAGGTTTTTGGCTAAAACTGCGGCACGCCGCAGTCAGTAGGCGTGCTCCGACGGCAGTCCGACCCTGTGACAGTGACTCACGTGCGTTCGAGTATGTAGCTCGTGTAGTATGGCTGTGCTGCTCGAAAACGTGACGAATTATGTGTGGCACGCGTTCGCAGCGCTGCAGCAGGACAAGACCGGCGTGGTCCAAAAATCCAAGCTAAAGGTAACGTACCACCCTTTACTTCGGCGCTCGGGGAGGCCGGGGCTTCCCATTTTTTAGGGTGAACGCAACAGGTGGCTGTTTATCAGTTGCCGTATTTAGAAAGTGCGAGTGAGGGTTATACGAAGGGAAGCCGGCGGTTTCGCTTTCTTCCAATTCGGCCTTTTCGCTATTCCGCCGTTATCTCAAGTTTGCCTTGAAAATTTCGCTATTCAGACCAAACATGGCAATTACAGTCAGCTGTGACTGAAATGGTCGAGTTAAAAAACCGGTTGCATATCTAAACGCTTGTCCGACACCTAAAAAGTTGCTTTAGCATTAGTGCGCTATTTTTTAAGTGGCCAAATATGGTAATTGTTACGAGCGTCCTACTGTTGGAAACATTGTACGATAACTTCCTTTAATGTGTATCAAGATTTTCTTGGCCTGTTCCGTACAGATTCTGTATGGAATTTTTGTTTAGTGGCCATTTTTTTTACAGTTCATATTATTTAAAACAAGTGAGTCTACATAATCTTATAACGATTATTGTTTTGGTCAGATTTTTGAACAATTTAGCCTTTTTTGATGATTTTATACTAACTAGACAAATTTAGATAAATAAACCATAGAAGTGAAACAGCTGCTGGACTTCCATACATCAGAATGTGAATATGTGGCAAAACTGAATGGTTGAACCTGATGGGTCCACTGGGTATCTCACTTGGATAAAGCAGTCATCAAAGACGACCTTCTGTATTAAGTCGACAAGCTTTATTTCAAACTGTTTAAAGCATAAATGCTCAACAATTGTCACGTGTGCTTGGACCACCCCAATAGATAATAAGCAGTCATTTGTATAAGATAAACAATGTCAACAAACGATTTAAATTAATGTGCGCAAACAGTTGCTCGACAATCTTCGGAGATTTTTGTGAAATTGGTACCTGCGACGAAAGTCGATTTATCTTCGTAATCCAAATAGGTTAATCAGTGGTTAAGTAGAGGCCAAGCTGCAGTTGTACAGCGTACAAGTATGTTTTTTTAGGTCATAGTTATGCTTTGCACCTGGATGAATTACGAATGTGTACTCTAAGCTGGTTTCTGAAGGCTGAGCATTTATGCTATCTTAGAACAATGGTATTCTGTTAAACGAAGACGGATGTTGCAATGTTAGACTGCACACCCACAAGAACCTAGCATAATTTGATCTCAGTCTACGTATAGTCCTGATTTGGTATTATCGGATTATCATTTGGTTCATCCAATGGTTCACTCCTTGGTCAAGTCAAAATATATATATATATATATATCGTCAGTTTTTTTATTCCTAGTCACAAGTTTAGTACCAACGAGGCATAGAAAACTTGATTTTGAGATGTTATCTCCTTTAAAGAATTAAACATAAGACATTTTTGTGCACGAATTTATTCAAAAACAATAGTCTTCAAAATAAAGGCCATTATCCATCCTCCAGTCCAGTCTTTTGCTACCATTTTGTCAGATCTGATCAAGATATCATTAGGGCTCCATTGGATCAAAGAATTCTTGATACGCTTCTCCGACTTCATCAAAAGACTCAAATCGGTGACTATACAGGTAGCGCTCCATTGATCGGAAGAGGCCGTAGTCGGATAGAGGAGCGTCTGGACTGTAGGCTGGATGCAGAAGAACCTTGAGATTGTCCTGCTGGAGCAAAAGGTTCTTTCGTCGGACCAGAGTGGGGTATTTCTCTTTCAGCTTGTAGACACGGTCTAACTGCTGGTCATAGAGTTCAGCATCGATGGCGAAAATGTATGTAAAACCTCTTTAAAATTCCACCTACTTAAATCATGAAACGGTTGTGACGCGGAACTGACGGCGGATTTCATTCATTGTGATTGACCAGCTAGACTTCTCATACGGTGCCACAATATACTTTCTCAAACGATCATTTAGCTGGTTGTTGAGCAATTGACGGCAGATCTTGAATTGCTTATTGTCCTGTGCCAAGTTGATGAATAGTTTGATGGAACGCAACTCCAAGAAGCGATGCCAGATCAAATGTTGCCGACAAATCTTCGTTGTTCAACTTTAATAGCCGACCAGAACGAAGCTCGTCATCAAGATCAAACTTTCTTTCTTTGAAGTATTTGTCAATTGTTCATTGACTAACTGTTACTCCGCCCTCAACTTCACAAATTACCTCGACATGGTCGAATGTTCCTTCCAGTACCATAACTTCAAAATCATTTGACTATTGTACCACCCTAATAAAATGATTCCATTATTGGGGTTAACGTTTCTTTTGATTTATATTGCTAATATTTTCTATAATGCATTTTGCAGTTACGAATATTTCTATATTTTACTATATTTTTTACGAGAGCACAAAATGTGACTTTTAAACTTTTTGTTTATCTGCATCAAGCCATTCCATAAATAATGTCGGTTTTTCTCGGCTGTTGCGTCGTTAAGAGCAACCTAAACACTTTGCAAACCGCAGTAACGCACATTCGTTTCATATTTATAGCCAATGTGGTTTGTAGTGTTGAAGAAGTTGAAAATGAAATAAATAGAGACAACGCCAAGTGTTAGTACAGGAATTTTTAAATGGAAACGCAGCTGTGGCAATGATTGTATAATTGTATGGAAAAGAGGCAACAGGTGAACGCCAGTATTAACGACGATTTGACAAATTCACCTTGTAGGTGGATAAGAGTTGCAGAAAACTATAGAATTTATAATAATAATTAAATCCTAAACAGAAATTTGTTTTGTTATTTTACTTATGTCTGTTGTATTAATTATAATGAATGCTCAATTTCTTAGCTTGTTATTGAATCCTTCAGGTTTACTTTCTTTTTTTCTTTTTAGTCAAATATTTTTTAACTTTTTTCTATGTATTATTTTTGTTAAGCTACTTTTATTTCTACCAATTTGTCTTATTTTTGATAAGTCTCGAAACTCTTTGGGTGTGGTTTATAGCCTTTCTCTTTCTATTTAACTTTATATTTCGTTTTTAATGCTTTTTTGTACATTTCTATTGCGAAATATATATTGTCACTAACGTAATTAAGAAATCCGTACTTAATTTTTTATAATTCTTATGAGTTAGTCTTGCTGCAAACTGTGGTCTATTTAGAATAATGTACTTTGTACTGTCTCTCCCTTTAAAATAGCAGCTGTTCAGTAAATCTTTGGTATTTAATTTTGATTATTTCTCTGTTCATAAAATCAAACTACATACTATTCAACAATTAGAGGAAATTGCCAAATGTTTTTTGTAGTTTAATATAAAGAAGCATGTCACAACTAGAGATGACTTTATGAATATTCATTGAGGAAAAATTTCTTGAGAAGAAGATAAAGCCAGATAAATAAGATCTTATAAGTTTATTAATCCCAAATGCTAGTAACATCTTCCCTAATGCCTTTTAGATGCGAGAGGATAGTAAATGTGATATTGTGTTTATTTAATCTTTGAGGGTTCTTTTTGGATAATTTTCCCACTTGCATTTTTACCATCTGTCAAGAACACTATTAACATTTATTTGTTTTCTAATACCAGTTTGTTATTTGACAGCATTCAATTTTCAGTTCAGGGCACCTCGCTGTCCAGTTTCACTACTCGACGATTAAAGCATGAAAAACTCAAAGAGAACCAACTTATCTTACTTGAAGGTGGTTGTGTAGAATAGATGAGTGGTGGGTGCAAGAATGTCCAAATTCTCTTCTATCTGGCCAAAACTGCTTGCGTTATATTCCAAAATTTTTCTACCATCTATGTGTGCAAATGAGAATTATAACTCAGGTATGATAATGACTATTTTTTTTAATATTAATCTGCAAGATAAATTTTTGTCTTCTTCCTTTTTTTTGATCTTGTTTCTCTCCCTCTTTCTCCCCTCTTCCTCTCCAGTTTCTCTTTTCATTTTTTGTCCCTCTCCACATATCTTTTTCCATATAACTTTCCCCCATCCCCCCCTTTTTCTTACCATGTTTTTCTTTTCCCCTATCTATGAATCTTTCTCCTCGTCTTTCTATCTATATCGTTGTCGAGAATGTTCTCCAGAACACTTACTCACACATATTTGTAATTGTCATATGCTTGCCTCGTATTTTTTTTCTTTCCAAATTTTTTTAGTTATTGAGGTAAATAAAATTTCTTTATGAGAGGAACTTGTTTGATGTTATTTTGTCCCAATAATATATTTTTAATAAAATGTTATTCTTCTTGATAATATTTAAAGTTTGCGTCCAATTACTACTTTTTGAATTATTCATTTTTTTCTTTTTCAGAACCTTTTCTTTTTATGCCTTCTGTTAGTTTTAAATATTTCTTTTAATTTTATCCATCCATATTTAAACTTTTAAATAATTGATTTATTTTAGTTTTTTAATTTTTTATTTGAACCAGCATTACTTATTTTTGTTATTCTTTTAAGTCTTCTGAATCGTTTTCTGAATTTGCAAGTGTCTTCAGGTCCTCATTATAAACGTGTAGAGTTTTTGGCTAATATATTTAAGAAAACTGCTGATAATTCTTCAAATTAAATATCTAAGCTTGGTTTATGATTTTCCCCTATTCTTGAAAGTATAACTAGTGTTTGCGGTTGTGGTTTTCCGCTGTTAGTATTATTAAATTATCAAGCGGCGAATTTGGATTTAATGTACTGCAACTATTAAATAATAATATGCTCTGTACTAAGAATAAAAAAAATAGAAAAGAAGGCGTTGTGTAAAATATTGTTTAGATTGAAGTCGGTTGATTTTGAATTCACAACCAATCTTTTATATTTCCGCTTGAATCAGCAGTTTATTATATATTTATAATTTAGATGATATGCATATTACCCTAGTCGACATTTGAGTAGTACAATATCAATACCAGATATTATAATTAAAAACAATGGAGACCATTCTTCGGGAAAAAGAAAAGAGGGCAACATAAAGGAAGTTCCAAGTTAATAATTGTGCAATGGAGGGAGCTTTTACTTGATGCCGGGTGGGAGAATTCTTCAAAAGGTTATCGTTCAATTTTTATTCAGGACGGGCCTCTTCCATGAAGTTAGAAATAAAATTAAAGAAAAGACCATTTGTCCAAGTCCAAGTTATTTTAGAAAATTAATTAGAAACACATTTCTAAGTGGAAGTTATTCTTTCGGTAGATGTTTAGAACTTCCAGCATATGATGCTCTTGGGTGGCCCCGTGTTAGTTCAATATCAATCACGTTGTTCGGAATTGGCGCCAAAATTTCTTCAAATTCCGAGGATATCCTCCTTTGATCGGGGTTGTCGAAAAAGGACTTGAAGTTTCCGGAATTAAAATTACTATACATGAAACGTTTGACACGTAGCCGCCGAGCCAAATGAGTTGCGGTGGAAGATCTCTTTTGGAAGACCCAAGAGGAATTTTAAAAGAATGAATCAACTAATGAAATATCATTAATGAGTTTGATTATATAATAATAATAAAAATAATAATAATAATAACATAAATAATTATCAAGAATTTATTGAGGAACAGGCAAAAGTCTAAGATTTCAACAAATTCATATTAAATATGAAAAGGAATTGTACACCCACCAAGGAGTATTCACAGCAATGGATCATTGATAAAGACAAGTCAGAAATTTAAACTTCTGAACAAAGTATTACAAAAATTCAATGGAGAATACATGATGTGGTTATTATGGTGATTGTAGTATAAAAATATCTATGAAGATTAAGACGAAACCATCAGAAAAGTTCCTGTATTTAGCCTAAGAAATGGAACTTTCTACCAGAGCTTACGCTATAGTGACTAGTTATTCGATATCTTACAGGTTTGCAAATAAGATAATACTAGTCGAGATTTACGTGAAAAATTATTGGTTATGATTGAAGAGTCAACAAAGAATAAAAACTGCAACTATACAACTATAAAATCATATCTTTGGGAATTAACGATTTTGATAATTGTAGTCAGAAACATGCCTACTTTTTTGTACTCAATAGTTGAATCAATTCCTGAAGAAGACTTGATTCAACGAAACTTGTATGAATTTTCCGATAATTTTAATGACGGTTAAAGATTCATTTGAATAATCTCACGAAGTTTTTGGGGAAAAAACTAACGGATCCGGCGTTCTTGAATTAAGGAAAGAATTATTGAAAATTTAAAAGAATCATAAAGATTTTACCTATGGTTGGGTTGGATTAAAGATACTAAAGGAATTAAATGTACAGTACCGCTCAAAAAGATACGAAAGACTACATTTTATGTAGTAACTCGGGTCACAATAAAGATACGAAGCTGTAACTTTCACACAATGTTTTCGCTTTTATCAGTTTCTATTTGAACACTTAAGACACCAACAACAATTTATTTACAAGTATTTACAATGATTTTTACAAAAACAATGAAATTCCAGAAAATGAGCTTCAAAAGATAAACAACTATAACAAACTAACAAGGAGAGATATGATAACCTAAATCGCTAGACACATTCCCCATTTCTAATACTTCGTTGCCATATCCTTAGTATCGACCACCGCCTGGCACCTTTGGGACATTGAAGACACAAGGTTGGTGATGACGGAGAGAGGAATTGACTTCCAAACTTGCTCGAGTTGAGAGAACTTTTCAGCACAATTCTTGGCAGTTTTGCCTTTCAGTGCCCTCTCCAGCTCATCCCAGAATGGTTCGATAGGATTCAAGTCGGGAGACTGGCTCGGCCAGTCCATGATATTCACCCGACGCTGATGGAACCAATCTTTGACCAAGCGGGAACTGTGTTTAGGGTCGTTATCTTGCTGGAATACCCAGTCCCTAGGCATGTTGGCACGTGCATACGGTAACATGATGTTCGACAGAATATCCCTATACATCTCCTTGTCCATAATTCCCTCGATACGATGCAGGGGACCCACTCCCTTCGAGCTAAAACAGCCCCAGACCATGACGCTTCTCCCGCCATGCTTCATAGTAGGTATCTGGTACTTGGGATCGAATTGGGTACCAACGTCTCACATGAGTAATGCCATCAGTGCCCATCAAGAGAAACTTCGTCTCATCACTCCACAGCACTTGGGACCACTGCTGGGGAGTCCAATGGATATGCGCCCTTGCTCATGCAAGACGAGCTTTTTGTTCTTTTCAGAAATCCAAGGCTTCTTCACAGGTCGGCGTCCGAAGAGACCAGCAGCACAGAGACGATGTTCGATAGTGTTTGCAGAGACCTGAAAACCAAAATAAAATAGCAAGAAGCAAGAAAACTGCCGAAAACTGACCTCCACACCATAATCCTCGTTGACTTGACGATTGATAGCAGTACTTGTCAGGCGAGGATTGTTCTTACTGATCCTGACGATGACTCGATCCATCCCAGTAGTTGTCTTGCGATGTTTTCCAGTAGGTTTGGAGCGTACAGGACGTTTGAGGGATGCGTGAATTGCAGAGACGCTAGTGTTGTACTGTAGAGCCAAATCAGAGATTTTCAAGCCCAGCGCTCTGCCTCTGCTGATGGCCTCCCGGTCTGCTCTTGATATATTTCCGGAGCCAGAAGGTCTCCCCATTCGAGACAAAAAAAAATTACATGAAAATGCAAACAAGATAATGAAATATGAAATGGAAAATAAAATCGAAAAACGGCAATTTTGCCGGAACCGGAAAAAAAACCTATAAATCGCTAATCAGTTGACGATCATCATTCGAATTACCGTAGCCCATATCTGAAACAAGCTCCGGAACCATATCCAAAAATTAGGACGATTGCTCTACGAGGAAAAAAGTTATGATCAAAAAACTACTTTTTCGTATCTTTTTGAGCGGTACTGTAAGTCTCTTTTCAACTTATATATTTTGCAATGGAAAGCATCTAAGGCAGGATTGCAGAACCTTAAAACATTGACACTGAAAGATATACAAGAAAAATCAAATCTATGATTAATATGATTAAATGTTGAACATATGCTATTAAATTTAATTCTTGAAGTCATTCCTGAAGTTTACTCGAACAGTCTTAATTGTACTAAATTCTGCAAGACGAAGTAACACTCAACAATAAGCCCTACAAAGTTCGAGCATTACTTACTTGATAGTGGATCACAAAGTACACATTTGTTGTATTCGGCTGCAAGATGAATTGGACTCGAGTCTTCTGGGAAGATCAAGGGTTAACCAGAAGTGCAAGATCTGTAATATAAGTCATCTCAGTTTATTTTATAGTTTAGAATATCAAGAATAATTTCCCCATGGATTTGCCTACACTGAAAAGTAAGAAATTTGCTTATCTCTTCTCAGCATAAATAATAGACCATGAATTAGTGAACTAAAGAGACGAAATACTGTTCATCCGAAAGACTGCAGGAGTTCCTGCGTTTTCAGGCTTCGAGTAAAAAAGGAAAACTTCTTTGTTTTGTTTTTCGTTATTTGACAGTGAGTGTCCAAACTGATTGTTAAGTAGCAAATCAAAAAAATTCCACGAAAATTTAAAATCCCCGATCAAAGCGCAGTTTCTGTTTTTTTGGTGCAGATTCGTCTGGTAGATGTCACGCCATACTCTGTTCTTTATTCTCAAGAGTGAAATGAGCTACCCAAGTCTCATCTTCTGACACAATCATTTTAGTTGAGGGGAGAAGTCGATTTAATAACACGTTAGTAAGCCTAAAGTTGCGCCGGTACGTTGCGTTTCATGATTATCGGCGATAAGTTGTGGTGTCCTGTGGCTACTCACTTTTACTAACACCCAGCACATTGTTAATTTGTTACAGTTAATGCATTCCTTAGTACTCATACTTCACTAAACAGTTAAACGTCAGTTAACGTCTAAAAGCGCGTGTATTTGATCAATAGTCTCAGACAGTTTGCTTCATGATCAACGTTTTTCATCCTTCTATGAATATTTTCTTCCAACGCCGCACTATTTACGCTGACATACCCCCACAATATCATACACATCACATATCACAGTACAATTTCACCAACAGCGAAAAAGAGCACATACTTCAGTAACATTGTACCTTAATAATGTTAGCTTTAATTGTATCGAGAAGCCACGTTGCATATTGTTCTGTTACCAGACAGTATAACAGTACATGTTCATATGCGACTGAGAAAAACTGAGGAAACTTACTTTTGAGATAACCATAGTCTTTTTTTTATGAACTTTCATAAGCTTTAAATCTGGGCGAAGCTTGTAAAACTTCCACATCATGCAAAATATCATATTAATGATTACATTTACTATATAAAAGACGCCTGATTCCTTATCTACTTCTTGATTATACCAAGAGAATTAATTAATTTTTCATTTCTTTTCCGTCTGTAATTTCTGATTTATAATGTAAAAACTTTATTAAAAACCTTCCCCGTAGAGAAGCAAACCTGTAAAATAATATACAGAGTCGTTGAGGTAAATCCGAAATTATTTTAGGTTGCATTGAGAGAAATCGGAACGACTATCTCATGCGCTTGTGTAAACTTCTAAACAACCTACTATTGTCGACAAAATGAGCCAAAAATACGAGCGCAGAACTGCTACACTTGGATATATATATATATATATATATATATATATATATATATATATATAATAAAACAATTTTACGATGTAGCCAAGATGTAGCAGGAGATAACAACAGAAGGGTAACTCATACCAAGCGATCTAATCACAAGAGAAGTGATGAATTCTTCCGCGAATTGACAGAGAATATCGATCAAGATCCTAAGCGAAGCACGAGTGGCCCGGTAAAATAAATGGGCGAGGTAAAGTCTACGGTCAGTATAGCAGTGGGCCAGGACCTGCACTACAAGTCTTTGGTCCTGAGGAACTGTCAACTGTCGACTGAGGAAAACACTCGACAGCGCTGGTTTTCTGAGATTCTTTTCGGACGAAAAAAAGTTCATCCAAGAAGAGAAGGTAAATTGCTAAAATGACTGTTGGATCTGCCAAGAAGCCTCTGAAATGCCTACTGTCATGCACACAAAATTTTCCGTCTTTGTGATGGTCTTGGGGCTGGTGAGCCGTGAAGGGGATGTCATATCAACGTGCTGGAGACAATTATTAAAGCCTGGATAGAGGAAGTGGCTTCTGGGCGGGACTACATTTTCCAGCAAGGCTGTGCTCTAGCCCACAAGGCAAGGAATACTCATTTATTTATATTACAGTTCCTCAACTTGTAGCCGCCCTCCAGCTTCCCGAACGCCATTAAGAGGGACAGTTTAAGACCCCCATCATGGAGGTAATGAGTCATAAAGCCAAGGAGAAAGTTGTAACGGCGTGCAGCAGATTTAGGTTCATTTTAAATATTTCATGTTCATTTTGTAGCAAGATGAGTTTTTTGGACCACATCATCCGACTCTTTGAGACAATAATCTCTTCCTGATCTTTACTCTGCCATGAGAAGACTTGGAACTTTAGCAATAGAGGTTTAATGGTAGAAAGAGTATTTTTATGCAAAGCAGTGTATTAGTTTCAGTAATTTTGCGCATAACATTAACGAAACGGCACGACGTTTGAAATTAAAATATATTGTAAGATTTTGGCTTGGAAGGGAATATATCACTATCACTTAGTGTTGTTGAGGTAGGCCTGCAGACTAGATTCTGTTTAGTTTTCTGTTGAGTGATCCATCTCCATATATATGTAAGTTATCTATCAGTGTTTGGATGTCCTGTAAACTGGTATTTACGGTTAGTGAACGTCTGTGATGTATGGGATTAGTACAGCATTAAGTTGCTGATGTACCATGGCGCATTAACAATCGCGCTAAGTGCTTTGAACTGTTTGTATTGTTTTTAGACGAGTAGGTTTGTCACACCTCCAGAGCTGTAGGCTATAAAACCATATGGGTTTTAGCATAGCACAATGTTTATATAACACGATGTTGTTCTTAGTGGAAAGTTTTGATTTTGATGGGGCAATACTTTTACTTAAACTTGGGGTCCAGCTGTCTTCGTTTCGTCTATATGTGTTTCTGCTATGTTAAGCATTGATCAAAGTGTAATTCTAAGTATTTAACATTGAAATTTACATGCACAGGACTCTATTGATGTCATAGGTAGACAGATTGCGGTACGAGTAGTAAATGTTACTTGAAAAGATTTAGATTGATTTACTTTGATTCGTCGCTTGTACCATTAGTTAAGCAGATTTAGGTGGGTTTGCATGTTTTCAGAGGATGTTACAGGATGATTATCTGAAGATAGGATAGCAACGTCATCTGCAAATGCAGCGATAATGATGCTTTCTGTTTCGGGTAAGTCAACAGTATACATAAAAGATAGAGAAGTGGCCCGAGCATGCTGCCCTGCGAAATATCAGATTGTATGGGATAGTAAGGAGAAAGTGCGTCGTTGTGCTTTACAGAGTAAGTTTGTAAAGTATGTCCATATGCCACATTTTGTCAAGCTCCTGACACGTCTAGATATTTTATTGATTATTCTGTGGGCTTGGTGTATTGACGACATATTCTCACAAAATCCAAAATGATAGTTACACAGCACATTTGTTTGTTGATAGTTTTCCCAGAATTTTAAGTAACAACGTATATGTCTGTATGATGATGTTTTTGTGTGGGTTTGCCATTTTTGTGTATAATATCTCCATATAATAGGAAAGTAGCAGAAACTTAGCATTTTGTTATAAATGGTTGTGAGGATGAACGCTTTGAGGGGTAACATTTTTAGAATTTGTTCGGTTATTAGATTTTATCCCAGGGTTTCTGTTGCTTTAACTTGGTTATTTCAGCTTCTACTTCTGCCAGCCTTGCAGATCTTGTTTGTAGCGACATCTGACAGGGTTAAGAAAGTCTTCAATATCATTGTTTGGAATGCTAGTTATTGGTTCTGCCGTTAGAAAAATATGGATAAGTTAATTGGAAATGTGTCGGTTTTTTTTTTTGTTAGAACAAGTCCATTAGTTGAGTTTTCTTATCGGAGACTGGTAGTGTGGATCTTTTGAATTTTTTTGTAGTTTTCCATAAACTGTGGTCATCAGAGAATATAAGTTCTGGATGTATGTTTCAGAGGTTGAGTTTTGGGCTTCTTTGAGGGTTGTAGTAAGTTATCTGGACAGTCTTCTTTAGTGGTGTGGCTCTTCCACGTTACTTGATCTTAAAATTACATTTGATCATGAAGTTAGAAGATTTTTTGTGTTGACAAAATAAGTTCTAAATGGTTACGGACCATAAATTTGCTAAATAAGGGCAATTAAAATTTATTTTTAATCCGTTGGCTTCTTCAACATGAAACTGAAATCTTTTTTTGTTACGTTAGGTGTTACCTTGTGGGTCTCAATAATTCGTCGAATGTGTTTTATTTATTTCACAACACGCTCTAATTGACAGTTCAATCATTGCTTTTAGCATCAATTTATTCCATCATTACATTTACACGAGGATTAATTAACATTGAACATGCGTTACTTTGAGTAAGAACAGCAATGAAAGTCTTTTTGGGAATTCTCAAGACAACTAGAACATAATTATTTTAAAATACCTTTCTAGTAATAGCAATGAAAAGGAAAGTCTTAGGAAGACGTGCACATTCTTCAAATACTATCTTATAATCTGAAGAACATAGTAATCTTGATATATTGATAGCAATGCAATATTTTGTAGTAAGGAGCACTGAAAAAAGAACATTTTCACTAAGTAAATAAAAGTCTGTACCACATTGGGCAGAAGATTATTTATTGTTGCAGCTGTTACCCCGTCGTAATTAATAATTTGTTTTACATCAGAGATAAGCGCACAACAATATGCTTACTAATCTTTTTAAATTAAACACTTATAAGGCGATGTTTGCGGTGTCGAGGTTGTTGAAGTTTAACACTTGAGTTTTCGCCATTGAATGCGCGTCCCAGTTTGCAAAATTGCATTAGCCGCTTGCGTTACATCACTGCCCAAATTTATAAATAGCTCAAGGTTGCTGAAGGATTACGGCTGAATAACGAGAACGCTTACGCACTAATTTCCTTTTAAAGATACAGAATAACGTGAGTTAATTTCGTTCCACCAGGTGCTGACGGCAAATATCGGAACGCTCCTGGACTTGTACGGGGTGGAACGCGGCCTGGAACATTACCGCAGCACGGCGACCTTGAACTTCGACCACTTCAAGTACTACCTTCAGCGCGAAGTGTTTTCCTCCCTCCCCGATAAACTGCCCTTATCAGAGCTGCGCGACTATGAGACCAGAATCGCGGAGACGTGCTGGTTCGTGTGCCAAAAGCACTACATGTGCCAGGAGAAGAGGATCTTCCCGGACGAGTCCGTCTTCCAGATATTCCGCATCTTCTGCCTGCTGGCCGAGCTGATCCCCGACACTAACGGGACGACTTACCAAGTGCTTCTCCACCCCGCCGAAGCGTCCTACGTTGCGCAAACCCTAGCCAACTCGCTCGGATGCAGCTGGGACGAGGAGGACTTTACAGATCTGAGCCTCTCGATAGGATCTTTCCGCCTGGCACCGTTCATAGCCGTCTTGGAATCGCGGTGCCTGACTGGGATTAAAGACAGCGACGCCATTTCGGAAGCCGTCACGGACCTGCACCAGACCTTTGTGGAGGACGTCATTAAGAAGGGCTTCCTGTACAAAAAAGGCTATATATTCCCTACAATGAGGGAATATTGGTTTGTGCTGAGACCCTCCGAGTTGACATACTACAAAAGCAGATCTGAAAAAGAGCGCTGTGGCTCTTTGGTCATAGAACCAGGCAGCAAAGTAGAGCCGAAGGCTGATTACAAAATTCTCCTTCAAACTCCTGAACGCGCGTTTGAGCTGGGTACAATGGACCACATGACGAGACTGCAATGGATTTCGGCGCTACAGCTTGCTGCCGACCACTCCGCAACTTACCAAAGTTATCAGCGCCTCCAGGCTTCTAAAAGGCGACTCCAGAGACAGGGAAGATTGCAGGAAATTGCGAGAGCGCGAGCCCAACTGCAGCACGAACGCAGCGCTCGAAAAGCGGCAGAAGGACAGGCTAAAGAGCTGGAAGCGGTTGTTAAAGAAGAATCGAAGCGGTTGACGGAATTGGAACAAATCAGAAGCAACTTAGAGAAACTCCTAGAAGAAGAGACGCAAGCTAAGAGAGACGAGGAAATTGTGAGGGCGCTGCAAGCGAGAGTGTTGGCCGAAGAATGGGAGAAGAGGGAAGAACTGGAGAAACTACAAGAAGAGCAGAGACTCCTTTTAGAGGAAGAGCGAGGAAAGAGGCTGGAGTACGAACAGCTACAACAAAAGAAGGAATATGAACTGAATGGTAAGTGTCGCTTATTTGGAGTTCTATGAATTGTATTTGAAAGTTTTAGCCGCCAAGGATCGGTTGGAGCAGCTGGACAAGGAAAAGAAGCTGCTGGATGAGCAGTTGAAGGTGGCACACGATAAAATTGTCCTTTCTGAAGAAAGGAGGGAGGTCCTTGAAGCCAGGCTGTTTGCAGTGGCTCCGAGTTTAAGGGATGGGGATAGAGTTAGGAGGGCTCACTCGTTTGTACCGAGCACCAAGGAAAGGCCCGTGCTCCTGGAGGTGCGAGCCGCCACACTTAGGCGCCCTCCAAGAATTAGTGATCTTGCCTAGGGTGTTTCATTCCTTATAATGCAATAAGTTGGGTTCTAGACATATCAGTTTTGTGCTCAATTTAGACGATTCGTTCTAATCTCCTTCAATATTAAAATACGCAATTACAAAATATATGCACGAACGAATTTTGAACAAAATACCAGTGCAATATTTTCAGTTAAATAAGTATTATAAGCTTTGTAGAAAATGAACATGTGCCATTAGAAGTAATCTACAAACTAATTTTTAAATTAGACTTGGTGGTACTGTGTCATTCTGATATTTAATGAATTATTAATTGTTAACCATTTAACAGTTTATTTTGTTGAATAAAGATTATTTATTAATTAATGATTATTGTATAAATTAAAAATATGCAAGAGAAAGATACATAAATTCAGTCATTGGGGTCGGCTGACAAATCAACAACCACGTTTTTTGGAAATATCTTCGCCTTTGATATCTTCTAAATTGCCATTGCATTTCCTGTAATCGAGAACAAATTATTTAAATATATCGTCAAACTATGTAAAGAAGATACAAAATTACGCAAAAATATCCGTTGGTTTTTTTTTTCTTATCCTTACTATCACCTTTTGCTTTTTATTTAACCTTACCATCATTTGCAGTTCTTGGCTACTGGTTTCTACCTCCTTCGGTACTCTTCTGCTTTTTAGCTCTTCCTCTACCTACAAAATTTGAAATAACCACTTTCTACAGGTTACTGCAGCAGTACCTTTTCTAGCTTTTTTTCTCTCAAGTTTCCTCTGCCAGTAGGCCCTCCAGCACCTCTGAATTTTTCTGGCGGCACGATTCATCAAAAACACGTACGCTTTCCTCTCCCATTCCAGCCTTTCTTCTTCTTCCTTCTCCGCCATGAGAACCACGTACTCCTCTTCCTGCTCGTTAAATCTTTCTGTAGCGCGTCCATCTCGGCTCTTTCTTCTTCGTACCTTTAACACCTTTGTTATTATAAAAATTATCTTTATGCGCCTAGTCGTATTAAACCCTTTAGTGATTTCCTCAAATTCAGCATGTCTCTCCCAATATCAGCGTCATATTTGGCCAACCAACTGCAGAGCTGCGTTTCCACCTTGAATCTCTTCGCTCTAAGCCCCTTCTCGTGGGCCAGATGCTGAAACAGGAGGCTTTCGTACTGCTGGGTGGCCACTTTTGCCTCCGCCACCAGATCTGTCTGCCGCGCTTCGCTGGCGAGCGTGTCCTCCGCCATCTCCATTTCAGACCGCTGCCTTGAAAGTTTTTTTCAGCGCAAAACAAGAACTCCTTATTCAAACTCACATGGTGTATTTGATGTTTTCTTGAAACTTCAATTTCATCGCTTGGATTTTGCTGGCGTAGTCTTGGGCAACAGCCTTCTTGACTTGGACTTGACGGCCCAAATCCTCCCTCTGCTTCTGCAGCAACTGTTTGTGTTCTAAACCAAAACGGTGTAGAGCAGTATCAAAGTTGGGCGCCTCGGTTTACTTTCAATGTGCTCCTCGGTTTCGACGTTGGCCTTCCACGCTTTGTTCAGTTGCTTCTCTCGGGCCTTTTCGTCCATGGCCGACATGGAGAGCCTGGTCTCCGCAGCTCGCCTCAGGTTCTTCATGCAGCTCACGAAGGTAATCGGAGGGCTCTTCGGGATTGCGTCGAACTCGGCCACAACCTTGTTCTTGAGCGCGACGCACATCCACAGCATCTCCATGACTTGAGACATGTGGGGATCTACGAGGAATTCCAATTCCTTCACGTTGTAGGAGAAGGTTTCCGGGAGTTTTCGCTAAAAAACCACAACCATAAAAATAAAAAAAAATTAGATGCTTTTATTTGAATACTAGTTTTGAAGAACTTGATTTTTAAGAACAAAATAGTTATCTAATAAAAAAATTAATTGTAGCTAATAAAATTTTAATTTTGAGGAAAAGGCCATATAAAAAATAATAACGTTAGTTACTTACCTTAGAGTCATGTAAACTAATTTTATCTATGGCTGCCAACAAGGATTGGCTGAGGGAGCTTTTCTTCTGTGGCGACTCTCGACTAGCTATTTTTTTGTTATACTTAGCGCAAACACTCATAATGTACTCTACTTCATTCTCTTGCATGTGAAGATGTAGCAAGCAGGCGTCACGCCTTATTAATCGAGGTAGGCAAACCTACAACAAATTAACTGCATGAAGATTACTTGTTATACAAATAAGGAAATATTTTTTATTTTACTTTTAAACAGGATAAAAAGAACAAATGTTTTTATATCTACTTCAAGGTTTACTTACCAAACTACCCTAATTTTCAATTTAAAAATTTAAAAGCGAACCATCACCAGCTCCATCTATGAAAAACTAATTATACTACGTTACAGAATGGTGTACTTGAATGTCCATAACTCCACGCATTGCTGCGGTCCTAATGCAAAACTCGCCTTCGCGTTTCTGTGCGTCATCGCTAAATTTCGTCGGGAGAAGCCAACCTCACTCAATGAACATTTAATAACATTACAAGTGCAGTTTTAATTTACTCATTCATCCAGAATGGAAGAGCTGCTCTCCACGATACCATAAAATCATATTAACGCATTTTATCTGCGGCGCTGCCTCGTAAAACAAGCGTCTCCTTGGATTTCTGTGATCCTGGTATAAAGCTTGCATTCACGTTTTATGCGCACCTGTAGTAGCAAGCAAACTTGTCTTTTTTCTTTCTGTGCGTAATGGCAGCCAACCACTCATGGGAATAAAACGAATTGCATAGTTGTCGTGGAATGACAATATTTTTGGTCATAATGATTAATTTCACCTTATGCGCAAAATTATTAAGTATTTGCAAGGTTCTACTATTGCGTGTTATTGATTATATATTAATAGATTCTACAATTGCAGCGATTCTTGCTCTAAATGCTAAACCGCGACAAAAAAACTGAAGTTTCCATGACTCTGCACCAGTTGGTGAAAAAATTCACAATTAGTTCCACAAGAGCGATGTTGCTGTTGCCAATATTTCAAAAATATCTTTCTCTAACCTTGGTTGTATCGGACCACAACTCTTCAGTAGTCTTTCTAACTATTGAAAACGGAGAAGGTGTTAACCAATCTAAGCAAGAAAGAATCCGACCGATTAAGAAGCCTTTTGACTTGTGGATTTGTTTTTGTTGTTTGGAATTTGCGGCGAAAGGAGGAAACGAAGCTATTTTTCATCATATCGCTCATATTTGAACAAATATCAGAACTCTGAGGAGGAATTAAAGAAATTAATCTGCGTAACATTTTCACCGCAGTATACGGTGTATACCTAGGGTAGCGGGTAGGTACTCTTAACGAACCCGGTTAAGATAGATCTACCTCAGGGATGCGACCCTGCCCACGCGAGCCATGGTTCTCTCTCAATCCTAATACCGAAGGGAATCATGTCCAAACCTTTAATCCTATCCACCTTTTCGACTCATAAGTCCTACATAGATATCCATCCCTACCAGCTAAGAAGGCAACGGGAAACCACCTAGTTAAAGAATTCACCAGAAAATTTATGATTATGGCTGATGAATACAACAGGGCAGGGGTGCGATGAATCTCCGGTCAGCTAAGATCAGATATAGATCTAAAGAAGTAAAGAATATCGGAACGTGGAATGTGAATAGCATATATGATCCCAGAAAAATACGAGAAATGAAACGACTGCATATCGACTCAGAATAAGTGAGATGCGCTGGCCTAACAATGGAAAAATCATAATAAACAAACACACCATATACTATTCGGACAGGATAGCTCTTGCAACAGAAATGGGGTTGCAATAATCCGTTTCAAACGATATAGTTAGAGCGACTAAAAACGTAATACAATAATCAGATAGAAAAATAATTATACAACTACAAGCTATCATAAATATAAGCATAATACAAGTCTACATGCCAACCGGAGACTATGAAGAGGAACAGGTAGAACAGTTCTACAACGATTTAACGTACTAACATTTACTAAAAAATCTAAAGTCACTATCGTCATGAGAGACTTCAATGCAAAAATTGGATAAGGAAGACACGCAGATATCATTGGAGATCACGGATTAGGCGTAAGAAATGACAGAGGCGACAGCTTAGCTGCATTCTGTCTGGAGAACCACCTGACAATCAGAAATACCTAAACGTCACTTGTTCACATAGATGTCACCTGCAAATTCATCACAGAAAATCGTTAGGAACCAGACAGATTTTATTTGTATTAACAAAAGATTTAAAAACTCTATACTATCAGTAAAAATTTATCCTGGAGCAGACCTGCCCACAAATCATAATCTACTTCTGGGAAAAACTAAATACAACACAGCGTTGGAAAAGTACTATCAATGAAAACTGGGATCCATCCGTGGAAATGAGGTTCCGTGTAGAAGAGCATTATTCATTAAGATGAAAAAGGTCTTATGTATTCGTGACATAAGAATTGATCTAAAAATTAGGATGATGAGATGCTGTGTCTGCCCTATTCTATAATATGGTGTCGAAGCATGGACACTAACAAAAGCGACACTTAAACGACTACAATCCTTCTAAATGTGAGTGTACAGAAGGTTATTAAAGATAAGTTGGATAGACAGAGTGAGTAATAACGAGGTACTTATGCAAATGAATAAAGAATTGCAAATAGTTAAAACTATAAAAAAGCGAAAGCTGCAGTACTTCGGTCACATAATGAAACACTCCAAAAAATATGAGATTCTCCATTTCAATCATACACGAAAAAGTAGTCGGTAAACGTGGGCCAAGTAGAAGAAGAACTTTCTGGCTGAAGAATTTACGAAATTGGTATGGAAGACGACCATTCAGTTGTTTCAAACAGCAGTCAATAAATCCACCACAGTAAACACGAAGACCAACGACCATTAACGGCCAAAGCACCGCAAGAAGAAGAATACGATGAGATGATGGGCCCCAAATTTACTCCTTTCTTATGGTAGTCAAGTTAAGATTTTACAATGGTTGCTAGAAGGCTATCAAGACGATTCAGCAGCGTCTGTAATTTTTTGTTAGGTGATTCACCCGAATGAGTCAGTCATCTTCAGAAGCCGTCTGGTTTTGTTTAGACGATGCAACTCTAGCAGGGAATTTAGACGGTGTCCAAAGCAAGTCTCTCAAAATACAAAAAATGCACTTATGGGGACAAAGAGGATTCTTCACAAACTTCAGTGTGGCACTCTTTGGAGCTGCGGTGCTTGTGGAAAGCTCCTTCAGATAAATCGGATACGTTTTCTGAGTTTTTTAGAAATTTAAAGGAAGACAAACGTAATTGTGCTTCTTACCGTCGTTTACGCAGTTGCCTGACATTTTGTATTTGCTACTATACTTCGCTAAATTAAAAGGTAGAATGCATTTGCTACGCTGAAGGTAATATGATAGTTTGCAGCAGATCCATTTAATGCTCGCCAAAAAGCCTTCCTTCTACTTAACACATTCCTGGACCAGCTGTGTTAATTCAAGCCCGCATATTAACGGAAAAGCAACAGCTGCTATTTATTGACTTGGTATATGTTTCTTCGCACCGTGTGATTTATAGTCTGTACATACACAGGGACGATTACTTCTATGATTCGAATTACACATGTGTAAAATTTAACACAAACTATACATTACACCTCTGAATATTTATAAAACTTTTTTTATTTACAACTTAATAGAAACAATACCTTGATTTTTTGAACAATAAACGTCTAAAAACGCTGTTCTTATTAAAAGCGTGATTCGTACTCGAATAATTCAACACGTATAATTGGAACGGATGAAATTTGTATTGGATTAATCGGAATAGTCTTGTGTAGGTGATGTCCTTTTGCAATCTAAAAGTCACTTTCTCTTTTTTTTTTAGAAAGAAATAGCTTCCATTACTGATTTCAAAGCTCCATTTTGTTTGTGTTTATTTTTATTTTAAAAAATACTTGAGTGCTATGGAAAGCTTCAAACATCAATATTAAAAGGGCAAAATTCAAAGTGTAAAGCAAACTACATGTAGATTCGTGGAAACCTAATTTTTCTATTATGAACTATTATTAATAAAAGTTTTATTTATGAAGGGAATCAGGGGCTTTATACAGTATCTGGCGGAATGATCTCTCCTTTTGAATTGACCCCCGCGCTCAATGTTTTGGTAGACGGCGCTCGAGTCGTACATCCTTGAGCAACACAAACATGCCATTTTAGTGCCCCTAGTGGCGTGGAGTGGTGAGTAGCATTTTAGGGGAAGCAGGACGCGCGGCGACTGTCACATCTACCCGCTATGTTGCGCAATTTTCTCGAGCCCAGACTCGATGAATATGGAATGCACTATTTTGGTTCAAACAAGAAAGCGCTACCATCTCATTACACGGCTAGGTCCCGAGACCTGACCTATTGCAATTTGATTCTGTGGGGACACCTGACGGCTGAAGTCTTTTAACGCGGGGCGCGGACTTTTGAGGACTTAAAGGATGCTATTCGCAATAATATTGCAGCAGTACAGTGGAAATGATTAAAAAATACCTATCAACCTAACAAGAGAAATATTTGTCATGTGTATACTTCAGGTTCATGTCTCTAACTATAACATCGGCGAAAAAACTAAGAACTCAACGGACAATAGAACGTGACGTATTAGGAATAAAACTAAGAAATGGAATTACAAACGAAGAAATTAGAAGACAAACTAAAGTAGAAAAGTTTACAAAACAAACTGTAAAGGGAAGTAGAGATGGGTAGTACCTACATTCGTGTAGAAAGAAGCAAAATGGACAAAACATATTCTTAAATAGGGACCAAGACTATATAAACATAGCATGGGAAGAGCACCCAGTAGATGGGTAGACGATATTAAGGAGAGAGCTTTGAAGAGCTGTCTAAAGGCAGCATAAAACAGAAGGCAATAGAAAACAAAAAAGGTAGCATACGTTCAGGCGTGAACAAATAAATTCTGAAAAATGAAAAAAAGAGAAGGTTTCCACTTTGTGCACAGAATTTTTGCTATGTGACCCGCAACTCTGTTGATATAAAATAAGAAAGCTTTGCCCAATATAAGCATTTTTTTTTATTGCTCTTAGGATTGTTCCAGTTGTTTAAGAACTGAGATTGGCATATTCGCCGTGTCTAATTCACTAATTTTTGCACAGTCGATTCTTTTTTATTTGGCTGTTGATTTAACTGCTTCTGAAGGTATTGGCCAGTATGCGTGGATTCTGTGTATATAATAATAATATTATTTTATTATAGTCCTATGGTATACTTGAATGCATCAAACTGAGATTTTTAGAATCGATGATAGTGTGTCCCGCGTTGTCACCATAGCATCAGCGCATGCTGGATACATTCTAGGTTTTAATATCATGTCTGACGACACGCTATCTCCAAAACTACTTGATGGATTCACTTCATGTTTGGTCAGTAGATACCTTAAATCGGTATCTGAATTTCAGACCTTTAGCTCTCATTTGACCCGAGATACGGGGGCACAAGGTCACATGCACGACTCATTTCGCTTTCTAAAGTTGCCTTTCCGGGTTTCGTTTATTTTGTATTGTATCGTATCAAACCTTTACCCTTAATTCAATTTCGCTTTAAAATTTGTTGTCTCATATAATAACTATGTGGTTTGTGGTTCAGCATCGGCGTCTTTGTAGCTTTGACTATTTTATATCTCTTGTGCATATTGTCTTTCCAGTAGGCAATAGTCATATATGGTATGGCTTTTACAAAATACACTTATAGATTATCTAATTAATGCGAAAAAATTACTTTTTATATCATACTGTAAAACAATCAATTCTAAATTATCACGGATGTGATTCTTTATTTTCTAGTTTGTCTTCATAGCTGTATGTTTATAGGTGTTTATAAATCCTATCACAAAAAATTTATTTTTACTCCTGTATTTATGAAATAGATGATTATTCTTAAAAGAAAGACAACATGCTCGATCAGATCTTAGGGTCAGAACTCGAGCACCAAATCTTCATTCTTCATTGTTAAGGTGCCAGTAGAGTCGATTTTTCAGCATTATGAGATATGTTGTCCCAGTAACACGTATAGTTTCAACGCTCCTCCACCTTGGAGCTTTAATGTTGAAACGCCGATGAAATGTACACTGCACAGTAGTGATCTCAATCACAACTGACGCTTCTGAATTATATCACTTTAAACGTTATGTAGATCATTCACATACAAGAAGTACTTCAGGAAATATAACAAAATTGAGTCCTATCGACCAGAAACCAAATGTTGAAATCCGATTTTAAAGATTCAATAATTGGATAAACGGTTAAATTAAAGACTAATTGTTCAGTTGGGTTAGTTTGAAAAGCAATTGCATTCTATTGCAAAGAAGAGTAGATTTAGCTGCAAGAGGAAACAAAGCTTTGGTGTACGTTTCTGAATCTCTTGTAGCATATTCTTGACAACCGATTTTAACGCTTCTTTACTTGCGCTGCAAGGATTCATAACTTCATGCATAACTTTGTTCTAAAACCCGGCTGTTGTAGAGAGAAGTATGTAAATTTTTGTCTTTCCATAAAAGCACGCCATCTTACCTGAAAATCCTGTAAATCAACAAGCGAGTACGATCGAATACAATCCACTGATCTTTTTTCGCAGAACACAAAGAGAGGCTTTAAAACAGTCGGATGTTTCTATTAGACTATTTTCAATGATGTAATAGTATTTGCAAACTTTACTAAAGACTTATAATTTTCAGTAAGTTGAGGGTTTTTTCTTTTGATGGTTTCCATTCCTCTAAATAATTTGTAAATTTTCTAAGAAAATTCTTTAAAAAATGGTATTTATAAGGTATTGTGATCGAAAGTTTTAAAAGGATAATGTTGTGTGTCCATATGAGCCCGCTTCCAATATATGTGTTTGTAATTTTTCTGAATAGTTAGTGCAGTATATCAGCTTCAATTTTTAATCACAAGAAGCCCATAATCGAGTTGAAGAGATTTTTATTTAATAATTTTGTTTGTCATTTAAAACTTGATAGACCTTGCGAGTTAATTAGTTCTGAAGAATAAAATCGCCAATTTTTATAAAATATCAGATGTTTCGATTCCACAAAAGAAAATATTTGTGGTCGCTTAAGAGATTACGAGAAAACATCAAATTTACTTGCCGCCATCTGGAGCTTGCTGATGGTTTCGCTCAGGATGCCCACGATCCTCTCGCTCTGAATCTGCAGCTCGAAGTCCATAGGAGACCTCTTAACAACCCCGAGGTTGCTCAACCTGATCGTGACGAGCTCTTCAGACGGCTCGCCATCTCTGGCCTCATTCTGCCGGCCTCTGTTCGCCGCAGATGTCCCCGAACCCTTCGAGGTCAACATTTCGCCCACAGAAGTCAGCGCGGCAACTCGACTGTCAGTGTCAATTTACAATGCCGCGCTTTTTGCTAGGCGACGCATCCCATTATTACCATAACGACGCGCCTAACAATCGTTTAATCGATTGCAAGTCGTTCGTCTGCCTGCTTCAAAAGCAGCAGGAAAGTCCGACGATGGGGGCTAAGAAGAAAGGTGGCTTGGCCACCCGCCTGGCCAAAATGAGCGACGACGAGAGGGCGAAATATTTGCAGAGAAAGGCCGATATGGAAGAGGAAGCGCGAAGGCGCAAGGAGCAGCTCATAGCGGGCTTTATGAAGGTTGAACAAACTTTCATCAACTATTTTGTGTGACATAACAATATTTTAGAACAAACTGAAGAGGGAAGACACATTTTCGAGGTTGAATTTGGCTAAAATCAACCAGCAGTGGCATCAAGTGATGCGGGCAGATAAATGCAGGGACATGAAGAATGAGGTTGAGCATTTAAGAAGGGGCACAGATAGGGTACTCTTTCTGAAAAATGCCACCATTAAAAAACTGATGGATGAGTTAGATTGGCAGGAAAACTTGTATGGAATGAACTTCTCAGCCCACTCTCACACATAGATAAAATAATTGGTAAGTATTGATTATAACTTAATTTTCCCCCAGAAAATTTTGTTAATTATAGAATTCCACCACAAAAACCTGGATCAACTTCGAAAGCAATATGAAAACGATAGGAAACTCCTGCTTCACGTTGGAACTACTGAGAGAAGTGATTATGAAAATAAAATGGGGGACGAAATTGAGTATTTGAAAAGCATAATATATGGCCAAGAAGTAAAAGCAGAAGAAAAGGAAATGAAGAGTCAAGAGGAGTACACAAGAAAAATGGATGAAATATTAAGCAACGTAAGTAATGCAACGTCAATCTTTATTTGTGCTTTAAATACAATTGAAAAATAGTACAACCCAACCCCCTATCGATTTTACATCCATAATTTTTCTAACTTCTAGTTGTGAAATGGTAGTTTCATCACTTGCCAGTCAGCACAATTTGACCTCCCTTTTTCCGAAAGGCACGAAAATAAGTGCGTGGTATACTCGCAAGAATTAAGTTTTTCTCCTGAAATGTTACCATTAGCACTTTTACATATGTCTAGAAACATTACCTTGTTCTATCGTCTGGAAGCAGCTGTCTGTTGAGTCCTGAATAAAGTCCCGCAACTCTCTTCCTTTGGCATACTTCAGTAATTCTTGAGCCACACGGTGATGATCTGGAAAGCCGTTGGAGTCCACCTAATTTTCATTTAACTTTTATTTCGGAAATTTAGGGCAACAAATATACACTGACCATTTCCAACTCGGTAAAAATGCATTGAAGGAAGCACTCTTGGGAAGTATCTGTTTTATTTTCCACCTCACGGTGGTCTTCAACAATGGGGGGTGTAGTTACAGTCTCCCGTTTTACGATTTTGTAACTTCTCTTACTTTTCGACGAGATGCCCCTTCGTGCACCTACAAATATTATATTTACACCTACATATAGGATCATTAATAAAATTACTGTAACTATGATGGTCTTCATCGGAAGATCCAGGAGAGGCAGTAGTGGTTTTCTCTTGTTTTTCTTCTAAATCTCCAACTCTTAAACCGGCGCATCTTCTCAATACAATCTGAATGTTATCATCCTCTATATGCTCTGTTATATCGCATTCTAAACCCTTAATTTACATGTATTATATACAAATTATTATTTTTTTTGTTAAACGTACCTGGACAGACGCAGAGTAAATGACGGAACTTAGCAGCACAACCAAAGCTAACCGAATCATCGTTGTTTTGTGCTGCATCCGAGCGGCGTTTGGTTTTATAGCTTGCAGGTTGCGTAATAGGATGCGCTCCTAATTAGGAAAATTGGGCATCAATCATTCTCGCGTATTACAGTTGCCGTTTTGTTACCGTACAATACAGAACGGCCTTTAATTATCGGAGATGATCCAATTGCATCCATTATCAATCTGTTAAGCACATGAAGCATGAAGGAATTTGAAAAGTGTCGCAGTAGTGGTAGCGATCTAATGGGGCGCATTTTCAAATAGTACAGGATGGAACTAAATCAAATGAAGAAGGACAGGGAAATAATTAGCTGTGCTCTTTGGAGGCAAATTTCCAACATTCTGCGTGCTTACGTCCAACAGACTGACATAAGGCGCGCCCACTTCGCGGAGCTGAAAGATTAGATGCTGAAGGCGCGGCTGCGGTTTCTGCAAACCAACAGATTATCTGCAACGAAGAAGTAATCGTGAATATTTAATTTATCGCAATTTTTTACAGAAGGTATGTTTTAGCAACAAGTTGCCAAATTAAAGGATGAGCACGCCAAGCTTGTCGAAATCAGCGAAGAACAGGTCAGAGATTTACAGCAAGCAGCTAAGGTTACCACCAAGATCTTCTTTCAAAAAAGGAAGCAGCTGCATCTAGAGCTGGCCCGTGACGAAACACAGCTATCGCAACTCTCTAGCGTGTCTAACCGAGCTATCGACGATTTGGAAAAGTTGGCAGCGAAAGGCGACCAGATCCTTCAATTGGTTGAAACATGCAGGAAACTTGAAACGCGAGCACAGAAAGGTAGTTATAAAGAAGATGACTTGAAACTAATAGAAAATGACATTGATGATAAACAATTCATTGAGAAGGATAAAATGGCACCAAAGCCATCTCGTATTTTAAAACTGCGCCCCAAAACCGCCGTTTCAAAAATCCAAAGCGTTCACGGCGCTATTAAGCAGACACAAATTGAAGAAACCCCGGTATTTCAAATCTCCACCAGGCTCACAAGGACCGGCACAGCAAAACAGTCGGCAAAACCGGCGATTCCAAAACAAAAATCGTTGCCTCTGCTCTTGCCTGTCAAGTCGAAAATACTACCCTCTAGAGCAGTATCTGCTCCAAGAAGCTTTTCTGTGAAGAAAGCGGATAATTTTACATTAGAGGCGTCCGAAACATCCAATAATTTTGATATATTGGGTAAGCTGCAGGGGATGTGGTGGAAACACAATAAAGTGGAAATGGATTGCATGGGGTTGAGAGAGGAGAAAAGAGCTCTTCTTCAGCAGAACAGGAAGTTGAAGGAGATCATAAGGGACGTTCTAGAGGCCGCTGCTATGGGGCAGAGCATCCCAACCGCCAAGTCGGCGAGCAGCACCGCTTCGCGCAAGCGCTTTGTACTGTCTGCCCCATTCTCTTCATACAGCTTACTGTAGGTATTAATTCAAATTGGTTATTGTACACATAAACGTGAGTAAAGCATATTTTTTGCCCAAAATCCAAAATGGTTGCATTTTATTTTAAAAAATTTTAAATGAGGAATAATTTAAATTTTTTATTATTCCTCGTAATTAAGCTACCCCAACTAATAATCTCTAAAAGACTGCTATGTTAATTTAATTAAATTTCTGGGATTGTTGGTATTTTATTTCAAGCCGAAAAGCACAGCCGGGGCGGTTCGGGTGGCAGCTCCATTAGTTCTGACCAATAAAGCACAATGCACAAATCAGTCTCAGTCAGGAGGTGTAAGTGGAGAACTATTTGCATAGCAGTCCGTTTCGGTTCATTAATTCAACAACAAAGCAATTAAACACACCTGTATCGCTCTTTCGAGCCTACTGCTGCGTGCTGCATGTGCCTTTGCACATGAGGACCTCCCGAGGTTGCTTTCCTTTTTTAGACGTGTGCTTAGGCTAGGAATTTGGTACGGCAGTCGGCGATCGCAGCAGTATAAAGCAGAGGCGAGAAACATTTCGGCGGATAGCGAGAGCGGGATTTTTAATTTTTTGATTTACTCTGAAAATATCAATTTTGGAGGTAACTACCAGGAATATAATAGACTGTTCGGACCCGGGTATCGTACAAAAGATGTATTTTGTGAAACAACCAGCAAGAGTAAACGAAAAATTTATTGGAAACCACAGAAAGAGTAGTGTAACGTGGATTGTCGGCCACTAAAGGGAGTGGCCCCACCATAGCGAAAAATTAAATTTCAACTAGCTATGGTATCGAACAGCAGCAATAAAATTCTGTCGTAAGGTAAAAATAACCTTTATTGTTAAGTACAGCACAAACACAACAAAACCTTACTGTAGGAGAACACGACATGCCTTCACATCAATAAATTATTGTACATGGTGCGCTCGCCGGCCGCGGCGCAAGGGAACATCGTCGAATTATCTAAGGCCGGCTGAGAATCAGTAGGAGAGGTTGTCCCTCAGGATCGCCTGCTTCACGTACTTCTTCCGCGTGCACTTGCCCCACCAGGACCTGCGCAGGCACACCTTCTTTGGCTTGAGCACGAAGCACTTGGTCTGCACCACGTTGAAGAACAGCTTGCCCACGAGGTTGGCGTCGCTGGTGTCGGCCATCTTCAAGCAGGCTCTGAAACTAAATTTCGAAATCACAAATTGCAGTTACCAGTCATCTATGAATTTTACGTAAGTCGTTGTAACTGAAAAAAAGGCGTAGATGCAGCAATCGGTTTGCAAGTGACGTAAGTCAGCTTACTCTTTAATAAATTCAATCAAAAGTAAATAATTTTTTATAATTCCAATTATTTCAAATCATCAGATCTTACGTAATACAACATGCAACTCTATGATGACACGGCATTAATAATACAAGACTACGATATTAATTAAACTGCGCGAATATTCCAGGAAAGTCTACGCAGTCACTTTTTTAGTTCCGAAAGTAGCCTGTAAAACAATGCAGATAAGTGCCAAAGATTTTTCCTTTTACCAACTTCAAGATGCGCCAAAAATAATAATTAACAATTAATTAAATTAATGATTTAAAATTAATCTTAAAGACAGTGTCACATAATACTTCCGCCTGGCAATGAGGCCACCCTATAATTGTTAATTGTTGTCCTTCCTAGGCATAACAGGAAAGAAAGTCCAAAGCAGAACTCATTAGGTGTGCTTTGTGCTCCTCAGACTGCAGTTTTGCTACCTAACGGACACAGAACTTGCGGTATCCCAAATTTCCTATCAATACCTTGTACAAAGCAATCCGAGAAAGTTGGCAAAATCGTATAAAAAGTTTAGATATCGTGAACTGATAGACTTTACGAAGTTCGACGCTGACTACAAATAAGCGGCCACTTCTTGTTTTATCGTGTACGTGTATCCATCTTTAAACATGCGGCATCACTGACGCATGCCATCTTTATTCATCACCGAAAGTTATTTGCACACAGAAATCGTAGTAATGCACGCACTTCACGTTTGGTGCCATTTTCAGTGGCAGCGTTTATTTTTAATTGATTTAGAGGACGAATAAACTACAACTGCAACACAACCTTGTCCGTCTACCCTCCATTGCCTACTTAAATACTGCATATAGCGCTAGAAGACAGATGTCTCCCGCCTATTTTTCGTACGTGTGCGAACGGAGGGTTCTTTCCCAATTGCCCTCGTATTAGTCATTGGCTTTGCCATTAACCTGGCCAGAATTGGAGAGAAAGATCTGTTTTTAAAATTAGAATTTAAAAAAGTACCCAATATGACCTTGTTGTAGTGCTGTTTTTGCTCTTTAATAACCAACAGGAGTACCAAAGTCAAGATTGTTGTCGGGGGAACTGAGAAGATCCTTGACTGTTAATTACATCTAGAGATAGTTGAGATCTTAACAAAAACAGATTTGATCCAATCTTGTTTACTCATGGAGAGAACGGCATCGTCCATACCGCTATAGATAAATCTGTGGCTTTGCTAATCAGTGCATGCGTCATTGCATAGACGAGATGACTGTCGTAGGGAATAAGATAACGTTAGATAAAAAGTTTGTCCTCAAGATAAAAATGAGATTTTTTGTTATGTTTTTCGTGTCGACAATTGTAATCAACATATTTCAATTACTTTTCAGCCTGACGCTGATTGCAAAATTACAAAGAGCGAACTTTGAATTTTGGCATGACATTATTGGAAAAAAGGTCTGACCACAAGAAGTGCTGCCGAGGAAATTTGCGAAATTAAAGGGAACAGTTGCTCAAAGAACAGTGGCCCAACGGTGGCTCAAGCATTTCAACAAAAGATATTTTGATCTTGACGACAAGCCTCGTTCTAGTCGGTCATTAATAGTGTTGGAAGGTGAACCTTCATCAAGTAGTCGTGATCTGACACTTAGCATCTTGCATCAACTTAATTTTGTCACACATAGACCAATAAATGAGTCGACGTTTGCCGTCAATCGCTCAATTAAGGAGGAGTTTGAGGAGCTGAATGGCGTCGAGCTTCTTTCGCATCCAGCCTACAGTCCAGATGCTGTTTCATCCGACTATGATCTCTTTTGGTCAACGAAGTATTTCTTACGTGATCACCTTTGGTGGAGTTAAAGAAACATGTCAAGAATTCTTTGGTTCAAAAGAGCCAAAAGATCATACACAGAAAAAAAATTGTTTTTTTTGAATAAATACAAGCCTAAAAATGTCATTTTTAATATTGACGTACCCTATCTTTTAGGGCTACATCAGCTGTAATATAAAATCGTTAGAGAATTATAAGAGTAGAGAGAGGCGGCAAACCACTGTCTGTCTAATAAGAAAAATTTGAAGCGCCCATTTTGTTTGCCAACATTAATATTACTTTTCATCAAGTGCACATATCAGTACAGACTGTGGACTTTAGTATCCCCTTGTACGATCTGGTAATGTTGAATTTTTAAGTGCATATTACTGTATTTTAATTTAAAAAATTGTTTATTTTTGTTTAAAAAAATCCACTCTAAGTTGGATCTTATTCCCACATTATATGTTTTAAGACGTTGATGTTGACAAGGCAATGGCAAAACAAGCGAGTTGTATATTTAGGTTGTACAATCTTTTAATTTACAACTTACTTGGTGTGCATTTTAAGTTTCTTCTTTATTTCTCCTTTTTTGTCTTTTTTCCTCATTTCCTGTTGTTTTTATGGAACCAAATATTTTTCGGATTCTAATTTTTCGCTATCAATATATACCGTGTTAATATTGGGTTTCTTTTATAGTTCACCTATTCTTTGATATATCTCTCATTCTTAGTGTCTTTTCCTTAATATTATTACCCCGATCTTTGTGTGTCGTGTTCTGCTGGCTTGTTGTTACAAATTTTCGCATAAAAAATACGTAGCGTCATTTTTATATCTTTCTCCCATAACAGTTCTGATATACTAAAAAAAGATTGGCCTGATTATACTCTTGGAGCAAATTTCGCACCAAGCAGTGTCTTTAATCAAACTAAACATTTTCTTTAATTGTACGAGAGTTATTTGTCCAAGAGTGATCGTTTTGTTTGCGACAACGATCACAGTTCGTCGTTTTGTGGACAAAAATTAGAAAAGCGAAAGTTATCTAGGAAGTTTTTATAGCTTTCGATATTATCAAATAAACTTTGGACAATTGTTTAACTCCATTATTCCATCATTTAGGACTTTCTCGGTCACAATTGTGGTCTGACTACGAGAATTTAAATCGTTTAGTTTTCAGTTACAAATATAATTTAATTCACTAGTTTTTGTCTCTTTTTAATATGTTTGTCATGGCTTTTGGTGCTAAAGATATGTATATTGAATCCATAGTAAAAAGTGTGTCTGTTAGAGGGTCAAAACTGAACTTTAATCAAACTTTTGTAAAATACATATCAAAACAATGTAATGTTCTTGTCTTATTTTATTTATCTATTTATGCTATTTATATAGATAAATTAATAAATAACCGAGTGTTACACTATAAAAAAATGGACGATCGCGAAAATAAAAATTGGGAAGTGAGTTTACTACGAATTATCTAGCAGAGTCGAGAAAATCATACAGTATATTTTTAGAAATAATAAGCATTAAGAGCTTATACTTATTTGGACCTCACTGTAACACTGAAAATTGTAGAAAGCATGCCATCAAAACCGACGCTGCTTTTTAGAGCGCTCGAAACTTTAATTGGAAAACAACTTTATTCTTTGTAAAAGCGTTTTAAGACTTTCATACATATGAACTGTTTGAAGCTGCTATCAAAATCCAACATTAAGTAAAGTATTTCTACCACCTTGGTATGTAAATGTCGTTTTAACTCGTCTCTCTTACCTTATTAGATAATAATGCCAGCAAGGATTATTGGAAAAATTCCCACCCATCATCAAAAGTCAAACGAATAAAAAAGTGTGAGTAAATTAATTTTTGTCCACTTCTATCATTGTACGTATTGTGCAGATTGCTTTTACTCCAGAAATCCGGTTTTAGCATGCGCGGCGAGACCATTTATGGGCGTCCGCCGACTAGACCCTGTGTTTTTGCGGAAGTCTAAGGGAAGGGTATGTAAGTCAAGAGGGTTCAGACTCTTTGATTTGAAATTCAGAAGGCGCCACTATTGCTCGTGTTTCAATCTTAGCTATGAATAAAGTGAGTAACTAATGGCTCAGTGTTTAATGCGTAACACCATCTAACAGCAGCAAGACAAAAGTGGGTTTCATAACTCATTAAGGTTCATGTCAGAAACTCAGCTCCATTTTCATCAAGTTCGTGACAGATTACGTAATAGTTTATTTTAATTTGTTACTCAGGGTGTCGATCTGCTTACATCCTAAGTAAGACTGAACCATAGAAGAAGACTGGCCATTTGTTAACGTACCTTATCCAACAGGTAGGTTTTAAGGGAAAGGTAGCGATCTTAAAGTCTGTTATAAAAAGGTCTTCTATGGGGAATTCGTAGGAGCATCATTGGTGTGGTAGTAAAATTTATTTTGAAAGTTTAAATGGCAATTTAGACTTTTAGATTGTGAGTAGATTTTAGAAATTGCAAAGTCCTAGAAATGGAAATGTTGGTAAACGGGGAGACAAAAGCAAAAACTCACCATTATCTCATATTTACGTATGGAAAATAATTGAATAGGACGAGGCTTGCCTTATGAGAGGCTAAAGGATTTTGGCCAAGTATTTGACTAATTAAAAAACATCGGTTCAGTAAAATAATAAAGACTACGATCATTATTAAGGTACTCCAATAAATTTAATTAAAAAAAATTAAATTAAATTTTTAGTAACTATCTAATTACTCAATCCACAAACTATTAAATCCACAGACTGTACTAAAATGTGTATGAGCAGAGCTAGTGCTTCAAATTTTTGTAATAAGACAAATAATATCCTAAAATGTTACACCCTGAAATAAGGCAAAGAAGGTTACCAAATGTTGGATCTTAACTGGGAACTTTTGTTGAGGATTGTTAATCTGGAGTAAAATTCGATCAATTTCTTTGGTCGAGATAAATACCAAGATATTTTATTGCACTATCTGGAGTTTCACGATACAATTGTGTTGTTAATTATCTTTGGTTTAATATCTCAGTTTTGGAACCAAAAATCTAGCCGATCTACACTTTGTTAATATCGTAGACTTGTGTAATTAACGCCTTCTCATCAGCATACATTGGCATAGTTTCGTTAAGCCATACATGAAGATGTCAAATACATAAGGCCCAATATAGATCCTTGTGGAATCCCAGCATTGGTATGCCGTATCAAGGAAGTACAAGCGTCGATTCTCATTTAAAATGTCCCGTTAGTGAGAAACCGTTTAATGACTATCAACAAATAAGGAGACAAGTTGTTTATAGTCTACAAAAGCTATTAATATACGCATTTTGTTTTAATTTTTTTATGACTGTAAAATCTGATGATTTGTAAAATAAGAACTTTTAAACTCACTTGGAATTTTCATTTAAAAATGTATTTAATATGAATTAGATAATTTCTTCTAGATGTTCAAGTATGATCAAGAGGAGGTTGATAGGTCTATAATCTATCAGATTGTAGAAGTATTTCTAGTTTTTGGAATGTCGATTGTTTATAGGAGATACAAGATAGGAGCAAGGACGTTTCCCTGTAAGTTTCCAGATTGGATAGGAAACCAGGGAGGTATGGAAATCTTGATATTTCACTAGAAAGCGTCGGCCTGTTACGTAGGAGTGTAATATTATGCAGAAGGGATGTGGTAGAATACTTTTGATTTTGTTAATGAGTCCTACTTTCCATGTGCTGTCAAGTTCTTGGGAACATCAAGGAAGTCACCAGAATAGTACCGCTTGTTCTTTAGATCAGATTTTACATTACTGACAATACGGTGAACTTGTTCTAAGGTGGAGTGCTTCTGGAGAAATCCTAATTAGTGATTTAGAATTGGCGCTCTTTTTCTAAAATGACTAAGAAAAGTTTCTCCAATAGTTTCAATAATAAAGGTAAGAAGTTTATCAGACTGGAAATAATCCAATCTTAATATGGCGTTGAAGATTTCGTTTTTATGGCAATATATATTTGGTAAGTTTTTCAATATTCTTCCCGTTATTGACTTTTATGCGATTTGAGTCCCTAGTAATTCCCTTTTGACTTTAAATATCTTATAAGGCTTGTTTGGATCAATTTGATAGGAAGCATCAATTATTTTTTGAACGTCTTCTACGAGGTGGAACTTTACTGGAAGTGGTTTAAAGACACTGGGGAGATGTCTGGCAAGTCCGTCTGCTCTTTCTTTGTTGTTTCTAGCCCATTTAGCTTCCTGTTAGAAGAATTTGTAACTTGAGGATGCCTTATCAGATTTATAATTCTCCAGAGACTATGATCAGTTGATTCAGTGACTGAGATAGTTTCTAAAATGTTTTTGTTTTGATTCAGTAATTGTTTGGAGGTAACTTCTTATGTTTCTACGATTCCTTGTAATTTGCCAATGCTTCCTTAACCTTCGTTTTTCTTCAATCTTTTCCTTGATAAAATTGGATCAGTTCGTGTGTCTTTTTGACTCTTACTTAACTGTAGTAGAGCTCCAAGCCGCTTGTTGTAGAGACTCTAGCGAGATATTCTATAGTTGCGTCTGTATCGTTTTCTGTTTAAGCGGAAAGCTTTCTTTTAGGTATCTTGCTAGGATGTCTCGAAATGCCTCCCAGTCAGTTTATTATTATCCATTATTTTATTTTTGTACTCATAGCGGATAGTACCCAGTATAACTGACGAATAATCAATTTTATATGCATTATATGTGTATATCCATTGAGATTACTTGCTCTGAACCCCTAGTTGGTACGTCCTCTTGCGGTTGACATCACAGACTACTTAAATTTGTCTAATAGATCTAGTAGATCAAGTCTGATGTGTGTTGGTTAACATTTAATGGCGACGACTGTGAGATGGTGTTTTTTTTGGTAACTTTACTTGTGTAGCAACTATGTTGCTTTTAGCAATTACTGCGGAGCCGCCCCATCCTATGGTTTGCCCTTTTGATAAATATTGTATTGAATGGAAATTCTTTGCTTTGAAGTAAAGGAGTTTCGAGGATGCACGCCATATCTAGGGAGAAAAGATACAGAGGTTTAGTGCTGAGATTTAATACCGTTGGTGTTCAAGTTCAGAATAGTTAACGTTGGTATAGGAGTGCGGTTATTTACATTATAATTTTTTTTATTTGATCATGGTTAAGAGTAATAAGTACAATATAGGTTTAGAAAATTTTAGACGTGGAATCAGGACTGAGTAAACGTGGATTGTTGTTATTCTGTGCGTTAAGATTTGAGGTGTTGGGATTGTTTGCTAGTTTTTGTGCGCAAGTATTATTAGAGGTAATTTTCCCTTTAGGGAGGCATTAGGGTTGGAGGGTTTAATTGGTGACCAAGATCTATTTGTCTGTTGCTTAATGTATGAGTAATCTGTGTTCACCCATAGTTCACTGCAGTTTACACACATTGAAGTTTATCTTTGGCTTTAAGTTTTTTACATATATATATATATATATATATATATATATATATATATATATATATTATATATTATATATTATCAAGACCTTTCCTACCATACAGTGTAAAGGTATGTATTTACAAAATAAAACTAAACTAATTCTTGACATAATATTTAAAACTAAAAATTATTCTTGATTTCTACTCGTATGTACTAATCTGGTCCACTCCTTTTTGTTCTGTGCCATTACCTTCGCTTCTTGCCATGTTATTCCTTTCTGAAGAAGTTTTTCTTCTATTGTTCTTGTCCATGTTTTTCGTGGTCTTCCTCTTGTTCTACTAGTACCTACTTTCGATTCCCATATTTTCTTAACCTGTCAATCTTTGTCCATTCTAAGTAGATGTCCTAACCATTGTAGCTGTCGTGTTTCTATTTTTTTTTTAGTGGTTCTACTTTAAGTTCTTCTCGAATTATTTGATTTCGTATTTTATCTCTTCTGGTTACTCCTAGTACTTTCCTCAGATATTTCATTTCCATACTTTGTAGTTTACTTTCCTGTCTCTTCGTTGTTACCCACGATTCCCCCCAAATGTCAATGTTGCTAGATAAATTGTTTTATATATGGTGAGTTTTGTTTTCCTAGAAATCTCTTTGTTGTTCAAGAATGTCTTTCCTAGTGCGTAGTACAACTTGGCAGTGTTTTCTATTCGTTTGTTTAGTTCAGCTTCGTGGCCTCCTTTGCTGTCTATAGTAACTCCTAAATATGTGAAACTTTTGACAAGTTTTTTACATATGGATAAATAATTATGTTTAGTATGTTTCGCGCATCTTTAGAGCAAATGACCATTTTTAATCAGTCTACCAGGCAGCAAGTGATAGACTGTATGATACCGTAACAACATAGTAAAGTGGTTTATCCAAAGAGATACATTTCGACTACAATTAACGCCTTATGATTTTTTAATTGTCCAATAATTGAGTAGATTTTAAGATTAGACATTTTAGATATTGAGACATTGCAAATTATTCTCTCGATATTAGGGTTGTTGGTGTTTCGATAGGTATAAGAGTTTTCCTTTTATTTATAGTAAAATTACGAAAGATTTCTGTAGTCAAGATCATTTATTTTAATTACCTTTACATCTAGTTAAAAATCTACTTCTGGTGGCAAGCTAAAAGCCGTTTACGTGTATTTACGACCTTATTGGTTGTGCCCTGAATGTCTATTGCTTCTATCTTGGAATAATATGCGTGCTCCTGTAGATTATCCAAGTGGTTTTAATCATAAAATGCTTTATTTAAGCATATTTTGGTTTCAGGTCCGATCGCAATTCTACTAGTTAGCTGAGAACCCATATGTAAACATCTCTTACTATATATAATACCGACACCAGACTTATTTACAGACTTCTTTGTTGTTTGATATGTCATCATCAAGCCATGCCGTTACTTCTCTATTTGTAATAAAATAAAAACTCGTACAATTCTAAAGTTATTCCTATTTGGTTAAATTTCAAAGCAAAAATGATGCAACATCGAATATTTGTGGTACGATTCTTTAGCAAAAATTGAGTGGCGAGAACACTATTCCAAAGAGTGTTTGATGCAATCAGCACCCAGACCGTTCCTGCTATAAAAACGCCTCTTGTGTTCAGAAACATTTCGAACGACTCCACACACGGCCCTTTTGCGGCGAGGCGGCCGCCGGCCCGGCGCAATTAAGAGGCCAACGGGATCTCCTAGTTTTTGCCTTAACAACAAAATCCGCAGAGTTTACAGTCGACTTGCCGCGATCAGTGTCAATTAGGGCGAATTCGTGCCCACGGCCCCTTTGTGTGGCACATTTGATTAGCACAATCCCCGGCCGCGGTGTAAACGCGCTTTATCCTCTCAATGCGGCGGTTTTCTTCTAAGTTGCCGGCGGACTAATTGCTCGGCTCGAGAAGTTTCAATTAGGAGTTCGGAGGGCGGATTTGTCTACTTACGCGGTTCTGCCCAAAAATGCTGGCTGGAAGTAATCCTGGCCAGTGCCCGACCACGTTGGGATGAATGCTAGTGTTCGAATTTTTTGTAGTTTTTTAGGATTTTTCCCTGATATAACGTAAATTACAAGATGGGCAGTTCGATGACTGAATGTTGCAGGGTTCTAATTTTAAGATAAAGCTTAGTAAGTATATCGTAAATTTTTTTAAATCATAGAATGCGTTATTTAAAACAATTTTTGTCGTCGTTTTTTATTGCAATTCTATAACTACTGAAATTATTATGATTGTTATTTTTAATCATAATAATAATAATAATGATGAAGCTCTACGCCCCTTGTGGGAGCACGGCCTGCGAAATGAGAGTTTAAGGCACTCATATGTTTGCTCTCTCTGCCCGGTCGTCGCGCACTATTTCCGATGCGTGGCGATGTGGCCCAGCCTGCAAAAGTGAATCCACTTTAAGCAAGCCAAGAAAACAACTCTTACTCTTTAAACGAATGATACTTCCATAGGAAGCTGGCAACAGGGAAAATAAATGCGAAATGCATAATGCGCACTCGCTATAGCGGAAATATCAAACTCTTGCAGAGCACACGCGATCGTCGTCATCATTCGCTTCTTGCGTTAATTTTGAAGGTTTAGGATGTTATAAACGATTCTTCAGCATTACACTTCTGGTAACCTTTCACTGTTTTTTTTTTATTTTTTTACTTTAGTCTTTTACTATCACTGTTTTGTCTTTTTCTGTACACATTCCTTAACACACTTCCTTCTACTTTTTTATTTTTGTTGCTTGTTTTATAGTGAACCAATATCTCCCTTCTTTCACTGACTTCACTTTTTCGGTTTTCTTTTCTTGCCTACGACAATGTATCCTAATATTTGTTCCATTATGTCTTAATCTTGCCGTTATTTCGCTAGTTGTGCATAATACCGTTACTCCTCTCCAATTCACATATTTTGTTTGAGTTTATTTTTTGGAATTTGAAATATTATTCCTGTATTTTGTTCTCATGATTTTTTTCTTTTTCCCATATTGTGTTTATCAGTTTGTGAATCATAACTTCCGTACATTGGTTATACCTACTTTGAAGTTTTTAAGTATTTTTAGGACAATCTTTATTTCTTATATTGTAATTTCTTACCTATTTTCCCATCAATCTGATCATCTAACTCTGTGATTACGTCTTGCAGTGTTTCTTGTGTTTCTGTTGTTTTTTTTTATTTCCTATTATGGAGTTTTTTCATTTTCACTTTTGCTTGCTAGTATTTTTTTGTTGTATTTCTTTCATGTCTCATTTGTTATTAAATTGTTTGGCTACGTTATGCCCTAGCAATTTTCCTCCAGTATTTCGGATGTTTGTTCCACATTTGTTCTATATTTCTTCTGAACGCATTTTCTTTGTTTGTTTTTAATTTAATTTTTATGTTAGACCTTACTAATGTATATCCATTCTCTGCATCTTATTGCCTTTCAATATATTTTTCCATTTATTTACAGAAATATGATCCTCGTGATGCAATAATTTGTTTTTATTTATTTATTTAAGAAATTTGTCTCCTGGTAAGGTTTATGCTACGTTTAAATATTGTGACATCTATTAATATACTGTTTCCCAAGCAATAGTCCATTTGCCATTATTTCTTTTTTTCCCTGATTTGTATTCTCAATTATTAATATTTTAATATGCCTTTTATGGTGTTTATTTATTTCATCTGGCGTCAATTTAAGTTGTTATTAAAACTGAAGTTGTGGTTTTTATTATTGTGAAAATTTGCTCTGAAAGTTTATAATCCTGTTCTATATTCCTGTCCATTCTAAAAACAAATTTTCTTTTTCTGTTAGTAACATGAATGCTCCTCCAGTTTTGTGTTTGCCAAATAGATCCCTTTTGCCCTATTTTCCGCCATATATTCTCACAATCATTCCATCTTACTTCATGTAATCATATTATTTTTATTGTCTCTTCCTATTTCGTTTTCGATTTGTCGCATCTTGCTCGGTTCTCCCATTCCACGTCCCTGTATATGTTGCTGTGCTGATACCTATTTTTCTAGAACTGAATGCTATTTTTTGTTCTTCTTGATTTTCTTTCTTATCCTTTTATCTTGCTTCTGTTAGGTTTTTGAATGTAAGTAGCTACCTGGGCTCGGATTGTACCTGAAGGTCTTATTTAATGCTTCTTACTAATCTGTCAGTAATACATCATTTATGCTATTCTTCTCTTTGCCTTCTTTCAGCTCTCATTATTTTATAAAGAACATAAACTTCCTTTTTAGTATTACCCTTTTGTAAGCTGCATCTTTACTTCGTAGATCTCATTATTTTTAGTAAAATCTTTATTTCCTTGCTATTTCTAGGAATATTTCATTTAATTTATAAACATTGTCTTTCACAAAACCCAAATTAAAAATGCTTTGAAGTGCCAGATCGGCAGATCTTGACCATCAATTCATTATAGGATATAAAATATCTTGAGAAGTTTTCTTGTAACAAACCCATTGTTTGTTATACTACGTAACAAGTCATGTTGTCTTCCTGGAAGAATATATATGGTCCAATTCAAGCTACAGACTGTGCTTTTTTGTTTCAATAGAGATAGTGTACATTTCGCGATCCTTCTTTTCAAAAAAATACAGATCAATGACATCCTCAGTTCAAAAACCACACCGCTAAGTAAACCGCTTTGGATGCAGAGGTGTTCTTCAATCCTTCGAGGATTTTTACTTCTCCAGGTGCCACGGTTTTGTTTTAAACCTAACCCTCTAAAAATCAGCCTCATCACTAAAGTTGATATGCGAATTTTTGTAATAAGTTTGCATAATTTTAAATCAATTTTCTGTTGTGCAACGTTCAATGTTTAATTTTCCATATTTGTGGAATGTAACGTACATTTATTTGTTGTAGCAATTCACAAATGGCGGCAAATTCAAACGACGAACTGTTTTGGAAGAAAGCAATTACTTAATATTGGTTATCAAAATAAAAAATGGGTACAATTATAAAAAATTAGTTGTAAATAATGGGAGGAGTTTCTCAAAACTGAGTTCCACATTTATTCTCGGGAACGAACTAAGACTTTCAGAGTTTAATTGAAAGTTATCGCTATCTTAAATGCGAATAAAAAAAAAAACACTTTGCGTTTTAGTTTGTCATTGTTGTTGAAATTGTAATCACCTAAATGTTTATTTAATTACAAGGATAGGTGGAAGTTCCTTTCTGTCAAGTCTGACGAATATAAAGAGCGGAGATATATTGCTTGTCTTTGAAACTGAAAAGATTTTTATGCTTTTTGAGCTGCGGGCGATGCTAGTTGTTCCGAGGAATAGTAGCCTAAAGGCCTTTCAGTATTTAACAGTGCTTATCCGAACTTTTTGACGCATCTAGCGAATCAAAAGTATATCGTGACAATTTCAAAACTCAATTGCTATAATTCTTCCAATCAAAATACAATTTTTGCTTTTTTCAGCTAGACATCATGCCATACTATGTCCTTTACTCTCAAAGTTGAAATAATTCAGCTCTCATCTCTTGTCACAATATTTTTAAATTTCTTTGATTTGATGATGCGTTAAGGACTCGAGAACAGCACCAAACACATTGCAGTTTGTGGTGAGAAATCGTGGTAGCTATTCGATTAAATAATGCTCAGTTTTCATGTGGTAACCCAGCAAAGTATCTGGGTGAGACACTTGACGCCAAATTTCGCTGGAAATTTCATGTGAAAACGTGACATATCGACATATAACAAACTGCTCATATACAAGCAGATATTGAAACCCGTAGACCACCGGCAATCGACTTTGAGGATATACCAGTAAACGCAACGTCCAAATCATAACTATTTCAAAATAAAGTGCTAAAGAACATTGTTGGCGCAGTCTGGTTCTGTCAAAACAGCCATGGATACTGTTGACAAGACCATTTCCGGATGTGTCAATAGTCATTAACAGAGGCTACTTTACCCTGTAAATTCCATCTCTTTGACAATGCAGAAGACAAAATTTTCTAACGCCGCGTTTTCGGTGTTAAAATTAACTTATGTAATTGTAAAATATCTATAATGTATTATGCTGGTTTATTTAACATCGAAAGTAAAACATTCCACGGCCCCGTGTTTGGGTACCGGCACCCCCAACCCCAGCCGAGGTGTTGGCCGCGGCGAAATTGATGAGCATTCGATTAGTCGCCATGATAACATAAATCCGAATCCCGACCCGAGGTGGCGGCAATTTACGTCCCTCTAGCGAAGGGCCAGCATTCTTCGGTACAATAATACCGGGCCTTATTAACTTCTTGCGCGGAGAAAGATTGAGACGAGAGATTACCGCGCAAGAACACGCCCAAATGAGGCCATCGCGCAGTAGGACTATTACAAAATCAACAGTCCGGCTATTAAATTTAATATGCTAATACGGTGAGCAACCAGTCCGATAAATAATCGGCGGCGATGGATTTCCGATCCGGACGTTAACGAGTGGAAGTTGATTATTTGTGTTAATCAGGTGTGTAGCAGGAGTGCGGCAATTTATTGTGGGAAACAAACTCGTGACAACGGGGTTCCGCTTTGATTATTTCAAAACTTTATGATTACAAGAAATAATTGTATAAGAAATATAAATTATAAAAAATTACATTCAATATTCAGCTAGAAGAGCTAATACATTTTGAGGGCCAAACGAGTCCTGCTAGACATCGGTATCATGAACTCTTAATTTCACTTAATTATATATTGAGTAGACAAGATAGGCCTTGAAATATTATTTGTTAAAAAACTTAACGGTTCCTAATGTTTTTATAAGAAATTAGTAACTAAAATTACAAATGACTAAACTTGATACATTATATATGGTCAAAGATATATGGATTCACACTGTTGTAGATCTAAGACTCATGTGACATGTATTAATAGGATGTCGGTCCACTTTCTATTAGTTTCCATTTTTCAATGAGGGATGTAGAGAGTCCAACCATTAAAGATGATCTGGTCTGCCGCGTAGTCTGCGTTCCAATTCTTCTCAGAGATATTCGATGGGATTGAGATCGGAACTTTGTAAAAAGCAGTCCATTTTTTTAATACCCATCTCATCAAACCATAGTGGAATAGCCTTCGTTGGATGGATATAATGTTGTTAGAAATTCGAAAGCGCATAGTTATCAAAAATATCAAGATGCATCTCATCGTTCATCCTTCTTGTTACACAAGGTTTCAGGCCACCAAACTCGACTGTTGGCACAATACACTCGGATAAGAAGCGTTCTTCTAACGTCCACCAAACACGTCTATCGAATTGACAGATTGTGTAGCGAGATCAATCCACAGAACTCGTTTCCATTGTTTCACGATCCAATCGGTGAGATTTCCTCTATTGCAAACAATATTTGGCATGCTTTTCAGCTCCCAACAAATAGCCTTAGTGTTAACGACGACGTATTTTGAAAATTAAGAGCAATTTTTATTATTGAGGACTTTCCTTGTCAAGTTATGATGGGTTTGATTATGTTTATGCAACCTACTACTTCATTTTGCATCTATTTCGCATTTCTCATATCATTTACAGCTAATTCAGGCACCCAATGATCATACCACATGCAAAATAACAACTCTGCCGAAACTTATTGCCTATATAACGCAGATCTATGACATACACATGTTACTTCCTGTATGTTTAGACCATATAGTGTACTAGTTGGCAAAATCTACAAGGGAAAGTCTAAAGTTTAAGGATGCAAGTATTTCTAAACGTCCCACATGAATAAACCATTTAAAATTTTATTTATATAGTAATTATGGCAATATGACAAAAAAAAATTTAATGCAAAAATTTTGAAGCTCTAATTTTTTACGACTTTTAAACTGAAGGTGTTGGCTAAAAACTGGATGCATTTACGAAGCATTTTGGGGCCCTTTTGATGTTGTTACTCATCAGGCCCAGGTCGTCCGCATAACCGAGGATGTTTATAGAGTTTGCGGAGTCTAACAGGTGGAATAATTCGCCCATGACGATGTTGGAAAGGAGGGGGACAGCGAGTCAGTCTGTTTAACCCCCTGCGCAAAAGGAGAGGGCAGGATCGAGTTGGCTACAAGATATGGTAGTGTATGATTCTGAAAAAGCATTTTGGATATAAGAATTCAGCCGCGCAAAAAAAACTGCCGAGGAGGGTAGGAAGGATAGGTAGAGAATCTTTAAGCCAGAGTACAGCGGAATATCTGGGTGATAAGGGAAAATACAGTAATTGGCCATCAAAATTTAGGATTACGGTGACTGCGGTTCCTTCTGGTATTAACAGGGTTCGGTTAAATATTAAATAAGAAGTCTAGCATCCAGGAATCTGGTCGCTGATAATTAATCAAGCTCACATTCGGAACCTCACATTTACTGTTGTGTTGTTTAACGGTATTAGTGGTGTTCTCTACTTCCAGAAAATAAATGGGGGTGCCACTGTAACTTTCCTGGTCATAAACCTTTCGAAAGGTCAGAGGATTTGGAAAAAATGTCAGTCAAGAATTTTTTTATATCGGTATGATCTTAGAATAATGGATGACCTGCGAGGATTTTGATGGCTAAATCTTTTGGATTTTTAATTAAAAACTTCTGCGCTGTAGAAAATTGTAAAGCTAGAGTTTTCATTGAGGAGGACTGTGTGCATCAGAAGTAGAGGGACTTATGGAGGGGGGAAATGGATAAAAGGAGACGGACTAACTCTTCAAGGAAAGTATGCCTTGGGCTAAATTATCGGGAGTTGCTAGGTATATTGGGTTACATAAACGCAATATAGACAAACAATTGGGTCGAATTCAAGTAAGATAGGATGAATATTATGTAAGCATCCACTGGATGGGGTAGGAGGGGTTGAAGAGGAAGAATAAATGAGTTGTTTTTTGCTTTAGGTGAAGAAGTGCCATTCAAAAGAATCTTTCATTTTGAGGCGTAGTTTCGAGAATGAGTAAATTAACATGTAACATATAATAAAAATCAGGAGCCTTCAGATACTGAGGGGTACATATAGGATTTTAAATAATTTTATTCCGTGGTGTAAGATACATGTCAAACAATAGAAGAATCACGTACGAATCATATCGAGAGCTGAAATATGGATTTATTTATATAAACCCAAAAAGGTATGTTTTGACCATATGAAGAAACAATTGAAGTTTACAGAAAATTTGTTTTCAAATGCCATATTTTGATTGGATAAGTGTAATAAAAAATTGTTTTAGAGACAATGGAGCCAATTTTTACATTTTTTTTTTTATTATTAAGGTATTTTATGAAATATTTAAATTTACCTTAGTATTATAGCGCGTTCCTTAGAAACAAAAAAAATGTTATGCTTGCATCTTATTGGTACTGAAATTAATGAGAGGTAGATTTTATGGTTTTTTAATTTTTTGGTGAGTAGAGGTGGTATATTAAAGCGCATATACAAAACTTTAAAATTATTTTTTAAAAAACAAAGTGTACATATAATAATCTTTCAGTTTTAAATTAGTAAATTAATTTAAGACAAAATTTAATTGCTCTTTGTTTCAAGAAAAACAATAAAGGATTTGTAAGAAATAATGATAATCAAACATCACTATTTTGATAAAGCAGTTATTATAGTGGCACGATCCTTCTAGGGTCATTTAACAATAATTAGCACTGGTCTAGAAATTCCGGTTGCGTTGTAGATTAAGATCGCACCAATGGGTGTATAGATAGACGATAGTGCTACGTAATTCCTCCCGAGAGTGTTACATTCCTACAGTGCTGCAAGTGCAATTGTGAACAAAACAGAAAATAGACTCTCATGGACAGCGATGGGCAGCGTGTTCTTCTTTGAGGGAGAGCCGTATGTAGGAAGACCGAGAGACTGATAATGGCAAAAGTAGTGGGTGTCTGGTAAATCGTATATCTAACTCAATCATGGTGAACATGCGAATCACATTCGATGCACCGGCAGATGCAATAAGTTTGTTCCGCAAAATTTTGTACCCAACAAAGACCTATGCGTAATGTTTCCCATACTACCTAGCAAAAGCACCACGTAATTTCATCAGAGGGTGTTGTTGGAACGTACAGAAGCTAGTGCTGGAGTGCTACAGGTTCAGTTGTGAACAAAGTGGAAAATCGTGGATGTAGATAATTATGAATAACAATGGCAAACACGACAGGTTCGTCTTATGGAACTTTGGATACCAAGCAATTGGTTCCTTATAGTCACACTATTTGGCAGAAGAAAAAGTGCAGGAAGGTATGCTAAGAGTTGCTACAATTGTACAGCATCTATTTGAAGTCATTCTTTAATGACTTAGTCACAACAAACGAATCATGGTTCTTAGAGGGCAAAAAACCTGGCTGAGATTGTTTATTTCAAAACAAGAGCAATTAAGTCAGACCAAAAGGTCAGTTTATTGATGGATTTGTGGCTCCTTCGGGAGAGCACCAATAGCAAGTGGCACTGCGAGTCACTGAAGGAATTTAGTCAACATATTCACCAATGCTGCCACGAGAAATAGAGACACTAAGCTGCTTCAACATGACAATACGCGACCAATGTAAGTTGCCACTTTGCAAGCTCTCGGATACATTATGCTACCTCACACCTCATGTAACGACGACCTTCAGTCGATTGTCCACATGTAGCTTTGTGTCACGCCCAAGTAATGCAACAATTTTACGAAAACTGCCGGACACATTTTCCTAATAAGAGATTAATTAGGAGGGAACAACTATAGTTAATCATTTTCAAACCCCCAAGAAATAAGTGTCAAAGAAGTTTCAGCTACGAAAAAGACCAAAATGTAACTTTTGTTTTTTCCAAAACTAATAAGTTAATCAATGTAGGGTACACCCATACATATAAGGCAATAATTGTAATCTTTAAACAGGATAGATCCATGAAAATGTCTCTAATTAGTCAAGCACTAGTTCTACCGTTCTTCCTCATTTCTGTTGGCGCTCTCTACCAATATTTAATTCGTTATCACCCTCAAAGGATGCTATTAAATCTGTCACAAATCTCTCGTCCCTGTTGGATTTTAAGATAAAGGTATCAAGGAAATCTTCAAAAAGATGACCAATTAAGACTCCAAAATGCATGATACTCTACCTTGCTCGTTACCTAAAAACGATGAGGCTGAAAAGAATAAATATCAAAAGATGCCATTTTCAGAAACAAAAATTTCTGTCGAGCAACATTGAATTAGGATAATGATAAGATATGTCTGCACAATAGTACCGAAGCTTACTAAACAGTTCCTCGAGTTTAACCTAGTTATTATCTGTTTGGAATGTAGGGGGTAACAAAGGTTCACTTTGTAAAAATGGCAAGGCTACAACCAAATTGTCGATGATGGTGTTCAAAAATGCATTACACCTTTTCTAACAAAATGAATGACACCAGTCAACTCAAGAATGGTTTCTCCAGGGATATGTTCAGTACATCACATAATAAATTCTTCTGGATTACATCTAGTCCTATCTAGAGGAACAGGTCTGTCATTTCTGTCATTTAGGATTGACTTGCCGTAAATTGAGGTGTAAAATGATGCCTTCTGCAATCTATGGTTGGCCGCGACATTTTTGCCCGTCTATAGGATAAAAATATTTTATACTCCTGGTTAGAACTCCCTCTTGAAACGTTCTTACTTAATACCCTTCTGATCTGAATATGAAGTGAAAATTTTACAGGGTCCTTCGCCTTTCTATGCCGCTCTTGACCACCGGCAAGCCGAAAGCGCGAAGTCATCTCGAATTTATAGTTTAACGTAAGACGGCATCAAACTACAGTCTTGCAACTGCACCCCTTCATTCCCCAATAAATACATCCTGACCAGAGGTCTCGAGGGCCATCGTCTGGGCCTGAAGAGGCATTAAGCACTCAGCGTCTCACCTAACGCGGCGATAGCGCACCGGCGCCTATTGATTCAGCTCCCGCACACATCATTATTCTCTTTCATAAAAATAACTTTTTGCCCTTGTCGCGGCCAGCAAGCGGACAATGGCGCTACGCGGGGCGGCGCCGCGCCCGACGCCGCATTAACGCATACGCGTATAAATCAAGCATCGGGCGCGCAACCTATAAATCTCGGGCGCGGGCACAAATTGCTAATGCAATAAAAACTAATCTCGTATTCGGCGCATTGTGTCTTTATCACACACTTCCGGTCGAGCGCCGCGGCGGGCGCCCGCCACTTGTTTATGATCCGTTTGATCAATTTGAGGCATTTTATTCCGGCAGCGGACCAAGGCTCGGCTCGATTTACGATCTGCGTGCGATTTATTTAGCAGAAAGGTTTATCTAACAGAAGGCGGCGCCGGGTGCTCCTGGGGGCCTTTATGTGTTCGAAGTTCACTGGGTTCAGACCGACAGCTGCCAATAGTGTCTCGGTTATATGGCACGAAGTGCCACTGGTGCTGTTATGTCGTTTAATGGTGCCGATAAACTAAGGCCAATTGTCACCTCCAGTTGCCTTGGCCAAGGTCCATCAATTCTTCATTATATTACCACATTACCTACGCATCATTTTTTATACAAATAAGGAAGATTGGAAAATAAAAATCTTTGAAATATTCCAACCACCCTTCCAAAATTTTCTATTTTTCCCTACTAGTTTGTTCTCTTTAGCACAAGAAGCTAATGCTGTTCTTTCATTTTGACTTTTTGGCAGAAGTTTCGCCTTTCCTAATGGTTGTAAGCCATACTTTTTGGGGTAGCTTGTGACATTTTTTTATAGAACAAGTCTAAGCTCATTAGAGACTCAAATCATTCTAATATTTTTAGTGGTGCATATTTAAAAATTGTCAAGACCTTAGCAACTAATTGAGCACATGTGCAGTTCCATTGTGACGATGTCGTGTACAATAGATTTTGAAAGTCCACTTTATCTACTAACAATTTCAATAGTTTATCTTAGCTAACTTGTCCGAAATGTAAGAAGTCTTTCTTCTCTATATGCTTTTGACCAGCTAAGCACTTGTGTTTTCGATAAAGCATTCTTTTCGCAGGTTTTTGTATTATGGCATATCTATAGGTTGCAGATTTTTTTAACTTATCGCGTAGCTGCATTTTGACCTGCTCAAACAGCTCTCCCTTCGCAAACGATCCCCACCCTGCAAAAGCTCAAAGGCCAATGAACTGGGTCGGACCTAACATCTGACATCTCTCATCGACCACCAGACCCGAGTACTCCACCGCCGACCTTGTTGCTTGGATCAAAAAGTCTAAATTTTTTCTACCTACCCTTTCAGAGTTTTCTTCAGCAGGTCTTTGGTAACTAAATTACGTGGATATTTTTTATAATACTAAGTACATTTCTAGCATCTGGAGATAGATGCAGAGCACCATATTTGTATCTCTTGGTTTCAAACAAGTTCAAAATTTGTACACTGGCATTTAAAAATAATGTGGACAAATATGTTAGTTATAACACTCCATTATCTTAGCACTTCTCGTACACTTGGTACTTTTTCTAAAATATGTTTGGCTAAACAGAACCCATACGTCATACGTTGCTATAAGATAATTTCCATGTTTTTTAATAAAAGGACTGTAAGGAATACTCTCTTCACTTATTACAGTACAAAAAGTTTTTTTGGATTTCTGATAAGTTATGTTTTGCAACTAGAAATCAATTTTAAAGTTAGATATCATCCATTTATTGGATCGACGCAATGATACTACCGATCATAATCTCAATATCACTCAATATAACTGATATTAGAACTAGAGGAGTAATGTATATTGTGACGATAATATGGATGATTTTCCTAGTTTTACTGGATATGACGGAGAACGTTCTTGAAAGATTCTGAATTGGTGGAAAGGCTTTTCGTCCGCTTGTTTCTGTTATCAGCAGTTGGCTGCTCTATAAGGAAGTACATACATGCCAATTTCTACAGCTTTACTGCTATTTTTAACTTCTTAGACGCCACATTTTGCGATCTTCCCAATCGCTTTCCTCCAGATTTCTAGCTTTGATTACTGTTATAACCTTGTCTTTCCATCCTGTGGTTTTCCCTTTTTCCTCTTTTGCAATGAAACCCATTCGTATATTTTTTGAGAGTACCTTGTGTCAGGCATCCTTTTAAGGTGTCCTACCAGAGCAATTGTTTCTGCTCAATTACGTCGATTAGTGCTTCATGTATATCCATACATTTATTTAAACGAGATACTCTACAACTTTTTCTCCAGTAGTTTATGTCCATCGATTTTAATCTTTTTTCATATTTCTTATTTATCGTTCATACTTCCAAACTGTATGTGGACATGCTCTGTACAATTATTTTATATAACATTTTCTTTTTTTTTATCTTTTTATTTCATAAGATTGGATTAAGTAACTGAATTGTTTGAGTTCCCTGAGCTACTTTATTTAAGATATCTTTGTCCCGTATGCCTTTATTAGTTGTAGTGACACCCAAGTACTTAAACTAGAGTCTATTTCTGTATGGCTATCTCTGCTTTGACCACCTACTATTATGTATAGTTTTATCCAGGTTAATTTGTAAACCCCATTTGTTATAGTCATGTTATACTCACTGTTTTCTTCGTTGCCAACGGTAATAATCTGATCATTCTCAAAGAGTAATGTATACAAGATGTTATCTCCTATCGGTATCCCCATTTCTTGACACTTTTTGGTCCCATTTTGTGGTGCTTGTTGTATATATATTTTGTCTTTAAAACAGACAAATTCAGTAAAAGTCTATTACTCAATCCGGTTTGTTCGCCTATTTGTTCTAATTCTAATCTTGTTTTTATTGTACATCCGTATCCCTCTATAATTGTTGCAATCTTCTTTGTGTATTGAATTTATAAATGCCTCTATCCCTTCTGAAGGAATTTCTTCTCCCTGCAGACATTTATTGAATATATTTTTTAAAACCTCCAGTGCTACTGTAGGGGCGAATTTCACCACTTCTATTAAGGACCTTCAGGACCTGGCGACCTTCTGTTCTCATTCCCTGTAGTGTCTTTCTGATCTCTTCAACAGTTATTTCCTCATAGTATTCACCTGTAGTTGGTACTGTATATTCTTGTATTCTTCACTGTTTCCAGATAAAAGGATTTCATAATATTGGTCCCAGGTATCTACGGTAATTGGATGAAGCTTATTCCTTTCATTTGTTCAATTATTTAATCATACTCAATGCTTCATTCGACCATCTACTACCCACCAGCCGATCTACTTCGGCGCATTTATCCTGCCGTATTCCATTCTTTAACTTTGTGACTGCCTTTTTAACCTGCCTATTAGCCGCTGATTCTGTTTTCTGTCCTCTTCATCTTGGATCAAAAACCATTTTTCGTAGAGATGTTTCTTATCTATAAGGAAGTAATAGGGAATAAACCATCACTAGCAGCTTTTATAAAAGAATAGCCTAACTGTGCTGAAATGGAAAGCTGTTAATCTTCAAGTGGTGGTCCACCATTAAGCGCAGACATACCATTCTATCGACATTCTCCAGAGAAATCCCACCTATAGCAAGCAAAGCAAAAACAACAAGGTGCTGTTGTGTGTGCTGCCAAAGAAAAACAAAAGACAAAAAAGAGACTCCGGAAAGAAACAAATGTTTTTATAAATTATACTTTAAATGCTAATAATATTTATTTTACTCAACAAGTTTTTTACAACGAGTTTATATTTAATGTTGACAGGAATAAGTAAAATATTACATAATAAAAGCTACAGCTATATTTGAATAAATAAATATTTTTTCAAAATCATTGTCTGTTAAAAGGTCTAAATAGGAATAATGTCATTAAAAAGGGAGATTTTAAAGTATACAGATGAGTAATACATTATTTTTTACAAATAAGGAAAACTTGTTTAGTGTGGAAGGTGTTAGCCAGATTTGTATCAATTAGAGGTTTATCTGGAGCAATTGGGATTCAATACTTCAAATTTGATAAGACACCAATATAGCAGTTTTATGTTGTTTCGAACAATGTATAGTAAGTGCAACAAGTCCAAGCACTACCCTGTGGGACTACTGAGTTATTCGGGTAAAACGCTGTATGTTTGTTTTGATATTTAAGTAGAATTTTTAAGATCAGAAAATATTTATTGAGAAGAGATGTTCTAATCTTAAAATTAAAGAACGGTATTGTCCGTCTTCCATTGCTTACTATGTATGACTCGGTCGGGAGGTTTTCCCAGATTGGTAATCTAAATAAGGGAAAGTAGTCTCTCCTAAAGACTGAGTTGTATTGTAAGCTCTTTTCGGAAATTGTTTAAGAATTTTCCCGATGACGACGTTCCGCCCAGGAGCTTTAAATTAGAACTGTGGTTCTAACAAATATGGGATTGTCTGGAGACTAGAGTCTGACGACTTACCTAAGACGGTTCACAAAAATTTCAACCTTGTTCTAGTTACATTTGGCCCAGTACCTATTGTCTTTACGATAAGGTTTTATTTTTCGAATTGCCTTCCAAAATGAGCATTGCAGGTATTTTCTGTTGTCAAATTTCTTTGGTCATTCTTGTGAATGTTTTTGTAACTTTCGTTTGTATGCTATCTATTGTTTGGTATGTGAAAATTTGTCTTCCTTTCAGACGGAACTAGTCCCAGTTGTTATATTTATTGCCTGCTGTAACACATATAACAGATAATTCCTTTTCAAGAATATTAGTACCTATTGCATTTGTCTGAAACCCTTTTTTAGATGCTTTAAAATTCAAAAGTTATGATTAATTTTAGTTCTCACAAAAAACAAATTGAACTTTATATTTGTGGACACGTTAAGTATTAAGATAAATTGCTTGGATTTGCCTGGACCAATTTAGTTAATTTTATAGTAACTAACAATAAGTACAATAATAATAGCAATTCAATGAAGATTTCAATTAATATTCCAAATTAGAGTCTACAGCTGGAAGGCCTTTGTTCTTTGGACTCTTGGGCAGTTCCAACTTTTTTACTAAAACGTAATTAAAATATTACAGCACGAGTAGAAAAGTTCCTGGCCGCTAGAAGGCCAACAGTTTACAGCAGTGCTAAAATCAGCTGTTGTTAATTGAAGCGATGAACTACCAACGCCGGAATTGCACCCTCTAATTAAATAATTAGCAGCTGTCTGGTAGATAAATCCAAAAAAGCGCTAAGTGCCAACATCTACTGCTTAAAACAATTGCGGTTTTCTCGGTATTACTATTAGTTGCTGCATTTTTAAACTAGTAATTAAGCAAACGGAAATTAGAGGGCAACGGTCGTTAGTATTCGTTTTTTTGATTTAGTTCCGACCAAAGCAAGAGAACTGAGCCCATGAAATATTGGAAACAAGTACAGGGTATTTCAAAAAGAAACATCCAATTGAAAAAAATTTGTTAGAAAGAGGGAATTCTCGAGTTTCACGCGGTTGTCGAGCGCGCTTCGTTCATCTGCCACTTCAGTGTTTATCAAGATGGCGACTGGACAACAAAAATAATTTTGTGTTCTAAGTTTCGAAAACTGTTGGTATGTAATAACTGTTCAGCGTAATTTCTGGCGACAATGTGGTGTTGAAGCTCCTACCGCTGAGAGCATTAGGCGACGGTACAGACAATTCCAAAACACGAGTTATCGGTGTAAAGGGAAATTCAGTGGTCGTCCCCGTGTGTCATACGCATCCGGCTGAGTTTCACACATAGCACCCAAAAATCCACTCACCGATTCGACTGGAGCCTGAAAGTTCGATGGATCCTCCGTATGGTACCTAGAGATTCAGCTTTACATCCAAGGTCGTCGGATTTTTTTTTGTGGGGTTTTATAAAAAACTGCATTTATGTGCCTCCTCTTCTAACTACAGTGGTCGAACTGCAGAACCGCATAACAGCAGCCGTGGCAGCAGTGAGTCCAGATATGTTCGCAAAAGTTTGGGGCGAATTTGGCTACCGTATGGACCCTAAATGGGGTATATTAAGCAGCTATGACATGGTGTATAAAAAAACTTCGAAATTAGCCCTATAATATAAAATTAATCCTAAGTGTCTATGTTAATTATTTTTCATAATATAAACCTTTTAAATGGAATGATTATTTTTTAGCGGCCTGCATTTTAAAAGTATACAGGTAACTAACTGTTATTTGGTGTTTTAACTTAATTCTTTTTACCCTTTTTGTGGCCCTCTGTAAAAGATTTTTTTAGCTAAATAATAATTTATTTTCTACTTCACGTTTAAGTTTACATAGGTAGAGATTTTGTAATCGTGCTATTTTAAATTTGCATAATTTATACTTGTTTTAGACTTTACTCTCAGTGATCACCAAAATATATGACCCTTGCCAGTTCTGTTCAAGGTCTTTTTTTAATACAATTGTGCCATGTAAACACTGGAATTTGATTGTTTTTTTTCTATTTTGTGAGTAACATTTCTTTAAAAACCCATTAGCACAGTTACTGTTTATCATACATTCAAAAGCTTCTAGGAGATTTATGGAATCTAAGCAAATTTCGAAACTAAAATTTATTATTGCATTTTTCCATATAATACAAAAAATAAAATTCAAATAATAAATGTCTATATATTTAGTAATGGTACAAAATATAAGAAACATTGGACGTAGTTTCAAGGTTTAAAGTAATCATCTTGGGATCTCACACATTTCTTCGAACACGAGACTTCACTGAAACGATTGAATTTTTGTTTCCAAGCCTAGCTGTGGGCCTACGTTTTACATCCGATTATAACTTTTTTGGGGGAAATTTAGTTCATTTGTAGCAGTCTGAAGCAAGTTATTGGTAACTGTAGTGCGGTGTTTTTCTGCTTTGATGATTTTTGGAAACCCTAGCTCGGCTTGAAATTCTCGGACTATCACTCCCCGATCCATGTTTATTCCAGCCCATATACGTTCAACATTTTCCGTCTTCTGCTCATTGTTCGCCAGCCAAAACTTTTTACCGATTCCTGGCCACCTCTGAATTGTTTTCTCTGTGCAATTGCACTCATTCTTACGTTTTCTAAAGCCTCCTAAAGTGTGAACGAATGTTGTAGCTCTACCAACAAGTTTTGATGCAAATTTACTAGCCTCTCAGTAACTGCAAATGCGAAGATCACACGCCACACGTGCTCAGTCACTAACGTCTAACTTCTAACTCTGGTCGGCTCCTAGTTTATATCGTAATTAGGCTCTGTTTTTATTATATCAACATTGGATGGATAAACATTGTCTGTTCACCACCTGTATATATGTATACAATATACTACAAAGCAGTAACACTTTAAATTGGTTTATTATATGAGTTGTAAAACTGTAAATAATTTACTTTAATTTCTACTATACTATTATATAATAAATAAAAAGCACTGTCAGGATTCCTGTGAACGCATTGAAGCGCAAGCCACTAAAATAGTCTCTTAATTGGCAGATTCTGGAAGCGAATTGTGACGTTGGACGAGAAATTGGTCGTTTTGATCAATCACAATTGTCGGAAGACGGCAAGAAGGTCATGATTTGCGTTTGGTGGTACTTTATAGGAGTTTTGCATTTTGAATTTAGGCCGAATGGCTGCGCCATTAATGCCAACAGTTGGGCCGTATCTAGGACAAGTTGAAGAAGAAATACCCAACTTGTTTCAGCAAGACAACGTTACACCACACGCTGCCAATAAGAGGAGAAATTTGAAGAGTTGGGCGGCATTGAAGCTCTTTCGCTTAATGAAACACTTCTTGCGTGGTTGTCGATTGGAATTATTTGATGAAGTTGAAGAAGCGTGTCAAGAGTTCTTGGATTCAAAGCCGTCCGAGTGGTACTTCGACCAGATCCACGTGAACTTGCAGATTGATGGCAAAAGATCATAGAAAATGACGGCCCCTACTTGTTCACTTGCTGCATTCTATTTTATGTTTTAGTTCAAAATTCAGTACGACTTATCCTTAAAAACACAAAATTTTGACTTCAACTTGTAAGTTGGTGTCTTAAGACGTTCTTTTGCAGATTTGATGATGTTTTGGTATTTTTTCAGACAAAGTAGGCGAAAATCCAGTTTCAGCTTTATTTTAACGAAGTTCACGTTTCCTGAAACTCTTTATTATGCGATATATAGTACAATTCGTGGAGATAAATTTTCTCCTTTAAACAAATTCGCAATGCCTGTCCTACTTTTTTGTCCTACAAACTAATAAGCACGTTTAAGTGTATATTTAACTTGAAGAAGAATAATAAATAATTACTAAGTTAATTGTAATAATCAAAAAAAGCATTGTTTGAAACAAAAAATGCATCTACAGCGCTGTCTATTTAAAATAAAAACTGATTGTTTAACATCGGACAAATAAAACGTTTATAATGGCATAAATTTAACTATTGTATAAGTATAAAATGGAAAATTAACATTAAATTTTAAAGAACTAAACTTAAAATTAATTTAAGAAACCCAGAGGAGTTTAAAAAAAATTCAATAAAGTATCTGCACATTTACTTAAACATAACGATTAAATATTATATGCCATTTGCATTTACAACTAACTATAATATTTTAGCATTGTATAGCATAGATATTTAGAGCATAAATGCTATATCAAATGATATTGTCTCTTATTCTTCCGGTAGTTGTTTGCTTCTTTAGTTGAAATGTAGTAATTTTGGATAGTTTTAGGTAATGAATGTAAGCTGTTGGGGTTTATTAAAATTACCGACCTACTAATTACTCATAGATGACAACCCCCAACAAATAAAAGTGTGATTCCATGAGAAAGGTATGGTAATAAGGGAGTTCCAAGATTTCAGAATGGAGAGGTTGATGTAGCGAAAGTAGCTGAAGTTTTTGACCTTCAAAGGGCGGCTAAACAATTTTTATTCCAATCAGGAAGAGCGCGCAACCCCTCATAATGGATTCAAAAAATGCCAACAACTAAAAAAAATTACTCAAAGAGAAGTTCTTCTATCTAAACGTGAAAACTTCTCTGGACCTGGAGGTTGTAGCAAAGGCGTCTAAGTTAATGATTAAACAAAAACACTACACATCAAATGTATGAAATTTTTTCTTCGCGAAAAGAAAAAAGTAGGGCACTCCCTTATTTCTGTTTTTATAGAAGCTTTCCAGATAAAGTGCAAAAGAGTACGTTTCTTTCAGAAATTTCAACATAAAGTAAGTCAGGTTCGCCCTGTTTTAATTTCTGCCGCTGTATCTGCATCGTTACGCATTTGGAAAAATATTGTCAAATCCTGTTTAAGTTATCTAATCGCTTTGGGTTGGGCTATAAGTTGGTCTGGGCGTATTCGATTGCCTAAACTAATATTCTCAAAGAAAAAAATAACTGTATCAAAAGCAGAACTTGGATTATACGAATTTCGGATAATCCAATAATTCAGAAATTTAATTTCAGTGTGCAGCAACTATAAAATGAGAACCTTGATTATTTATTAATACAATTGCATTCTATATCTTGTTGATTGTGTTATAATATAAAATAAATCCTCTACAAGGTACCCCGCCTCCTTCAGCAACAATTCACCGGAATAGACACCCTTTACTCTAACATTTAAACAACTCCTTGAGTGAAATTAAAAAGGCCCAGTGCGGCCCTGTTGACAATCCATTGCCAGCCGTCAGGAGCCGGCAAAGAAATGACCTGTACGCTCATTATCAGATCGGGGGAAATATCTTCACACTTGGCCGCTCCCTTTCTGGGGCTGTCAATTGTCAGGCATGGCCTACTGTCTCGCCGAGGATCGCTCCCCAGCCTTCCTTCCTAGCGCGTCGGCAGACACTTTCCTCTAATTATATCGAGACAATGAAGCAGTGCGACGCCGCGGACAGCCTTGACCTTCAAGCGCGCTTTGTGAAGCTTCGCCGCGATCCTTATACCCCTATAAAGGTGTTCTCGCCGAAAGCTCACGTACAGAGTATGTCACTTAAGTTACAAAACTAAAAAATTTAATTTTAACAAACGCCTAACATAGAAATTAAACACACACGATCTGTGACCTTCTCAATCATATCACTATGTTTTTTGTAGTATCTTATACTTTATCTGAATAATATTCAATCCATCGTTAACAAAAAACTTTGCTATCTTTATTCAAACGACAGCGCAGCAAATTGAGCACCTTATCAGCATAATATGAGTTGAGATAACCTACAGCAGATTAACTTGTTTGTGCTACATTATGCAATTATGTTCACTGTTGTTCTCACTTTATTTTTTGCTGGCCCAGCTTTGGACGCAAAAATTTTCCTACAGCTACCAAGTTGTCTTTCAGTTTCTGTGGAGGGAGCGCTCTCTAAGAGATCACCAGCTTGCAGTGCTAACAATCCACCCGACAACTTGGACTTCCGTCAAACAACTCAGCAGAACTTCGTGAAAATAGCCAACAATATAATCGAGTCACAGCTGCGCAACCCTGAAGTCCGAAAACTGATGGACGGAAACAATCGTTTTGATCTACTTATAGAGGAAGCTACATTTCTCAGCATGTAGGCGTTTTTCGTGAAATTCCCTTTGCCCCTTCATAGAGATAACCTTCCCGCAACTACGACATATTGGAAACCAGTGCTGCAACCGCATTTCGTTCTGCCCTTTTCAGAAAGGTTGCGATTTTGGGAGCGTGTGATCAGTGTAGTTTATTCTGTATCTTTTAAATTCTTCAACGAATTCTCGTGTTTCTGTCTTAAGAAGCTATTATAATAAAGCATTCTGGAAGCGATTATCCTCACGTAAAGGACATTACTATTTGTAAACTTGGATCAAATATTTTATCCCGTAAGGCTTCTACTGCCTGTCTGTGATGCAAATTGGAGGGCAAATACATTTGAATTTCTTAAGATGAGTACAATTTTTCCTTACTCTCTAAGGGTAGCTTGCAAGTAAGTAAACTTTTCTTATGATCTAAAAGAGATTTTAAACAATGTCTCACAAGGTTTTGTCTACTTCTTCGCCTTGCGAAGCGAAATACACAAAGTACTTCTAAAGACATTCGCCGTGTTGTTGTATATAGTGTTGTGGGAATTTGAAGAAAATTTGCCCCAATACCCTAAAAACTCTATAACGCGCAAAAGGGTTTCGCAACAGGATATATTGAGTTAAGTTTTAACTTAGGACCCTTTTTATGTTACAGAATCTTCTTACAGAACACGGCAACATCGGGGTATTTATTACACAAGAATGTTTGCAATCTATTGAAGAATCTTTATATAACCAATTATCGGAGTACCACTGATAGGAGATCAACATCATAACATGAAGAGCCTGTCCCTCGAATATTCAAAGTTGAACAACAAATCTTGAAGGAAGTTGTTAACAATCCAAAGCTTGTTTTCCAAAATATTTTCTACCGGAATCTTAGGTTTGGTTTTCAGATTTTGTGTTATGGCGCCAGATCAACCGATGACGGGCTTGGAAAAAGCGGTGTGGTGTAGCGAATATGTTTTGAGGCATATTAATCAGAACCAGTGTACTCATGCACAAGGAATAAACAAATTCGGGTTTATTTATTGCAGTATCGGATAGAAATGGTTAAGGCAAAGTTATTTGAATCTCATTCTTTAATTTGCATTGACACAATTTTAGTATAAAAATGATGCCATGCACAACTCGTCGTAGATAATGTTCAATAGACTTTCCCATTTTTGGACTTGGTTCCATCGTTTCAAGGATAACTTCATTGTCGTAAAATGTTGCCTTATCAGTTGCGTCTCCAGCTTGACGGTAAATCTAGAGGACAATACAATCTCTCATATGACATTTAACCCCAATACATACTTCCAATATCCAGTATTGACAGTGAAGATAACTTAGAGTTAGTTGAGTGTCTATATAGAGTTAAGATTGCTAAGACGGATTACATCATCAGTGGATTCGCCCTCTTCAAAATATTTCTTATTTTTTAATCTTTGACAAATATCTGGAGCTCTGTTACGAAATAATACTGAATTTAAATGTATTCAAAATATTCCATTTCTATTTGGTTATGGAATTCTGAAGGAATCATCTATACAAATTAGCAAATATAAACAGTTTTGTGATGCTTACATAGAAGTTTATCACTTTCCATTGTTCAGATGATGTACATGTAGTTGTAATTCTTCTTCAGTATTAGCATCTAGCTCGATGTGAAGCCATTTGTCTCTTAAATCAGTTAGCCATGAAGATCAAAACTATCAATTTTTGCAACCTTTTAGCTAATTAGATGTTAACTTCTATTTTCGCTCAAATACGATACCAAGTAGCTGAAAGTAATGCTTTTAGAATTTCAGAACCGATGCCAGTGAGAAAACTAATGAATCACTTCAAGTATAAATTGATATCATGGGGAATTGAGTAAGTTGAGTGACGTCATCAGTTTGTTAATCAATCTGAAAAGTAGAAGTATAACTTTTGTTTTCAAAGCAATCAATGCGGTTTAGACTTCTTCGACGTTGCTACAAACACGAAGATAAACAATTGCAACATAAGCACATTTTGAGCTATCGGAGAACCCACGCACTTCACATATTGTTTGAAATCTTAAACCAATTTATTTTGAAATTAAAATAAAACTCGCGATCCTACCTTTACCGTGATTCAAGAAATAAGCAAAATCCCAATCATCACGCAGCATCTAAAGCTTCTTAATGAATATTTTGGCTATTATTGTAATTGAAAAGATCCAGCCGTAGGGATCATAAATACATACCATTAATGATAGCCTAGCTCACCGGCTAAGCGACGATGTTGGCTGAGTATGACAAACATGATACCCAAAAGGAGGGTAAGGAGTGGCGCCAACATCCAGCTACACAAATGTCAACCCCACCTGCACGTGGTACCCTCTACTAGAAAACGAACGGGGCTCTGACGACCCAGCATCGGGGGGTATATCCTGATACCAGTTGTCCCGAGGTAACGGGGCCCTCGTCGTCGGGCTAATCACCCATACGAGGTAACTAGATTCAGAGAACAATCACTAGCTTCGAACATGGACGGATGCATGAAAAGCGACCAAAGCGAGAACAACGGACTAGATTAGGAATATGGAATATAAGGGGGTTAAATGGAAAGGAGGTGGAGCTGATAGAGGAAATGATAAAATATAGGGTCAAAATACTAGGACTATCAGAAGTAAAGAAAAAAGGAAGTAAAGAAATAATGATGGACAAAGGGTACAAACTTATATACTCAGGTGTACCATTAGGAGCGAGAGCAAAAGAAGGGGTAGGTTTCCTAATAAGTAATGAACTAACTAACCAAATGACGGGCTGGGAAGGCATTAATTCACGAATAATCACGCTGGACATAACTGTGAATGAAGAAGTAACACTAATACAAATCTATGCACCTACAGAGGACGCAGATATACTAGAGAAAGAGATGTTCTACACAAGTTTACAACAAACATACGAGAAAGCTAAGGAAAGATCAAGACACGTTATCATCATGGAGGATTGGAACGGCAGAGTTGGGAACGACCCTAGAAGAGGAAATGGAGTATTGGGGAAGTTCTGTACAGACAGGATAATAAACGACAACGGCAACAGAATGATAGACTTTTGTATCACTAATAGGATGTTAATCGGAAATAGTTGGTTCAACCACAAGGACGTACATAAGATCACTTTCACAGCAGACAATCGAAATGCCAGGAGTACAATAGACTACTACACCTACACCCCAGAAACTAAATATGCTATATTAGATGTAAAAGCTATAAGAGGAGCGGAAATAAATTCCGACCACAAATTAGTCACAGTAGATACAAGATTCTATGCGAGTGTACCGAAACCACCAGAAAAGGAGTACCAGAGGATAAAGACGGAAGAACTAAGGACAGAACAGAAAAAAATAGAATACCAGCATAAAATCAACGAATTGTTAAGACAACATGAAAGAGAGGAAGAGCAAAGAGATCAATGGACGATAGACGAAAGATGGAGAGACTCAAAACCACAATAATAAAAGCAGCCATAGAGGTATGTGGGAAAAGAGAATTAGCCCAAAACAAAAAGAACAAAATGGTGGAATGAAGAGATAAAACAGAAAGTCAAAGAAAAGAAGAGGGCATGGAAGAAATATCTGCAGACGAAAAGAGAAGAAGACAGGCAAAGCTATATAACATTGAGGAACGAAACAAAGGAAATAGTTAAGGAAGCAAAGAATATAGCATGGGAGAACTTTGGAAAGGAAATTGAGGAGAAATTCCGAGATAACACTAATAACAAGAAAGAGTTTTGGACGACAGTTAAACAACTAAGGGGAAAATATGGCAAAACAACATGGTGTATAAAAGATAAAAACGGAGTCATGGTCACAGAAGAAAGCAAAATCCTAGATACATGGAGTGAATATTACAAAGATAAATTTAAGGCAGAAGGAATAGAACCTGGGAGGAGAAACATAAGGCAAGCCCCAGCAGAAATGGAGGGTGAACAAATAATAACCACAGAAGAAGTAATAGAAGCAATTAACAGACTGAAATTAGGAAAATCGGCCGGAAAAGACGAAATCAGCCCCGAGATGGTCAAATACGGAGGTGAAAAATTGGGAGAGTGGATTCAAAGAGTATGCCAACAAGCCTGGGATGAAGAAGTCATACCTAAAGAATGGGAGGAGAATATAATCGTCCCAATACACAAAAAGGGAAATACTAATGATTGTGATAACTACCGAGCCATCTGCCTGTCATCATGTATACAGAAGATATTCTCGAGAATAATTGAGACACGGATCAGAAGTTACGTGGACAATGAATTACAAGAGGAACAAGCGGCATTTCGGAAAAATAGACAAACACAAGATCACATATACACTATAAGAGCGGCAGCGGAAAAGAGATTAGAAGAAGGAAAACCTTTATACCTGGCATTTTTAGACATAAGTGCAGCCTTCGACAGTATACCAAAGAGGATTATATGGAAGGCCATGGAAGAGACAGGAGTACCCGACAAACTGACCAAAGTCACAAAAGCGTTATACAAAAAAGTAATAGGAACAGTCAGAATAAAGGGGAAGGAGTCGAAGAGCTTCAACATAGAAAAAGGAATCAAACAAGGAGACTCCCTTAGTCCTCTCCTATTCATTATAGTTATGGACCAAATTTTAAAGAAGGGTAGTAAACCTCCAAAGCCTGGTGTATGCAGACGATATTGTGCTACTGGCGGACACAGCCAGGAAATTACAAGCCGCAGTCAATAAGTGGAACAACAGTATACAAAATGCAGGAATGAAAATTTATGCAAAAAAAGCAAAATCATGAAAATTAGCAAACAAACAGGCAATGAGGATGAAGACATGAATATTAGATGTGGACAGAACACCCTAGAAGTAGTAAAACAATATGAGTACCTGGGAGTAATATTAAGCAATGATGGGACATTAGAACAGGAAATAAGAAACAGAACATCAAAAGCAGCAAAAGTATACTACCAGATAAACACAACACTGGTAAATAAAAAAGAATTGAGAAAAGAAACAAAGTTACACCTATACAAAACAGTATATGTACCAACACTGATATACGGAGCGGAAACTTGGCCCATGCAAGACAAACACAAAAGCAAAATCACTGCCGCAGAAATGAGGTATTTAAGGCGAATAATGGACAGGACCAGAAGAGACAGAGTGAGAAACATAATTACAAGAGAAGAGCTAAGTGTAGATCCGCTGATAGAAACCATACAAAATAGACAGCTGCAGTGGTATGGACATGTGGTACGTATGGACAGCAAGAGGCTCCCAAGGAGGATCATGGAAGCAAGAGGAGATGGGAAGAGAGGAAGGGGCAGGCCCAGAATGAAATGGATAGACAATATTAAAACTGTGGTACAGAAGAGGGGAAGTAACATCGAGGAAGTAAAGAGGATGGCGCTCAACAGAAAGGAGTACCAAAAATGGATCGAGGACCCGACACCGTAAGGTACAAGGGAAAGGACAAAGAAGAAGAAGAAGAAGAAGATACCCAAAAGCATCTTTATTACTGTCCTAATAGATATTCAGCATCCTAAAATTTATGAATTGTACTGTCATCTAAGTGTTTAGCAAGTCAGGTATGTTTGCCCATTTGGCAAGCAAAAAACGCCCGCCCTAAAGATGTTAATCAGCTGGATCTTTCAACAAATAGCTTGTCTTAAATCACATGCTCCATAAAAGCTCATAAAACTCATCATACGCAAGTTGCTAAAGTGTTCAGGTAGCCAGTCCTAGTGCACACGAAATACTCGTACCAGTCAAAACTCAATCACTCTATTATTAGAAAAATTGCATATCTTTACCATTAACACAAACTTTAATACTGCGGAATATCTTTATTAATTAGGAAATATATGTTACGGTGCTAAAAGCGGAGATACTAAAGATGACTAAGTTTATTTGCTTTTGAGATAGCGTAATGAGGAAGGTAGCAGGTGACTCGATGCATACCGTGTGACCTAAATTCTCATATTCATTCATAATTTTGTAATAAGCTCTATAGAAGCAAACGGTTGGGTGCACTTTATGATTGTCGCAGCAGATATCTGAGCAATCTGACTGTCTGAAAGTATATTGGCCTTTTTTATTTCTCTGGGTGACATCAGCACACAAACGTTTGTAAGCTTCTCCTCTTCTGTTGACGTTCGATTTACTTCTACTGGCTCCAGCTTCAGAATTGATGCTTTGGTTATACAAAGTAATTAGTCGTCAACGAGAAGGATTTAAGTCTGATATAATTTGACCTAATATTCTATATATACCAAACGTATAACATCTGCATAAACAATAACTTATAGAATATCTGGATAAAGAAGATTAGTAGTTGGAGTTAGAGTACCAACTTTGTGAGCACCAACAAGTCCTTCAGTAGCTTATTGGTCACATGAAGAGAAGGGTAAGACACCATGATCCAATGCCCATCCTATTTAACCTGATGCTAGAAAAGATAACAAAAGACAGCAGAACTACAACGAAAGAGACGATAATCAACCAATGCCAACAGTGTCTAAAATATGTCGGAAATCTAACTCCGATAATAAGATCAGCATCGAAACTGAAAAGCAATGATAAAGGGTGTAGAATACCAAGCTTGGACAAGAGGACTGCGCTTTAATTTCACAAAAACCAAGTTCATGAAGATAGAAAAAAGACCAACACGACGACTAGGACACTAACAATAAAATTAGAGAAGAGATGAGATTAAGAGAGAAAACGAACCATTTCTTGTGTTTAGGTGCATACACAACAGAACACGATGAAGAAAGTGCTGAAATCGAAGTAAGGTGAGAGGTGCGCGGGTGCGTTACATAGTATAATATCGTTAGAAGTGGTGTCACGTAGTGCTACATTGAGGATAAATAAGACAATGTTAAAACCTACAATTAATTATGCAAATGAAATTTGATGAATGTAAACAATTAATTCTGCATAACAAAGATCATAAAGACGAAAAGAATAATATGGGTAGGCCCCGATACAACTAATGAAGAGGTAACTAGAAGGCACAAGGAGAGCAGAACGATTCGAGAAGAAATTGTTAGCGGCTGTTGAAGAAGACCTAGAGAAGAAAGACATTTGAGAGTAGTGGACTCGAAGAAAATTGCTAAACAATGGGTCTAATAACTTGTTGACGCTCCATATATGTAGTACTAAAACTAAGTCGTGTCCTGAAAATACAAAGATAAGTTTAAACTTTTTAATTTCAAACAAAATATTGAAAAAATTAGGAGAAAGCCTAGAAAACAGCAAAGGAATCGGAATTGATTGAGAGGCAATTTTTGGGTGAAAGACTAATGGCTGTAAAAGCAATTAAGAAATAACAAATCATAATATCACCAGTCTCGAAAATCTACCACTATTTTATTACAGAACATGAAAAATCACAAACTTACGAATAACAAACTTGATTCAGGCTCTCCATAAAAAGAAGAAAATTAGATAAAATAGTAGCCTGACGAAAGCATTCATTCTATGGTATGTCATCTAGCTGAAAATTCTAACTTCAATGTAATACTGATACTGAAAAAGAAAAACCTGAGTACCATTACGGTAAATCTTTTTAACTTGTCACTCTAAACTCACTATCAGAGAAGCTGAAGACGTTTCAGTTCACATTTGATATGGATAAGGCTAGATGTAAATTAAATAACAGATTCTGAAGATAGCAATAGTGAGTTCAAGGCATGGTACCACTCAATAGGAATGCAATACTACATTATGTTCATTTGACTCAAAAAATTGACACAGAGAATTTCAACCGTTGAAATACCTCAAAACAAACTACATATAGGTCCTAATCCTTCAAGTGAGACAATCTCGAGACTATCGATGGCTTCGGGTAGCAAACACTCAGCAACACCCACCACTTCAAAAAATAGGGAAGTCTGCATTTTTATAAATAAAAAAACTTAGGTCAAAGAATGTCTACAGAAAAGGTTAGCCTGTTTTATGCTTAAGTGTTATATCTCTATGTAATTTTATTCTAGTCAGATTTGGTATTTTTCAAAAACTGCTAGGGAGTTTTTAAGCAACGGAATTTTTAAGTAAGTGGCTGTTACATCCAAGAAAAACCCATCGACTATTCCTCAGACGAGGAGAACTAAAAATTTTTAACATTATGCAAAGAAAAATGTTCTGGGCGAGCCAAAGAACACAAAGTCTGAAATCTTCTAAATCCACTAGAAATCTAGCTCTGATAAATTTGGTATAAGGAAGAGTTTAAAGAGCTATTTTATTGACGATGTGACATTTGCGAGCATATCCTTTTTAGGATTGTATCTGATGAAGTTTAATGCGTGTCCTTTCGTTTCACTGTTATAAGAAAATGTTGAATTCTGCCGCCCCAGCTAGAAAATTGTGACGTTAATGGACGCGATGTCAGATAGCAAGACTTAAAAGTGGTTCAAATGTTTCAAGCTCGACGACAAGAACCTGGACGATAAACCTCATTCTGGAAGATCGTCAATTGTTGATCAAGAAACCTTGGAAACAATCATCAGAGAAAACCCAGGATCAAACACACGCGGATTGTCCGGTGAGTTCGATCTGCCACACCAATCTGGCGACACCTTCGTGCACTAACTTTGAGAGCAAACACCCTCGGGTCATCCCACAGGAATTAAACACTCAAAAAGCTCGGAAGTGAGTCGATGCTTACTACCAACTTCTTTAAAATCCATAAGACAGTTCTAATGAGAGCCGAATCATTACCTGCGCAATCCATACACAGGGCATCAATGGCTCCAATCAGATCAGAAATGAACTGTCATTCGAAAGGATTGTTTTGAGAAGGTGATGCTGTGCGTTTGGTGGAACATTGAGGAATGTGCGTTGGGAATTTGTTCCGGATGGTCGGCCAGTAAATGAAGAGTTGTACGCGGAACAATTAGAACGGGTGCATACTATGGACGAGCTGGAAGAGGGCATTCTAGAATTTTTTTATTCAAAGAATCGCCACTGGCATCGTTGCGAAATTAAACACTTGGCTGAATGTTGGTCAAAAGTTAATGAAGTTGATGAAATATCTGTTGATGAATAAATCTAATTTACACACCAAAATGTCCGCTAAGGACTGCACTTTCGAACGATACATTACATCATTAATCATATATAAAAAATGATAGGAACTTTTGTTGCAACCCAGTAAATATAATACCACACTTTGCCCTTCTTACAGAAATTTCGAAATAAAAACAAAAATAAAATGAAAATTATAAGTAAATCAATAAATGAAATTGAAAACCAACCAGAACAAATAAGTAAAATAAGAAAATAACTGTTTTAAAAACAAAATAGTCTAGCTAATTAATTATCAAGACACCCTGTACCACGTTTCTGCATTAACAGGTGGTCCTTCTGTAGTGGCCAAAAGAAGCCAAAGAAGCCAGACTTTTCGAAACACCCTTGTATTTTATAAAATTTTATAATCAATTTTAGTTCAAATAATATAGAAAAATCTTTACGCAAAACCTCGTCATTTATGCCCTATTAGGCTGAATATACATCGAGAAAAACATATAAACACACCTTGTATATTATTTATAGGCATTTAATAGTCGATAGAGTAATTTTTTTCCAATAAACTCGTTATTGCACTAATTTTTATCGCCTGCAAAAATAGCTTGTTCTCACATTTGGCGGACACTCGCCCACCTGCATTTGCTTAGGCCCCGCAGCTGCTAATATCGGAAAATGTTCTGAACCAGAGGTTATCAAACTTTTTTCGAAACAGAGCGGCTAATGTTGCTTACATTTATTTTTCAACAAAGGTTCCATTAGGGGCGGCAAAATACCCGTTGACGGCGACTACAGTATCCTCATTGGACGATTTTGTATTAAGAAATAGAAAAAGAGATGAGGGATTAGTTCAGATCATAACTCGTTTAACTTAGCCTTTGCGGCGCTAGATTTGTTTTTGATGGATTGTCAATGATGAACAATAGGCGCCCCCTTCTCCAAGTAGTCAAGCAAAATAACTTTCTATGCAGGGCGTTGTTCACTGTTTTGTATGTTGCTTCGTGCCTGGTATTTAATGATAAATTCATGTTTCGTTTACCATAATGAATCATAGAAATTTGCTCTATCAAACTACCCTCGTATATGAGAAATAAAGAAATAAAATAAAAATCAGAAAAATGGCAACGCATGAAGAAAAATATAAACTTAACTTAAGACAAAAAGAAAATTTATTTGATGGACTGCAGACATTTGTAGGACCTCTGTATCAGTTTCGACTTTGGGTGCAGTTTTTACACGGATGTTTTTACTGTTCAAACAGGCCTAGCTAAACCCTTTGCTGGTGAAAGCCCGCCGATTTTCCGTCACTTGTGGTGCCGTCGGCGATCGGTTCGGAGCGAGTGCACTGTGCGTGACCGCGATGGTGAACTTTGGTGCCTTGTGACGGGACAGGGCGGACGATGTGGTGCTTGGTGTAGTGTCGTTGGGAAAGACATCGCGTTGGATTTTATGAAGAATTCTCCACAAGGTAAGTCCCTGGAAGACGACGCACCCGGGGCGACGAATGGTCAGTGCCTTTGAATTTCTGGTGTTGGGTAACATAATGAAGATTTTACTCTGATGAACTTTTCTATCTGTATATACCACTGCGATTATTCTTTGACGAACTTATCTTTTTACACTTGACAAAAAACCTTTAAGGTTATTAATTTAACGGTTTTGCACAAAAAATTATGTGCATTCAAGTGACGAAGTTTTATATTCTTGCACAGGAAAATATGCATAAAATATAAATTGATAACTTGTTTAATTTGTTTAAGTCTTTTCTAGGAATCAATCTCTGGCTTCCTCTCATGGGCGACAAATATTTTTTTAATTTGTTTTTTATTTCAGCTACCTCCTGGAGTATTACATCTTAGTACTTTTTACTTGCAGTATTAACTAAGAAGATTTTTCCCAATTTCTTCTAAAATTGTTTTTCTAAATTTTTATCAAAATTCCCACAGACTGCAATCTCTGTGTAATGCCCTTGTCCTTCCATTTTTGATCAGATATTTACATTAAAGTTAAGTGAAGTAAACAGCAGCTGCGTCATTACCTTGCGTGCGACCCCTGTGCAGGCCGGCTAATTTCAGGCCGGCTCCCGTATTTATTGCGCGCGCTCGCGTTTTGCTTGGCGTAAGCGTAGGCGTAATCGTTAAGGTGCAACCGCTAATTTACAACCATTGCATCAAGCTTCGCGTAATGAAGCGTGCGCGGCTATGCGAAATTGAATTGCTGCGAAGCGCATTGGCGAAAAATTGAGGGTTTGGTACGCTGCATGCAAATGCATGGGTGGCATTTTTAATTTGCATGCTCGGTTAAATTTTGGTGATGGCATCATTCTGTCACATCATGCTAATTATATTTCTCCAAACAGCATTACCTGATTGAACTTTTATTACTGAAACTCAAGTGTAACGAAAGGAAACATCGACAGAAATTAAAAAGAAGTGAACCACTTCTAATTAGAGATCAACACAAAATTGTTGGCCACATAATAAAAGCAAAATTCAATTTCTTTATACTTCTTAAACAATGGCGAATGTAAAAAGATGGGTAGGTAAACAAGATATTGCTTTTTCTGCATCTTACTAAATTATAAATGTTTTAGACAACTGGAATAATTTTGGTTAGTCAACAAGAAGAGTGTTCCGCAATTATTTAAGAAACACTTTGAGGAAGCAAATGATTGAATTTCCAAAAATTAATTTTTTTATATTCATGGTAACGTCGTTAGCGTACCAGCTGTCTACTAAAGCTCTTTTTATGGATTGAGTATAGATGCCAAGGTTAGTGTAATCTACCTACAACTTAATACTTTGGGTGATTCTAAAAGATCCTTACACTTTTACAAAATCATAATTTTATAATGCATTGCCAAGGTATTGACATGCTATGACGTGTATCTGAAATGTTCGGTGCCAGAAAACGAACAAAACAACTGACTTCTATTGATCTTTAAAGCTTTTGGAAACTGCCAACGAAGACCTTTTTAAGAATCCATTTCAGGACCACTGTCAGAAGTTCTTAGATGATCCCTCGGTTTTCTAATCAAACAGATATTAGTAATAAAGTCTATAGAAATGTTCATCCCCCACCATGTCTGGGATCCTGCTTATGGACGGCCGATCCAAAGGTGGCTCATCCTTAGTCGTTCTACCTGTAAGCACATTTGCTGCTCATTTTATAGCAGAACTTGATGTTCCCTCGTTGTTTCATTGTAGTGTGGCCTTGCCACTCATACAAACAACGGTCTCGTGTAATATCACGCTAGATGACGTTTTTTAAAATATCTCTGGATGAATCCATGTTACCATTGGAATATCGGAATATTCATATAACTTACTAGACCTTCCAGAAAATTAAAAAATTAAAATTGTGGCGTATCAATTGTTTTTCATGTAACCATATTAAAATACTTCACCTTGTCTGATAAAGACAATTTGTGTACGCGGAACTCAATGAATGGGTCCTACAGTATTTGTAATAAATTGGAATATTGCATTTTTTAAAGAATTTCAACGTTGCAAAAGTATGAAGATCTTTTAGAACTACCCTGTATCACCAGCGCTCACAAATACGTGATCTGACCACAAAGTTTGCGAACGCACCGCCATAAGGTTTGTGTAAAATTGTAAATTATTGAAAGCGAGTGATATACTTCTGCGCATTTTTAATTCGCTTAAATCACAAGCGCATTTACATTGCACATTGTACATGTCGCTCCAATATCGCTTCCATTATCTTGGCCGTTAGTCACTCTTGGAAGTAATTATTGTTCTGTGATGGTAAATCTACTTTGCATATTTAGAGCTCCTCCAAAGTATTTACTTCTCATTATTTCACATTTATTGACGTTTACTTTTGAATTTACTGGGAGATTGCGGAAATAAGTGGTGCTGAATCTTTCAATTTCTTCATCAACTGTAGGAATGGTTTTATTGCTTATATACCAAGGCGCATTTAGAATCATGCGTAGGATTTTAGACTGCAGTCGTTGTATAATTTTTGAATTTGAGGCCTTCGTGCAACCCCACAGCTGAATCCCATATGTCCAGATGGGTTTTATAATACATTTATATAGATGTATTTTATTTTCTATTTTCAATTGAGAATTACGACTGAGTAACCAATACATTTGTCGAATCTTGTTGTTTATGTGATTCTTTCTGGATATTAAGTGTGACCGCCATTTAAGTTTAGAGTCTAGTATTAGTCCTAGGTATTTGACCTCGTTTTGGACAGGCAACTGGGTATTGTTAATGGAGACATTTGGGCAGCCGATTTGTCTAGTTTTGAAATTTATTTGTGTTGACTTAGCGGCATTAACTGTGATACACCAAGAACTGAGCCATTCTTCAAGTTTGTCTAGATGAGTTTGGACACAATCGGCAGCTAGTTGAGGATCATTGTCAACTGACAGGATCGCAGTATCGTCTGCAAAAGTGGCAATGGTTGTGCTATCAGTAGTTGGTATGTCCGCCGCAAATACAAGGTACAAGAATGGTCCTATTACACTACCCTGTGGTACTCCTGATTCGATTGGGTGGATTGTGGAAACATCGTTATTAAATTTAGTTTGGAAAAAGCGATCGCTGTTTATTTTTGTAACTAAATTTTTGACTGCGACACTCAAATGATGTAGGTGTATTAGAAAAGTTTAAGGATAGTTTCTAAAATAGGTTTTCCTTTTTTGCAGGATAAAAGTAGATTACTCGAGCCACTTTAACGAATCAACTATTTAAATAGCAAAAGATCGAAAACTGTATCGATATGGAGAAGAAAACTACAAACCTCTTTAACATTTTGAGGATTTTCAGGAAATAAAATGAATTTATGCCGAGTATGTGGTTAAAAAAGTTTTAGATGTGCCAGGTTCACTGACACGATACGACAACTAAAGAACCAAAATTCCAAAGAAATCCAAATAAAGCAATCAAATGCCGTATTTGGGTTAAAATGTAAAAAAATAAGTCAAGTATGCTTTTTATTAATATTTTTGCATTTTTAATTCTTTGCGTATCTTAACAGGGATCTTCATGAAAATTATCATCGTGCACAACTGGAGGATGGCTAGCGGCAACCAATGCAGCAAGAATGAGAGATTGTCAGCAGATTCTTCCTAACAGTAGCGAATGTAAAGGTATTTGAACTGATTTTTATTTCTTTTAACTTTTTATGCAATAATTAATACTCTGAAATGTTGGCTACTGTTTCGATGGCGGTTAAATACGTTGTATATGGTAGGCTTCAGCTTCATTTTAAAGAGGATTTGATCGTCAAGACTCCTTACTTTAGATTTGCCGTGGTATTAGGTCTTCATCGAAATCTCTTCCTAATTATAGATTGATTCATCGAATATGCTACAAATTAAGACGGAAATGATTTTGCATTTCTGTCGTCTCTTGTTATGGGAGGGGCGGGGGCGGGGTGGGTATATAACGACTGAAATGGCTTCTCTAGTAGTCAGATGAACCTTAGGTATTTCAAATTATGTACCTGGCAGCAGATTATTGCCAAAGTTTAAATTTTAGAATTCAGGATCAGTTCAAAGGCAAAATGAATACATTGTAGTTTACTGATGAAATGTTTGTAACTTTTATGATAATTATATAATCCATATAATGTACACTAACGTAATGTAACTTTGTAACGTGTTTGCTAAGTACAGTTTTTTAATTTGTAAAACAATAAGATTTTCACAATAATAATGTTCACTAATTTGAATTTGACTTTTGTGTGTAATTTTTAAAAATAGAACAATGATGTTTATGTTCTAAATGATCTATAATATATAAATAACTGATAAAGGGTCCGGCAAAGAGGTGTGGTGTTTTTGAAAAAACCGTCGTGCGCGTGGGTTGAACAGAATGTTTTCGAAATAGTTGATATCTACTCATTAACGATTCTCAATTTCAGTAGCACCGGAGCCTTGGTCTGTAGCACATGATATGTTTGTCTACAACACCTTCATTGGTGCTCACACGGCGACGCTTTCGAAACCATTTAAATGTTGGTCGCCATGGTCACGTTGCAAAACGGGATACCGTTATGAAGTGGGTTAATGCTTTTCAAACAAGAAAATCTTTGAGACCGGGGACTGCACGGGTGGATGATCGAACTGTACGGCTCTGCAAAACATTGAAAGGCTGTGACAAGCGGTGAAAGCCAGCCCTCGTCGTTAGTACGTCATGCCCGACCTTTTCGGATGTCAGACAGGTCAGTACGCAGAATCTTGCACCGGGGCCCCCATTTACATCCCTACAAAATTATAGTTGTTCAAGAACTGTGGCAATACGATTTCGTGAGGCGACATAGGTTTGCAGAAACGATGTTGGGCTTGCTGGTAAACGATTTCGTTTTGATCATGTGTGACGAGGCCTACTTTTATTTATCACGGACGGCATACAAAATTTTCGATACTGGACACCCGAAAATCCGCATGAATTGCATCAACAATCTCTGCACTGCGAAGGAGTAAGTGTTTGGTGTAGCGTATCTGGAACCTCTTTCTTCTTCCTCTAAAAGTATGGGCTTACAATCCATAGTTTTTTTTTGTTGCTATGAAACTGATAAGGCAAGCACTACTATCATTAGTCTTATCATCTTTACTATGGCTGTCTATAGTTATAAAGTAAATCTCTTCCTTCCTAACCATTGCATTGTTATCCCCCATCGTTGTTAGCTGTATATCTTACTTGGTAGTTGGTCATGTAGTTTTTCTAAATCTTAGTAAAAACTATTTTTCTGTCTCTCCACCACATTTTCTATTGTCATGTGTATATTCACTACTACTCTGTTTTGATTCTCTCTAACTCTCTCTGACGCTTAAAATCGAATTACCTTGTTCTATAATTATAGAATAGTCGTCCACTTTTGCACTTATATTTTCTTTTGGTTTATTTTTTGTAGGACTAGTACATCTGTTCTACGCTCTCGACTCGGTCACTAATTTTTCATATTCTATGTAGCTCGAATTAACTCTGTTCTGTTACTATCTTTGCTTTGCCCTTTACTTTAAACTCTAACATTTCTGTTCTGCGTTTCTATGTTTGCCACCTTTTAGTTTTTAGCGGTTTTTATTAATCTTCTATCTCTGCGCCTCAAGTCTATGTATCGACTTCAAGAATAACTTTTTGCTAGGCTACTTTGATTTTCATATTCTTTCTTCTTTTTTCCCTGGATTTTCTTTATTTCTTCTTTGCGGCATTAAAGTTTACTTTTATTTTGCATCACCTTGAGTTTTTCATTGCCAATGCTTTCTCCCCACCTCTCTGTTTTATCTGATACACACTTTTTACCCTTGCTTCGACTTCAATATCTTTCTGCAGGAATTACTATACTCCTAATTCAACATCCGTATCATCAAAGACGAGTCATTTTACCACTCCTTTTTTAAGTATTCTCTTTAAATATGTTACTCCTTCTGTTAGTTTTGTTGCTATTTTTTAAAATACTCTTTCTGATTTTATCTGATTACGTTTAATTCGTCCTTCACATTACCAATCATAAACGTAATTTTTTCTATTCCTTCTTTCCCTACCGTATCTTCTTCGGCATGACTTTGGATGTTGGTTAGTGTCCTTGCAGGTTTTTTTGGGATTTGTAAAATATTTTCTGATAGTCTCATAGTTTTTGCCTTTTTCTCGTATTCGGTATCGAAACTTCCCTTCTTTGGTTGACTTTAGGTCGTTGGCATCGTTGAAATGAGTTTTGTAAATTAATAGATTAAAGTTTTTCTTATGAATATACTATTGTAAAAAATATACTTAGTTGGGTTAAAACAGTTTCTGATAGACAGAAATATTAAAGCGGCTTTTCCCCCTACATGGAGTCTCTTTGATTATTCTGAAAAAATACTTAATATTGTCGTCAGAAGTTTGTAAAATGTGCAAATTTTGAAGGATAATCTGAGTAAATATTAAAGAATGCATGCCTATTAACAAAGGTATAACTAGCAAAATGTAATTGTATAGAAATATAATTTAAAATGCATGCATTACATTGGAAATGCTGACTTTAAGACTTACATTGGTATTATTTTAATTGTACTCTTTGGTGATGCTGTATCTATTTTGAAAAAAGAATGGGAACTCGAATTTGGAGGAAAAATAAATTTTCCAGAGGAGATGCTTAATGAACTTTACTATGGTTTAAAGATAGTAAAAAATTGTGATTTAGTTGGAAAAATTAGTACTGCGGTTTAGGTTACGTTTTACCATTATAACCATAGCAAAGGCTCGCTGCCGTTGAAGATTAATTGTTCCTCGTAGAGGACTTCTGCGAAAGGAGAACTCAAACTTCTTCAACACAATTATAACGCTTTACTTCAGGATATTTTAAATATGAGGACTTTACTAAAAGAAAATTAGAATAAGAATTGGGGGTTTTAATCAAAAAATAATTTTTGGAATCCTTCGTTCGAAGACCACATAATTCAATATATAAGATAAATCTCTAAATAAATGCAGGGTGTAATTTCGAATTAGACTTCAATTGTGTCTATCAATGACAAAATTAGTATCACGGCTTCTACTACCAGAGCAGAGAGACGTAATGCTGGAATTGTGCGGTGCTACAAGTCAATTATGTTTCCTTAGCAGGTCGTGACCTAAATCTTGAAATTACGATTATCTTATGGAAACTAAAGCGTGTTTATCCTAAGTGATACCAAGCAATTTTCCACATTTAAAGAAACTGTTGTTTTTTTTTACTGAGAAGGTTCTATTCATGACAAAGCACTCCAAGACAATCAATTAATAATGAGTACTATCTCAATGCCTTTAGTTGGGTGAGAGGTATAATATGGCAAAAACAAAAACAGCTTCAGCACAACATTTATGCACCATGTCTTGTATCTGACAGCAGTTCCAACAAAGAAGCAGTGCTTTGAATGGCGTAGGTGATGCAAAATCACAAGGAGATTGCTTTAAAGGGGACTGGGACGTCATTGTCCTATATACAAGATGGACAACATATAATTGACTGATTTGTCTTTTAAATTTTTTTTCCTAAAATAAAACACGCTAATATTTTTAAGCCTAATTGGGTTCTTTGAATCACAATCTCCATCACCCTACAGACACGGGAGGTATCCTTTGAATGATTTTTTGAATGATTTCTTTGGGTTGCTCAATTGTATTATATTTGGTAGTATAAACCCCTTATCTTTAAGATACCCTTACAAAAAAAAGTTTCTAAGTCGAGCCGAATTTTGTACTGTGTTAAGTGCAACACTTTATTTAATATAGTCTGCAAAGATATTTGACGAATGCCCGTTTTTTAAGAGCGACACTTTGTCGAGCTCTTTCAATATTCTCTAATATACAAACTGTTCGAGCATGATCAGACCTTGGAATGTCTCTAACGCTACCAGTTTCTTCAAGCTTTTTCATCAGCTCACGAATTGTGTTAATATTGGGCACATCAATTGATGAATTATTTTGATAAAACCTTTGTACACTCTTGAATTGTATGTTCTTTGCATAACGTCCAAATCACAATTTTTGATTCATTCAGAATGGCGCGAATTTAAATCGGCCCACTGCATGTTGTCCAACCTATACAATGTTTTTGTGTCTTAAATCTTTTTCAATGTTCCTATTTTTAATCTTCTATTACTATATAGCCGGATATTTTTCAGTCAAACTTCGTATGCATTTAATGATAAAACGATTGTTCTTGTGCGTTAAAGTAATGGTCTGCAGAGTGAAGGATAATAATACTCGAGTTTTGTTTAATTTGTTTTAAATTAAAAAAGCTTTCTAAACATGATATTTGTTTAAGATTGTTAAAGTTATAACAAGAGTGGGAAAACGCTAGAAGACATTGAGAAAATTCTCGATAAATGGAAAAGAAAATGTAAACAATTATATTAGGATGCCACATGAAAATAAAATCATCGTGGACACCCAACAGAATGAACTAAGCTACGAGGGATCTGGAAATCCAGGAGTATAACAAAGACGATAAAAATCAAGATAATGAATGTATAACTTAGAATCGTGGACTATGGAAAAAGTAGATAACAAAAGATCAGTACTTTCAAACTGCGGTGCTGGAGAAGATTGTTAAGGATAAAATAGACAGCACCGCAACAATAACTCAGTCATATAAGAAATAGAAGTACCTCAGAGTCTGTTTATTACTGCACAAAAACGAATATTTAATTTTTTGGCCATGTTTTCCGTAAAACGGGATCATTTGGAAAAACTGACTGTACAAGGGAACATAGAAGGAAAAAGACCTAGAAGTAGTCCGCCAAGAAGAAATAAAATTAAAGAACTAACTGAAAACAATCTTGAAGAAAACATCAGATTGGCATAGGATAATGATGTGGAGAAACGTCATAAACCGTCATACCAAGTAAATAATTTGCACATTCGGATTCGAAGAATTACAAGAGAGATAGATCATAATTGTAGCTAAAATAAATTAGTTTTTTGTAGTTTTCAATTTTTGTATACGAGGCTTACCATGGGAATAGATGAACGAATTTTCTTAGTCAAATTTTAAATTGTTCAATAGAATATTACAAACTTCTAGCAGAAAAACGACGACATTGTTAACCCTTCCTTTCCTCTATTGTTTCGACCCTCCGCCTGGCGCCGCTGCAAAACCGCGAATTAATTCGCACTTAAGGCCGCCCCATGCCCATGCCCATAGCAGAGACGCGAGCTTATGAATATCTTAAGCGCTGTCTAACGGTAGTCGCATTAAAGTCAGCCGAAGTCGCTGCACAGCTAATTCGGTTGAAGTTCTTGGATTGTTGGGCAAACAAGTGCATTCGCACTCCATCCTGCCCCGGGCATCGATTCGACTGCGGGGCCGCCGACGTCTTCATCTTTATACCTGGCCCGGCGGCCGCCATTCATCCTCCCAAAACGGCCACTTCGCCGTGGACGATTTGGTCATCCCGGTCCGGACGGCTCCTTTGTCCTAGGCCGTTTGATTTGCCGCGGAATGCCTGCCTGCCTGCAGACGAGCGTGCCGGCTATTCGGAGATGGCAGGACAGAAATGTCGGCGCGTTTCCTGGACGTGTAAACCCATGTACCCATTTATTCACCCAGCTAACACAGCCAGAAGGGACGTTTTATGTGGTTGTTAAACGCGTACGCTGGGCATTAACCAACAATGGCCCCGCGGCCGAAGCGATACTTCACCCCTGAATGGCTGTACTGACAATGCTCTTGATCGATTTACAAAGCTTCATGGTAAGATTTACTGAAGCTCTGCGGTACTAATAATAAATCTTCCTGTTAATACCTCGATTTCCCAGATATTAGCAATATATTTTTAATTCTATTTTTTTTCTAAGTATTTGCATTCTGTTTCCTCTAACCGTATTTAAAGGTCTGTATAACCTTTTTTCATGTGGTTTAAAAAAAATTAAATCTATTGTACACTCCACAAATACAGTTTATCATAAGCTCACTTGGTATGTACACCCCAATGATTTTCCATAACCTTCGAAGAATCTATAGCACTCTAAAAATCAATACAATTAGATTCTTTGCAACTTAATCTTCTTATCTCTACTTCGTGCTAATCTGACTATGTAATTTTTTAATTATATTTATTAACAATCAGAATAGTAATACACATTCTATGGACTAATATGTTTAAAGCTTGTAGGGCCTTATGGTGACTTGATGAAGTTTGCTGGCACACCCTTAAAGTTCTATTCTATATATGTCCAGATTGGTTTGACGGTGGTCTTCTAAATCAAAAAGGGTATTTTAGACTTTCTCGCAATATATAAAATTTATGTGGCAATAAATTTATTATAACATTACATTTATTTAAGTTAGCTGCTACCAATGTATAATTTAATAAGGAGTTCTCGTTTTGTTTTCAAACAGCAAGGATGGGCTAATATTTAATTAGTAGTAAGAATTTCATGGTTTATCACTTTCTGTTGGGAGGAAATTGCACAAATTGCCATGTTCTTTCTAATCCTCGATGATTGCCAATTTACAATAAAATAATTATGGACACCCCAATCTCTTCCAGAGAAAAATGAATAGTTGTCTACCCGAAAATATTGAACTGTCGGCCTCACGTAGAGCTGGTAAGACCAAAGAACCAGTCAAAATTGAGTTATCACCTTCTTTCTATACGGTGTCAACGATAATAAAACGCTTGCTGAAGAAGGATGTTCCAGACCCCTTAATTCTTCAACATTGAAAATTACTCTAACAAGCAAAGATGACTAGAAGCCTAGCCAAGCATTACTTGACAAGCAAAAGAGAATTTTACGCATACTTCTCTTGGTTATCATAAAAAATGTCCTTCCTTCCTTAACCAAGAAAGATGTACAAGAAGAATTAGTAGCTTACGATTTACTGATAATTCAAATTACAAAACTTTTAAACAAAGACAAAACACCTCTGCTAGTGTGTGCAGTACTCCTTACAGCAAAGTACATAAAATTTAGCACTTAATAGTTATCGTTAAGCCACGAAAAACTAATAGTTAAACTCCTGAATGGCATAGATGTCAACGCATGGGACACACAAAAAACTATTGCAGATTGGAATCGAGATGCGCAAAATGTAAAGTTGCTTACTTATACGTCAACTGCAATAAATTGCTACAAAATATTTCAGTATGTACTAATTGAGGTGAAGACCACCCTGCTAATTATAGGAATACAAATATTTCTTAAAAGTAATAAGTCCATGCCTCAAATCAAACTACCCTGCCATTCAAAAAGAAAATTTTTAGCACTCATTTAAAACCTTTCTATCGTTTCTCTTAAACATAACCCAACTCTTTATTGAACAAATCAAACAATCCTTTTATTTTTAATAAACCATAGAAGCTACGTACAAAACCCATCAATTTGGCTTGGCTTTGAGGTCCAGTAAGATGTAGTAGCAACCTTGGACTTAAATTTCCGATGTTTGATGGAACAAAACTGCAAGCTAAAAATGCCAGATTTGAAGTAGATCTCCTATAGAGCATAAACGAAAGGACATTAGTCTATTATTTACAAGAAAATTGAAGATTTTTCGTCTCTTTAACTTTCTGCTTTTTAATTGTTAAGTTAATCATGTTATCCTTACATTTATTCATTATTTTGAGATTGAATGAGTTTTATACCCATGTACTGGAAGTGAGAAAAGGGAGCGGGGCAGATAGTGAAATTACTCTTTTACGTTGTTTAAATATAAAGTTTTCACATTTTCTACGGTATTTTATTAATTTGCGAGTTTGTGTTAAGATATTTTCTCTCAAAGCTTTGTGATGAACATGTGAATTGGGTGTTGAGTAGGAAAATAGAATGAGACCAAGTTGTTCTCTCGTCCATTTTTCTATTTCGCCGAGATGTTGCAGCAGTCTTAGTGTAGTATTCGCATCCGAATGCTTTGGCAACATCAACGTTTAGATTAGTAAGTCGGACATAAAGTTCAAGTATGATATTGGTCTACGACATCTGCTTTTACAAAACGTAATTCTGTTGCCCGTATTTTATTCTCAAGTGTCTTTCATTCATGCACAACCATGTGGAGTTTTCTTGGATTTGAGTGGAAGCCTATGGTGCCAAAAGACAGTCACGGAATAACTCTTTTTCCGGAATGTTTGATTTGTACCATATTTCTTGCAAACCCCAAACTGATGTTCTGAAATGAAAAGGTTTTCGATTACTTTCCACAGTTTTAAAGTAACAATTTTTTCAGGAGTTTACTAAGGCTAGAGAGCAAAATAATTGGCTTGTAGGACGTTAATTTATTGAATAATTTTCGAAGTTTTTGGATGAGAATAATTCGTCATAGAAGATGAGCATATGTAGCACTAAATTATATGTAAGTACTTCTCCGTTACCATCAATAAAGTCATAGCCTGTCACCAGGGTTTAAGTATCCTTTTACTGTATATTGTACTTCTTTCGCCGTAGATAATTGTGGTTGTGACAGTTGATGCGGAAGTTCAAGAACACTACTATTTTTTTAGATTTCTGTATGAGTAGCTTGAGAATTACTTCATCCAGATTTTATGTAAAAATGGTGGCCTTTCCAAGTCCATGATTTACCTCCTTTACGTATTGAAGGTGTTTTTTTTTTGCTTATGCTATATTACAATATTTTCCATAAACAATCATCAGTATCAACCGTGTAAATCAAAATCTCCAAACCCTCTTTGAACAAATTAATTTTTATGATTTTAATTATCCTCGTGTTTTGCGGTATTCGTATTCGTATTGGGAATTCTTCTTTAACAGTTTTCTTTATTATGCGACAGGTTTGATTGGGATTTTCAATGTGGCTTCTCATGCTGATTATTGAATTAACCTGATGAAACTATTTATCGTTAATTCTATATTTTATTTAATTTTTGTTCAACAATTTGATCATTCTGTTTCTATTTTCCCCTCTTATTTAATGGTGTAACGTTTTTGTGCCTATAAATACGGTTGCCATTGTTGGCATTACTGAAGTATGGTCGCAGATCTAAACTTGACTTTATTGCAAATTACACATTTTATTGTAAATAAACCTAGTACATCAGGCACTTTATTCTGTTGGTAGATGGTTAAAAATACCCCAACCTTTCAACCAATACCAGTCAATTCTAATTTCTTAATTGCAAATATTACAATAACCGACTCAAACATCAAAGCTAACTTATTGTCATAAATGGAAATGAAATGATGAAAACGACACCATTAGCAGGAAATTAAATGGCATAAATGTAAAAGAACAACAATCAAACGATAAGAATCAGGTTCACTAACAAATTTTCATTATTAGCAGAAATGCCTATAAATAATTCAATGACAAATTAAGCCCAAACAATAACTTTATTAATAAACAAGGATTAATTATACAAAATGATAGAAAACCTAACCCGCTGTAACAGAAACAGGCAAAGAACCTAGCCATTAATGTGCAAAATCTTTTCCAAATGAACTTATAAAGTATAAACATAAAGAATGAACGTACAAAAAAATTATCCCCAATAACAAAGAAATATACAAAACCCAATTTCTAAAAACATAATCGTCAACTTTTATCTTCAAATAAAATGCAAAAATAGTCTAATGCACAAGATGTCAGAGCTATAGCAGATCATATGCGTGTGTACCATTAGAAGAACTCCACAACACCAAATAATAGCAAAAAAACTGGAGATACTAAGACCAAATGCTCATAATAGGAAGGATCACATCCAGTCAGCTAAAAAAATGCTCGGTTTATGAAGAAATCTATTCACAAAAAATATCAAAGCAAGATTTATAATCCACCAACTCTTGATAAATTTAAAAACTAATTCAACCAACTCCTTCGCTAAAATAATAGTTTTAAATATGCTAGGGACCATCATGGATAGCTTTGTGAAACGCCAATGGACTGGAATACAGAGAATTAGAAATCTAAAATGATATAAATGTTTGACAAATGCCAACCATGTTACTGTGTTTGGCACACTGCACACCATGGTCGATGGTTCAGCAATAGTAATCCGCAATTGTACTTTCCATCATAAACAGAATATAACAGACTGATCGCAAGTCTCACTTGTCTCACCTATTTCTCCTAGAATTTAAAACGAATCCTACAACCGTTCTTTGAAAGTTTATTTATTGATTGCCTGATTCAAACTAAATTTCCGATTTATCGGACTTCCTTAACAAAGGGTCAAAACTCAGCGACCAATTAAAATATATTTAGAACGAGTATTTTTATACGCACCTAAAATCATCACCATAATGCAATTAGGAAAGTCTCCAATTAGATTAAGTAATGTTCCACTAATACACGATCAAGAAATTTATAGTTAAAACCAAAGAAGAAATGGAGAGTAGCTTTTGAACTTTTTTAACAGATATTTTTCAGGTGAATTCTAAGTACATCAGAAAATTGCAGAAGAAGTACAATGTCACTACAAATAAGCAGAATTCCGATTGACCAAAATTAAGAATGAATAATACATGCTAGCAGTTACAGGTCAAATTAAATCCATTAAGCCGTATAGTGTCCAAGTTGCTTAAGATGCCACTATTAAAATGTATCAAACACTCATTGTAAGCTACCTAACTAGTACGAGGGTAATCTCAAAAATAATGTCTCCAAGGCGCTGCGACTGTTGGCCACTCGTCCGTGTTTGCTGTTTTCCCCACTCTCAAACAATCCATTGTTCAGCTTGAGGGGACACTCAGTTTTGGCTCGAAAAGGACAACTTTTTGGATTCGATTATCAAGTGTGAAGAAACCTGGGCGTTCCGCTTCACACCTGAGACCAAACAGCAATTGCATGAGTGGCGGCATTCCTCTTGGCCCAAGCCGCGAAAATTCAAACGGACAGTCTGCCGGCAAAGTCTTGGCAACTGTTTTGGGATTGAAAGAGGGTATTGATGGTCGATTTCATGGCTCGTGGGCTCACAATAAACGCTGACAGATATTGTGAGACACTCAAAAAACTCAGACGGGTGATTCAGAACCGGAGAAGAAGGATGTTAAGCAGGACGTATGCCTCGACAACGTTCGCCTCCACGTCGCCCGTACGACCATCGCTCTCCTGCAACAGTTTGGATGGGACATAATCACCCACTTACCCTGTAGTCCGACATCTAGTGAATATCAATTGTTCTCTAAGTTAAAACAACATTTGATCGGAATGCTCTTCAGCTGGTATGACATAGGCATATAAAAACTGTTACAACGCCTACAAAAATACATCGACCAAAACGGCGATTATTAGAACATTAGAGGAATATTCAAGCTTTAAAATATCAATTATTAAAAATAAATTTCTTTTTCTATTTCTAAAATTAGGAGACCTTATTTTTGCGATTACCCTTGCATTTGGTTTTAGGCAGCAGCATTTAACAATCCGTCAATGACTTGGCTTAACAAATATGATTTTACCTTCTATTATATTTCAGCCTTATTATCAGAACTTTCTAAAGAAGCCGTCAAAACGAGAAAGTATACATATATAAAGTGATACAGATTCACTGCTCTAGTCGCTATGCAATACACTCTCAACTAACCTGGTAAAGTCGTCCTCAATCACGCATGCGCATTACGCTACATTGTGTCTGCATAAAATGTTTTAATTATATTAACATTAGCTCGATATTTTCGGGCAGACCACGTATGGCAAAGTAAACACTTCACGCGGATCTCAACATTAGATGTGGCCCAACTAATCAAATACTATGCCATTAACCACCAAACATCGCTGGAACTCCATCCAAACAAAGCTAATGTACTGTTGACAGAAGATCCCCATCTCGGGCGGCTTAAGAGAAAATTACCAAAAGATTGAACAAATCAAAAGCAAGATGGCTCCGACAGCAGACTTTCCTGTCAAGCTTAATGAATTTAATCTATTAGTTCATAGAATGGGTTTTCTGACGACCTTTTGAATGGTATATGTGTAAAAAAGAACTTTTTTTTTAAATAACGGCAGTAGTTATTACTGATTGCTAACCCAACCGATGAGTACAAATAATTTGCAAATTAAATAGCATAAGGGAAGATAAAATCTCACCGGAATTTTGCCGAAATATCAGATTCGTATTTAAAATTTTTCCTTTTGGGGAGTCCTAGAAAAAGCCAAACTTAGAGCTATAAACAAGTTGCGTAATATTAATAATTTTTATTATGAAATGCATGTTTTTGTTGTAACGCTATAGGTATAAAGACAATCACTGTTAGTGCAATCAAATTGTTTAAAATACCAAAAAATTTTTTTAAAAATTGCGGTAACAAAATTAATTCAGTAAAATTCTAAAATTTGTCGATTTTTTGCATAGCAAGTTCTGTTTAATTATATATATATATACAAAAAATTATGAGTGCTGCTGCTGCTGCTGTCACACAGGTCAAAGTTCAACTCTAACTATACTATTGCTGTCAATGATGTAGTGATTTGAGGGAAGTGCTAATAAAATAAACAAATGAGTCATTAATTATATATATAAAAAAAATTATGAGTGCTGCTGCTGCTGCTGCTGCTGTCACACAGGTCAAAGGTCAAATCGTTCGTGCCTTTCCGTGCCGACCCGAGCGCCTCCGAAGGACAAATTTCGGCCCGGCGACAGGCGCGACCGAGGTAATATACTTCCGGAATCGCAGGCGATGGAAAATTTTCGTTTGAGAGGGGGTAATAAAGCACTTATATATTAAAAAAAATTATGAGTGCTGTCGCACAGGTCAAAGGTCAAAGGTCAAAGTTCAACTCTAACTGGGTATACGTAAATGCGTTGTCATGGCAACGACGTACGTCAATTATGTCAAACAGAGCTTTTAATCGTGTTTTATTTATTTTAAAACTACTTGCGAAAGGGCTCAAGCATGCGGAGTGACAAGCTTCCGGGGGGGCGCTGCCAGACCTCGTACTAAAAAAAATTATTCTGCCTATAAAGACACATCATATATGATCCGAAATTTGTTGATTACGCACCATGTGGTAAACCGAGAAGATTGCGGCTTCTAAGCATTGTAGGTAGAGATATCTAAAGGGGATTCCCCTCGTTGGTTTTTAAAAAAGGAGATCGAAATTTTGGTTAGTACAACTTACTCTTGACAGTGTTTCAAATTGACTTTATTAAAAATGGCAGAATCATCACTATTTAGAAGAAACATACTAGTTCTTCAAAGAACAACTCTGTCAAAAGTATTCTGTCCAATATTATCATCTTTCAGAAACGCGTTGGGCATTACAGCTACCACCATACAATTTAGCTTTCAGTATACAACAAGGAAAGCCAATATCCTTTCCGATGTTACCTAAACTGCAAAATATGTCTAATATTCCTATGCGCATTGTTCACATGCATTATATAGTCCACGAAGTCATAGATAAAGGAAAACTTAAATCCGAACAAGGTAACAGGCTAAAACTTATTATTGGTAAAGCAATAAGGGAAGAAAGTTCCGAAATTATTCTTATCTACAAAGAGGGATAACCCCTCAGTCCACAGGCCAATTGGTCTGCTATGTAGCCTCAGTAAACTTCTGAATTATTGTTACTTAAAAAACTGTCGGCAATAATCGAAAACCTTCTTATTCCAGAACACAAGTTTGGATTTCGTAAAAACTATAGTACAAATCAAACGTTTGAGGAAAAGGATTATTGTGTGGCAGCCTCTCGGTATCGAGTCAGGCGTTTGATCGAGTATGGCACCAAGGACTCCCACTAAAACTCAAGATAGGTCTTCCGCAGCGTCGTATCTGAATTAAAAACACTTCAAAACTAAATACGGATAGAAGGTAACAGAATTAAGTTCCATAAAAGTAGCTGAGCTTCAAGAAAGCGCTCTTGGACCAACATTGTACTTGTTCATGTCTGACTTTCTAACTAACGTAAATATACGCATGGCAACATTTGCGATCTTACCAAAGCATTCGGATCTGAATATTGCAGTAAGCTTACTGCAACATCTCCACTAAATAGAAAAATTGATGAAATAGTGGCGCAGGAAAGTAAAACAAAACACGTTCCGCTCATTACACTTTCCAATGGAATGCATAATTTTAGAGAAAGAGTCTCAATATACACAAAAAGTGAAAAACTAATAAAATGAGGTTCTTTGGGGGGGGGGGGGTATAATTTATGAAATTGTAATTAAATCACGTAGAAGAATAATTCTATTATCCGCCTCTACATGAGTTTAAATCTTATTCAAACTTAAACTTCAAAAAGAGAAATACATGTAAAGATAAGGTGATTAAAGGGTAGGAAATAAAAAAGACTAAAAACTCTAATCTTTCTTGTAAGTAATAAACCAATGTTCTATCTTTCATGATTCTATTCAGTATTAGTTTACAATTTTATTTCGTCAATATTAGGTAACGCAAGTCATCACCAAAAGCCTTGTACTCTAAAGTGATTCGCCAAAACAATAACTATATTGTTGTATTTAAATATAAAAGACACTAAAAACGACGGTTTTATTTCTTTTGAAACAGCTTCAAAAATAAAAAAATTGTTTTCTGACTTATTCTCTAATGCGTTAGTTTGGAGAGATTTAAAGAGTTTAAGGAAGATCAGTAGTTATTTTCAAGGCAATTAGTCATGGATTTATCAGTGTCCAAGTTTTGAACTTGTGTTTGTAGGGTGCTTTGCCAAAAACGGACAACATTGAACAACTTTGTTTATGAAGTTTATGTAAAGCTGTATGCGAATAGACTACTGTGACTAACGAAAAGTTAGAGAGGGCTAATGAAGAACATTCTGTATCTAGGCGAAAGAGTTTAGATGGCACACGGCCTTTTTAGAGAGCCGAGAAGAAATGGAAAATCATCACCTTAAAAACAACTAAAATGTGAACAACTTTTGAAAATAATTGATAGTGAATTAAATGTCAACTAGTTTACTGCCTATCAAATTTTAATACAATTTGAGCATGAGCAAAATGTGAATTCCTATTTGCCGGACCTCAGTTCCTGTGATTTTTTATTTCTCTAGTTAAAAACCATTTCAAAAGGCACCATTTTGGTACTTTAGATAATTAATTAAGTTATTCCAGCAGAAGCCTTCCAGGACTGCTACTAACGACAGATAAAACGCCCCCGCTAGTGGGGGATAATTTTGGTTGGCTAAAAGGGTATAATTCATGGTTAGAAAATATCAGTCTCAGTATTTTTCCATCAAACCCCGTATAGCTTCTGTTCAGGCCTAGTAGGACTTTAAATCCAAATGACTGCTTGCTCAACTTCTTAGCGCGGGGTTTCGGAATTTGTCGAGGATCGCGACCGCGGCCGCAAATTGGCCTCAGAGGCATTTCCGCATTTCCGTATTTCTTGGGCATTACGTCAGCGCGTAGACGTTCATTCATTCTTCGTTGTTCGTGATTTCTGTTCCCACCAGGCGTGGCGCATTCTTCAGAACTCGCGTAATAGAACGGGGCCTAGATATTTCTGTTCAGATAGGACATCAAACAGAAACCAGCTGATCGGCGCAAACAATATTTTAAAATTAATAATTTAATCTACTCAAATTAACCACATGAAACTTTGTCTTGGAATCGATATAGTATGTAATAAGAATTTTGAGAAGCATAATAACAACCTTAATAGATTCCATTTGGATTTTAATTTGTATCGTGCGATGTTTCAAGTGCCCAAGAAACAATACCGACTTTAAATCGCTGCCCCGATTGTAATTCTATCCTAAAGAAAATCCTTTTAATGAGCACACTGTTGATGCAGATGCGAAGAATATGAAAACTTTTTTCGATTGCGTCAACGGTTTCAAAAGGTTGATCAAAAAGGAAGGGCTTGGACAAGAAGCAATCAGAAAAAGCCTGCGGTTTTGCAAAACATTTAGAAAACGCATTCCAACCTTACGAAAATCGGCAAGTGGGTCGGAAACCACAATTAGCAATAGACTATGGAGAATTTATTCAGTTAGTGACCCCCGAAGGAACTAATGAAAGATACCAAGACCAACATCAGTTTCAATAAAGCGCTCTGGTTTAGACCTAGCTAATGACAAGATATTAAAGAAAAATATATAATAGTTTTTTCATCAAGATAAACTTCTACTGACCAAACACAGTTATTGCTCAGATCGTATCTGTCTGAGGTATTCTTTCACGAAAAACAAGGTGTCATATGTATTGAACTTAAATCGATTAAAACAGGGGTATCACAAGGTAGTATATTAGGGCCATTTCTTTACCTGTTATACACTCGTAACTTATCCATACGAGATAAAGTTTCAATGACTAACTTCAAGGCCAATATTATCGTTATGACGATAACCAAGTATCTAGGAATGATATTGGATGCGAAACTCAGATTGGAAGAGCACGTAAAGAAAAGCTGTTCAAATTACAACTAAAATACAGTTATACTGGTTTGTCAGGACGAAATTTATTCTTTTTACCTAGAGCGAGTGAAAACAATCGCCATCGAAATCAAAAGATTTGCAGAAGCCTACGGGGAGAGACTACATAGTCATTCCAACAAGGAAGCTAATTAGCCCCTGGACAATAGTAACTTAGTATGGCGTTTTAAACCAATATGAACTTCTACTAGTTAAAATTTAAAAGTGCTATGTAACGTTTAAAAGAAGCTGAGTGCTGTGCGACAGTTTAAAATATTATAGAAAATAGTGGACAACTGTCTTTAATGATTGGGTAAAAATTATTTAATGGTTAATATCATTTGAGGCATTTGTATTACGTCTACTCTCTTGAGCTTCTTACATAGTTGCTTTGGTAAATTCGAGAACCCTCCCAGCCCAAGCATACCACTCTGCGCCGAGCAATTCTAAAAAGCTCCATTGAACCTGGCTCGGAGATATTATTTGCAGCGGTGGAATCAACTGCTACACTGTTTTCTCCTTAAGGTCATTCAAAACTGGGATTGTCATTGATACCCGTGAAATGGGCATGTTCCGCACCATCTTCAATACAAACGATCCCACCCACACACAATTTCTAATATCCTCTGTTTGAAATATCTCAGTGACTCATATCTCTTTCCTAGAGAGATGAAATACTTCACATGTTGAAACTAGTTGGGTTTATAATAGAGCCGTACGATCAGCAAACGGCGCAGACTATGAAATATTCTTTATTCTGCAACCTCAAAACTCTATCTTTTGAAATTGCTGCTGTTAGTCCATGCCTTACCCCCACGAAAATCTTGCGTCTTAAAAGAAACTGCGGGTGCACTGGCAAGGACATCAAACGACACTTGCTATACCTCCATCGATACCTAGAGCAAGAGAGGTCGACTCATACAAACGATTTTTGACAAGAATAAACCGCATACATTGTACACAGCCGACGTATTGGTGGAAAGGTACAAGAACAAATAGGCTGGGGACTTGCTTTACGTACAAAGAATATTTGTAGTTAAGATAGTAAGGGCGAACAATGCCGTAGCAACCAAAACGGTGTTAGTATTAAGACTCCATAGAGAAGACTTAATCTTGATTGAGTGAGATGGCATGCCCTTAACTGTGCTGTTACACGGGCGTATTGCAAACCAATGACGAAAGAGCGAGGGCTGCGTTCGTGGTCATGCGAAGGGAACAGAAGATTTACGATGAACAAACTAAGCTTGCGGACTGGAGAGAAATTTTCTAGTGCAAGCTAATAGCCATATGAGAGTGCCCAAGGTACAGAGCAATTATCCCAAAATATGCTATGATAACGAACAGCAAGTCGGAGCTACTTGCAGCATCAGGGCGCCGTCGGATTTGCAAGTCAAAGTTTCAAGCCTTGCAAAAACGCTGTTAGCCGAGATGAAGATCCAATTTCATTAGATCTAAACACTCGTCAAAACCTTGAGGAATGAGCGAACCAGCTGACCAAAGAAGTTATGACAGGAATAGAACGGCTGATTTTCGAGATAGTGCAATCGGGCTAGTAAAAAACCGATTGCAAACTAAGGCGAGAGCAAGATGAAAGCTGAGATGCTAGCAAAAGAAAAGGGGCGACACGTGTGGAAATTATTTAACAAATATACAAAGTGCAACTTGTCATTGGGTATGGCAATCTTCTGGTCGCTGGCCTACAAAGCGAAGGCAGAGACCAGGGGCAGAGCGAAGGGGTTATTACCAGGAGCGGATTAAGATGGTTACAAACGCGGAAGAAATTAGTAATGTGTGCGAATGGTGGATAGTTTTTGCAAATGTAATGGAAACGTGGAAATTGGAAAAATAGGTCCCGGTGCGAGGTACAAACTCTAGATCATAGACTTTAGAGATAGAAACTGCAGCGTAAGCTGTAAATTGTAATATCTTGATCGTTACTTAAAATTAAACTTTTTTGCCATCACCATGTTTGTTCATTCGATCATTAACCTTGCCCATTTGCTAAAATCTTTAGTGTTTGTTTTAACGTAAAATGTAAGCCCCTTAATGAGTATTACATTTTTTTATTTTAATCTTGTTAGGTAAAGGACATACGTCCTGAAAAGTATTAATTTTAGAATTATGCTTTTGATCTAAATGAATATCTTAAGATATTCTAAAAAATCTTTAATTGATTCTTTAGAAACTATGAGTACTTCTTGATTCAGTGTCACGTCCTCAACAACAAATGTGCGTTTTGTCATTACCATTCTTTGGACAGACTAGCAGGACAAATTCAATTTCCAACACTGTTTCTCAGCACCAACAAATGGCACTCCAATGGAAAGATTATCTATGTTCTTCAAGACTTCTTTCGGAAAACCATCTTCAAATCTCGTGAAGCAAAAGCTTCAAAGTTTCTAGTAGTGACCGTTATATTGGAGGGGTTGTACTGTAAAATAAAATAGCAGCCTAAAGTATTCTAGAGCTTGAATGTATCCATATCAAATTGGTGATGGTAGAACCAATTTTTATTACTGATTTTTTTAGTACTTTCAAGACAGACCTTAGCTTTATTGGTTTAAACAATTTCTTCCAATTAAATTTTTTTTCCTCTTGGCTGAACAGGTATTCCTTGTATTGTTTTGGTTAACTGTGTATATGTTATTATTATAACATGGCCGTTTTACTGCAATTTGGAAAAGGAGCAATTAACGTTTTTGTAACATTTTGTAACATTTTTGTAACATTTTTGAAGAAAACACTAACAACTATTAAACAATACAAATTACACAGCTACCAGCAACTTTTCAAATGTTCATAACCATATCTTATCAAATTTCTAGAGTAGCAAAAAACTAGTAACATTTACCCTCTCCAAGGCATGTGAAACTATCAACCATAAACCTACTCCCTTGTAAATATCTAGTGTAGTCTTGTATCAAGTCATAAACTATCTTCATAATAATTCACAATTAGTTCGTGTTAAGTTGTTTTTTTTTTAATTTATTTACCTACCTAGTAAGTGTGCCACAGGGATTTCAACTGGAGCCTTTGATATTTTAATTTTTCATTAAGAGTGACTTTAGCAAAAAGAAGTTCTTTATGCTTGTTGGACATATAAAAATAAATACTTTTCAGACCATCTTAATTAAAATTTGATAGTTTATTACTTTCGTGAGGATTGTGTTTTTATAATGTTACTATAGATTTGTTTTGACTTAGAGTTGCAGGGAAGGTATTTCAACTCAGTAAAGTAAAGCGTTAGTGCTAAAGCGAAAATTTCGACGCACTTTTTCTGATATTAGTAAGCAAACGCACCAAATCTGTACTAACCGGTCATCGCAACTGCAGTGCATGATGGTGTTCACCCTCCAGTTGAAGAGACCGTACTTGGTCTCGAAGCCGCCGATCCAGAACGGGCAAGCGGTGTCGTGCACCCTGCAGCATTTGTCTGTCCTGGAGAAGCCGCCCAGGTGGGTGTACTTCTTGGCGGAGTACCCCTTGCCGCACCACTCGGTGCCGGGGATCTGCAGCAGGTCCGCGATGCCCCGTTTCGTTCTGCGCCCCAAAAACCCTTAGCTCGCGGCATCCGCGGTCGCGCCCGCACCGTCTTGTGCCTGTACTTCCCGACCCTCCCCTGTACGAGCCGCCGCGACAGCAGGACACTGGAAGACAAAACAATATCCTTCCTCCTCCCGCGGCACGTCAGTCATTCCGCCCGAACGCGCTCGTCGGTCTATTTTAAAGGACCTTATTTTTGCTTTTAATTAAAAAGTATGGCTGTCATTCCGGCGTGCCGCGCCGTGAAATTATCTGGCTGGCGCGAATTTTAGCTCTCAAATCCCGGCCGCCAATAAATCACGCGCTTTGTTTGAAGCAGGTAAAAATCAATGAAACGCTTTACGGGCGCCCAGCCCGACTTTGCTAGCCGGGCTGCTGGTAATGGGTTAGAATATATGTACAAAGGTTGCCAAAGGCGCTGTTAGTCGCAGCACGCTAATGCGAAACTCAATAGTCCTACCTGTTGTCGCACCAGCAGTGCGAGAGGGTGAACGGTTTGGGATTGTAATAGTTGTATTTGGCGGTGAAGCCGTGAATGTTCATCTTGCAATGGTCATGTTTGCGGCAACACTTGTCTGTCATCGACATCCCCCCGAGCTCTGTATAGGACTTTGCGATGTGGTTGTAGCCGCACCACAAGGTACCCGGCACTATAAGGTAGTCGGTTAAGGAGCGCGGCTTCCTGGTCCTACAGGGAAACAGTAGAGGGTCTTCAGCTGTATTAACAACACATTTTGCACAAAGAATGCAGACAATACTCCACATACAACTGCCTTCGGAAGAGTCAACCCGATCAGTTGCTTGACGAATGCAAAAAGTATGACATTCCATTTTTCGTCGTTACATTTTTACCATACCATCGCATTGCAAGGAAAATACCATCGACCATCTCAATTATTGGATTATTACCCTCCTCCACCAAATACTCACATTATAAACGTGTGCATTGATGACATCAAACATTTTGCATTCACCAGTTGTACAACAAACACAACATATTACAAAACATGTAATAAATAAAGAAGTTAACTATAAAGACGCAGAAAATGAATCTATACTATATACAATACTATTAAAGACTAGCTAAAAGACAATTGACGATAGATAAGTACAGTATGGAAATTTGCATATACAAAATTGTAAAAAAAATAAATTATAATAATACACAATAAAAAAACATAAAAAAGACAGCTAGAGTTGTGCAATTGTGAGAAAAGTAGAGAATTTATATAAAAAAAATAAAAGTAGAAAATATCAAAGGTATGACTCAAAAAACGGATCAAAACTGGAAATCTAAGAAAGAAATATGCAAGGAGGATTAAAAAACATTTTCACATTTTATTTAGTGAAAATACTCAAAATACTTTTATGCGAGCTTAAAGTACCTTTAAACTGTTTCCGAAACCAAATAATGTTAGTCTCAAAATACCCGGTAACAAAAAATTAGTTTTATCAACTACATACAAGGTCATACGTCGCTGTTTTTGGTAACTTCTCATTTAAAGTGCTCCATTTTCTTATGCAACCCTTGTACGTATATTTCTTTCGGTTCATTTTGTGCGAACGGTGCAGCAAATTTAAATTTTGTTGCAGTCGTGCTATGTGAAGAGCAAAAGAAAGGACAGGAGAAGAGTACGAAAGTAACGACGCTCAGTAAGACTCGATAAGAGCAGAAACCTCTTATCCAAATGACCACCACCCCTAGGAGCGCCTATGGGAAGTTTGCAGGCACAAGACGGTACATCGACGCCACCACAGCAAATAGAAACGAAGAGATCTCTTACCTCGCGTGCCCAAACTTCATCCTGCTCTTCTTGCTCCTCCGCTCCTTCAGCGCCTTCTTCATGGCCCTGTGGCTCTTCTTGCACTTCTCCTTGAGCTTCTCGTAGTCCAGCCATTTCCTGACGGCGCGCGGGGGGAGCTTGTCGTTTAATACGGTTACGGTAACGTTTGAGGTAGCTGACAGGTCGTCGAGGTCTGCTTGGAACTTCGCTAGGAACTTGTGGACCTGGTCTCTCTCGTGGAGGTACTCGCAGTCTCTGATGCCGTGCTCGTCGTAGATCACCTGGATGAAGTGCTTGCCGTCGGTCAACTGCCGCAGGGTGATAGCTTTGGAGGATCTGCAAGGAGAAATATGACCAAAATTAAATGAAGACGAAAAAGGTACCCAAAGGTTGTACTTTAAAATTCCAAACTACCAAATCTATCACTAAGCACTAATTTTCCTGATAAAACTTTTTCAGATACCTAATTATGAGGCAAATCAAACAAAAAACTTCAAAAAAATCTTCCGCATATTGGAACCTAATTTAATTACTAGAGAATTTCAACAGAAAAATGCCTTCTCAGGACCCCGACTAATTTCTACTAAAAGTATAGAATTATATGTCATTGAGCCTATAAACGAGGACCTTAATATAGTAGCCACCGGACTTTTTTTGTCTTCAATGGGATATTAAATTTAATGATTTCTTTGGTAACTCTATTATATTATTTAAACAAACTGGAGTAGTACCCATTCCCAAGTCGGACAAATATCCTAATTGTGCATCATCTTAACTCTCTATAAGTTTATTTTCAATTACTCCAAAGCTGTAGAAGCTAATGTTACAAAAACCCGACCCTAATTTTTAATGCCTCTTATTCAATAAGGAGTACCTCAAGTAAACGTCTTGGGACCTTTCCTCTATAAATTCTACACCTTCGACCTATCAACAACACCACGCATAACTAGAGAAACCATGGCATCACTTCACGTATAAAACAGCCTCGGTCAACTCCAAGACTGATTAAAAAAAATAAATAAAAATCAGTAGAAAAATATCAACTAGCGTGATTTACTTGCAACACTAAGAGCAGAATCTACTAAACCAGTTTATATATAATCAAAAAATAAACAACTCGAGCTAAAAATCTGAACTGGCTAATTGGACGAAAATCCTATATTTCTCTTATTACCTCACTAGTGTGGATCTTCCTCCAAGATCTCAAAATATTAAGTTTAAAAAAAATATCAGCTTTTCCATTTTCCTTTACTTGGACTTGTTTATATCTTTTTTGTACTCTTCTTTTATTTTCGTATTTCTTATTAGTTTGTCTCTTATGTATTTCGTTAGGGCCGGCGAGTGACAATGTAGTTTTTCCCGAGAATGGCCACTTCTTACTCACACGGTACACGTTTTATCTTTTAATACTTATGTTTGTAAGTGTTCTTAATATCATCTGACTTAATCATTTTGGAGTATCCGACTCATTTTCTATGAGATAGCGACTATCAAGTTGTTTTTTCATCTTTTTTTGCTTACTTTTATGATGTAAGGTGCTTATTTGTCTACTGTTTTCAGTCGGTGTTGTAAAGTTAAATCTAATAACATAATGTGTGCTAAAACTTTCATTTTAGACATATTGTTAAAGTAAAATTTAAATTTAAGTGCCCTGGTAGGTAATAAGTCATTTATACACAAATTTGCAAGCAATACAGCAATATTGGGAATATGATAAGGCACTGTGGGATGTTTTATTGCATTTCGCTATTCACTTCGGCCTTGTAGTAAGGTGGTAAGCAAAAGTATGGATTTTCCAATCAAATTAGTTACTTGATCAATCCTTCTAACTGGCTCCTTGGATTACTAACCTTTCTATATTTCCATGTTTTCTCATTATATGTCTGAGTCATCTGAGCATTTTCAACGGTATCTTAATCAAAACTCGTCGTGTATATGTACCAGCAATGCTGATACAAATGTGTTCTTGTCCTGCAAATGCAGATTAGCATGATGAGAGCGCCTATTCAAATAATGACAAGGCTTTAACACACGGCCTGCGAAGTGGGAGGTTAAGGATTTTGCCCTCTCCACCCGGTTCAAATTGAATAAAACCCGAGCCCGTCGAGTAATCTTTGAGTTCGTTCCGGAAAAATTGGTGTTGACTGATTAGGCCTTAGGCTGAGAGAATTTGGTCTCTTTTATCTCAAAAATCAGACGACGTCATTCCCACTCAAGTGTAAGTAGTTTGCTGTACAGTAACCCAGTAATTAAAGTGTTACCTATCGGCTCAACTTTTGATTACACTTACGCGACCCTATCTCAACAGCACACACTTTAAACACAAAATAATCCTCGAATAATATAAGGATGGCAAGGAACCGTAGTTAAATAGCAAACAAAACCTTAAATGCTTATTCAGAAAATCATAAAAATAAACATAAAAGAGTTTGGAATAAAAAAAGATGCACTTAATCAATTAAGTGGAAAACAATAAAAGCACAATTTTATTGTGAAGGAATAAATAATTAAGCAACAAAAATAAAGCAATCCAGAAAAACGGGGGGAGGGGGTGGGGTTACCAGCCATGAGTAATCATTCATCATATATGGTAGACGGCCTTTAAATTTAAAACCCAAAAGGTCGACTAAAGAAGAAACCCATCAGTTGCACAGAAAAATAACAGGAAAGGAAATCCTTTTTATCTGCAAATATTCCCCATTCCTCTTTGCCCTTTGCTATTTTCTTTTCTTCATGCCGGGTCAACCCTCTCTTTTCTTTCACTTTATGCCATGTCTTTCTTGGTTTACCTCTTGTTTCTTTTTCAACTGCCCGTGCTTCCAATACCTTATTTTATTATCTTTTCTCTATCATTCTTATTACGTCCAAACCATTTTATTTCTTTTTTTACCCTTTCATTACGAATTTATCCTTTTTTATAACGCGTTTGATGCCTCTTTGGCATTTCATTGCCATAGTCTGTATTTGTAATTTAATTTGTTTCGATGAAACCCAACTTTCGCTTCCGTATGTCAGAATTAGTTTGCATATTGTATTATGAACTGTTATTTTTAATTTCTTGAATATTTTCTTTGCTCATATAAAGGTGCTTAGAGATATCGTTTGTTGCAGCGTCGTTCCTTCTTCGTTTCTGTGTATCTTCAGTTCTAAGTATTTGAATATCTTTACTTTTAAAACTATAAAATAATTTCCGCATTTCCATTTCTTCACAAAACTCTTCTACTGACTCTTGTTTTGCTTTTTTCACTATTTTTAACTTTTAAATTTTCTCCTTTATATCTGTTGTAGCCTTTTCTTTCTCTTATCCAGGTGTGTTTTCCATTTCTGCTTTTTTAATTTTATTTCCCTTTTTTATTTTACCATTTGTTCTTTTATGCTTTTATATAGTCTTCTCTTTTGCTATATTTATTAGTGTGTCTTTAGTTTGTCTTCAGAGATTTTCCAGGGTTGTGTCTTCTCTTATTTCGTTTATTTCTAACTTCATTTTTATTTGTATAATTTGACTCTTTTCCTCTTGTATTGTTTCTTTTGTCTTGTAGTATGTTCTTACTTTTTTTGCTGGTAGTCTTTACGCGTTTTTAACTATTTTTGATGTTACCAAAAAATCCGAGTACATTTCTGAACTCTTTTACTTTTTTTCTGTAGTGGTTGTTAACTATTACATCAATTATTGATTTTCTCTCTATGCTTTTAATTCGTTTGGTGTATTTATACATTTCTTTATATTAAAAAATGTATTCGTTATTATTGAGTTGTTCAAAGAAAATATAGAGTAATAAATATAAATCAGTGAGCTTTGTAGAGTATTAAATAGTTCACATTTCATGAACAGAAACAAAGATTCATATACAATTAGGAAACGGGAGAAACAGTTGAAAAGAGTATTTCAAAAAAATCATAAGTATCGTAAAAAAAAGATACACAGACTCACAGATACATTGTTAATTATGTGATCAGTATTGTTGTTTTCCTTTTATTTAAGTTTCATAATGTTCTTTTTGATCACAAGAGTGGCCGCGCGGTTGAGGCGCGTGACTGCGGTGCGGACGGACGGATGGACCCGGGTTCATTTTCAGCCACTAAAAATAATTGAGTACCTACGTTCATTTTGAACAAAGCGTAATAATGCGTTTGTTTAGGGCGCGGTGCTTGCCATATTACGTTATATCAAAGATGATGCGCGAAGGTGAACATATGAGAGCCTTAACCTGTCAGTTCGCAAGCCGTGCTTCCACACGGGCCGTTTGGGCCTCACCATTAATGTTCTTTTTAAAAAATCCTTCCTTTCTACAAGTCAAAGCTTTCATACGACAGATAATCTTATTCTTCTCCACATATCAGTGTCCTCTTATGCAACCTCAAACAAGTAATGGATCTCCACACTCATCTCCCCGACAAAGCAAAAGGCCGACATCGCCAAACATTCGTTGTTATGAAACGAATCGAGTAGTAATTGAAAAACAAACGAAAATCCATTACAAGCAGTGCTCTAAGCCCGCCTAAGCACCAACTGTCGATTCGCATTAGCATCGGCACTGGGAGCGCTTAGCGCGGGTTAGGCGAGTTTGCGGTGTCACCAGATGGAACAAACGTGTCGGGTGAGCTCTCGGCGCCGATAAAACTCTCAAGAAGACCGCGCGTGCAGCGAGGACGCCGAAATCGGATCCGATACGAAATCGGCGCCTAATGATGAGGCGCGCACCTCCGCTTTATCACTCATCGGCCCTCAATGCGCTGATCGATTGGCCGGCCATTTGGGCCTGATTCGTTCAATCTGCTGGACAGGACGGCCAGAATTCACACAGGCGCCGACAGACGCGAAAAATTGCCCGTGGCCCGGCTCTTCTTGGGGGCGGCCGCCGCCGCCCCCTTGACACTTGTTTCCGATGGCTGGTGAAGAGGCCATTGTCTCGCGCGCCGCAATAAATAGGCCTATTATTCCGGGTTTTGCTTGTTGCAGCTGGATGTGGCAAGTTCGGGTGCCTGTTAAAGTACGATAGCTGCGAGTTTCCATCACAAATACTGAGAAATGCGTTTTTATATGACAGTTAGGCAACCAGTTGCACACTTTGCAATCGCATATTGCATACACAGTTTTGGAATGACAATCACACTTTTTGTTTTCTATCATATAACAGAGAGTAATATAATAAAATAGAAATAATGTAGCTAATTAACAGAAGAAACAAGAGAAAGTTTGATATCAATGACAATAAGAAATTCCCCTTTGTGATGTCTAAACATTTTCATTTAACTATATCTTTTGTAAAGAAACCATCTTTAAAAACTCAAATCTACATAAGAGTGCCCTAAAAAAATGACTTACTCCTTACATGGTAAAAAGTTGTTTGATGACAAAAAGATTTACTTTCAGCGAGATGGAGCACCTCCCACTATCAACGTGATGTAAGAGTCTATCGCGGTGCAATTTTAACTTTCACTCATTTAAGTATTGTTTCTAAGTCGACCAGCATTGCATTTATTATCATTTAAAGACATTTTTGACACCCTTTAAATGTAACTAAAGTAATTAAAAATCAAGTTTAAATATATGTGACTCACTTTCTCCGAAAAGTCAAAAGAGCCACAAATAAAGCGATGTCTATTAAAAGTTTGATTGATATACAGAAACAGGATAATGCAAAAAAAGTTGGAAGAAATAGAAAACGGACAAACCACAAAAGTGAAGAGGAAAAGTAAAACAAAATTGTTTCAAACAATGTTAAAGGTTATATGTTAATGCTATTATTTTTCTTTTGTGTTCTTCATTATCTTTTCTATTTCTGTATATGACCCCAACAGTTTTTAGTATTCTAAACAATATGTTTCAAAAATCTTATCGACTACTATAAAGGTAAAAAAGGTATTTGTATATCTTGTTAGTCTCATTTTTAAGACCAATTTTATTTCTCTCGTTTCTGTTCCTCCTTTGAATTCGATTTGATCTTCACTAACATTTTCTTCTATTTTTTTGTCTATTCTTCTGTGTATAATTCTTGTGAGAATTTGTAGGGCTTACATTGTTAAGGTAGTAGTGCGGTGTTAATATTTGACTTTCTTTTTTGTCCTCTGCGCCTTTTTTATTTCAAGTGCGAAATCTTCATTATTTACTTCTTCACATAATTAACTCTATGCATCTTTTCCACCTATTTATCTTTTCTTTCTGTCAGTATTTCTCCAATTTCATCATTGTCTGATTTCTTGTATAGTTTTCATGAAAATGTTGTATCTTCTTATATGCTGTTTTCATTTTCCGGCTTCTAGGTTTCTGTTTATTTCTTCATATTTAATTATATTCTATCAATTTTTTACCTTTTCTGATTATCTATTTATTTTGTTTCTCTATATTTTTGTTAATCTTTTACTCTACGTGTATTTTATTTATTTATTTTTTATGAATCGTCGTTTTCTATTATCAATTCTTTCCTAATTCTTTCTTAGCCGTCTCGATTATATTTTGTTTTATTCTGTTCAATGTTTTTTCTATATTTGTTCCTATTTTTCGTTTTCTATGGTTATTAAATATATTATTTTATTAAACTCTTGCGTTTTTTTTTTTAGTTTAGTCTTTCACTCGTATGTTTCTTTTTGTACCGCTAACTTTCTTCTCTTATCTGATAGTGTCAGGCTCTCTATAGCCCGTATTGTCTTTGAGTCTTCGTTGTAGAACGTTATTTATTCTGACTTGGAAACCAATCCTGTGGAGCTGTGGCTGTTACTATATTTCAAAACGTTCGTTAAAGTGAGACACTTTTAAACTGACTAAATGTTTACGCCACATAAAAATGCAAATGAAAGGTAGAAGTAACAAAGAAATATGCAATAAAGCACACTGCTAAGGTGTGAGAAAGAGCAAAGCATTGTTTTATGCGACAAGCTGCAAGTAATGGTGAGCCTTTTGAACAACCATAAAGCGTCTAAAAAGCCTTCACCTGTAACTAAGCCAAAGAGAATTCTTTTTACTTGCGCATTTCCGTTTTATTTCAGTGTTTAAACGGTCACTAATCGATTCGATATTAAAGCACGGCTTGCAGTTTTCTAAATTTGCGAAGAGTTGCCTTTTTATACAAAAAAAAATTAAATTTGTTTAATATCTACTGAAAATTGGAGAAACTTTAAACAAATAAACAACTGCATATACCAGAGCTTCCATCTACTTGATCGGTCAGGACTGAATAGATTGAATTTTTTCCTTAGTGCGCAAATGCACCATGAACTGAAATTTGTAATTTTTAGTCTGACCTTGGACCATATTAGATGACAATTAGTTGTATGGCCAACATTGGTTACATTCATTTGTCGGACCATAATTTGTAGTCCTTGTTTTAATAATGGGAACAAAATTTGATAAAACTGTAAAGCTTTGAACTTAAGGATATTTACCTATGTATGTCTTCAGTAATAAATGCATAAAATCGGAAAAATATGTTGGAACATGTATGACATATTTTTTTATCAACAGTCTAGTTCTATTTTTATGATAAGACATGATTACCTCAAGCATTTGCTGTTTCTTTTAATCCTTATTTCCATAAAATGTTTCAGTTATGTGATAAAAACGGTTTAAATTCCCTTACTAAGTGCAAATTTGTTGTTTCTTAATATTTAACTCCATAATATACTTTTTTGTTGATTTTTATCTCTTTATCATCCACTATCTTTAAGAGTTAGCATTAGGTTGACACATAAGTCTATTCAGTTTTCAGAGTAATATAAAACATTTATTTTCACACCCAAAATAAATTTTAACCAATTACGTATTGACTATCAGTTATATGGGTGTTTAACGCTTTGAGTTTAGTTTCGATGGGGCAATCCAACTGCGTTTTGACAGCTTGTTTATTGTTGAAGGTTGTTCCATTTATAAAATTTTGCAACCAATAGAAAAGATAGTAATCGGAAGGAGATAAATCATGGGGAATACAAAAGATAAAACAGAACTTCTCAGTCTAACGTAAACATTCGATTTCGGGTGATGCAGCATGGCAATATCGTAGTGCAGACAACATCCTTCCAATTTGCTTGGTCCAATCTTGCGAACTGCAAGTATCTAAGCTCTAACCCTCTTCTTCTTTGGTAACCTGGGTGCATGTTAGTTTACTTATATTTGGTCATGCTCGTACCGTCTTACAGAGAAATTGGAAACTTCGTGCACTTATAGCGGGTGCCTCTATTCAAGTTATAAGGTCTTCGACGCAGTAGAACAGCTGAATAGTCGTCACATTAGCCTCTTGATAAAGGATCATGTTTAAAACAAACCACAAACCGTAAGATGAAACTTGTTTACTTGGGTTTTGGCAAACCAAAACGTGGCAGGCAAACATCATTATCGGGCTGCCTTTGTTTTTATAACTATCTGCCCACATGAGGCTTCCAAGTGAGCTTCTTGTCGAAGATTGCTTTGAGGTAATATATGCCTTTTCTCTCCAGATCTTGTCGGCAACAAAAAAGTTCCTGGCAGAAACTAGTGTTCTCGGCATTAATTTTTGTTGGTTATATGCCACAGAATTCTTCGGGCTTGTCAAGTTCCTCCTGAACATGCCGAATCGTCAGCGAACCTTGGCGAGCTTACCAGCACTGCTGTCTTGTCTGCGTATTGGGCCATCGTCGAGAATAGCTTGATTGGTATATCCCACATATACAAACTTATGTTTCTAGTGGATAACATCCTTGAAATCCCACCAGATTAAGAGCACAATTTTCTTCTGGTGTAATCCTTCTGTCAAAATGATGTTTCACGCATTGGATTATCGTAAACGTTTCACATTTCGTCGCCTTTCCCGATACGCCTTAAGAATAGGTAGTTTTTCGGTGTTTCCCTAAAAAGCAATTGAATTTGAGAGTGCCCAAATTTGCGTAAGTTAATTCATGAGACAACCAAACATTACGCTAAGAAACATATCCAAGATGGAGCAAATGATTTCCTTTGCTTGAGTGACATCTCTAATGATGACTGTAATCTTCATCAAGATGGCACATATCGAGGCATCTCCTTAACTTTGAAAATTGCAAAACAGATTTTGTTCGACTATTTTTGACTCTCAAGTTCTGTTAAGTCATTATCCCCGCATAAAAAGATCAAAAATGCCCTTTTTTGTTTTTATTTTCACAATTATGTAGCACCCTCATTGCACAAGTTAGACACACATATGGTCATAAAAAATTAAGCGCGATCGTCTCAAAAACAATTAAAGAGGGTCAGAATAAATTTTCGCTAAGGCGAAAATTGAGTGGACTTATTTGTCTCAATATAAGCATCGATTAATTAATATTCTTATTTTTTCAAATATTTCTAATTGATAACAATTAAAATTTCCTTGCTTTGTCACATTTTCTATTTTAAGCGCTAGTGTGGCCAAGTGGTTAAAACGTTTAGCTATGATGTGGACGGACCAGGGTTCAATCCTTTCCTTCAGATTCCTGACGGGTCGTCTAGTCAGTTACTAAAAATAATTGAATATCTGGGTTCACTCTAACAAGGGGTAAAATAATATGGTCATCTAAGGTATGGTACATGACACATTGCCCTATATCAAAAACGATACGCAACTACCGGGAAGTGAGGGCAGATATGTGAGACCGTTAATCCCTCAGTTCTCAGACCATGCTTCCTCGTAGGAAATTAGAGCCTTACCAATACCACCATTTATTTTAGGTATAATATAATGTAGTAGTCATTATGTGTTACGTTTTAATTAGTAATGCAAGTAATACAACAAATAGACGTCATTACTATTATATATGACACGTAAATACTTTTTGATGTTAAGAAAAACACTTCAATTATTTTCAAAATCCATTAAATTTTAAAGCCAGAAAATTAAAACAAACAAATAAACTGGTACAAATTTTTCAATTAATTGTTATTATGTAACCAAAATATGTAAATACATAATAATCTGACGTAAGTTTATTTGCTTAAGATTGTTTTTCGTGTTTTATTTTTTATTTAAAATGAGGTAATCTAAAATTACTTGCTAAAATAATAACAGAAATTTAAAATGAGCTTGAAATATGTATGATAAAATTTTCCGAGTCTAAATAGTTATAGGTGTAATCATCTTAGTTGTAATAAGCATTTTGAATGCAATATCACAAAGCTTAAACAATTAAGAATAAAATAAAAGAGCTACAAATTATTGTAAAAATAAAATTTTGCTCAGTTCTCATTTCTTTTTTATGGCTGGTATGTTTACGTTAGGTCCTTTAAATTTTTTAGTAATGGAATAGTTAGGAGTAAAAATTTGGCAATCCTGTAGGACCACATGAAGTCTTAAAGCTAATCTTTTGTAAATTAAGTTTATCAGTGGTGTTTGAAGGTCTTCTATTTAGGCAATTAATTTCGACAAATTTTATTTTATTGTATAAAAAGAAAGTAAACGTGCTGCAAAAGCATATACAAATCTTTGTGCATACAGAAATAATGCCTTAGTGGAACATGAATGTCAAATTCCGTTCTGTAAAAAAGGCGCCCTGCTCCGATAATATGACTGAGATTAATTGGAGTGTTCTCAAGGCCATCGTCGATGAAAATTCATCTTTATTAGTATGGAAGATTGCTATGGCACTCGTTATCTCCATTTCAAGCATAAAAAATCAGTTTTGCAAGTTTCTCAGTCCAACGTTTGGGTACAGCGTAAATTAACCGAGTCAAATTTAAGGATTAACCGAGGTAACACCAAAAAACGATAAATTCTGTTGAACGGTGCACAATAATGTGATGCTTTCCATGTGGTGGGATTTGAAAGATACCATCTGCACTCCTGCTTACTGAAATTGCGGCACCATTATAAACAAACTATATTTTAAGACTTTGGAATTAAAGTAAACGTACTATAATCAGAAAACAAAGTTTGAGGACGCTTTACGTCTGTCTAAGATTTGAATATATCGTTCATAGATGTGAGATTTGGGGAAGTAGTGATATCACATGTAAAATAGGCATAACAGTGTTTGCAGTCATTCAGATTTGGAACGTGTAACTTACACAGTGAAGAATGCCCCATCGTCAGCAGAGACGACAAGTTAGCGAATTTGAAGAGGATGTATTTTTGGCGTATATTAAGGGAATGTTTTTTATAAGAAGTAAGCCGAAGGACTGGTCGCCACAGCAGCACTGTGGCACAAATATGGAATGTGTGAGTCGAAGAAGACCAAAGGTCTGGTGCAGTTGGCAGTACAACCATTTGGGAGGATAGTCATCTTCAGAGGCTTGTAATTACAGACCGTAGCGCGACTTCAACTGCCTTAGCGCAACAATTGTGGGCCATTACACGGTACTAGTTATCTCTGTTCGACGTGATTACTCACAACAGCACTAATAGCAAGACCTGCTTTTTTGCAACCATCACTGACTTCTCTGCACCAGCAACGAAAGTTACAATGGGTAAGAAAAGCTATTTGTAGACACGCAATTGGTATAGAATTATCTATTATAGTAAGTCCAATTTTTTTTTTTAAATATTAATACGCCGTAGATGCTAAGAAAGTTAACAAGAGAAATGCATTCGTACGAGGCATACGAAGCTAATTATTGGGTATTGTAATATAGGGAGCTCCCAGATATGATAGCAAGTCAGTTTCAGTCAAAGTTCGAGAAAACATTGCTAATCAAATCTTATACAGATGCTGTCACAGCTTGTGGTACCGCCTTTTCTTCAAGTATTGACAAGTAATCTTTCAACAAGATAAAAGTGGCACATAACACATTAAATTTCCTTCAACCAAACAGAGTGTAAACTCTTCCATGACCAGCCCGATTATCTGCATTTTAACATATCGAAACTGTCTGAAATATCATCGCGAAAGGCACAACAGTGTCTATAATTAATAGAATGTAGTCCATCACTACACTATTCGTTCATTGTTTGACTCAATATCTAGAAGAATAAAGGCGATTGCAAAAACCCGAGGCGAAGCCTTACATTATTGCATAACTGTAAATGTTTATAGACAAATGTTTTGTAAATTTAACCATTTATTTGCCTTATACGAGGCGCATTCATAAAGTAAGGGCCGTTTGGTCACAGAAAAATTTGTACTATAGAAACAAATTTTAATTGTCACTAAATTAGTTAGTGTACAATCTAATAAATTACTCCTACATAATCGCCGATAACTTCTAAGCATTTTTCGTTACCGACTGCACCAGCTTTCTTTAACAACCCTCTGCATAGAAGCTTGCCGACCTGAGAGTTGAACCAGATTGTAGCAACGGCTTATTGAGTCCGTAATTCGGTTTCAAATAAAGTTGTCCACCCAGCCACCGTTTAAAATGCAAGACAGAGGAGACTCGCTAGGTTATCGGACTGTACGGTGTGGTCAAAGTTCCCAAGCGAAAATCTTGAATTCTCTCAACTGGTTTTGGCAGCAGTGTAGGACGCGTTATCGTGAGAGGATTTATGCCAGATGACAGTTTCCACGTTTGTTTTGATCGCACGTCTCAAGTGAAAAGTGAAGCGTGGTCAAAAGTACACGTCAGCTGTAATTGTTGTCACGTTCCATGAAATCAACAAATAACACCGTCTTTGTCCCAAAAACTAGTAGCCATCAATTTATCGACTTTGTACTGAGTTTGTTTAAACTTTTCGGTTTTGGTGAGGATGAGTGTCGCCACTGCATCGATTGCAGTTTTGTTTCTGTGGTAGGATACCCACGTTCTCCCCAGTAACAATGTGAGAAAACAAATCATCTCCATTTTGTTGATAACGGCCAAAACTTTCGTCCACTAGACATTCTTTGCTCTTTGTGGTGGTCGGTGAGCATTTTGGTACCCACCTTGCACACAATTTGCTGTATGCGAGGTTTTCTGTGACAATATTGTAAACAGTAGTGCGTCCAAGTTGAGGAAATTTGTCAGCCAGGCCACTAATCGTCAATCGACGATCAGATCGCAGTGCTTGGTCCACTTGTGAAACGATTTCATCAGTCTGGATACTGGGCCTGCCACTCCGCTCTTCGCCATGAACATTTGTTCGGCCATTTGTAAAATAACGGCACCATTGTCTAACCTTTCCTTCACTCATAACTGTAGGTCCGTAAACCAGGCATAACTCCCGATGAATTTCAGCAGCCGACGATCCTTTTGCACATAAGAAACGAATCACAGAACGCACTTCACACTTGGCGGGATCAACGATTTTCGCGGCCATTGTTCTTTGCATTCACTGACAACAATACAATTTCAGAATCAAAACAAATGACGCTGTAGCTTCGCAATGAGTCAGTAGATGGCGCTGCAGTGGTAAAACTGTGCTTCGAAGCGCCACTATTTATATACATGCAAACGGCCCTTACTTTATGAATGCGCCTCGTACTATTAAACAAATAGTACGAATTTGTATTTTTTTTTGGTACTGCAATTTCACTAAATAGTAGTGTCGTTAATAAATTACACCTAGGCTTGACCGATAAACTTAATAATTTCTTAAGACGAATGTTTTTTTTAACAACAGTATTCATAACATGGACTTTACAGATGTAGCACAAGCACTATTATCTAATTATAGCAAATAAAGTGCGGAATAAGACAAGGAGACTGTAGTTATGGATTAAATGGCATAAGCGAATATGATCTCCAACTGTGAGAGTGTTTTAGCAGTTTATCAAAATTCACTGTTTTACTCAATTCCAGGAAAAGTGAAGGTGGTCAAAAGAACTCGAGATGGACGTCATACATCATTGAATAAACGTTTGTGAATAGTTTCCAAATTTAATCACTATATTGTATGCTTCAATTTTAGTTGATAATTTGCATTTTTCTTGGTACTACAATTTTAATAAACAGTGGCATACTACGAAGTGTTCATTAATGTAATCATATATTGCTCGCAATTAAGCATACTCGAGCAAGCAGGCACAAAACCTTCAGAATTGTTATCTTTCATCACCTCACCGCCAGGCCTCATACGTTTTTGACTACCCGGAATGTTTTATCTCATCCCCCGTATCTATCAAACATTTTTTTCTAATCGCCTTCTATTCCATTCGTTGCAGAATTCTATGAATAGAAAACCTTTAATAATAAGCAGGCTATCAAAAGGTATCTGGATCGGTGAAAGGGTGTTCCATAAAGGGGGGCAAATTGAAGTTTGTTTTGAAGTTGGCATGGCTGTTCTACAGTTCGAAGATTGGGGAGGAAGTTCAAGACGACTAATTCAGTGGGAAGTCTTCTGGACAGAAATCGTTTTGCAGTAGTTGGACATATCTCCATATAAACTCCAACTGACGCAATTGACGTGGAAAACGGAGGCAAGTTCGAAAAAAAATTAATTTTCAATGACGAGCCCACTTTCATGCGGGTTCGTCAACAATTGGATTAACCCAAGAGCCTAAAATGCATCCACTAGCAACAACTGTGTGATGTGGTTTTTTGGCAGGTGGAGTAATAGGGTCGTTTTTATTTGAAAATGTTAACCGTCAATGGAAAACGTTACCGAACATGATATCCAGTCGTTTGTGGCCTATCTTTGAACATGTGGAGATTGGACACCCTTTAGAAGAATGACGAGAGCTCATTGATAGAAGTACTTAAATCGCAATTGATTAAAATTTATCTTGTTATATGTGAACTTCTTTAGCAACCTACAATAAATAATTGTATTCGTTTTTTTTTTCTACTCACTTAATTAAATAATAAATGAATTCAAAGAATTAGACTAATTATGTGACACTTCTTGACACAAATAGAACTGACAATTAAATCGGTTGGAAAGACGATACTGACACCAACAAATCTAATAATAATTTTCAAAAAAGAGTCATTACCAAAATTAACAAAAATTTGTACATTTTATATTGATTTTTTGGACGTGCCTCATACGTATATTAATATAATCACCGAAGAGTAAGTTCCATAACCCCCTTTTATACCAATTTATGGTGACCACCAACATCCATTCGATAATTTTCAATCCGCCAATTTATTACATCTCCCCGAATTAGATTTCAAAAACATCACCCGTGACGAGCGCGTCCCCGCAGGCCGGCACTAGGGCGCGACTTGACGACCTCCGCTCGCGAGAGCCCTTAAGCCGCCCCCGCCTCGGCATTATCCCTTTCATGCCCCCTTCGCATTAGGCGCATTCCTTGTTTTACAATCGCAGTTTAGCGGCAGCGGGTTGATTGTCCACTTTACGACCAACAAAAGGAAAAATTGCTGCGCTCCATGGGCGAAGCCTTGGGCGCGGGGAATCCGCGAGTGCAGGCCACGGAGTCAGTCTGGCTCCCGAGTGACGAGCGTAGAGCCGCCGATAAGCCCTTATCGAAGAACTCTTGCATGCTGCAGCCGAGCTGGGTCAAGGATCAGCGTGATGCAAAGATACGCAATCAACGCACAGTTGTGTTATTCTTAGAATGCGTATCAATGTAGCTTTTGGGTTTCCTAGAACCCTGCAGAACTAGAACATGTCATAGATGACCTTTTTAAATTATCATGTGAACGGCGTTAAATATTTAAATTGGCGAGGCTGCAACATTGCTAACATTTTTCTTTTTCCTTTAGACTTTTCTCTCCCATTAGTGTATATTAATGGAAAGGAGAATATTGGGAGTAACACTGCAAGACACAAAAAGAAATGAATGATTAAGGGAACGAACAAAGGTCAAAGATGTAGTGGAGAAAGTTGCACAACAGAAGTGACGCTGCGCGGAGTATTCAATAAGAACAGAAAAAAAATGTAGATAGATCACTTAAACGTTGGGAAGACGGCATAAAAACCGTAGCAGAAAAACCATGGAAAAGCTAGCAAAATACCGAGAAAGATAGAAGGAAAAGTGCAGGACATAAGGAAATTATATATTCTTTTCTCTCCTGCTGCCAGCGGCCCCAGCTGCGCCATGGTTTTGTATATTTCGCGTTTTACCGTCCTTATCGGCGTTTCTTTCGAATGACCTCTCTTTCGTCTCCCTTCCGGGTTCTATTTCAGGGCTCTCCTACATGCTTCCATTCTTTCTTCTCCTAGCGTATGACGTAACCATTTCAACTTCCTTCTTCTAATTTCCTCGTTTACATCACTTTGTCCTGTTCTTTCCCACAACTCATTCTTTGTTATCGTTTCTGTTTATAAAAGTTTGCAACTTGTGTTTTATTATAATCGTGACCAACCACGTTTTGGAGCAGCACTATTTTAACACCTTCATTTAGCGTTATTTGAAATTTTATTTGCCTTCCAGACCTAGACAGCTGCATAAACACACTCCTTGCTTTATTTGTTCTAGCCGCCACATCTTTCAACTCCCAGGTACTTGAATTCATTAACGTTTTCTATTATTTTACTTCTTAAAATCTGTCGTCTGAGATCTTCCAAGGTTTTTTTCCATCCCCCACTGGATGTCTCTCGTATTTTGCAAAGGCTTTATATAGAATATTATCTGGTACTATTGGGAGCAACAAAGGCAATAATATGCAACCCTGGCGTACTCTTATGTTTAACTGGAACTTTTGTGCAAATTACTCTGCACTGTTTCATTCCTCCTTAATAAGGTTAATTATTTTCTCGGACAACCATAGTTTCTTAAAACTCTTTGTATAAGTATATTCTCTTATCAAAGAGTCAAAGGTTCTCTCAAAAATAGTGACTGTAATTCTGTAGATTGTTTTATAATTATTTTCGGCGTGTTTATTTCGTTTGTACATAACATTCCCGATTTAAATCACCACTGCTGTTTACGTAACTTCTTATCTGTTTCCACCAACACCCTGCTTAATATAATTATTTGAAATATCTTGTTTACCATACTTCGTAGAGTAATTATTCTCCAGTTTACGCATTTCTTCTGGTCTCTTTTCTTTGGCAATTTCAATATCAAACCTTCCTTCCAATCATCTGGAAATCATTTCTCTTTCCATACTTTATCCTCAAGTAGCATGAGAATTTCTACTGCCGTCTCAATATCTACCTTCAGCATATCCGCTGTTTTATGATTAACGCAAGGTGCTTTTTCTCTTTTTGATTGATTAGGGTTTCTCAATCCCTTCTCTTTCATTGATTTTGCTTGTCTCTCGGTTTTACCGCCTCTATTCATTATTTCTGTAAAATACTTTGTCCAAATTCCTCTCCGTTATTTTCTTGTTCGTAATATTTGTCAATTCTTATGCTTTAGGACCTCCTTTGTCCTCTTCTTGCTTGTCAATTTTTTTTTTATTTCAAATTTCCTTTATTCGCTGCATTTTGTGCAATTTCCACCATACCCTCCATGCACATCTACTTATCTTTCTTGGGTGCTTTCTTAAATTCTTTGCTGTTTCCTTTATTCTTGTAAAAGCTTTTTTATTATTTTAGCAATTTAGTCTTTTTCTCGTTAATTCGTCCTTTAGTTCTATTAATTTCCAAGCACTCTCGCGCATTCATTTTTCTTCGAGTCTACCTTATGTTTTAAAGGTTCCAGGCATGCATTAGTAAATATGCTTCTACAATCCCTCTATAAATCTTCTATTTCTCGGTTATAGTCAACACTTTCTGAATTTCGTTTGAGTTTCTGGATGAATTAATTTTTTATATCAGCATCTTGAGTTGTTTCTATATTGTATTATAAGTGCTTCCTTTCTTTCCAATTTCTATTATAATTTTAGCGGTTAATAAATTGTACTCCATACCAATGTCTGTACCCCTCCTATTCCGGGCGTCTATCAGTTTACAACTTGGACCGATCGATTTGGTTCTGCATCCCTTGATTAGGTGTAACACATCTAACTTTGTGGCTATTATTATGCTTAAATCGCGTACCCCTTAACTTTAACTCGTGCGTTCCATAAAATTCTATTAGTATTAGTACATTTTATTAGTGAATCCCCATAACACCGCAACGAAAAAAATGTTTGAGTAATAAGAGAAAAATAGTCATAGTATTAAACAGGCCCATCTTTGCTTAGACGTTTGCAAAAATTTCAACACCTGACTTGTCTTAGTCATGAGTCGCGTGAGTTGCTACTGCCGCGTCATTATGCACGATTTTGAAAATTTTATATTGAGCGGTGATTAAATTTCTCACTAAAGAGCGATTTATCCCCAGTGAAATTAAACAACAAGATGATGCATATTCCACTGTAAGGGAATGGGCAAACCAATTTTGATTGGGTCGAGAAAATAATGAACAGCAAAGTTTTCGAAAAAACTTCGCCCTCGTGGAGCATGAAGTGCTGTAAGACAGGGGTTTAAAGTGAAAAAAATTATTAACAAGGTTGGGGCTCCCCGATAGAGTCATGTGACGTAGCCACCACAGGTACCTTCATATTAATAAGGTTAGTGCCAGATGGTTCAAACATACCAACGTGTGACCTGTTCTCAACAATTTTTAAACCTCTTTTGCAGCAATTAAAATGGAATTCTTCCATCCGTTGTTACAGGGGGTGAAACCGTGATATAGTACTAAGATGCCTTACCAAAAGAGAATCAATGGAGTGGTGTAGACCAGAAAAAAAACAGCGAAGGAAGGCAAAGTTAGGCTTCAAACTAAAATTTGCTATTTGATTTTAAAGAAAGACGCAAAGTAGTAATGAAGAGTATTACGCCAGTTTACTTAATTCACTGACATTATCAAAGAAAAGATGACTGGCACGTTGAGTCAAACAGTCCGCCTCTTGTGCGATGATGTTCCTATCCGCGATTATACAAGTTGCTGCAAAGGACTATAGACGAGCATTCCCACCCACCATATAGGTCAGTGACTATCTATTTCCAAAACTAAATAAAAAGTTTTCGGATAAAAAAATTTAACGAGGAATCTTTCAGGAGGTTGTTTAGGGGCATTTTACAAATTTTTCAAGAATATTAAAATGCTTATTTTGACGTATAATAAACGTGTTGAAATACATAGAGACTATAATTAAAGAAAGACTATAAAGAAAGAAAGTTAAATTCAAATGTACAAAATAATCTCAAAACCAACCGATATTTTGAACAAAAAATATATATTTTAATTGCATTAAAAGATTTGCTGAAAATCATTAATTTTTTTAATATAAAAGTTGTAATTTAGTTTAGTTTAAAAGATTACTCCTAGTGCTTGTCGCTTCACACACCACAAAAAAATTCCTGTACGGATAATGATTAAATATCACGAAAATGCAAATTCTAAATCAAATGAAAGAAATATTCATTACAAAATTTTAAAAAATGGAGAAGAAGAAAAAATTGAAGAGAACGAAGCAGAACTACTCCATTTTTTAAAATTTATTGAAGCATAATGAAGAATATAAACATACAAAGTTGTTCTACCTAATCATTTGACTTAGAAATACATTTTCCAACTTTATTTTTTGATTCTGCTATTGCAGACATTCTGACATCAGTATTGCGCACAAATATTTCGACACTAATATAGCCGTAAAATCTCTGCCTTTTGTAGTGTAGTCCAGAACATATCTTCAAATTTTGTCAAATTTAGACCGCTGTATGAACCTGGATGGATATAAAGCAAGATAATGTTTCAAATTGCCTTAACACGGCTACATTTATTCCGACCTCAGAAGCAATGTTAGCATCCATTAATCATCCATCCTCGCAAAGGTGGTGAACAATGCGTATGTTCTTCTCAGTGTGCTGATCTTTGAACTACGCCAAATATTTATTTTAACTGTTTTTTGTCCCCCTAGAAATCGTTTATGCCACACATATATTCTTCCCAAGGGTGTTGTTCCCAAACTGTTCCTTAAGTCTTCTCAAAAACGTAGTATAGGGGTCGAAATTATAGAACTCAAAAGGGCGTAACCTTCTACGAGCGACACAAAACCTAAGTAGCCTACCGACCCAAGAAAACTACCAGATCTGCTCGACTTTGTCATATATTCAAATATAATGAATACAACTATGCTTTATCTTCCGACCATACTCCAGTTATAACTACTCTAAGCACAGCCATCAGGAGCAAAAACTTCCCACCAAAACTATACGACAAGTATACCAACTGGGATCACTCTTAGACCGAAAACCTTGTCATCTATATTAAACACACCCAAGATCTTAACAAAACAGCTGTATAACGCACCAATGAAAGTTTGAAATGACACTTTACACACTTATCGCCTATGATCATATGATTTGAAAAGCAACAAAAAAGTTCAAAAGATCAATACTCCAATTCAAAAAATTGATGATAAGTGGGCCAAATCAGAAAAGGAAAAAACAGATACTCCGCTAAACATCTTGCTACCGTATTTTCAACACCACAACTTCGAGCTACTTATGAACCTTTCATTAGTAAAACCATTTTCGTCAGCCGAAGTGCGTCGACAAATCTACCTTACCAAACCTCGTAAAGCCCCTGGATATGATTTAATAACAGAAAAAGTTTTACAAAACTTCCCTGCACAACGAAAGCACGCCCTAATCACTATGACTCCTAAGCCTGGCAAAGCATCCACACAACCTCTCTCCTATAGACCCATCAACTCACCTATCTTTAATGTCCAAGATATTTGAGTGACTACTACTCAAAACATCAAGAAACTGTAGATCTTAATTATATTATTCAAACCTACCTATTTGGTTTCATCACTCGACTATCCACCTAGGACATCAAATTATTAGTCGCATAATGGAAATCGTAACAACCAAACGTGTATATACAGCTGTAAAATTAGGTACAAAACAGGCTTTTGATTAAGTGTGGCACTTAATACTAAAATCATAGCTACTTAAGAAGATTTTTCAATCCAAGCTAAATAAGTGTCTGAATACCATAAAATTCCATCCGGAATACCACGAGCCAATGTACTGGGACCTCTTTTTTATCTTCTCTACACTTCTGGCACACCAACAACAGACAGTATTTTAATTACTATATTTTCTTATGACACATCTATCCTCTCAATCAACAAAAACCCAGCAATAGCAGCATCACATTTATAAACTCACCTCGACATACTGGAAGACTCATTTCATAATTGGCAAGTTATGATCAACAGCGAAAAGTCCGCACATATCATGTGTACTACCACATATATTGTGTGTATAATAGAATTAATAATATTCTGTATCTTGATCAAAAGCTAACAAGGAGGACAGATACATCTCAAGATTAAGCACATGAAATGGCTAAACCCTCCACCAAAGTATTCATATGCAAAACCATTATGAAACCAATCTGGACATATAGCATCCAGTTCTGTGACTGTGCAAAGGCCTGCCATACCAAAATCTTACAAAGGTGATATTCAAAGATCCTCTGCACAATAACAAGTATCTCTTGGTACATCACAAATGAAACTTTTCATACAGAACTAAGCATCCTCTACATAGCCTCCGAGATTCAAAGATTCAAGCAACTTAGCAGGACATGCAAACCAACTTATAAAGCAATTATCCAATCACTATTTATATCTAAACAAAATTTGCATAACTATAGTGAATATTTTGCCTCAGAACTATTTGCGGAATCTTCTGGCCAGAAGTAATCAGTAATGAGGACCTTTGGGAAATGACAAAAGAGGAAAGAATAGAGATAACCATAAAAAAGCGCAAGTGGAGATGGATTGGTCACACCCTTAGAAAACCGATATGAAATATAACCAGGCAAGCCTTGGAGTACAATAGGACAGGGAAAAGAAGGAGAGGCAGACCAACTAATACTTGAAAAAAACAATTACAGAAGAACTAAAACAAGTAGACCTAAATTGGAACCAAGCAAAAAGAATAGCAAAAGATAGGAAAAAATGGAAGGAACTAATGGAAGGAATTGTGACAACGGAACGGACCCCAGACAGTGCGTGAGACTGGCTATCTCACCACAAGAAGTCTAAAGCTAAAGCAAATGAAACGCCCCAACAAGGGCGCTCTTTGCTCCAACAAAGGAGCTATATGATATATGATGATGATGATAGTGAATATTTTGGTTGAGTTATACTTATGTGGGAAAAAATAGGGGATAGAATTGTCAATAGACTTCAAAGACTTCATTCCGTGTCCATTATTTATAAAACTTGAAGTTAACAAAACAACTTACGATATCTTTAGAAGAGTCTTGCAAATATTTGAAGTTGTAGGTGAAGTTTAACTTTCAACACACAGCAATATAGAAGAATCACCAAATTCTCAAAGCTGCACAATCTTAAAAAAGACATCACTTCTAAGTCTACTGAGTTAGTCTACCACCTAACTGTGGCACCAAATAAACAACGCAGTTTTTAACTGATAGTATCTTGACAATTATCCTACGCTATCCTGTGATTGTCACGTTTTCCAAAAGGAAATGAATCGATTTGGTCCGTTTTAACCTTGTATTGAACCACAAGTAGTGTTGGATAGTTTAAAAAACATCATAAGTTACGGTAGGATCATTGGCCTATCCAAATTAAATTAAGTTGAGCCTGTACTTTCGAAAAACCTTCTAAGCCTTCCAGTAACATTTCATACCTTTAGTTTGTAAGATTTTCGTATTTTTGGCTGCACCAGACTACAATTTTTTCTTAATATAACTAAAAAGGGAAAAAATGAAAAATTATATTCCGCTTTTAGTCAGATTTTTTAAAGCCACAAAACACTAAATTCCAATCAAATCCCGTAATCGGCCGCGATCTGTTGAATCACTCGCCATTACCATTCACGTGAGCCGGCGAAAGTTGTTATTACCTCGGAGAACACGGGCGCACACGGCATTTTAAACAATGGAATTTGAGTCACACCTGACCCGGCGCGAAGACGCATTAAATAATAACGTGATGCGTGGCACCCACACGTGTGGACTTAAATCACCGGCAATTGAAAGCTCGGCCCGGCGTCCGATAAATAAGCTCTGATTGCACGCGGATGCATGCAGCGCGTCCCACCCAGATGCAACCCCTTTGGGCCAGCGATGCTTATCTGGGACGAAGATTAATAACCACATTAATGCTGCTCGTTTGTGCAGCCCTCAACACAAGGATATCGCGTATCAGAGCTTAACATGTTACGTATATTTATTTGATCGCTTCATTCGGAGCGTTCTTTGATGCGCCAGTGGCGTAGTCGGCCTTTCAAGGATCCCTTGCGACATAAGGCAAATTAGCATTTGAAAATCGAACCGAAACTAACAGACGTACTTTAAACACTTACAAAAGTTTAAAAAACAATCGTTCCAAGCTTAAAGATATAGAAAACATCAACGTTCCATAGATCTTACAACTGATTAAAAATTATTAAAATAAAAGCAAATATTCTAATTAAAAAATTATAAATGTAACGTAGTCTCTAAAATGTTCGGTAAAAATTCCTCTCTTGGGAGTTGTCCAAAATGAAAACCGATGACATATTTGGACACTACTAGACGAGTTGAGTCCATCGACACTACTTTCAGCGTCCGGAAACGTATAGGGAAAAAGTTGCCCTTACATCATTTTTTTTATGTTATACCTATCTAGCCGTTCTAAGCAAAAATTTGATGCCTTGCACTTCCCTGTTCCTTCAGTAAATCATCGTTAAGGACAAGCCCTGAAAACGGCTGTTTGAAAACAATGTTGCAGATTGTATCCAAACAGCTCTCCTTGTAAGGATAACTCTTTCCCTGTACGTTTCCGGACGCTAACCAGTGCCAATCGACTCATCTCGACGAGATACGTCGAATGACACTACTCCCGCCCCCCTGGGACAACTCCCAAGAAAGGAATATGTGCCAAATGTTCATCAAAAAATAAATTACGAGACACTAAGTTGGGAAAGATGAGCTGGGGAGAGTTCTGGTGTGTTTCAAGCGTAAGCTACAAATTAGATAAACCGCACCTAAGTTACCCGACCTAACGCCTAGTTTTTTTTGGGGGGAGGGGTAATTTATAAACTATTTTAGTGCCAACAACTTTAGATGAGCTGCAAGGACGTATTATTACTATACTGAGCTCCGTCAAATATTGACGTAAATCATGCGACAAAAGAAAAGTACAGCGAAATTTCTTAATGCTTTTCATATGATATTTTTCAAATTCCATGAATTTGATCAAACTATAAATCGCGACCGTAACAAAAATAAAATTTTTGGTTGTTTCCGGTGTAATTCCCTTAGAAGCTAACTCCTTACGTGTCATATATTTCCCAAATACAGAGTTATACGACCCTAAACCAAAATAAAAAAAATATATATTTGAATGCAACATTTTGCATTTGCGAATGATATATTTGAACTACATGACTCTATAACCTATTGCGGAAGACTCCATTAACACTAAGTTATTCAAAATTATAAATATAGCTTACATTAATTCTGTTATTTATGTAGGAGTAGATATTATTCAAACGAGATTGGGAAATCTCGGTACATTGTAACGGGAAAGAACAATTGTGAGATATGTTGACGGAGCGCTATTCGAAATGATAGAATCTTTACGGTTGAAAACTGATAATGACGTTGGATTCTCTCAAAAACGCGTTTGAGTTTTTTTTTAATAAAAGAGAATAAAACATTGGCCTCTTCAGTTTTTTGTTCGTAAAAATGCAGTTTGGTCTCATAAAAATTCAAACGTGTGGGTCATCAAACTTTCTAACTAATTTTCTTCTTATAAAACTACCACAAATATTGTTTTTTACTGCCAATGAGTCCACAAATAATTTGCGCAGTTAAATCGGTGTTCACGATAAAGGCGGTTAAGGGAGAATGTCTAGTGATAAAAGATTTCAATCAGCAAGTAGATCAGGTAGTACGAAAAGGATGTTGGATTATCCATTGATTTCCCTCAAGCTATGCTACCAGTTATTGTAGTACAAGTTGAGATAATATGGGATTTGTTAGCGCAGTTGCTTCAGGTGCAACTGAGAAATCAAGTCTTCATCAGACACCTGTCCTTTTACCCTACATTTATTACGTAATTTTCAAGGAAACAACATTTTTGTACTGTAGTTGAGGGTACAACTTTGAACATATGAAAGTAAAATAATAAACTAGTCATAAAAACAAAAAAAGATAAGTTGAATTTTGGTGGCAGCGCGATGTTTACCTTACACGCTCTTACCCAATGTATCTTCCTAAAATGAAAAACCAAGATGTTAGCTGTGATTTGAATCGTTTACAACTATAATCTATTATTGCCTAGGCTTTAAACTAAAAATTATCAATGAGGTCGTATAAACTTTGGGGGTTGTTATATTTGAAAAGGTTAATGAAATGCAAAAATTCCCGTTCTCGTGATTTCTTCTTCTTTCATAAGTTATTCGGGTGGATAACACAATGAAGGTCATCCTCTTTGTCTTCCAGTCTTCTAGTGGAAGCTCCGCTTGCGTACTTGGTGGTCGTTCTTTTCTTTTAGTCTTGCCTTGTACTCAACTCCCTTCATTTTTCTCTTGTTGGTGGGAAAAAACAAGACAAAATTAAAGGGTACCTTTTTTATGATTTCCTGTATCTTTTCTTCTTTCAAGTAGCACTTATACTGCCACCTATATCACACGTACTCTCATTCTATTTCATTGCAACGATGCTCCACTTATTTTCTGTTTTTCTTAATCGCTTTTTTATTCCATCTGACGATAACGAGTACAATCTTTTTAATCTGAGGTATTGTATCTTTACTTTTCCGTGATGGCTGTCTAAATTTGTTTTAGTCGTTTATTTCTCCCATCCTTACACTATCACTTAGGAAAAATGAGTATAGTTAATTTCAGAGGTAGATTGACACTGGTTGCTGAGAAATAGCAGATCAATTACATCTGTATCAGCACGAACGTGCTCTTACCCTCAAAACCCACATTTAGTATTAGCGGCAGATGCACTATTAAGTTAAGGAAGACTCTAAACCTTACAGCCGAAGATACTCGGCCTTTCTCTCTTTCTCTTTCTCTTTTGGTCTTTAAAAGCAATAGCTGTAAGCTCTAGAACCTAGCAAATTAGATGGTGAATGAAAACTTATTTCATTCTGAGTAGTTAAAAAGACGTAACGACTGATTTACACGCACACAACAACCGCCTCATGTCTATTCACTCGCTCTTCCTCTGCAATTTTCTTCATATAATGTCACTTGCCTCATTTTAAATTCCTTCTGACTGAAGTAACGCTGATCTAGCAGAAGAATTTCTATTTGATGCTTTCATCTTCCTAAGTCGCCTTTGGTTTCCTTCTAATCCATCCACAAGTGACAAAAAATAGATTTTTTTTATGAAAAGGAGCAATACGCTGTTAATTAGAACATTAGAAGTTTAAGGAAGACTTTTGCTTCTAACCCCACTAATATGATAGTTATGAAATCTAGAGCCATAGGAAATATAAATAAGACAGGTGTTAAGACTGTTTAGAAGCCAGACAAAGTCGTACCCAAACGAAACTTTAAACATTTAGAAAAAATAACAACATTTATACGCAATGCAATGACCAGGTCCGTTAAAAAAACATTTCATTGAATTTGGGAAACACTTCTTAAAACTGTTACTAATTTATTTATCAAACGAAGGTTTAAATTATTTGAAAGAACTAATCAAATATAAACCAAAACTCCTTCATTACAAGCCTTAAAGTGAATGTCTTAAGGGAACGTTTTCCGCAAGGTACCTCGCACTACCTCTCCATTTATCAGCATCACAATATTGCAACAAGAGATACCTTCATTTAATAGGAAACGGATTATAATTTCATTTCTTAAGATAGAGGGCGCAGAACCGTCCTAAATTTTGAGAAGATTTAAAGTACAGTTCGGTAATAACATCGTTAGACGCACAATGCAATGTAATAAATAATTTTTGGAAGAGAACCAATTGAAATTGAAGGTCGTTGATATTTCTTGAGGACCAGAGAAACTGAACAGAATATATGCTTTGTTCGATACATTCTTGAGGATGACCGTGAAGTTTTAAAAAGTGTCACGGCTCTATACAGCTGCTAAAGTTTAAGATAATTGAGGATTTCTTTTGGACCTACAGTATGGATTCCTCGCTCTACCATTATCATTTGTCCCACAATGTTGCTGAAGAAATATTAGTGCGCGTTTAATTGTTTGCTACAGTACATTCATAAACTGAAACTTCCTATTCAGAAGTATCTATATATCTATAACTACCCGAATTTTACCATACTCCAGATATCGGAAGTATAGCAACATCCATCAATATCACAAGTGAGTTTTTAGCATCTGTTCTATGAAATAAAGTTGCTTGTCACGTTTATGCTATGTTGTACAATCTGTGTAGGGTTCTGAATAACGTATTCTCTGGTCCTTCTGGCAATTTCACAAAATGTTTAACCCACAGAAGACTAGTCCAAGACTTGGAGTCATTCAAAGCACGTTTTTCATTCCTAAAACTAATACTTCAGTAGGAATACTCTGGAATAACCGGAAAGACTGCCTCAAGAAAAAAGAACTTCAACTACACATTTTAAAAGCTAGAAACCAAAAACCAAAAAGTTGCAATGGGAAAAGATCTTGATTGATATGCCAGTAGAGTTTAGTTCACAGGATTAGTTCTATATAATCCAAGTTGACAAAACTGAGGATAGCTTCATCTCCGTTCCGATTGGTGACATTGCCTTGTGCCATTTACACCAAAAGTTTCGCTAGTTAACTCCAACCAAAGATAGTATACATTTAAATTTGACTTTTTCACAAATAGTCCAAACAAATCCACATACTTCTATGTCAAAATAAAGAGAAAGTTTAGTGTTCACTAGCAGAAAATGTTCATGGCCTTAGATCTCGATCGTAAATTGAACAGGGAAAAGCATGCCAACTATCCCTAGCCTTTTCTAAGATCGATAGATCTATGGCAGAAAATGCGGAATAAAATGTAACCCCTAAATTATCTTGCTGACCAAATACAAAGACATTAAGTAAGATCACAATAACTAACGGTAACAGTGATATGAAAATTAGTGTTCTGGGACAAGGAATTTTTTGGTATTTTCAGTTTTAACAATGACAGCTTTATCTCTACAATGAATTGGGCTGTTGGTCCAAAAATGAACACTGCAGTGAGTTGGGTTTTAATCCCTCTATATCTGTATTTGTTGTAGTAGTCGCAGTAGGCATAATGAGACTTGCAGAAACCCAAGTGATGATGCAACACTAAAGTACAAACTTTTATAGATAAGGAGTATGTGTTCGCTTATATTATTATTAACTCTTTGAATCGGTTCTGCAGCCTTTGGGTATTGAACCTTTACTTCTATTCTCTTGGGTCTCTCCTTCATTTCGTCCACGCTGCACACGGGCCACTTCGTGTCCATTTCAGGCATCGCAAACATCCTCTCTGCTTATCGGCCGCATTAAAAATTCAGAGCGCCCCGGCGCGCCTATGCCGCTGGGGCACGAGTCGCCCCGCAACTCCAATCAGACTCGAAGAGTCGCGCGTTAGGGGTGTCAAGCTCGACGGATCAAACAATAAGTGAGTCATTTTACGAGGATTTGATTACCAGGCGCTGGATTCCGCTCGCGTGCGCGGCGACTCGCTGCATCTTTCGCCGGCGGGGCGAGGTAATTGCCGTGATTTACATTCAAAGCTGATTGTTGTTAAACAATGTATTGTAAGGACGCAAAGGGCTAGCCGCGGTGGGCGGCACCTGGCCGGCTATCGGTAAATCTTACTGTGCCCCGGCATGCTTTACGAGCCCCGCCGCATGATCCCATGCGGAATTAATCAAGCCGATTAATTGAAAATAACTGGGCCAATGCGGCCAAAAGAATACTACTGAAAGTAGTATTATACATGGTGTCCTATAATTGAAGGTTCTTAACTAAAGGATACTTTATTAGAAAGTTTTACTATTGTATTTGAATAAAAAAAAAAGTAAAAACACGAGAAAAGTTTAATAAATTTCTATTCACACCCTGTATAATGCCCTGATACTATTTTAATGCTGCCTTGTTACAAAACTTTTAATTTAATAATAATCTTATTTTACTGGCTGGGGTATATATAGAGAGTTCAGTATAAAAGACGATATTTTATATTGTTTAAAGTCAAACGGTGGTTTAAATAAACGTTCTCCCCAATAACTAAAAAACACGCCCTAACGACAGAACCTCTATAAACCAAATCATTTTACTGTTATATCCCAAACCCGAAGAGAGGATGGCTGAAGTCTCCTATGAACCTCACAGATAGCATCTCCGAAATGGCCAATTTGTGAAGCGGAGGAATGCTCTCTTCCCAACTATCGCATAGGGGTTTCTTCGAACTGCACCATCCAAAGTCCGCCCAAATATTTATTTTACTAATAAATTAAACGTCGACCTTCATGAGATATCGCTTTAACACCTTCAAAAATAATTTCAAAGTTACCCGAACATTTTTAATTGCGGCCATTAATTCTAGATTTATGGTGGATGCTCCTGTTTTACTGTGGTTTGATGGTAGTTCGATTGCCACATCAAGTTTTTAGACTCGTCTAATGAGCGGTATGTAATTTACGCAAGTTCCCAGCTCGTTTAGATCGCCGGTGATAGGTCGGCACCCATTTTTTCAAAAAATTTTAGTGAAATTGAACTCTGCGGCGATGTTGCTTACGTCGGGATAACGGTAGTTTCGACTGCAGATGGTCCTGAACGGGTTCACTTCCGATACATTTTTTATTTATTTAGAACCACAGTGGGGTTTTACAAACGTTTTCCATCAATAATTTTGAAAGTGATAGTCTAAAACAGTGGTGACAGACTATTTTCTTGGTTTTGCTAGCAACTCTCAGAGAGTAGTTGAATAAATTCCTCAATATACAAGGCAATACTGATTTTTTAAATTTTTCTTTAGTTAATTTCGACTAAAGAGCCCGGCAGCAAAATCTGGATATGAAACTTGATGATTGGACGTTCTTTGATTTCAAAATATCATCAAACTTAAGGTTGTACTTAACTTGAAACCAAAGAAAGAAATGATCAAGACGCCATGCTACGATTTGAAAACAGAACAAATAAACTCCAACCCTTAGAAGACTCAATAACGCTATTAATTTGACAACTGCATAATCGTCTGATTAGTGTGAATCACAAAATGGAGGCAGTTTAGTTTTGACGACGCAAATGCTAGTGGTAACTCAAATGCTACCAAGACGGAATATGATAGAGTTTAAGTATGGACATTTTTAGAGAGACAAGATGACAATTTCCAAACACAGCATAAAGACCCGACACAAAATATCGCCATGTATTTTCCAAAATGAGATGGCAACGAGTCACGGTTCTCGCCAATTAATACGTCCAGGGTGCATTAAACTTCTGTTAACTAATACTTGCAGTGAATCTCAATGATGACATAGATACAATATGACAGAGTGCACGATACACATTTTATTTTACCTATTTCTGCATTTAGAATCTTATATTACTCAAATAAATTTTAAGTAACAGGGCTAAAATTAAAATTAAAAGTGGTGGGAGGATTATTCATTCCAGTAAAGTTACTGTACATCACTTCTACTTTCTTCACAAGTCAACAACCATCCAAATTGTTATAGTGTGGTTTCTTTTGGGAAAACTCTACTCAATATGTTTATATTTAGAAAAAAATTTGTGTTATACTTGACCATAAAGGCCATCCCTCAAATCTGCATCAAATAAAATTCTCTACACAATCCACACCCCCTATTGGACATTAGAATCAACGAGTCTGAGAAGTATAAAGTCAAAAATATAATTACTGCTGAAGTGTCACTTGAAAGGTTGCTACCAATTTTTACTTTTTCCAATCCAGAGAATTTCCTTTGTCTGCATTTCTCAGGTGAGCTTTTTAATTTCGTCCTATTTCTGACCATTTGCTCAGTACTTCTCCATTTTAAATTCTTTCTAATAGTTTATTTGATGGCCTGCCTGAATCTTTTGTAATCAATGCCCATTTTTGGGTAGGTATTTTCTTACATCTTAATGTGGCCAAATAGTTAATATTAAAAAAAAAGGTTAATTTAGTACAGTATTGTGTCAGAATCAAACTTTTTTACAGGCATCTAATTATGCCATACCACTCATAATAATGAGACCTTCAGATAAAGATGATTTACCTAGATCTATTTGCTTAATCTTATCACAGTGCAAACAATAGTACTTTCACCAACACTCAGCAAAATTTGATCACTGCTCAAGCCAAGCGATTGTCATCAATCTATTAGAGCTACATTATTATGCAATTTTCATAATTAATTAAAGCAAGACGAAATTGCAATCACGACTATTTTTAGAAGCATGCGTAATGCGCTATCGTATGATCACGTTCGTCACAACGCACTCAAAGATTATGCAACGCCCTACCATATTTTTAGAAGCAAAATGTAATGCGTAGAATTTAAAATGACAGGAATGTAGCCCGATAAGGAATTTGATCGCGATCTGGGGGTAATGCGATCTTGCACTGAGGAAGTTTGCTGATAAGAGATAAATCGTAGTGAATCATACCTGCTGCAATCCGAGTATGTTTTCGCAACAATTAAATACAGCAGACTAAATCGTAGACACGATCAAATTAAATTTGTCTACCGCAGCGGACCCCAAATTACATTTAAAGTTGTGGGCCAAGTTAAAGCCAACCCAAAACAGAAAGCCAATCTTATATAGGTTTTCCGAAAACTAATCGTCGTCGCTACGACTGCACATCCGATGTCCAATAAAACTAGCAAGCTCATATAAGTAATGGATTTAAGAGGAATTCCAAAGGATGTTAGACTTAAATTTTTCACTACGAGCTGTAATATTTACAACGAAAGGGCTGCTGTGTATCGCAACTAAAAAAGCTTTAAGCATCTAAACGAATTTAAATCCCCCAAGACTCTCAAAAGCAACAAGAATTGATTCACTCTACATGATTACTAGTAAGCGTAAAGCCCTATTTATATAAGAGAAACTGACGGAGATCGGTGGGTGTTAGTTGTCCCAGGAAGACTGTATAAGGAGGTATTCAAGATCAAAATTTAATTTTCTGGGCGCTAAATAAATAAAGTTGAGACACCACGACTACTCATTGCAGAATTATAAAAAGAAGGGTAAGAGGCATATTTCTCAAATTATTTACTAGTGTACCTTGATAGATACAGACTACAACCATGAAAACCCACTCCTGATAAACACTAAACCATCATCAGGAAAATTCGGATCTAACGAAACTTCAATTTGAAACCTCATCAAGACTTATTATAGAGCTTCATCGACACTATTTTTCAAAATCAATCGTTGGTGTTAATTTACTCGGATTTACAACTCTATTGGCGACTTAGAATTAACTACATCTCTGGTCCTTGGTCGGCACCAGCTAATGGTGAAATTTCTAGGGCAAAGTTCAAGAGATCCGACAGCGTCAATCAAAAAACTTTATCAAAACGCTACCCCTCCCCAGTCCCATATAAACTACGATAGCGAGCCCTGTGCAAACTCGAACTCGAACTCGACCTTACCCCGTTTGACACATCTAAGAAATCGCTCACACTCTGGTTAAAAAAACATCTACTTTACTATATACCTAATAAACAAATGAGACAGCTTGGAATATTCTTTAAAAGCTTACAGTGGTATTGAATAGTGATCAAGTAACCCAAACGTTGTTTGTAGCGACCATACGTTGGGTTCCATAGTCATTCAACTCCTGCCAAAGAAAGTTGCGATGATACTTGCAGTTCTGTAAAACTTTTATTGGTCTGTTCAAAGCCACTTTTTTTACAACTTATATAATAAACTAATTTAAATTGTTAGTCCCTTGCTCTACGTTGCAATTGCACGGGTGGTAGCATACAAGATCCGTCGCAAAAATGTTCAGAAAATGTTAATAAACTGAAAACGGCTTGCACAGCCGCAATATAACCTGTCAACTGATGAGAGTAAAGTGTAGTGCGCATGCGTGAATGAAGGCAACCTTACTGGCCTGGTCAAGTTTTGTGAGAAGCTGGAACATTTATCCGTAGCAATTATTTGGATGATTTAGAAGTGAAGCACAGAAAATAAAAAAGCGACTTGCAGATGCCTTAAATCTGTTGAAGGTTATCCACGTGCTGAAAAACCTGCAACAAATGAAACCCAAAACAATGCTCAACATATACAGCCTACAATCAATAAAGCGATTACTGATAGTCCTAAAAGATGAGTTGGGGATTACAAAAATCTTAACGAAAGTCTGCTGTTAGCGAGCAGAAGGAACACCATGCTGCAGTTGCTTTCAGATCACTATTGTCGAACCAAATTCTTCAAGAAAGCCATAACCATCCGGAAATAAAAGCCCAATCGTCCCACTGGAAGTCTCCTAATTCAGTACATTCGAAAAAGTATAACAAACTGGAATCACACAATATTTCTTGCATATTGTAGTATCTTCACTGCATCTGACCTAAGCCTCTTTAAAAGATACTTTAGGGTGACGTCAAAAGAAAAAGAGGCAGATTAGAGTAATTTTTTACTGGCTCAACGCTCTACTTGCCCTTTATAATGATGCTTCTAATTTTACCATAGGCATAGTTCTCCAGCAGAAGTTGGTATCGATTCCCTTGTCCTCCATGAAGCAGAGTTGATGACTATATACTTGACATTAAAATACTTTTACCATAAGCTACATGCAGGAGCGTCTCGAACGAACATTTTTCTAGTTTCCTACTAATCAGTCTAGGGTTGATTCAACATTTCAACATCTGAAGGGATAAATAACGGGTCAATCCGCTCCAGTTCTTGTAAAACATTTACTACCAGATGTTTCTTTGTTCTTGACCTTAAAATCCGGTGTTTTAAGTCAGACCACTTCTATTCTTCTAACTTTACCTTTAGGTACCTGTAGGTACTTCTTATTCTTCTATTGCCACCACAAAGCCTGAGTAACAACTATTTTACTATCGTTATATAAGTGATGCAATTTATTTGAAAATCAAAAGGATCAAAGTGGAGTTGTACTACAAACTTTTAAAGTAACTTCATATTTGCTTAAATAACAATCAAACACTGTAATAAACAGATAAAAATGGAACAATGATTTGCGAGGACCAAAAAATAAATCACCCTAAAGTAGTGGAAAACTGCAGCTCCGCCACTGGCATTTTAGCGCCGTGTACTCCATTTCTGACATACGTCTTCATTAATCAATAGATGGCCTGTATAATTTGCAACAAGTCGTCTAAATCATAGGTAAAGTCGAAACCAATCCTTCGAGTAACTTTAAGCTCAAGAACTTGCACAGGGATACCATAAAGCAAACTGAAATTGTTTTAAGAAAGGACGTGTTTACCTCTTATTAATTATATTACTTTTCCTCTGCCCCCATATCTGTGTTTGTTTGTCATTCCGCGCTCTTTTCATACTGGTATTCGAAAAACCAATGAAAAACTTGATTTTATGAGAAACACCGGAAAAGTACGTCTATGTTAATTAGAAAGATAAAGGCAAATACGCAATTCTAAGGGTTAGTCATTAATTATTTGGTTCTGACGACGCTATAAAGCTTCTATTCCAAGCTATTTCTGACCATGAGTTCTTAGTAACTTTACAAAGTTATCTTTAATTGCCCTCTTTAATTCGCCTTTTTTACCAGCAATTGTCACATTTCCAGTTCTAATCAAACTTATCCCAAATACTGACCCCGTATATTTTGAAAGTCAACAAGCGGATAGTTAGTAATCAGCCCTCTCACCGATTAGACAAAACTATTTTTAAACGTCGTACACTTAATCCGGGCAAATTAAAAATCGAACAAACAACCGGGCGCTTTTACAATTGCGGCCAAAACAAAAAGCAGCCTTATCAATTTCTGCCCAAACGCCAGACGCCCGTCAAGGCTGCTGCCGGAAGCTCCGGCCACTTATCGCAATTACCTCGAGCTGACGGTGGTTTCTTTGGCACTGATGCCGCGATAGCGTATCCTGATCTCGATCTCGCCGTCCGGAAGCACATTTCTGGACACAAAGTCCGTGGCGTTGCTGGCGGCCGTCGCCGCCACCAGGAGGGCGAGCGCAATCAGAAGCGACCCGGACATGTCTGCCGCTTATCGCGAAAAGTCGAGGCTCCGGGGCTTCGGCAGGACGGCAGCCGCGAAACTGGCCGCAGCCGCGGCGCTATCAGAGCCACTGTGTCACTGTAACACCACACGTGGAATTTGAATTACTATCGCGCTTTTATCAATAATCGCGTAATCCGAGCCGCCGGCACTCGGTGACGGTCCTCGCGCGCTCACGCGCCGCTGAAGATCTGTTAGATTGGCAGCGGCCGCATGGCCGCGTGGACGCAGACGAAAATTAAATTCGACGGCCCCGGACTTTGGAAAGGTCGAGATATAAGCGCAGCCTGGAGATTGCCGGGCGGGCGCAAAATGCACGTCGGGCTGCAGCTGCAAGGCTTTTTCCCAGTGTGAGCACGTGGTTCCGGCGCACGGCTGAGGCGCGTCGCGGGCAGAGGCGTCTTCTTCTTGGAGCGCGTGCGGTGATACTGGCGGGCTCGCCGCTTCGTGCTGCTTAAGAACGCCGGCGACGCGTCCCGGCTTTGACTTTGGCGATGGTCCATCGGGGCGGTCCTGGACGAGGAAGCTTTCGGGGGATGGGACCGCTGCCCCTATTCGCACAAGCTCTAAAACTGACCAGAATTGAAAGGTGAACTTGCGTTAAAACCTTGATTGTCATTCCACGCGTTCGATTGGTTGCCTATCCGTTATATATGCAAAATTTTCACACTTTATCCTCATGGTCTAGGATTAGTAAAAAAAAAGCTCGTTAATGTCGAGTCATTTCAGCAGATAATTATGTTATTATATGAAAGGCCATCGACCGCTCAATTGATATTCTATTGACGGAATGTTTAGTTTACTAAATAATGAATGGGCCCTTCAAACTTATCAAGTTATTATTTCTTTCCATTTGGTCTCAAAATCCTCTATTATTTTTACTTTATTTTTTTTACAAACTTGAAACTTTGAATGTTATAGAAGGTGGGATAAAATTACCTTCCTATTTCAGGTTAAATGAAGAAAAAGCTATAGGAGGACTACAAAATTTATTTTTACAATTTGGCGGTTGAGATAGATTGATATATTTCGAGAATTAAAAAAAAAGTTGAACCTCTAACCATTTATTGATGGTATTTTCCAGAGCTGCGGTATGGATAGTTTCAGAAACTGCTTGTTGATCTGGATGTCGGTTGTCGGTTGTCGGTTTTTTATGGGTCTAGTCTTATAGGAACTGAACGACTAGAAAAAGCTGTTGGTTGGATGAAATAGGAGCAAGTAAGAGTAGAAATGTTAATTAATTATTTTTAATTACAGCATAATGTAATTATAATTTAAATTTAATTTACATTAAAACATCTATTTACAATAGTTTATATACATATAATTATAAACGCTTGTAATTGCAGAAGGTAAATGTACAGAACTGAAAGTTTTATTTCAATGTATTTTAAAGTCCTTCGTTACTGTTCCAAACATGTGTTGAGGAATATCCTTGATTTTTCGTAAGCCTTGGAGGTCTTATAAATTTCAGTCTTAGAAAAAAGTCGTACAGAACGAGATCCATTGAGAGGTTTTACCAAGCAACATCACCTCATTGAGAGATCGACTTTGCATGGATGAAAACGGAGGTCTTGGTGCAAAATTTATAGTACACTACGGGTAGACAAGTGAAGAGCAACGACATGTTTGCGCGATGATCTCTTCGGAGACTGCAAAATAGAACTTCCTGCTGCATCTATGTTTTCTCTCACTGCAAAACCAGTACTTTTGAGGTTTCATCATTGTTCCGAATGAATCTCCTTGTTTGTTCGTCCACGATATGTAGGCTTACTACTGGTTCTTCTACGCAAAACTTTCCGACTATCTGCATCTCATAAAATCATTCCCCCCACCCTGTTGTTACCCTTTTCTTCACAATCTTGTTTTGAAATTAGAAAGAAAATTTTGTTCTGCCCTATATGTAGATTTAAACATGAATTGTTCTTTTATTTCTCTTCTAAAACATAGTAATTCATAAACTTCTTACTTTTACGCAATGATTCTACAAAAGTTGAATGCTTTTCCAAAATTAAAGAGATCCGCCGCTACCAAAAACCTTTAAAAGATATAAAACTGTGGTATCAAATGAGTCACAGCAGCAATATGCAAAAATGCATCCGTCGCTAACAGCGCCTAAAATTATAAATTAGAGATGATCAGTTTTTTATCCTTTGACTAATTCTTGTCTAAAAAATGACAAAAATTGTACGAAAGTGATAAAAAATTAACCAGTACATTTTTAAATGCTAAATAGTGATCAAAATTCTGTGCGTCTACATGATTTTGACCTTTAAAGTTTAGTTTAGACAAGAATTCTAAAAGTAAACCAAAAATAAAGTTTGTGTTCTAAAAACTAGTGTCCCAAAAGTCAATATCATTAGGAAAATGTATTTGACGAACCGCTCAAATTGACGGAACAAAATGTTTTCAAAATGTCGTTCTCTACTCTTGAAAAAGCAATTGATAGTTTTGTGTCGGATTTCTTCGCAAATCTAATTCACTGTCTAGGTGATTCTTTTTTTTTGAAAATTTTGAGACTTCAGTCTTGGTTGATATACGATATCTTTGGTTAAACCCCGTAGTGAATAATGGCAAGGGTTCAATCGGGTGAGTAGCCAAACAAAAATTGCCTACTCTTGTCTCCCATTTGGTTTTAAGCTGTCATATTTGTCCCATAGATTTTTGAGATGGTGCCCATATTTTATTGAGTTAAAGATACTCTAGCTACATCTTACACAAACCAGAATTCGAGCATTATCAAAGCATGAGTAAATATATTCCGACAATATCAAAGTAACTAATGACACACAAACCTGTAATCCACTTTGAGTGTAGAGGACACACTACTATGACTTCCGTTTTTTGTGACTCTAATACATGGGAGTGAGTGTAGTGACGCTCGTCCACGGACTATACCTTTCTACAATTGATTTGTTTTGATTTAATCATTTGTGTCAAAGCAATAGAAAATTCACATCGATTTTCCGGTTGTTCTGTCACTCAACGACTGATGAATTTGAATTTTGTAAGTAAAATGTTCTAATTATCCAATACAAAGACGTTTTCTTCATTTGATGCGCTTTTGGTACATTTCTCACTGATGTTGAAGTTTTTTTTTTAAATTTTCTCGATGTTCTTTTTAGTCCATTATTATTATGGACAGTTCCAGTACCCAATCGCTTCTCACCAAACGGTAAGATTTTAAATAGGTTTTTTCAAGTAAAAATTTAAATGATCTAAATTTGAAAATATTTCGTAAATGTAAAAATCAATATTTAGCCTACCATTGTTCGTGGAGCTAATAATACCAAAAAATACATTCGATCCACAATTTGACGATTTCGGTGGCGTCTACCTCACCGGTGCCAAAATTCAATCATTTGTATCCTTTCAGAAATCGAATATTTATCATTCGGCGCATACATTTCTCTCAACTGTACAGATGATAAAAGAACGACGGTGATTAAGAAGTACATATCTTGACACATCGGATATAGGTAGCAGATATACACGGCTAAATAAGCAAATACAGCGACAATCTAGAAAAGACAAAAACAATTATATAAAGGTGCTGAAGCACCTATAAGTCTGGAGCGTGGAAATGGGAGAAGAAGAACCACCTGGTATAGCCAACATATCTGCAGAAGTAATTAAATATATGGGAGAAAGTAGAATAGACATTTTTTACAAGATTGTTAAAAAAATATGAACGACTGGACGTTGGCTGGGTGAACAGACGAAGTCAGTGTTCATTCAGATCCACAAAAAGAGATCCGGGAGAGAACTAGCGTTCTTAATGAAAGACTAAAACATATATATTATGAGAAGAATTGTCATAGGTGGAAAGCAACCTACATTATGATGATGACACTATACTATTTGGAGAGTCAGCAGAAGGAAAAAGACAAATGTTACAGGAAGAAAGCAACAGCAACAAGTAAGACAAATTACGATCTTCGATAGATTACAAAATAACACACCAAATATGAAGACAATATGAAAATACCAAGTAATAAACTAATTTATGCATCTAGGAGCTCTTATTACTTATGATGGCAGTAGTAACTCTAAAATTAAACTAAGATGTGAGATGTAGAGGCAGTCAAGGATCTAAACAAAACATGGGTTTACAGTTATATAACCTTAAACACAAAAAAAGAAGTCATAAAAAACGTTAGTTGTCCTAGTCTTATTATATGGCGGAGAGTTTTGGATATTACAAGCCCAAATGCACTAAAGATGTAATGCTGGAGGCGAATATTGCAAGCTTCTTGAACCAGCAAAAACCAATGAGTCAGTCTTAAGGAAAATCGTAAAACCTCGTCGATTATTCCAAGTAATATATAACCGTACTCTCAAATATTCTGATCGATCCCAAAAAGAGACGAAGACATTATAGAAAAACTTAGAATTTAGATGATACCAGAGTAAGGTGTGGGACGCCTAAGCAATATGTTGGCCAAATAAAGGAAAAATTTAACACTCTGACAGATTAGACGACACATTTCTAGAAATAGGAAAAGATGGAGAAATAAAAGAAGACGTTTCACGAAATATTTCAACAAAACATGAATATTGAAGAATTTGATCGAACGGTCTGCAAGTTCGTGCGACGAAAAGTCATGACCCACACAACTACGGTTTTCCACTAATAGACCAAGCGATTTATTTTGGCTTGGTCATGACTATTTGTATTTCGCACTAAACATTTTAGTGTCAATTTGGATCGCATATTCGTTGGACTTTCACCGCTAATTGGTATTTGATGGTTGTTCATTACTTACTTTACTGCACAATAAAAGACCGGATTCTTTACCACAAACTTACCGGCGTTGTTAAGCGCAAACTGCTCAATAACAGTTTAACAATACTTCTATTAATTGCGATAAGAACTGCCAATATACGAAAGTTAAGATCCATTCGGTTGATTGCATGCAAATGAAAAAGCAAGCGACGAACGCACAGTTGTTAATGCTTTCTCCGAATCCGCTCAAAGCGCCAATCTTGGCACAAATCACTTGGCCTGATCCCCGGACAATGGGAGGCAAGCCGGGCAACACTTCTCGCCAGTTCTTCGAAAAATCGTAAATCATTTCTAATATTCTCACTTTCGGCTTTCTGCGGCAGGTAGAAGGGCCGCTTCCAATTGTCCGGAGTGTCAACGGCCACCTGCCGATGTCCGAATGCCTGGCTGCCACAAACCCCAGCCGGCTTGCAGCTAATAGCAAAAAATTAACTGTTGGGCGGTAATGAGCAGGAACGACGACTCGTTAAACCTGCAATAAAAATAACGTCGAATTTACAGTACCGGCATGGCGTTTATCAGTTTTGCTTAGAAAATGGCTGCTGTAATCGCTTCTAGATGCAGGTCTTGAAAGCAGCGCGAAGAAACTGCTGGCAACATCGTCCTTTTTAATTTAATATCAAATTAAGAAGTGTCAACGAGATGGGGCAATAAACGGAGAGCGTCTGCGTCACGTAGAAAATTCAATCAATGTAGATCAAAACACTGCATGGCCAGTAAGTTCGAATCATATTCTGGTCATGGGTGCTTTGGTTCTGCTGATAGACTTAAACAGCAATTATTTATTAAAAAATAATAAAAACACTGATTTGTAGAGTTTATTGAAGAGGCGACTCAAATAGTTGATTGAGTAATTGATATAAAAAGCATAATTTAATACCAAGAAGTGTCAGTTAAAATAAAAAAAAATGAGATGAGGCAACTTCCTAGTCGTACGGATCGTAATGTTGACATTATCATAGCCCCGTACACTTTGATAAAATTCCTGAAGGAGATAAACTCCTAGATCGTGGAAATGTCAGCATTCGTTCCTTGCCAGCCACGAGATGTCAAAAATGGATCCTAAATCTCGATTCTGAATGATTTTATGCTGAACTGATGCAACATACGTCATAATAGGATCCATAATTGTTATAGATAATCACCTCGTTCCGGCTGGATGTTCCAGGAAATCTTAAAGTTTGCCTGATCGTCTCGCTAATAAATTAGTTGATGCTCGTTCTCCACCTTCGCGTCAGCCTTTCAGGGATCCAATTTCTCTTGTAGCTAGTTGTATTGTTACCAGAGTTGATCTCAGCATCGCCGGCATGTTTGGAACAAAAAGGATGTAAAGTGTCTAGAACAAGATGTAACCTCAAGGGACACCGACTTAGAGATGCCTGTCCGAAGAACTTTCTTTCGAAATTAAGAGCCAGACAAGGTGGATCATCGTTAACGAGATTGCAATAAAGGCCTCTTCTATACAAGTCTGTTATGTCACACTTTGTTAAAAGTCAAAGCGGAATTCAAATTGATTTTGGAATTTGTTGAAAATTTTCGACAGGAGTCTTATCAGCCTACGGTCTTAAGGAAAGATGTTTGATTTTCCGGATTTTAAGAATGTTATGACGTCCGTCGCCTTCCAAAAGCTCAGGAAGTGATTACGGTGGCGCATATGATTCTTTGGTATGTGGTTTGAAATGTCATGTGGACGGACGCCTTACGCAACTTGGATATGCTGAAAGAGTTTGTCGTAGGTTCCTGGCCCCATGTTGTCGCAGGGCTACAACTCCCGACAAGAACTCACAAACCGGTTAAATGGAAACAAGCAATCTCCAGAGTCTATTTTGACCTCCACTTCGAGCCTGATGTATTTCTGCTAACCTACATAATCTAAAAATCGCTCCGCGCGCTATGACACTCGGTTCTACTCTCTCATCCGCTCTTTCAACTCCGGAAATAGAAGATTTTTTCCATTTTCTGGTTGGAGTCGGTGAAGTAGTTAATGATAAGACTGCCAAGCACAATCAGCCGTCATTGGCTTCGTCGGGGATGATGAAAACCTAAGAAGTCATCTAGACCTTTGGTGAGAGAAATAAACTTATTTGGTAGGGAGTTATAGGCAGAGACTAACCTAATCACCCCATGGTCATTTGTTTGGAGGAAGATAGTGATGGATTTTAGGTGGTGGATAGGACTTGACGAAGACGCCTGCTTCAACTTTCTCATCAGACCTCATCTTCGCCCTTGAGATAAGTCTCTTAGACCAAAATGTCATTCAAATTATTCCCGTAAGTAAACCCCAAAATCTGTTCACGTTCTAGAAGGAAAATCAGATATAGACAGCGTATACATAAAGTGAGTTTAAAAGAACAGCAAAGTTTTTGACGAGGCAGATTGGAGTGATTATAGGAGTACCTTAAAGATTAACTCCATCAGCTTAGCCACATTCAGCTTTTAGGATAAGCTGAAGATAACTCTCAAACCCTGGAAGGAATTTTCAAGCTTAGCGACCGCAGAGACCGAGGACTGTTGTGGAAGTAGTGTTGGCTGGGCAGTGCTTTGTAGGATTGCTGTTTTTTTCGGACTATCTGAGCGTAAAAGCAGCTTTGAGGAGTTGGGATGACAGCAGCCGACTTAAATCAGCAACTCAAGTGTTGCTTGCCTGAACACTTCATGCAGCGGGACCTGGCGTGGAAGTAGCGTTGGAGGTGCCGAACTTTCTTCATCTTTGGAATTGACCCTGGTCTTCTTCTTAGACTGCTTCATAGAGGCTACTGTGGTGGGTGTTGTAAATGTCGCGATCAGCTTGCTCTCCTTCGAGAAACATCGAGGACGTAGGATGTTTGACGCGTAAGAGTTTCATCCTATAAACAGATTGCATTGAGTGCTTTGAGGTATATCTCCTGTATCATTACTGAAACCCCTCGGAGGATTAATCTGAGTGACTTCTTCGAAAAGAGAAGATACGTATGGTGTTTCTCCGCCTTGTTCGCTATGTGTGTGTGCCGGATGTCTCTAAGAATAATTAAAATTTCTTTGACGTCTCGTTCTTCGTTAGTGTCAACGAAAGTAAATGTGTTATAAATAAGTAGCAGGTTCTTTCGGGGTGAGGCGTCAATATTTCCTCTTGTGCTCTTGATGATTGTTGTATCTTCGTCACTGAATTTCAAATTTATCAAATTAGATGTACCAGATTTGTCCCGAAAATGTAAAACTAATGTTAATCTATCGAAAATAGTTTGTGCGGCTGCAATGTATGCTGGCAGCCGATGGAGTGGGCTGTAATACGCGTGCGCGAATGAGGACGAGCAAGTTGGCAGTTAGACGTTGCTGAGTGAGTACAAGTAATTTGCAATTGTCCCATTTACAACGAGAGCAAGTAAAGCAGCGACTCTGAATCAAATGTTGTGCGAAGCTGGAACATTTGTTTGTAGAAACCGGCAATGGTAAAAATTCCTATAAAATAGGAAAAATTTAAAGACTAAATTAGGAAAGATTAGAATTAAAAAATTATATTCTCAATGAAACTCGATTATAAAAAGAGTTTGTTTAAAAAAATGTAACAGCAGAAGAAATAATAATATTTGGAAAAATGAAAAAACGGGAACTTAGTAAGTTAAATTACAGCTAAAACCAAAAAAATAATTTAGTCATGTGTAAAAAGTCTACAAAAACAGAAAATATGTCAATATTAATAAAAAAATTATCAAAACTCGTAGAAAAGAGTTCAGATATGTTTTAAATGCGAAAGAAAATCAAATATAAATTAAAATTTCTTTTTTACTCATCATGATATGAATAAAGAGGTCCACGGCTTCTAAATGCCTGTACTTCCATTACTCCTTCAGTGAGTAGCAAAATATCAGAGAAAGAGGTATCATCGTCCGTTGCACAACCGATTGTTATCAATGGTGCATCGTGTGGTTGACTATGGCCTAATAACCCAAGATCCAAAGTTCGGTAATCTTGACGTTTCGTCCACAACTGCGGCGGAAATCTACAGAAAAATTTAGAAATTTTTAAAGACGTTCCGAACTCCGACCAGGGCCTAATAACCCGAGAACCAACCACACGAGAAGCCTTCGCATCTATTCAATTGTTATAAAGTTTTTTAAGATAAAGGGAGTGAAGCGTCCAAAAATTTTGATAATACGTAAGGCGTAGTTTAAGAACAATGCCCTTAAGAAAACTTAAGCGGCATCAACAATGTCTGGGAGCACAAACAACAGCTGAAAAGGAAAGATGACCAACGTGACTGAAGAGAACATTTGCATTGTTTCAAAATTATCAATAAATAATGACAGCAAAAGTCTAACATTTTTAACCTGCTGACTTCAAAAATGTTGGCAATATTGTGAACCAAGCAAAAGGAAAACTTCTAGTGTAGTTTAAGAACTTACTGGATGAACCTTGTATTTAGATATGTTAATATTTTCTTTCCAGACAGAGAGTACTGTTCTGTAAGCTTTCAGCCATAAAAGCCTGAACGTATTTGAAGCCCCGATTTACCGTCCTCAGTTTATCTTTTTTACTGTTTGACCTGATATTCCTATTTGTGTCCTTTATTGTGTTTGTGAACGATTTAAACCGCAAATAAGATGTAAACTAACGTAAAGATATGACGACAAAAATATTCACGCTTCACGGAAGCATAAAAGATAAGGGCAATATTTTTTGTTTTTTTAGAACTTTTTTTCCACTATCACTTAAACAACTGAACTAAACCTTCTCGAATTTTCCTTGCTTATTTAATAATTTGGTATAATTATCACGTTTTTATTAGATTTTTGAACAACACGCTCCACGTTGGTGGTATTTACGAAGGTCTTAAGAATGAATTAACCAAAAAAACACAATAAAGAAAATAATTTGTCACGTCACTTAATCAGTTTTTTAAATGTTAATTTAATCAATTACCTGCGGCAAGTGTTAAATTATGCAATACACGGATAGATCGAAAAGTTTTCGGAATGGCAATATAAAGAAAATAAATTTGCCGCCCAAAACTTTAACTCTTAAAAACATCTTGTCTTGACTACCTCTTTATTTGAGGAAAATCTCTTTCCAGACAGGAATGTTTTGAGTTTTAGGATACTTAAATTGGTTATACTCTCTGATTCACGATGACAAGTACTTGGATTGCATTTTAGTTTCTAGTTTGTAATTGTAAACTCAGGTCTCATTCATAGTCACAAACTCTCTTTGAAGATTTGTTGGATTTCTCAAATACCTCCAAACAATCGGTTAAAATTTGTAATCAGTTGTGTTCTCCTTCATGAAGAAAGTTTTTTTAGATTCAATTGTTTAGGGTATTTAAAAACTAATAAAACTCTCTCACCCCCCACCTCATTCCGAACATGTTGTAGATTGCATTACGTAGTAAGTGTCTGTGTGAAGATATGCTATAGCGTCGTGTGATACCGCTAGGAAGGAGAAGGTAGTGAGTTATGGACAAAGTGGAAGTAAAAATCATGAATAGCAACGAAGGGGGTAGTTTCTTTGAAGAAAGCTAGTGGCTAACTCGGACATTGCTGAACTGTGTGCTACTGAATATAGAAGTTCCAAGGAGTCAAGGACTGTGCTGAGAAAGGCACAGGCAACGGGAGTCCGGAAAATGTGTGCAAGCCGCACATTATCCAGCGTGTGTCTCATTGATAAATAAAATATTCGATACACTAGCAGATAACACAGGCCTCGTTATTCCTAAGAACTTCAAGATGACAAAACGACGCAGTGGATTCCCCGTTCTCGCACTGTTCGACGAAATTAGAAGCGTGTAAATGTATATTAACAGTTGCAGCATTTATACGCAAATAAGAAAGTGTTGATGATGGATTGGCTGGGCTTTTGTGAGAGGGTGGGAATACTAATAAGTAGTACTACGAATCACTGAAGTGGCTCTGTCTACGATTTCGGAAACTCCGCCAAAAAATACTACCACATCATTGCCACTCTGTAGGCTCACAACTACACCATGATGCCCACATGTGCTAAATGACTACACTTTGTGTGATGCCGAGGCAAAGCCAGAAATTCTCCTCCAATAACAAGCTTCAGCAAGCTATCCACAATTAGTGCTCTACTGCACCTAAAGAATGGTTTACGGTAGCTTTATAGGAACTGCCGGAGTGATAGCATAGACATGCATAGACATTAAAGGGGAATACCTCTAATAAAATGTGCACTCACTTTTCTTAATAAAGAATTAGTGTGAAAAGAAAACAGTTGCAGTGCCAATTTTTGAATGTTCCAAGTAGTTATGCAAAATATGCCTGCCAGAACCATGCTATGGATAATATCTACAATTTTTGGTGTTATTGCGGTCACGCTCACAAAAAGTGAAGATGACAAATTCCAAACAAGATCATTTAATTTGGGTTTAAATTCCATTGCATTTTTTTCCAAATTGAACAAAATGGAACAAAATGGATGATAGCCCAAAAGTTTCTTTTCATCCACAGTTGAGCACATATCCAAATGCCCTTCAAAAACAGACAGTTGGGGGGATTTTTGGCATCGTCAGTTAATCTACATGAAAGAGTAGGTCATCCAATCAGATAAATTGAGAAAAGCAACTCTCTAGTGGTTTTTCCAGAAGCTTTTAAATCTCTCAAATAAAAGAACAATGACAATCTCAAGTCCACTCAACTTATGATCCATAATTTGCTCACTTTACTCCACTAGTAGGACCAGTGAATGGTTTAACAATTAAAAGTCAAAACTGAATTCCGCTTAAATTCCACTAACGTGAAGTGGCGACTTTAGAGAATTAGGCGTAGAGAATATAAAAGATGAAAATTTTAATAAGAGAGGTACGTAAGTTATTTACAACGTGGTCTGTTGCGGTGCCATTTCACAATAAATAAAGTCTTGTTTACGGAGCGATTTCTGTGAAGTAATTAAAGGCAACAGATAAACTATCGGCCGAATCGCGCCGGCAATGTCAGGAGTCGTGCAAATATGTTTGATAGACCCGACACCCGAGTCAAAAAATGCTGCAAAATTACATAACGTGCAGAACAGAGGCAAAAATAAACTGATAAAGTTTAGAAAAATGTGTACGCGTCACAGTAAACTTTACGATCATCTTTTGCATTATAATAAACATACTAAATGAACAGTATATGTAAAACACATTCATTCATTCTTGTCTTTTTTGTATAGTAGAAAAATAAGGGGACACTACGGAGTGAGTAAAAAATAACTATACATTAAAGATTGACGACAAACTCCATATTTCTAATACAAATTGTACAAGTGCTCTACTATACAGTAAAATGAAAACAAATCTCTAAATTTCAACGTAAGCACAGGCTTCGGCGAGTTTCCTCAAATGGTAGATGGTGGAATACACAGTCTTCTGAAGAAAGTCGTTTGGTATATTGCTAATAACTTTCTGAATCCATGCCTTCTAGTCCTCCACTGTGCAAGGTTTTCTCCTGTACACCTCCTCCTTTGCGTAACCCACCAGATAAAAATCATAAGGAGTGAGACCTGGTCTCCTTGGTGGTCATTAATGAAGTCCATATCATCCCAGCCACCATTTTGGAAAATACACCATACGTTTTGCAAGTCTTGGGAGTTATAGGTAAACATTTCATACATTGACGCCATGTTCTCTGTCTCTGTCTCTCATCAGCTTTGCATGACACTTTATTATCTCGAAGTGTCGCATACCTCCCTTTTACTGTACTCTACTACCTCGCTCAAATAACAGTGAAGTTCTACATGTTATGACATACTACAATCATAGCTCGCTTCTGAACAGTCAAGCTGTTGGCTTTCTTTAGAGTTGCATTTACTGCTCCTATCCACGCGGATATATGAAATTTGATTCACTATCGTCTATTTAGAGACTCTTTTTATCATGACTCGTCTACTCTATACTTTTTCTACGCTCTGTTGTGTAAATCTGGGAAGTTCTTCTATATAGTCACCTGTAGAAACTAATAACTAAAATTTCTATTTCAACAAAACATGGTAAGATCCTAAAATGTTTGCCTTACTTGTTCTCTTGTTACCAAAGGTACTTGGCACACAAACAATGTAGTCATACTAATAATGGTTTCCTTAACAAGCATCCCATACTCTTTAGAAATTGTTCTAATGCAGCAAAATGAAATAAGTAGCTTTGCCAATATGATCCTTCCACAAAACATCTTCAAGACTATCTTCACTGAATGCTAATGCTGCGGAGGAAAGAAAAGTTAAAGGGGGTTAAATTCCTGCCCAAAACGAATGTAGCGAAAAAGTGGCCAACATTTTGTGCTTCCCAGAGGATAACTCTAAAACACCAGATAGGTATCTACGTGGAGATGTTTCAGCTTCTTGTGGTCCTAAACCATTCAAGCTGCGATTTTAGGCCGAAAGCTTTTAGACCTTACTACGTATTCTGCGAGCCATATAAGATACGCGCGTTTCATATTCATCGCGCTAGCTGACAAAATTAATTTCTGCGAACTAATCCGCAAGTCACGCTCGCAATGAAATGATTACGGCTGGAACGGCTTGCCAGCCGACCAAAACACATATTTCAGTTATCGTTTGCGTCTTATCAGAAGAGGACTCGTCGTTTCGAGAATATCGTTCGATGTTGCGTCATCGAAGACGATCAGGCCATCATACGCGCGCCAAGGAAATGGCGAGAGCTGGCAGTTGTTTGCACTTTATTGCAAGTGGGCGAACAATTATTTGATGGTTCTGTTTGGACAGCTTTTAATTTTATGGTTGGGTTACAACATTCGATGCATTTTTTAGTTTTAGCTTTTCAAAATTAGACACGTAATGGTTCCTATAATTTCTCTACTGGTGATATGTAAAGTAAAAAAAAATCAGTTATATGAAATGACTTAATGAACTTTAGAATTTGAATTGCATTCTGTGAACGTTGGAAGTTTGCAATTACAGTTGGTAGCTAAATACATAAAAGCATTTTGTGGTATGCATTGTGGGCTGTTACTGTCAATGGTGTGCGCTAAACAACTTTTTTTCAATAAAATTGAAAAACATATGGCTTCAACAAGATGGACTCACATATCGCAAGTACGTAAAAAACTCACTTTAATTCAAATCAAATTTCCTGATCATCCTGACATCGATTGACCACTGTAGTCTTGCGATCCAACCCTATTAGGCTCTTTTTTCTGGAGTTATTTGAAGGTAAGTGTTTATGTCAACAAATCTGCTACGATTCCAGGGCTAAGAGAGAACATCAGAGATGTAATTGATGAAATAGAACCGCATTTATAGAAAAGCATTTTGCCAACATCGTATTTCACACGTAGCTGCTTAGTCTGTACTTTCCATTGATAGCAATAAAATTTGAATTGTTTTCTTTAGGAAAAACATCCCAATTTAGGCCACCCTATAGTTAGTTAATAAGCTTTACTACATTTAATTGCGCTTCTTCTCAACTTCTTGCGTTAAGATGTAAAAATAGATCAAGCAGTTTTAGCTTAATAGTAGTTTATAATGTGTACTATTACTACATAGGATGTTAGGGATCTTTTACCATTTATGTTTACTCTAGCTGTCCTTGGTATAAAATATACCTGGATCTAAGTCCCTAACCCTTCTTCTCCTGGAAAACCTGGCGTAGAAAGTTGGTATGCTTTTCAGGCGCTTCTAATGCGGCAGAGGTTAATATTTGTCCATGTCCAGAGGTTCCTGAATATACCAAAACTAGCATCGATATCATTCTTGCAGGACATAAGCCCCGCAACCACCCGAGAAAGTTTGCGGTGCCCACCACGATGTTCTTAAACGAGAAGAAACGTGGAGAATCCACGTTTTGAAACCAACCAGCGATGATGGCCGAACTCTGATGTTTAAGCTACGGCGGAAGGTACTACAATGGACGTTGAGGAGCTTGTTATGGGCCTTGATCTGGTATTTGCGACCTAGTTGCGACCTGATGCAATCAACTTTTGACAAAGAGCGCCAGCTTGGGAAATGCGAGGCTCCCAGAAAGCTGGTTGAGTGAGGACTTTGGCAGTTAGTGCCCACTCCGGGGCTTCCTGCACTTCCTGGAGTGAAGGTTTTCCCTGTACTTCACGCACTTCAGGTTCACCTTTAATTTTCATAATCCTTTTAAATGCTTTCCATCACACTTTATGGACTTCTGCAGCCTTCAAAACTCTTTCGTGTTTTCTTGGGAATCTCGATACATCCGCCATTTTGGGCCTCAGTGCGCACGTCATAAATATAAAACCAGCTTTAGTCACCTGGTACAACGTTGATAATTTTCAAACTTCTATTAGACATCTTGTGCATCTTTCTAACAGCAATGATTGTCCTCGTAGTAAATTTCTTTTCTGAAATGTCCGATACAACCCAAATATGATCGTATAAGAAAGGAAATTACCTCCCGATATAAAGGAGCCATTTCTTGCAAACACTAATCAATATACAAGCGGCTACTTTTTATAAATCTTCTGGAAGCTCTTTATGAATCAGTCGCAGAACCGGTGTCACTCATTCTTCGCTTACCGCTTGGTTTCTGAATAAAATTAGTAGTACCAGATCTCATTTCATGTCATGATAGTTCCCAGACGTCTTCATCCGTCTTGATTTTTGCAGACGATAACCTTAGCGATCAATCGTAGTCAGTCCGAATCTTGTACCAGCTTTTGTTGCAATCGCTTGATCATATGTCGCTCATCCCATCCCAAACGCGTTTAAACTAGCTGTAAACCATTTTCTGCTCATGGCTTTGTCCCGGACACTTTCCCAATTTATAGCAGAATTTAATGTTCACTCATTGTTCTATTGCAGTGTGATCCTACCTCTCACTTTAATTATGTTCGAATGCTACCCTCACCAATATGTAGGTATACTCTACGCTAAGTGGCGCTTTTCAAAGTGTCTCTGGATACCCATACGCATGCGTGCACAGTTAGCCAAATTACATTTTCAAACTTCTTAGACAAGCTTTGTATTTGCTGTTTTATTAGCCAGAAATCAAATCCTTTAAATTAGAAGTCAAGCTAAACAGTTCTGGTTCGATTTATGATCGCACCAAGCAAAACGCAAGCAAAATAAAATCAAATTGGATAATTTGTAGTTCTGCAAAATAAAGTACTTAATTCTGTAGTAGCTTTCTTTTTTTTCTTATCATTCGTGTATTTTGTTTATTTTTAATTTTATTTTTATTTTTCGTTTAGATTAAATAGGGGGCCGGCAAAATGATCTCCTTTTTGGATTGAGCGCAACGATCAATGTATTGGTAGACGCTCAAATCGTTCATCCTTGAGTAGCATAAGGTATACCATTTTAGTACCTATCATGGAATGGAGTGGTGAACACTATGGGTGTTTGTTGGCGATTCTGTGATTGTGATGCAGTAGCTACATCATAAACATTTGGGAGTCGGTCGTCACGAAAGCGTTCTGACCAAGAAAACCATAATGTTGTGGATACACAATTTCCGACAGAATGGTTCAGCATTAAAACGAAAATCATCTGGTAAACCTGGTAGCGTTTGGACACCTGAGAATATTGCAGTAGTGAGGCAGATAGTAGTCATATTGCCACAACATTTCGTTTTAGTAATATTTTACTTTATGCTCCATCCACCCACTTATGGTGGTCCAGGAACTTAAAAGTGACTGGTACGTCCAACGTCCGGTAGGCTACTTGCAATTGCATGTTGACAAATATTCCAGCTGATGTTGTTGTGGTAAGTGGTGAAGAGGCTCGTTTTTATTATGGGGCTGCTTCAATAAGCAGAACTTTAGGTATTGGGCCTCACAAAATTATCGACAACTTTATTAGCGACTTCTCCACAGTCAACATGCAATTATTATGTGCATTGTTAAAAATGTTGGCGTATTTTTTGAGAAAGCCGGTCTCACGCTGACTGTCACATCTAGCTATCCTATGTTGCAATATTCCTGGAGCCCAACAAACATGGAAAATGCACCACTGTGGTTCCAACAAGATGTCACTATCGCAACACGGCGAAAATTTTTCGAGAAATTCTAGGGCAAATATTGTTAGGTCGCCTTATCTTATTACATGGTGACGTTCAATGACCGGCTAGGTCACCAGATCTGTCCCCTCGCGATTTCCTTCTGTAGGGACACCTAAAAGCTGAAGCCGTTCGACGCAGGACGCGGGCCATTGAAGAATTAAAGGATGCTATTCGCAACGCGATCGCAGCAGTACTAGTGGAAATGACTAGACAAGCAATGCAGAATTGCAGTGTTATCAATAAAATACCAGCAATATCATTTAAATTTTTCAGTTATTAATAGCTCATTAAAACGAAGAACACATGAAAAAGTTTCAATAGCGATGAAAATTATTTCAATTTTTACACATAAATAGTGGATGATTCTAAAAAGTTCTGCCCTATTTTCATTGGTGACGGAAGCATTACTGCATAGCATGCTATTCATTCTATAATCATGCTGTATATCAAAAAAGAGGTAATAACATCATGAGTCAGTGAGAGAAACTTTCAAAATGGCGAATACAATATTACATTTGCACCATTGCTTGTCATACGAGTTTCGAAAAGGAAAGAACTGTTGGAATCGCAGAAAAAATATTCGGGTGTTTATTTGAACCACGTTCCTGGTCCCAAAACAGCGAAAAGTGATTTAGCAGGTTTTAACTCGGATCGATTCCTCCGTGAATAGTCTTCTAGCATTAATAATGTCGTACGCATTTTAGTAAAAATATTACTGATATTACAATAGACGGTGCGTCTGCATTTCTGCGTGTGAAGAAACTGTTATTGTATTAAGCAAACAAATATTGAAAGTTCAGTGTCAAGCTCCAGCAAAAAACGAAGTTTATTAGACAAATGCGCGTGTGGAGGCCAGCGCAAGTTCTCGCGTATCGCTAAGCGGCATAAATAACAATGTATCAAAGGCGTAAATCAACAAATTATAATAGCGATAGCTCAACAGCTGATAAAAAGACGCGAAGAAAAAAAGGCGAATATTTTAATAAACGTAGGAAACACATCTGGAATATAGTGGGGCCAAAACTTTTGGCGCTTACATCGTAAGATATCGTATTTCGTATTTTGCGAAGTGTTTCTATTTATGTATACTACTCTTTGACATTTCAACCAACAGAAAGCTTTCAGGTGTCCAAATGTAAAAATTATTTTATAGACACATAAATAAATGCTTTTTAATGAAAATAATTTTAGTAATCAGGTTTTTTAGAAAATACTGTACTATCACAATGCATTATAGAAGTATATGGGAATTCCTTCTATACATTAAGCCTGTTCTGGGTTATGAATTTCATTCTTATTGCTCTGACTTTTCTGGGTTTTTTTATAAACCTGGAGCTAATTATCGGACAACCCGATAACAATCCCTTTCGAGGGCACGAGTAAACGTATTAACCTTCTGACATACCCTGTAGAGGACGACACTTCTCCCTTTAACGATTTTTAAAGAAATGGCAGCGCAAACATACTCAACTTATATAATTCTACTCTGGTAATGCAATTAATTAAGAAAATTTTAAAGTTTTAACAAGTCATGGTTTAATAAAGTTTTTATTTTTATCTGTAACATTGATCTATAGAGAGTTTGTTTAGATAACAGCATTATGTACATCTGTCGTTATTTCCTAATAACATTTATCTACTCTAAAGTCTTATATATTTTGCTTTTTACGATCTTATTTTTGGTGTTTTATTTTGAACAACTTTCACGCGCCTTCTTTATTTCTTTTTATTGCTATATCATCCAAATTCTTATCACGTTTGAATTTGTGCACCAGCCAGGAGCTGCACTCTTCGTCTTATCATCTGGTTTTAAGTTCAGTTCCGCTTCCGCCTCTAGTCATTGTGCATCACGCCGCTCTGTTGCTTTCATAATTTTCTATTGATTCATTTATGATTTTTAACCCTCAAATGCCTTATTCAAGTTCAAGGGTTCATATGAAATCGCCGATCTAACTAACGAAAGAAGTGTTAAAAACATGGAACGTATTGTTTGAAAATATCTGCGTTAATGTTACAAGCCAATGTTTAACACATTGGTCGATACACTACATTAGCACTATCCCAATTACGATTGCTTTTTAACCTTGTAATTTGTCAAAGTGTAATCCTCAGTTTTCGAAGCACCATCGTGGCTGCAAGTTTACTTGCTCCGAAATTCGCCTTAATCGAGGACCGTTATGCAAAGAAACTTTAATCTACGCCGTAGTCTCTTTCTGTCTGTTTAGTCTATGCGCGCCCATCACTAGTTTTCGTCTACGTACTATTTCCCGTACCGTTATTACTCGCGCACCCTCGAAAGTTCTTTTTTCTCTCGTCTCCTCCTTCTCATATCAGTAAAACGTGCATGTTGACTTCCCAAAATGCACATTTGTCTTAGACCTTCGTCAAAATCCGCATTCTGATTAGCTAGGGCTAGAGGCTGTAATATCCAATGATCAACTGGGCGATGAGTCGGTTAGGGTACTTTGAATCCTATTGCGCTGCGTTGACTGTGGGGATAAATATTTGAGAATATTACCCCTCGACTTGCTCTTGTCCTAGTTTTTAACCGGTTCCTTACGACCTCCATTGAAGCCGTTTTAAAAATCGGCGATCTTCTCTTTGGCTGGCTGATTCTCATGTTTTTTGTCGGTAGACTCAACGTGGTCCAATGGACTTGCTTTTAAATCTTGACTGATAATATCTTTATAAGACTTCAAACCTTAATTTTCAAATCCGACGGCGCCCTCATGCTTTTGAAAACAAGTAGGGCTTACTGTCTGATATTATAAATCATCTTAGGCTCAAATGTACTTTAGACACCCTCGTATAGCACTAGAAAATTGTGCTCTGGTCTGCAAGCTTGGCTTATTCTTCTCGCGGGACTACGAACGCGGCTTTTGCTTCTTGTCGCTCGCTTTTGATTCGCTCGCGTAGCTCTGGTTCTCGTTTTTCAAGGGACGCTGTTCGGCTCGATACGTGCGTTGAATCTTTCCTATCGCAACCTCATCTCCTCTTAATGTTGCTGTTGTGGCCTAATTCTTAGCCACCTTCTGCAAAATACAAAGCAAAGGTGACGACTGGCTTAATACTAACGTCGTTTTGGCGTTTAAAACACTTGGCGCCTTAACCACGAGCATTATTTGAACGGTAAACAAGTTCTTGATTTCCCTGACCTTACACCCTTTCGCTTATATTTCGGCTGTATATAATATAACTGGCTGTACTTCTTCATAAGTGCCACAAGCCGCACTTGTATGACTTTTCATCGAGAGGTGTTAAAGACAGACGGGCCGTAATCACAGCCTTGCAACCAGTTTTGACTATTTTAATTATGAAAATTGATCATTTACTGAAGGTTAGGCTCTTTTTTTTACTTTTATGTTTCTACTACTTCAGATTGGGGTAGCCAGTCCATTTATCTCTTTGGTACGTTTGGAGGCTATCCTGAACTTATAATCAACAAGGAGGTGTTTAAAACACTCTTTCTCTTCCTCTGACAAGCGTAGCTTGTTTGATTACAGTGCATCGTGTGGTTGGTTCTCGGGTTATAAGGCCGTGGTCGAAGTTCGGAAACTCTTGACGTTTCGTCCACAATTGCGCCAGACATCTACAGAAAAAATCTTCTAAAAATTAAGCGATTGTCCGGTGCGTTTTCGCTTTTATATTTGTGCGAGTGTGGTTTTGGGGGGTGTTGTTGACGTCACCGTGGTGATAGATAACTTAATCGGGCTAACTGCTGATGTCAGTCGGGTCGTTGCAGGTAATATTTTGGCATTTTCTGACGTTACTCGCTCTTTCTCCATATCGCTGTCTGTTTTTTGTCTCTTAAAAGCGATAAACCAAAATTTAGGTAGATTGAATCCGTCTTCCCTGTTAAGATTATTTTTATATTTATAATCTCTACCTCCTCTCCATATAATATCCGGTAATAATTCCTACAATTGGATAAAACTTGTGTTGCCCGAATTCTATCCACGAGATAGTTTGTACCACATCCACATTTATTTTTTCTTAAAAATCAGTATTATTTTTTTATGTGGTGATAAAAGGAAAGTTTTCTTTATTATTAATAAAAACCTCTAAAAATCTGAAAATAAGTTTTATAAGAACGAATTTTATTAGCTTTTATTTGTATTTATTCGATCTATTTTATAGTAATGATTTGGTTTTCGTCTACTTGTTATTTTTTGTATTGTGTCTAAGTACTTAAATTAATATTAAAATATTACGTTGCCTAAAAATATGTGAGAACAGACAAACCTTAAACACCAGGCAAAGATTAATAAAAATATGGTTGAAGATCTGAATAGAGTGTACCGAATCCGCATATCATACTTAATAATGATGAGGCTCTATGCCTTGCGTAAGAACGTAGCTTGCGAACTGAAAGGTTAAAGCTCTCGTATGTTTGTCCTCACTACTCGCCGTAGTGTATCATTTCTGATGTAGACGTAGGTGCTCAATACTCAACAGCCATCTGAAACAAAGGAATTTAAAACTTGAGCCCGTCCATACTACAACTGGCGCCCCATATACTTATGTCCCCAAACTACAGATAAACAACGACAAAAATAAACAAAAGCGTTAGTGCCTACAAAGAATTTGTGATTATTTGAAAGCGACAAGTTTAATTTAATTTTACTAAAATATAATCTATGAGAATTCTTGAATGAAAATTTCAGTTTGGTGCAAAACAATTGAAAATTTGAAGTGTAGAACAATTTTAAAAAATATTATCTGAATATTTCATTATATTGAAGTGTAAACCAAAAATCGAAGAGTTATAAAAATACAAACATAAAAAAGTTACTTTTCTACCTATAATCTCCTGATTCTTGAATGAAAATTTCAGTTTTCCCAAAACCAATTGAAAGATTGGTAGTAGATACCAATACAATCGTGCACTGAATTTCTAAAACATCATTGTACCTGGTATTCTAAGTGCTTTCTTTAGTAGCCCAGACAAATAATAATCGCAGGGCGATAGTTATTCTACTTAATCTGTTAGAACAGGAACCGTAGTGGTAGTGTAATTCAGAAGTCAAGCAACATCATTTCCTTTGGTTTGATTTAGTAGCCCAACATAATTAGGGCGATAGATTACTGTACCAAAGTGTCAGAACAAATTATCATTTTTGTTGATTTTGAACAACTGTATAGGACCAGGCAATTATTTATTAGTAAAGTAGGTAATGCCTTAAATTTAAAATTTGTGTCTATGCAATTTCAGCAAGCTTTCATCAACGATCATTCTCGAGAAGGTAGGGAACAATGCGAATGTTTGACTTAGTCGCGTTGGTCCCCAGAGTACGTTGGACTTTTATTTTCAACCGCTTCTTGTGCTTCTAAAAATTGTTTGTGCCACGTGTGTACTTGAATTTTTAAGGTTATCGTCTCCGAACTGTCTTAAGTTTTCCAAAATTTCAGATGTAAGAAACGTGATAATAATCCGTTGCATAATGGAGAAGGGTATCCTTGTTTTAACTGATTAAAGAGAATCCCTTTCAGATATCCCTACCTATAACGCTCAGACAACGCTCCCCTTTCCGTTCAACTCACAGCGCGAAAGAAGATATTCTGGTTTACAACTGATTCACCCCCGTATCTACTTGCCCAGCACTAGAAAAACTTTTTTTATTAACAAAACAAATTAAAGAAATTTTGATATCACGCTTAAAATCTATAATTTATATTATTGGACGCGCCATTTGAATTTGAATGGTACCCTAACGGGGACTCTTCATTCGACAATTATTCCAGCAACGCAACTGACATTTATATCACGCAAGAAGCAGCCGGAGTTTGTCTCCCGTTTTACGGCGCGACGCCGAGTGTGAACAAATCTGGGCGTTTTGTATGCAAACGAGGCCTGTAAAACGGAATATCGAGGATGCGTGAGAAAAATCGGTAAACGAGCAGGCATTCCAAAAATGTATAAAAATGCCATTATTAAGAAATGATCGGCTGAGGCGCGCGCCCGGAATTCAAAGGAAATTTACTGTTGTGTAATTCCAGGCTGGCGCTGCGGCGCGGCGCTGTTGATCCCACTGCGACGATTTTAATTGTAATGCTTACAACATTTAGTAATTGCCCTAAAATTATTGCCAGGGGATAATATAGTAATAGCATTCGGAGATTTCAATGCGAAGTAAAGCGACAAAACTTACTCTCGAACATTGAGAAATTGTAATAATTTTAATGGGTAATAAAATAAATCGGTTGAAAAACAAAAATATTTATTAAGCCTATAGAAATCGAATTTTAAACCGCAAACCAGGGGTTAGCAAGGTTCACATCCCACTAGATCAATGACAACATGTTTTTTTAAGAACTCGAAATATACCTCACGCTTATGTACTAATTATACAGGATCTAGTAGAAAGATCTCCCCTTTTTGCACAAGGCACGTCGTTTTAGTGCCCATTGTAGTGCGGGGTTAGTCAACATCGTACATTTGTACTGCAACTTATTTTTAAAATCTCAATTGTGTGATTGTGACGCAGAGGCTATTTTATTGGCATTTCAGTGCAGGTCGTTACGGAAGAGTTTCAACCAAGAAAACTATAATATTGTGGATGGACAATTTCCAGCAAACGTTCCGCATTAAACGGAAATCACCCGGTACATTTCGTAGCCTTCGGACACCCGAGAATATCGCAATAGTGAGGCAGGCTGTTGTCACATCGCCACAACGTTTCGCCGCTAAGCTACCTGACCAGAGCGTGCGGAGAATGTTACACTGCGATCTCATTCTCCATTCATACAAACTGATGGTAATCCAGGAACTTAAATGATGTCACTGGTACACCCGGCAGACTGTTTGTGAGGACATGTTAGCAAACAGCTGATGCTGTTGTGCTCAGTAGTAACGAAGCTCATTTTCATTTAACGGGCTGCGCCAATAAGCCGAATTTTCGGATTGTGCTGTGCGGAATTTGGCATCATATGGCCGTATTTTGTTCTTGATGAAGCAGGACGTACGGTGACTGTTACATCTAAACGCTGAAGTTTAGATTTAAGGAACATGGAAATGTACTACGATTTCAACAAGATGGCGCTACCGCGCACTCGGCGAGAAGTTCTGGGACAGAAGTTTTCAGACTGCCTCATCTCATGTACAGCTAGCTAGCTAAGTCACCAACTTGTCCTCTTGCAATTTCCTTCTATGCGGACATCTGAAGGCTGAAGTCTTTTAACGCAGGTCGCGGACTACTGAGGAATTAAAGAATGCTATTCGCAACGCAATCAGAGCAGTAGTACGGATCTTTAGGCTGCAGGAATCTTCAAAACTCTGTGCGATTGTACAATAAAACATTGAACAGAATTTCAGTTGTTCTTTTTATTGATGTTTTGAAAAGGGGTTCTGATTCTGCTGGACTAGCAAAGTACCATGAGCGACTAACAGGGCGAGACACCAATGGGTGCGCTAGAATAAATGATTAAATCAATATGGCTAGATCGAGAACTCTTTTGTTCTAGGAAATCACCTTTAAGAAGCTAAAAAATGTTTTACACACAACCTTTGTCAGGAAAGTTCCACGACAAGGCTCGTAAGAATAATTTATCTGACTCACCAACTAGTCATATATAGACTCATCTGCCATAGTTTCTAGAGGTCGTGGAAGCAAGCAGAAAAAACCTCATTCGGCATGTGACAGAGCAGGAGTATGATTTTTGCTCAGATATTCCTGGACCAATGTAATAGGATGGGACTTTGCATTACTGTACAATAAGAACCACATCGTCAATGTAGAATATATTCATGGTGCGTCAAACCTTTAGCATAAAAAAATGCCACCAACATTGTCTTTGTTATACTTTTTGGAAGCTGGTGAACCGTGAGCTAAATTTTGACACAGCGTTTAGTTGAAAGGATATATTAATAGCACCAAGTTTCTGCCTCACGCATGCTACATTTGCAGCAGTGTGATGTTGGCGGGCAACCAATTATGGGATCGTCTCGCACTGGATTTTTGCCTTCTCCAAAAAATCTTTGGTGCTATTCAAAGGCACGGTTTTTTAATAATTTCCCGTCACCATTTATCTGCTACATTGTTTCACTAAGGTTTTTCCCTAGATTAACGTAGAACTTAATATTAATTCTTTTCTAGGAATGCAAGCCGACCACATCGTGTAACTTCCACTAAATGCCCCAACAGGTCAAAGCGTGGATTACTAAGCACAGCCCCGCTACTTAGTCAGTTTACATGGAAACAACCAAATTTATGTACATTCAGAACACATATCAACTGACTGAATAACACCCATTTCTTGTGTTTCAATATCACAGGTAAAGAGTTAAAAAATTAGTTTTTAAATTTTTTGAGAAAGGTTGCGTATGTGCACAGTCTATTCGGTCTCATGGTTTGTATATAACAGCTATGGATAGTTAATTAAAAAAAGGGATTTTTTCTCGCGTGAGGGTGTGACGCTTATTATAACTATTAAAGATATTGTAGTGCGAACGGTGAGCTAAAGTAACGTGCCTCAGAACTACAATTAGCAAAGGAGCTTTGTTGCAACGTACATAGTGAGTGGTGATGTAGCAAATTATGGTACATCAAACTCATTGATAGCTTACGATCAGTCATAGTTATTGTAGTATTAACACATTGAATGCCATGAACGTCGCCAGTAGCGCTATGGAAGTCACCGACAAAACTAAGATCACTGGAAACACAAAATTTGAGTAAATTCAGATGTTTTTTAAATTTTTCAGTTATGCCTTCATATTGCGATATGTTGTATCAAAACATTCCAAACATATTCGTCGTGTGGTCTTGGCTTGTCTTGGCATCTATTGTATTTCATGACATGGTTTCTCCAGTACCCAAGGAATTTCAATATTTCTGTGAGTTGACGGTTTGAATACTACTAATGTATTCACAATACAAATACATAATAACAGTTTTATTGTTAACTTTCTGTACCATTTCACTGTTTTACGCATTAATGAACTTATACTATCATTTGATTCTGAAGATTTTCCTAAATTATATTTTACAACTATTTTTGGTTTCTCATATAGTCATTTCCAATGAATGTTTAGTGGAAAGCATTAATACATCTCTTTTGTCCTTCAATTCTAGGACTGCCTTTTTTATTTTCATAGCTATAGATATTCCACCTCTTGTGGATTTTCTAGACGATTTTTACGCAGGGTACCCACTAAATGTGTATGCATAGCGAATGCTTTTTCCGTTAGATCAAGACTTGTATACTAATTATCTGCGCATATAATGTGATCTTCGTCCAATTTATCTTTGCAAAGATACATCACAATTTCAATCGATTTATAATCCTGTATTTTCTTTTTTTCCGTTGTATATTTGAAGGGAATAAGTGTATACTGTCCCACCACATAATTTAAAAACTTTTATGTCATATTGATGATTTTTTTCAAATATGTTTTAAAATTACCATTTAATACATTAACAATTTAAATAATTTTGCACAATCGATTATTAGGGGTCACTTTCTTCGTTATTATTGAAATTAATAAACCGCAAAAGTAATTAAAATCGACTAGTCCCACCCATATGATCAATCCAAAAAACCGCTTTATTTTGTCAGGATCCGTTTCAAACAATTTATCTAAACGATGCAGTCGTTGCTTTGATTTTATTTGAGCGCCAGATATGTTCCTTTGATCCGAAATAATTTGAAATATTTTTCCACTAGCAAAGAGAGGATAAAAGCTATGTGGTTCGGTATAATTCAAAAACTCTGTATCACAGATACTAATTCCAGAATAATGCCCTGGTGAATATGCCAGCTTATGTCCTGCTTCTTTTTTTGTGTCATTTTCATCGTCATCCCGCTTTCATCTTCATGAATCAATCCAAAAAGTAAAATATTTACTACATAGTCACAATATTAGTTAAAAGTCTATTGACCAGGCATTTTTTGCGTTTTCTGGGGGTGTAGGTGAAGAATCCATTTGGTGGTGAAATTACACGATAAATAGAGATAGTTAATGATTTCACATTAATATTTTATCAACTATAAGGTTTTATAACTGAATTCAACACAAGGAGTTTTTTCGTGATCATAAAGAAGAAATCTATGTAACAACAATAAAGGAACTTAATATTTCGTCATTTCATTTGGGAATCAATTATTGCATGGCATCTTCGAGGCATGGAATCCAGGAAAGTGTCGATAGTCGATTGGGGGATGTTCTCCCAGGCAGTCTTCAGCTGAGCGCACTTCTCCTTGAGTTACTGGCTTTCTGCTCCACCAAGTGACGCTTCAACTCATGCCAAAGTTGAGCTAGCCGAGCAAGGCGATCCGACGACTCTTGAATCAATCAATGACCGTCTTACTCTTGTATTTGGTGTGATTATCTTGCTGGTAAGTGAATCCCCTTTCCCTTTTCATGTTTTTGGCAAGCCCATGAAAGCATGTGGCCGTTGAGGATATCTTTGTAGACTAATATATCCATTATCACTTGAATTCTGACCTTGGGGCCCATTCCAGCAGAAGAGGAACACTTCCAGACGAACACCGACCCTCCGCCATGTTTGTGGGTGGACAGCATGTACTTAGGGTCGAATCTGGAGTCCACAGGACGTCGAACGACCTTGACTCTATCAGTCCCGAACATAGTATGCTTCAACTCATCGCTCCAAATGATCCTATACCAATCCTGTTCAAGTGGGTGCCTGTCCAGGAGACACTAACTTCTTGATTTTTTACATATAACCACGATTTTTTGGAGGGGCGGTGGGCATTTCATCCAGCGGACTGGAAACGACGGCGGATAGTGCGGGTGTAAGGGTTATCTCTTGAGTACGCAGGATGTTCTTATTGATCAGCCGAGTGGTGATCTTTAGTATATTAGGAATATACTTATTCTTGACTATTTCGTTGATCCTCTAGAGACACAATATTTAGCATGCGGCTTGCTTGGTGAGCTCGTTTTGCCGCCTCTTCATATGGACTCCTGCTCTCGTTTGATAGTCTATTTTTGCAACAAATACAATACAAAACAGCGAAAAGAGAAAGCAGAGAAAGCATGAAAAAGCAATGTAATCATGGAAGTCGAAAAACGCCAATTTTTGGTATTTCTCGTCCAGCTCCGTCGACGTTTCCTAACACACGCTGTCCGTACACCAAAGCATTAAATGAAATATGCATGCGGTACAGTACTGACTTTTTTTATTGAAGGTTATGCATGGTTCGACCTTAAAATGTTTTATGTGATTTGTTTCACAAAAGTTAGCGATTTTTCACTCATTGTTATTCTAATAATTGTGTACTGATGTTGAGTCATTTATTCACTCTTGTCATTGTCACTAGCACTTGGTGATAAATTTTGAGAAAGTATGCAGGATTTTCTGGGAGGAATTTTGGAGGCAAATGTGAGCTTCTATCTAGGGATAAATTTGTTCAGAACGAATATACTATGGAGCTTATTATTAATCTACAATTGATATCCACAACGATATCTTTTGAAAGACCTATAGCTTCTTGACATTGGTTCTGGAAGTTGTACCCCAAAGAGGGTAGGTATAAGTTGAGATGAGCTGCACGGAAGTTTTGAAATTTAGAATTATATAATTGATGTGTAGGGGGATCTCCTGTTCATAAATAAATAGACCAGTCGCAACCTGTTGTATCCTAGGCTGAGCGTTTATTAAAGTTTGATGTGTAAGCGTGTTCAGCTGTCTTTTTAAGGTTTGGTTTCTTGTTCTTAACGATTGTTTTCAAAACTTAATTACTTCTTCAATAACTTACATAATGTGTTAGGGGGGAATACAAGGGTTGCTTGATCATTTAGTTGAGTAGGGTTTTGCGATAGTTTGGATGGATTTGTTAATTGTAGTTAATAGAATTTCAAAGTGAGTATTGATTATCAGACGGTTATCTAGGTTGTCCTGGAACTTTTCCCAATCATCATAGCCATTTATCATTCTCGGAGCAGGTGATTTGTTGATATTATCACTGGAAGATGCCCAAAGTTTAATTCTGAGTTGGTGTTTGTTGAACAAGTGCAGAAAAATGTATAGCAACCATTAAATCTAAGGCATTTGGCTGATGATCAGCTTGATATAGGTGGTATGTGCACCTATTAAGAACAAATATATGTAATTGATATTTTAATACATAACTGTTGAGTTTTACTACATTTGGAACGGTTGCATGACCACCCTAGTGTGTATTCTGATAGTTAAGAGGTACTGTGACTGTTGCGCCCGTTTTGGAAGTGAATAATAGTCAAATGTTATGTTTAAAAATAATTTTTTTTGTAGTCAACTCAAGAATAAATAACGTTTGAATGAGTTATCGTAAATTACCCATTGAAAATATTTGAGATAATATATGTCAATAAAAAAGACTTGATAAGATATGAAAAGAGTTATTAAGGAATAAATTAGAGGTTTTTATCGAGGTTACGAGAAAAAGTTTGATTTGGTTGATTGTTTAGGTTACTAAAAATAACATGTGATTATACTAATAGTTTGTATGTTATTATATTTGGCCTGGAGACACGTTGTTCAAATATTAGTCTGGGATTTCGTGTTAGAGTTAGTTGTTTTTGTAACTGCTGGCGATTAGCACATCCTCTGTAGCATGATTTAGGTAGCTTATCTTCGAAGTATTCGACGCAGCTTGGTTTTGCTGTACAATAATCTGTAATATAGTATTTGTGGCCTTATTTTGCATTTATTTTATGATAATTGATTGAAAATTGATTTCAAATCAAAGACTTATTTGGAGGTTTCGTCAGAATTAAGTACTACAGCACATATGGAAATTGGAAATTTATTTTTGTTAATCAGGCGAATAATGCTCAAAATGGGCTATTTTTAGTCAGATGTTTAACTTTAATTTCTTTTCTACTTAACCAAATTGGCACATTTTAAATAATTACCGGAAGAAGTTTATCACTGTGGTTTTGGAAGATATGAAATTCAAATTCCTGTATTATTTTGTGAGGCTGCGGTAATCGTTAGGAGGTGTAAAGGTAATCTAGCAATATTGACATAATCTGTTGGGTCTTGGCATTTATCACTTGCTATTTAATCTTACAGAACCTGTGTTCACTCAGAAGTGTCAAAGAGTAGTGAAGAAATAAACTATCGTTAAAAAACTGGAACGATTCTCCAGTTTAGAAGCTAAATCACCAAATACAATCAGCCAAAAAATTATGCGAGCAGCAATTGCCAAAAGATTAATTTCAAAATTTTTGCTTCTCACTTAAAAATAGCGTTACAATAAGATAACATGTAGCCATACTAGAGCTCAGTTTGTGGATTTTTAAATGAGGTAGATCAAGTTTCTGGGAGCGTGTAAATACCTTCATTTTTGGACATTAATCTAACTTTCTTCTACATAAAGAAACAAATGGCAGCAACTGGACGTAAAAACCGAACATACATCCAAACTTTGCGCAAGAGTTATCTACCTAAAGAATAAGGATAAAAATCATCGGACAATTGCGACCAGCTTCATCTTGCCAAAGTCGACTATAGATTCTTATCATCCAAAAGTACCGTACCAGAAGATAGGCGAAATTGAAAGGCAGAGGGAGAAAACGCAAGACAGCCAATAGTAGGGTTGATTGAGGAATACCGATGCAAGTCGGACGTAGATGTAGCTGAGTAGCAGTTTTCCGTGTCATCCGTAAAAAAAATGCATAAGAACGATCTGCACAATAGCTCGCCCCGCTATAAGCCGTACATTAGCCCACCAAATCGAAAGAAGCGTCTCACTTGGGACAGAAAGTATGTTTCAACCTCGGAGAACTGTTGGGAGTTTATTTTGTAGCCCGAGGAAAGTAAATTTAACATATTTAGGTACAATGGGACTGGAAACGTGTGGCGACAATCTTTTGAAGCCTAGAAATTGGAATGTTTGTTGCTAACTCTAACGTTTGGAGATGGAAACGTAATGTCTATAGGAGGCTGCTAGGTCCCCCCCCGTCCGAAAACTGAAAACTGAAGCTGGCGAGGAAATTTTACTTCCAGCAGATAACGATCCTAAACATACGGCGGCCTCGGTGAAGAGATATTTGGATTTTTAAGTCTTCGAGTGCCTATAGTGGGTCTCAAAAGCGTCCGACCTGAATCCGATAGAACGTTTGTGGTCTATCATGAAATAAAGGATGCGAAACCGACACTCAAGGGGCAAAAGGGAGCTGAAGGCTATTCAGCGGGAAATTTGGGACATCATAGATGTGACCAAAAAGTTGGTAAAGTTTGGGAAAGTTAGATGTAAGATCATTCTTAAGGCTGACTAAATATTAGAACCGTTTACAACAATTGGCCGAATAATAATTTTTTATAAACTTTTTAATTGGGAGGGGCTTACTGAATAATTTTTAGAGAGGTGGTGCCTATGTGTCTTATTTTCTGGTTGTGCGTGCGGGAGAGGTGCCCTCAATCTCTTAATTTGATTGTGGGTATTCGGAGTATTTAAAATGTTCTAATTAAAACAAAATAAAAAGTTTCTGTAATGCTGTCTTAATAATTTTTTCGCTGACTGTATACACCACTAAAAATTAGAATATGAACCAGCCAGATGAGTCGAATCCACGACCGACAAAGTTAAGAAAAAGAGCTGTGAAAATCAAAACCTTGGAATGTGCAAGATATAAATAAAAAAATGAAATAAATTAAACATAAGTATAAGAAGGAAAAACAAATATATAAAAAAATAAGAATACTGGAAATGGTTTCATGGAGATGCTCAGCAGAAACCTCGAGATTAGATGAAAACTTTCTGGGGGGTAGAGGAAGATAGTGGCAAATAAAAAAAAATACAATCGATATGGTATTGACATGATCAAAGTATGAAAGAGACAGGAGAGAGCAAAAAAACTTAGAAAACGAAGAAGATCGAGAAAAACGGGAGGTAAGGTATAGAAGAAATAATAGAAGAGAGGAGAAAAAAAGAGCGAAGAAATAGAAAAGATGGGAGGAATTATTGAAAACTTGAAGGCGATAGATGCCGAAGAACCTGAAAGAAGAAGAAGAAGAAGAAGAAAGTTAGGTCCGATATTTTTTTAAACTTATCTTTATGGAAAAAAAAATGCTTTGCCATTGCTATGGCCCTGTTTTTATTGAATTTTGAGACAATTGGTTAACTACAAGAAGATGGGAGCTAAAGACTGACAAAAGTTTTCTAACTACCAAACTTTTCTATTGCAGATTCTGAGAGGGGAAACGAATCTAGTTAGAATCATGAGTCGGATCCGAATTCTTATAATAATACTTTTAACTTAAAAAAATTTATTGCTGCAATCATCTCTATGCGAATGTTCGAAAGATAAGGAAGCTTTGTCATCTAACCAATGCGACAGCTCGCCTTGCGCTCTCGCTGGCGTTTCGCGCTCTAAAATCAAAACAAGGAATCCGAGCCTTGACATGAAAGCGCCAATCATTTTAGATTAGCATCATGAGCGCAAATGGCCGCTAAGCGCAGCACGAGCCCACGCGATTGCACATATTCTCACGATAATCTGCGATCGCTTCCCTTACGACCATTAAAGCGCAGGCCGCGACTTCGGCTTCCAGCGGGCAGCCTCACCTACTGTTACAAATTCAGCAGCTTTTACGAGGGTTATTACTTCCATTTTATTCTTGAGCCCGCCGCCGCTCGTTAATTTCCCAATAAAGGCCAATTTTATTGGCAGCCGTAAACGCGAAGTAGGTCGCTCTTGAGAAGCGGCTGGCTCCAGTCGCATACAAATCCGCCCACGGATTAACGCGTGCAAATCTCCGTCCTGAATTTTCGCAGCCGCGCTCGCGGAGCTTTCGAGCTTTCTGCGGTCCTGCTGAAATTTTTAAGGGTGAGGCTATTGAGGGATGAGCGCACCCTGGGCCCGCCCCGCTAGGGCGCAGCGCGCCCCTGTGCCCTGCGCCGAGTGGAGTTGAACTTCCGTGGAATGACGGCAGCAGGAACGCAGGAAAGCGCGAACTTCCCCCAACTCTAATTTTGCATATTACTGCTACATAGACCACCTCTCATGGAAGTATGAACACTAAATAAAAAATAAATTTATACACTTTAATGTGAAAAAACAATTTAATATATAATATAATAATTATTATCCAACACGTAAAAAACAAACAAAAATCATCATGAACACTAGAAATCATTAACTTCGATATTAAACATTTGTTTCTCCAAGAAAAGGGCTCTTTGTTTTTAATGCTGCTTTTACGATTCTAGGCACTTTTGATTAATTTTTTAATTTCGAGTGGTACATCTCTTCAGGCATTTTGAAGGAGACTCCAAAGATGATTTTTGGATATGGGACGTTCTTTTCTTATTGTCCAGCTCATTCCATAGCAACTCTATGGGATTAAGGTCTGGACTCTGTGGAGGTCATGTTATTATTTTTAGCATTTTTTGTTCTTCTTAGTTTGCTAAATAGTCCTTACAAAACTTGTCTTGCTTTATCACGAATATCTTCTCGATTAATTGCAATCCAGATGGTATGGGGTTTTTCGTTAATTTTTTTTATAACGATCTTCCTCATAATACCATCAACTTTTACTAAATCTTCCACACTAGTAAAGAAAAGCACCCCCATTACTAAAACAGACCCACCACAATGCTTGACAGTCGGAATAATATGGTCCTGGATCACTTCAGTCTTAGACCAGCGCACGAAGATCCTCTGTTTCTACTAAAAAATTCAAATTTGGATTCGTCAATCCATAATACGTTTTGCCACAGTTTAATTGTCCAGGAACAAGGCTTTTACACCCTCTGAAACCGGTTAGCCTTATTACCACGTCGTGACAACGTTTTTTGATGGCAATACAACCATAAAGGTTATATCCTCCTGAAGACGCCCTTTTATTATGCTGACTAATATTGTTTTACCACGTTCTCAGTTAAACTCCGCAGCAATATCTAGAGAAGTTAATCTTCTACGTCGCTCACTCGTCAATCTGATGAACTGATCTTCTGCATTGGATGTTACTGGTAATGGCGATGGCATTGTCGAAGCACAAACCCTTAATGTGTTACCGATGTTACACACTAATAGCCTTTCTCGAAGTAATATGAGAATGGCTGAACGAGTTTCTATGGAGAGAGGCTTACCGCGAGCTTTTGAAAACATTCTAAAAATCTAAGTAAGCGGCACAAGATCTGATAATAAACTGGTGAGGTCGGAAATTGGAATTGGACAACGCATAGTTTTTTTAAATGTAAACGAACATGTAAAACAAGGAATATGGACAGAAAGAAAGATTTTAAGTGTTAAGATGTCGGTAATGGAGTTGCTTGCAGTTTCTCAGAGTGGTGTACCATAAATTTAAATTGGCTTATTGATGGTTTTATAGAACAGATTTATTTTCTATGGCCTAACAGTCAATACAAGGTGTTCTACCAAAGTTTTTGTTTGTTTTGTTTTCTTGGTTCTGGCGAATCTTGTACGCTATATTTTGATTAATGTTTTCGCTTACGTTGAGAAATTTAACATTCATTTTAAGGTTTGCTTTAAGTTAAGTTTTTGAGATCGTCTTGATAGTTGATTTATAGCTTCTCGATTTATATTAACTTCCAATATAAACAGAAACATCATCGAGAAGTTTGTTCTACTGTCGTAACTCGATTACCAGAGTCATCTTAGCATTAATAAAGGGCACGTGAACTTTTATTTAAATTTAAATTAAAGAAGTTAAACTCTCTTAGCGCCCAAACACTTTAAAGCTCAGATATTTATATAAGTATAAACACCTCATTAAAATTCAATTATGCAGTGAATAACTATACCATTCGTAATAAATTTCTTAGATAATTCTTTGAATGGAAATAATTAGTCACTTGTATATTTTATCATAAGCATTTGTTGGGCCGAAAACCAGAATAAAAAAATCATAATGCTTTTACGTCCTTGAATTGTCACTTAAGGTGCTTCCAATCCAAAGTACTACTGTCAGTGGTAAACGCTTCCAATGAAGTTATTCGGTATCAGACAAAATCTAGAAATATAGTGCTACGCGCTTTAGTGCCCGCCCAACCCCACTAGTTTAGCCACTTCTAGAAAGAGATAATCAAAGAAGTTAACAATATCCAGGCCATAGAAAACACGACATTTTCCAAAAAAGCAACAATAGAGTGGCAATAAATGTTTCTGTAAACTTAGATAACTAAGTTTGCCTATCAATAAAAAAATAACCATCTATCCAATCACAATACATTAAAATACAGGGTGGTATCCAAAAGTAGTAGGACTGATTTTTTTTTAAAAATTTATTGAACATTTTGGTACATCGACTTAATACTCTTCAAAATAGGCCCCTTGGGCATCCACACACTTCTGGTAGCGAGCCTTCCAGGTCGCGAAGGCCTTCTGTAAGTCGTCCTCCGGGATGCTGTTCAGCGCCCTCGTCGTTGCCGTGGCACGACGCGTTGTCATAGTGGAGCTTCCACTTCCCCACCAGGTCTGATCGGACGCGTGTGATCAGATTTCGCAGCCGTGTGAGCACTTCCACGTATACTCTTGCATTTACAGTCTGTCCAGGAGGTACAAACTCCTTATGGACAATGCCACCACGGTCAAAAAATTCAATCAACATCGATTTCACTTTCGATTTCGACATTCTGGCCTTCTTTTTACGGGGTGATTGTGCGGTGTGCCACTCTTTGCTCTGACGTTTTGTTTCCGGGTCGTATTTGCAGCAAAACTTGATGGTGTACTGCTGCTCCAAATTTCGCTCCATCGCAACTGACGACGAGGCGTCACAACAGGAGGTCACTAAAACAGTGGTCCACACTCAACTAACACACGCAGGCGACTGCCGCAGGTCGAAACCTGTTCCCAAGGCTCCCCTCCATAACATCCGGCCTTGCAGACCCCCTCCATCGCTCCGCGCGCGGAAAAAAACAGTCCTACTACTTCTGGATACAACCCTGTATATACTTTCCTCCCATTTAAAATTAGCTGTCATATATGACCGTATCAATAGACTTCTATACAAATTATGAGTGATGAGGTAATTTAGCTGTATGTGTTCGGTTTTATTAAAGAAGATTAGTTTAATCAGAATTATCTATAAACCTATATGTTACCATTCTGAACGCATGTCCTCTTCTCTATTTTCTTAGAAATGAAAGACCACATGCTACCATCCCCACCTATTGCAATAAAATAAAACTTTTTGTTTCACACATCTTCAAAAAAATCTTTACAGATATTCTTCATACTTATCTTGCTTTGAAACTTTCAACTCAAAAGGAGATAAAACAAATTGAATCAACGGTAGCGAGTTGTATACTGAAGCCACCTTCTTAAAACCTTACCAAAAACTTTAGCTACTGGTGTGGCTCGCCTCTTGGTAAACCCTTCTATAAGTTGATGGGTAATAAAGTAATAAGTCTCTCGAGTCATCTCTAAGTTTCCGACTACTCCCTCGGAGTGCTTTTTTTAGAAAAATTATCGACCTTAGGACTGTGCGTAGTTCTATTACTTCATTTACAGTTTTTGTCAACTTCTTGAGCATGCCCAAACTTCTGTTGCTGAAGGATCTTGTAACAAATTGGCCTGGTCTAACGCATAATTACCATTGAGTAACATTTTTGAAGTTATTGGTGTCATTTGGGATCTGACGATATTATTTAGAACAATGGCCCAATTTGTTGGATTTCAATAAGATGTAAAACATATCAATGCAGATCACTTGATGGCTCCCTCGAAGTTTTTTTACCAAATAAGATTTCGGAAAGAAAAAGCAAAATACTATTTAGTAGCCATATAGAGATGAGGTATCCCGAAAAGTATGGAATCAATGCTAATTTAATGGAGAATGATTAGAATGAACTATAATGTGCAATAACGATCAGTGATTGAGGACATGCAGTGCAATCTTACAATTTTTGTACTAAGCTGAAAAATTTTTCTGCAGAAACTATCCTGGTGGCTCAAAAGACTTTCAGGAACGATGCAACATGCCATAAATAGCCAGAAATCTGTTTAAAAGGATATTAGGTTCTAGAAGGCCAGCAAGAAACGAAAAACTAAAAATCGAGTATTGATCCGTGATTGAACGTGATATTGAACAACCTTCGAATAGCGTGTACAGTAAATGTTTCTCTTCACATTTTACTGAAAGGAATCGACAAAACAATTTAATTTCGCTCAAGGAAGCTTCGAAGTTGAACCATAAGCAAGTCAGCCAGTTGCGGGTTTTCAGAAAAAAATGTTTTTCGTCAAAGGCAATGTAATGCAAAATGAGCATTTAAAATAATAGAATTATGAATAAGGTTAAAGCTTTACGATACAATCATGCAATCCATTCTTAATGAGATCTTCATATGAATAAAGTTGGTGCCAGCCGGATTTCCCGGTTCAAAAATAGCAACGTGCGACGTTCTTAAACCTCTGTCGCAACAACAAAGAAGAAGTTATGTAATCCATTGTTACAAGGGGCGAAATCTTGATGTTGTATTAGGATTTTCTTGCAAAAAAAAAGGCAATAGAATGACGCTGATCGGTCAAAAAACGACCAAAAAAACAAAAGTGGCTCTCGACGAAAAATGTCAAAACGACGATCTTTTCAAATTCAAAATAATTGATTTTATGGAAATGATGAGTCAAACTGTCCGCCATTAGTGGGTAATATCTAAATATCCGACTACTACCTTCGTAGTGCTTTCTTTAAAAAACCCAATGATCGAAGACTACATAATTTTTCCTTTTTGACTTCATGGCCACCAAACTTAGAACATGCACTCCTGGACTTTCTGTAGTTGAAGAATCTGGTCTAACGACGTATGATTACGATGAAGTAACATTTCAGAAGTTTTCAGTGTCGTTTAACACCTGCAGATGAATCACTAGGGTTGTTTTGCCAAATAAAATTTCAAAAAAAGGCAAAATACTTCGCGCGTAGCGTGGACTATAATGTGCATGCGCAAATAAGGGTGGCAGTTGGGAATTAGACACCGGTGAGTGAGCCCATGTAGTGTTTAATTTGCAATTTTGTTTGAAGCTGGAACATCGTCTGCAGAAACGATTCGGGTTATTCAAAAGACTTTCAGAAGCGCTGCAGCGAGTGCAGCTTAAATAACTACTTGATAGAAACAATAACGAACAAAATACTGGAGCACATTGAGAACGTACGGGCTATAATTAACAAAAATCAACGACTGATAATCCAATTTCCACGGTTACTGTTGTCCCAAAAGTTCTGCAACACTTGCGAAAAATTTTGGTTCTTGTGGATTTTTTGTATTTATAGTATTATAACAAATTGCATCTTCGGATTTCAGATGGTTTTGGACAAGATTGAACTCCGGGTTTAATGCTGAAAGCGGGGACTTTTGTCAAGAGATACCGCAAAGGAAATCTGCAATGATGAAGGTGGAAAAAGTGCCCCTTATTCTACTGTCGCTAGATGGTACAAGCGCTTCGATTCCGGCGACATGAGTCTTAAAAATCGGTCTTGCTTGAAACGTTGAAAGATGAGCCGACGTTGAGCATTCAAGATTTGGAATCAGTGCTTGGAGTTGGTAAATAAGCGGTTGATCGGCATCTTCAACACCTTGACTTTGTGTACAAAAAGCCCCGACAAGAGATCCACATGAACTCACTGAAGCACAAGCCGCCAAAACAGCCAAGGCGCTGTTATCTGTTCAACAGTTCTTTAAATGGCAGATTTTGGAAGCGAATTACGACATCGAATGAGAAGTGGGTCTTCTTGGTCAATCACAATCGTCAGAAGAATTAGCTTCAACGAGGTCGAACTCTGATATTGGTTTGGTGTCAAGATCGTTTTGGCAAGAAGATCATGATTTGTGTTTGGTGGAGTTTTGCATTTTGAACTTATGCTAAGTGGCCACGCCATCAATGTGTCTACAACTGGAACTATAAAATTTTTCTGTGTGAGTGTTAGAAACATTTCAAAATTTTAAATTTCTTATACTTTATTATGTAACAATGTCTTACTAATGACACAATGTCGCAATTATGTAATATGCATTTGCCAATTAAACCACTTATGTTTTAATATTATGATATAGGTTTTAAGACCAAGATTAACATCCAAATGGGCCACTATGTATATAGGTGTCGTTTAAAGTTTTACACAAGAATTTATAACGTCAATTAAGTTGCTTTTGTTATAATTTTCTCATGTACAAGCAAATATTAAAACGAGTGTGGACGTATGGACTACAACTTTTGGATTATACCTTTTCTTTTCTTTTCTTTTCTTTTCAGCCTTGTGGCGCCCAGTATTGAGCATAGGCTTCCCCTTTGATTCTCTATTCTGTGCTGTGTCCGTCCATCTCAATCCTGCAACCTTCTTGATCTCGTTGTACCAGCGTGCACTTGGTCTTCCTCTATTTCTTACTCCTGTCCATGGTCTCCAGCGTATAATTACAGCGTTCCACCTATTATCCGTTAATGGTGCTACATGACCTGCAAAGCTCCATTTCAATTGTATAATTCTGTTTATTATGTCTGTAATTTTGGTCCTTTGTCGTATCCAGCTATTCCTTTTCTTATCTCTAAGGGTGATACCAATCATCGACCTCTCCATGGCTCTCTGTGTAACTCCCAGCTTTGTGGCTATATGTTTAGTAAGCGTCCATGTTTGTGCACCATACGTTAATATAGGGAGTATGCACTGGTCGAATATTCGAGATTTTATATATTAGGGGATTTTTTTGTTCTTTAAGATCTTCGATAGCTTACTAAATGCTGCCCAACCTAAACGCCTTCTTCTTTCCACCTCTACGTCCTTATGTTCTTTGCTCATTTGTATGATTTGACCAAGGTATATATATATTGCTGTACATTGTCTATAGCCGTGTTGTTTACTGTTACATGTGTTTCTTGTGGACACATTATTTTGGTTTTGTCCAAATTCATTTTAAGTCCTATGTTTCTCGATGCTTGTTCCAGTTGTGTTATCATTTCTTGTAGGTCTTCTGTATTGTCTGCGATTAAGACTATGTCGTCCGCAAATCTAAGGTGGTTGAGCTTCTCTCCATTGATGTTAACTCCCTTGTTGGACCATTCTATTTTCTTGAACACTCCCTCCAGTGCCATTGTAAAAAGTTTGGGTGATATGGTATCCCCTTGTCGGATGCCTCTATTGATAGGTATTGCATTTGAATATTCATGTAAGTTAATTTTTGATTTGGCTTGGTTGTAGATGTTGTTGAGTAACTCTTTGTATCTATGATCAATGCGGGCCCAGTCTAGCTCTTTCATAATTGCCCAATGCTCGATAGAGTCGAATGCCTTTACGTAATCAATGAACGCCAAATACAAAGGGAGGTTATATTCGATGCTCTTTTGTATTAGTATCTTCATTGCCAGGAGGTGATCACAAGTACCAAAGCCTTCTCTAAATGCAGCTTGCTCCACAGGTTGATAGTCATCTAGCTTGTTCGTAATTCTGTTTGTTATTATTTTGATTAGTAGTTTGTACATTTGAGACAGGAGACTTATCGGTCTGTAGTTCTGGATTAGTGATCTATCTCCTTTTTTGAATAGAATTACCACTACTCCATTAGTCCAGTCCTTTGGTATTGTTCTTTCTTTAAGGCAGATGTTAAAGAGCTGTTTTAATTTAGATATTAGTATTTCTTGCCCTTCTTTTAGCATTTCTACCAGTATTTCATCTTCCCCCGGCGCTTTGTTGTTCTTCATTGACTTCAAGGCATAGCTTATCTCCTCTTCCGCGATTTCAGGGATGTCTTCCGAGCCAATATTCATTACTTTCCTCTCCACTTGTTCTTCGGGTTTTTTAATTTGTGATGCATACAAGGTCTTATAGTATTCTTCAGCAATGTTCAATATTCTGTCTTTGTCTCTTTCCTCTCTTATTTTTTTATTTTATTATTATTTATACCAGAAAGCCAAATATTAGAATTAAACTAATTTTTTAATATAGCGGATACACCTTGGTATATTAGAAACAAATAATTTCATAAGAATTTAGAGTGGAATACTTTCAAAAGGAAATGTGCCTTGGAAGTTAGAATAAGATAAGAATATATCATTGGACGAGTCTTAGTTACTAAGGTGTGTGGTATAGCAGAGTTAGAAATAAATTGCATATTATATTATAATATGTATGATATATTTGGGTTTTCTTTTTAGGTTTCTTTTAGGTACTTTGCTACTTTTTGATTGATTATATAACATTTGACTTTCCAAAGGGCCATTAATTTTATCTTATACCACAAAAATCCAGTAATTTTTATGAAAATTTATATAATTAGAAAGAAGGATAAAACGATGTTGCGTCAGGCCTTTCCTAGCATTGTGCCCAAATGGAACTCCGTAAGGAATTCGGGTGTGCGCAAACGAAAGTTTGGATCGAGATTGGGACAATATTATCTTCACGGGCAAGTCTACTTTTTAGGCATGATTTTCCTTACCAAAGGCTAGGTTAACGAAGAGCAGTAAGATTCTTCAGCGCGCAGTAAAACAACCTTAAAATGGTTGTTTGGGGATGCTTCTCTAGCTGTTTACGGCCGAAAAGGTACACCATCTACCAGAAATACTTATTGAAGTCTGCCGAGAAGTTTTTGATTTTGCCAGAACAAGTTGGGTACTCTAAGACAGTATTGAGTATGTGTTATTGGGCCGCAAGACGCTGAAGGAAATAATCATCCATTGAAGTTGTTGCTCTATATTGACAACAACATAAGGATCTATGTAGGAGAGTTTGTTTATTTCATCAACAAATCAGATACCAATGTTCTTTTCAGTCTTCTTGGAATGTCTTCACTTGTGTCTATGGGTTTTTGCAAGTCAGTTGTGAAAGAGTCTTCTGAGGATATTCCTAGATCTTCATAGATAGTCTAATTAGTAATACACCAAGGGGTGTTAATTGGTAAACCTAGGATTTAAATTGGAACCCCTGCTTAATGCTGGTATTTGATTTACTGGCTAGTTATGTATTAAAGTAATTTCGATAGTAAGATTTTCTAGCAAGAAACCGATGGGTCTGTCTGGATTTTATATTTAATTTCTCTCTCTTTCTTTGTGTGTATTATTCTATGTGAAGCGCTGAGCTGGGTAAATCTAAGTATCTTCTTAACAATGCCGGTTTCATCGGTGTTGGCCAGCACGCAAACAGTGGTTTTCGTGTTGACGCTAATTTATGATCGATTTAATCATTTGCTGACAAGATTTAGATGCTTTTAAAAGCATTCGCTGCCTGTTGTTAAATTGTTGTGTATGAAACAAACATTCAATCATAGAGCGGCCGCAATTAAACACTACTAAATGAAATTCTCTCGAACTTAGAAAAAATTATGTTAGAACTTCAACTGGACAAAAAGAGTCGTAGATGTTTATAAACAGCGAAATCGTCGGTTAATTAAATATGTCATTTTTAGACCAACCACATAACACTGAATGAATTTTTCAACTGCAGAGTTATTGACTTTTAACAATCTTGTGAATGGTACCATTAGTCGATACAAATTACATTCACCAGACTCCCCAAAATCTGCACGTTATTATTTATCAGTTGGGCTTACAAGGGTTACGGTATGATGTGGGGCAACAGCAGTTGACCAAACTATCAGGGGTGATGTTTACCTTAGCACGCTGCGGAATCCGTTGGTCTGCTCGTCGAAGAGTTATTTTGTGACAAAATGATTTACTTCCAGCAAGATGGAGCAGCTCCTTCTCACCACTGTAATTTTAGAGGAACTCGGGTGAAAAGCCAACTTTAAAACCTCGATACCACTGAACGTTTGCCATGTTTTTCATGTATCGTGAATTAATCATATGCCATATTTTTTGCATAAAGACGACTTTCAGTACTTGACTGTAGAACTACATAATTTTTCTTCTTTGCAAACTTACGATTTACTTTAGTAATTAATAAACTTCACATATTTTTTCAATAAAATTCAAATTTAACATTTTAATTATGCGAGGGGGTAATAATGCAAAACTTACAGCCCTCTTCTACTCGGAAGGTAAAGTAAACCAACTGCTTAAAAAGAACAAAAGTATTTCCCAAGTAAATGCAGCAAGTGTGATGTAATCTTCCCAAGTTAAAGAATTTGGAAGTAAAGCAGTCCCCTTTTCAGATTTCCAGGTGCGGACAACTAGATAAGATGGAATGTAAAAAGACTTCTTTTAAACTGTAAAGCCTGAAAATCCAAAATTAGAAATGGAAAGATTAAAAATAAGAATCATAGGCGTTAGTGAACACAGGCGACCACAATAGAGTGACTTCTGGAGTGATAAACGCAGAATAATTCATGCAGCAGCAGTAAGAGGAGAAGCAGGAGTTGTGATTGTTCTCAGTAGAAAAGTTGGGAACAAAATTGAAGCCTACATTCTCGACAATGAAATAATTTCTGTGGTAAAACTAGATATATGACATCGTAATAATCCACGTATATATGCCAACACTACGCAGATGACAAAATTAGAAAATTGTACAAAGACATAAATGAAATGTTAAAACATACTAAAGGAGATGAGAACGTAATCCTCTTAAGAGATTGGAATGCACTAGTGCATATCGCCGAAGACAAAACAAGGAACGAAAAAGGAACAATTTATTTTAAGCTAATATTCTCCTTCAATGTTACGAACGAAGAAGATATACTACGACCATGTCAGAAGATAGAGGGGATATCAAATTAATTACGTTACATCAAAATGTTTAAAAATCAAATTAGATATTGCAGGAGTTATCCAGGTGCAGACTACAATTTGGTTATGTTGAAAACAAAATTGACATAGAAAAGAGCTGGCTGAAATATTGCTTAGTTAAAAGACAACAACAGAGATTAGAAGAAATGGTAAAAGGAGAAAACTATATCAGGCCAAACAGAAAGAGAAAACGAAAGTATATGGAATGGCTTAGGACAAACTGCAATACAAGCTGTAAATATAGTGATAGGTCCAAGAACAAGACGGATGATAGAAGAATGCAAAAACGTAATGAACAAGAGCGCAAAAATATAGAATATTAAGAAATAGAATAAACATAGAAGCTGGAAAAGATAAAGAGTAGCTCTTTAAAAATAAGTGGAACGTGGAAGGAGGTAACGTAATGAAAGTCGATAGAGGCATAAAAAGCATTCTCAACGAACGTAAGACTCAAACGCAAGGAAAGAAAAACAGAATAACAGGGCAATAATTTATAATCTGTGCGAAAGATAGGCAGCCATAATTGGATACGGAGAAAGTCAGTCAAAAGCGAGTACATAAAAAAAATGAAACAGGAATATGGACTATTACTACCCTTATTTAATACACACGTAGAAAATACCCTTAAGCAAGTGAGAGATAATTACAATTCAGGATTGAAATATTACACTGTGCTTATGATATAGCACTGCTGACAGAAAGTGAAGAAAAACTAGAAGAAGATGATGCTTAGTAAGGCACCGCAGGCTGTTAAAATTATATTAAACGAAATAATAACAAGAAAATGCAAAGAGGTAGCCAAGAAATTATAATATTGGGCTGAAGCCTGGCAGTAGGTCAAAGATGATCTTTGCTTTAAAAGTTGTTTTCAAATGTCTCATGGATATTTATCTCTTTTATTTAGGAAGGATTCTGGTACAAATTATATTAACTCTAAGCTCTGAAATTACAATCAAAAATCTTCAGCGGCTCCGTAGCCGCCTTTCTCTCTGCATAATAAAGGTCTCTCCTCAGGACGGATGCTCTAACCTTCCCGCCATAGTCGCAGGCAGCAAATGAGATCAACAATGGAAGTGCACAAAATAAAATAACGCTGTATGTATGTGCCCTTTCCGACATTTGTTGGGACTTTCCTGGGAAGAACGCAGTTCCAAGTAAACAGCCCCTCTCTGTGAAGAATGAAAGTGTTGGTGTTAGCAGTGAGTGCAGTGAAGTGTCCTCCAGTTATGCCACAGAGGATCCAGTCACCGTTGCGGAGAGCACAAAGAAGAGCAACCCCAGTAAGTTCCTTCAGTAATTCACTAATAGCTGAAACTCTTGCAAAAGTTCAAACCACACCGCCTTAACTTCTGAAGAGGAGCCTTCTAATTAGACTGCTGGAGACTAGGCAAATTCTCTTCCAAACTTATCAGCTGCCCTCCAAGAAACCACTTTATGCTGTCTTGTGAGGCGTGCCAAAAACCACTTTCTATAAAGAGATACGCGAAGACTTGAAATAGCAGAGGATCTCCGTATGGTAACAAGAAGTTCATGTTTCTCATATTCGTCAAAGAAGAACAGGTGGGGAAGAAAGTATATAACCTCCTCTAAGTGTTGGAATGTTCTGGTGTACCCTCAACCAGCTATAGAGCATAATCCTGCATCTCCTAAACGGTAACTTGTTCACCAGCTCGGCAGGTCCCACCCACAGCCCCGAGAAGAGTAGAATTCCTTCCTTCATTTCTGATATGCTAGCGCTAGCAACAGCCAGACAATTTTTTGTCCTCCTGAAGCATGTCAACGTTTACAAGGAAACCTTAACGCCAAGCATCTTTCAAGGAGTAGCCTAAGCGTTACATACAGAACTATATTGCTCCTGCTGTAGAAAGTGCGATAACACTATAGCCTTGCTTTTCGTGATACAGCTTTAGCTTACCAGCTTTAGTACTTAAATCTAGGAACCCAATGCCTCCAAAGTAATTCTAGTCGATTTAGCACTACTCATACTAAGGCAATAATAATTTGGAATTGGCCCATTCCATCGTCAACACGGCATTGCACTTAGTATATAAGGGAATAAATATAAACAAATGAATTAAGCCTGTGGAAGCGGATGAACTTGAGCGGCTGACCTAAATTTATGACCTCAACCTCAATACCTTCAGGATCATTCCAATTAAGAGCCAGACGAAACAATATGCCAAATGTCGCCGAGCTGTCCATCAAGTTGGCGGCTACATGGAACCAAATTCCTGCAGAAATCTACTGTGAGGTGATTGAAAGTCTTCCTCGAGGCTTAAGGCCTTTTTTGCTTTTCTGTTCAGCAGTGTTTGGCTTTTGCTTAGTCTGCTAGAGAACTGGAAATCAAAACAACACCTGAAACAGGTGATCAAACAATAATATCAAATAATACCTTAAGCTCACCCCCGCCACCCCATTTATCCTATTAAAACAGATAGATATAAAAAAAAGAATAAAAACAAATTTAAAAATTTTTAATTGTTACAAAAGATGTATTACTAATTTTGGGACACCCTATGCATATTATGAGAATATTAAAGTAAATAAAACAGTACTTTGCTTTATTAATATAACCGAAATAAAAATTACATTTTATCTGACGATAATTTCTAATTAAAATATGAGCTAAAAATTCTCTAAAAAAATATCGATTTTGCCAAGCTGCAAGCTTGTGAATGAGCATGCGCGTGGCGTAGCAGAGATAGCCGAAATTTGTACGAAAATCGAGATTTGCTATTAGGATCACAGAAATGAGAAGAGATCGTTTAGTTGCAGCGGAGATAGCAGCTACAATCAATAACTTTTCGTTAATATTACAGGTATCTTTAAAATTAGTACTAACTACTCAATGATAGAGGGCGCGATGGGTTAAGTATTAGAAATATATTTAATATTAAATTATTAAAGCCTGAATTTAATACATTTTGATGAAAAATATAATTTATTTATTTATATTTTTTATAAAAACAATTTTGATTAATAACTAAAATTAGTATTATTTTGTAATATTTATTGCGCATATGGTTGAGGAATATTTCCACAGATGGCGCACTTCTTACAAATTATTGGAAAAAATTAATTAATAAGATTATTATCTAGATATTAATACTAGTTTACTAACAAATATTTATTAAAATTTTTAGATAATAAATGTTATTATTTAAAGTTAATATATAGTTAATTGCATTTCAAAATCAATACATTGTTGCAGCGTCCTCTGTGAAATAATAGCTAAATTAAATTTAATTTATTTTTTTAACTATTTTAAATTAAATTATAAAAATATATACTTTTTGTTTAATTAAAGTATATAAAATATTGATTATTATTGTGTAACTAAAATATTGATTATTATTGTGTAACTAAGATATTTTTTAATTTATATGAAAATACAATTTATATTATGATATATGCGACATCTAGTACATAGTACCTAGTACTATGTCTTATGGTAATTTGTAGTTTTACAGATTAGTTAGCGACATATGTTTTTGAGGAAAATAAGGCGGATTTGATCTCTTATTAGAAACTATAAATGAAGGATTAATTAATAATTTTTTATTTCGTTGGTCATTATTTCTTCTTCGTAATTAAATATTTAATGAACTCTCTGTTTCATTAATAAATCATAGAAGGTTTAATTAATGTATTTGGTTATCCGTTTTCTTGGACTCATCTATTTTTATCAAATATTTATTTATATTATTCTTCGTCCTAAGTTCTAAAGGAGTTTGGTTTTGACAATGATTCTTGTCGTCCTGCACCATTAAATAAATTTGTAAGTATTTTTGGCATTCTGCCCATACGTTGCATCTAAACGGATGGTCTACAAGGGGAAAACATACGCCTAAAAGTTAAGACGAAAGAGCTGTTAGCAGCGGTGACGCAAACAGATAAGCGTGATATAGTCCAAAGTAGAAATAAAGAAAAAGAAAAATGTTCTACATAACAAACAAAGCAAACCAATATAGATAACAATTATGAAAATTTAAACTGGAAGTGTTATAAATAAATAAAAGATCGAGTGTAAATAAATTCTGGTCGTGACCGTTACGCACTGAAATGATCTTTTTGAGTCTTGGATCGCTCAACTGCATGTGAGTGAGCGGTTTTACTTTTAAATTTAGAATAACGTGCAATAAGGGAATTGATTTTAGTACTAAAAGTTTGAATTGATTTTGCTAATTTGACAAGTTTTATTGTTAACACCCAATTATAAAGGCAAGTTTCGCTCTCTACTTCAAGAAGTCGTTTACTTTGTCTTCCTCCACACTTTTAAATTGGCCATCCACAAGTCACGTAGACAAAGTCATCTAGTTTTTCAGACATCAAGTAAATGATTAGAACGATGACAGGCCATGTGGACAGTATCAGGAGAATACTCTGAACCAATTGGTAGTTTTTCAAATCTCTCTCTGGCTGTGTGCCTTGGTACTGAAACAAGGGATCGTTTCGGTTTGTCGGAGCCTTTGTGTGACCTCTCATTATTTTTAACTTCACTGCTAATGAAGTTAGTGAGTCATTGACTATTATTCTCCTATTCTGTAGGTTTTGCTCTTTAATATCCTTTGAGATCCTTTAAGATCTTGTTCTATTTATCTTGACCCCTACACCATGCTGTTTCTTGGAGCTATCTATAGATGCGTTGAGTGGTAGTTACTTCCAGCCTTTCTTTTCTGGCATTAGGACTTGAAAATGGCATCATTTATGTGTACTCCGATGCAGATAGGTATTGAGACTTATCTCTGAATAACTCTGTTCCCCAAATATGACATCATTTGTTATATTTAAAGTACACTAGACCCATTTTTATAATGACACAAAACCATAAGGTCTTTTGCTCTAAAACTCATTTACAAGTATCAGCTACAGAAACGAAAATAATGCGTCTCTCTACAGGTAGTTTCGTAATCTTAACTATGCAAAGGGGATACATCCATGTTTTCTTCAAATTTTCTTCCACGCATAATCGACATGTAGAGATTGCGACTTCCATTCTTCCAAAGTGATGTTAATAAATATCTTTAAGTTTTTCAATTCCTGCTTTTCTGTTTATTGTAAATCCAGATTTAAAGTCGTACTAGTAGGTTGAATTCCTATTTTGGTACACATATTGCTGCTTACTTTCAACCACATTAAGGAGTGTTTCTTGAACACAATTCTCCATCAGTTTATTTGAAATCTTTTGTATGTAGAGGGAGCGATTGAGTGGTCTATAAGAGTTTGGTGTTTCATTGAAAAACCTTGATTTTACGCTATACCGTAAAAATATATCAACAACCTAAGTAAATTTTAATGATCCTGATAAGCCATGCCATTAATTGACCTTGATTTTTTTATCCCATTGGACTATAGTTGGACACCTTCTTGCAGACTTTCGAAAATTATTGTTGTAGTCTATTTTTTATGTTTAGTGGCTACTCTTTAGAAAACTTGAGAAAATGTTTGATTAACAGTAGTGGGATTTCTCGTTTGCTTCAACATCAGCACATGTGGAGGTCTTTTTTAATGGATCCTGCTTGCTTTACAAAATTTGTATTGTGCAATCTGGGCTTTGCCTTATTTTCTCTAGACAATTTCTCTTACACGAAAGTATAACTGTTTCATTTGCCTTCTCTACTTTAGCTTTCTATCTTTTTACGTTCTGGAATTTATCTTTCTTCTTGATTAATTTTCGTTTCGTTCCTACAGGTTTAGATCAAACCTAATTAAATCAAAAGTGCGGGTAACCATTATTAATATACTTTCCAGCACAACGGGAAAATGATGTTATGAATAGGACTCTTTCCTATACCAGCTAATAACGTAGCTTCGGAACTATGCTTTCTGGCACGGCCGGAATAAGTGTACTGTATAGGTAATTTTGAATTTTGAAACAACTCTAAAATTAAAACACTAACCTGTGGAAACGGCACTTCCCGCAGATATCGGTTCCCTGCTGTTGGTCCTGGGGCTTCCAGGAAAAGGATATAAGGGTGTGGGTGAAAGATAAGACAAGTTACCCCAATCTTCACAGCAAACGAAACGGTCGCGCCTTTCCTGGTGTGTAAAGGTTCCCTCGTCGAGCCAGATGAAAGAAAATGAACCGAGTAACGCCGCCGGCGAACTCTCGGTTACAAAGAAAAATGTTCCCGACTTATGGATAATTTACCGGCGAGAACACAGCCAAAAATGCCAAATGCAAAAACGCGAACAAAGGCAAAAGCGTAAGGCCCGAACGAAATGCGAAATGCAGGTTTTAATAAATAAAGCAAAGGCTTAATGTTGCGCGAACTACAAATTATATACAAATGGCGATGAACCACAAACAACCGCCGTATTGGAAAGGGGGTGTGAACAGCTTCACCATCGATAGAGTAGAAACTCCTAAGGTTCAAAACTACCCGAACTACGGGGCAAATTCTCATCAACGGGTGACATATTTTTAGATGAACTTGTTAGGCTTGTATCAAATTTGCGTAAGCTTCACAATACACGGAATTCGCTTACAACTAATCTAAGAAGGCAGTAGACTCCTTAACTATAACACATCGAAACTAAAAATTAAAACAGCAACAAAATTATGAACAATGCAGAATAACTCTATGACAAGAAAACCTCTTAAAGCTCACTTTTAGTTCTCAATATCTACTGGATAAAACTATGCAAATGGCAGTTAACATGTCAGCCAGAACTAATGGGTAATGCAACGCCGCTAGGAACTATCAGCAAATAAAAGGGTGCTGTAAGTTTGCAATTTGCAGCTGCACACCAAAGAGCAGCAATGGGGTGTTTTATCTCTGCATAACCAGTCTTGGACTACTGCTTAATCGAAACAATTTCAAAATCGGTTTGTTTGAAAAACGTTCAAACACTTAAATCGCTATTGATGCTTATTAAAAGAATAAAGTGCGAATATCTGTAAGCAAATTCCAATTAGCTTATCGAATTCCGTTCAATAGAACTACTTTGAGATAGATAACCATAAACAGAAGAAATTATGTACACAAAAAACATCAAACATTAGTAAATTCAAAATATTTGCCTTTTTAGGGAAATAAAAACTGAACAGAACAAGTAACGTTTCGCATGTGATTCAAAAGTTGGTAAGATAACGACTGCCAACTAATCACAAGGGTTCCACTATAAGACTCATATGTAAATGGGCATAAAAAATAAGACAACCTCACAACTCGATCTGCAACATTTGCAGATCCTTATGTGCCTAATACTATACTAAAATTATTCCAAAAACCGTGTGATATTATTTTACAATTTTATTTTGAGACCTTTAAATGTGAAACCACGAATCAACGAGGGAGTTTTCCTGAATATCGGCAACCCGATTGGCGACAAAGATCTACCAACGATCGACAGGGGGCTCTCAACCAGCCCAAAACAATCCCCGTATCGGAAAACGTGATGACTGCACACTGTGATCCTGGACTGCAAAACCGGACAAGCGCTTTCAAGCGTGTATTTCAAGTCGCGGAACAGACAACACCCCTGTTGGCGAAACCTTGGAGTCGGCATACATGAGATGAACAACTAACTTTGCCCATAACAACCCTCGTATAAACTACCGCTCCACAACTGTCTCGCCCGGCATTGCGACGAACCATTCAGGGATTACCATTCCCGACAAAACCGGAAACTCGCCTCCGGCACAATCCTCGATTCCCGATAGGCCTAAACGACCTCCGGGATAAGAAAACATGTGTCAGCAGAAAAAACTCCTGCCGCCACTCTAACATAACAACGAACAAAATTGTCGGAGCCAAAACTCCAACGCAACAAATACACGCAACCGCAAACAACAAAACCGCCCGGTACATCCTCGATCTTCCGTTGCCATCCGAAACTCAAAACAATCCGAATGGAGAAACGAGCAAGCGACTATACAAAAGAAATATTCTAGTGACTAGTGAAAAGAAACTTCCAAAATTCTAGGCGTGTATGTACACAGCATTTGCCTTGCAGCGGAAACGTTAAGAAACACAACCTCTAACTAATTATGCAATTAAATTTGCAACTAGCCCTTGTATAGGAGAGTTAAAGGTTCTACCACACCTTCTCCCGGGAAACATCGGACTACCAAATGATGCTCTCGGACTCGTTTTTGCCCTTGCATCAGATACTACGCGAAGCGGCGTAGAAACTGTAATTTTGAGATTGACTCGAACATGTTAATTTTTCCTAATGCTAAAAAAGAAATAAAACTTACTTTAATCTGATGAAGTTCTGTCTGAGTAACAAAGAATTTAGAGTTAGGACCAACTATTTTCCAATAAAAGCTGGGGTACCTCAAAACAACGTCGTTGGACCTCTTCTATATTTATTACGCAAGGTACACTTACCAGCTGACAGAAATACTACCACTGGAACCTCTACAGATGACACTGCCATCCTTGAATCACGCGAAGCAATGATTTTATGAATGAAAAATAAAATTAAGGAAACTAAATCTGTAAATTTTGCAACCATATCTTTGATCGCAAAATGTCTTGGTATTCACTGAGATAGTAAATTCACTTGGAAAGACCACGTAATCAACAAATAGACCTAACACTAGAAGATTTATATTAATTCATTGGAAGTTCCAACCTGACCTTGGAAAACAAGATCCTTTACTACAAGACAATAATTAAACTTACTTGGGCTTAGCAAATAGGATATTTCGATAATAGAAGGAAACCAGTTAGCATTACTCCTTATAATAATAAGTGTACCAATATACATATTAGCAATCAAACGTAAACTCTACACTTCAGTCACGGGTACAACCTCAATTCGGCGGAAGACTCAGAAAACTCAAAAGGAAACTCTCATTAGAGAACTGCCTTATTGTACCATAAATCTTACGCTAGCACGTTGACTCCTAGAATTATAAATTTGATTGCCAATAACAGGCACGAAATTTTAAAAACATTATCTGATGGGCATCTTCTTGTCCGATATTCCCAATAAATGCAGGGGTACCCCGGGACAACATGGTAGGTCCGATGCTGGAGCTACTCTTTACAGAAACTACTTTACTATGGTAGCCACGCTTGCAGACGACATTACAGTACTTTCACCTCACTCTAGTCTTCATAAACAGTTGCAAGAACGCTGGTTCTTTAAATGGTATAAAAAGGTTAATGAAGAAAACCAATGTACGTGACCTTTACCTTAAGGAGAGGTGCTCTCAAGTTCTGCTTAACAGCACACCAATATCGCAAGAAGAAAACGTTAAGTATCTGCGATTACTGTTAAACCAACGCTTGACCCGAAGAAAAAAGCAGTTAGGTCTTCGATTACTAAAATGCATTGTCTCAACTGTTCATAGAAAATAAAACATTCTTTTATAAAACCATCAATAAGCCAATTTGGAGTTATGGTACACAACTCTGGAGAACCACAAGCAACCCCAACACTGACATCTTAAAGTACTACGAGCAGTGGTAAGTGCTTCATGCGAAGTTCTTTGTCACGACTTAGGCATCTCTTCGATTTCAAATAAAATCCAGAAATGTAGCAGTCATTATGCTAGTCTCCTCGGTGTCCACCCAAACGCGCTAGTGGGGTCACTCTTAGAAGAGAATGATAAGAAATATAAAGATTAAGGCAACCGAAGATAACAATGTCTAAAATTAGAAATAAAGCGACATCAAATGTTCCTGTAAACTTAGATAATTGAGTTTGTCCAAGAAATAACTATCTACCCAATCACAAGTCATTAGAAAATTACTTTCTTCCCATTTAAAATCAGCTGTCATTTGTATAATCGCATCAATAAGCTTCAATACAAAATGAGCGATAATTTAATTTAGCCGTTCTGGAGTCTTTTAACTTTAAGAAAAGTACACTCGAGCATAATGCGGATTTGTATGTGTTCAGTTTTATTAGAGCTAAAGACAAAAGATTCATTTCTAAAGAAGATTGGATTAATCAGTATTATCTATAAATCTAGGTGTTATCACTTTATCTTCTTAGGAATGAAGGAGCACATACTAGCACTATTAGCTATTGAAGTAAAATAAAACTTGTTGTTTCACACATCTTCAAAAAATTGCTAGATATTTCTCCTGCTTTGAAACCTTTAACTCAAAAGGAGGTAAAACAAATTGAGTCAACGGTAGCGATATGTATATTAAAGCCATCTTCTTAAAAATGGGCTTATCGCGCACTACCTTACCAAATTATCTCTAATTTTCTGCTACTACCCTTAGAGTGATTCATTTTAGAGCTGTGCTTAATTCTATCACTTGTTTCATTTACAGTTTTTGCCAACTTCCTGATTTTGCGACCTTACAGCATATCCAAACTTCTGTAGCTAAAGAATATTGGCCTGGTCTAACGTATAATTACGTTTGAGTATCATTTTGGATCTCACGATATTATCCAGATCGATGGCCCAACTTGTTGTCCCTCAACATCATATTAACATGTCAGTACATATGATTGCTCATTCAAAGTTCTTTACCAAATAAGATTTCAGAAAGAAAATCAAAACACTGTATAGTACCCATATACACGGAGTACCCCAAAAGTATCGAAACTATGGTAATATAATGGAAAATGGTTGAAATAAACTGTAATGCGCATGCGCGAATGAAGATGACTGCTGTCCGGGCCAGTTAAAAGTTAGATACCGATAAGTGAGGGCATACAGTGTAAGATTTGCAATCTTAAAATTTTTGTGCGGTTCAAGAATAGCAACGTGCGACCAGCTGTGGACAATTCTTAAGCCTCTGTCGCAACAACAAAGAAGAAGTTATGTAATACATTGTTACAAGGGCTGAAACCATGATGTGCTAGGATCTTCTAGCAAAAAGAGAGTCAATGGAATGGCGCTGACCAGTCAAAAAGCGACCAAAGAAGGCAAAAGTGACTCAATCGACAAAAAAGGTCATGGTGACGATTTTTTGAGTAAAACTGTCCGCCTTCTCCACAATAACACCTCTGTCTATATTATTGCGAAGGACCGCGACTTTAAGGAGCTTTCCCACCACTTAGGCACACAGACTTAGCCATCAGTGACTGCCGTCTATTTTCAAAACTAAAGAAAGATCCTCGAGGTAGCAAATTTAAAAACAATAGAGGAGACTGTTTTGGAGCATTTTACAGATAAAACGTCAGACTATTTTTCTACGGGTTTCAAAATGGAATAGATATGTTGAAATACATGAAGACTATATTGAAAAATAACTCTCTTGTTTATTCCTGTCACCCCTGGAATATAGTCGGGCCGGAAACTTTTGTCGTAGATGCTTAAGTCAGTGTTCCGACTTTTTCTGGTCATACATATTGCAGACGGAGGAAGGCAAAAGTGGGTCAACTGATGAAAATGATCTTTTAGGTCCGAAGGAAATTATGCTAATTGATTTTAAAGAAAAGAGAAATGGCATGTCATGCCAAGCTCATTAATCTTGAGAAATCAGTCATCACCGCTATATTTTGGCTCAGACTAGTATAAACCTATAACCTTCTATAATAAACTTAGGCTTTTTCTTGGACGTTCATTTACTTCTTCCATTTTTGGACAGGCCTCTCTCAAGTTTTTCCATGTGTCTCGGTCCTATGCTTGTCTTGTCCAGTGTAAATCTCCTACTCTTTTTAGACCACCATATAATCCCATCTACGGTCGGACTCGTGGTCTTATTTGTATATCTATATCTATATTCCATCTTTGGTCTAATTGTCTGAGATTATGTCCTACGAAGTGTCACTTCAGTTTCGCTACCCATTATTCTTTTAATCCAGATTTTTGTTTTCATATTTGATAGTTTTACACCTATCATTATTCTTTCCATGAATATTTGTATCTCAGTGTCCAAATGTAATCCAATTTTGATCTATTATTTTCTCTATTTGTTTTTATTGTATTGTTTTAAATCTTTTTTTATTCTTTCGTTCATTTTTGTACATTCTATTACGCCCCTTTTCCACTTCAGTAGAACTGTTCGCCTTTTGTCCATTATTTTTTGTTTTTATACTTATTTTCCTTGTTTTGTTCTACTTAGCTACTTTTATGACTGCTGTAATTAGTTTAGATTGTTAAAATATGTTTCTTTCGTGGTAGTTCTGTTTCTCCTAGTGTTTTCTTTATTTACATTTTTTCACATTTTACTATATCTTATTATTGGTAAGTGTACTGCACTTTCGTTTCTGATTTTTTTAAATTGAAATTAACCAGCTTTTTATAATTTCTACTATTGAAATAAACTTTAAACAGAAAGAACGAGAAAACTTATTTGGGATTCAAAAATTACAAATTTTATAAGGAATTACAAAAGTAAAGGGCATTAAACTGATGTTGTCTTTAAACTGTTTATTAAGTCGGTATTTACTATAGTGACATTACAAGAAGGCGATATGGCGGCTGCGGTACTCGATCGAGGCCTTGTGGACGTGTAGCGGTGAAATTCTAAGACAGAACCTACCCTGTGCGTTCAAAACGGTATGAGCGTTGGCAAAAATCAGTTTAGAAACTAACCTCTAGTGGTTACTTCTTGAACGAACCGGTAATACCAGTGTCGTGTGGCGATAGCGGCCGATCGGCGGTAATAGGTCTGATTTTGACGGCTGATTACACTCAACTCGCTTCTCGCGGCGATGTAGCTACGTTCAGGCCAAAGGTATCTCCTCTTTTTCTCATCTGATTCGGACTTGCAATATACAAAGCATACATACAACCACATTTCTATCTTTAATTTTAAAATCAATTAAATTAATTTTAAAACTCTTAGCTATTTCTAAAAATGTTAAAACTAAAACCAAACGACTTAAGCAAATGAAATAACTGCTTGACTCAAAAAAAAATTATTGCATTGCGTATCTCCATCACCTAGCTAACAATTTTGCTGATTTAGAAGCTTCAATGCATATAAATCCGGCTTTTAATTTTAAATTTCTGTAATTTAGTTAAATTACATTTCGATATAACGATTGAAAAGAAAACAGAACAATTTTTAATGAAAATATTGGCTTAGTTCTGTTTAAGCTTTGGTGAATCACACAGTAAGATGTTCTGATTAAGGTTAAGGTCTGTATTGACTACGTATTTTTTGTTTACTTTCGTATACATTGATTAATTGTAATAAATATTTTTAATAATTAGCTCATTGATGTGACAAAAACGTCATAGAATTGTAGTTTATAAAAGGCATAAAATAATTATATAAGGTACAGTCAACAAATTTTTGTGAATTTTCCTCACTGTGGCTTTGCCGGAAGATCTTAGATTGACCAAAATTCTTGTCGCAGAATATGTACATTACTGTGCGGGAAAAGGGAATGCAAGCATGCAAGACTAGGAATTTAAATCCAATTAACAAAAAACTAAACTTTAATTAAGTAAACGATAAAAATTATTTAATTTTAAAATAATAGAAATTTTGTGAGTAATTAAAAAAGAAAATAAAAGGGCATTAAATTGATTATATTTATTAAATTCTTTAAACTGTTTAGTACAAACGTTAGACAGCTCAAAAGAAATCGGTATTTGTCGTAGTGACGTCATAAGAAGGCGACAGGCGGCTGCGGTACTCGATCTAGGCATTGCAGACGTATAGCGTTAAAACACTAAGGCGGAACCTGCCTTGTACATCTGGAACGGTGAGATTAGTGCTTATCGACGGAGAACAGTTTGGAAGATAACCTCCATTGGTTACACCGATTTCGTCTGGCGATAACGGGTACTCAGCGGTCCGCTCTTGATGGCTGATTAAATTCGACTCGCTGCTCGCGATCTTACCCTGCTGCGTCGCTATTTTTTGCCCAAAAGCCTCGTCATAAGCAGAGCACAAACACAGACACATTGCTCTTGCACATCAAATTATTTGCCATGCACAATCACAACAAAATAGATAAGATTATTTTCCTTTTACTTTTAAATAAAATGTAATTGCCTTTTATCTTTACTTTAAAAATCAATTAAATTAAATTTAGAACTCTCAACTATTCGATAGATTTCCTAAAAGAATTAAAATAAAAACCAATCGACTTACGCACGTAAAATAATTTCCTGGCTTAACAAAGATCATCCATTAGAATCAGAAAAGCAAGAAAATTTGATATTTACTGTAACAGTTACTGCGTGGCTGTACAACATTTAAAATTGAATAGCAGCCGTTCTTGAAGAAGACTGAAATGGTAAATTAAATAAGCCAACCGCAGTGAAGCCTCCATTTATTGTTCGAAGTTATTCTGGCCAATAAAAACTTTAACATTGCACCCATAGCAACACATGTGTTAAGCCAATAATTCAAATATTATCTTAGGTGTTCACTTGAAGAGAAATACACGTGTTTTTCAGGTTATTTGGTTGTAATAAGTCTTGATACTTTTTCAGATGAACGACTTCAACGACCACCAGATCTTTAAGCACGTAAGGTACCTAATGGAACCGATCGGCTTCTGGCCGAAGAGGGTCTTCTCTCTCCCTTACAAGCTGCTGAGATGCTTCTCAGTAACCATACTGATATCGTTCTGCACCAGCGTAGTCGTTCAAATCATGAGCGCTTCGGACGGCTTCAACAACGTCGCCTTTGGAATCTGCGGCATAACGTCGGCGCTTCAAGGCGTGACAAAAGTGGGCGCCTTGGTAATAAAGGGGAAGACGTACTTCATGGTCGTGGACGGTTTGAAGAGCAGTCTCTTTAATCTGGCGCAGGGGTTTCTAGACCCCCGCATTCAAAGGAAGCTCTCCATCCGCAACTTGGTGTACTATACCTTTGTGGGCGTCAGTTTCCTGGTGATCTTAATAATGGGCGTGATAGTCCCTCTGCAGTCGATCAAGAAGAAGTGGCTGCCGTACCCCATCCCCATCAACATGCTGCACCATTCGTGGCTTGTGTATGGTGTGGGGTGGATTTTTCACTTTCTAACCATGATGATCGCCACTTGCGGCGTCTGCGCGTTTGATGCGCTCATCTCTACGCTGCTCTCTATAGGAGCTGCTGAAATTGAGATCCTGCGAGAGAACCTTCGGGAAAGCGAAGGAGTAATCGACTTGCATGCGCATTTGAGAAATTGTGTGTTGCACCACTTAGAAATTCAGAGGTATAAACATTTATACAGAGTGGTTTTAAGTACCATATTTCAACAGTTTTTTTCTTTGCTGCTCCTTTAGTCAACTATTTTATAAAAAAGTGTATTATAGGTTTGTTTGAATAAGTCAGATATTACTTCTATTAAACAAAATTATATTAGGTTACATAAAAAGAGGTCCTCACATTCTACCGACACAAAATTTCTTCCTATTTGGCTACCTTATGCGTTAAGCGATGAGCAGATAACACAACTCGTCTCGTGATACTATGAGATGCTCAACAAATATGGATTCTATGACGTGTCCAGAATAAAAAGTTTTTGGAGATCAAAACAGGCATGTATCTGCCATTTCTCATTCTTCAAATGAGAAAAGTTTCTTCCTTTTGGCTACCCTATGCCCTAACCAATGAGTATAAGACCGGTATCATTCAATAAATTTAAATTAAATGGCGTGTACTAAAGCCGAAGAAGAAAATCTGGACCTTGAAGAAAAAAACACGCTCGTATCTGTGCAAAAATGCCGATTATAATGTCATGGGAAGATAAATGCGTCTAGATCTAGGAAAACATGGAGAAGTTGGCTTGACGACTGGTTTTGTGGAAACTGGAAATATTAAAAGAATTGAAGGTATATCTTAAGCCTGCTGCTAGTTTTATCGAACATACTTTGATAACCAGTTTCGCTCATTTCTAATCTGGTGATAAGATAAAACATGACTTGGGTCAATGGATATCTTGAAATTCTCCATAGCTCTTCCAATAGCCTCTTTGCATTCTGTGATACCTACACAAGAGATAGCTTATTGTTTGGTGCAAGGTTTGACAGAGTCTCCATGCAGTAACCTTTGACTTCACTACCAATAAAGTGAATGCTTCGAGAATAGCCTTGTGTTCTGAATAAATGATTATTTTCTCACTTCGTAAATTTAGCAACTACAACAACCACGTTATGTCTAAAAGCCGTCTGTGTAGCATACGAAATTTATAGGGTTTCTCCTCTAAACATACATTTTAAAAAACGTCAATAATGCAGTTCAAGTTTTGTTAGACTCCATTCACTTTTCCTAAGAGTACGACAGAATTATTTGTTAGGGTAGGCAAGATTGCAGTAATATTATTTTTGTCAATATAAATCTCTCGCTATGTTCCTACACACAAATTTAACAAGTAATTGCATGTTTTAGGTACATTGAGCTAATTGAAGAACCGTTCACTATGGTGTTTCTATTCCAAATACTCTCAAGCTAATACTCAGCATGCTTTGTGGGTTTCAACATTGCTATGGTAAGTTTATCTTAAAGTCTATATTAATTTTTTCGGTTTCTACGCTTTTTTTAAATGTATAATTGTCCTTTTTGGATATAAAGGCGTTTAAATCTGAACATAAAAATAATAAAAAATGAATTGCAAACGTTAGTACAGACGAAGGTATAAGCAATAAAACCCTCACAAAAAGATTAAAGAAAACTAAAAATAAGAGAAAGAAGTTCATGTAATGGGCATAACTTTCAGACAGGCACGGTGTGGAACTTCGAGTTCGGTCGGTACTTCTTCTTCTTCATCGCCATAATACCACAGCTGGGTATGTACTGCTACGCTGGAAACGAAATTCTGTACCAGGTAACAATCCAAGTTCGTAAGAAACGGAACAGTTAAATTTTTTTTTTGCAGTGCCTAATGGTGGGGGAATCTTGTTATATGTCCAAGTGGTACAATTACGACAAAACGTCGCAGAAAATCCTGTCTCTGCTTATAGAAAGGTCGAAGCGACCCTTCGTAATTACGGCCGGAAAATTCACCACCTTGTCCTTAGAAACTTTCTTGACGGTACAATGTACAATAGTCGGCCCTATACTAAATACCAGTCATATATATGCTTTACAGGTCATCAAGTCGGCTTATTCCTACTTCACAGTCGTGTGGAATTTTTATGTGAACTCGAACGAATATAGAGAGAAATGAGAGAAGATTCGGTTAGCGACTTGCAATATGTTTAGCGTTAGTAACACAACTTGCACTGTTTGTTAGCATTATACTAACAACTGTAGAAAGAAAAGTAAACTTTAAAAAAATAAAAATTTTAAAAATAACTTTGCAGTTTCATGCGAATTCGAGACTTGTAGTCCTTTTTCCTTTTGGAATAGCCCATAGAAAACATCTGATGATTGAAGGTTAAAGACCATTTCTTTAAAGAAGAAAACAAGTTCGGCCATGTTAATAAGGAAAGGCGTAATAAATTGCGCCAGTCTATTGTATGTTATTAATTGTCCGATTAACTTAGAAACATAGGAAGAATTGTCATGTAAATGCAGAATCTACAGCTATATAGTAGAAATGTATGCCATTGATGTACAGTTAATAACTTTGGAAAGGATTATAAAAAATTTGTAACACCACAAATGTCAGTTGCCGGTATAGAGAAGATGTACGCACCAAGATTATGGTATTACAATCAACTGTTTTTCCTGTTTGACTAAGAAACATCACAGACTTCAATGTCAAGTATAAAAGAAGAGACAGAAGACAGTGTGATGCATTTATGATTTTTTTATTTTAGTTCACTTTTCCTTCATTGTTGAAGTATTCTACAAACTGACTTCTTACATCTTTTCCTGTCAGTTGATAGTTCCTGTTATTAATCCTTTTCATTGTTGCCATGTTTGATTGGTGCCTTATTCAGCCTCTTGTAACTGTAGCATTTTCTAGGCCTTCAACGTCAAAACGTTCCGGATGGTGTGCGCGTATCAAAAGACATTTTACTGAAGCAATTGCGACTAAAATACCAAAATATTTTCAATTATTCTTTCTCTTGTCAATTGCTTCACATTACAAGGCTTCAGAAATCCCTTTCTTACACTGAACGCCTCGTCGCCAACACAGACAGCTGTCTTCCATTCACATCACACGATTCTGTTATTTTCAAGCATTTATTCTGCAACTTGGCCTAGAAACCTGTACACTACAAGACACAGTCCTCAGATGCACGACCATTGGCACCAAAATTGAAGTAAGTGATAATTTGAATCTGGTATTTCTATAAGTACCTGATTGTCGTAACCCTTATAGTTAGAGATATACCACCCAAATCTTGCGGGTGAAACTGTCGCAACATGCTTAACATTCACAACAGCAAGACAACGTGGAAAATTGGATTTTGTATCGTTCGCTTGTTCGAAAGTGTTATAAATTCAAATAGACAAATTTTGGTTTGATTATTATAACTTGTAATTTCTGTTTTATTATATTAGAAGATTCAGGTCTTGTTGTGGATGAAAAAGTACGTAGCCCAAGTTTCAATTCAATCAAGACCTGACCTACGTCTAACCTGACCAGCGCCTGACCTGACCTGCAGGTCATTTCAGTCACAGGTCAGATCAGGCAAAGGTCAAGTCAGATGCAGGTCTGGTCAGGTGCAGGTCGGTCAGGTTGCAATGGAATGAACTAAAAGAGAAACTAAACTTTTAATAAAAAATTTATCTATAGTAAACTAAAACTATCTAAAACTGGTTGTTTCGATGAGACAGCATAGAAGCTAAGGAGTTGCACCTTGAAGTAGTAATTTTCATAGAAATTCCAGCTCGAAGGACAACTATGGCAAAAGTAGTATAATCTTTAGACAATAAATTTTCAAGTAATATCTCCCTTGAGCAAAACACATTACTATTTAGGGTCGGATGCATCCTACTGTTAAAACTGTTGGCATATGAAAACAGTTCAAATGACAACTACAACTAACAAATGTTTATTGTCAAGAAAGTTGTTACAGGCTTATAATTTTTCTTATCCAATCAACATAACGCGCAACGCGTGTATAGACGCCGGGCTTTCCTTTGATAGCGCACGGTTTTTTTGACCACGACACGATGCCAATCTGTTTCCCTTCAGCAACCAATGGTCCACCAGAGTCGGTCTGAAAGAAACGGTTCCAGTATCAAGGCTTATAATTCCACACTACAACCATACACTGCACTGCCCCTTTCCCCCCTCCGGTACCCCAGAGCAAACGTGATACAAGTAGCTGACGGTGGAGTCGTGGGCTGCCGCACAGTCATCGTCTGAATACACGAGAAGGTCGACGTGCTGCAAATTCTCCATCACGCTGCCCCCGCTCTAAAGAGTCAGTGAAAGATCTTTCGTGCTCTACAAGTCTAAAAAGTGAACTTACGTAAGGATACCCCCAACCGGCCAAGACGGCCCATTCGTTTGCTGGGGGGTCCTCGTCTTGTTCCGGGAGAACAATGGGCTGAACGTTACTGCCAAACTCCAGCGATTTGTTTAACTGTAATTTTATCAGCTTGTTTAGCTATAGTGTGCAGAAGATTCGTGATACCTTTATGATTGCTATATCGTTTGCAAGACCAGTGGTGGGCACATAGTCCTCGTGCACATATATCTCTTTTGCACCAACAGTCTGGAAGTTGTCGTTCGAAATTGTGGTTGTTCCGTACTGAATTGTTACAAAGTGTGGCTTACTAAAAAACAGAACATGTATTTGTGAGAATATAATCTATAAATACGAGGGCAATGCGGAACATTAAAACAACAGTAGGTTATTTTTCGACATAATTCCCCTATAAATTGAGGCACTTGTCATAATATCTTAGAAAATTTAAAATTTCTCCGCCTGGAAATAAAGCCACTTTTTACCATATTTTAAAGCGCAGTGTCATTGTCAAAGCGATGCGACACAAGCTACTTCATGTGCATCTTTAAACATGCGATACCATTGACATATGACACCTTTACTCATCATACGAGGTTATACACAGAGATGGTGCTGCAATCGTCAAACAATTATGTTTACTGCCTGGGTGCATGTGTCATTAGTTCGTATGACTAGTTTCAACTTGTTAGCTCAAGTAGTTTGTTTGCACAAATATTTTCAGTAGACATGTTGCATGTTTTTTGTTAAAATGGATAAACTTGAATATCGTGCGGGTATAAAATTCTTCGTTTTGGGTGGATTAACCCCTAAGGAAATTCATCCGAAGTTGACAAAAGCTTACGGGGACTCTGCCCCTTCCATGTCAACTGTTAAAAAGTGGGCAGCTGAATTTAAACGTGGTCGCACAACCCTCGAAAATGATCCACGTGAAGGACGGCAAAAAACCGCAACCACACCGGAAACCATCGAAAATGTGCATGATATGGTGTTGGACGATAGGCGAGTGAAGGTGAGTGAGATAGCTGAGACTGTGGGGATATCGAAAGAAAGGGTGCAAAACATCTTGCACGAAGAATTAGGGATGCGAAAGCTCCGCGCAAGATGGGTGCCGCTTTTGCTGAATGCCGATCAAAAGCGAATGCGCAAACGATTTTCGCAGCAATGTTTGGACCGATTCAACAGGGGTCCGACCGATTTTGTGCGGCGATTTGTCATCATGGATGAGACATGGGTCCACCACTACACGCCAGAAACGAAACAGCAGTCCAAGCAGTGGGTGGAAGCCGGTGGTTCAGCGCCAAAGAAAGTGAAGTCGATCACATCTGCCGAAAAGGTCATGGCCAGCGCGTTTTGGGATGCGAAAGGGATCCTGTTAATTGATTATCTTGCAAAAGGCAGAACAATTACAGGCGAATATTACTCCAACCTTCTTGACCAGCTGGATGCCAAAATTCGCGAGAAGAGGCCTGGCTTAAAGAAGAAAAAAATCATCTTTCACCAGGACAACGCACCTGCGTTGGCGATGGGAAAAACTGCGGGATTTGAGGTATGATTTGCTCGACCATTCCCCCTATTCGCCTGATTTGGCACCCTCAGACTTCCATCTGTTCCCAAACTTAAAAAAATTTGTTTCTAGGAAGCGCTTCGCATCCAATGAAGAAGTTGATGAATATTTTCACAAACTTCCAAATTCTCACTTCCGAGAAGGAATACTGATGTTGGAGAGGCGCTGGATCAAGTGTGTTGAAGTCAAGGGAGATTATGTAGAAAAATAAAATCATTTTTTAACTGAAAGTCGCAGTCTTTCATTGTCAAGCCGAGAACTTTTCACCTTATCCTCGTATTACGCATTACGCAGTTTGCAATCATTGCAGCTGCCAAAAGTTTGTTCGTACACGGAAATCGCATTACTGTACGCATTTTACAATAGCTGAGTTTTCCTATAGCAACATTTATTTTTAATTGATCTAGCGGACGAATAAACTGCAACATAACGTTCTTCTTCCACTCCGAACTGCCTACAGCGCCGAGCATTGTTATCGCAGCCCATTTCTCGCGAATGCGCAAACAAAAACTTTTTCCGAATTACCCTTGTATAAAAAACAAAAGGTATCTCTGGTGAGAGTTTGAGATCTTTTGGTGGTTTATTGTGAGAGTACACAATACAACTAAAGTAAGGAAGATGATAATTCTTACGCTATTCTAACACAATGTGCAGCAGTTAAAATATGTAACTCGTCCAGAATTGATCCGCCACATGCATGTCGACTAGGCTTGCGTATTGACACCTGCAAAGTTAATTTTGTAATTTAAATTCTCAACCGACACATCCTACTGCGTCTTACAATGTACGGAATTTCGCCAGGTTTGGCATCTGTTCCGTTCACAATTCTCTCGTCTCTTCCAACGGAAAGAGCTAGTGCAAAACATGAATATTATTTTCTGAACACACTATACATAACCGGTCCGTCATGTAATAGATTATTTAAGTTTTACAACAAAGATTACCAGAAATTTTGAGAAAACTTAAGACCCAATCAGGAGACAACACCCTTAATAGGTCATCGACTTCATTGGAGGATATATAATAAATATAAATGTCTAAATTCGATAAAAGATTTATCTGGACTTCCTTAGAACATCCACTCTACAGTCTGTTTCATTTGTCTGGACCATTACAAAAGGTACTTAGAGGGCCATTTTATTTTACAATGCTAGTATCAAAATACTACCTAAACGCTGGAAAAATGTATTTTTAGGTTAGCAGATTATATAGGAAAATAACTTGTTATATTTATAGTTTTATGATGCTTCAGTAAGTTTAAAAAAATTCCGGTTTGTAAGTCGTATTTTTACCCCTAAAGTTATAAGGACTGCATAGTTCATTGTTTTGTAATTCCTTATACTTTCTTTAACCCCTCCGTTGTAAAGAAATCCACATTGGTTTTCGATCAAGTCCTCCGACAGTCTATTTGTTCATTTCCCGCAACATTAGGTAAATACAGCAGTCTGTATATTTTTTCTCTTATGCTTTTCTAGATCTTCCAATAAATATTATTTTGACTGGCTACCATATATTACTAAATGTAGCATAATTTCTGTTTTTAACTTTTACTTATAAAATATCCTCATACTACAACAATGTAGCAAACAGGGCAGATGGAAGAACTATAAGTGTTTTGCTTTAGTACACAGGGCACATCACAGGAATCTATACAGAACGGAAACCATCCATATCAGAGATCTAGAAGCCATAACAGAAAAAAACGAAGTCGTAGCAGCCATCGATAGAAATGCAAACAAGATCCTGGCAACCGCTTTAACGATTAACAAAGAGGATGCAGACTTGCTCCTACAAGAGCGCTTTTTAAGGATAGGAATGGTAAAGTACTCCGTGGAGAAAAAAATCGACGTAACCAAATGTCACAAGTGCTGGTCTTGCAAACATAAGGAGGCGCACTGCAACGGACCAAACAGGAAAGGCCTACTCCCATCCGTCCAACAAAACTCCTATAACCCAGAAGAGAGGGTAATATGAAATCAGAACAACACGAATAATGATTGTTTCTTCAAATAAATTTAGACAGCACACATGCGGCGCACGATTTACTAATACAGAGCGCCTTTGAAAATAACATCGATATAATAATAGGACAAGAACCAAACAAGAAAAGAACAGCAAAAATTTTCTGTGACAAAGACCAAGACTGCTTTATTCAATGCATAAATAAAAAATTAAGCATACAAAACTACAGCGTCCATAACGGCTTCGTCTGCATCGAGTTAGGCGACGCCATCATATACTTGTGCTACTTCTCCCCGAACAAAACGAATGAAGAATATGAATAATACCTATAAGGGTACGTCGGTAATTGATGTCACGATGACTTCACAGAAATTAGCAGACCCATAAATGTATGGAGAGTAGAAGAGGATACTGAGAATAACACCGAACAATTAGATTCGACCTGGAAGAGACTCAGGAAAAGGGGGTGACCTCTACATAACCGAGAGGATGGAGAATTACAACGGAAGGATGGAAAACCCCATAATAACACATAGATCAGATGCAAACAAACCTATCAAGCCAAATGAGCTAGTAAACACATAATAACCAAATGCTTTCCACGCACGAGACAACTGGAGCACGGGCACTCCCCCGTTCATTGGCGGACTCCCAACATTGCAGACAAAATAAATAAATGCATAAGGCTGAGGAGGGTTGCAACAAGGATAAACAGGACGATAGCAAGCGACGAAAATAAAATGGAACCTAATATAAAATACAAAGAAGCCAAACGGATACTAAAAAATGCGATCAATAAACAAAAAAAGCTATCATGGTAGAAATTATGCAAGGAACTGGAAGACGATATATGAGGGAAAGGCTACCAAATCGTCATCTCGGACTAAGGACTCTAATAACACTGAACGAGGAAGAGACACAGAAACAAGTAGACAAGTTATTCCAAATACATCCCATAAGAAAATGGCAGGAGATAAATGTATTGAAGATAGAAATACCTCTGTACCAAGAAATAGAAACATTGGCGGCCACAAAAAAATGAAAATAAGAAAGCGCCGGGACCAAACAACATCCCAACATAAAAACCTAAAGACAGCAACAGAAATAAGGAGTTATTGGCTTACAAAAGGAAAGTTTCCAAAGATCTGGAAGACCGCCAAGCTAGTTCTTATTGAAAAACCAAAGAAAGAACAAAGCACAACGATCACATACAGACCTATTTGTTTACTAAATGCCAAAGCAAAATTATTAGAAATAATGATTAAAAACAGGCTTGCACAAGAGATGGATGAAAAAGAAACCCTACACGAGAACCAATACGGATTCAGAACAGGTAAGTCGACGATTGATATACTTAACAAAGCGATGGAAATTCCAGCAAAAATAAAAGAAAAAGCATACAAAAATAGAGAATTCTGCGTCATGATCGTACTAGACATCAAAAACGCTTTCAATTCCGCGCCATGGGAAAAAATTGGCCTCCTGGCTGGAAGGAAGAAGATAAAAGACATACAGATAAAAGTTGCAGACTACATCATCCAAAGCAACATGGCAGTAAAATATATGGGAATATACATAGACAAGGATGTAAGGATGACAACGCATATCAAAAAGATATGCGAAAAAGCCAACAGAAAACTAAAAAATCTATCAAGGCTGCTACCTAACATGGGAGGCCTAAGGCACAAGAAGAGGAAAATACTAACATCAGTGGTGTCCTTAATAATCTTATACGGAGCCACTATATGGCAAGAAGCCCTGAAATTCAAACATCATGAAAGAATAGTCAAACAACTTAACAGGAAGTTGGCAATAAGAATAACAGCGCCATATAGAATGGTGCCAACAACGGCCGTCTTAGCGCTAGCAGGATTACCACCTATAAAATTGAGGGTGAAATAAAGACCGACGACACACAGACTAGCCAAGGATTTCAAAAAAATAGCAAAAGAAGACACCCTAAGAGAGTGGCAAAACACGTGTGATATGCTGGGCTAAGATCTTTATTAAAAACATAATAAATTGGAATAACAAGGGATGGGGGAAATGGACTACCATCTAACACAAGCTTTTAAGAGGCACGGTATATTTGGGTCACATCTGCAAAGAATAGGGAAACAAAAGCATAACCAATGTTAGTACCGCGAAGTAGAAGATACGGCGGAACGCACGCACTTCCGCTGTAGAAAATGGATTCAACAGAGGGAGACCACAAACAGGAAATACGGAACTGAGGTTACAACAGACAACGTTGCGAAACTACTTTTATAGAGGGAAGGCAACTGGAAGACGATCATGATTATGTACAAAGAAACAATGAGGAAGAAGGAAATAGAGGAACACAGAAGGGAAGAGAAAACAGTAAAGACAGCGCGTATCTTTGAAGCAATGCTAACGGCGGATTCCGAAGATTCCCAGCTTAAGGAGGAGGGGTAAATACTCGTCTCGTCCTAATATTTTCCTTATTGGAATTATCTGAAAGTAATATTGAAAGAAAGTAAAACAAGGAAGAATATAATGAAGAAGGCGAAGCAAGTCGTACACGTGACCTTATGATTCCCGTCTCTCGGGGACCTGAGCTATCTACTGACCAAATATAAAGTGAAGCGGTCAAGTAGTTCCGGAGCTATCATGTAGACGGACAGACACACGCAGAGAAAGATATACAGACAGACAACCAGGATCGTGACCGCTTTCGAAAGTTAATAAAGAAACAGCATCATATAAAGGAGGAATGTCAAGTAGAGTAACTTAAATCAAAATGTTACAATCTGAAAATCATTAAAATGTACGGTCGAACATCAACAGTCAATGATAAAAATATTTTAAGACAAAATAACAACGGAAATGGAAGATCAACTCTCTAAATATACGTTAAGTATAAGGGACATCAATGTTAAAATTGAAGAAGACGAAATGGGCTTCTCTAGATTTTGTGAAAAAAACGATAGAGGCAAAATACTTACGAATTAACCAGAATGACAGACTTCGTTCTTTTAAAAAACCCAACAGAAAATAGTCTTAAATAAATTTTAACGGGTCCCCGAAGAATAAAATAGATTGTCATCTGAGAAAAAGTCAACCAACGACGTATCAGTATAAAACACATTCAACAATAATGACCACAAAATGGTGCGTCTAAGATTTGCAGTTAATACGAGACTAGAAAATATAATAATTAAAAAAATTAAGAAATTAAAATTGAAATTAAGAAATAATAAAGAAAAAGAGAAACAACTAACCAAAAAAGTATGTATAAAAGTAACAAGATAGCAAAAGAAGCAATATTAACAATAATATCTCAAGAATAAAGAAAAACAAGGAAAAACGGAGTAAGAAAACAAAGAAAGTGAATTGAAGAACAGCTTTTATAGCAGAGTAGATTACAGAAATGTTCAAATAATTCATAACATATATCTAAAGCGGTAGTAAAATTATATAAGACGCAACCCCTACCAGTGAAAAGAGGAATTAGACAAGAATACCCAAAGAGCCCAAAATTATTTATAACAAATTTGGAATATCTATATATAAGATGGGACAGAAAGTTTGTGTTGAATAGCAAAAATTACATTTTTTATGCATGAGTTTACTTAAAAACAGTAACAACTTCTTCAAAATAAAGGCCTGCATCTTCCACGATCTTCCGTCAGTGTTTCGCTAGTTGTCGAATCTGATCAAAGTACCATTGTTGGTGGAAGCTTCCTGTGAACAAAGTCAAGTTGGTCCAAGCGCAGTTTGAAAAAACAATACTCCAAGAAGCGACATACGCGACTGCTTGATGATGTATACTTGGGGCAGATGAGAAAATGTGCAAAACCAAACAAAACAGCAGAAATTGAAAGAAGACTACGACTGGTATCATCAGCATCTATAGACAAAACAAGAAGATACTGAAGAATACGTAATTCCGCAATATTTAAGAAAAAATATTTATAACCAGTCCGTCCTTCCAGTGCAGAAGCTCGTGTTCCAACGCTGTCAACAATCATTGTTATTCAATTTGATGGCCGACCAGAACGAGGCTATTCTTTAAGATCAAAACCTGTTTCGTTAAAGCCTTTCAACGCTGTTCCGTTATCCTCATCTTCGCAAGTTGCCTCGGCAGCAGCTCTTGTGATCAGATTTTTCTTCCAATAGTGTCGTAACAAAACCCGAAATTCAGTTTGGAACCTTGACCATCTTGAAGAATGATTGGAACATGTTGATTACAATTGCTAACACGAAACAACAACAACAAAAATCACATATTTGAACTTGAGCACAAAATACTTAATTAAGCGAGATGATCTATGAACTAGAATAACCTTTACAATGAATGGGTAAAAAACCAAAAAATGGTCAACCGAGAAGAAGAAAGGAATATAGAAATACCACAAAACAGAATACTTGGGACAGGTGGTAAAATGTGCAAAATAAAGCCAAACAGCAGAAGCTGGTCAGCATTTGATAGGCAAAACAATGTACTGAAAAATACAAAAATACCGCTACATTTAAGAAAAAATGTTTATAATCAATGCGTTTCGGACCTTGACAAGAAATATAATTGGCAAGATAGCTGGTGTGGCGCCCTTTCGCCCTTGAACCGTCTGTGTTCGAGGCGGTCTTGGCTTTGATATCTGCCGAAACGTTTTGCTATCGTACGCAAAACGGCATGTGGGCTTTTTTTGCTCGGCCTGCGAGTCTGCATACGCCGTCGGCGGCACCTTTTGAAACGCAAAGTGCTGTCGAATCAAAATTTCCCGCAAATGATCCACCGCTAAGCCAGGCGCGAAGCCCGGCGGCTTTCAGATCGCAACCCGGCCAGTGCGGTCGTGTTTAATTTCCCGCAAATAACTCCCCCGCAAGGCACTTTCGCAACGCAACCCGGCCAGTGCGGTCGTGTATAATTTACCCGCATCTAACTCCCCCGCAAAGCCAGGCACGAAGACATCACAGCACGGTGGCCACCAGGAAATCAACGCCGCTGAAGCCGAAGCCGAAGCCGATTACAGGTGAGCGATTTAGCAATACTCGTCGGTTGATATCGGTAGCCGCCCACATCCGCTTTCGCGCCGGCTGTTTAAGGGACGATTTGGGCCTCGGCGTCTTACTTTCGGGACGGGCCGTACTTAGTTCCCCGCACCGCTCTACGAGGGCACGGCTGTTTATACGCCTGCCTCTCCAATAGCTAAAATACAAAGGGTCATATAAAGCCAAATGTTAAACAGAGATGGGCTGGTCATCGGATGCGATACAGAGATAGCAGATAGAACAAATAAATATAATGGACACCATTGGCAGCAAAGAGGAGGAAGAATATCCATAAATGTCAGACAATTTGAAGAGGATTGTCGGTTTTGGTTGGATAAGAAAAACCACAAATCGAAACAACTAGAGACAACTTGGGGAGTCCTGCATCCGCTATTGGGTGGAAAGGAACCATATAGAATAGAATAGAATAGAAAAAATTGGCCTCATCTATAAATTTATTCAAAACTCCACATTATTTATGTTATGCTAAAGATTAATCTTATTCAAGCTTGAAGATGAAGTATTTCTCCAACAATAAAAACAAAGTGTGTAACGTCAACGGACTTTAGTTAAGAAAAAAATTATACAATCCTCTCTTTCTCTCTTTTTCGTCAAATCCTTATCCTCCGAGTGCTTCTTTTAGCGAGTTTTCCAGGGTAGTTTATAAAATATTTTCATTTTTGTCGAATGTTGGCAGAAGCAATTTCAACATCCGTTAAGCAGCAAAAAATGCAAAAATACGAATATTTTTCCCGGTTACACTGGTTCTCGGGCGACGTCGGTGATGTTTACTTTCAACTGCTTTCCGTCCTCCCAAAAATCGAGTCTTCTTAAGAGTTTTCCCCCCAAATTGAGCCTTAAATCTCTTTAGAATTTCGGATGGTTTTGTGACCTTTTCTTTTGAGGGACTTGATAGTAATTCTTTGCGCAACAGACGAGGGCACTTCTTGCTCTGACATCATCATACTGGCTAAGTATGAACTAGTGCCCTGCAATGGTAATTCACTACTTTCTGAAAAAAATAGCTTTCTGAAATAATCTGAAGTAAGTAGATATGTACGATTGACGTCACTAGATCAGAATAATAATGAATCTGTTGCTGTGCAAGTTTTTATCTCTAAAATTTGCCCGATCTATAATCCAGTTATCTTCAATTGGATAAATAATACAAGGTTATGTAAGTATAAGGTGACATGTGACTATTTCGAGTAACCATAGTCTATTATTTTAGTGAAAACCTATAAAACGTAGTTCAAAATATAATTAATAATTACCTACATTGGTTTGCTATATCATAACATAAATAAAACATAACAATTCACTTACCAGAAGATGATGCGAGCAAAAACAGAAATGCGGCGTATGCTAACATGATTTGTCGAACAAATAAAAAAAACTTGTTTAATAGTATCTGATAACATTATCACATTTTGTCGATTATGTTGCAATTCTCTAACGTCTATTATAATAAAAGATTAAATATTTTTGCGTGATAACACCAAAATTTAAAAAAATAATTTTTTATCGCGCCTTTAAAGTTTTTTTAAAGGGTTGGACATCCATATAGCGTTAGCAACTATGTCTTAGAAGACACTACTGTATCCCAAAACTGTGTTTCGCTGGATGTAGAAGATAAAAGGTGGTAGGAACTGTGCTGAACACAGTACAGGCTCTGAAGTATACCGTACTGTTTTAAGCTTAGTCCACATTGGTAGATAAAATCGTGCAACTGTCTACGAATGATTGAGAAGTTAGTTTATAGATTGTTAGAAACAGTTTGCAAAACAGTTGTGACTTTGTCGCGCGTCCACACCTGTATACATGTCTGGAGTCAGTATTAAAAAATTCTTCGGAGTCATGACCGAAGACTGCCACCTGTGGACCTGTTGGACAGCTCGAAAGAAATCGGTATTTCCCGTAGTGACGTCACAAGAAGGCAACATGGTGCTTGGCGACAGAGAACAGTTTGGACGGAAACCTCCACTGATTACACCGATGTTGTCTGGGGATAACGGGTGCTCAGCGGTCCGCTCTTGATGGCTGATTAAACTCGACTCGCTGCTCGCAATCTTACCCTGCTGCGTCGCTATATTTTGCCCAAAAGCCTCGTCATAAGCAGGGCACAAACACAGGCACATTGCTCTTGCACATCAAATTATTTGGCATGCACAATCACAACAAAATAGATAACATTATTTTCCTTTTACTTTTAAATAGAATGTAATTACCTTTATCTTTACTTTAAAAATCAATTAAATTAAATTCAGAACTCTCAACTATTCGATAGATTTTCTAAAAGAAGTGAAATGAAAACCAATCGTCTTACGCACGTAAAATAATTGCGTGACTTAACAAAGATCATCCATTAGAATCAGAGAAGCAAGAAAATTTGATATTTACTGTAACAGTTACTGCATGGCTATTCTTAAGGAAGTCTGAAATGGTAAATTAAATAAGCCAACCTCAGTGAAGCCTCCATTTCTTGTTCGAAGTTATTCTGGCCAATAAAAACTTTAAAATTGCCATAGCAACACATGTGTTAAACCGTTAACTTAAAAATTATCTTCGGTATTAACTTAAAGAGAAAGACGTATTTGACACATCTTTGGTTATGTTATTTGTTAGCAATAAGCCTTGCTACATTTCCAGATGAACGACTTCAACGACCACCAGATCATTAAGCACGTAAGGTACCTAATGGAACCGATCGGCTTCTGGCCGAAGAGGGTCTCCTCTCTTCCTTACAAGCTGCTGAGATGCTTCTCAGTAACCATACTGATATCGTTCTGCAACAGCGTAGTCGTTCAAATCATGAGCGCTTCGGACGGCTTCAACAACGTCGCCTTTGGAATCTTCGGCATAACGTCGGCGCTTCAAGGCGTGACAAAAGTGGGCGCCTTGGTGATAAAGGGGAAGATGTACTTCATGGTCGTGGACGGTTTGAAGAGCAGTCTCTTTAACCTAGCGCAGGGGTTTCTAGACCCCCGCATTCAAAGGAAGCTCTCCATCCGCAACTTGGTGTACTATACCTTTGTGGGCGTCAGTTTCCTGGTGATCTTAATAATGGGCGTGATAGTCCCTTTGCAGTCGATCAAGAAGAAGTGGCTGCCGTACCCCATCCCCATCAACATGCTGCACCATTCGTGGCTTGTGTATGATGTGGGGTGGATTTTTCACTTTCTAACCATGATGATCGCCACTTGCGGCGTCTGCGCGTTTGATGCGCTCATTTTTACGCTGCTCTCTATAGGAGCTGCTCAAATTGAGATCCTGCGAAAGAACCTTCGAGAAAGCGAAGGAGTAATCGACTTGCATGCGCATTTGAGAAATTGTGTGTTGCACCACTTAGAAATTCAGAGCTATAAACATTTATACAGAGTGGTTTTAAGTACCATATTTCAACAGTTTTTTTCTTTGCTGTTCCTTTAGTCAACTATTTTATAAAAAAGTGTATTATAGGTTTGTTTGAATAAGTCAGATATTACTTTTATTAAACAAAATTAGATTAGGTTACATAAAAAGAGGTCCTCACATTCTACCGACACAAAATTTCTTCCTATTTGGCTACCTTATGCGTTAAGCGATGAGCAGATAACACAACTCGTCTCGTGATACTATGAGATGCTCAACAAATATGGATTCTATGACGTGTCCAGAATAAAAAGTTTTTGGAGATCAAAACAGGCATGTATCTGCCATTTCTCATTCTTCAAATGAGAAAAGTTTCTTCCTTTTGGCTACCCTATGCCCTAACCAATGAGTATAAGACCGGTATCATTCAATAAATTTAAATTAAATGGCGTGTACTAAAGCCGAAAAAGAAAATCTGGATCTTGAAGAAAAAACACGCTCGTATCTGTGCAAAAATGCCGATTATAATGTCATGGGAAGATAAATGCGTCTAGATCTAGGAAAACATGGAGAAGTTGGCTTGACGACTGGTTTTGTGGAAACTGGAAATATTAAAAGAATTGAAGGTATATCTTAAGCCTGCTGCTAGTTTTATCGAACACCTTTGATAACCAATTCCGCTCATTTCTAATCTGGTGATAAGATAAAACATGACTTGGGTCAATGGATATCTTGAAATTCTCCATAGTTCTTCCAATAGCCTCTTTGTATTCTGTGATACCTATACAAGAGATAGCTTATTATTTGATGCAACAGAGTTGCTGATAGAGTCTCCATGCAGTAACCTTTGACTTCACTACCAATAAAGTGAATGCTTCGAGAATATCCTTGTATTCTGAATAAATGATTATTTTCTCACTTCGTAAATTTAGCAACTACAACAACCACGTTATGTCTAAAAGCCGTCTGTGTAGCATACGAAATTTATAGGGTTTCCCCTCTAAACATACATTTTAAAAAACGTCAATTATGCAGTTCAAGTTTTGTTAGACTCCATTCACTTTTCCTAAGAGTACGACAGAATTATTTGTTAGGGTAGGCAAGATTGCAGTAATATTATTTTTGTCAATATAAATCTCTCGCTATGTTCCTACACACAAATTTAATTCTTCTTCATCGCCATAATACCACAGCTGGGTACGTACTGCTACGCTGGAAACGAAATTCTGTACCATGTAACAATCCAAGTTCGTAAGAAACGGAACAGTTAAAAATTTTTTTTGTAGAGCCTAATGGTGGGGGAATCTTGTTACATGTCCAAGTGGTACAATTACGACAAAACGTCGCAGAAGATCCTTCGTACTTGCGGCCGGAAAATTCACCACCTTGTCCCTAGAAACTTTCTTGACGGTACAACGTACAATAGTCGGCCCTATGCCAAATACCAGTCATATATATGCTTTACAGGTCATCAAGTCGGCTTATTCCTACTTCACAGTCGTGTGGAATTTTTATGTGAACTCAAACGAATATAGAGAGAAGTGAGAGAAGATTCGGTTAGCGACTTGCAATATGTTTAGCGTTAGTAACACAACTTGCACTGTTTGTTAGCATTATACTTCCAACTGTAGAAAGAAAGGCAAACATTAAAAAAATAAAAATTTTAAAAATAACTTGGCAGTGTTATTTTTGGCAGTTTCATGAGAATTCGTGACTTGTGGTTCTTTTTTCCTTTTTTCCTTTTAGAATAGCCCATAGAAAACATTTGGTGATTGAAGGTTAAAGATCATTTCTTTAAAGAAGAAAACAAGTTAGTAAGGAAATACATTGCACCAGCCTATTGTATGTTATTCATTGTTCGATTAACTTAGAAACATAGGAAGAATTGTCATGTAAATGCAGAATCTACAGCTATATAGTAGAAATGTATGCCATTGATGTACAGTTAATAACTTTGGAAAGAATTATAAACAAATTTGTAACACAAATGTCAGCTGCCGGTATAGAGAAGATGTACGCACCAAGATTATGGTATTACAATCAACTAGTTCTCCTATTTGACCAAGAAACATCACACACTTCAATGTCAAGTATAAAAGAAGAGATAGAAGACAGTGTGATGCATTTATGATTTTTTTATTTTACTTCACTTTTCCTTCATTGTTGAAGTATTCTACAAACTGACTTCTTACATCTTTTCCTGTCCGTTGATAGTTCCTGTTATTAATCCTTTTCATTGTTGCCATGTTTGATTAGTGCCTTCTTCAACCTCTTGTAACTGTAGCATTTTCTAGGCCTTCAACGTCAAAACATTCCGGATGGTGTGTGCGTATCAGAAGACATTTGACTGAAGCAATTGCAACTGAAATACCAAAATATTTTCAATTATTCTTTCTCATGTCAATTGCTTCACATTACAAGGCTTCAGAAAGCCCTTTCTTACACTGAACGTCTCGTCGAAAAACAAAGACAGCTGGCTTCCATTCACATCACACGATTCTGTCATACTTGTAATTTAGGTTTTATTGTATTAGAAGATTCAGATCTTGTTGTGGATAAAAAAGTACGTAGCCAAGTTTCAACGTAGACCTGACCTACGTCTAACATGACCAGCGCCTGACCTTACTTGCAGGTCATTTCTCGTTCTGCCGTTACACCGTTTTGGCCTTTCGCCATTACGCCGTTTCGCCGTTACGTTGATCTGACTCCGCCGTTCCGCCGTTACGTTATTCTACAGTTACGCCGTTCGGCCGTTCGGCCGTTAGGCCGTTCCGCCGTTACGCCATTACGCCGTTACGCGTTCTGCCGTTACACCGTTTTGACCTTTCGCCATTACGCCATTACGCCGTTACGTTGTTCTGCCGTACGCCGTTCGGCCGTTCCGCCGTTACGCTGTTCGGCCGTTCCGCCGTTACGCTATTACACCGTTACGCGTTCTGCCGTTACACCGTTTTGACCTTTCGCCATTACGCCATTACGCCGTTACGCGTTCTGCCGTTACACCGTTTTGACCTTTCGCCATTACGCCGTTTCGCCGTTACGTTGTTCTGCCGTACGCCGTTACGCCATCCCGCCGTTACGTTGATCTGTCGTTCCGCTGTTACGTTGTTCTGCCGTACGCCGTTACGCCGTCCCGCCGTTACGCCGTTACGTTGATCTGCCGTTCCGCCGTTGTGCCGTTGCGCCTTTACACCGTTACGCTGTTACGCCGTTACGCAGTTACGCCGTTACTCCCTTTTGTCGTCCGCCGTTCCACCGTTACGCTGTTACGCCGTATTCGCCGTCCGCGTTACGCCGTATTCGCCGTCCGCGTTACGCCGTTACGCCGTACTGCCGTTACGCCACTACCACGTTCTGCGTTCTGTCGTTACGCCGTTTTGGCATTTCGCCGTTACTACGTTACGACGTTCCGCCGTTACACCGTTACACTGTTACGCTGTTACGCCGTTATGCCGTCCCCAATCCGCCGTTCCGCCGTTACACTTTATCGCCGTCCGACGTTAAACCGTTTGGCAGTCCGCCGTTAAACCGTTTGGCAGTCCGCCGTCCGCCGTTCCGCCGTTACCTCGTTCTGCCGTACGCCGTTACGCCGTCTTACCCTTCCGCCATTAGGCCGATCCGCCGTTACGCTGTTCTACGTTACGCCGTTCTGCCGTAAAGAGGTCCGCCGTTCCGCTGTAAAGCCGTCCGCCGTTCCAACGTTACGCCGTTTATGTCGTACGCCGTTACGCCGTTTTCCGTTCCGCCGTAACGCCGTTTTCCGTTCCGCCGTTCCGCCTTTACTCCGTTCTGCCGTCCGCCGTTCGCCGTTCCACCGTTACACCGTTACGCTGTTACGCCGTTATGCCGTTTCAACCCTGCGCCGTTCCGCCGTTCTGCCCTTCCGCCGTTAAGCCACTACCACGTTTGTGTTCAGCCGTTACGCCGTTACTACGTTATGCCGTTATACTATACGCCGTCCGCCGTTCTACCGTAAACCGTTCCGTCGTTACGCCGTTACGCTGTTACGCCGTTTGAACCTTCCGCCGTCTGAACCTTCCGCCATTAGGCCGATCCCCCGTTACGCTGTTCTACGTTACGCCGTTCTGCCGTGAAGAGGTCCGCCGTTCCGCTGTAAAGCCATCTGCCGTTCCAACGTTACGCCGTTTATGTCGTACGCCGTTACGCCGTTTTCCGTTCCGCCGTTCCACCGTTACGCCGTTTTCCGTTCCGCCGTTCCACCGTTACGCCGTTATGCCGTTTCAACCCTGCGCCGTTCCGCCGTTCTGCCGTTCTGCCGTAACGCCACTACCACGTTTGTGTTCAGCCGTGACGCCGTTACTACGTTATGCCGTTATACTGTACGCCGTCCGCCGTTCTACCGTACACCGTTCCGTCGTTACGCCGTTACGCCGTTTGAACCTTCCGCCGTCTGAACCTTCCACCATTAGGCCGATCCGCCGTTGCGCTATTCTACGTTACGCCGTTTTGGCCTTTCGCCGTTACTACGTTACACCGTTATACTGTACGCCGTACGCCGTACGCTGTTCCGCCGTTACTCCGTTCTGCCGTCCGCCGTTCCACCGTTACACCGTTACGCTGTTTAGCCGTCACGCCGTCACGCCGTTTGAATCTTCCGCCATTAGGCCGTTCCGCCGTTACGCCGTTCTAATGTTACGCCTTTCCGCCATAAAGCCGTCCGCCGTTCCAACGTTACACCGTTTTCGTCGTACGCCATTACGCCGTTCCGCCGTTACTCCGTTCTTCCGTCCACCGTTCCGTCGTTATTGTTCTGCCGTCCACCGTTCCGCTGTTACGCCGTTATGCCGCTTAAACCTTCCGACGTTTCGCCGTTAGGCCATTCCACCGTTACGCCGTTCCGCCGTCCGCCGTTCCGTCGTTACATCGTACCGTCGTTACATCGTTCCGCCGCACCGCCGTTACGCCACTACCACGTTCCGCGTTCTGCCGTTACGCCGTTTTGGCCTTTCGCCGTTACTACGTTACGCCGTCACGACGTTTGAACCTTCCGCCGTCTGAACCTTCCGCCATTAGGCCGTTACGCCGTTCTAACGTTACGCCGTTCCGCCGTAAAGCCGCCCGCCGTTCCAACGTTACGTCGTTTTTGCCGTACGCCGTTACGCCGTTACGCCGTTCCGCCGTTACTCCTTTCTGCCGTCCACCGTTCCGTCGTTACTCTGTTCTGCCGTCCGCCGTTCCGCCGTTACACCGTTACACCGTTAGCTGTTACGCCGTTATGCCGTTTGAACCTTCCGCCGTTCCGCCGTTAGGCCATTTCACCGTATTGCCGTCCGCCGTTCCGCCGTTCTTTCGTACGCTACTCCGTCGTTCCGCCACACGCCGTATTCTCCGTCCGCGCTACACCGTTACGCCGTACCGCCATTACCACATTCCGCCGTTACGTTGTTCTGCCGTCCGCCATCCCGCCGTTCCGCCATTAAACCGTTCGGCCATCCGCCGTTACGCCGTTCCGCCGTTACGCCGTTCCGCCATTACGCCGTTTTTGCCGTCCGACGTTAAACCGTTCGGTAGTCTGCCGTCCGCCGTTCCGCCGTTACTCTGTTCTGCCGTCCCCATCCGCCGTTACACCGTTACGCTATTACGCCGTTCCGCCGTTACGCCGTTCCACCGTTACTCCGTTCTGCCGTTCGCCGTTCCGCCGTTACGTCGTTACGCTGTTACGTCGTTACGCTGTTACGCCGTTTGATTCCCCGCCGTTACACCGTTAGGCCAGTACGCCGTTCCGCATTCTGCCGTTACGCTGTCTTGGCCGTTCCCGCGTTCCGTTGTTCTGCCGTCCGCCGTTACGCCATTACGCCGTTACGCCGTTACGCCGTTTGAACCTTTCACCGTTCCGCTGTTAAGACGTTCCGCCGTACGCTGTTCTGTCATCCGCCGTTACGTCGTTCCAACGTTACGCCGTTCTTACGTTGCGCCGTTCTTACGTTGCGCCGTTCCACAGTGCCGTCATTTCGTCGATCCGTCGTTTCGGATTTTCGCCGTTCCGCAATCCGCCGTTCCACGTTTACTCGTTCGCAGTTTACGGTTTTCAGTTTGCTGAGTGCGGTTTGGGATTTACGGTTTTGCGGTTTACGGCTTGCGGTTTACGGCTTGCAGTTTATAGTTTGTCTATTGTCCAATGTTGACCAATATCCGATATCCAATGTTGTCCCATACCCAATGTCTAATTTGTCCAATATCCAATATTCAATATCCAATGTCCAATGTTGTCCAATATCCAATGTTGTTCTATATCCATTGTCTAATGTTGTCCAACATCCAATGTTGTTGTATATCCACTGTCCAATGTTGTCCAATATCCAATGTATTTCTATATCCACGGTCCAATGTTGTCCAATATCCAATGTTGTTCTATATCCACGGTCCAATGTTGTTCTATATCCGATGTCCAATGTTGTCCAATATCCAATGTTGTTGTATATCCACTGTCGTCCAATATCCGATGTTGTTCTATATCCACTGTCCAATGTTGTCCAATATACAATGTCCAATGTTGTCCAATATTCAATGCTGTTCTACATCCACTGTCCAATGTTGTCCAATATCCAATACTGTTGTATATCCACTGTCCAATGTTGTCCAATATCCGATGTTGTTCTATATCCAATGTCCAATGTTGTCCAATATCCAATGTTGTTCTATGTCCAATGTTGTCCAATACCCACTGTCCAATGTTATCCAATATCCAATGTTGTCCAATATCCAATGTATTATATCCACTGTCCAATGTTGTCCAATATCCACTGTCCAATGTTGTCCAATATCCAATGTTGTTGTATATCCACTGTCCAATGTTGTCCAATATCCAATACTGTTGTATATCCACTGTCCAATGTTGTCCAATATCCGATGTTGTTCTATATCCAATGTCCAATGTTGTCCAATATCCAATGTTGTTCTATGTCCAATGTTGTCCAATACCCACTGTCCAATGTTGTCCAATATCCAATGTTGTCCAATATCCAATGTATTATATCCACTGTCCAATGTTGTCCAATGTCCATTGTTGTCCAATATCCAATGTATTATATCCACTGTCCAATGTTGTCCAATGTCCATTGTTGTCCAATATCCAATGTATTTCTATATCCACGGTCCAATGTTGTCCAATATCCAATGTTACTCTATATCCACGGTCCATTGTTGTCCAATATCCAATGTATTTCTATATCCACGGTCCAATGTTGTCCAATATCCAATGTATTTCTATATCCACGGTCCAATGTTGTCCAATATCCAATGTATTTCTATATCCACGGTCCAATGTTGTCCAATATCCAATGTATTTCTATATCCACGGTCCAATGTTGTCCAATATCCAATGTTGTTCTATATCCACTGTCCAATGTTGTCCAATATCCAATGTATTTCTATATCCACGGTCCAATGTTGTCCAATATCCAATGTTGTTCTATATCCGATGTCCAATGTTGTCCAATATCCAATGTTGTTCTATGTCCACTGTCCAATGTTGTCCAATATCCATTGTTGTTCTATATCCAATATCCAATGTTGTCCAATATCCAATGTTGCTGTATATCCACTGTCCAATGTTGTTCAACATCCAATGTTGTTCTATATCCACTGTCCAATGTTGTCCAATATCCAATGTTGTTCTATGTCCACTGTCCAATGTTGTCCAATATCCATTGTTGTTCTATATCCAATATCCAATGTTGTCCAATATCCAATGTATTTCTATATCCACTGTCCAATGTTGTCCCATATCCAATGTTGTTCTATATTCAATGTCCAATGTTTTTCAATATCCAATGTTGTTCTATATCCACTGTCCAATGTTGTCCAGTATCCAATGTTGTTCTATATCCACTGTCCAATGTTGTCCAATATCCAATGTATTTCTATATCCACGGTCCAATGTTGTCCAATATCCAATGTTGTTCTATATCCGATGTCCAATGTTGTCCAATATCCAATGTTGTTCTATGTCCACTGTCCAATGTTGTCCAATATCCATTGTTGTTCTATATCCAATATCCAATGTTGTCCAATATCCAATGTTGCTGTATATCCACTGTCCAATGTTGTTCAACATCCAATGTTGTTCTATATCCACTGTCCAATGTTGTCCAATATCCAATGTTGTTCTATATCCACTGTCCAATGTTGTCCAATATCCAATGTTGTTCTATATCCAATGTCCAATGTTGTCCAATATCCAATGTTGTTCTATATCCACTGTCCAATGTTGTCCAATATCCAATGTTGTTCTATATTCAATGTCCAATGTTTTCAATATCCAATGTTGTTCTATATCCACTGTCCAATGTTGTCCAATATCCAATGTTGTTCTATATCCACTGTCCAATGTTGTCCAATATCCAATGTTGTTCTATATCCACTGTCCAATGTTGTCCAATATCCAATGATGTTCTATATCCACTGTCCAATGTTGTCCAATATCCAATGTTTCTCTATATCCACTGTCCAATGTTGTCCAATATCCAATGTATTTCTATATCCACGGTCCAATGTTGTCCAATATCCAATGTTGCTCTATATCCACGGTCCAATGTTGTCCAATATCCAATGTTGCTGTATATCCACTGTCCAATGTTGTTCAACATCCAATGTTGTTGTATATCCACTGTCCAATGTTGTCCAATATCCAATGTATTTCTATATCCACTGTCCAATGTTGTCCAATATCCAATGTATTTCTATATCCACTGTCCAATGTTGTCCAATATCCAATGTATTTCTATATCCTCGGTCCAATTTTGTCCAATATCCAATGTATTTCTATATCCACGGTCCAATGTTGTCCAATATCCAATGTATTTCTATATCCACGGTCCAATGTTGTCCAATATCCAATGTTGTTCTATATCCACTGTCCAATGTTGTCCAATATCCAATGTATTTCTATATCCACGGTCCAATGTTGTCCAATATCCAATGTTGTTCTATATCCGATGTCCAATGTTGTCCAATATCCATTGTTGTTCTATACCCAATGTCCAATGTTGTCCAATATCCAATGTTGTTCTATATCCACTGTCCAATGTTGTCCAATATCCATTGTTGATGTATATCCAATATCCAATGTTGTCCCATATCCAATGTTGTTCTATATTCAATGTCCAATGTTTTTCAATATCCAATGTTGTTCTATATCCACTGTCCAATGTTGTCCAGTATCCAATGTTGTTCTATATCCACTGTGCAATGTTGTCCAATATCCAATGTTGTTCTATATCCACTGTCCAATGTTGTCCAATATCCATTGTTGTTCTATATCCACTGTCCAATGTTGTCCAATATCCATTGTTGTTCTATATCCAATGTCCAATGTTGTCCAATATCCAATGTTGTTCTATATCCACTGTCCAATGTTGTCCAATATCCATTGTTGTTCTATATCCACTGTCCAATGTTTTCCAATATCCATTGTTCTTCTATATCCAATGTCCAATGTTGTCAAATATCCAATGTTGTTCTATATCCAATGTCCAATGTTGTTCTTTATCCAATATCCAATGATGTTCTTTATCCACTGTCCAATGTTGTCCAATATCCAATGTTGTTCTTTATCCACTGTCCAATGTTGTCCAATATCCGGTTGTTCTATATTCACTGTCCAATGTTGTCCAATATCCAATGTTGTTCTATATCCACTGTCCAATGTAGTCCAATATACAATGTTATTCTATATCCACTGTCCAATGCGGTCCAATATCCAATGTTGTTCTATATCTACTGTCCAATGTTGCCCAATATCCAATGTCCAATGTTGTCCAATATTCAATGTCAAATTTGTCCAATGTCCAATATCCAAGGTCCAATGTTGTCCCATATACAATGTCCAATGTTGTACAATATCCGATGACCAATGCTGTCCGTCTGTCCAATGCTGTCCGTCTATCCAATGCTGTCCGATTGTCCAATGCTGTCCGTCTGTCTTGTGCTGTCCGTCTGTCCAACTGTCTGACTGTTCGGCTGGCAGACTAGGCAACTGTCCGACTGTCAAACTGTGCGACTTTAAAATAGTGTTCAGTTATCCAGTCGTTTCCGGCTATCCAATTCTCTCCTGCTGTCCAATCCTATTCGTCTGTCCAATGCTGTCCAACTGTCCATTACTGTTAGTTTGTTCAATGCTGTCCGTCTGTTCAATGCCGTCCGTCAGCCCAATGCTATCCTACTGTGCAATGCTGTCCGACTGTCCAGTACTGTCAGACTCTCCAACGCCGTCCGTCTGTCTAATGCTGCCCCACTGTCCAATGCTGTCCGTCTATCCAATGCTGACCGATTGTCCAATGCTGTCCATCTGTCTAATGCTGTCCGTCTGTTCAATGCTTCTCGACTGTTCAATGCTGTTCGACTGTCTAATGCTGTCCGACTGTCCAGTTTTGTCCTACTTTCCAATGCTGTGCGGCTGTCCAATGTTGTCCGTCTGTCCAATGCTGTCCGTCTGTTCAATGATGTCTGACTATCCATTGCTGTCCGACTGACAAATGCTGTCCGTCTGTCCAATGCTGTCCGTTTGGGCAATGCTGTCCGTCTGTCTTGTGCTGTCCGTCTGTCAAACTGTCTTACTGTTCGGCTGTCAGATTAGGCAACTGTCAGTCTGTCAAACTGTGCGACTTTAAAATGGTGTCCGGTTGTCCAGTCGTTTCCGGCAATCCAATTCTCTCCGGCTGTCCAATCCTGTTCGTCTGTCCAATGCTGTCCGACTGTCCAGTACTATTAGTTTGTTTAATGCTGTCCGACTGTCCAATCCTGTCCGTCTGACCTATGCTGTCCAATTGTCCAATGCTGTCCGTCTGTCCAATGCTGTCCGTCTGTCCAATGTTGTCCGTCTGTCTAATGCTGCCGACTGTCCAATGCTGTCCGTCTGTCCAATTTTGTCCGATTGTCCAATGCTGTCCATCTGTCTAATGCTATCCGTCTGTTCAATGCTTCCCAACTGTTCAATGCTGTCCGACTGTCTAATGATATCCGGCTGTCCAGTTTTGTCCTACTTTCCAATGCTGACCGGCTGTCCAATGTTGTCCGTCTGTCCAATGCTGTCCGTCTGTTCAATGATGTCCGACTATCCATTGCTGTCCGACTGACAAATGCTGTTCGTCTGTCCAATTTTGTCCGATTGCCCAATGCTGTCCATCTGTCCAATCCTGTTCGTCTGTCCAATGCTGTCCGACTGTCCAGTACTGTTAGTTTGTTCAATGTTGTCCGTCTGCCCAATGCTGTCCGTTTGTCCAATGTTGTCCGTCTGTCTAATGCTGTCCGACTGTCCAATGCTGTCCGTCTGTCCTATGCTGTCCAATTGCCCAATGCTGCCCGTCTGCTGAATGCTATCCTACTGTTCAATGCTGTCCGACTGTCCAGTACTGTCAGACTGTCCAGTGGTGTCCGTCTGTCTAATGCTGTCCGACTGTCCAATGCTGTCCGTCTGTCCTATGGTGTCCAATTGTCCAATGCTGTCCGTCTACCCAATGCTATCCTACTGTTCAATGCTGTCCGACTGTCCAGTACTGTCAGACTGTCCAGTGCTGTCCGTCTGTCCAATGCTGTCCGTCTGACCAATTTTGTCCGATTGTCCAATGCTGTCCATCTGTCTAATGCTGTCCGTCTGTTGAATGCTTCCCGACTGTTCAATGCTGTCCGACTGTCTAATGCTGTCCGTCTGTTCAATGCTTTCCGACTGTTCAATGCTGTCCGACTGTCTAATGCTGTCCGACTGTCCAGTTTTGTCCTACTTTCCAATGCTGTTCGGCTGTCCAATGCCGTCCGATTGTCCAATGCTGTCCGTCTGTTCAATGATGTACGACTATCCGTTGCTGTCCGACTGACAAATGCTGTCCGTCTGTCCAATGCTGTCCGTTTGTCCAATGCTGTTCGTCTGTCTTGTGCTGTCCGTCTGTCCGACTGTCTGACTGTTCGGCTGTCAGACTAAGCAACTGACCGACTGTCAAACTGTGCGACTTTAAAATGGTGTCCGATTGTACAGTCGTGTCCGGCTATCCAACCCTCTCCGGCTGTCTGGTGCTGTCCAATGGTGTCCGACTGTCCGTTCGAGCTAGTGGCGATCCGCGAATGCATCCGCTATATCAGGGACAACGCGGACGTAATACGAAGGTGCACCGTAACATCAGACAGCAGATCAGTACTAGAAGCACTAAAAACAATGAAGAACCCCACTGATCTACAACTCGAGGTCTGGCGGCTAGTAAAGGAGACCTCAGCAGCCGTTGACATTAGGCTGGCCTGTACAAATGCACACGCGGGCACTAGAGGGAACGAACGCGCGGACGAGCTCGCCAAAGAAACCGCGACTTCAGAAGACGCGGTGGAGTTTGACATCGTACCGGAAAGCCTGGTCAGGAGACGAATGGAAAAACGAACACGCGGAAAATGGGCAGAAAGATGGAGAACAGCAACTACGGCAAGCAAATGTATTCCTGCCCACATTAAATGCAGCACGCAAGGCAGCGACGCACCTCACTCGACACGTCGCCCAGATAGTTACGGGACATGGAAACTTCCGGGTATACCTGAAGCGAATCGGGAAGCTGCAACCGGGGGAAGAGGGCTGCGAGTGTGCGAAGGAGATGACAACGCCCTACACACACTGCTAGACTGCCCAAACGAAGATCAAGCCCGAAGAAGAGCGGAGACTCTCCTGACCAGGGAAGGACTGCGTTGGCCACGAACGCCAGAAAAGTTACAGAATTAGCTGAAGAAAAGCCTGGTGGAAGGCGCTCAAAACCTTTGCATCTTGGGCGGTTAAACTGCGCGCGGGGGAGGGTGCGACCGCGGAAGTGGGGGAGGGAGAGTGACAATTGCTCACGAGCATAATAGCTAGGACTCAAAATTGCGTTTTAAGTGAGCTTAACAGCCCATAACTGGGCCTCGCTTGAGACCGGCATAAAAGGGAAAGACTTAAAATTGCGGACTCGCGAGTGACAGTGCGGGAGTGTAAGCTTGCTGGAGACTGCGTAAAAGGAAACAGACTCACAATCGCGGACTCGCAAGTGTGCATGTTAGATTAAGGCGGCATAAGAATAGGATTAAGTTAGAAATGTTAAAGTTAGATCAAGAGCAGCTTGCTGCTTGAGATCACCTGCCCTGACTCGGGGTTTTCCGTGGTTTTCCCCGAGTCTTGCACTAAGGCGAATGCTGGGGCAGGTTCTGCACGGTCCACGGCATAAGATAAATAACGAGAATGTCAAAGTATCAAATGTCAAATGTTAAATGTTAAATTGCGGCAAAAGTCGATGTAGTGCCGTAAGGCGGAGCATCGACTGATGTATATATTTTCAACCAATAAAGAAATTGTACTGTTCGACTGTCCAATGCTGTCTGACTATCCGATGCTGTCCGTCTGTCCAAAGCTGCTTCGATAGTCATTGGTAGGAGGTTCCCCAAAAAACTGTGGGGCTGACAGTTTAGGTATAGTAACATATGACTGATAACAACAGCCTGCATACTTATTAGGAATAAGAGATTTTGTATCGATTCAAATTTACATAGTGACTAAGTAGGTAAGAGAAGACGTGGTTATGATTTTATTAGTGCAAAGATGGAGTCAAAAAAATATTTGAAGAAAGTTTGTAATAGTAGTCCAGACAAACGCTGCTGTATTAGAGCTAAAAGTGTCCTCTCCTATTTGGAATAACGCTACTTCGGTAACTCGAGCCGCCGTTAAATTGAATTATTAAGTAATTAGCTACAACAAAAGATTCTTCTGTCTAGACAGTCTGTCATCCACGTGCGCCAACTGTCGTCGGAACCAAAGACCCATATAAATCTGAACTATTTCCATTGCTTGAATGTGGAACTCACAGCTGCACCCAACCATACGTGTCTTTCAAATGTTTCCTCATTCGATAAAATAGTTAACAATGCTTACGCCACAATTTTCTGGTCAGGAGACGTTTTCCACACACAGAAAATGTTCGAGGCATGCTCCAATATTGTAATGAAATCATTTTTAACTCCTAATGCAAATTGATGAAATGGCCAAAATGTGCCAGCAAGGATAACAGAAGTGAGAACTTATTTGAATTATTAGAACAAAAATTTAGACATTTTTTAATGTTTTCAATATTTCTTGTATGTTGCAAAACCCAAGAAATCTTAGACATCACATTTGGTAACCCAAATGTCAAAATATGTATAAAACATTAGTGTGATAAAGCTAAAATTAAAAAAATATTTATTTATCACGCCTTTAAAGTTTTTTTAAAGGGGTGTAGAGGCTATTTTGGACACCTATATAGCGTTAGCAACCATGCCTTAGAAGACACTACTGAGTCCCAAAACTGTGTTTCCCTGGATGTAGAAGATACAAAGTGGTAGGGACTGTGCTGAGCACAGTACAGGCTCTAAAGTATACCGTACTATCTTAAACTCAGTCCACACTGGCAGGTAAAATCGTGCAACTGTCTATGGATGATCGAGAACTTTGTTTATAGTTTATTAGACACAAGTTGCAAAACAGTTAGTAGATTTTGTCAAGCGTCTACACCTGTCTCGAGTCAGTATTAGAAAATTATCTGAGTCATGACCGGAGACAGCTTTAAAGTGATGGACATTGACCTGGACAAATGTCAAACACTCACTGGTAATTATAGTTGGGTGTTAGAGACAACTTCTTTAACAAACTTTACCTTTCAAATAAAAAAACTTTAAAAATTAATGAATTCACCAATATATTAGAGACCTTTTCCAGATTAATATTTAAATCCGTTGCGACTTTCTTAGACACTTTGTAGGTGATATCTTCATTAGGATAAATGGGAATTAGAAGTTGTTGCACTAGGAAGAGCACTCTGTTGTTTTTCTTCTTACTTGTAACGTTGCCTCTTTTCAGCATTTAAACTAGAATACCACCAGAAGGGTAGATGAAGATTAGAATATTGCCTTTTTATACCTTAGTATTGGTAGAGGTGTTATCTAGAACGATCATTAGATGCGGGCTCCGTCCTTCAATCTTGCAAGAATTAACCCTCCATTCAGTAACATTAACGTTCTTATTTTGGGCACTAGCCAAAAAGGGCACCTTTCTCAATACTCACTCGGCGCTTCTTTGGGAAAAAAACCCATTACCTTATGCCTATTACCTCGCTGGTCTGTAAGGAATACCCTCAAACATGATATTATCCGATCCTTTTGTCACTTTTTCACGTATGACATCCTTCAAGAAGGTTAACTATTTCGTTGGTAAGATTTTTGACAAGAATGAAATTGGGAAAATTTGAGAAAAAGCTCGCAAATACTAACTTGTTTGTAATCTACTCAGGAGTCTTCTGGGCGAGTTGTCTACGCTATATGGTTCTCTTAGTTTTCAGGGAGAGGTAAAACAAAGTGCTTTGTACATCTTATTGTCTTTTTAGTCTCCATTATGATGTCTTGTAAGAAATATACGAATAAACCACAAAAACATTTTTCTTTATTAAATTTTTTTACAGCTTCATTGTTTTTTAATCCAATTGACATAACGCGAAACGCGTGTAAAAACTCCAGGCTTTCCTTTGACAGCGCACGGCTTTTTGGACCACGACACAACACCAATTTGTCTTCCTTCAGCAACCAATAGTCCTCCAGAGTCGGCCTAAAATAAACCATTTAAACAGCAAAGCCTTTAATTTTTCACACAAACCATACACTGCACTGTCCCTTTCCTCCCTCTGGTACCCCAGAACAAACGTGATACAAGCTGCTTACTGCGGAACCATGGGCTTCAGCGTAATCCTCATCTAAATACACGAGAAGGTCGACGCGTTGCAAACTTTCATTTAAGTTGCCCCCGCTCTAAAAATAGATGGATCGTCTTCAATAATTCGCAGGTTTTGTGATAATACTAAACTACGTAAGGGTATCCCCAACCAGCCAAAACACCCCATCTGTCGCCGGCGGGTCTTCGTCTTGCTCTGGAAGAAGACCGGGCTGAACGTTTCTGCTAAACTCCAGCGAACCGTTTAACTGCAATTTTAACAATTTCTTCAAATGTATGAGGCATTGTATGATAAGTCGCACCTTTATAATTGTTACGTAGTGTGGGTGGCCTTGAGCTGGATCATATTTTTTGTGCATGGAAATAACTTCTACGCCAACAGTTTGGTAACTGCCTGTAGAAATTCTAGTAGTTCCATACTGAATTGTTACATAATATGGTTCGCTAAAGTGTGTCTTGTATTAATGTTGATGTTCTTTTTTAAATGGAAATGCAACTCTTACGCCACCCTAACGCAATGTGCAGCCGTTAAAATTGATCCTCCGCATGAGTGGAGATTAAATTTGATTAAATTGACACCTGCAAAATTAATTTGGTAATTTACAATCCCCGGCGGATAACTCAAAGCGTCTTATGATGTACGGAATTTCGCCAGCTTTGGCGTCTGTTTCATTTACAATCCTCTCGTTCTTTACAGTTAAGGTAGCTACAACGCTGTTTATTATTTTCGCACTTTTAAAAAATAGATCTTACCAAGGATTATATAATAAGTCAAGCAATTATATGTTTAATGCTAATTAAACAATTGTCTGTGACGCTACTATACAAAAAAAGGAAAAACCCATATCAAAATTTGTTTTCCTATAAAACATGGAGATTTTTTGACGTGAACACGTCTATAAATTCGGTACGAATATTAAGTGTCATTCCAAAATTATGAGAGACACCACTTTGAAACGACTAATACTCAAAGACTACTGGACGAAGAACAATGAGGAAGGTTGGAAGCAAACTAGCCGAAATTCCCCCCGTACGACGCAAGGAACGGAGGAGTTCAGTCGGGTAACGAAATGACGAGCCAGTGCACGTCGAGTGGTCTTGGAGAGCTACATGAAAAGAAAGTAGAAGCAGAATCAGGGTAACGCAGGTCGAATTAAAGCAGGCCCGGTCGGAAATGCAGGGAAGTGTCGGCGCTGCCGGTTGAGGAAGACAGCCGAGTGAAAAAAGGTCATGCGGGGAAATGAATTTGGTACAATCGTAGATAAACGGCTTCAAAATTTCGGCGCATCAACCTTGGCGGGATCCAGTGGTGTGGTGGGCAAATTGACAGCAATAAAACAGCCTCCAATAGATGAAGACTATTCAGAAGAATCCAACGTCTCCATAGATGATCAGCCTGGAGGTCATCGCAACCACCTCAGGGGCAGACGAAATTCATCAAATGTACGCGTTCACGATTAGTCGTCCTATTGGAAAGCGGATGATCTAGACTTCAACAAGACGTTTGTTTCGAACTAGTTTGGTTATAGGTGCAATGTATGTAATCGTTTATGATTCCAGTCTGACCTGAAGAACACGCAGGAGAAATGCTACGGGACATTAAAGTCAGTTTTTCCTGAAAGTGGTGCGGTATCGTTCAAGTTGTGCGCGACCTGTAAACGATTCTTAGGCGGTGGAAAGGTGCCCACCATGTTTGTCATCAACGGGTTTCGATATCCACTGAAACCCAGTCATCTTCCTTCGTTGGATCCTATATTTTTAGTTTCATTGGCCAGAACGACGTTTTCACAAAAACGTCACGTTAGTAAGCTTACTATCAACGCAAAGGTAAAGTTTATTGTTTAACTTGGATGTGAGATGCCACAACACTTCTTTCAACTTACTAGAGTCTAATCTGCAGATAAGCAATGAAATGTTAATAAAGTGTCTACCAAAGTACAAAAAAATTTTGGTTTTAAATATTATATTTAAAGTAGTAAAGCTGAGTGGTCGTACGGTGCAGTGCGTTGTTATCATTTATTTATTTACTTAACTTGAATAACATAAACTTTAACTTCCTAACGGAATTTTCTCAGCCGAACCCACCTTCATCAGGAAGGAGAGAATAATGCTCCCAATTTTATATTTCGTTCACAATATGTAGTATAACAGCAAATTCCACCATAATCGAACAGGAAATATCAATACTCTTAGCAACAATATCAATATTTAAATGCATTTCCATCGATTATCCCCAAAAACTCATAATACAAATAGAAAACAGACACACCAAGAAAAAATAAAAACCAGATGACTCCAACATCAGTCCCTATCAAACACAATGAAACAAGTAATTACAACATGAAATAAATTCAAAGCACTAGCTTGCCAAAAAAAAAGAAATGGGAATTATTCAAAATGAAAGCGATAGTAAATAACTCGTAGAAATAAAACCGCCGCCACTACATGTTTCAGGAGCGTAGATTATAAAACCGTTCAAAGATATAATCAAAATAACAAAATATTCCAAAGAGTGCTCAAAATATCTACTACTTTACATCACTGGATAAGAAAACCATTGAAAAGAAAGGACACGAAATCAGAAATATCTACAATATAAAGAGTACAGTCATTATAAAGTTATTATCGATGATCTAGATCTACAACCAAATATAAACAATAAAAAATCTGCAATGTCAAATTAATTAATTATCCAGCAATTTCCAAATCCAAAAAAGTTGCACAATGTATTTGTCAGAAGACCGTGGTCACAGAAAAAAGTACTATCGTAGACCGTTTAGGTGTCTAAAGTACACGCTAGAACCCCCAACATTAGTATGCAGCAAAAGTAGAAGCACAAAACCTACATCTGCTCTATACAACGGAGATCATGCAGTTAGAAGAAAGAAAGTTCCCGCTCAAAATACCCAGCCTCAAATAGTTCAGTACAACAGCAAGTGGTACCATGACTTTTGTAATAGCCAACCAAATATAAGTATTGGAACATAGCAGCAACTAACCTTTTCCCACCCCCTCGCCAACAATCGGTCAAAAGGTTAAAATAATTTTCAGCAGAGCAAGCAGAAATTCAGTCAAAACATACTACAATTGTCAAAAAATCAAGTAATGGTCAAATCATATAAGCTAATGTTGTGGAATGCCAACGGGTAATACCAACACTATAGAAAGAAGAGTTTTCATCAAGGAACATAAAAGAGACCTTTTGTCAATAACTGAGACATATTTTATTCCTCTAAGTGTTATAAGGATACTTGACTATCAAATTTGCGACTCCCACACTCACAAATGGTATTACAAACTGAAGGGGAAGAGAGGAAGAGGCGCTGCAGTAAGAGTTAGAAACGCAACAAACAACGGAACTAAATAAGTACAGCAAAAACCACCTCTAACCAACAAGTATTGCAAATGAGGACTGAAATGGGTCATTAACACCATCTGATATATACTTTACTTTACACAACCAATTTGCAAATTTCTTTAACACTGTTTCAGCCAGACTAATCCTTACTACTCAACTACCCTTAATGACAGAGACATATATCTGGTAACACCTCACTAGAAGCATACAAATTGCAGCTTTAAATGCTACTAACAACATGCAAATAAAGAAGAAAAAAAGGCACATACCTCCAAGCGTGCACTAGCTGATTGCAGAGAAAAAACGACTTAGAAGAATCTAGCAAACGACCAGAAACTAACAAGATAAGCAAATACTTTACAATGCAACAAATTTAAGAAACTACTATATAAATATATAAACAAACATAACCCGAAAAGCTTTGTGAAGAAGATTAACCAACCTCAAAACAAAATACCAATGACAAACAAACTATTTATCCAAGCATTTACACTACAATCTTCTGAAGGCACACAAAAATGAATTTTGCCAATTTCTGAAAACTCCTTCCCAGATGTCACATCAGATTCCTATATTCTGTGCTGCACGTAATCCATAAAACACTAGCTCCACGAACCACACCTAACTTTAACATTTAATATACATAAAGATTTTCAAATCTACCAATATCTTAACACTAGATAATTATCCAGCTCAATAGAAACTGGCACAAATAATCCCTCATCCCTAAACCTGGTAACCCCCACAAAGTTGAATTGTATGGATCAATTAGTCTTTCCCCATTATTGTCCAAAGTCTTTGAAAAGTGCGATCATAGTACAAGACAATCTAATATCTCTTCACCAACAAAAAACGGCAGTCATTCAGCTAACTAGTATACAAAAATCTAGCATGCTTGTGTATCTGCGGAGTCATGACCAGTACTCCTACAGCATCTATGGAAGCACTCCTAAATCTCACCCCTTGGAAGCTTGGGTAGCTTCACATAGAATGAAATCCACCGGTGCCTAGCATAGGCATAATGAAAGATGTGGACATAAACGGATACTGGAAGTGGGCAAAGGAAATATCCTAAGCATAAATGCTGATCACACCCAACCAGTATACTCATTTGAAAAACCTTTCAATGTGAATTACCATCATGATTAGGCAAAAGGCAACCCATCACACCTTAGAAGTGGGCTGGTCTGGTATACAAACGGATCCCGCATTGCCCAAGAAACAGGGGCGGGTATACATGGCATAAACCAAAGGTAAACCTTAGCTTACCCTCAGGCAGGTACGCCACAGTGTTTCAAGCTGAAATATTTGCAATAATGATAGAGAATACTAGATGCGGATACACTCAACGACGCATTAGTATCCTAACTCACAGCCAAGCTGCCCTTAAAGCACTGGCGTCACCTCATATCAACTTCAAGCTTGTAAAATACTCCCTAGCCCCTTTGGTCACCCTATCTGAAGATAACAAGGTCAACCTCATCTGGGTATCAGTCATTCTGGACTGGAAAAGAACAAAAGGGCAGATGTATTCGCAAAAAATGGTGCTAACACTCTATTTACAGGACCAGAACATGTTCTAGGCATACCCAAATGTAGCATACGATCGGCGATAAAAGAGTAGACGCAAGGATTAGGGAAGGAACTAATTGAGAAACCTTCCAGTAGGCTAAGTGATGACGTACTCAAAGAAAAAAGATCCTCACACATAATCATTGACTGCCCAGCACTATACCGCAAAAGGCAGGAACTCTTTAGGGCAAATCTCCGTGGCAATCTACATAATAACAAGAACCTCATAAAGAACATCCTAAAATTACTTGAAGGTACAAATCTTCCTTAATTAGGAAAAGGAGCGCACAAAAAGCCACAGAGTCGTAGTGCTAAACTGGGCTCGTAAACCTACGATTAACCCCCTATGATATCAATCAATCAAACAATCAATCTCTTCACCAGTTTCAAACAAAGCACTCCATGTTTGAACAAATTCAAATGCCCAGCATATCTGGACATCCCACAAACCTTCAACAAGGTATAGCACGAAGACCTCTCTTACTAGATCAAGCAGCCGTTACTCTGACCATTTACCCTTCTGTTAAAATCATATCTCGCTGATCAAAAATTTCAAGTTGAAAGAATGCTTCATAAGACAAATAAACATGCATAAAAAGAAACATTAAAACAAAAGCAAGAAAGTACTTAACATGAACAAATGTGATCTAAAACAAGTCTTAAATGTTTTTAATATAGAAACAAGGAAGAAAACTTAATCAACATGTGATAGCAAGTTGAATAAACCTTAAATTGGATAAACTTTCAAACCTTAGTAAAACATTTCTAGATCAAGACAAAGATGCTGATTATGAAGCTAGCAAACTTTCAACTAGAATCCCAATAAAATCATAAAGTCTATAAATGTGTATTGGATTCGCTCTAAATCAAAAGTCAAGTTTTTTTGAATTCTAAAAGTATTTAGTCGCAAGCTACAGTATTACTTAACTGACATTGTGTTAGAGGTGGCATAATTTGAATGAAGATATTTATTAAACTTCGGACCAGTCGATTAGAACTACCTACTTAACATACTTTTGCATAATCCCATAGTTTTTTTATCAGAATGTCAAAATTTACTTAATATTTTGACAACAAAGATAATAGTACTTACCTAAGCTAGATGATATTAGCAAAAAATTAATACAATGTACCACATGATATCTCAAACAACCGATTAGAAATTGCTGCCCACTCGCAAGCACGCTGTGTGAAGTGCACTGGCAATCACTTATTTACCGAATGCCCTAAACGACCTGAAGATGATCCTCAATGTGTAAACTGTTTGGAAAAGCACCCAGCGAACTACAAAGGTTGTAGGTATTACGCTAAGGTAACCCTGAACCAAACAAGAAACTTTAGCTCTAGAACTCACAACAGATCATACGCCCAAGCAGTAATAGACAAACAAGATACTACGACTAATGAGTCATCGCCCCCAAGACGTTTTGTATCCAAACCCAACGTTTCCACTTCCGACGAACGGCAATCATCAACCGACCTTATCTCCACAATACTTAAGAAATTAATAGAACTGCTAATCCCCCATTTAGACAAAATAATGCCATTCCTAACAACGTTATTACGAACATTGCTAGGCAATGAATCAAAATAATCCTCCGTTAATAAATAATATAACAGTGACAAATTGGAATGTCAATGGTCTTAAATCTCAACGTTCAACTTTTATAGAATTCATGACACGACACAACATTGATATCACAGAGACGCACTTTGTTAGCACCGAAAAATTCAGAATTCCTGGGTATCGCGTATATCGGAAAGACCGAGAAGCTGTAATAGCATCAGGCGGAGTTGCAATTATAATTAAAAAGAAATTCAGCCACCACCTCCTCCATATGGGTGTTCTTCAAAACATAGAAGCCGTTTCTATCAAAATACACATGAAAACTAGTGGCTCTTTAACCCTTACATCTGCATACAAACCCCCAAATAAACGGCTTGTTGAAGACGAAATCGGTGAATTGTTCAGCAGCAACGAGCCCGCGCTAGTTTTAGGAGACTTAAATGCAAAAAATACCATATGGGGATGCCGTGCTAGTAATCCAGACGGGATGAAGTTGCATAACATTATGGCCAAACACAGTATATTAATATCAACCCCTGACGACTACCCTTACCATCCATACCGAACAGACCATCAACCTGACATCTTAGATGTTATACTGCATAAAAATGTCACTTATCCAGTGTATCAAACAGTGGCATCTGAACTGGACTCTGATCATCTTCCTGTCATCATCAGCCTCCACAACACCCCTCAAATAATACCTCCACCGCCTGGTGCTTAGCGCATGGCAAAACTGATTGGGACAATTTTCAGTCGACCCTTGATCAAAAACTCTGTTGGGTGGGACCACCTGAACTTCCCCCGGATATAGACAATGCCGTCCTACAATACACATCAGCATTACAAGCAAGTATACAAGAAACAACCACTCCATGGAAGCAAAGGATAGTTGCCGAACATATTAGAACTCCCAACTACATACTGGATCTAATTAAGCGAAAGAATAGATACAGAAGGGATTGGCAAAGACACCGGTTACCATACCTTAAAACACTGTACAACCAACTATGTCACTTAATAAAGAATGAACTTGACAGTCTAAGAAACCAAAGATACAATTCTTACCTTGAAGACACTAAACACGGTGACCCATCTATGTGGTTAGCTACCAAACGATTATTAAGACAACCGAGTATAATCTACCCTATGATATCAAATAACGCCAGATACTCCTCCGATGATGAAAAAGCCAACTTATTAGCAACTCATCTTGAACAGGCATTTACGCCCAATTTTTAAGAACAAGACGAACACTTCGAAAGGCAGGTAACAAGCGCAATCGCAAATATGCAGTTACAGGATAACCACGAAATAGCTCCTACATCTGTCCAAGAAACACTAACAGAACTTTTAGAGTCCGGATCAGCTCAACCTTATCTAGTTCTAAACCTATTCGGGCCGGAGTACCCCAGGGCAGTATTCTGGGACCCACCTTATTCAACCTGTTCGTTCACGACGTACCTACAGATCTCAACTCAACGCTGGCCATGTGTGCTGACGATACCGCAATTATTACACAGAGCCTCAGTCTTGATACAGCAATCGTATTCCTACAAAACTCTATAAATACGTTATGTGCATAGTTTCAGAAATGGACAATTCTGATAAATGTCAAACAAAAATTTTTACCCTCAAGAGATATGAGCAAATTACAAAAATAAAAATAAATAATAACGAAATAGATTGGAATCCAAAGGACTTAGCTGTTAAATATTTAGGCGTGCACTTAGACGCGAAACTGAACTGGGGGTTTCATATCAACAAAAAACTCAACGAATGCCACAACAGACTGGGTGCATTATATCCCCTTATAAACCGCAAATCTCACCTTAGACCTGTGTGCTGTACATATACAAAGGAATCCTCAGACCAATTCTTACGTATGCATGTCCAATATGGTGCAACACATCAAAGACTAACATGAAGAAATACCAAACAATCCAGAACAAAGTGCTCAGAATCGTCATCAACTGCCCTTGGTTTGTGCGTAATAATCAAGTTCACAGTGAATTAAGTGTTCCATTAATTACAGAGTTCATTAATAAATCCACTATAAAGTTTTTCCAAAATCTAACCTTGTGTTCAAGTGCTACCAAATTAAATCTAGGCCAAAAAAATATTCACAGGCGTCTTAAACGTAAACTACCACAGGACTTAATTTAAATGTGGTATATAAACCCAACTCAATGTCAAATTAAGATAGAAATGTAATTTATCAGTTAATCCCCACTGGATTAAACCTCAATGTATGTAGTTTAGTTATTATTTAATTGTACTATAACAACCAAGCCGTGTATTGCATTGTATATTGCAGAGCCAGCTATAATAAAATAAAATAAAATAAAAGAAATTGCTGCCGTTATAAAGCAAGCCTGAGATAAGATTATCGTTTTTATCATTAAATGTTCTAATCTTACTCCCGATTAAAAATGGACAAAGTGAAATACATAACTGAATATCCCGCCTGCTTTTTTGTTTATCTGCCCGTCCGTTGGCTCGTTCGTACCTCCAATTTTCTCTGGCTTGGCCATCTTAATTTTATTCCCACCATCAGACTTTATCCTCTTAGTCAGCAAATACAATTTTTCTCTGCAGTTTTTTCTTTATCTTTACATATGAGACCAAAAATTTTAGGTCGGGCTTCGAAATGTCTCTCGGTTTTTATTAAAAAGCGGTCTATTCTAGGAAATATGCGGCTTTTTATTGAACTTGTTTCGAAAAATTAAGAAAACGTTGCCTTTCTTGTCAGCACATCTTTAAAAGCCAGACATACTTAAATTGGCAATGCTTTATCCAGTGGTCTAAGTTCATATTCGATATATAAGTAGTTCCTGATTATCGTTGCAAATATAAAACTCGAGGATATATTATAAAGAATTGCTCTTCTCGTTAGTCATCTTGCTTTTTCTATGACTCTCTGAAGTGCAACATTAAGAACATGACTAAAAACAGCACTTCTGTGATGGTTTTTTCTATTGTTACTACAACCTTTTTTACTTCTCTTTTTTCTATATCATTCTTCTTTATTTACAGTGTCATATGGTGCTTAGAAATTTATAATTTGAAGGTGTCTTTAAAATTCGCTCATTTTTCCACTATTTGTCATAAATAAAATTTTTGGTTTAGAGTTGTGATTTCATAATAATTTGATATCATACATTTAGACTAGAAAATGATATTTACATAGGTACATCATTTGTAAATCTCAGTCGGCGTTATTTTTTGTAAATTAACTGTAATATACTTCAACCTCCTCTTTGGAGGATGTCTTGTTGAGCTCTTGATTTGGTACTGTTCGTCAAACCTTTTTCTGCAATTTCTTCTTTGTTTGTCTTACCAGTTTTATTCACTTTTAAAAACTTCCTTTAGTTATTAACTTCAAGGAGACTATATTTATAATTTTGACTTTACCATTTTTTATCACTTGGCGTTTCTTCCTTCTATGCATACGCTTTCCTTAATTGTTATATTCTTTCCCCGCATCTCCACTTTCAACTCTATTATTAACTCACTAGTATCAGCTCTTATTATCTTCTTTAGGTTTTGACTGTCTTCTTTGAGTCAGGATTACTTTTTGTGTTCTTCTAAAATCTGAAAACTTCCTTTCAACAGTTTTTGTAAACAACTAATAAACTTAATATAATTTTATTATTGAAGCATCTTGTTTTGATGTTAGATAAAATGAAAAAATAAAAAACACAAAGAGAACGGCTCAATTTATTTCCCACTTCTGAGACTTTGAAGAATTTTTCTCCCAAAGAAAAACCACCAGTTAGTAATTCATAAATAAAATGAATTAAACATTACAACTAGAACCAAGACCACCACGAAGGCCGCATACAAGTAACTGTATAAAACAGAGGTGAATGGAACTGGTCATTAACCAAGTCAAGCTTAAAATCGCAAAGCAAAAACAGAAAGAGAAACCTTTATGGGTTTCCTTAAAGTGATCTCAATGATTGACTATTCGAAAAGCTAAGACGCTTTAAATAACTTTAAACTTATTTATTTACATCTTAATGAGCAGTTTAAATGTTTTGAGAAGTAAACCTTGCAAAATATCCTTGATACATATGTGAAGACCAAAGATTTACATTTTCTTTACAACTGGTTAATTTCAAGTATTAAATCTGGAAAACTATAATATGTTGGATATATGGCAGAAGGGGATAGAAAAGGACCACAGAAAAGACCCAGTAGGAAAAAAAGGAAAAAAAAACTAGGTGGAAAATAGCTCGAGAGGAAAAATGTCTTTATTGCCTCAGATGCACATGCCAGCAGATCGTCAAGTAATCCATGTCCTACAATTGGAGTACACCACCATAATAAAATAAAAATTTTTGTACAATATCTCAGTTACGATGTGTTTATACGTTTCTCTTTACTCACAGATCCGCAGCAGTGTTTTATTATTTGTCTAGGACAAGTGAATGCAAAGAACATGCGGCTCGTGTTCTTACACCTGAGATGGTATGGTGGAGTTTTAACTCACTTTCGTATTGAATGACAGCTTCCTCAACATATGGATCGGAAGAGAGGGTCCTACTACATGGCTCACGTGATCAGATTTAAACTCCCTTGACTATTATTTGAATAACGTCTCTAAGCGGATACACCCCTAAAGATTTGAACGAATGAGGTAATCTGTAATGTGACGCTTTTGCTATTACATTAAGGGCCATGGGAGGAACTTCGAACGAGCATTCTAAAGTTGTCAATGTAATGTGGTGTAATGACCCAGTGTTGCGGACTCGCTACACAATTTCGAACACACATAAACTTTTTCTTTTTACCTCCCGAAATTTGCCCCTATGATTAATATTCGTTCTCTAAAACACTAAATAGAAAATGAGAGCAAAGTTATCAATCAGTTATGTAATATAAAGTATGTATTTATTATTGCAAGTTTACAGAAATAAATAAATAGTTTAATAAATAAATAGCAGTTGAAAATATATTTCTAACCCCTATACATTTCTTGAGCAAACTGTAAAAACTACAAGATGCAGATAAATTAATAACATTGTTGTGACACTCCAGCAACATCCACAACATAGTTATTATGTCGAACAAATTTTAATCTTCGTCTCTGCAAGATTCGCACATTTAACACCTGCATATTATTATGGCTAATTCAGTCGTGACTGTCAATTTAGTGAGCGGCCAAAAACCGCAAGAATAGGCTCAAGACGGCTGCACCCAGACCAGTCGTGTGGTCGACACAGCCAAAGCTCATGACGTTGGATTCTCTTTTAGGGCGCTGCAGTTTCCTTCTCTCGGCGTATCTTCCGAAGCAGCCGTGCTTTGATTGGATGTCCAAGACGTGCTGCATCCAGCTCCAAGAGAAAAATTCTTTGAAGCCTTCGAATCCACACAGCAGAACTGGAACATCAAAATACAAAGGTATAAGCATTATGTGCTTCCCAATATTTGTATTCGTTATTTTAACGTATAGTTGGTTGAAAAGGAAAGGTCTCTAACTAGTGTAATATAAAGACAAAAGGGACCTTTAAAAATCATTTTTGACACTTTGAATCTATTAATACTCGATTGGCTCCTCGAAAAAAAACTATGAGGTAATATTACAAATAGATAAAGAAATCGACAAAGAACACAAACAGTCACATTTTTCCGCAATGAATTTCAGTCAGATTTTAAAATTTTTCATTCTATCCATTTATCTTCTCTAAGAAACCTGACAAGATTTTTTCCAAAATCGTCCTGTCTAAAAGAACCAAGTCAACTTCTTACGTGGTCCATGCAACATTTTTTCTCAAAGAGCTTAACTATAGAGAACGTTACTTATTTGACACTCTACTAGAAACCCATCCAAAAGATCATTTTTTGACATTATTAATATATTTTATAGTAGAAGTGGAGGAGAACGGATATTTTACCTTTATAGTATCGTTAATAAATGGTAGATTAAAAAATTCATCTAAAATATATTGTTTAATATTTACAATATGTAAAATACAATATCAGGAAGAAGAGTTTTAAAACACATACATTTAGCAAATATGTTTTTCCTATAAAAACTGAAGAGCAATGGTTAGTAGATGATAGGAAAAATGGAGAGTGCTATTTAAAATGGATCTAGGCAAACACCAGGTGGGTAAAAAGCGAAAAGAGAGAGCAGTCACAGCAAACTTTGTATAGTTTTATCAAATTACGGTTAGACCAAAGTAATACCAAACAAAACATAACCAAGAGCCATAATTTTTGTCTACTTAAAATGATCCAAAGATAAGATACAGAAAACAAAAAATTTGCAAAGATATTACACATCTAAAGAAAAAACACTAAATAAAAAATTTGCAATACAAAAGCGATAATATTGGTGCTTTATTTAAAGAAGCTTATAAACAGACCATTTAAAACGAAACTTGTTTTTCCTGTAACACGAATCTATCTCTTCTTTAGTCTTTTTCCTTTTATTGTTCGCTATGGTTTTAACCACGCTTGCTTTTTTACATGTCTGCATTTTTCTAATTCTCATTCAAAATGTTCTCTGGATATTAACTTAGGTCTTAAATCGTGTCTTAAAATGATTGGTACATTTTATTAGAGGTATTTTCTTTCAATGTCTATGCGCTGTGTCGCATTCTTTCGGTGTAGCACTTGTGGACAGCTCACTACAGCTCGTCGTTGGAAGATAATTTCTTACTGTACATTGCCTCTTTCATTGCGTCAAACAGAGCAAGATCCGAAGAATATGAAGCTTGGGGCAAAGCGGTGTTTCCATTTTCCATATTGGCGTTGTAAAATACGCCGGTAAAGTCTCTTTAGTAGGTAATATTCTCACGAGACGGCAGCCAATCCATCGGAAGAATCCCATCTTGACCCTAAAAGACAATTGCCATTTGTTTTGTAATAAACAATCCCGACCGTGAGTTTTTGAACGAGGGTTTCTAATGCGCTTCCATCCCACAGAGTGGCGTTTGTTTCCCGGTGTCTCTACCAAAATTAAGCTTCTTGTTGGCATATCTCTACACGCTTCTGTTTCTGCTGAGTGCTGAGCAGATAAGGAACTCTTTGTGCACAGACCTTTGAGATCTTCAAGTCCTCAAAAGTGATGGTATGCGTAGTTCCCCACGATAAGCATATGAACGTATAGCTTGCGCGCATTTGTCGAACATCCGCTATACTTGCGTTTCTCTGCACCGACTTTGCCACCTTTGAATGTCGATATCTAGCAAAACGCAATTCTGCAGCTCGGTACTACGTAGCTACATGCGTCTACTAACCTCGAATGAATGTGTGAAGCAATCACTTCCTCCCATGATTTTTCTTTAGTCCACGACTGCATTTGCAGCATTGCACAAACAACTCACTACTTTCTTTATGTAAGTTGCAGCAATACCATCTGATGTCATTACACATACACTTTATACTGCCATTTGCGACATAACAGAAGTTTCGAGAGAAAGTGTTAATTAATTCTGAACGCTAACTAAAGTGCCCCAATTTATGTTAAGAGAAATATAAGAAATTGTTTTTTACTTACTAAACTTTCATTGGAGGTATTCCTCTTCAATCTTTGCGTACTTTTTCCATCGCTGTAACCGTTTTCGTAAAGTTACTACAAATCATTCTTTAGATGTGGCACGGCACCACTTGTGGACAGCCGATTAGAAGTCATTGTTGAAGGAGAAGTTCTTATCGCACAGTACCTCTTCCATTGCATCAAATAGAGCGAGATCGTTCAGCATAAGAGGCAACATGAGGTAGCATAATCTATCCGGGATTGACATGCGGCTGCGCATTGTCTTCATTTTCCGTAGCGATATTGCTACATATGTCAGCACAGTTGCTTCAGTGAATTGCAGTACCATTTACTGTACCCATCAGCAGAATTACTTCTCGATTCCAAACGATTAACAATGCCAGCCGTAGTTTCTTGGAAAAAGGGCTTGCAATTTACTATAATTCCATTCTTTGCCTGTCTTCATAATTCTACGTACTTCGTCTACTGTGGCTAGACACTCAAAGTGCGTCTTAGAACCCACGTTGCATAATAAATTTCGGAGAAAATAGGACGTGAAGCAGCACACTATGCTCGAGAGCCTGCAGAGTGGCAACGCTGTGGAGACTGATATGGGTCTACTCGTTGTCATATTAAAGTAACACATATCGGAGTTGCTGAATATGTCAGCAGAGTCACTCCAATCGGCAACTATTTTGGAATAAAGAATCCTGGTCGTAGCTTTTTCACGCGAGTGCTTCTAATGTGCTACAATTCTACAGACTGGCGTTTCTTTCCTAATGCCTCGTGCTAAAAATATTTTCCTTGACCAAACTCTCAAAAATCGACTCCAAAACTAAATTATATAGATACAGCAACTGTTGGCGTACCCCCACAAAGTCTTTGTTTTTGTTGCTAAGTGAGAGTAAGAAAACTCCAATGTACATAGATCTTTTCCGTCTTCAAGCCTTCGTAGATGATGGCATTGAGAATTTCGTGCGACAGTACATAGGATGTGATTCGCCTGTTTGCCGTTGTCAAAATAATGGTCAGCAGCTCTTGTACTTTTCACTACAGAACGTGTTGTTCTTTAACTCTTATATCCAACGCAAAACAGTTTTAGTACAGTAAAAATATCCAAAACAGTCACTCTTTTACTCCAAATAAACCATGTTTCCTATCGCTACTCCTGATTACCTGTTTATATGGTTTTTCGCATTGTCTACAATTGCACTCACATCACTACACAAGTGACACTAGCTTTTTTATGCATTTCATCAACGTCATCTGGCAGCATCACCTATCACCTTCATTTTCACACGCCCACTAGACGCGTGAGTAAATAAACTTTTCACCATAGCAAAAGTTAATATTATATTTAAAAAAATGTGATAATGCACTTAGACAGAAAAGAAGAAAAAGCATCTAACAATTTTCTAGTTATCACTAGACAAAATAACCCCGTTTTATTAATAGAAGCTACCACCAACAGAAGAAGTCAATATTAAGACTAGCAAACTAATCGACAAAATAGAAAAAATGGATGACAAAATATATATTTAAAAAAGTGGAGAAAAGAGGAAATAAAAAAATGTACGAAAAGAAAGAAAAAAGTCAATTACAAAGAACTAAACATAAAAGGGTTTATATATAAGAAAGGCAAGCTTACCAAACAGGATGATATTGTCAAATCAAAAAATTGATAAGCCTAGAAAATTTCAAAGTCTGAAAGATCTCACCTTGCTCCAGAAACAAATCGTCCAAATCCGGGTGGAACCCACAGTCAAAATTTATCTTTGCCTCCCGAAAAATGTACGAGCAATACTCCTTCACCTTCGTGCCCAGCCACTTCTTATTCCATAAGCACCTTCTGGCCTTCGCCACTTGTAAAAATAATAATCTGAAAACCAAATTATTATGCATCAAACCCAATGTAAACCGCAATTATCGTAAAGCTTGCAGACAAACCCTTGTACTTTATACACAGGATGCGTGAAAACTAATGTTACAATTTATCAACAAACGAAAAAATTTAACATTGAAAAATTAGAACTGTGTTGTGGTAAACTAATAACAAAAAATTTAACATGCAAATAAATGTCACTAGATTTGGCTTCAGGTTTTGGTTAAAACAAAATGTGCTTTGGTGTGCATCGATCTAATTGTATTTCAGAAGCTTCGTGTACACCTAACCTACCTGTGGGTTATGCCATAGCCAGGTGCATGGCAAGAGTTGTCCACCATGTAAGAGCCGCACAGTGCGCTAACTTTGCACATCCTGGGCACCCTGAGGGAGCCTTCAATAACTTCCACCAAGCACTGATCGGAGATTTCCTCGGAAAAATAGCTCCCTTTGACATACTTCGTAAACGCACGGCAGCTGCTGGCATCAAGCTGCACTGTAACGGTCTCGTCGGCGTATTCCAAGCCGCCGTCCACGAAGGTGAGATTTTTCACCCAAATACTTGAATTCAGTAAGTGATTCACGACTGAAAATGGTTCTACAGACAAAACTTCTAATCTTCTACTGATACTTACATATTTTGTGGTTAGCACTTAAGGATACTTTGCTGAAGTTGCTTTCGCGCAGTATCTTGCTGGTTAAGCTTTTTTCCTGGTCCAAATTCTGTTTTCCATTTATTGGTAAAAGATTTGCTGCAACAATGAAATGAAACGTCTATACTGAAATATTAAAGCATGCCTATATGATAATAAACTATTCCAATAAATCCAAAATAAAAAATATTCTTGGTGCAATTTTTTCTGTGCCTTTGCTTTTGGTGATTATTTTAATTTTTAATTAATCTAAATAAAAATAATAATTAAAATTTGCACCAGGTCTTCCTTTTCGTCCACCCTGCGTTAAAAAAATTAAATGAAAGAGATAAATACATAAACATTCAAAAGTCAGGTCTAAGAGGACACTAAAAGTTGAAAAAAATGTTAAATAAAGAATAGAAAACCATAAATCCAGGGATAATAACAAAGCCTAAAATGTAAGAAGAAATATTTGAATAATGAGAGTAGCAGTAACGAGGATGAAAATATTAGTACTTATATATATTAAAAAAACACTGGCAAGAATTTCACAATTGACTAAAACAGCGAGAAACGCATAATTAATTAATTAAACCCTAGGTACTATGCACCATGTCGGAAAGTTAAAATTTATCCCTATTTTCGCCATAACAACTCTTTGGATTTGTCACACTTCCTTCTGTGCATGCACACTCATTAGAGTTGGTACTGCTGTGATCACTTTTTAGAAGTTTGACCTTAATATCTTTATTTCTCTTCCTTCTTTTTTTAGTATAAACATTGTGTGACTAACAAAAAGCAGCGATTCAATTTTTCTGATTCCAAGATGTGGCAAGGGCTGAAGTTCATCGAAGTCAGTAGTACTCTATCACTTAAAAATGTACTAAAGAAGTGTGATGAACGAAAGAGGAGCAGGACTCCCGTCAACCTTCACTACTGACAAGAAGGCAAGCTCCAGAAAATTTACTGGCAAACCGGTGAGTTATCATTGACAATGTAGAGTGTTCTTTGTAGATTAACGGCGGTTCTGCCTATCAAACCATCCATGACCTACTTGGTTTGCATAAAATCTTTACTAGGTGGGTGCCAAAAAAACTTATCGCGGAGCATTAAGAGCAGTTAAGATAACAAATGTTTGAGCGGGATAGTCAGAGACGATGAAACAAATCCAAAAGGTTAGATATGGAGTATAAACATAACAGTGCATAAATGCTTGGGCGATTAACCAAAAATCTTCTTCTTGGAGGAAATACACAAGCGTATCCTTATAATAAGTGCATCGAAAAAAATAGACTATATAGAAAAATAAAGTACTTGTCAGTACCTATAAAATAAAATGTAAATAATATTTGAAAATTTAAAGAGACACATATACAGAATCTTAACAAAAGGCAAAATTTAAATCACGAAAGAAAAATAACTAAGATGCATAATAATAGAAGCAAAAGAGAAGCATAAAAACAATCGTTAAAGTTATAAACAATATACTCAGAACGCAAAATCAACGCGACAAAAAAGGAAACTCAACAAATAAATTTTAATAAAGACTGAAAGTGATTAAATATATAGATAATAAATATGATTGTTCACGAGAATATTTTGTAGTCTTGCCTGTTCCGTTATAACTTTTTCGCCACCAATGATGTACAAGTGCTTGCACCATCATAAGTATTACTCTGTTCCTCCACTATTGCCACAAAGGCGATAATCAGCCCTTACGCCCAAACTCCACTAATTGCCTCTTATCCTCCAGACTGTAATGGTGTGGCCTTGACTTATTATTTCCAATGCAACAAAGGAAGGCATTACCTAAATTCTTTTGATTGTGTTTAAGGAATCAACATGCGTGAGTTCCATCTTGTACACAATTTCCTATAGTCAACTAAAGCATAAATGCTATGGTAGACTCTTTCAAGGAAAAGTTGTAGCAATATTCCCCTGGTTATCTGTGGTTCTCAAAGATCGACCATATCGAGCAGATTTGATGTGGCTGAATTTTCTTCTTTCAAACTTCTTGTTCACTATCTAACATAACTTGCATCCACACAAACGTTGCCATCCATTCCTTAATGAATGTCAATAGATGCACAAACCTCAGCCATTAGATATCCATACAAGCCTTGTCATTAATAACAGCTATTCATAAATGACTAGGCGCACAACCATTAGCCATTAGAAACTCAATAATAGCGAATGTCAATGTTGCTTTTTATCTTGGTTACTACAATAGGGCCATTTGATGTTTCAGGAAAACGCTACCGGGTGTCTTTATAGTCTACGATACCTATTTCATGTTCTCGAAGCAAAATTAGCAAACCTATTGGATAAGAGGTGATAGTTTTCAAAATACTCTTGTCATATAAATAAAATAAGGAGAGACAAAGTTATTTTTGCAGGCTTTACAAGGTAAGATAATTGTCATTAGAATGTTCAAGTTCCTAAAACTTTATTGGAGAAGTGAAAAACAGGCAGGCGCAATAAAACAAAACCAAAAATGGTCAAACGACAAGTACAAGATAATAACAAATAAATATTTTTTTGACTCAGTAAGTGCTATCATAGTATTTTCTGAGTTGGGTTTCGTAAACAGTCAGCGAGGAACAGAATATATCAACTCCAATTTGTAAAAAATTATTTTTGTCTCACAGTAAGAGAAGGAAGACTCTCTTCTTATTCCAAGTGCTGTCGCAATTGTTTTTGTTTTTCTCTTCAAATTGAAAGCGCAACTTCCTCATAAAGAAAGATATTTGATTATGGCTCAACTTGAGCGTACAAGATAGTTTAGATGGGTGAAGTGCATCAGTCGATGTTCTATAAATTATCTTCGGAGGTAAACAAAGTCTCTTCACAACCGTCACATCAGATGCAGCACTAGGGGACAAGAATCAGTCATCTACAACCTTCTTATCCTATACAGTTTTATACTTGGCCAATTCTGCTGAAGATTCTGGCCATTGAACAATATCAAATTGGACACTCAATAACTTCTAGGAAAACCTCCTCAATTGCACTGTCTAAAGTACTTACAATCGAAACGGTATGATCTTTTACAATTCAACTAATTCACTATTTGGTTCAACAACTAAAGCCTTGATTAACGGTAGATCTTTCAATGAGTTATAACCAGGACATAAAAAATCACAAAAATGGCCTATTTTTAAGTCCATGAAACGCAACTTAGTGGATGAGGATCCCATGCAATCTTTGTGAACTGGTAAACGACAACTGTCGCGCTCAAAACGAGTCTTCTCGTCAAAAACATCCTCAAGACACTTCATTTTAATTTTTGACCCATTTTGTATCTTAAATATTTGCAGTGATTGAAATTATTGAAATGATTAACTCAAAGTCATTAGCCGTAACGGTTGTCGTTGACAATGTAATCTCAATTGTTACTGGTATTAAAAGAAGAAACTTTATGTGAGTATAATTGACATTAATCAATCTTAAGGACGAGAGTGTAAAGGTGACAAAATTTCAATAAGAAAATATTTTTAACTATTTGTTACCAAGATCAAAAAATAGGGTAGAGCAACATAGGAAGACATGTAATGTTCCACGTAAAACACAAATCCACGAGGCAAAATTTATAAATTTTAATATAATCGAAAAAATTAATGCGAGATAACTCATAGTAGTGGTAAAAAATATGAGCACAGATTGCTAATAGGTAGAGGGGAGCCTGCCCATTACCTGTTATAGGGAAGAATCATGTCCCATCCCAACTTTCGACAATATCAAATTTATCCCTCCTATTTCTTCAATCCCCCGAAGAACGCAATGAAAAACCACTTCGAAGACATGATAATGGCTTCAAACTCGATGAACAACCCCTTGAATAGAGCAGGAGTGTTAAGAATCTCCAGAAAAGCCGCTATTAAATCTAAACCAATCTAATTTCTGATAGAAACATGAAATATTAATAGTCTTTATGAACCTGGAAAGACTCAATCTTTTTTTCACGGCTCTACCTCGCTGTGTGAGAGGAGCACGGCTTGCGAACTGAGATGTTAAGGCTCTCGTATGTTCGTCTTGCCTTCTCTGCCCGGTCGTCGTGCACCATCTCTGGTGCGAGGCGTTGTGTCAAACACCGCGCCTTAAACGACCGTCATTATTACCCCGTGTTCGAGTAAACGCAGGTTCTCAATTATTTTTAGTGAATGAGTCAGAGAGCTCCAGGAATGCAACCCGGGTCCGTTCGCATCGCAATCCACGCTTCAATAGCTTGGACCACTCTGGAATCACTCATAATCATAGAGGAAAAGAAATGCCTATTATATCTTAAGAGTAATTGTAATGAGATAGCCCAACTACGGAAAATGTGTTATTGATGAGCATACTGTGAATTACTCGAGTGGAGATAGCAACTACCATTAGAACGAACCTGGGTATAAGAAACATAATAAGAAAGCAATTTTGATAACATACAAGAAAATCAACACATAAACTCAAAACTGATACAGCTAAACATTAAATCTATTGTACATAACACAATGAAACATTAAAAAAAAATAAAAAGGAAAAGGCGCCAATGAATGTGTGGCAAAGTTTTAAAATTAATGGAAGAACGAAGGCAACACAAGAATTGAAACAAAGAGAAATATGACGAAATCAACAAAATGATAAGAAAAATTCAAAAAGCAAAAGACTGGTAGGAAAAGAAATGCAAAGAAAACATAATAAAGTATAGAAAGAATAAAAAAACTATAGATACGAACGACAAATCTAATAAACAAAGAAGAGAAGTTAAATAGGTGATGTTCGAAAAAGTAGAAAGAGCGATTACACTAACAAAAAACAGAAAAGCACCTGAACGTAACAGAATCACTAAAACTTTTTGTGGTTTTAGGAAAGAATGCTTGATGACTTACGACGCACTAGCAGTCTGGCTGAAACCGGCCTTTATAGCGAAAATTTTCTATCGCTTGCGGTTCCGGAAATATATTACCTCGGTCGCGCCTGCCGCCGGGCCGAAATTTGTCCTTCGGAGGCGCTCGGGTCGGCACGGAAAGGCACGAACAATGTGTGACAGCAGCAATACTCATAATTTTTTTTATATATATAATTCCAAAAAAGCCTCACTCCAAAAAGTGTAATGAATATCAAACAATTAACTTAGTGTGTCATGTTTTAACGACTTTCCTTCGTATAATTTATTCTAGAATATATGGGAAGATAAAAGAAAACTAACAAATCTTAATATGGCTTCTGCAATAACTTAGAAACACGAGAGTCTCTTTTTAGTACCCAGGTTCTGTTACAGCGCTGTAGGGATGTTAATAAAAATTTATATCTGTACTTTCAAAAGAAAAAGTAAGACACCACAAAATATTAGAATCGATGATAAAGACCTGCGCATCACCAAAAATCTTTGTTGACAACAAACAGCTAACGTTAAAGTAGGACAAAACTTTTCGGATCAAAATCAGACGTGGTGTGAGACCATAAAAAAACCATATTTCAAAAGGTGTTTCGACAAATAACCTTAGATATGTCGACGACAGTATGCTTCTAGCCAGCAACACAAACGATTTACATTATGTAACGAATATGGACTAAAACTCAATCATATAATAAGATAATTGGATAAGACCAAATGTATGGTCATTAGCAAACAACCAGCACTCGATACATCAACTACGGCTTACGGCATAAATCTAGAGAAGGCCGACAATATCAGATATCTTTAAATGCTCTTTAAATAACAACTAGGATCTAGTGGTGGTAAGGCTCTAACGCCCCGCGTGAAGAGATTAAAGCTCACATATCCCTGCTCGATTGTGGCGCATCATCTCTGATGCGGGGCGACGTGGCAAACACCGCGCCTTATATAACCGCCATTACTACCCCTTGTTCGAGTGAACGCAGGTACTCAATTGTTTTTAGTGACTAAATAGGCCACCCGCCAAGCATCAGAGAGCTCCGGGAATGAACTCAGGTTCGTCCGCACCACAGCCCACCCCTCAACCACGAAATCATGCTGGGGATATGGTCAAGAAAATTCAGGTTTGGATAGAAAAAGTGAAAAAATAAAATATACTAGAAGTAGAAATTTAAGTTTACAACTAAACCTTGTGATTCGTCGTTTAAGTTTTACCGAGTTAGGACGTGCTCGGGACGTTCTCAAAGTGTTTACAACGTGAAATCTAAGTGCAGATTGCGAGAGAAGTGATATCAGGCGACCCGCGGCATTGACCGGGGTCGCCAGATTAACAGAAATATGTTCCCAGTCCAACAAACTTTATCGGGTATAAATCAGAATAATTGTGTTGTCTTAACACCTACCTCGCACACACCAGAAAATTTAATTATTAGCAATCTACAAGCGCAGCTACAGCAGGCTATAAATGAAATAAATCACCTAAAAATGCAAGTTCTCTACATGCACAAAACCAGAAACTACTGCAGTTAAATAAAAAGGAAACTCCAACAAAAATATCTTATAGCCCTGAAAATTCGGATGAGGAAGAGAATCTCGTTAAAAGAGAAACGGATTGGCTTTTAAGCAAATGCAAAAATAAGAAAAAGCGTAAAGCGAACGAGTCGCCAGAGAAACCAGAAAGCAGCCCAGAATCCAAAACAGAAAAAACTGAAAAAACAAAAACAGTAAAACCACCACCGATCATAATAAGCAATGTAAAAAATTATGAAGAGATCAAGACCATACAACAAATTGATAAATTTAACTATAACATCAATTGCTGAATAATAATCAAATCAAAGTAAATGTTAGTACTGCGTCAGAATATAGAAAATTAACATCATTAATGAATAAAACTAAATTAGAGTGGCACTAGGTCTATACGTGTTATGGCGAGAAACCTGCACCACTCATGCGACGCGGAAGCTATAGGGTCAGAACTATTACTAAAAGATCAATAGGAGTAACCCAGAAACTCAAAAAGACAACAGAGAAAAACGAAACGAAATATATTCGCTTGCCGTTATATATGTTGGAGTTTGAAAACACAGAAGACATAAACAAAATATTTTAAATGCGGTATCTAAATCACATGAAGGTAAAAATTGAAGCGCTAAAAACTAACAAACTCAATCCACAATGTAAAAAGTGACAAAAATATGGGCATACCCGTAAATTCTGCAGGCGCACTCCTTCCTGCGTAAAGTGCACAGGAAATCATTTGACAGTGGATTGCAATAAGGCACAAGATACCCCTGCAAAGTGCTCTGAGGCCCATCCTGCCAGCTATAGGGGATGCATAGTGGCTACAGAACTGCAAAAAAGAAGGTACAATACCTTAAAGGCAAAGAATTCAACGACACCTCAACCAAGAATATTCGTCCCTTACAAAACTAAATCTGGTGTATCGTATTCACAAATAGCACAAAATCAAAGAGAACAACCCGCATCCTCTACATCTAAAACTGAACGATCAGCAGGACATGATGAAATCTATAAATCAAGTGAACAATCGACTTGATAAGCTAGAAGCCAGAAATACTGGTGCCATCCCTAAGCAGAAATAAATAATGGACAAAGGAGATCTACGAATTGCCACATGGAATGTCAACGGCGTTCTCAACAAAAAACACTCCGTAAAAATCTTTCTTAACCTACAGAATATTGATGTATGTCTCATCTCAGAGACACATATGACAACTCAAAGTTATCTAAAGGTAAAAGGATACAAAACTTATCACACAATCCATCCGGATAAACAAGCAATAGGAGGAAGTGCGATTATTATCAAAAAATCCATTAACCACTTCGAAGAATGCCATCTACAACGTGTTGATATGCAACTTACCGTGATAGGGATCAAATCCACCAAACAAAAACTCACAGTTGGAGCAATCTACTGCCTACCAAAGCACAATCTTAAACAACAAGATTACAAAGCACTCCTTCAGCACCTAGGCGAAAGGTTTATCATGGGCGGTGACCTAAACGCCAAACATGTTGACTGAGGCTCGCGATTAACCACTACTAAAGACAGGGAGCTAAGAAAAGCTGTTCAGGAAATAGGATGTAATTATCATACTACAGGTAAGCCGACTTATTGGCCAACTGGCATTAATAAAATCCCGGATTTGTTGGACTTCTTTATATCACGAAAAGTTTCACCAAATTTCATGGAACTCGAGGAAAACTTCGACTCGGTATCCGATAACTCAGCAGTTATTATGACGCTGAGTGAGAAGATAATAAAGAAGGATACACGACCAGCATTAGTGAATAAAACCACAGACTGGGAAAGCTTTAAAACGGAACTACAAAACGAAATCGACTTGAGTTAGCTTAAAAACAAATGAGGAACTAGAAGTCGAAACTGAAAACTTCACCAAACTTATTCAGGCAGCAGTATACAATAATAAATAGAAGGGAAATCAAGCATAAAATCAAAGGAATAAATTATCCAGTAGAAATCAGACAAATAGTCAAGGAAAAAAGAAGAGCCAGAAGAAAATGGCAACAGCCGCGAGATCCTTCAAATAAGACCATTCTAAATAATAAAATACAACAGCTCAAGAGAGAAATACAGAAACTAAAAGAAGAAACTCTCAATTCTTATCTGGAAAACCTAACGGCAGATGAAGAAACTAATTATTCGCTTTGGCGAGCTACTAAGAGAATCAAAAGACCTATATCGCCAATACCACCAGTTAGAATTGGAAATGGTCCATGGGCCAAAACCAATAAACAAAAAGCTGACTTGTTTGCCGAACATTTAGCAGCTATCTTCACTCCTAATGAAGCGCAAGTAAATAACACCTTGAACAATATGGCTAACTCAAGAACAGAAAACATCACTCCCATCACTCCAAAAGAAGTAGCCATGGAAATAAAAACAAACCTAAATAAAAAAAAAGCAGGATACGACTTGATCACTGACGAAATCCTGAAGCAGTTGCCTAGGAAAGGCATAGTCATGCTCACTTATCTCTTCAATGCAGCACTGAGACTCCAACATGTACCCGCTAGTTGGAAAGTTGCAGAAGTGATTATGCTGCCGAAACCAGGTAAGCCGCCCAACGATGCTAAGTCCTATAGGCCTATCTTCCTGTTACCAATCGTATCAAAGTTATTCGACAAACTACTTCTTAAGAGACTTAAGCCGCTTATAGAAAATGGCAACCTAATACCGAACTACCAATTTGGATTCAGGCAAAAGCACTCAACCATACATCAAGTACACCGAATCACGGACGTAATAGAAGATGTCCTGGAGGAACAGAAAATCTGTTCCGCGGTGTTCCTGGACGTCGCACAAGCTTTTGATAAAGTCTGGCACGAAGTATTGATTTACAAACTTAATAAAATACTCCCGGAGCAATTCGTAAAGATACTAACATCATACTTAACAGACAGGCTTTTCAGGATCAAGCAAGAGGACGAACACTCGGAACTAAAAGGGATAAATGCGGGAGTGCCTCAGGGTAGTATATTGGGGCCCATCCTTTATCTACTTTATACCTGTGATATACAAAATTTGGAGGGAACCACGGTGGCTATGTTTGCAGATGATACTGCACTACTGGTAGTGGACTCAGATGAAGACTCAGCCACTGAAAGACTACAAGAAGCCAGCAACAGAATGCTTGACTGGACTAAAAGATGGAAAATAAAGATTAATGAGCTAAAATCCACTCATATCAACTTCACGAACAGAAAACTGAATTATCCACCGTCTTTAGATATAAATAGTACCACTGTGCCATATGAGAACAATTCCAAGTACCTAGGCATGACGCTAGATGCCAAACTTAGGTGAAAAAGAAAATAAGCGAACTAAGACTAAAATACGGACAACTCTATTGGCTTATTGGGAGAAAATCCAGGCTGCCGATACATAGTAAGATCTTGATCTACAACCAGATATTAAAGCCAGTTTGGCTATATGGTATACAACTATGGGGTTGCGCCAAAGATAGCAATATCAAAACCATACAAACTTTCCAGAACAAGGTGCTACGCAACATAGTAGATGCACCTTGGTATGTACGCAATGCTGACTTGCATCGAGTCCTAGGCATCCCTACAATTATTGAAGAGATTAAGAGGTTCGCTGGGAAACATGAAGCCAGGCTACACCTTCACGAAAACGTAGAAGCCCTTCAGCTGCTGGATAGACAACATATAATCCGAAGACTGAAGAGAACCAAACCATTTGAGCTTGTGTAAAGTGACTGTGTAAAAGCAGAGCACAGTGCGCGAGTGAGAGTGCGTATAGTAGACAGAAATATCTACAGTACATTGATGGATGGACTATAGTTGTTAAGTATTTAGTTTTTAAGATGTATCAGAAACAAATTAATGGTTGATCTAAAAGATCAGTTTTAATTATCAGCACCATTGGTGTTAAAAAAAACAACGAAACCTTAGCAGTAATCGATCACCCGATGGAGATCGACAGACTACGGACGCTGCTTGGGTTAAAGAGGGAAAATGGCATCGGAAAACACACCATTCGCAGGATTTTGCACACTCACAGATTGTCCCGCTCGCAATTGTTCAGTGTGGAAGATGATTCTTTCGGACAACTTCTACTCTCTATGGCATTCTCTGGCATTTCTCCCACAGAATACGGCTATCTTAATAGTAGTAAAGAATGAAGAAATACTGAATCGCTTGGGTAAATCAAAGTTATAAAAACAATCAAAATACATAAGCTATAGAGTACTTTGCATACATAATACGGCATCCCGAAAGATACAACATCCTACACTACGTTGTATTGTGTAAGGCCGAATACTAAGAAAAAGAGACAAGAGTAGAAGAACTTCTTGCTTAGAGAACCTTCTAAAATGATTCATTATACTGACCAGCAGAAAATAAAGTTAAAATATCCAACATGGTAGTCAGTATTAGCTAGGAAATTCTGCACACGTAGAAGAAGACATTACTGAACATCACAAAACAAGGAAAAAACGAGAGAAAGCCATAACACTTATGAAGAACCTCATCACAGCTAGAGATATTAATGCCAAAGCACATCTATAGATTAAATACCACTCGAATAATAAAAAGCAAATATTGCAGAGTAGATTTCAAACTACAACTTCCAAATTGATGCATTATCAACATTCAAAAATATCAGCGCTACAAAAATTAACATCTTAAAGAAAGTACGGGGGCAAGCAAGAAGCAACAAAATATTTAAAAATAAATTGGGATAAAATTAACAAAAACTTTAAAAAAACCTGTCGGAATCAAATGAGTTGTAAAACGATGACGGAAAGACAACCAAAATTTCAATCAGTCATTTAAACAACAAAAATAAAGTAATTTTTTCCTTTTTGTCGTGGAAATATTCGAAACAATACAACGAATAAATAATTTCGAACTGATCTTTGTGCAACAAATAATTTTAATTAAAAAAAATTGATTGTCGCTAATTGGCAATTTTTTTGGAAATAAAGTTCGTAAGTCAGCTAGCTGCAACTCACCTTGCGCGAAGACCACCCCGAAGAGGCCGTCCACGTTCATGTCCATGCGGTTTTCGTAGATGTAGCCCAGCACCCTGTCCAGCGACGCCCGCACGGTCTCCCGCAGCTCGAAATTTTGGGAACCCCGTGCGTGGGCGCAGAGCACCAACACAACCAGGCATGCTCGCTGCAACATTGCATGGTAAGCTCTCGGCGGCTTAGAGTCCTCCTTTATATAACTGTACGCCAGGCCGCCTGTGCACCAAGAAAAATTATGGGCCAGCGTCGGCTCGTGGCTTCCGTTATGTCGGCAAAAAATCTAGAATGCGCGACTGCATCTTACGGGCGCGATGCACGTACGAGTACGTTCGAAAGGTTCGACACCGGAGCAGTAGCAATTAGATTGTTAGCTCTTAGCTGTCAGTTTTATCTGTCAGAAAATCGAGAGAAATATTCCAGACACCGAATGAGTCCAACAGGACTTGAATCCACCCAACGCATAGCTCACAATATAAAATCGGTCTAAAATCAGTTTTTGATATGGTTCAAACCAAAAGAGTTGCAATGAACCTTAATCAAACTAGCAAAAAGAAGTCTCATAAAAATATTGTTCCGGAGCGTTACTCAGTTTTGAACGACAAATTATAATCAAAACAATAGAAACTATGAGCTGAAAGCCTAAAATCAAGAACAACACGGTTATGTACCTAAATGTTTCTTACAGCATGGCTAACTAAACTCCCATTTTGTGTCTTTCTTTGGATCTTTTGTAAGTCTTCCTTTATCCCCTAGATACAATTCATTCTCATCGTTGGTCGATTTATTGCATACACTGAAAAATAAAACTGTAAAGGCAATTTCTGAATAGAAACCTAATTTCTTTTAAAAAGCTTTGTTTATTTCTTCATTTTTCTATCTTCTATTTGTACTATTGCACCATCTTAAGGACCTGTCCAAAATTGTTTTATCTTTCATATTCATTTAATTAAAGTATAAACACAACAATTGAGTATCACTTTGTACAGCGCGATTTTAAGTTTAAAAATATAAACAAATCCCTCCATACCATACCGTTAGCACGCCACTGGCGATGGAATTAGCATTCAGGGTGGCTGCTGCTGTGGCAGCATTGACAGTTTCTCATTTTATTTTATTATCTCAGCTTAATACTGGAGGCTAGGATTACCTCGGAAATGTCGACATCTGCGTATTCGAGTGGAAATGGAAAAGCCGCCCCGGCCCTCGCTTTAATTATGCTCAGTCCGGCAATTTTTTCTGTCGGAATTTTAAACTTTAGATTACGAATCTTTGTTTTGCCTTTTTGGATTTTTTCTTTAAAAACAAGGAATTACGAGAATGACACCCATTTTGCTAGAAGATAATCACAGCACGTTTTTGGCAACACTTTCATTAGAAAAAGAGTTGCGCTACGCAAGAGTCACTACCTCTTGAGGCTCACTACAGTTTTATTTTTCCATCGTCTTTATCAGCTCTAATTGTTCAATAGCTGCTCCTTTTCACAAATTTTCTTACTGGTATCGTGGACTTTCAGTGAGGGGAATTTAAAATTAAAGTTTCTTTAACTATTCGCTCATCGCCATAGTTTTTTCAAGGAAAAATACGAAAATTACTTTTAGGTTTGCACGGTTGAAACTTAAAAAAATTAGAGAAAGAGCACAAGTCAATGTTCTACTCTGTCCAAATTGTGGAAAAATTGTCGTTATTTTACAACCAAACCTCGCATTGTTTTAAAACTTGTGTTGAAGGGCAAAGCCCTCTCTTGGTGTTGAAGTACATTTTTGATATATAATTTCAGAAAAAGTAACAAAGATAATTTTCCCCACGCCATTAAGAAGTTTTGATACAAATCAAAATTTATTTGGCCTATGAATTGATCATCAATAAATTATGAGCCTCCCCCCCCCCCAGTTGTGCAAAATAGACAAACAACAAAATTGTAAAAAAACTCTGACGCAAAAATGTTAGGCTTAATCTTGAAGATAATTTTAAACCCACCCCTTTTCATATTTTTTCAATAAACAATAACCATATATATGTACCATACCGTATCACATCATATCATACCACAAAAATGTTAATTTATCTTAAATTTAATAATTTTTTTTTAAATTAATTAAATGTTAATTATCCTTAAGACGCCCTTACATAAAAAATCAAGGACAATTAATCTGGTTATATGAAGGCCCAAGCCACGTCACCAAAACAAAAGATTAAACGTCCTGAAAACTTAGCATGCTCATCATGCTGTACGGCGCATACCATATCATCTTTCTAAAATCACATATTTTTCAAGTTAAGTTCGTCATTTTGAAAGACCAAAAAATCTCACCAACAGTAAGATAATTACCTGCTGTATCCTCGAAAAATAAGGTTCAATTACACTTCCAAAATATTCCGAACCAAACTCTGACCTCATGTGGATGTAACAATCGTTCGCTAATAACATAAAGGTTTCCCCCTTCCCAAATACAGGAGTTTTGCTCATCAACATACCCAAATAAGTCAAGTCAGATCTCATCACCCCTTAGTAGTTTTTCAAAAGAAACACCCATTCTTGACACTGAGGAGTTCCAGCATTGCATTATTGTGGTCACGACGTTTTTAACGGTCTCTAGGCTGAAGCTCTTGGATCAAATGGATCTTCTTTAATGTTCAACGAATGCCCGCCATATTACACATGCGCTGTTGAATCTCGAAACGTTCCTTAATCAATTTGCCATGTATTTTCTACATAACCTCCAAATCACAACTTCCAACGTATATTCAAATCAGTCATCTGCACATGTAAAATAATTCTAAAAATTCTTGCATCCTGGTATTATCAAATCTGTTACAAATAAAATAAATCTTTTTAGATAATGAACTTCGCATGCAACCAACGATAGACCCTGTTCGCAACAATCACACCATAACAGGTCTTTTTAGGAAAAGCTTAATTTTGTTTTGGTTAAGACGCTTAATTGTATAAACAGTTGAAGATTAAATCGAAAATTGGAAGAAAGGTTAAATTAAATGCTTATTAAAGAATATTTTTCGCTCAGTCCCCTTAAGTTTTTCTTACGAATTCAGCTCTAACTTGAGACGAGACAATAGTTCTAAGGTTTCCTAATTTTTTTTCTCGGCAGTGAGATAGTAAGGAGATGCGGTTAATATTCCTAAATTTGTAATATAGATGGCAGTACCATACAACATACAAATGGCGACGTTTAGTATCCAAGAATAACGTGTAGTCATCCGTTTTCTCCTCTTGCGTGGTGAAACGCCCATCGAAATTCATTATCAATTGAGTGAGACATGCGGTGAAGGCATAATGGATGTTGAAAATGTGCGAAAGTTTAAAGAAAATCGAAAGCCATGCGACAACCAGCCGGGCCGAAACTATGTTTGCGAGAGTGGAGCAAGTTGTTATAGAAGATCGTCGATTAGGTGTGCGTGGTATCGTCTCTAAACTTGGCATTCTCGTAGGATCTGTAGAGTCCATTTTTGCATGACGACCTAAAAATTCGGAAAGTTTCTTCAAGCTGGATCTCACGAACGCTGACCGACTTACAGAAGACTGCATGGGTGGTAATATCTCAGGCCATGAGGACACTCTCTGTGGCCGCTTATTTTCCTTAAGAGCCGCTGTTGCATTAGCGATTTTCCAGTAGGCAAAACACACCCCTAAAGAAGTGTTCTCAGCACCCATGGAATAATAGCGACGACATTCTGAAAAATGTGTACGTCTAATAGATTACGTGGAGAAACAACAGAAGTTTGAACACCTAGTAATTAAACCCCATACTCCTAACTGCGAATTAGCTGCAACTTTCCGAGTTTACCTGTTGCAATCGCCCAATCTCCGATATGGGCCACCAAATGACCTTTTAAAACTGATTTACTCTTATTAGAAAATTGTGTGTGCGTGATTTACGACAATTACTCCATGCAATCATTTACATCCATTGCAAGTGCGCGCGTTCAAAATCGCTTAATTGTTTCTGTGCATTTGCGCGCGGTGAGCAATTATATCATCAACTACTAATACTGGAAACGCTTCCACAGTTTTAGATTACTCAAATGACGCACGCATTTCGTTGCACGACCCACATTCCAGGAGGCTAAGGAAGCACCGTGACGCATGGACGAAAGCGGGCCAGCTGGTTTATCTAGAGTGCTTGAGATAAATCTCGTAGGGTTACCAAGCCCATACAAAGCAAATAAAAATTTACAAGAGAAGTTCTCAACAAGTAAGCATTTGAAAAGTAAAAAATGTACCCGCCTTCCGTAAACGCTACTTGTACATTCAATAGTCAAGCTCGACTTCTCCTGATCCTAAAAAATTTCGGTTGTATTGCAAGTATAAAATAATAATTAAACATTAGTCTTCTTTAAGTATATAAATGGCGAGGCTCTAACGCCCCGCGTGTGAGCACGGCCTGCGAACTAAGAAGTTAAGGCTCTCATATGTTCGCCCTCACTGCCCGATCGTCGCGATGTGGCAAGCACCACACCTTAGGCAACCACCATCATTATCTCTTGTTCGAAGTAAACGCAGTTACTCAATTATTTTTAGTGACTAAGTAGACCAGACATCTGGCGCTCCATTAAGTATATTACACATACAATTATTGCTGCTATTTGACTTGTTCCTCGGTATGCTTCTGGTCGACTAACATTTCTCAATCCAAATTCAAGAAGTGTTTATGTAGTGAATGAGAAGTCTTTGGTAACCAAGACCAGGGTCAACAGCGTAGAGGTGATGTCGTAACTCACCCCTTACCATATTAAAACAGAAAAAAATTCCTCGATTTACAAAAGCTCCTGAATAGCTTCTGGTTTCCTTTCAAGATGTGAAAGTTTTCTTTATAGTTAATATATTTTGTCAATTGAATAATGATAGACGATGACCGTTAATTTAGCTAAAATTGGAACCAGACTAAGTAAATCGAATGTAAGCATTACAGCACGAACATCTTGGTCGCTGGCTTGTGAATACCGCGTTGGTTATTTCCAATTTTTTTTAACCACCGTCTTCTTACTCATAAAGCCAAATTTATTGCAATATTATGTTTGAGAAAAAAAGCGTGCAGCAAAATGTGCTTTCATGGGAAAAATGGGACGTCGTTTATAGTACCCAGGCATTATTGATCGACTCGAGACGCAACGTTCTGTCCAGAGATAAGGTTCTTACAAAGTTACATCAGTTAAGACAATTTGCACGGGAATTACCGCATGTTTGTATATGTTCCCAGTCCTGAGAAAAAAATTCGGAGGCGTTATAATTTGAACGCACCTCGTAAATGGCACTGATTTTGATGATGAGTTAATAATGTTTAAATACCCGATCCTTAAGATTACCACAAAGAAAAAATTACAAAAGTTAAAATCAACTTCTCCGGTTTTTGCACTCACGTAATGCCTAAAACACTACAGATATGCTCCAGACTCTCTTGGATTCGATGTGTAGTGGCTCCACTTTGCTGAAACCATGAGAACCTTACGTATCTTCTATGTCTTGTGACAGGAATGAATTACTTCAGAACTTCTTTGTAACAGTCTTCGTCAAGATTATCGTATCTATAATCTCATTATTGGGGTGTAAGGGGTCCACTAACGCCTAGGACCTAAATGCCAACCCCACCTGCAAGAGTGGCAAATAACTTGCCCGGTACACCCTGCTAGATAACAGACGGGGCTCTGGCGACCCAGCATCGGGGGGTATAACCTGATACCAGTTGTCCCGAGGTAACGGGGCCGATGCGGCTGGGCTAATCACCCGCGCATTGTAAACAGATTCAGAGAAGTAATATGAGCCTCGGAACAGGACGGTCACAACGAAGACGAGGACAGACCCTAACACAAATCCAAACCCTTGCAAGGGATAGAAACAATGGCTCAAAACCCCGACACCGTGAGGTACAATGGGAGAAGAGGAAGTAAATAAGTAATCTCATTATTGGAGATTGCGCACAATACACCGACTTTCTGGGAGTAGAATTAGCGTACAACAGACAGATTTTTAAGAGGCGATTTTTGTTACCCTGTTACCAAGTCCCCGGGTGGTGGTAATTCGGGCGTTGGGACGTTACGACCGGCAACGCATGGGGCCCGACCTGGTAACAATTGGCGCCCAGAACCTGGGGCTATTTTCCTGCTACCTGCTGAGGATCATCGAGAAGCAGGAAAACTCTGCATAGGTAAAGGGGCTCCCTCACCCATGTCTACCGCAGCCAGCCGAGGCAGAAAAGGGCACGGAAGGCAGAAGAGTCAGTTCTGGGACTGATAAAACACCCAGTGGAGCCCAAATATCAACAAGAAACCATGACAATTAAGGAGACCTTCGGGACCGGCCCGGACCCAGCAGGGCGCGCGATGACATGGCCGACAATATCAACCGAGGCCCTCAGTGAACATGCGAAAGCCCCGCAGTTCGGTAACCAGCCCCGTCTCAGACTAATCATCGATGGGGTCCAGTTCGCCGCTTTGTTGGACACCGGGAGCACCTACAACCTGATCCATCCGAGACACGCGCGCCGGAGTTCACCCTTGAAGGCGGCCAGGCTTCTCGGGGCGATCAGCCAACAACAGGCCCAAATCCAAGGCGAAAATTCACCTTGGGAGGTGCAACCCAGCAGGCCCGAATTCTGGTGGTTCCCGACCTTGCCTACTCAGTCACCCTCGGGCAGCCCTGGCTTCAGGACAATAAGGCTGTCCTAAACTACCAGCAGTAAGCTGTGCACTTCGGCGACCGCCAGCGGCAAACTGCTTACTGGGGTCCCGCAAACAAAACACCTCAACTTCCGCCGTCTATCCTGCCGAGGAACGAGTTTCCGCCAGAGCACATTCCAGCCCTTCGCCAGCTGGCCCTCGACTTCGCTGGAGTTATGGACGAATCGCAAAGGTCCATAGCCGCAAGCGCCGGCCCACGTTAACAGAACTCCGGAAAAAACGCCGTAGCATCTCCAGAGTGGGGGGGAGGATGTTACCTGGTCCAGAATTTTTCGGACCGTGTGCAACACCAGGTCCTTCTTTGGAATTTATAATCTTAAAATGAATGTTACCTGAATCCGATTTTGTGAAACCGTGTGCAACACCAGGGTCCTTGACCTACCACGCCTCGTCGTGACAAGCGGTTCCGAATTGGCTCGAACGCCACCGACCATAGCCGCCACGCCATTTACCACCCAGAGCAAGGACGCCGGCAAATTTTCCAATCAGCGCAAAGGCGTCCCCGGCGTCCACTAATCCTGGACAAGTCCCGCACTCCCCAGCGGGCTCAGTGTGTTTCCACCTTGACATTCTACATCCCATCAGTAGAGTGGGGCACGAGCTGAGTCCTTAAAACCTGAGCCACCGAAGCATTCGGTCTCAGTCGCCTGCAGAGATCATAAAGAGTCATCGGGTGAGCCCATTTTGGTTTGTTTTGCTACTCGCTGCCCGGACCTGCTGCACGCTGCCCAGCTGCGTTACGATAGGTTAGCGTAAGGTAGGCTAAGTTCTGTAAGGTTGTAAATATAATTCTAATGAGTAAGTTGGAGCCGACGCTTCGTTTTTTAGACTTCCGTGCCCCACGCGTTGCCGGTCGTAACATCCGGACGCCCGATTTATCATCACCTGGGGCCCGACCTGATAACAACCCCAAATACAAAAGTTTTCCTTGCTCACATATATATTCAAGAGAAGATAGGCATCATTAGCGAAATGTGTTTGTTTGATATCCATTTACTCATCTCTAATCTTCATCAAAGTTTCATTTGCAAAAACGAATCGTTGGTCAATATTTCTTTACGTCAAAAGCTGTTAGAATTTTATATGGAAATAGATCCAATTTGTTTTGATACTTCATTTTTTCCCCTAAGTGGGCATCTGGTAGCCCTGATCTCAATTATGTGAACTGGAAATTGTGATTGATAATTCAGGACATGCCTTACAGAATAAGTTACTTGAATATTATCAATTAAATATGTTTTTCTCTTATAGAAATAGCGCATTTCCTTTTATAAATAAGTCAGATTTGAAAAAAAAGAAAGCAAACTAAGATAAGATAGAAGTGTTATATTTACAAATGATACCAAGTAAACTCCGGTTTAAATAAATGTTTGGCAAGATTATCCTAGTTTCACATGCACCTAAGTGGTAATAGACATAACCAAAATATGAGAAGCAAGTTTGCATGAAAAAAAATCTGGTGTGAACATCACACGACTTTCCTTATCCCATTATTATATATTATACCGGGTCCATCGTCTCGGCCCTGCGCTGCTCTCGTCCCGGAACTTGTTCTTTTAAAAAAGGACGAGGCGCGAGTCCAACACTCGAAAGCTGATTAAAATAAACAGTACAAGACAATAATTGACTCGTACTTACAATTTTGCTACGTCACTGAAGGTAACCGTGCGACCTCGGCCGCACAGCCTTCGCCATTATCGCCTGCGTGCTCCCTTCTAGCGGCCAAGGGTCCTCCCCCCCCGTCCTCCCCAGTCGGCCAGGAAGCTCTCCGAGCGCGCTGTGATTGGCCCGTTTAATTAATTTTTAATCGGCTATAACTTATTTATTTCTCGGATCAAAAAAATTTATTGTAATTTTTTGTTCGTTTCGGTCTGATCTATCGGATAATATAAATTTTCCGAAACATTTTATGAACACTCGGTATATTCAAAATCCTGAGCTTCAATTTTTTTTCAAGTTCCTATTTTACCAACTTTTATTTTAAATTCATGTTTATCTCACGATAACAAATCATTTTTATTCTCATAAATTTTTTGTATCTTCAACTCTTTAGATTCGCGACCACTTTGCGACCGATTTTGCAACCTTGCGACCAAACGACTCGGCAGATTTTTACCAAAAGCTTCGCACTGCGTCCCCTACCTACAAGTAACTTGCATACCAAATTTCAAGTCTCTAGCTCTTACGGTTCTCGAGATATCCTGTTTACTGACAGACCGACAAACACACACACACACACACACGAACCAATGGCCCAAACCAACTTTTTTGGTGTCCTGAGGCTATATTTCGTCCAGAAATGTAAAAAACTGGGTTGGTCAAATTTCCGGCGATTACATTACACAAGATAAGGAAAGTAATAAGTAGCAAGGATGACACTGAATAGATGCTGCCAAATAGTTCTTCAATACTCGTACTCAAAAACCAAAATCCCATCGAAAATCTGAAAAAATCTCCGGAGCCACTGCAGACAAAGATAAACGCATAAAAGTTTGATCTCAATGAAAACCATTGAATTGCCTTCTGAAAGAAATAAGATAATAAAATAAAAAAAATAAATCTGCTTTGAAGAACGTAGATAAAAAAAAATAGCGAAAAAAGACACATAAAAACCCCAGATCAAGAAATTGGTTTAGTAGATTCCTAGATACTTTTCTAACAATTAAACAGCTCAATAGTGCACAAAGTTAAAAAGTATAAGATTTCTTGACGTACAAAAATATGGATCTTATCAACTGTGCGGATAAGAAAGAGAAAGCTGTTTGACAGATCTCACATATAAAACTATGCCATGGGAAGGCATACTATTAAGAAAAGTAAAGAAAAATATTTTTCTAGACTACAAATTGCCGTGATGTATTTCAAAAACGACACAAAAACGGATACAAGGGCATGTTAAATATCTTAAAAGAGTACAACAAAGGCTCGCCGTTGAACATTAGACCGCATCAACTGACTATAGGTCAGCAAAAATCCTATAAAACTTCAAATATAAGAAAACAATATTAAATCTAATTTAAAGACATTCTATGAAAGAAAGTACAAAGATGAAAGCAGCAAACCACCTTCCTAGTCTTCCAATTAGAGGGGGGGGGGAGGCAAAGACACCTAAACCATCAAGAAGCATAAAAAAAGAAAATATAGTAGCAAGCAGCATAAAGGCTCCAAAGAAGCAGCGTACTGCGGCCGAAGTAGCAGAATATCCAACAAAAAATACAATCATAACTAAACATGTTCTACCTAAAGTTTAGAAAAATGGAGCACCCTTTCCTTATACCAAAGAAACATTTGAATTCCATGAAAACAAAACATCTGCTTCTATATGAAATTCATATGGCAATTTCTATTCCCCATTTTGATAAAAACCTAGTAAAAGCATCATTTGTTTTATAACGAGCCAACCACGTCAGTACCGGAAAGAAAAAGATCCGCCTCCGAGTTAAAAGACGGCATCCGAGAGAAATATTGAGGGTGTGACTGACTGCCAAAATCAGACTGGGCAGGAATTAGGCAATGAAGAAGATTTATTACCCTTTGGAGAAAAAAAAACCAAAAATACACCTTATACTCGGCAAAACGCTAATAATAAACCTGACCAATGCCCAATAAAGTATGATTTAAAGAAAATTAGAAATATGTAGTGGTACCCAGTTTAACTACGCTAGTCCACACGCCCATAAGTCTAGTATAGTCTGATTTGATCCATCAATCTGTCATGTATATTTCATAAGCAAAGAAATACCAAACTGATCATTCGTTTAACAATAGGGAAGCTACATGAGTAGGTAACGTCTAGAAATGATGGTCTAAACTGAATTATCATAGAGGACAAATCTGATAAGCTGCAATTTCTAAATGCACAGCGTAGTTTTAGGAAGAAAAATAGAAACCAACCAATGTTAATTGACTATGAAGAGTCCAGTAATACATAAAGCGATCAATTTATCAGTACTCGGTATCTGGCGTGATGTAGCATCTCAGCCTTTTATTGAGTCACTAGCAAATCCAGCCAACTACGCTTGGCTGCTATAGAGAATACAAGTAAATATTACGAATTTTCTGTAGCAATCGCTACTATTCTGCAGCTATTTCTTCCGATGTTCTTTGAGAACGTTGCAGTCGCCTAGCTTGGTTTTCTACTTCAACTTCAACTTCCTCCGGAGTTCTTTCGGCACATATACGTCGCCTCGCTTGATTTATTGCTGCCTTTTTATCCGCAGTCTGCTCACTTCTTTGTTTTCTGTGGTGCTCAGCTGTTTGTACCCGTTCCATACCAAAGGTTGCTTATTTGCAAAAAAAAAAGAATAGAAAAACTAAAACAGTAGGATAAATAATTTAATTTTAATTTAAGTTTTTAAAATTGCAGTGTGCTTTAAAGATACGATGATCGTTCTTATATTTCCGCGTGGCCCCGAACGCGTTACTCTGGCAACCAAACACGTCACTTACGAAGTCTTCGTAGTATCAAATGTGACGAACCAACACATCGCCTTTTATATGTATGATTATATTTGAAAACACCCTTCCGTATGTATTTGTAACGGCCACCATTTTTTTCATTACAATCACTACTTACCACTCCCCGCCAAAAAATGTTTCTAGCTAGATTTAGCTGTTCTATCCCACAATATTCGAATAGGTAAGGTTTCGCTTTAGCGAAAGCGATGAAATCAATTGATTTTGGTGTCAATCGATTCTTGTCAAAGAACTGAGTCTATTGACACCCCTCCCAACTTTAGCAAACGTCGGGGGGAAAGTTACGGCCGTTGAAAATTTCCGTTGGGCATACATTTCGAATATTTTTATGGCCGTAGTCAGCATTTTTTTCGGCAAACTTGACGAAAACAAGAGCAGCAATGTTGCCTATGGTCATAGAAAATACATTACGAAAAACTTTTCGCTGAAAACTAAACTTAGCCTAACTTAATCTTATTTTGCCTTGAATGCACGGGGATTTAAAGGCATTTAATGAATATGTCGGAATACAATACAAACAAATAGAAAAGCTATATTTATTAATGGGAATAATTAATTTTAATCATTTAGCCGCCACTTAGCGTTTCCAGGGAGCACCGCGTCAAGGCGGTCAGCTTTTACTCCCCCGGTCCTTCAGTAAATCTTCATTAGGACCGTGCTCAGCGAAAATGTGTTTTCTACGACCATAAGCAACATTGCAGTCCTTGTTTGCGTCAAGTTTTCCGAAAAAAATACTGACTATAGCCATAAAAACACATCCGAAATGTATCCCCAACGGAAACTTTCAACGGACGTAACTTTCCCCCCGACATTTCTTAAAGTTGGGAGGGGCGTTAATCGACTCAGTTCTTCGACACGAATCGATTGACAACTAGTAGGAATTTAAGCTAGATTAACGTGTAATTAAACTTAGTAATAATATTCTTCTTGATCTAAGTGTATATTCATTTTGAACCCTGCTGTATACGTAATTGCTTCATTACAAAAATGTAATTTGTGTAATGCACTTATGTAGGACTAAGTTCTTAAGTATATGTTATTTGCATTTAGTATAATATTTCTAAAACTTATGTACTCCTGTTAAAAAACTACAGAATCCTGTAATTTATGTAAGAACCAACATATATATATTCAATAATTTAAAGTGAATTAAAGTTATCTTTGAGAAGCAAGTTCACTGTAATCGGTATTAAATTAATTACGTAGGCTAGAAACTTTGACCTGTTGAACTTGTGCAGAGCTCATCATAGCAGATAAACTCAGTTTATTGCCACATCACCGAGTGACCGCTCCTTGCTCCGACAATGGAGATCAGCTTCACCGGCAAGAAAGCCCTAGTTACGGGGGCAACCAAAGGTGAGACTTTTAGCGACTGCTGAATCGTAGTGGCTTCAATTGGATTTTTATAGGCATCGGCCGAGAGATTGCCAAACAGTTAACAAGATGTGGTGCGTCAGTAATCGCCGTAGGAAGGTCAGAACCGCTCTTGGGTATGATTGACATGTCTAATATCACACTTAACTACCATTGATGATAAAAAATGTCTCATAGACTGTAACCTAATGTTTCCGCTTTGATAATTTTCTTACTTGCTATCAGCGCCACCTGTGCAAGTGTAGTAGGTCAGGCTGCTTTTTTCTAAACATCCCAATCTAGCTAGTTAGTTCTATTTCTGAAAATGGCGCTTTTCAGAATCTCTGAAAAAGGAATTTCCATCGATTCAAACCGTTGCCGTGAACCTTGCCGACTGGTCTGCAACTAAAGCCGCACTGAAGGGCTTCACTGACATCGACTTGCTCGTTAATAATGCTGGCATAGCCATTTTAGAGCTACTGGAAGATGTGACGGAAGATCATGTCAACCAGTAATTATTATTTTTTTATAACAACAAGTTAGTGTAATTTTACTTTACAGGCTGTTTGACATCAATGTGAAAGCCCTAATAAACCTAACACAGCTGGTGGCTAGCAACCTGAAAGCTCGCCACCGGCCTGGGTCAATAGTGAACATTTCTTCCCAAGCTGCAATGACTGGCTTATTAGACCACACTGTTTATTGCGCTACAAAAGGGGCCGTCGATGGCTTCATGAGGGCCTGCGCGGTCGAACTGGGCCCTTACAATATTAGAGTGAACAGCGTAAACCCAACTGTGATCATGACCGACATGGGGAAGTTGGGCTGGTCCAACCCTGCCAAAGCCGATCCCATGAAAGCTAGAATACCACTTGGAAGGCAAGAACAACAAGCCTCCTACAAAATTAAACTTGTGTTATGCATTTTTTACATGTTGCAGGTTCGGAGAAGTGAGCGAAGTGGTCGATGCAGTCCTGTATTTGCTCAGCGACAAAGCCAGCATGATTACTGGAACATCCTTGCCGATTGATGGAGGATATGTTGCAGCATAACCTGCTCACCAGCACTTGAATCTTCGTGTTCTGCTATACCTTGTTTCTTCCTGATTGACAAATAAAGCACTCATTAAGTTTGAAATGGAAATTTTATTCTTCGAAATTCTTTTGATATGAATCACTAAATAATTTAACATCTTATTTTTCCTGCCAAGAGGCTTTGATAACTAGAACCACATGGCATCAGTAGGGCAGTTCTTAGATTAGTTGGTCTTATCCAAAGGTTTTTTTAACAAACTTAAAATTAAAAACATGGGGCCGGCAAAGAGATTGCTCTGTAAGCAATCCCATAACGAACTTAAAAAAACCTTTCGAATATCTCAAAAGTTATTCGACATAGAATTTTTTCGACTTCATTTTCGAATTCAGCGTAAAATTTCCTATAACAATCACATTTAAAATCGTAATGTCGAAAATGTTCCCGAAATTCGAAGTCGAATATCTCGAAAACTATTCCAGATAAAAAAAATTTTAATTTCGAATTCGAAATCAGCGTAAAATTTCCTATAAGAATCCATTTTCAAATTTTAAAAAATCTCAAATTTTGTGGCGGACCGACAGACAGATATATAGAAATCAGGAACGAACTTTTTATGTTCGTTGATCACGCTTTTATAGCATTACATTTTAAAACACACATGAGAAAAACCTTACAATTTATTATAAAAATTGTTATGAAGATGGTGGCGAGGATTTACTCTACTTTGTTTTACAACTGTATAAATTGGTTTGCTATATGACTATTTTTTATATGAGCCCTTCTAGCTGAAAAAGACTTTTTCTTGCGCAATGAAGGGTAACATAGAGTTGTTTGGTCATCATAGAAAATACTCCAAGATAACTGGTGAAGTCTCCAAAGTCTCTTAAACACCACTTTTGCACATTTTGGGTTTTTAATAGTGGCTTTGCAAATTTCTGTACTCTTAAATTTTTATTTACCGCTATGAGAACCTTAAACATGGTCTAAAAAATAAAAAAAATGATCAAGAGAGTTGGTTATATCAGAAACTGGTCCAAAAACTGCAGTTTCACCTACAATGTCCACCAGTTATCGTAACTTGGAAATAAACGTAACGCAGAAGCAATATATCAAGAAGGGAATTTTAAATCAACAAATGCACATACAAATGTATAATTCCATAGTTAACCAATAGGCAGTAGTACTACAGCAGTTAAAATGACGAAGAGAGGTAGCCACTACAAACAAGCTCTAATTGAATTTTTAGTAACCATAAATAAGTGTGGCGGGTTCGAATCCCGCTCTCGCCAATTCAATCGCTGGCATTTTTACGGCCCAGCTCGACTGGGCTGCAATAAATGAGTACCTGGAGGTTAAACTCTGGGGTAATAATAGGCGGTCGGTATATAGCGCTAGCCATGTTACCACCTTTGTGTACCATAGGCTCTAGATTGTAGCAGACCTATCCTGTTATGACCCCAAAGAGCCTTCAAGGCCTATTAGGGGAACTATTATTATAAATAAGTGTAGCAAACAGTAATAAGTAATGTCAAAATGGAACAAAGTAGAATTGAACCACTTGCAATAATGGTAAAATTTGTCACAGCCATCAGATTTCCATCTCTTCAAACCAATTAAGAATGTGTTATGCTATATGCATACAATTCATGATGAATCAATCATGTGAAATGGAACGAAAAACTTGATGGTTCTTAGGAAAAATATGCGGCATTTTCCTGTGTCCTACATGTCCGTACATTGCTCATTGCTCACTTCTACAATATACAAAATCACAGTAACAAAGTGATTCATTTATTTTTTACCATAGCAGAAAGCCACAAGTACAACGAATAAAGTTTGAAACTTGTACTAAAGTTTCCATCAAAAACAAATGAAATATAACATAGTACTAGATACAGTTTGAGTACATTAACAAAATTCTTAAACTAGCAGACTTAAGCAGTATGGACATAACAGCAATTAGAGCCTTTAAATACAGTTTACAAAGGAGCAAGACAACCACCTGCTCCTTATGCAACAAAGAACCAAATTAAAAATTATGCAAAAAGCAGTTTTTATCAAAGAAATCTTTTACTGAAATTTTTTCATTTTCTGGTGCATCGTGTGGTTGGTTCTCGGGTTATAAGGTCTTGGTCGGAGTTCAGAAACCTTAAGAGTTTCTGGCTCATTTTTTATTTTCTATTTAGGTAAAAAAATACAATATCTCATAGGTTCACCATTTATTGTGTATTTTAATCACTATAACATATGTACAAAAATCAGTAAATTCCTTGCACAGTGGAGTGCGTCCGCACATGTATACACGTTTAAAAATACGTTAGTTTACATATTACCAACTGCTACCTAACAATTTACATCCAATACAAAATAACACGTCACTATCTCAGCGTAACATAACAGTCAGCAGTAAATGCCTCGAATAAATAACACCAAATCGACAGCTTGCGCGCAACATCAACGACGCAAATCAAGGCTCGCCGAGAACTAGCTGCGGCGCGCAGCCTCCGCTGTTCCCGCTGCGGTGCAAGGACAGCCGAAGCTGGTGGCCGCTGAACAAAACGGCCAACTCTAGTTAAAGGAGTCGCTCCAAGACTTAGTGAACAATATATGCACCTATTTACAACTTGCTAGTCAGCTAGTTTGCCACACCCTGCTTTCGTTACACTAATTTTACAACACCACATTGTGGCATACCGTCTGCACTCAATTACACGATTACGTTTTGGACCAACTTACACGCTCGCAGTTTGCGCAACGAGTTTCGAGCACATGAAACTCAAGTTCTGTGCAATAAATAAATGTATCTAAAATAACAAGATTATACATGGTACATTCTGTTTATTCTGTAAAATATTGCAAAGCAACGTTCTTAGAGTCCACTGTCACATTCTTTAGTGCTAATTATGATTAATTTAAAAATAAAAAAGTTACATCACAGTAGAGTCAAAATATTTATCCGCTCGATTATGTGGTCTAGGCAAAATTCCGAATCTGGTCATTTTATGCCACCGATGGCAACTTTACGACAGCAAAAAATCTTTTGGTTTTTTGTTTGAGGAAGCATATGGCATAGAATGTAATGCGAAACAGAAGACAGACACGAAATAATTTAATACTTGTTTCAATGGTTTTTCTCCTACCTCTAATTTCTTTGCAATTATTTATCTACACGTCTTTAAGCTAAAAGCCAATAGAAACTTATGATGGCACGAGAGTGTAAACAAATAGAAATCTTCATTTTCAGTTTTAATATTTCAACTGATGACATCATTTCTTTTAAGAAGATGGAAGCAATGGTATCCAATTACTAGTTAATGAGGTTAACCTGTGGAATTCTGCAGGTACAGCACAATTATAGGACTATAAAATCACGTTGTCTTATTAAAAAAACCAGAGGCAGTGCTAAGAGGACATTTCCACCACCAAAAGTATTTTAAAACTTTCCTAAAGATTCATTTGAGTCTGTTACACTTAAAATAGGTACGTAAGACAGAAATATTCCTGATTTTGTGGATAACTATGCTATCCACATGATCTCTAAAAGTACAGAAATATATAACAAATGAGCATTCGAAATTCTAAATTGGTTTGTTCTCAATATTTGCACTTGAAACTGTTGAAGTTCACTCAGATAATTTTGTTATACACATGCCCAATCTTCAAGAAGCGTAAATCTCACAAATTGACAGTTTTATAAGAAGCATCACCATTTTGGGCAATATTGACATGGTAATTTTAGCCAAGATGGATATGTTGTTGGTAGCATAAATACAAATAAACGCTAGATCTCCATAACCACCACTAATGGTGACTCATCAAATAAAAAAATAGAAGACAAAAACTAGAATTCAAACACAAAATGGGAACTTTATAGTACTAGCAACTGTTTTGTTTGGCCTTGAAAGAGCATACTTGACAATACATTCTTGTCCAAAAATTTGTATTTTATTCTCCCTTTAAAAAACAAAGTGTAAATTCACATGCAACTTTTTATATGGTAACACTCGCTCCAAATGCCTTCAGTTGCAAAAAACACTTTGCATGACTTTCACAATTGATAATTTAATAAAGAAAGCCAATAAGTAATTAGAAATGTTTGCTAAAGTTGCAGAAATTAGACTCAAATCTGCATATGCAACAATCTACGCCCTGAATGGTGTTTTCTTGCAAGTTGGAAAAACGTTGTCATACACCCTTAATGACTATGTTCAACATTTCCTTCACAGTTTTACACAAAGTCAATTACTAGTAAATATAATTAGTTTGTCATCTGCCCGTTTTGAATCTACATATTGCTATCAAAAAACTCAAAACGAATTCTTTATAGTTTTCCACCGAGAAAGCCAGGCGCAACTAGTGCAAACTAATGCGGTCAATGTGTGCAGCTCAAATTTCAAGTAAAGACTACACCTTATATGCTATGCCGGCCCCTGCAGGACCGCTTCATAAAAACAGTTTATTACAAATTATATCTATTCATCGTATGCATTTACATTGGTGTACTATTATACACTAATACAATAATTACAATGAAATCAGTCTCGATATGTACACATCTCCACTACACGCAAATTCCAGGGTACGCTTACTCTACTGACGCATCTCAGTCGCACTTACGCTATCGAACGCTATAAAAGTGTCAAATTATGCAATGTATGTGACCATCCGATGCATTTATAGCCTTATCTTACGACAAATAGACTTTATTTATAATTATACAAATACCTATCAAGTATGTGTAGTTAAAATATGTTTACGAACTAGTTAAAAGTATTAAGAACCTGTGTGCAGCATCATGCCACGTTTATCCATGGCTATGAATGGCCAACGTGCTCTTCTACGACTGAATCGCATAAATTTTAACAGGTAACTTGACTATGCATGTTAACTACCATATACCCCAAGATTTGTCCAGCTAGAAAAGCAAACAGCAAAGGGATGACTAGCCATAAGATTCACCCTATACGTGGGTAGATAACATTTCTGTTAAGGGTTCCAGATTATGATATTTATTTAAGTATGATAACGTAACTAAACTATAAAAGTAGTCATTATGCAACCTAAAAAAAAAAGTTTCCCCGCAACATATCCTGTATTAATCTTTGCTCCTTTCGCTTTATCTTCTCTACCATCTCCCCAAATGCACACACACATACAAACGTTCTGTTTTAGAAATGATTTAATAGTTGTTACAGTTAATATAACTTACTAGAACTATAATAAATCTAACATATCACTTAGTACAGCATACTAATTCCACCAACGCCAAGGAACAGAAAAAATGCGAACAAATCCAAAATGCATCTGTTTCAAATTTCCCGTTCAACGCAAAAGCAACAATTTGCCCACCACCATGGATAAACGCGTCAGTCGCTACAAAACCAAATATAACTCGACTAAAACGAAAACAACCATATTGCAAATGTAATATTCTAAAAGTAATTTTATTTTAGACATTACTCACGACACATTTCTATCAAAAACAAATCAAACGACACAGGGTGGCTGAGTGCGGCGCGGCAAGCAGCCCGGCAGACTTACTTCTTAAGCCTGGTGGGGGGATCTTTGGAGCCGCTGCCTCGCCTAGGCGGGACCGCCTGCCCCGCCGCCTGGACTGGGGGCACCGTTGCCACTCCGGAGGCGCTTCCAACACAAACAAAATCACACATAGGTTTCCAGCGGCAGCAGGATGATGCGAGTGATGAATGGAATGGGCGTGAATGAGAAACAACAGGAAAAAGAAAACAAACGTTTTAATATAGTTTTCATCCTAAAAGAGATGGTTTTGCTTAATTTACACACAGCAGTGGAATGAATTTGTGAGTAGCACAAGAAATTTTCGCAACACATGTTTATGGGAAAGATTTCTCAATAAGAGCGACCCTATTTAGTGTCTGTTGCATAACAATTAATGAGAATTGAATTAGCGTTTCTGATATTCTCAAAATTGACGCCATTTTGTAGCAAAATAGTTTGACGTGTGAATATTCAAAGTTAAATTACATCTTCCTCTTCAAAATAATATTGCTCCTATTGTAAAGAAATGTTAATCATAAAACAAAGTTGTGCGTTTTTAGGCGTTGCATGTATTTCAAATGTCTAGCAAGTAACTTACTCACACTAAAAATAATCGAGTAGTTACAGTACCGCTCAGAAAGATACGAAAAAGTGGTTTTTTGATCATAACTTTTTTCCTCATAGAGCAATCGTCCTAATTTTTGGATATGGTTCTGGAGCTTGTTTCAGATGTGGGTCAACTGATTACCGATTTATAGGTTTTTTTTCCGGTTCCGGCAAAATTGCCGTTTTTGGATTTTATTCTTTTCCATTTCATATTTCATTAAGCTGTTTGTCTCGAATGGGAAGACCTTCTGGCTCCGGAAATATATCAAGAGCAGACCGGGAGGCCATCAACAGAGGCAGAGCGCTGGGCTTGAAAATCTCTGATTTGGCTCTACAGTACAACACTAGCGTCTCTACAATTCACGCATCCCTCAAATGTCCTGTACGCTCCAAACCTACTGGAAGACCTCGCAAGACAACTACTGGGCTGGATCGAGTCATCGTCAGGATCAGTAAGAACAATCCTCGCCTGACAACTACTGCTATCAATCGTCAAGTCAAGGAGGATTATGGTGTGGAGGTCAGTTTTCGGCAGTTTTCTTGCATCAACTATTTTATTTTGGTTTCCAGGTCTCTGCAAACACTATCGAACGTCGCCTCTATGCTGCTGGCCTCTTCGGACGCCGACATGTGAAGAAGCCTTGGATTTCTGAAAAGAACAGAAAAGCTCGTCTTGCATGGGCAAGGGCGCATATCCATTGAACTCCCCAGCAGCGGTCCCAAGTGCTGTGAAGTGATGAGTCGAAGTTTCTCTTGATGGGCACTGACGGCATTACTCATGTGAGACGTCCTGTTGGTACCCGATTCGATCTCAAATACCAGATATCTACTATGAAGCATGGCGGGGAAAGCGTCATGGTCTGGGGTTGTTTTAGCTCGAAGGGAGCGAGTCCCCTGCATCGTATCGAGGGGATTATGGACAAGGAGATGTATAGGGATATTCTGTCGAACATCATGTTACTGTATGCACGTGCCAACATGCCTAGGGGCTGGGTATTCCAGTAAAATAACGACCCTAAACACAGTTCCCGCTTGGTCAAAGATTGGTTCCATCAGCGTCGGGTGAATATCATAGACTGGCCGAGCCAGTCCCCTCACTTGAATCCTATCGAACCATTCTGGGATGAGCTGGAGAAGGCACTGAAAGGCAAAACTGCCAAGAATTGTCTCCGTCATCACCAACCTTGTGTCTTCAATGCCCCGAAGGTGCCAGGTGGTGATCGATGCTAAGGGTATGGCAACGAAGTATTAGAAGTGGGGAATGTGTCTAGCGACTTAGGTTATCATATCTCTCCTTGTTAGTCTGTTATAGTCGTTTATCTTTTGAAGCTCATTTTCCGGAATTTCATTGTTTTGTAAAAATCATTGTAAATACTTGTAAATAAATTGTTGTTGGTGTCCTAAGTGTTCAAATAGAAACTGATAAAAGCGAAAACATTGTGTGAAAGTTACAGCTCCATATGTTTATTGTGACCCAAGTTACTACACAAAATGTAGTTTTTCGTATCTTTTTGAGCGGTACTGTATCTGTAATTTGAACAATGGCAAAAATATGGAAGCCTTGACCTTCCTATTTGCACAACATGCTCTCTAGTAAAGTATAATTATTATACATAGAAGGAGAACAAGTCATAGGTTAACAGACTATACAGAAGAATCCACTATTCAAACATTAGTTTAAGAAAAAAAGTTTAAAAAATACAATCATAATCAAGTGAAATTAAGTAATTTTATTAAAACAATTAAAACATAAGAATATACACAAGTCACATAGGTAAGCTCAGATGAGATAACCAATAAAATTGGTCACCGAAAAAACACTCAGAAATTCCAAAAAGAAATAGAAGAAAATGACTAGCAATGAAATTTATAGACAGTAAACGAATAAAAGCTAATTTTAAAAAGTTAAGATAAAACAGCAGACAAGAAAAATACAAAGAACCATCCAGAAACATAAAAATTCAAAATAAGAAAAGGGAGAGCCCAAAGCCAAAAATAATTAAAATTGAGAAAAATCTACCAAAGGAAGAACATAGGTCAATTCTACAGACGTCTTGAAGAATAAAAACAAGATTGCACAAGTACATTAATGTGGTTCAGAAATGAAGGAAAAGTTATAGAAAAAAAAATATATACAACATATGCAAGTTTTAAAAAATAAGAATAATGAGAAAGAACAAGCAAATGGAACTTATAATAACAGTAATAATAACCATTTGAGCGCTTACTCTTGAGGAACTAAAAGACAGCAATCAAAATAAAGAACAACTATGTCTATGTACTGATAATACTAATAGAAACTTTTAAGTGCAGTGTAAGATTCAGCAAAAGATTTATAAACTGGTGTTTGAAGATCTAATCCATAGAAATTTAATTAAAGCAAAGATGGTAAAAGAAAAAAATAGAATATCAAATTAGATTTCGTAAGAAAAAATCTACCATTAATCAGACAATTATAATGAAGCGGATACAAGAGAAAATCGATAAGAAAAGTAAAATTATTTGTGCTCTTCTTCCAGACTCAATCAATGCTTGGCACATGTGGACAAGTTGATTTTACTAGGAAAAACAAACGAAGAATTTTAAGCTTCATCTAAACGTACAAAAAGCACCGCTACTAAGATTGACCTAGAGGTTAAGAATGTAATATTAGGGTACAAATTAAATGTTATAAGTGAATAATGAAACTAATGTTTTAATTTTTAAGTTACAAAATGTGTGGTGTGGATTGGGAATGTATATTACCAGAGGTTGTTGATAGCTATAATGAAATGATTGAAAGACTTATAAGAGCAGAATCAAAATGTAAAGGAGAATATTAAAAAAAAAACATTCCAGTCAAAGAATGTGATGTGGGTCATAAAACAATCAGGCTAGTTGTTCTATTTGAGAGTGATGACTTAAAAAGATCAGCAAGAGAAGTCTGGGAACTGAAAATGACGAGATACATATATGGGAAAGAGAGGTACAAGAAAAAAATATTTAGGAGTTTATTTCGATAACGGCTACAAAATGAGTGCCAAAAAGAAAAGAAAAGAAAAGAGAACGTGGAAAAGGAAGTAAAAGAACTCAATGTGTATCTGTAACAAATAAGAGATGGAAGAAAATAATGTAAGCCGCAGACCTTCAGCCCAAAGTACTGTGTATATATACATACAATTATGATCTGCAAAACAAGCTGGGTGTTAACTGAAAATCAGTGGTTGATGAAGATGCACCTAATCTAAAATATGCAACAAGCCGACTGGTAATGAATGAGAACTATTTGCATTAAATCAGAAAAATGTACAAAAATAATGTAAGCTTCAAAAGGGCAAGCGCCCATGACCAGAAAAAAATACTTAAACCTGAAATATTCCACAATTTTTTTTATATGTTTGCGGAGTTATGACAAAAGTTTACTTTAGTAAAAGGTACCATTACCAACTATAATCAAGTGATTCAAAAGTTTCCAGCATTTTTTCATCATCATGACGATCATGCAGAAGAACAACGCCATCTTATACACTGAATTCGAATTTGACTAGAAACTTCTTCCACACCTTATACCGTGTAATTATCGCTCTATTAGTTTCTATTACTGCCTCCCAAATTATCATTTTGAAAGAACGCATAATACAAACATCTATAGATCATCAGAAAAAAGGCAACAACTGTTTAGCTTCTAACTAAAAAAACTATTATTTGTCATTGTATATTGTCGTTCTTGAGCTTTATGTAGAAGAGAGTGATGAATATTATTGCTGGTGTTATATTTTTAACTGTTTAATTTTTTGTGTTTGATATTAAAAAGTGTGAAAGAAAACGTGCATGTACAACTAATCTGAATGATCAGCTTCAATGGGCCTTGACAGCCCTGGATGAATATCAACAAGTGCATGTAGATAAATTAGTTTGTTTGTGCTCATCTTCAAGTGAAGCAGAATAATACTGCTATCTGCTACATTATGCGTGCTTTGATTTACTACAGGAAAGTGCACGTAAGATAAAAGATGGATTCCACGCATTTTGACTCTGAAATAAAACACAATCAAAGAAAGATTTACCAGCAACTTTTAGTTTGACATAAACAGAAACGTGATGCCTTTTTCTGCTAAATTGTTAATGGTGACTGGTTCTGGGCAGGCTATCATGACCTGGAAGACAAGCAATGATCAACGAAGTATCAAACTAACCCACAAGATTCAAAACAAAAAAGTGCTGGTAACAACCATGTCTTTGGAAAACGAGCACATTAAATTTTTGAAAAAAGATAACGTTATCAACTTCAGTGAACATGCAAACATTTTGAAGAAACTCCAAGCTCAATTGCAGAGAGTTGAACCAGGCACCAAAGAAATTCTTCAATACGACCATGCTTATACTTATTGCAGGAAGCATTAGAGTTCTTGAAATTTCGCAACGTTTTACACATCCGCCCAACAGTTCGAATCTTGCCTCTTGTGTTGTTTTATTTTTTCGAAAATGAAAGAAAACCCTGAAGAGGCACAGTTGCTTTAACACTGAAGAAGTGTAAGCAGTTGGGTAACAGCAATAAATGCTTGATTTTTCTCCCATGAGATAATGAAAGAATTTGTGTGCTATTGTAAGTAATGACACCAGAGAGGAGATTCCAAACTCATACAAAATAAATAGTTTTTAAGTTATTGCAAAGATAACGAAACACCATCATATTTTTAATTATTTGGTTAGCTATGCACTACTCAAAATATTGGTTTATGAGTTACAATAACAGGACTCCTTACACCACTTTTACATACAAATTATACATGAGGGAACAAAAAGACGAATGAATATGTCCATAAGGAGCTATCAACAGGGATGTATCATAATCCCCCAAACACTCAAAAAGAAAAAGAGGATAATATTCATTTACGTGGAGGAATATATCATTTTTATCTTTTTTATCATAAACCAACAAGTTTCACCAAATTTCCATCTGCATAATCGTCCAACAAAGAACACAATTCATAGGCTATCAATTTAAAGCATGCTCTCGTTCAAGTCGATTTAGTAGATCAGTCACCAACTGCAATTAAAATTTGGATGAGGTGCACAATTCCTCTTCATACAACGCAATTAAAAACAGAATGAAAAGATCATCACTGTAGTCAGGAAACCATAGAATATATTGGACTTGAGAGTTCGGTACTGAAAACACCACAACTTTTAAAACTGTAGACCGACAACCTTGAAGTTCTGATCACAAAGTAATAAGAAACAAATCTACGGTACTCTACTATTAGTCTGTCTTTTTAAATAAACAACTAACTATTTGCATAAAGGTATTAAAATTTAACTTTTCCTTCTAGCATCCTGTCATAGTGTCATAGATTGTGTATTTGTTGATTAAATACCTCAAAATGAAGCTTTTTTAAATACAGACTTCAACAACAAAACTCATTTAGACAACTAATTCATCCACAACATGACTACTATTTGGTATCGTTTACAGACCAGAAGCAATGTCAAACTTTCAAAAATGAAGATTGCCAACACGCCCATGGCCTGATAAGTAATCTAAATTTTGATGTGTGGTGATAATAAGACTGACTTACCATGCAGCCAATTATATAACTACTATAAATAAATTTTAAAGCAAGACGTGCTCACACAATCAATATAAAATACAAGAAAAAAATAATGAAAAATTTTAATTAAATATTACACCATAAATTTTTAGTAAAAATCAGGCAGCTCTTATTGAAAAACTATTTTGTATGCTTTTATGAAGGGATAAAAGCATTACAATCAAGCCCTCTTACTTGTGTTGCTCCCTGCATAGTATCCAAAAATACCAGCAATTAATTTCGATATTCAAAGCTCTAGTATAACAATTATTTCATGATTAGGCTATTTAAAAGCATGATGCTGATAATTTTATGTCCTTTCCAGTGCCATAAAATCAATACATCAGTATTAAGTGCTTAAACTACAACAAAAGTTGAAATACTCACTTGGCTTGTTTCGAGTTACTGAGATCTGAAGTTGAAGCATTGGGTGCTGCCTGATTGGCTCTCAGGCGCATCGAGACTCTGCGTTCATGGCTGTCGTACAGTCTTGGAGAATCTAAAAAGAAAAATGTTTTCTTAAAATGCATAAATGTACATTCTAATAAATAAGTGCAAAATAAGGTATGCATTTATAAGTAAAACAATGAACAAATTCTATTACAAATCTTCTAGAAATCTTAATCATTCTCAAGTTTTAATACTAATCAATTATTAATTCATTATGAAATAAGAGCTCATGATTATAAGATTACTGATGCAGGCGCAAATAGAAAGTGATCTGATACATAATTATCTGTCAATATAAATTATTTTGAAAATAGAACAAGTGTAAATTATAAAATGACAGATTTACATTCTAAAAAATGTGCATAATAACATAACAAAAGCGCCATATTTGTCGTGCTTGGGTTGTTTAGAAATTTAAGGAACTTTTAAGTACAGAAAAAGCATCAGGATTGGACCACAAAAGTAAGCCATGTAATCCAAAGTTAAATGGAAAAATGATCAAAGTCCAATTTACCCTTCATTTCAACATCTTCATCCAAAAGATGTCAAAATACTGAACTCATCCTATTCACTGGTTTAAAAAGTTAAGAAACAATCGAATTTTTAACCGTTTTAAGTTAACTCCACTGCATACTGTAGAACAGACATGAGTGAGGACACTATAGGTCTATCAGATCTATTACTAATAAATTCCAGGTCAAGAATAGTTCGATGACGATTCCAATGAAGAGAAAGCAAAAAGCAAATAATCACAAGATTTTCCAAAAAATATTGCGTTTGTCAAGGGCTTTGTACATGAAGCCTCAAAACTAATTTCTTTATAACGAAAGGTACCCACATCAACCAAATCATTTAAAAAGAGGGCCTAGAAACACCCATTAAACCTTTATAGATAAACAGTTTCTTTTATCCTCAGCTTATTATAGCAAAGACGCAATAAAATAAATAGCAACTTAAATTTTGTCCCAAAAAATTTGAACCCTTCAAATTGTCCTCAACTGCAAAACACATGCACAACCCAATACTACCATATAGCTTAAAAAAGTGAAAGATCAAACAAACTCGGGAGTTTGTCTAAAAATAAGTTTTGTGAATGTTTTAGGTTTTATAGAATCAAGACCACAATTTTTTAAAAAAAAAACAAGTTTCTTGCAGAACAGGTTGTCTAGGTTGGAAAGATAAATATGGGCGCGTCCACTGAGAACGGGCCACCCGGCACGCGCGGCGCATTTATCGCCCGAGCGCGCTGTATTCAACTCGCTTGTACTCGTAGGAAGGCTAGAAAAATAACAAAAAAAAAAAAAAAATCGATAGATCTTGATTTGCCTCTTCCCGATGGTGCCATCAGTTTTTGTTCAAACCCCTATTTTCGTAATGAAAAATGAGTTTGAAGTTCGGGATGTTTCTCCGAAATTCGCCACAACATTTCATAGTAAGATTTATAAGAGTCGAAAGAGCAACTTTTCGGCAACACCTCTATAAATTTTCAGAGTGGGAAAGCAACAAATGCGTAAATGACAAGCTTGGGGCGCGTGGGTTATCTCCGACGCGCGGCGCTGCGCAGCTGCCAACGTGTCTGCGTCGTCTTTGAATATTTTTATCAAATATTAAATATAAATGTTTTGCCGATGTAGGATATTTAATCTTCTTCTTCTACTACTCTTATAGATAGGCTATAAGCCTGTTTCTGACTACACATTTCGTGTAGTACTATGAGCCATGTTGGGCGTACCCCGGGCAGGTGGCTAGTCTGACCCGTTAGAAGAAGGACAATGTACTTTACGACCGCCAAAGGTGTTTGTATGATGGCCGGAGAGCACTCGATGTTTGCCGTTATTTTGACCTGGGAGTCGAACCCCGGGCCCGCCGCGCGTTAGTCTGGCAGGCCGAAGCCTTTGCGTCGCGGCTGTCGTGCTCTCTAGGATATTTAATGAAACATAAAAATAAATTGCATGAAAAAAAATGAATTAAATAATAAATAAATTTAAACTTAAAATATATATTTTGTTACAATATTATACAAACCACCGCCAGAGTAGTCCAGTGGTTGAGGCGCGGGCTGCGATGCAGACGGACCCGGATTCAATTCCCGGTGCTCTATGATGCCTGGCGGGTGGCCTACTCAGTCACTAAAATAATTGAATACCTGCGTTCACTCAAACAAGGGGTAATAATGGCGGTGCTTGCCACATCGCCCCGCATCAGAGATGGTGCACGACGACCGGGCACATTGAGCGAGCGTATGAGAGCCTTAACTTCTCAGTTTGCAGACCGTGTTCCCAGGCGGAGCGTTAGAGCCGTACCATTATTATACAAATCATTATATACTAGTTCTTTTTTTTTTTGTGAAGTGCGACACAACTTTTAGGATATTTTAAAATAAATTTTCATTTTTTAATTTTTTTGATGTACCTGCATATGTTTTTATATTATGTGGTATGGGCCGTTTTGCACTTTTTTTCTTTTGAAGAGGGTCGTCTGGTGTAGACTTTTTTTCAATATTTGTTGACCGAGAAGTAGTTTCGTTCGTTGTGCTGTTTTTTGCAACTTTTTTAATAGATGGAAATAGGTATGGAGATTCGGATCTTGAGAATTCTTTCAGCTCCACGCACTCCTCATTCACCTCCAGGCAGCACTCCTCTTTCACCTCCAGGCACTCCTCATTCACCTCCAGGCACTCCTCTTTCACCTCCAGGCACTCCTCATTCACCTCTAGGCACTCCTCTTTCACCTCCAAGCACTCATTCACCTCCAGGCACTCCTTTTTCACCTCTAGGCACTCCTCTTTCACCTCCAGGCACTCCTCATTCACCTCTAGGCACTCCTCTTTCACCTCCAAGCACTCATTCACCTCCAGGCACTCATTCACCTCTAGGCACTCCTCTTTCAACTCCAGACACTCCGTTCCGTGTAGTAGTTTCGCGCAATGAAAATTACTATTTTTTAATGACTCACTTTCCTTAGAAAATCTGAGTTTTGCAGCTAATCTTCTGGAACAATTTGAAAATATTGCTTTTTTACGTTCACTCCACGTAGTCGGCAACAACTGCAAAAGCAAAATTTTTTCATTTTTTGAAATATTTTCATCTTGTAATTTTATTTTTAAATTTTTTGTTATGTGAAAATAATCATTCATGGATAATTCCTCAGCTGCGATTTTTTTCCTACAAACGTCACAAATAAAGTCACTCTTAGTTACATTTGGAAAAAATTTTTTTAGACTTTCAGGAACAGCCCTCAAATTTTTCGAATGCTTTACGGCACCCTCATACGGATTAAAACAACGCTTAAAAGGCATATCGTTAACATTTGAATTGTTCGTTAACTCTTGAAATAAAATAATTACTTATGGAACGCCGAACTTTCTTGATATCATGCATTTCGAACTATCTAATTCATCTCTAATTTATGTATGCATTAGCACTCAATACTTATTTCGCTTTAGCTCGGCACTGTCAAAACTCGCGATGCCACGTAACAGCTTAGTTCACGTCCTTTTTTCCGTATCACCTCACTTTGTTTTCACAACACAACTTCGTCTCGATGTGAGGTTAACCGAAAAAGAACATCCGAAACCATGCGCGATTGCGCCAACCATTCGAGAATAACATTATCAAATAACAATAAGACTTGCGAAGGATACGATACAATAAGCTTGCGAAGAATTTATATTCGTAAACAGCTATCTACCTGCGCTCGCGTCGGCGATAATCCACGCACTGCGCGCGTCTGCCCTCACGCCGCCGTCTTTATTTACTTGTCATTGACCCATTTGTTGCTCTCCCACTCTGAAAATTTATAGAGGTGTTGCCGAAAAGTTGCTCTTTCGACTCTTATAAATCTTACTATGAAATGTTGTGGCGAATTTCGGAGACACATTCCGAACTTCAAACTCATTTTTCATTACGAAAATAGGGTTTTGAGCAAAAACTGATGGCACCATCGAGAAGAGCAGATCAGAATCTATCGATTTAATTTTTTTTATTATTTTTCTAGCCTCCTTCCTACGAGTACGAGCGAGTTGAACATTCGGGCGAAAAATGCGCTGCGCGCACCGGGTGTCCTCGCCTTCACGGTAGACGCGCCCATATATAGATTTTATCATGCACAGGTCTTACGAGGGGAGACCGTCTTGACTGGGAACTGGATTTGGACGAGTCTTTAGTGCTTCACCAGAGATGTAATATAGAGAAGGGATACGATGCAACTTTCAGCCGTTTACGAGAAAAATGTCGTTAAAAATTTCAACGACGCTTATGTATCATTTGTGTTAATGGTCGGTCGCTCAGCGACGGCGCGTAGTCAAATGGTTACGTTGCGATTCACGCGCGAGCGGACCGGGTCAAGTCCCGTCCGCGACTTTGTTTTTTTTCTGTGAATAGAAAATTCGAATAAGTTTATTTCAAGCGAAAAATTATTGTTTATATTCAAAACATATTTTTTATCTTCAAAATTGAAAAAAATCAATCGTTCCGCATAAAAATCATAAGTTATTATTACTATTGCTACAGTGAAATTTTGTGCATCATATCAAATTTTATTTCTGGTAAAGCCGTTATTCAAACCCGTGAAAATTCATTCGCTTCTACACCATCAATTGAGCGCACCTAGCTTCAAAAAGATGATACAATATGCTTGGTATGCAGCAAAACTGGTGGAAGACAGACCGATTTTTGCAAAAGTCAGTGAAATCCGTTTTCCACTCACCCTTTTAAAGCGAAATTGCACGTGCAAAGAGGTTGCGTTCATAAAGTGTGCCTGGTGTGATGCATGCTTATGTTTTAAGTGCTTTTACGATGAATATATCATGCAAAAAACTGCCCAAATAGTTCGTAGACCAACACTGACGATGAAAGCGTTCATTAAGGGACATTCCAATGTGACGGATTGAAAAATTCAATTTTTTTTTTTTTTACATTTTTCGATAGTTTTTACCCATAGAATTGATATCTTACAGTCGGTTTAGGTAATTCCTGCAATGTTGACCAGTTATAACGCTCCAAAAGAGAGGCTTAACCTGCGCGCGCTCTAGTTTCGAAACAGGTATACGGATGAAACATTCGAGCAGCTATTCCATGTTTATACCTGCGTCTGTTCTTACAGGTGGTATACAATAGAGACGTCCTTTTTCATGATTTTAAGTAACGGTTTCGTGAAACGACCAGTATTATTTGAGATTTCGTCGTGGAAAGAGCGTTGTTTTTCAGAACTTGGATAAGTAAAAAGGGATAAGAAGCAGCGTAGATCATCTTCAAGACGTCCTAGTTATCCTGCTAAAAAGGGAAAATTCCATGGAAATCAACATTCAGATGATACTAGAACCGGTTTTGCTAGTACATCAGCAAATAAATTGAGAGGAACTCAAGATGACAGTTTCGCTGTGAGTGAAAGCGACTCAACTGTTTTCTCCAGTTCGCTCTTGTGTTTTCATCACTCCAAGGCTATAGTGAAATGTCGTAAATGTGATTCAAACATTACTTTTTCTAAATATGGTCAACAAGGACTTAGTTTTAAAATCAAATTAGTTTGATAGTGCGCATAGACTCGTGCCATATGATTTTTTATCTTGAAAAACTTTAAACGCGTTTTTTTCAAAACGGCATTTTTGTACCTGGTGCAGGTGATTTCTCAAAAATCACCGGGCGTATCGACTTCAAATTTTAACACGATATTAAATACTATCATGGTTATGTCCTGAACGTTTGTCCAATTATTTTCAATAGTTCAATATTGTTGAAATATGCCCTTTTTTTGACGTTCACATTGGTATGTCCCCTTAACGATAGCAGCATTGTGGCGGTTACTTTGTATTTTTAAATATACATTAAATTACTTTAAACAACATTACACATTCCAATCATTTCCCGCTCCAAGAATAATAACAATAACAATAATAATAATAATAGTAATAACAATAACATATGATTCTTGAAGGGTATCATGTCCATGAGGCCAGATAACATATCGTAACTAGCAGGTAGGTTTAAGGTGAAAGGAGGTAAGGGCTTTTGTTTCAAAATCGGTCATAAGGTTAGCGATGACAGGTGAAAGTGGGGAACCCATGGGAGCACCATTAGTTTGGCGGTAAAATTTATTTTGGAAGGTAAGTAAATACAGCAAACTACATCGGTAAGATGCACAATTTACTTAGATCGATCCTCTGATTATCGCCATGTACCCAATAATTCTACCATACCACCAATACTAAAAGATTTTTTAAAGCACCTACACTTAGGCAGATATTTCATAATCTGTTATAAATAACTGAAAAAATGCGTCTAAAGCTTTTCTTTGAGAAACACCTGCTCAAAGCATTTCAAAATTCTACTTACTGGACTTTACACATAACAGTGACAATAATTTCTTTAATGTGTAATGAAAAGCAAATATTTATTAGAAAATGATTTCACACAGAATTATTAATAGTTCGGGCCACGCATTGAAACTTAGTGGACGTGTGCAAGCGAGCTAATTTTACCTGCCATATCGCCGCAGCCGAGCGGCAGCCTAAAGGTCAGGCATACTTATTTATTAAACGTTTAAATATTCAATTACCAACTTATCCAGAAATAGTTATTTTTATACAACAAAATAACTGAAAAACTAAACAATGCTACGCCTATGGAAATTCAAACGCAAAATAAGCGTAAATTCGACTCACTAACACCTGCAATCAATGAAGTGAAAAAACGTTATGCATGGATTCCAAATATAACAACACAAAATAAACTGAGCGTTCTAACTAATCTCGAGAGCAATAAAACTGATAACCTAAATGATAATGATAATCAACAGTACTCTCAAATGACAAAACTAAAGCTCCGACAACAAAACCAAAAATACCTTCTATTTATCTATATAACGCCATAAACCACATAGAATTAACCGAAGATATCAAAAAATTAACAAAAGGTGAATTTTCAACTTTCTATAATACGAACACTTAAAATAAATTTATCCAACGAAGACGACTTCAGAAATTTAACTAAACATTTTAACAACAACGGAATTAAATATCACACTTTTCAAAATCCAAATGGAAAGCCACTTAACGTCGTGATTAAAAACGTTCCTTTATCTTTAACCGAACAAGAAATCTTCGACGAACTCTGCAAAACGATGCCAATTATCAAAGTTACACGCCTCCTGACTAAAAATAAACAGCCACTATCAGTTTGTGCAGTGGATCTCACCGATAACAAAGATGCTAAAAAGATTTATGCTCTAAAAAGTCTCTTCAATTCCATAGTTATAGTTGAACTCCGTAAAAAAACAGCAAACACCCCACAGTGCTATCGTTGCCAAAACTACGGCCACACTAAAAATTATTGTATTTTACATCATCGTTGTGTGAAATGCGGTGGCGATCACCAACATCGCCAATGTACAAAAAAACCCGAAGATCCACCAAAGTGCGCCAAACTGAGGAGGCCCGCACCCAGCAAGTTATCGCGGATGCCAGCACCCAGCACCACTTACAACTAATGAATAAACGAATGACATCCAACAATAGCAACAGCCACTCTTATTCAAGAATTAATAGACAACCAAACCATTCCTAATCGTACATATGCTGACCGAGTACGAAATTCTACATCTACTACCAATCTTAACACACCTAATCAACCAACCACTTCGACAGACTCCTCTAACATAAATAACTTGATCAAATCTTTCTTACACCTGCTTACTCAATTCCTTCCTCAAATTAAAAACTTCATCACCAACACAATCAATCCTCCCCCTACTCTTCAATGGACCATAGGACTCCAAAACTTATAGAAAAATTATCAATCCTTAACTGGAATGCTAATGGCATCTTAAGCCAGAGATCAATATTTATAGCATTCCTAGCCAGATATAACATCAATATTGCTTGCGTAACGGAAACTCACCTATCCGAAACACACGTTAAAAATACCTGAATATCATGTGTATCGCAACGATAGAGTATCTCATTAAGCAGCCGGAGGATTGGAGGATTTTTATTAATAAAAAATTATCCATAACCCTATCCCCAACCCTCCCAAGCAAACCCTTGAAGCAATAGGAATCAAAATCAAACTCAGCGAGTTGTATCTCACAATAATAAGTGCTTATCGTCAACCCAATAAAAAGTTAAATGAAGAAGATTTTAAAACCATATTCATCTCAACCGAACCACTACTGATGAAAGGAGACTTAAATTCCAAAAACCAACTATGGGGCTGTCGAGCAAACAACCCCGAAGGAAACGAAATGGAAGGCTACGCAACAAAATATTCCTTTCAAATAACAGCTCTGAGAGATACACATACTACCATTACCGCTCCGATCACCTACCAGACATATTAGACATAATGCTACAAAAGAACTTTGACAAGCAAATACATCAGAATGTAATAGACGAACTTGACTCTGACCATCTACCGGTTGTCATATCATTCACTTGCATCTCCCAAATAGTACAGCCTCCACCACGACTTACAACTAGGGTAATTAAATGGGAGAACTTTTAAAACATCCTCAACAACCAACTAAAGTGCCCACTTAGTCTGAATAGCAAAGAAGATATAGACAACGCAATAGACAAATTATCATCAACAATTTCAGCCAGCGGTCGTCAAGCAATGCAAGCTAACAAGCTAACAAACGCAACCACAAACCCAATCACCATCACCTTCCCACAGAAATAACTGACTTAATTAAGAAGAAAAGTCAAGCTAGGCGTGATTGGTAAAGAAATCATAATCAGGACTCAAAACGGTTATTAAATCAACTTACCCATATATTAAAACAAATCTTGGACGAACTGCGAATCGTACATTAAAACAACGCGAGGAATTACCAACAATAGCAGCAGCTAATATACCTTACACCACAGATGCCGAAAAATCAACATCCGTAATAACTGAAACGATATCCTCCACCATCCCTCATGAAATAAAAACCCTAATTGACAATTTTCCAATTAAAAAATCCCCTGGGCCAGATCTCATTACAAATTTAGTGCTTAAACAATTTACCTCAAAAACTATCTTGCAACTGTATATAACACATGCTTTCGACTAGGCTATTTCCCCCAGACTTGGAAGCATGCACACATCTTAGTATTCCCTAAGCCGGTAAAAGACAAAAAGAAAATTGAAAGTTACAGGCCAATAAGCTTGTTGCCAACATTATCAAAAATACTAGAGAAAATCAGATATTCCCGCTTAATGAAAGAACTAACTCCTCTCAACGTAATACCACCGTTCCAATTTAGCTTTAGAAAAACTTATTCAACTCTACATCAGCTACAGCGTATCTCTGAAACAATAGAAGAAGGGTTCGAAAACAAAAGCTATACAGCTATACAGTTGCAGTCTTCGTCGACATCGTCCAGGCCTTCGATAAGGTTTGGATCGAAGGTCTGAAAAGCAAAATCATCAATCTGCGAATAACCAACTACATTAAAGCAATAATCTTCTCTTTTCTTGAAGAAAGGACTTTCGTTGTATGCACCAATTCCGCAATTTCTGAATCGAAAACAATTAAAGCTGGTGTTCCGCAAGGAAGTGTGCTAGGACCGCTGCTATTTTCCATCTTCACTTCTGACATTCCACCTACTAAAGCAACATTAGCAACTTTCGCTGACGACACAGCTGTCTTAACCCAGCACACTAATCTCACTCTAGCTATCGGTCAACTACATAATACGATTCACCAACTATACTCATGATATAACAAATGGAACATACAAATCAATCCAAGCAAATGCCAAGCAAAAATCTTCTCGCTAAGACGCATCATAAATAAACCCTCCTAACCTTACAATCAACTAAAACATTATTTTATGGAACCCTACTGATGCTGCAGTTAAGTACCTAGGGATACTTCTTGATATGACTCACATGGAAACTTCATATAAACCTCAAACTAAACCAAGCATATGCAAGACTAGTCCAATTGTATCCTCTCATAAATAGGAAATCTTCACTTAAGCCAAAATGTGCCATCCTGATATACAAAGCTATAATAAGGCCGTTGATTCTCTACGCCTCACCGATCTGGGGTAACCCAGCAAAATCCAACATTCAAAAAATTCAACGTCTTCAAAACAAACTTCCAGAATAGCAGTGAACGCGCCATAGTACATCAGGAACGAACAACTACACTATGAACTACAATTCAAGAGTTTATCAGTGAAAGTTCAAGCAAAATCCTTTAAAAACATCCGCGAGTGCGATGGCGCAATCTACTACAATATCGATAAACAAAACATACACCACAGGCTCAAGCTCAAACTTCCTCGAGACTTGTGTATTTCCGAACCCGATAGTGAATAACGAACAAAGCAAAATCAGATAAACATGCAAATCTTATTAACATTATAATCATTGTCCTAATAATAAGTTTCTGTTATTGTTTAATTGGCTATAAATATCGATGTCATGAATAACATGTATTTGTTGAACTGGCAATTATATTTATTTAAAAAAAGAATTATTAATGTTAATTATTACATTGTACATTTTTGATCATCCTGAGTCAACATGTTATAACAAACCTCTACTGGGCATCCATACAGTAAACTATCATAGGCTCATATTAAACTATACAAATTGTAAGAATGCTAACTGTGCAAGTTCAATAAAATTATATTACCAAACATTACATTAGATAGCAAAAATAGCTAATGAAAATCAAAATAATAGGCTATGTCATGAGTTTTAGCCCTGAACTCTAAAAAGAACCATATGCTACAATTTTGTTGACTATAACTACAAATTACATTGTGTCAAGCTGTTACTAGATAATGTCAATAAACTCGGCTAATTTTAGTAATAATTATCGTGAAGACTACAACCTTGATTATCTGGTTAAGTTTCAAATATCACAAGAGCCTCTGTATTACAAATACTTGATAATAGGCCAATTATTCCACATGTTCAATTGTTTATGCTAACAATACAGTTGTTGTTACTTAATTTATTTAAAATTTGGAAAAAAACAACTCGAGAATCAGGTGACAATGCTGTATACAAAATTGAAGGTTTAACATTTGCCCATTATAGTCTAGGCGGCGTGGATTTTTTTTTTAAATTAGATGCTGCACTTTCTCAACGCGATAATTATGAGAAGAATCGAACGTATATGTTTTGGAAAACGAAAAGTTGTGGCATCGTCTGATTCTGTTGTTAATAAATTCAACAATTCATTGACTTCTTCTGCATGAGTGCGTTCGTTTTCCTCTCCTACGTTGTAGCTTATTTCTTCAATGCTTTCGCACAATTCACCACGTACAAAAAGGGTGCAGAGCATGCCATGTTTTTTGCACGTGCACGATTTTCTTTTGCATCCTGTCTTGCATTGACAACTGATGGTGAGTATTAGAACTTCAGGAATCAATTGCTCGGCTGTGAAAATTGGCTCAAGATCATTGTTACCTAATTTCCACCCGTACTGCGTCGCTGGATTTGCTCTGCCTAGCCAAGCTTGCACTTGCAAATACACACGTAAACAGTGTTGCTTGGCGACTCCTTCCATTGGCGGCAAGAGCTCTAATTTTGATTTATTAGTGAAATTCAGGCTTTTAAAAATGTATCGCAAATCAGATAAAGATTTTTCTGTGGTAACACTACTATACATATATTTGATGATTTCTATGCCATTACGCGTTATTTCATTGATATTTGAATTTTTCAAATAAAAAATATTAGCTAAATTTTGTACTCGATCGTTAATTAATATTTTTATAATTTTATTTTTACCTTGATTATAAAAAGATGAGGTCGTGTCGCAACCGGTAAAAACGTGCATAAATAATATGTACTGCCTCAAATTTTTATGTATAAAACTATTGTTATTAAAAATGCACTCGTCTTGATTACCCTTTTTGGGCTTAATAAAATAAATGTCACTTGACGGAGATAATTGAGTAAGTAACACCAACAAGTCGACGTCCTCTCCAATAATTATTACTGCATTTTCCGTAGTGGATAAATTAATTGCAGTTGTCACAATTAGGCGATCGGCATCTTCGTCTGCGACAGCGGTTTTACACCCTATTTTACTTAATTCTTTATATATGTAAGTAATTAATCGAGTTTTATTTTTTTCATTAGCCAAAAACTTCTCTTGAGTAATGTTTATGACAGTGCTTTCGTCGAAGTAAATTTCACTACTAACCATTTTCATTACTCTTCGTGATCGTTCTGCGCTTTTAGTGTTGAAAATATTATTGTCGGGATAACCATCGAAAATTATCGTACAATTGGTATTATAATGGTTCTGTATAAAGGCAACGTATTTTTCACTATATTTGTTATATCGTCACCAATATTCCACAGTACACGATGCAATAAATATCCACCGTCAATGACATACACAACATTACTATTTGTAGCAAGAGAATGTATTTTTTGAAATTGTGAGTAAAAAGCAGATTTTTTTGTTTTACGTAAACCTACATCATCGAAAAGTGACATTGGGTACAGTGCAAGTTCATACTCAATGTAAGTTTTCATTTCTTCTTGTGATTTTATCGTAAAACATAATCGTTGAAAAAGAAGAGTTGGATTAATCGTGACATCATTTACTTTTACTGATAAAGATACTGATTTCAAAAATAAAATTTTCGATTTTCTTTTAAATTTAATATTTTTATAATCCTGACCCACTATATTTAGCATTAAATTTAGCTTTGTGACAGTTTATTGACTTGTCTCCGACAACGCCAGTGCTAATTGAAAATTTTTTATCACTTACAGCAAAAGGATCATGTTCCCGAAGAAAGTCTGCGAATTTTTTACAATCGATTGCATCTCTTGATATTCTACTGAAACGTGAATCGACATGCTGCTCCGAAGTTTCGTATGACACATCACAGAATCCTTCCATCAGCTCGGAAACATTAACCAAAGCAAGAGTTGATAGAATCTACTTACACACAACACTGTCCGAAGTACCGCGACCGTGTGTTATGCCTTCCCTTGATTTCATGTATTTCATCAAACTTTGTTCTATCGTCATGTCTGACCATGTACCACTTCTGTATTTGTTTGTGCGCCTTATAGCGAAGTAGCCTTGTTCAGTAAATTTTCAAATTCAAATACGTTCATACAGTTTTTCAGTTAATACATATCTTGCAAATATAAATGATCGGATTTAGCGTATAGATTATGTCCCGTTGGATAGAAGTACGGCAACATATTTTGCATGCTTTTTAAGTGTAAATTTCAATTTCCTGTGCGTTCCGCGTCAATAAAATTTTTTGCTACTTCAACCATATTGAAGTATTCAATCCATAGCGTAGCGGTTGGACCATTTCGTTTTAATAATTGTAATTGATTCGTAAATCTATTTTTTAAGCTTTGAAAAGATGAATTATTTACACAGTCTAAAAAATTACTTGCAGATATGTTATCTAACGCGTCGTTTAATATTTTCAAATCATTTTGACTAAGATTCATACTATCAAAAATTAAATGTGCTAAAGCACTTCGAATTAGCATGTAACCTAGCAATACTCTAGAAAATGCATGCGTTCAACATTTTCTCAGTAGACTTCTCAGCATACACTTCAACAAGACATTCTTTTAAACCACTGCCATTCATAATATTTCCAATAGCTCCAAGATACGACATGAGTGTATGAACCCCCAGCGCAAGATAACGGTGTTTAGTTTCATTTCAGTTTCTGTTCCTTTACAGCAAGCCAGCATTTCTCGTGCTTTATAATATAAAGGTTGGCCGAACGTGACGAATGTATGTAGTTATTTATTTGCTTTACATCTTTTATCAGCCTCAAGTAACACCGAAAAAATCTTAAAGAAAATTTTACGCTGATTTCAACAATGAAATCGAACAGTTTTTGAGATATTCGACTTCGAATTTCGGGAAATTTTTCGACATTACTATTTTAAATGTGATTCTTATAGGAAATTTTACGCTGAATTCGAAAATGAAGTCGAAAAAATTCTATGTCGAATAATTTTCGAGATATTCGATTTCGAATTTTCCCGAAATTCGAAATCGAAAGGTTTTTTTAAGTTCGTTCTGAGATTGCTTACAGAGCAATCTCTTCGCCGGCCCCATGTTTTTATTCTGACGAGCACATATTTACTGTTTTCGTCCTCTCGCTCGCTCAACACTCGAATTAAATTTGTCTGAAAATCGTCCTTTGATACCCTTTTTATGGATAAATATTTGCCAAGATGTTTTTTTGACACTTTTATATAATGGTCTGATGCATCTTTTCCGCAGAATAAACATGATTCCGAAAAATTGAAATTACGGTTGTACTCTGAACCTTTGACCGAGCCATTGACGCTGATTTTTTGTTAGCAATGTATTTCGTTATGCTTGCCGATGAATTATATATCCGCTGGCAACTACTGTGGACGACTACAGAGGTCTTTTGTTTTAATAATAAATGTCTTTTGTCTTTTTTACGTTTAGTGAAGTCAATAAGGTTTTTACTTCCTCTTCAGTACAGTCATCGATGACTCGTTGGGCAGACGCAGCATATTTTGATCGGATGATAGGATACACGTCTCTACTGCACTAGCCATAGTAATGTTTGTATCTGTAATAAATGACGTTTTATCATAAATAACTATCAGATGCTTCATGATCGTTACTTGAGTATACACTCAGTAGTTCTACAGTAACAAATAAAAACTTAAGTATATTTCAAAAATAAACAAAGACTTTACTTGTATTATAAGAAATTATAGGATCACATACTACGTTTTGATAATTCTAATAAAAATACTCAATTTGTTTGTCTTGTAATTACATATTTATTTACTTACATGATGCAAAAAAAAGTTGTTCGCCACGGGCGTGCACTTTACAAAAGCATGGCTTTGAATTTAATGTATTTTTACATTTGAATTATAGTAGTTAAATAAAGTCCTTTTAATTTCTTAAACTTTTCAATCGTTTCATTGCGAAACGGTTAGTAAAACTTCGTTGAGCTACACGAATTCCGTTACAAGCAAGAGCTAAAATAGCTGCTTAGAGGCTCTACAACACACTGTCCTTTGAATGATGGCGTAGTCGAATGAGTCATGGGCTGATAGGGTCCCTGCACTGTATCTGTTACTCATATTTTGCGAATGTATGCGTCTCTAAGCCATCTGCTCCATTCTCCAATATAGCACAGCTATTCAAGGACGCTGTGAACACGTAGGCCAAAACTTTCTCTTTTTTCCGTATTTCCTTTAGCTACCAACCACCACAATACCTACTAAAACTCAACTAATAATTCAATATTTTAATATTCAATATTATGTTTATAAAAAAATAATGTTCGATGAATAAGTAGTTGTCCGTTGCTTATTTATATTGAAAAGTATGCTCACTATTAATATTTCAGCGTGCTACCCCAGATTAAAAAAAAAACATTAATTTTCGTACAGTAGTTGCCGAGATATCGTAATTTTATCCGGCTTTTACAATTTGAACGCGCGCAATCAGTTTCAGATCAACCGCTCGAGAGAGTTCCCCCACCACGGCGCCACTTCTCCTTCGCTCGTCTGTCCACGCGGCTGTGGCGCAAAACTGCCCGGTTTTCACACGTGTTTTTGAAAATACTTGTATTCACCCGGCCAACTTTCTATTACTACAATATTGTAGAGCAACTCTTGAAGAATAAATAGCTTTTTGGAAAATTGCTCTATGACTATTATTTTCAAAATGGGGGCTGTTTTACGAAAGTACCCGTTTTTACTTTTGTGCAATTTGCATAAAAACTTATCAAAAGTTTTTGATGAAAATTTTATGGCAAGTAGGCACTATCAATACATACAATTTAAGCTCCGAAAAACATTCCTATGATAATTACAGGCTGAGTAATTGAATGTCAAAAAATCGCTAATTTTCGCGGTTTTTAAATTTTTTTTTGCACAGTTACCAACCGATTTTAAAATTTAAAAACGAACTTTTTCGTATTTTTAAGGCCTATAACGTGATATTTTTTGTTTTTCATATGAAAATTTCTTTCACACCTAAGTCAAAAAACGGTTTTTTTGGTCCTTTTTGCCATTTTTTCGTATTGATGCCACAACTTTTCGCTTTCCAAAACATATACGTTCGATTCGTATGATTTTTCTCATAATTATTGAGTTGAGAAGGTGCAGCATCTAATTTTTTTTAAAAAACGACTCCTTTTCAGCCAGCACGCCTGGACTATTAGTAGCATAATATACTAATGATATGGCTGACCGTAGTCACTTTTAAATTAGAATTAAATTCCTGAAATAATGATAAATAATGCCACGTTTGTAACTGCCTGCCTAGTATTCAGATCAATTATGCTATTTCTCTGTGGTTATGACTGACTATATGTACAACCCCTAATTTATAACCGATATTCACAAACAACAGCATTTCTTATAAACAGCTTCATCTATAGAAAACCTAAGAGTCAAGAACTCCAAATTCACTAATACTTTCTACATCACCATGGCCTCTATTTCATCAAGGTGATGACATTTCCCTAAGTAATAGAAACAACTTCCACTAGTGTTCAGTAGGAAGCCATTTCTCAGATAATCTAACAAAATAAATAATTACTTCTAGTGGCTTTAATTTCAATAGAAAATCTTTTAAAGCCATCAAATTTGTTCCTTTAAAATCACAAAGACAGACTGGCATACTGCATTAATCTACATGTAAACTCTATCTATAAGTGTTTTTTTAGGGCATTTATACAAGAATATTCCGAAGTAAATAAATAAATGGTGAAGATTAAGTGCAGAAGAATTGGTGAAATGGGCCGATACCATAAAATTGGAGAAGTGAGCATAATTTATTATAAATTTTCAAATAGTGATAATACAAGGCTGAATTTAGAGTACATCAACCCAAGTGAGTTTCGTATAAGCAAAGGCCACCTGGCATGTATGGAGAACTCAAACAGCAAATTACAGCACAATAATTATAAAGAAACATTCTTTTGATAAGCCAAAACTATAATGATGATCATTAGAGAGGAGCAGCAAAATAACAAAGATACCGCAAAACAAATTGAAGGCATTAGTCAAAGTGATAAAGTAGAAATATAGACAATACAATAAATCGAAATGCTAACCAACAAGATGAAAGAATGGAAATTGAAAAACATATGACACTACCGATATTATACAACAGATAAGAATAAAAAACAAAACGAGGACAAATGCAATGTGAAATATGAGAAGGATAAACGGAAAGAAAATGAATTAGTTTTCATAATTGAGATAAAATTAAATATATCACTATTGACTGAAACAAAAAAAAAAGAGTGTGTACAATTAAAAGATAGATACCAGTGTAAAAGAGTGAAGAATTGCTCAGAAAGTACAAAAAAATCTGTTGGTAAATTTGGCGAAAATATAACAACTTTGAGAAGGGCTTTATGAAGAGCCGAGTTTAAAGCTAACAAAAAAGAAGAAGAAAAACATAAACCAGAGAGGTAACGCAATTACTAAAAGAAGTGATAACAAAACATGAAAAGAATTAAACCTAAATTGGAAAGGGATACCGTAAGAAATATCAAGATGCTACATCACATGATAAGGGGCTTAAAAAAGAGAAGAAAAACTCACTAAATCACAAAAAAGATAGAGGGCAAATTATTACAGTAGTAGGCGACATACTAGAGGAATCCAAGGAGCACTTTAGTGAATTACTATAATCAAAAGAAGAAAAATAAGGAAGAGTACAAAGTCAAGCAGAAAGTAATTAGTAGACACAAGAGAGAAATATACAAACTACAGAAAGTGAAAAAATAAGACTTAAAAACCTGTAAAGTCTAGCACATATATATAAATCTGGAATTAATTTAGTTTGCAGGGAATGACGTTCTTGCACAGAATTATACAACTAACATAGGAAAATAATAAAGTGCCAAGAAAATTGAAATCAGCAGCAATAACAATATACAAAAAAAGGGCTATGCATACTACAATGACTACAGGGGAATATCATTATTATTATTATTTTATATATATATATATATATAGCCTCAAATAGAAAAAATAATTAAATAAAAAATAGAAAATAGTTGAATTCAAAAGTGAAAAATTAAAAAACAACTGAATCTTTATATACGAAAAAATAATTGTAGTTGATAAAGAATTGCACTGTTGTGCAATAAATTTAGAGAAAGCCTTCAACAATAATGCCAGAAAGAGCAATGTGGCAAAAAATGATGGACATATTTCAAAATATAATAGTGTGGGAGAAAGCACGTCCAAGACATTTATAACAACTAGAAGATAAGTAAGACATGACAGTATCCTACACCCACTTATTTTCATTATAATGAATGAGCTTACAAGAAAGGTGATAACAATAAGTGGCATACACACTTAGATTACAAGGAGCTACAAAAATTAAAATTGAATTAAAAGCTAGAACAGAAAGATGAAAGAATGTGCTCTCTCAATATGGCAAACAAATAATTCCAGAACAGGCTATTGCTAATAAAACAGAAGAAACTTATTTACAAAAAACAATGCATAATACAAGAAAAACAAAATATCTTGGAATCGTGATAAAAGAAACAGAAAAATTATAAAAATAACAGAATAGGCAAGGTAATGTTGCTGTAGAGCACTACACTACAAGACATTCTTCAACAAAAGAGAAGTAACTCAAATAATACAGCTAGATGTATGAAAAAGTATTTAAAAAGTAAATCAATAGTATATGAAATGAAAATTCTATAAACAGTGCAAAGGTTAACAAAAATTGACAGAACAAGTAATAAGAAAAAGATTAAAAGAGGAATGTTTATTAAATAAAATACAGCAGCTAAGACGTTTCGGTCATATAATACAAACGAGTGAAGATAAACTTGTAAGAAAAATACAGAAAATGGAAACTGGTTACAAAAGAAAATGGGTAAGACCAAAGAAAACTTGAAATAAAGAAATAAGTGAAAGTTTAAAGAACAAGAGACTCGGATAAACATACAGAATGAAAAAAGCGGTGACAGAAAAAGATGGGAAAGTATTTAGATCTCTACAGTAATGGTAGAAGAGTTTCTGGGATAAAAAACTCTTCTCATATATAAATTCAATTAAGCGTCACATGATACCCCATGCCAATGAGACATAATAAATGTTAAACTCATAGTACACATGCATAGTTGCATAAACTTATAATCTCAATTTAAACTTACTGCTGGTAATAACATCTTCTAAGGGATTCTGAGCAGATGTGTTATTAGCCACAATTTCCATGCGGTCGTGCGGTCGCCGCACTCGTGCCTGTGGCGCTGACGGAGTAGAATCTCCAGGAGTAGGTGCGTGTGATCCATATCGTTGTCCGCTGCGGCCTCCTTCGTCACCGTGTCCTCCTCGGGAGCCACCTAATGGCACAAACAATACAAAACTGCATTTCCACCAAACAGAAGACTTACCGAATTTTAGCATGTTCCAGTCAAACACATAATCATAGGTGAAGCCTTGCCTGTGAAATAAGGTCCGGAACAACTGCCTTAAGTAACTATAGTCAGGCCTTTCTTCAAATCGCATTTGTCTGCAGTACTTTAGATACGTCGGAAACTCAACAGGGTAACCCTTAAAATAAAGCAGTAGTACAAACAAAGGAAAACGTCCTGAAGTTATGCTACCATTACTCATATAATTAGAAAAATTTAATAAAATCGATCAAGTTTTTATGGTATGCTTAATCACCTCAAGAAACACACCTTCTGCAGCTTACTTTCTATTTTTAGATTAGAAACCACTGATTTCCATAATTATCAATTCAACGTTTTTAAATACGAATGCATTAACATTACGGCTAGTTTTCATAGCAACGCGAGCAGCCTCCTTACTTTGCACAGCTCCTCGATGGGCGTCGACATCTTCTTCTCTGAAATTCGCTCGTACTTCTGCCGCTTGGTGGCGGCTTTGAGGCCTTGCCATGGCAGTGAACCTCTGTTGAAATACATCAAGACGTATCCAAGCGACTCGAGATCATCTCTTCGCGACTGTTCTATTCCTAAGTGCGTATTTATACTAGCGTATCTGGCGGTACCTGCAATTGTTTTAAAAGTTACTAAAGAAATCTCCCATGAAAATATCATTATGACAAAAATTAGAAAAACATTGAGAAGATTTTAAATTCTACTTCAAACAACAAACTTAGTCAAAACTACCATATAGGTAACAACCATCGTTTCTTTATGGTGTCAAATGTTCGCCATTCGGATGAAAAGGATGGAACCTATATGAAATAGGTTGCACAAGGTACTTTTATTAACACCCCCTGTATTATTTTACTTATAAAGCAACATTAACGCTAACTTCTTTAGTAATTTTCGATTTGTGTCATCGAGTGAATGGACTTTAACAAAGTCAATTATTAAAATAATTCATTTCATCTGACCTTGGGCTCAATCTTCCATTAAATTTTTTTTGGAAATTTATACAACACTAATCGTCAAAAATTCGACCATTTTCAAATATATTACAACAATTTACTATTACATTAAAAATATGCTTATTTCAAATTAATAATTACACAACAACAAACTTTTAGAATTTCTAAAATGGGGTCAATGGATACGAATTGGTATCCTACTCAAAATACTTTTACATTTAGTACATTGCTCTAGATGGACAGATATATATTGCTAGTGGAAGCATAATCGACAGCATGAAGTAGCAGATGTGGCAAATTAAATTAACTAAATGTTACAATTAAAGGTTACTAAATAATATTTACTAGCAAATTTCACATTCGAAAATTTGTATTTATTGAGGAAATTGTTATATCCAATAAAGAATTAAGGCATCATTATAAAAAAAAATGATCATTCATATAACGTGGTAGGCATCCTAAAGATTTAGAGTAGAAGAAAATCGTCTTTGAAATATTAGGTTATCAGGTAGTCATCATTTTTTATAATACCATTTCAATTAATAATGATAATATTTTTATTTTTATTGATATAGCTAGACTAACAGTGCGGGTCAATATGACGATATTTTCATTTAAATTATATGTTGATTAAGTAATACTCATTGTCAGAAGAAGATAATAAATGAACATTAACCAAGAGAATAAGAAAGGTAGAATATTATATAAAAAAAGGTGAATTTCGTCCAGGGCCAAAAAAATAGTAATATAAAGTAAGCGACTTAAGATAACGTAAAGGCTAAAAATCACATAAAACAAAGAATATAAAACAAATAGAAGGCGCGCCTAAATTCCAACAAGATAGGCAACAGATATTAAAACATGGGGCCGGCGAAGAGATTGCTCTGTAAGCAATCCCAGAACGAACTTAAAAAAACCTTTCGATTTCGATTTCGAATTTTCCCGAAATATCTGGAAAATTATTCGACATAGAATTTTTTCTTCATTTTCGAATTCAGCGTAAAATTTCCTATAAGAATCACATTTAAAATCGTAATGTCGAAAATTTTCCCGAAATTCGAAGTCGAATATCTCGAAAACGATTCGACATAGAATTTTTTCGATTTCATTATTGAAATCAGCGTAAAATTTTCTTTAAGAATTACTCATAAAATCGCAATGTCGAAATTTTCCCGAAATTCGAAGTCGAATATCTCGAAAACTATTCGAGATAGAATTTTTTCGATTTCATTATTGAAATCAGCGTAAAATTTTCTTTAAGAATTACTCATAAGATCGCAATGTCGAAATTTTCCCGAAATTCGAATTCGAATATCTCGAAAACTATTCGAGATAGAAACTTTTTGATTTCGATTTTGAAATCAGCGTAAAATTTCCTATAAGAATCCATTTTAAAATTTTAAAAAATCCATAATTTTCTGACAGAGACAGACAGACAGACCGACAGACATATAGAATTCAGTAACGAACTTTTTAAGTTCGTTGAATATTAAAACAAGGAAAACTGGCGGAAATAGGAAAAGAAATAATTAGACATAATATAAAGATAGCTGCATTACAAGAGATATGGAAGGAAGAGGAAGTAATTTCAAAAGCAGAATGTACGATAAAAAGCAAAGAGCAAATGGGATAGCATTCTACAAACGTAGAGTAAGAGAGAATATATTATATTTTAAGCCAATAAATAGTTGATTAGCTTACATGACAATTAAGGCTAAACCGCCAAACTTACCAACTGCACTGACGAAGCAGGCGAAAATGACAAGGAAAAGCTATACTAAGAATTTTAAAAAATAAGCCGAAGAAGTACCAAGATGCGACAAGGTATTGGTGATAGAAAACTTCAATACTTAAATAGGCAAAAATAATTGTTAAGAGTAGAGTAGAGCAGTGGGTGTATGGGGTACAAACAATAATGGAAACAAATTACGCAAATTCGCAGTATTGACAAATATGCAAAAAATATATAAAGTACATAAAATAACCCGAATGATACTAAAAAAATACAGAAGAAAATCAGTTTGTAACAAAAAAAAGAGCTTTGTGCATCAATAAATGTTAGATCAACAAAAATTTAACAAATGAAAGGTAAAAATGAGCAAAACACCAACGGAATTGAAGAAATAAAGAAAGGAAGAAATAAAAATATATAGAGAAGGCAACAATATAAAAATTAAAAAATAAACCGTAGTAAATGGAATAAAATAGAAAATAGTTTAAATAAGACGACACAAGATATTACTAAATAAATGAGTACTACGTGAAGACGGACTTGGTTTATTAAAGATTGTGAGAGCAATAGGCAACAAAATAAAGTAAGAATAAATTGGTTGACGACAATGCACAAGAAAATATAAATCAATATAAGGAGAACAAAAGGCTGCTAATAAAATATACAAAACAATGAAAATGCATTGAAAGAAGTCATAATAGAAAAACTAGAAGCTAGCGGGGAAAACAATACAAAGAACTTTTTTAAGAAAATAAGAGAACAGAAAGAGAAAATAATATGAGGAACCGATGAATGGAGGATGAAAACAAGAAGCTACAAAGTAGTTGTAAAGAAATAAAGAGATAAATAGATAAAAGCATTTCAAAAGCACAACACAACAATGATGACCAGAATCAAGATCAACAAAAATCCAATCAGAGGAACAAAAGCGAAAACAAAGTGTTTGGACCGACGCAGGAGGAAGTTGAGAAGATTATAACAAAATAAAAAAAAATAGATATGCCCCGGGGAGAAATAATAGGAATAGTGATAAGGGCATACAACGAAGATTATATAAGTTAATAAAGGGGATTTCAACTACAAAAAAGTTACCAAGTAATTGGAAGATGTTATAGTGATTCACAAAAAGGATAACAAGAAAAGATGTATTTACTATAAAGGAACAAGTGTTAAATTCAACATATAAAATATAAAAACTATACATAAATAAGGAAATAACAGTTGGAGGATACAGAAAAAAATTTTACAATAGATTTTGTACACTAAAACAGAAAAAAAAGTAATAAATGCAATATTTTATTACATATGATTTTTGTAACTTATAATTAGGTAGATATAGATTAGAACAGAAAGAAACTAGTACATTAACGAAAGAAGGTAAAATATCACAAAACATAGTGAGCTTAATAAAGGCAACATTAGCAAATACGTCTGCTATAGTAAGAACAACAGAAGAAGATATAAAGTTTCAGCTTAAGAAAGAAATGTCAGGAAGACTCACTATCAGCCATCCTATTCAATTTAACACTAGATACAAGAAAATTAGATTGCCTAAAAAACAACAATCAACCGAGAGGTAGATAAACGCATGAATGTAATGATGTAATGATAATCTGTAGATTCGAAAAAAGAGATATTTAAAAATAGAAGAGGCAAGAAAAATAGGTTTCAGAATAAGTGAAGACAAAATAAAACAACGTGAAGTGCTGTAGAAATTATTTTAGTCCAAATCAAAGTATGAAAATTACAGATTACACATTAGGATAAGTAAACAAATTTAATTATTTAGGAGTGTTGATAACGAAAACCACGAACAAAGAAAATACTGGAGAAATAATTTAAAAAACACAATATTTGGAACTTATTATGTAAATAAAGCTTTGTTTAAAAATGTGGGTAAAAGCACAAAAATTCAAATCTATAAGTACTGTGATGGAATATGCTACATAAACGATATTCCTAACGAGAGAAGAAGAGGAAGAAACAAGGAGAATTGAGAGGAAAACTTTTCGAATTCTTTTGGGAGAAATCAAGCCAGGATAGACGCAAAGAAAGACCTAAACTGAAATAGCTGGATAAAGTTATAAATGAGTTGAAGATTAAGAAAATGATAAATTGGACGGGAAAGACATAAAACAAGGAAAACAGAAAACGATAGTTAAAATAACAAAGTTGTAGTATAAGTATATATAGTAATAGTTAAAATTAATTTTTAAATCGGTGAAAGTGTGGTAAACAGTGGAAGAAGCAATTTACCTCGAAAAGCAGTTAAATTTCTTGAGGAATGTGAAAGGCATTTATTATTCTTATTTGTTACCAAAACATCGCACAAAATAATTTCCACATAGTATAGATTGAAAATTCGACCTCAAGCAATACTTAGAGTCAAGTCAGAGATTCATCTTCATAAGATCATGATGCGCTTTTGGTGATAAGGTGCAATCCACTACAAAATATTCGAAAACATCAACGTTATCAACGCAGAGCTTTACGTTCACCCACTTAACAAGGAGGTTCAGCTAAAATGACCCAACCGGCGGTACGTCATGATTCTTCACCATAACCACAATTTGACTAAAATCGCAAGTGAACATGTTCAGCAAGAACATCTACCTCACCCACCGTATTCACCTTTCCTGATCGCAGTTCAACAACCTCCGAAATGTTTTTCGTTCAACAACGAAGTGACTTGAAGAATTCTTCAAGCTATAATCTGACCGTTCGATGTTTGTACGACACTCTCACTGTCTCGACATGACAAAGAAATCTATTTTCTTGAAAATTTCTAAAGCTAATATTCAGCTGTAGTTTCATTTTTGTTAATTCCAAGACAGACGTCAAATAGACGCTGTCTTGTAAATTTCAAGATGTTAGTGTTGTCCATTGTATCAAGAACCAAGATGATAAATATCGAATTTTAAGATTTTTCCAAGCAAATTTCATACATTACTTATAGGCTACTCCGGTCCAATATGTTTTCGGTTTGAGGGTAATCCAAAAGCATTATTTAAGTACTCTGAAGTTATCAATCAGTGAATGCAAAGAAAAACAACAAAACCTCCAAAAAAATTCATGAATACATACATAGCAGACAACTACAATTGCTACAGGTGAGGGTCCATTCACTATAGGTAATCAGGAGCAAAGTGCCTTGGTAGAAATAGAACCACGATCTGTCGAAGTCACAAGGCTACTACCACTAGACCACATTTACTTCCGACTATGATACTTTTATAGCAATTATAAAATATTTAACCAGGTCACCCCGCCTAGTTATGTTCTAACCTTCCACGGCCACTTTTTGACCAAGTCACATCATCGTATAGAATTACTTGTACACGATTTGGAGTCAATGGCGTTGAAAGTTGCGAAAATTCGTTAGCCATCTTGACAATCACAGAACGGTTCCCATACAAAGTGTGTGAGAGTTCAATAGACTTAAATGGCCAAAAACCTGCGCGTGCGCATTGGAAGAGTGAAGAAAATTTCCCATACCATCTCGTATTATGCGGGCATTTCTATTATAGAAAACCATAACTTAAAACTTCAGCAAATTTGATGATAAACAGCCAGTATTCTGCATTTTCAAATTAACCTTGCAGAGAGAGGCTTATAAACATTTTTAACGAGTAAATGTTGTTATGCTTAGAGTAAAACTATTGTTAGCTGCATGATTTGTGGGTAATCGCATCTAACCCATTGATATTTGGCTTGTATAAACAAACGTTTATGTGATGCAAACAGAGCGTTCAAATGAGGTCAAAAGATACAATGATCGATTCAGCAGCTTGTTATTTATTTACAAGCAAAATGATCCAAATTAAAATTAACAGGAAGACAATTGCACTACATAAGATAATTATAATTGTGGCGATTAAAAATAAGTACTCAGTCAGGTGACGAAATATCAGAGAAATACGATCAAAAGTACGTACGGACGATTTGATACTAAACAACAATTTGAGGTCAGAAGAATAAAGTGAATGCAGAAGGAAGAATATTTGTGCGATCGCCCAATCCAGTCTTTCCAAAAAGTGCTTTAGTATTGGCTGGTAATCATGTTGCCCTTTTCAAAGTAATGGAATTAGAAAAATTCTCACGTCCTAAAAACCTAACGCAATTCTCTCTCTATTCATTTTTACCCTATTCGGATACGGTTCACCTCGTGTATTTTGCTGTTTAGATTGTCATTTCGTTTCTGGTGTGCAGTGGAAAATCCAGTTTTTATCAATGATCGCAAAATGCTATAAAAATCGGTTGACTCTTCTTCGAAACTTAAAATATGCAAAATGAAGCGAGTTTATTCAGTTGAGATACTTGCTAATCCTGCTAACTCGCGTGTTTTCACTCATCTGTCGCCCAAAACCATAATATGAACTTTGTCGATGATATTTAGCGCGGTGACGATTTTAGGGTATCCGGGACATTGGTCCTTTTTTTATTTATGTAAAATGATCATCCGGAAAAAAACATGAAATACCATAAATTCTAATTTTTTCCACTGTCAAACAATAAATCAGTGACAGAATAATTTGGAACCATAGAATATTTATCTATAAGAAGGAAACTTCATAACCACAATGTACATTCGCTGTCGCCGCCCTAAATGACTATACAAATCAATTTATCTTCAAAATGTTATAAAACATTAAAAGCGCCTTATCTTCAAAGAAACATAGAGAAACCCCTTAGAAATAAATTTTTAATCTTAAAATTTCCTTTTAGTTATCATCAATGCCTTATTAGATACACAACTTATCATCGGTTCCTAATCTAAATCAATGACGGTGTCTATTCAAAACATATATAGTTGCCTCTTTTTCCCATTTTAACTGAAATTTTGACTTGTGTACTGCCAATATATCTGAACAGCCAAAAAATCGAAGATGAGAAACCGGAACCACTTTTGTTAAGAGTGCTCTCGCACAAAGCCAGAGCTTGTAAAGAAACTGGTTAAAGCCATTCCTAAGCATCTACCACAAGCCGGAAATCTAAATTAGGTAACTTTTCTCCGACTGTCGACCTATTGAGCAATATTTGAGGTTATTTGTCTGTATGGATTGATTTTTCCGTTTCGCAAAATATTTTTAATGATAACAGTACTACAACCTTGCGCTCTACCGCTCTCGTGTTTTATGCCATATTGTACGTCGAGGTAAAATCATTACGTCTATGGTGAAATTTAGAAGTAACATTTTTAATTATGACTGCTAGTCCATGAGGACCTTACAGGGCAGTCCATTATTTCATCTTATTTAACATGGTTGTAAGTAGGTCTCATTTCCTTACCATGCTCTCTAGGTTGTTTGTTGTCAGTCGATGGTTGGGGCGAGGGGTTCTGGTTAGAGGTAAGTAAAATGTTGCTGCTGGTTATTTCTGATTGTATTCACATAGGATACCCAAGGTCGACTTGTTTGACATTTCTCTTAGGGCCGGTTTCTCTAGAAACATTGCTTCGTCTATAATTTTTCAAATGATTATCGTCGCAATGCACACATTCCTCATCTTTGCTGTGTTCTTTATGTTGACAGGTCGTTGTAGCGTGATATCCTGCACATTTTACGTAGCAAAATTGCCTATTAGAATGGGTACCATTCATACCTCTGGCGTTTGGTGCATTTAAAGATAGTTTGCGTTAAATGAGGAGGTTAGTTGAAGTATAATGATTTTATTTTCTACTTTCTCTTCTTTTCCTCTGGCAGAATTTCGTATGTTATTTGTTTTTGGTAGAGCTATATAATGAGAAATCATGAAGTGTTTGTTTGTATAACGATTCTTGTATCTCAGGATTATATTTACTGTCTCACTTTTTATTACTTGCTTCTCTTGCTATTCTATTTCATAGGTTAATAGACGTGAACTTTTTCAGCTATTAAATTGAGTTGTACGTAAAATACGCAAGTTTCTTTTATAATTATGAATTGTGCTATGCTAATTTAGTTGTATACTTTGTCGCTGCGGCATTTTGAAACGTATATGTTTATAACTGCGGGAGCAAAGTTCATCTGAAACAATACAACAAAGAATGATTGCGCTTTTTCATCTTGATACCGAGAAACAACACGCCGCAAAAGCAAACCAAATTTAATGACCTTAAAACAAAGCAGCGCGGGACAATAATAGAACTAACATAAAAACAAGGGTATCAGGCGTCATTTAAAACAAATATTTAAATTAATACTGAGCCAACCTCTTTAAGTGGAAAAGTACCGCCACAAACGACGAACCATGAACTGCCGAGCAGAGTGATTATTGAATTTGGATATCCCCCGGTAAAAGTGAATGCCCAGCGAGGAAACCATCGGCATATCGACAACCTGGGCATTTCCGCCATGTACGCTCTCGCTCCGAGGTGAATTATCAATCAGCGGCTTATAAATAGACGGAAAAATGCTCAACATATTCCGCCCGTAAACAAAGCTTTGCCATTAATCCACTGGATGCCCTACCTACGCTAGGAGCCGATGCAGAATGCATTGGTTATAACGGCAACTTTAATTGCACATTGCGTTATGCAATTACATTAACAACCGATTTGTCTGTGAACGTAAAGCATGCTAAACGCTTTGTTCAAAAATGAAGCTCTGAAAGCCGAAACTCCAGATTTTATGTCTCATAAAGTAACAAATACAGCCCTACGAGTACATCTAGAAAGCTAAATTGGATAACTATATTTGTACGACATATAACCACAAAGTTAAAAAAATACGTAGGAAGCTTATGGGCTTGCGTGTCATCCCACATCCAATAACTTATGAAGGTAATATAACAAATTCCAGATGGCAGAGTTCATGAATAACGGGAAAAGTAAAACGTCCTCTTAAGGCATACGAAGTGTTAAAGCGCTATAAAAAATCTTTTTATACCGCAATTGAAAAAATGTATTTATTTGTATAGATAAAAGACGTAAAAATGACAGACACTAAAACACTATATAAAAGAAGAAAAATAATGTCAACTACATAACGCATGATCAGCTACGTACAAATAACAACAGATAACCCAATCATTAAGATTGAAAAGACGTGAATTTTGTCACCACCAGATAAATACGAAATTCAGATAATAAACAGAAAAAGAAAAATTTTAGCGAATTGACATCTGGTGAGGGGTTGAGGATAATTTTCAAACAAGATCATGCTCGACCACTTGAAACCCAAGAAATTCGGCTTTCTAAGTACTTTGAAGAGCGCATAATTTGATTGGACTCATAGAGAAACAGTGAAGAAGGCGCTGACTAACCTGGATCGAACATAATTAAGGGATTCAAGACAATTGATAAACTCAAAGAGACCATTAAACAAATCATTAAAGCAAAAACGTAATGAGTTAAAAGTTCCTTAACTCTATCAAATAAAATGTAAAATATCTTTTGATGTCAAAATAATAGAGGTGGTAAGAGTCTAATTTGAATATTCTAAGCTAGGGAAACCAACGGTCCAAAATATTCTTCAGGCACCACGAGACCAAGAGAGTTTCTATAAGCAGCTTTGGTTCTTATAACAAATAATTCGTCACTGTAAGACGATCACATACTAGGTAAAGAACTGTTCTCACAACACAAGCACGCATTCAACTTGCCCATAAAACTCATCCTTCGATTGATAGTGAGTGACCAGTATTAAGAGTAACGAGTACATTCCTACCATCCACTACGAATGCAAACAATAAGACCCAGTGATTTCGCACCTAAAGTTCAGCCCTGCAAATGCTTCTGTACTACTGTACCAAAATTCTTACAATTTGTACTGTTCAAGGATATGTCTATAACCATGTTTTGAAAAGTGTTTGGTTACCAGCAATAATTCTGTATCAATTTACGAGATGGAATTGTGCAAGATCATCTAATAGGACCTTCCGCCACATGTAATTCTTTCGATATGTGCTGTCAAAATGATTGTATACTACTTTTAGACATTCCCCCAAAATCTCAATGGAGAACAGGTCTATTTCAGACTTATCACCCTACCTACGCGAGCTTTGATTCTCTTTTACTTCCTACCGCCGAGAAAAATATGTTCCGAACTCTTCATCCTTACTCAAACTTATCTCCTCCCCAAATCCTCATGGAGTAAATTGGGAGAATACCTTGCAGTACCGTTTTTGGAAACCAGTATCACGACGTCAGAACAAGAAGTCCCCTCATCCTCGTGTAACAGATTATTGTCAAGTTTCCCACAACAGAGGGCATAAAATTATTAAAGATTTTGAGAAAAATTAAAGAACAATTCAGGGACAACACCCTTAAAACAGTTGAGTGGAAAAAACAATTCATAGAACGAAAGGCAGTTGAACATGACGTCGCCGACGACTAGCGTGACTGAGGAGAATATTTGCAACGTTCGCTGTCTTCTCGAAAATGATCACCGATTAATCGTTATTGAAATTAATTCTGATGTCTTAATAAGCTACGGCACTGGTCAGGCTCGGATTCCCAAAATTGACAAAACATTAAAGATTTATCCTGGACTACATTGGAACACCCTTCCTACACGCTCAACTTATCCTGCGACATACTAAATTTAGTGTTAAATTAACACCCTATATTTCAACTTATATCGATTAACGCCATCTATTATATAAAAACTTCTAAATACATTTTAAATATCAATATGTCAATGTCAAAATATGCTAATTATCTGCAATTATCACGTTAAGATCTATTGTGACCAAAACTTTTCCCTCCGTCCAGGTTCTACCCATATTTTCCAAATTAATCTCACATATAAACCTGCAACAAATACAACACGTCGCTCAGACACCCGAGGTTCTAAGAAAAATTAAAGGACAAGCAGGCGTAGCAATAAATACAAATTTATAGCCACATTTATCCTGGTCTAAGATTTATGAGTGGTTTCCTTATCAAAGCCACAACATGGGTTAGTTTTCCTGGTCGAACCTAACAATTACAGACTAGAGGAAATCCACACTGAAAAGTACTGTCACAATATGCTCTATCGATATTCGACCTACAATCATTCGTAATTACAGCAGATTCCATTATCCGAACTAATTGAAAGTAGTAATTCCATATAACCGACAAATTGATCAAATAACGCGTTTAACATACATTTTAACACTCAACACACGGTAAACTAAAAAACCTGACATATTAGTCAACCCCAATACTTACTGGTAGAAAAGGGTATTAGGTTTAATCCCACCATAATGAAAAAATTCATGTAGCCATACGACCACTTCCGATCAGTCCGCGTAGAGAGAGTCGACGAGAAAATCTTAGTGTCTTATCGCACTTTACTGACTTATCTCTTGCTAACTAATTCACAATCTAACTATATGTACAGGGAGAGATTTAATTAATTAACAAATGAACTAACGATTGTCTATATCTACAGTTACCTTAAATGTGATAAGGCGGAGTTCGGTCAAACTTCAATAATACCGAAATAATATTATGTCGATGAAGAATGAGTTTTCGCTTGAAAATTGATCTGTCTTTAGTGCTTAGAGCTTGGTAGACAACTTCCAAAAATACCACAAAATCCCCTCTCTTTAATTTTTCAAAGTATTTTGTAGTCTAATTAAAAACTTCAATTATTTTACTCCGACACAGATGTCTTTTCGGATATTAATCCATGCGAGATGGAGCTCCTCCCCGTCGAGCCAAAAGCAATGCATCGAAAGCTTCGATTTTCGAAAAAGTTTAAACTGGCCACAATATTCACTAGTATTTTTAAAACTTACTTAACAAAATCCCACCCTGTACTATTCTATATACTGGATCCAGTTAACCGACTTTCGAAAAACCAATACCTTACTATACCCTACTCTCCTACTCGATTCATCAATGACTTCACAACAAATCCTTTTTTGTTGTTGCATGCACTTAAATACACCCTACCCGTATAGAACGATTCTGCGGACCTAAATGTTTCGCGAACTAAAAAAACATGTTTGTTAAATGAGGTGATAATTTAAAAATGGAAGGGAAATCTAAATAAGTTTCTTAGTATCAAAATGTTGGAGAAAAATTATGCGAAATTATACGCTAGACGGTCCTCCCTATACAAAGAGCAAATCAATACAGTACTATAAATAACAAGCCTGTATATACACACACATTACAATGTATCAACGTGACTGTTTGCTTATGTAAGAGGAAAACAAGCTGAAGTTATATTTATACCTATAAACTAATTAAAAATTCTATTATACAACATATCACATTGCTAGATGCTAGAATGCGGAGTGTCCGCATGAAGCTCGCCTACTTGTCTCCGGCAAACGAGCTAGGATGAAGAGTGCAACACCACCAGAAGGGGGAAATCAAAAACAGATACGTGCGCGCATTGCCTTGCACGGGGAATATCAAACCGAGAGTTCGTTTCCGCCCACGTCCTTTCCAGCGTGCCCCTTATGACTACTTCAGTTGCACTTACGAGACAGGTGCGCAACAGCAATATTGATGTAATGACCCTGTTATACTGTGGCATCAATTCAAATCTACCTCTCAAATGGTGTAGGCAATGAATTTTTCAAAATTGTAACTACATTCTTCCAAGGACCTTTAATCCGAATGTATGGGTTTTGGTAGTTAAATCATGTAGGATTAGTATAATACTCATCAGTTAAAAAAAATAAATAAATAAATAAAGAAAAATGTATCCCTGCGAAATCAACCTTTTAATATGATATACCATCGCTACATTTCACCCCCAAACACCTTTTCAACATTCGTCTACAATTTCTCCTTATAACTATTTTTTTAATCAAACACCAAAAATAGTAATGTTAGCAACTTTAATTTCCTCGGTTTTTAGTAAATAGAAAATAATAGTAGTTTTGGAGAGGGGAGGGTAGGCACTGCAGCCGCGAGGCCTTATTGTGCTCACTTAAATGTTAGGACACCCATGGGTTGAGCGAGACTCGAACTCGTGCGCGCCGGCTAGAGGACAGAGCCAAGTGGTTGAAGCATCTGAACCATCTGAGCCACCGCGTCCCCTAAATAGTAGTAGATACATAAAGGTCCAAATAATTAAAAAAAAATTTTTTTTTTCTTTGATTATTTCAATTGTCATTCCTAACATTGTTATGCAATGTCCTTGTCGTTGTCGTTGTCCTTGTCCTAGAAGCATGATCGGTTATTTCATCTCCAAGTATGGGATTATGTTTATAAAGGTTCCATTAAGTCTAAATAAACTGATAACGTCTAATAAAATGGATTTCATTATATCTAAACAGAGAGACGAATGGGAGATTTAAATTATGCCCCAAAAATGGATTTTACATAAAATCACGAAAACCAACTTACCCAACCTCTGCTAAACTATGAAAAAATACAAACACAAAAAAAACAAAAACGTGCCATGACGTGAAAAAGAAATGTAACGCATTATCTTTATGTGACCCGTAATTTAATGTTGATGAGTAACCTTCAAGTTCATATTATCATGTTGGTGCAGGTTTGCGTTGCTGCATTTTACTCCACGATTTTTTAAAGAAAGTAACATCATAAAAATGTTACGTATCATTTTAAAGCTAATTACCAGTTCTTTCTGTCCATATAATTAATTCTAAATAGAAATAATTTTTTCTTATTTCAAAGCTAAGAATAAAGGCTATCAAAATGAGATTTTCGTCAAATATGCTTATAGGGACTTCCAGGAACTTAACTGCTAGAAGCATTAACTAAGTTTGAAGTGAGAGAAGTGTAGATAAATATACAATTCAATGTTGGTTCTAAGAATTTAGACGTGGTGATTTCGATCTCAATAACAAGGAAGAGAGCGGCCGTGCTAGCAGTGTTAACGATATATCAAGGCTAACCCACTCAAAACTACACGGGAAGTAACAAAGAAACTTGACCTTGATCATTCCACAGTTGTTCACCACTTAGAACAAATTGGAAAAGCGGAGAAGCTCAACAAGTGAGTGCCTCAAGAAATCGTCGTTATGAGATTTGCTTTTCGATGCGCTTCTGGATCATATTATGATGTGATGAAAAATAGAAGCACGTAAGCGTTTCCCCAAACCGAAATTACATTAAAAGAAGGTCATGGTGGGCTATTGCTGGCATTATTCACTTTAAAGTTCTGAACCAAACTGAAACCATATTTATCCAGCAACTGGTTAACAGTAAAAGTCCAATCCTCCTATATAATGCCAGTCCTCATGTTGCAAAAGCTCAACGAATTAGACTATGAAACTACCTCACTCACCAAACATCTCTAACCGATTATATCACTTCTTCAAACATCACGACAACTTCCTACAGAAGAAAGGTTTCTGAAACCAGAAGACTGCTGTTGGAATTTAAAAACCTACATTGTTTTTGCACTATCTTGTAATAAATTTTACTCAAAATTAATGTATATGTATATGTATAACAATAAAATGATATCACTGAAAGAACACCTTTATACCATTCGCAACCACAAAAACCAAAAAGCAAATGGCACGCCATGTTATTTGGTGTCGATAAATGTTAAAGAAATTCGATAGCTACAATTCGCCTTATATAATTATGACAGATAAAAATAAGATTTGGGCGTTTGAAACTTAATCTGCTTCAATTGAGGAAAAATCGAAAAACCGTATATATACCCCTTAAGCCATAAACTGCAACTGTCCTTTAAAGGCATTATTAGAACATCTTTCCTACAATCTTGATTGGTTCTCTAAAAGTAAATATGTACTGTAACGAAGAATTGCAACAAGTATAAGTTGATGTAATGATAGATTTTGTCAAACAATAAAAATTATTTTGCAAAATAATAGATGTGGCCTTGAAAGTACTTCCATGTAAACTCATTAGGTGGTAGGGTTGTGCTTAGCAACCCACTGGTCGGCTTGGCGCATTTAGTTGGAAGCTACTCGAACAGAGTTGACATTGAGTTTTGCGTTAAACTAGGAAGGAAAATTCTTGTGAAACATGGAATATGATACATCCAATACATGTTAACGAATCATTATCGCCAAGCTATGCCTTTGAATGGCACAAAGGTTTCGGGAGGGCTCGTATAAAGAGACACATTCAACGAACTTAAAAAAAAAAAAGTTCGTTACTGAATTCTATATGTCTGTCGGTCTGTCGGTCCGTCACAAAATTTGAGATTTTTTAAAATTTGAAAAATGGATTCTTATAGGAAATTTTACGCTGAATTCGAAAAAATTCTATGTCGAATAATTTTCGAGATATTCGATTTCGAATTTTCCCGAAATTCGAAATCGAAAGGTCTTTTTAAGTTCGTTCTGGGATTGCTTACAGAGCAATCTCTTCGCCGGCCCCATGTTTTGCATTGTATTTGCTCCCATGACCTCCAGAAATAGTGGAAGCTACGCACAGCTAGCTGTGAGGAGTACTTAGACAAGACCTATGACCATTACTTGGAAAGTTAAATTATTTTTTACGCGCACAGCCCCGGAATTTTTCTGACAAAGGTTGTATTATAAAATATACAGTCACATATGTGCTTTGTACATAAGAAAGCCGCATTTTTGTTACGTAAAGTCTCCAAAGCATTTGGTAGAACTGTGAATGATCTGCCGGTCATAAAATTTTTAGTGTAATTAATTTAATGTTAAAATATCTCCGACAAATATACCAACTAAATGAGGTAAAATACAATTAAACCCTAAAATATGCTACAAATTACAGATAGACAATCAAATTTAATTTTCTGATGGTGGAGAAAAGACGATAAAATATGATAACCCGAAGACCAACACTAGTATCGCATTCTTGGCGATGTCGATATTGAATGCAAGTATGGCCTAGCAAAAATGATAACTCCATCTCTTCTGCATTACTTCCATGCAAAACCAGTTTCCTAAGCCCGTCACTATTTTTATCTGCAACATAGCTCTTGATGAAGCTGGAATCGGATGAGAATGAACTTTAACGCTGGCATATAAGTGAGCTACAATAACCGTGCAAACTGCCGCTAGAATTCCATTATAATCGCAGTACTCGAGTTATTATTTAAATAGATACGAGGTTTCGTAATTTAAAAACAGGACTAGTAGAACAAATTTTCTTATCTACCATCTGTCTGTTTGATTTTTTAATTAACAAATTGAAAGTCACCAAGTAAGCGCAACTGCATTATATTAAAGAATACACAAATCATACTAATCCATCAATAAAGATTTTTTGGTGCTTAATTTTTAATGTTACCAGTACAACATCCCCTATTTCTTGTTATATTAGCCGAAACCTTCCAATGAATTTTTTGTATATCTATTTCCTGAAATGGATTACTACTCACCCTCATTTATTTTCCTTATATTCTTTCGTGAATCTTAACTGGATTGATTACTTTCTTTTGTTCTTTTCTGTGAAATAACTTTTGTTTTGGGTGTGCCTCACCCTTATCCATACTTTTGTTATTACATATATATTATAATTACTTTGATTTCCCTAACGATTTCTTCTGTTTGTATGTCTTTCATTCTACTTCTCCATTCTCCTTTTAGGTTTGTATTGGGTCCAGAATTAACTTTAAGACTATTCTTTTCATTATTCGTAATTTATCTTCGCCATTCTTAACCATGCTCATCGTTTTAGTAACATACGCAAGTATCAATTTTTATAATTCTCTTATATATTCTGCTTTCTGTTGCTATGCTAATTTTTTTATCTGTTAATAATGTCTTACATTGTAGTATTGTTTATGTCCACAACTGTAAACGATAATTTAAAGGTATGCATTGGTTCGAACTTGTATACGCCTATTGATATACGTGGTCTGCTCCGAAAATACTGAGCCATATAATACAAAAATTTATATATTTAGTAAAAAACAGTACAAGACGAAAGATACATTGTATGTTTATGTAATTCCTTTTTGTCGCGCCATCTGCAGGTCGTTCGATTGTTCTTCAATATTCATATGTTTTATGACACATTTAGTAAACACAACAGTAATGAGAAATGTATCAAAAAAAAAATTGAAATCAACAATCATCTCTTCACCGGAATGTCAAAACAAGAATTAGAAATTTTCGCTTTCAAAATTCAAAATCATCAGCCGTTGAGTGCAATTGAAAATCGATATCAATTTTCCATTTCTAAAACACAACAATTGAATTGGAGCAAACTGATTTTAAAAAGACTAGGGGTTACCCGCCATAAGGTATTATACGTGTAAATTTTTAACAGAATCGGGAACGTGAAACAATTTAACTTACAGTCGAATCTCCCCTCGGCGGAATTAAACCAAATGGCCGTGGCAGACGCGCTTTTTGCGTTCGGCAATGCAGCGGTCCGATAACTGCGGCCGCCCAGCCATTCGGCAATGAGTGAGAGTGGTCCCGACGTGTGCGCACGGTCCTCCTTATGTAAATTAAGTGCTCAGATCGCGGCACGCCAAATTTCATATCAGCCATCTTTGTTTACTTTCCGTTCAAATGTTTAAATAGATATGGTTCTCCGAGAACTGTTACGAAGAATTGGAAGGATTTGTGAACACTCCCTGTGAATGGGGGTCATAAAAACCGGAAGTCATAACAGTGTGCTCTCTACACTCGAAACGGAATACAATTTGGTGTGCCATCAGTTACTTTAGAATTCTTAGGCCAATTCTCTGACCGATACAATCACTGGTCAGATATATAAAGAAACATTTTTAGATCAGTCCTTCGGTTATGTAAGTCAAAATTCGATGAAGCGTAAGTTCTGGTTTGTGCAAACTGACGTCAGAGTCAATTATATATGCCATCTCAAGAGTCTTCGAGCCAAATATCATAGCTTTGTATACAATGACAAAGGCAAGAACAGATATTAATTAGCCGATCTATTCTCACCCAATTTGGAGTGTGAAATCTCGAAGTCTTGAAATAAATATTCACCGAGACAGTAAATTCAGTATCCAGAAAAAAGACTCAAAGTTGTTGATCACTTTTTTAAAAACGGCTACGGTCAAGTCACCAAGAATAAAGAGCAACATTTTGAGAATATTTTTGTCTATTGTCAATTAGTTGAAATATGAACGGTTTCAATATCTATTGGTTTGTTTTTTTTTAATAATTTTTTCCCAATGACATGATCTTGGGACAATGTAGCTTCGTTCTATTTTTATTCTACACGGTCCTGTGTTGGAATTGAAAATTTCAAAGGTTTTGGAAAAACAGAAATCGCAAACTAACTGCATGGTAACTGAGTCATCTGTAGAATTTGATGTTTTGCTAAAAAAAACTCTCTGATCTGTGATGAATGTGCAGACGTATTATCCTAATAAAGCTGCCAATCGTCAGTTGGCCGGAGCCTTTGTTCGTGCTGCGTCAGTCCCGAAAGCCTTGTAAAACATATATGCAGATTCGGTGTTCTACTCTCTCAGTTATTGCAAATGTAACTATTGTACACTACATATATATTTACTCACCGGCGTCTGACTTCCAAAATGACCCGACCAGTGAAACTGTTCTCATGCATTAGTCCACTCTCATTGGCGTAATAATTTCGAGATAGATCACTTCTTGTATCAATCCATAATTTATTTAGTTCATAGCGTTGATTCTTACGTTTGTTCTGCGTTTTTTTAACATAATTTTAATCAAACTAATCAACTTACTTTCACACCATAAGTTCTTCCATCCCTTTAAGACATTTGACGTGAAAAGCTATTTTAAAGTCAGTAAATAGAATTTCTAATATTATAAAAAGAGTACAAATAACTCTCCGCCGGTTTTTTATCAAACATTGGGCATTATTGTGAAAGAACGGAACCTTACGTTTTATTCAAAGTATTGTACATCGCTAACCACCACTTTTTCCCATCTTATTTCACTTATTGTTACCAGTTCCACCGCATTTTCATCGTTTTTTTCATAACAATTATAATTCCTCCACTTCTACTTCCCTTTCATTTATTTCTTTTAAATTCGGACCTTTGTTGGTTTTATAAAACTCTCTTATACAAGAGCCAATCAAACATAAACCGAAATTTCTTTTTTATACGCTGTGAGGTAAACTGAGATACGCGCCGCTTCTGTAGATAAAGATGTCTGAAAAGGGTCTTGCACTACCGTTTCTTTAGTCAGTATCACGATATCAGAGCAAGAGGTGCCCTCGTCCCTTATGCAACAGATTATCACCGAATTTCTTACGACAAAAAGTATAAAACCGTCTAAAATTAAAAGGAGGCTAAAGACACAGTTTGGGGGAAAATCCTTGAGAAAACTCAGGTGTGTACATGGCATAAATAATTTTTAGGAGAACGAGCAGTTGAGATTGAAGGTTATTGACTCCCGAGGACCAATGTGATTAAGAATATTCGGATTGTTCGCCGTCTTCTCGATGATGACTGCTGATTAACAGTTGCTGAAATTGCTTCTTAAGTCGAAATAAACTACAGCGGCCCTTCATAATAGGAGACGTTATCCTGTTTCATGACAACAGCTAGCGATTTGATTCACTCATGTTTTTTAGTTCTCATCTTCCCATTTTTACTTTTATTAGTTGAGCATCTTATAAGTAACACATATTTCATTTTTTCTGTGCAATACTTAACTTCATTTTTTGTGTTTTGTCTTGATTTTACTGTTTCTAATTCTTTTGTAACATTACTCGCACAAGAAAAATGATAAAAATTCTTGTCCAATTAAAAAAACATTCCGTGCCTTTTTTGCGATTTATGATCAAGACAACCGACAGACATAATTCATTTAATACATATAACCGGCTCCAGCAGCTGAATTATAGATTAACTCATTCAAACACATGACCATCATAAAAAATAGTCTTAGGAAAAATGTTCCTGGAAATCCAGTCATCGATTCTAGAATTAAAAATTCATCAGACACCCGTGTGGGAAATTGTGCGTGAAGACTTAGATCTTCAACCCTACAAAATCCAGTTAATCCAAGGGTTACAGCAATTGGATGCATCGTGAATTTGCCAAATGGATTCTAATGTGAATAGAAACTGACTGATTTTGCTAAAAAAAATAATCTTCAGTGAAGAAATTCACTTTGAATGGTTATTTTTGTCAGTAAGCAAAAGTGATGCTAATGTTCAGTCAATAGTCGTTAATCGTTATTTTATTAAAAACGAAAATGTGTCTATGTCACTATTACTGATGAACGTTATCGTTGGTACATACGAGATGCGTTCCAAGTTCTAAGACATCCAAATTTTTTTCTCAGCGGTGAAAGTAAATACAAAGATGCAGAAAATATTCCTAAATTTGTAATATAGATGACAGCAGCATACAATCTACATAGATCGAATTACCGTCATTGAAGTAAGTGTTGCTTTGTACACTTCAAACGACGACGTTAGGTGTTCAAGAACGTGTAATCTCCTTTTGCGTAGTGAAACGCCCATCGAAATTCATCGCCAACTGAGTGAGGCACGCGGTGAAGGCGTTATAGATGTTAAAAATGTGCGTTCGTTGGTGAGAAAGTTTTAAAGAAGGTCGAGAGTTGTGTGACAATAAACTAAAACAACCGAACCAAAACCATGATTGCGCGAGTGGAGTAAGTTGTTATGAAAAACCGTCGATTAGGTGTGCGTGATATCGCCTCTAAACTTGGCATTTCCGTAGGGTCTATGGAGTCCATTTTGCATGATGCCCTGAAAATGCGAAAGTTTCTTCAAGGTGTATCCCATGAATGCTGACCGACAAATACAAAGCTGCGCTGGTGGTAATGTCTCAGGACATGTTGTCACGTGATGTCGCTATCAAAATCATATTACCTCTCGTTTATTCCTACAAGCCAGAAACTGTTGCAGATCTCAAAGAAAATGGCGTTAATGTTATTATTGAGATATGACCGGCCTAGTGGTTTGATCGGAAGATAACAATTTTTGTCCAATTAAGATTTTAGTTTTATGTTTCAAGAACAAATAGTAATCTGATGGAATTAGGGTAGAGCCTCACATATCTCTAATCACAAATTAGTCCAATTTAACGTTGCCTTGGCATGTATCTTTTTCTGTATTTGCAGTTTGATTTGGAACGTCCACCCGATTTACCTCCATTCTAGTTCTAGGTTCCTTTGAAAATGGACTTTATACTTTGTCGTGTTGTGCTTACGTAAAAATATCAAACAAAAAAATGTTAAAAGATGAAAGTCTTGGAATTTCATGGAGGAAACTATGTACATCGCCTAACTACATGTTCATCTATTAAGCTAACTTTGATCGCTCTGCGCATGCATTTTGACAATCCGAATTTATGACGCCTCGCACAGCCCTATCAAATGAAAGCGAAAGTACTCTGTTATACTCACCTGTCAAGTTCTTGTTTTCCCTGTATGGTATGTGCTGGTGCGACCTACCGTCACGATACCGTTTGGCTAGTCCAAAGTCAATTATGTACACTAAGTTACCCTTCTTGCCCAGCCCCATTAGGAAGTTGTCGGGCTTGATGTCGCGGTGAATGAAGTTCCGTGAATGAATGAAGTCCACGCGAGATATTAACTGGTCGGCTAATAAGAGCACAGTTTTTAACGAAAAGCGTCTCGAACAAAAGTTGAACAAGTCTTCTAGCGAAGGCCCCAGCAGCTCCATCACCATCACATTGTAGTCGCCCTCGGACCCGCACCACTTTATTTGGGGGATTCCCACTGGAACAAAATTCCTCGTTAGGGTACAGTTCGTCTATGCAAGTAAAATAAATAAAAATACTTCGAATTGACACACAATTGAGTTTTTCTATTCTTCAACTGTTAGATGGCCGAATCAAATATAAACCTGATTTTTTAAACTTACTGAAGCATCACAAAAATACAAACATGGTTATTTTTCACATTGTCTCTTGGCTTAAAAACACATTTTCTAAACGGATAAATGGCTCCTTAACTAAAAAAGTTTATTTTAGTGATTAATCGTCGATCATCCTCTAGAAAGTGACGAACAATACAAATATTCTCCTCAGCCACACTGATCCTAGTTTACCATAAAATGCCACACAAGTCTGACGTAAAAGACTTCCAAAGTAAAAAAAAAACCTTTTAAATCATTTTATCTTGTTCTGTTCTCTGGAGTTTTAACACTTAAGCTTCAATCAACAAGGGTAGTACTAAACAACTTGATTTATTAAAAAAAAATGTAACCAAATTCGTGGATGTTTTGCGGCAATATAAGAACAAAAACGCTCGAGATCATATGAAAAACTGAAAAGAACCGCGCATTAAAAGTCCAAGCAGAGAAAAAATTATTCCTGGGGATTGTCCTTAAAATGGAATCGTTCAAACTGCAGCACAAAGAAGGAAACGTACACGTGCAGTAAACTCCCACAATGCGACGATCAGGATCACGCAAGCTTCGTGCTCAAGCTCGTGACTGGCAAACAGACGTGGCTCAATTACCACGAACCGGAAACTAAGTCACAATCGAGGTAACTAAAACAGCAACTATCAAGTTCGAGTTTCATTTGTGATCTATCTTTTTCTCTGGTTCTCTAAAACAAATCTCCTATGTTACAGTTATAAGGGAGATTTGATAAGTAGATCGGTTTGACATTAAAAACACGCACTTGCACCAACATTTCTTCGAAGAACTCTTCACTCGATCAAAAAAAAAAAAAAAAGTTTTGAATGGCGGGTAGGGTATGGAATAATTTCAAACCTTAGTTCAGTCAGCTTTTGCTCAACGACACGGCCTAAATGCGTTAATGCGTTGTCACAATGAAACAACGCTTTCTGTCCGTTCCAGAAAGTTTTTTTATGATCACCGTCTTCGATTTTTCCAAAGTATCGCGTACTATTCGCTACTCATGGTTTTCTTTTTTAAAGTAGTCCAACCCAACAATCCTTTTCATGATCCAAAAATTAACCTCATCTGATTTACAGCTGATGGTACGTTTTCGTTTTTTTCGTAGATGGTTCACCTCGACTGTTTAGAGTAAATTTACAAAGTAATATGGTATTTAGAACCTTCGTCCGTGGTCACAACTGCGAAAATCCTTTGGGTTCTTCTTAAACACTTGCAAACGCCAAGTAATATTTGCGAATTAATTCGCTTTTGCTCTGGAGTTACCAAATGTCATCTAGTGCGATGTTGTATTCATACACAATTCATTATGCAAATTGAAGTAGACATAGTTGAAATGCTCGTAACCTCTGCTAACTTGCACACTTACATTCATCTGCCCAAAATCATACCATGGAATTTATCGATGTTTTTAGTGGCAGCTGTCCATTTCGCCATTTTGCACGGTTACTCAAAATTCTTGTGTTTAAGCAATTGCCAAACTACGAATCAGTGTCATAATGATTTGTAACAAAAAATAATTATATATAAGAAGAAAAGTTTACGACTACGTAGAATATGCTAACCAAATTACTCATCAAACTGTCCACGTAGTTTTCCCCTTTCTATTTTGAAAATCAATGAATATCGGCGGTAGTCATGTCTTATCCATAACTCCATTCCTGTGTAAAGTTTAGAAAGTCACATGCACATAATATTGTAATTATCTCACAAGAGTGGACATTCTAGATGGTATACACGTTACCGCCGGTCTCATTTTCAAATATTTGCTACATCAATATCTAGATCTTGGTCATAAACCTTTGCTCAAAAAAAAAAAAAAACTCGCTGCACAGAACGATCTGTTGGTTTCAGTTCTTAATCCAATTAGATTTTGATCATGGAAGATTATATGTCAACACACCATACAGCATCAAATTGCTCCCACTTAATACTACCACAAACTCTTTAGAAGACCAAGTCTCCCCGAAGTTTCCTTTCTAACAAAAAATTTGAAGACAAGAGAAAACTGAATACCTAAGAGGCATTCAGAACAGATCACACGTCCAAAGCCACAATTCCAATGTCGCTAAAAATAGCCGGCGGTCGTAATTAAATTTGAGGACGAATTTCTCCTAGTTAGAACGTATGGTTGTTACGAACAATTGCGCCCGTTCACGGCCACGGTTTCCCAATTTGCCATCAACTCTGCGTCAAAAGTGGCAATGAAATATTTTTTATGAAACTCCTGTGAGAAGGCAGCCGCTCAAGGCGGCGTGGCTATTCTCTTGAGATCGTTGCTTCACAAACATTATATTAACAACGTTAATAGAGCGAAGGTCGCAAAGAGAAACCAGAGAGCTATTAATTATTCTTACTTGTAATTCGACTTAAATTTCATCATCATATTCGTATGATAATTACAAAATCTTTTTTATATGCTTTAATTAAAAATTGAAAAACCTTAAGAAGAAAGTACTTAAAACTTCTTGTTGTGTTTTGTCGATAAATTATAAATAGACCCCATTATCGCGTACTGTAACTGTAAATACAAACACCTGCGACTTGATTATACGACCAGTTCGTAGCTACTCTATGGCCTACCGATTTAAAAAGGATATCTTATCAAATTTACTTTTATTAGTTGTTTTTTCTTCCATATTTCCGATTATTGTCTTTACCAAAATGTAACGAACCTGATGAATTATATTTGATTTTTCCTCTATTGCATTAGAGGCAGGACAACGGTTGGTTGCTATTCTACTGTTTTATTGATTTATGAGAACTCGAAGACGAACATTTTAAGAGTGAGATGTGTGGAGCAAATTTTCAGCATCCCAAGTGTTTTGGAATAAAATTCTGAAATGAAAAATCCAAAATTTTAAATTAAAAGTCGATCAGGCAGTCGAAGTTGAAAGTAACCGAACACATCTGACCCCAACCGAAAATTTGAACATACAAACACATACTTTTAGATTCAAATGGTCAAAGTTCTTTCTTTTTTTCAAAAAAAAAAAGAGCTATGGGGTTCGAAATACGTAATTTTAAGCTGTTATCCTACCCAGAGAAAAAGAGGATCTCGCAAAGCTTACAATTGTTTATTAAAATAGCAAATTGGCAAGATAGCAAGTAATTGAAAAAAAACTGCAACACCCCTATATAAAAGGAAATACAAAAAAGTACCAGGTAACTCAAAATGTATGATACAAAAAGGAAACGTACCTGTCATTGTTTAGTACCTTGACACCCCCTGACCATAACAAGCTCACCAATTGTTTTATAAGAATGATTTTGGAGAAAAACTCTTACTCCCCCTTTTACCCCCTTTAAAGTCGCTCTTATATGGTAGATTATTTTAAAAAATCTAGTGGGTAGCTGGGCTACGTGTAGAGTTATAAGAAATTACATTTTTATCTATAACCATATTTATCACAACTGCTATAAGTGCATCAAGTTACTAAACAATATATTACAAATGCAAACGAATGAATCGCCAAATTTAATTTGGCAACACTAAAATACTTGGGGGGGGGGGGGGGGTTCATCGGCGAAAAAAAGTTCATTATGTGCTAAAATACCCAAAAACTTCATTGATGACCATTATTCAGACACTTCTGGACCAAATTTTTTGAAGAAGCACCTCGCCGTCACACTATCATACGGTGGATGAAACAATTTTAAGGAATCAGGCTGCATATACAAGAGAAAAAGTACAGAATGGGCATCCATCAACAAAGAAATAATGCAAAACATTACCAATAAGTCCAGAAAGTCACATATAGCATCAGCAAAGAACTTAACGGTATCGCAACCAGCAGTGTTCAGTGGCAAAGCCACGTTTCACGTATATGAACTCACTGGAACATGAACGTGGTTTCCATAACCAACCGAAGCGTGTTTGGGTTTTTCTTTTTTGCAAAATTCACTGTTACATGGTTCACCTACACCGACACGCTGCCCGAGAGGTTGTTACCCCAGTCAGAAAAAAGATACCCGACTTCATTGTCATAGAGACGTTCGCGATTACCCAAACCATTATCTTCCACTCGAATAATATGCCATTGATGTTCTCTTCCTGCTTCTGCCCTTCGACCCAACCTAACGCTAAGTGAAATTTTCTTTGGAAATATAGGTGTTCATACCCCCACTTATAGAATAGGCAACGCGGCCGTCCCAATAGTGAGGCTATGCTAGCAGGGGTGTGATAAGAACTAGACTATCGTGTAAACCTCTGCGTGTTACAAACGATACCCACATAGAACTTTATGCGAATGTCCATGTCCCATCAATTTTGAATTACTCGGTATTAAATTATTACTGCACCGATTAGTTAACAAGGTTCTTCAAAGAGATTGTAAAGAACACTCGTGGGTTCAGTAGGACTGAATTCTACACGGTGCGATTTTGAAGACTAATCACCGAAGATGAACACCTCAATAATAGAAGAGCAATTTTAGAAGATCAATTAATAATTTCCACATTCAAATTCTGAAGTACAATTATTAGTTGCTGCTAGGTGTGTGAGTGGTGATCTTCGCATACATCCCCGCTTGACTGATCAAACAATGACAAAACGCTATTTTTAATTCTAATCTGTATAACAGCAGCGTCAAGCACAATGTAATAATTTTTGTCTCCCTCCCACCAAACAAGACATAAAGTCCCTAATAGGGTTTTGAATTCTCATTTCTCACAAAGGAACAGGTACCTTATCGTGTTCCATATTTCTGTTATTAGTCATTACCTTACATAATCACTTTGTAAATACCTTCAACTTAACCCCTGCGTTCTTATCACCGATCTTATGTATTTATGCTTATCGCAGCATGTTCGCAATTTTATGGGAACTACTAGCGTTGACAAAGCGTTTCCTTAATTTAAAATGGAACAAAAAAAAACATTAGAATATCTTCCTTTCCTTTTCCAAACTTACACTTAATACGATTGCCACGTTTAGCTCCGAAACGTATACAATAAAATGTGAACAGGACGTGATAAATAATCGGCATTGAGGAAACGGCCACAAAAAACCTTGTTTTGCAACATTTATAAGATCAACCAGTTTCGCAGCCTAGAAGCCGCCAAGAAATGTATCCGAAACTATTAGTTTAGAAATACTATTGCCTAACAATATAAATTCATTATGACAATGTTTCAAACCCGTGCCCTTCTAAAAATGAAATATTGGTATAACGAAGAACCATAAGTTCAAGACATTTTATATAAAACTTTCAATGCAATCATAACAATAATACATGAAAATACAATGTCTCAAGAATGTATTGCACTAAAACCGAATATTTCAAAGTTCCTCAACTGCACTAGATCCCTGTCTACGTCTTTGCTTCTAGAACGACGATATATGGCCTCTTGAGATCCCTTCCAAGTTCTCCCAAGTTTAATGCAATCCATCGCCATCTTGCATGACCAGAATGACCTCTTTATTGAATGATTTTGGATTTCATTAAAAACTTATCCAATATTTTTTCTTTATAAAAAGAGGCAAAAGGTGAGTCTTTTTAAATGTATTTTGCATTTTCATTCCGCACACGTCTAACCCGTAGTTACCAAATACTTTCAACGTTCATTTCTTTCAATCATTCTTTTTTTCAATTTTGTCAACTGACTGATTTATTAGGGAAAAGATTCAAATCAATCATAATATACATTGAACCGACAAAAGAGTGATTTGAAACTACTGAAACTATTGGAACCCACATAGAGGATGATTCACTGAAAAATTTGCCCACATTTTCGATATTGGTTTCCATTCTTGCTGTTCCGAGGTTTTCCGGTTTTGTTATCATTAACGCTTTGATTGATCAACCATTGCTAAAAAAAAACATTAAAATGATATCTGAATGGTTTTTATCTTGCTTTTGTATACTTTCAATCATTTAACAATTTGCATCAAGGAGCCAAATGAGAATTTTCGTGAATAAGACAAAGATAATACAAGTGTCGACAGTCAACAGTTGCACTAAAACCATACGTTTACTTGTTCTGATTAACCATTGTAACCAATCTACTTGAAAAAAACTTCTGATACGGGTTCGTTTTTTGAAGTAAATACCAACGAGTTTCGTTCTTTCAAAGCCGTTTGTTCAATCCCACGTCTAATCTTTGGAAACAACCTGCACCCCATCTCATAATCCCCAAATTTTTGAAGCTCCACCGCGCAGAAAAAGCGCCGTCACCGCCAGAAAGAGTTTTTGGACTCCTTTGCCATACAACTTCTGCTGCAGCGGTAGCTGCGTTCAATTTCCTCTCATATTCGAGGAGCCTTTCTTTCAAAAAAATTGTGTTAACAAAGATATGGAGATTGCCAAATGAAAAGGTCTTAGTTTTTTCCCATATTACATTACAGTTTCATGTATTGACAATAGCAAAAAAAAACTATTGGCGCATTAAAACTCACATAAAATACAAAAAAGATATAATGGACATTAATTTCTAAACGAGCCTCGTATTACAAAAAATACATGAAAAGGTCGCGCACGGTTCCTTCAACAAGTTTGTAACAACTTTCATGAAATTGAGAGCAGCGAAACCAAGTAGAGAAAATTTTGACGTCACTACTATATTTCACCTTCGAGCTAGCTTTTCAGTTATTAATTACAAGTGCTTTATAACGGCAATTAAACTCATTAGGACAATCATTAAATTTTAGTGTTCATGGCTTTGTTTAAACCACCAAGGCTTGCACCTCACCGAAAATCCATATATTGAGCGTCTTGTGAGATCGTTAAGTCAAAACAAGCTAAGATGCGACCATCTTACAAACTTTCCAATAAGCAACAAGGCACTAAAATGCATGAAGAGAAGCTTCTTTATTTTTATTAGATAAAAACTATAAATTAACATATAAATTGTTAATAACCAACGACAGAAATTTACGTTCACTCTACAGAACGTAATCCATATGAAATATATACTCATAGCAAACAGGAAACTCAAAAATGTTTCGTCACATTGATAAAAAAAAAAAAAAATAGCGAAAGCCTAGTACATATACTTTTCAAATATAGCAATGTCTCATAAGTTGATTTTCATCTAATGGTTCAATATCACGCAATTTCAGAACCACCCTTGTTCTTCTTAGTGCCTCATTAAGTTCCCATATCATATCTAACTTCACATTTGGATCGTTTACGCCAAGCCGAACGTATTTTTGGCATAAATATTAAATAGGTTATAAAGACAATTGATCTAACATATCCACACCAAAACACGTCTATTTATCCTTGTTTGGTTGAAACACTGGCCGTATTTTTGTTTTATTCTTTTGATTGTCTCAACAGGTTTTATGTTCTAAGAGCTTCTTGAATAATGACAGTAGGATGAATAACTTGCCACCTCTAAATATTACTATTCTAATTGCCCATTGGTTCTATCAATTTTAGCACAATATCTTCTAGAACGTTGCTTCGTTTATGTATTCTACACAATGCTGGCCTCTGAAAGGCAAAAGGTATTCTTCTTCTTTCTCTTTGTCCAGTTATACCTTTCGGTATAGGGCTTGTGATCAGTATTCAGTGTATTCAGATGATCTATCAAATTCTCTTTTCGTCCTCTAACCCCATCATCAAATTGAATAAACCTCAAAATGCATAAACCCACATCTTTTATCACACGTAAAATCACGCGCCTTATTATTACCTTTAGAACTATTCCACAATTGTTTGGAGCTATTTAATACACAACTGAATGCCATAATTTATTCTTGCTCTTTTTTTAATCTTTCTGGAACAGTACAAGATGGGGCAAAACTCCTTCCCCAATTTCAAAGAAAAGTTATGAAGTGAAGTATGATATGAGGGTGGGGAAAGATGCAGATGATCGAAAAGTTTTTTCTAGATGTATCCTGAGTAGCCAACATATCGTTCACAAACAAAGCTTCAGTGTGAAACAAATTAGAAACAATGACTTTATTGTAGGTGTACAAAATGCTTTTAAAGCGAGCTTTCAACTTGCGCCTCAAGTGGGGGTGGAAAAGTATTCTGTAGTGAGAACGGAAGGAGGAAGGCTTTAAAGGGCGCAAACACAGAAAAACATCGATATGATAAGACATTTTGCAATCTCCAAGGTTACCACGCGCAAACACACCGTTGCTTTTCACTTGTCTAGTCATAAGGTACAGCGATTTTTGTATGAAAACCTCCAACAAAATGGTTGCACACGACCTCTCCAAACGCGATTGGTAAAAGCGTCTGGAAATATGTACAAACATCTTAGATGCGTTAATAAACAAAACTTTCATAATTGGAGCAATAATAACCCACACGATCACCACAGCAAACTTGTTGTTTTGTGGTGTTACAATGAGTAAAGTTGGGGGGTCATTGGCCCTATTCCAATCGACAGTAGAAGTGACTCGACAATTTTTCGCACCAAATATGAACGCACTCCAATTGGAGAACATTTGGTTTCAACACAATGAAGCTACAGCCTTCACAGCAAGAGCTTTGCTCAAGTGCCATGTAATGGTGATGTCGCTTAGCCCGTACGAATTTCTCGAATTCGATACACAAAAATCCTCCTGGGTCCCTCCTTATGAAAGCACACATCAAAAAATCGGGAGCATTACTCAACAAATACTGAAAAAAATAATGAAAAACTTCAGGATGCAACTACAACAACCAGAAAAAGATCCTGGGTAGATTTGATATATTTGGTAATTGTGCATCTACAAATATTTTCAAAAACTTTAATTCTGATTTTAAATTGCAAGGAAGAGTGTTTGCACTTGTGTCCTAAAAACTTCTTTTCTCCATTTGGTTTATTTTTAGCAGTATATTGTTTTTGAACCACCTACTCAACTTCATCTATCATCATTATTCTCCTTACTGCTCTCCATTCCAGTGAACAGCTGCATCCAGCAACATTTCAGCACCACTAGCTTCTATAGGAGACTCAATTTTCAAGATAATAGCTTCATAATTGTAAAATATAAAATATTTACTTTATGTTTAGCCCAAAACTGAACAGGAGAGCAAATTTCCAAAACCTCACACAATTAATTTGTTTGAAATAGCGATCCACTTTGAGAAAGCCGACTAATAATGTAGAGAAAGTAACACACGAGTACTCAAAAATGCTAGCACAAAACACGAGGGTGTCTAGATTATAACACCACAGCTCAACAGAGAGCAATACGACCAATACTTGAACAGTTCTAGAATAATGCATGCAAGAGAATTACATACAGACCTACAAAGCATAGGTTAAATATAAAAGTAAAATGAAGAAGACTAAACCATTTCAAAATACCTGTTCATAGTTTTAATTTTTTTTCCCCGTTTTTTCATTAGCAGTTTGAGCTGCGAAAGCCAAACTTCCCTACCCAAATAAATCAAAGCAAACATAGAAGTGCGGATGTGTAACTCCCCACTTTTCATCTCGACTGTTCAATTGGGAACATTATGGTCCTTTTTTTGGAAGAATACAAACATTTTATCACTCACCTGTGACGATTAAGCGCAGCCGTCCATTACACCCATGAAAGATCATTTAATGAAGGGCACTGGCCACTAATATGCATATCAGCAATGCCAAGCCACTTCATTTCATCATCGTTTACATTTTTTAATTTTGCAATGCTAATTAACAGTCCCATGTTCTCAAATTTTAGTAGTTTCAACACAACTGACTTCAAACAGTTTCATTCTGCCAAATTTAATCATTTCCAGCATGTTTATTAAACATCGCTACCTCAAACAGCCCTACATAACAAATTGCAACGTACAACTCGTCGTTACTGGTTGATATTGAAAAATTCTGTAACTATTGGAAGGCTGGAGTGTAAAGAATTGACTTGTAATCCAGATTTATTCTCATTGTAATTATAATGGTAACCACATAGAGCACAATCATTAAACTTTGTGGAAGAAGCTACTAGATGACGATTAACATACCTAAAGGCGGCAGTGATTAGAACGACAATTCGTTATTTAATGATTAAGCCGTTAAGTTTTCTTTTCTGCCCACTTTCCCATGTCTTTCAATCACAGCATTCAAAAAAGTTTAAAAGCCAATTATTTTGGAATGCCCAATTGAGCGCAGTAAGAAAAATAAACCAAATGCGATTGCAACATTCACATCCAATTACGTTTTGATAACCAAAGCAACCGCCTCGCTCATTGTTTTGCTGTGGGTCTCGGCAGTAAGCAACAGAAGGTTGGGCCACTACCCTCAGCATAGCTGCGAAGCCCAGACCACCAGCGAACAGTCGCAGCCTCATCGCTTACCTCCGCCCTGCATCATCTTGTAGAACTTGGATTCGATGTGGAGCTGCGGGTGCTTGGTCTTGATGCACTCGAGCTTGATGGCCACCTCCTCGCCGGTCGAGATGTTCGTGCCTGCAAGGGAGCCCGTTAGTGCGGCCCTCGTGCCGGGCGGTTGACAAAGGCATTGTTTACGGCGCACACCTGCCGCGAGCGGCAGACTCACCCAGGTAAATGTCGCCGAACGAGCCGGAGCCGATTTTCCGGCCAAGCCGGTACTTGTTGCCGACGCGCAGCTCCATTCCGCGAAGCTCCTCAGGCAGCCAAGGGACACATGAATCGCTCGCTCAGGCGGCCATGTTACTAGCCAACTACCGTAGGAAGCTCGACGTAATCTAGCCGTCTAGCGGTCGCGCTTGTCGCACCGTGCAGGCGTCGCGGCGCGGGCTGGGCCCCGTTGGATCAGTGGCGGGCGCGCGGCGGGCAAGCGTTCCGGCCGTCGGCCGATTTTCCCTGCATTTCGCCAAGTTTTTGCGGACCACACATTACACCTAAATGGGAAATAGACGTTTCCAGCCGTGCGCAGCTGCGAGCCACGACGTGACCTCGGCGTCGCGTCTCTCTCGCGCCCGCGTGCTACGCTCGCCTCGTCACGCTCGACGCGGCATGGCCTCCGACGGGCGGCGCCCTGGCGGCGAACCCGCGAACCAAATGCCTAGCAACCAACCGCACGGGAAACTTTGTCCACGCTTTTTTAAATATGGAAAATGATAATGCAGGCCTTGAGCAGGCTAATTGCATAAATGCAGGTGGTAATTGCGCTAGAAGAAACTCCCGTGGCGTTTAACGCCACCCACAATTGCCTGTTTGCCTCAATTTCCCCCAACATAAAAATTCTGTCATTTTGGCCCTGATCTCGCTTGCACAATTGGACCGACAATTTCCCAAAATTATTGCGTCACTCCCACAATTTCTTCATATGGAGAAACATTTATTAATGTTTATGTATAAGGACGAACAACCTTAACACACAGAAAGAGAAATTTGTAAAATATAAAAAGCGCACTATGTCATCATACAACTATATTTATAAATTAATAAATAAATTTCTCACCATGGGGGAATCCCAAACATCATTTTTATCATTTTTCAGCGATAAAATTGAAAATATTTTAAGGCGCCATCTGTTAAGATTTCAATCAGTAGTGCAAGGTTATAAGAAAATTTGTTTGTTTCTGTGCTTTTGTAAGTGACCGCATCAAAATCATTTTACTCGTCATAGCAACTAACAAGTGAGTTATACAAATGACTAAATACGTCATATGCAACCAATAGAAAGCCCTCCTTTATGAGGTTTACATTACTTTAAACCCTAGACTATCAGCGCTGCCAATTTCTCATTTTCTAATTTTCCTAGAATTAATTTTCTGCTAACAATAAAATTTTATTTTTTTATCGGTAAAATAGTTAAATAAATAATATTTTTCGTATATAAAGTATGAAAAAATAAACTGGCTACTTATAACCTTGAGAACATGTAGAAATTAGCACTTTACATAAATTTATTTTTTAACTTCATCACAAGTTCTTAAAAATCATTTTAATGAAGAAAGCTTCGTTTATTACTTAAATACATTCAATTTCCCTAAAAAAAATTTTTTAATTTTGGCAATACTGTAAACTACATCAAAAATTCCTAATTTTTGGATGGCGTACTCTTTCCATTCAATTTATGATCAAAAAAGTTCTACTGAATTTTTCTTTTTTGGCTTCCAATAATGGCACTTGCGCTTGTTTTCGAGGATCATTCAAATAAATCCTTCCTTCAACAAAAAAAAATTTTTTTAATATAAATTGGTGTTTTTAATGTGGCACCAGCAAGCGCATATGGTAGTCCACACATGTATGTGAAAAAAGTGTAAGCAGCAATATTTTTTACCTTTCTAAATTCAGGCTCAGATATTTCCTAACGCTCGAGATCTTTTTAATAAATCATGGAGTGTTAAAGGTTTTGAACCCACTTTTAGAAGGTCGAGATTTTTTTTGAAATGTTTTTGAGACAGATTGGTTCATACATAGAAGTTTAATTTGTTTCACCTTCTTTGTAGCTTACGTCTAGCGGATACTCTAGATGAGTCTAGCGTTGCTCCAGATCCAGGTCTTTTCTCTTTTTCTGACTTCTGCGGCTTTATTTTAATCCACCGGCAGTCAAACTATCATCGACAATATTTAGGTAACTCTGCAGCCTCTTTGTTGTCAGATGGAACTTAAATGAGTTGGGCCAAAACATTGAAAGAGGAGTAGAACAGTACGGATATTTAAGGTACCCCTTTTCGGTGACCTCAAGCGAAAAAACTGGAGTCGCTGCATTACAAGGTCGTACTACCTGATTGATTGTACACAATTCTAAACTGCTTTTTTGCTCTGTGTTTGGCTATTCTTATCTAGAATGTATATTCTCGACGAAACGGCACCAAACGGCCAATTTGTTGTATAATATGTAAACAAGTCTGGCGTTACTTTAAGAGATGTTAACCAGATCCATGTCTCTTCTCTCTCTTCTGGGGCTTAATTTGAATCCACCACCGGTCAAACTATCATCGGTGCTGTTTCGGTTATTCTGCAGCTTTTTTGATGTCAGGCAGAATTTAAATGAGTTGGACCAAGAGATTGGAGGAGATCCGAAACAGTACGCATATTTAGGATACGTCTTTTCGGTGATCTCAAGCGAAAAAACTGAGTAGCTGCGTTACAAGGTCCTATACGCTTCTAAACTGCTGTTTTACTCTGTCTGGTTGTTCTTATCTAGATATTCTCACCAAAACGGCACCAACACAAATGGTTCTTAGCCAAGAAGTTTAATTGACCTTGGAACTTTTTCGTTCTTCCAATTTATTATTTATAGGATGTAGGATCATGAATTCCGAGTGAGCCTTTGTTTTTTATCGCGTCTTCTTGCAAAGGTAAGATTCAAGTCAATTTTCTTCTTTTGGTTTTATTGGAACTGGTGTTTGATCATAAAACTTGGCGACTCACATTTTCGACATTTAATTTAATGTGCTATTGTTCTTTATGATTATCACTTCTGCTTAGATAAAATCTATAGTTTCTTATGTTCTTCTATTAACATTTAAAAATTTTTAGACGGCAAATTTAGTCTGGAAGGTTAAAATCATTGTTCATTACAATAACACAAAGTGGATTTTTGAATGGTGTCTAAAAGTGATTTGGGCAGTTTACAGGTGGTGTAACCTGAAGTATTTGCCTTTTATCAACAAGAAAAACTCTATTTAGGTAATGATATATACATATAGACTCCACAGTTCTTAAATTTCTTAGATAAATTCTGCTTTTTTTGCATGGCGTTTTTTGTTTCAGAAGTTTAAGGCTTCTGGCAAGGTTTTGCTCTATTTCTCTGACTAACCAAAACCATGATGTATTCTCCTTTGCTAGAATTGCCAAAATTGCCTTACCAGTTAGTTTAAATTTTCTTATCATCGACTTTGTTTCTCTTTTTTTGATACGTTTTGAGATTTTGATTTGCTTCCTTGGTTTTTGTGTCTTAATATGCCTTCTTCTGTACTTTATATATGTTAATTGTAAAGGTACTAAACCTGACTTAAGTGTTCGTTCTTTTCTTTATCTTTCTCAATGTTTGCTTTTTTTGGGGCTATCCAAATTCCAGTATCTGTTCAGTTACATCTAAAAAGAAGTTTCTGTTTATTAAAACAATTGAGTTTTTGATTTTGCTAGGCTTGTTCTACAAGTAGATATGTACTTAAGATTGAGTACAGAGGTTGATGAGCAAAATGAGTAAATGTTAAAGAGAGCCATATATCGGAAAAGGCCCAGACAACGAAATACTTCCACTGGGGTCACTTCTTTTACTTGAGCAATGTTATCTTCTCTTCTGATGATTTTTTAATTACTCATGGTCCCTATCTGCTCTTTCATTTTTTCTTAGAGATCAAACGTCAATTTTTGGCATATATGAGATTTAGTTTAAGTTCACTGTTATAGAAAGTTATGGGCTTGCCTGATAGTCAAAAGTAAAACATAAATAAATTCCTGTGGACGTTTTAAGCTTAAAAGTGAAAATTGTGTTTGAATAATATATACACTCAAGAGCAGACATACTCACGTTGTCTTCAGATATCTTTTCTGGAAAGTTGATAGAGTATAAGCAAAATTGGTGCTTGAAAATTTTTAGTTGGCAAACACTGGTTTTGTCTTTTATCTTCACTTTTGTCTACAATCATTCTAAAACATTTGAAGTGATCAGCTTTAGTTGCTAATGCAACTACTCGGCATAGTCTTTAACTTTGTCATTGTCGGTCACATCGAAGACATCCAGCTTGCTCTTCCAGAACCTTTCAATTTAGGTATTCTCTTAAAGCTTCCACTTTAACTAGGGGAGCATAAGGTTTCCTTTTTTTAATGCGGGCGGGGTTAGTAGCGAAACAAATGGCGCTCCTACTAGATTTTCATTAAAATAAATGGTGGAAACTAGTCTTATACATTTTCTCAAGTAGATAATAAAGGTCGAACCTGAGTAGTCTTCTGAGTAGTGATCATCTGCCCACTTAACACACTGTGAGATAGCATGCCCTAATTGTAAGTTCTAACAATGGCGAGCGATGGGTCTAATCCATCTCTAGAAATGTGAGAGTTATATACACAAGGATGTTAAGTTAAGATTTTACCTAATCGAGTGATAACAGCAAAGCACCGGCATTTCTTATGTCATTATTCAGAGCCTATTTCAAGGATAGCGTACCAGGTAGAAAGTAAGCGTGGCAGAAAATATTACCCCATTCTGCCTCTTGGGTGATTCTTAGACACACCCATACCATACGTTTCTGAAGTCTTTCTGCAAATGTTACTAGAAGCTATGGATAGAACAATATGTTTTAGGATATGTGAGAAGGAGCAGCCTTTTGATTTCATGACTGCAAAATAGTTCTGGGGAGGACCTTAGAAGCTAGCGGATGGTGCCTTTATTTTTGCTCTTTAACTTTCCTAACTAGAGGGGAATTTGCACCCTCAACATTTACACTTCTCTGGAATTTTGGACTTCTCAGGGAAGGAAAACTTTTGCTCTTACTTTGACTAATAGAAACGAATTAACAATTACATTGTGATGTGATTGCGCATAGTAAGTTTAGTGTAGGCAACCCTCTCGTCACCTATACCCAACAGCAGCACATGATTTACCATGAACCATATCTTCGTGCAGTTAAGATAACTATAGTGGATCTTTGAGCAGTAGTACATTCGAAATGACAACGTTTCTTAAAAAATAATGAAAACACGATTTTTTTCCTATAAAATTGACATTGTTCTACATTTTATCTATATACTTTTTATGTTCCTCTATTTAATAAGACATCATTTTAAATCCATCCTATATTTTACTAATAAAATGATTACATATAAATCATGGGAGTAATTTCATCAAAACTACAGTTAAATATTAATGTCGTCATCAAAAGCATTCCAATATATGGCCATGTCTCTGCTGAGAGCTGAGCTCATGGCGGGGACATTATAGCCCCGATCCTTCGAACTCACCCTGTACTCTTCGCTTTCGGCGCTGTGGTAGAAAGAGACGAATCGGAAGTGCTGCCCTATGTGCGACTCCAGCTTCTCGACGATGCTGCTGAAGAGCGGCCGGCTGTTGGGATTCCACTTCCAGCAAGCCGTCATGATCTCGTACAGTAAGTCGGGGCACTCCGAGGGCCTCTCCAGCGTGCCCTGCGCCGTCACGAACTGCAGCACCTGCTCGTTGGCCAGGCCTTGGTAGGGCAGCTCGCCCAGGGTGACCATCTCCCACAGAAGGACGCCGTAGCTCCACACGTCCGAGTCGGCGGTGAAGACCCCGTCGGCCAGGCTCTCCGGTGACATCCAGCGTATGGGCATGAGACCTCCGGACTCCTTACGGTAGTAGTCCGTCTCGTAGATGTCCCTGGTCATGCCGAAGTCCCCAATTTTCACGGTGTAGTCGGCAGACACCATGCAGTTGCGCGCCGCCAGGTCGCGGTGCACGAACTTCTTCGCCGAGAGGTACATCATGCCGTCGGCGACCTCGGCGGCCATCCTGTACATTTCCGCGCAAGTTATGTGGTTGGACGAGTTCCTGGACAACCTAAGGAACGACTTCAAGTCTCCTCTGGCCATGAGTTCCATGACGACCAGAGGGGGCTGCCCTCGCGAGACGACCCCCAGCAGCTTCACCACATGATGAGCGTTGTTGAACGACTTCATCACGGAGGCTTCGTTTAGAAAAACTATCTTCTCATGCAAGCCCGCCTGTTCGTTAATCGTCTTGACAGCGCACGATCTATTTTGTGATTTGATAAAGCCATTGTACACCATCCCAAAAGTGCCCTTCCCTATTTCCTTTACGATCTCAATATCGTTCCGATCCATTTCCCATTCGTCTTCAACATAATAAGGCCCCGAGTAATCAGAGCTTCCACTAGAAATTAACCGCTGTTGATCAGAATTATCATAACTCTTATAGTAATAACGATAACAGAAAGAAAGGCCGCTCAAAATCAAGATAAGAGTAATAATCAGCATTACAATAAAAACGTAAGATGAACCATTTGATGGTAACTCGATTTCAAATCCGATGTATTTGGTGAACCTTCCAGGACCTGCAAGAGAAATGGCTTTCACCCTGAGTGCGTACTTTCCGGGAAGAAAATTCTTGATTTTAAACTCGTTGTCGGCGGCTACAAAATTTAATCTTGTGACGCACTCGGCTAAAGTTTTTGAATGCTGCAGATCGGTTCTTTTATGTTCTATTTGGTAAGCCAATATAAGTGCGTTGGGATCTTTTGGTTCAAGCCATCTGACTGTTATACTGAAGTGATCTACATGTATAGTTAGTTCCGAAGGAATATCATCCGCATCTTCTTTAGGCAACGTTCTTCTAGAAACCATCGCAGGAGGACCACAATTATCAGTTTCATTACTATACTCGTCCTCATTGATGTTGCACCCTCTTATGTGGACAATGTGCATACTGTAATGTTTTAGATTGTCGATTACATACTGTGTTTGGTTTAATCCCTCGATAGTGTCCTCTATTAAAAGGGAGGAGTTAACTGGTAACAATTCCCTTTTAACAAGTTTATGTTCCATATCTGGTACTATAAGCATATAGTCCGTATAGTTAAGGCTCTCGTCGATATTGTACCTGTAGTTCTGGCACTCTTTAGATTCAACGTTAGACATGGTTATTACGCAAGTGAAATCAAACTTTTTGCTAACCTCAGTTGGTTTATTGCAGCAGTTAGAACTACTGGTGTTAACCCAATAGTTGTTTTCTTCTTTAGATGACTCTTGAGTGCGCTTCCAAATGAGCAACGTGGGGATGGGTGCAATAATTCCTGTTTGCCAGAAATGTTTCGTCATCTCTTTCGAAGTAGACTGCAATTTTATAGCTATCTAACCTTCCGTTCGTAAATATTGGTGGTTCCCAAGTCAGAGTAATGCTGTCGCTCGTGGTAGAGACCACTCTCAAATCCAACAGTTCGAACGGATCACCGGATAGTGTTTTGAAGCGCTGAATCTCAGTCAAACCATCCTCTGCGGAGAAGTTGGTGTAAACCTTAATGTAATAAGCGTACTGCGTGTACGGATTTAAGTTTGTAATCCTCTTCTGTTGCGCATCTTCGTAGACAAATATACTTTCCCAGTTGTTGCCTTCGCATTCGTCCCGTTCGTCGTAGATAGTTATGTTACCAAAATAGTCTTCGATATAGTAGACAAAATAACCAATGAGCTTTGTTCTATTGGTTTTGCTTACAAACTTGTTCCAAGAAAGGGTAGCGTTAGTGGATTTAATTTCAACGACTGTGACATTTAGATCAATGTAGTTGCATGCCCTTTTGTCGCCGTTCGAGTACGGAGACACGTCCGGAGGAGAAGAGTCTGAGTTAGTGGCATTCGCAAACTCTTTGATTTCGGTCGGGCACAGTTGAGGGTTGTAGTGGAACATGATGGAGCCAGCCCGCAGGGAAATCCCCTCGCCGGTCCAGTTCCACAGCTTGTACAGGTTCTGGTTGTCGTAAGCGGCCACGGAGTAGCGGTTGTTGTACAGCTCCAGGCCGTGGATGACGCTGAGCCTCTTGAAGAAGTCGAGCGTGGCCAAAGCGGGCGAACGGTAGACCTTGAGGTAGCCCTCGATCTCCTCGATCATCCCCAGGTTTTTCGCCAGCTCGTCCACCGTGCTTTTCGAGTTCACGCGAAGAGACAGCGAGCCCTCGATATAGGTGCAGCCGCGGAAGGCCTCCGCCGACGCCATGCTGTCGATCTCGCCGCCGCCACACTTCTTGGGGCAATTGTCGCCGCAGTAATCACAGCGGGGCTCCCTCGTCGCCGGGCGCATGTAGTGCGGGGGGCACTCCTTAATGCATTCGCTGTTGAAAATCCACCAAGTCTCGTAGAGGGGGGTGTGGGTGCATTCCTCTGTGGTTACGCAGGAGGCTAGCTGACGTGCCTGTATCTGCAAGTAAGACATTAGTGAGTACTACTATAAATGGACATCAAACTATTACTTATTTTTGGGACAACCGTCGACGCACTTTCCACTATCGTTATACGACTTGCAGACTATGCATTTGTCGTCCTGGTGAGGCGCTGTACATCCGAGGCACTCAGAATGGCACTTGTGAGTCGCCATATCCTGGCAGTGATGATAATTCCAGCAGTATCCTACAATTATGAACGAGTTGAAACATTGCTATTTTTATATCATACTAACCATTGCAGTGAACAGGACAGCCGAGGCAGAACTCATCTTCTACAGTGGTGTTAAAGTAGTGTAATTCATGGTAAGGGTTGCCAATTTTAGTCCAATCTAGAGAGTACACGTAACAAAGTCGACTGCATCTTTCTATCCTGGTCGACCCCCTCGCAATGTATCTCAAGTTGTAGAGCCCAATCTAAGAGAGCAAAGCTCTGTTAATGCTTTAAGTTAAGATGCTTCTGAAGTACCTCTTCCATGTCCTTGACGTCGTACAGCACGAGCGAGTAGTCCTTGAACAGAGACAGCCCCCGTATGACGGTCAAGTTGGGGAAGAGCAGGCCGAGAGAGGTCAGGCCGTAGACTCGGTACACCATGAGGTAGCCGGTGATCTCCGTGAGCTCCGGAAGGACACGTTGGCGAATTCGGCGGCGCCGGCATGCTCTATGAGGACTATCTCCAGGTAGCCGGAGATCTGGGTGCAGTTGCGGAGGTACTTTTCGAAGTACTTGACGTGGTTGCGGATGCTCACGTCCTCGCACACCTTGGCGCCGCACCAGGCAGCGCACACGAGGAGGATCGGCAGCTTCAGGAGCATCTTGCGCCTCGTGTGCTTGGGAACGCAAGGTGTTCGCGCGCTGGAGCTAATCAGCCAATTGAGCGGGTCAATAGGTGTCAACACAAATCGGAGGTCTAATTGGATATGCCTTGCGTTACGACGTTACATTTATATGTATTTTTTTTGCAAACTTTAAATTACGAGCTAGAAAACCGTATTTAAAACATAAATCGGGACGGCAAGTCAAAATAGGACATATTCTTTTTCAACGGACCCAAAAAATATTTTCTATTGTAGGTGTTATAGCATTCTCGATACCACCACTAAAAGTTTTTAATTGCAGTTATTCTTGACAATTTAATATTATTCAAAATTTCAAAATAATTTTGAAGCTGATTTTGAATTTTGAGCTGTAAGAATCAATCTACCGGAAGTATTCTTTATGCTCTCTTTATCGGCATTTAAAATTCTCAAGGTACTTTATGAATTTAAGTATCCAGATTGCCTAGATATGTAAACCACGACATCTATATACATTTTTATACTACACCAAAGCTTTAAATAATGTAAAGCTCAGTAGAAATCTCTATCATGGATAAAAGTTGAACCAAGAACTGCAGTCAATTTTTCTCATAATGTAAACATCCAAAAAACTTTGTCAGCTCATCAAGAGTGTCCATGACAGTAACCAATCCACAGGGATAAGCCCAACAAGATTCACAGTCTCATAATCTCACTCCAAAACAGATGACAGGGCGAATATAAAATAAAAAACAATTTCTGAGGACGTTCCTGAGTGGTGCTCTTCCAAAAGTCCCAATTTTGGAATAAAAATTGTGTTTAACCGCAAGAAAAAAGAAAAGTCACAAAAAGCCTGCTCACGTTATTATACGACCTCAGTAACAGGCAACAGTCCTTCTCTACTTCTTAGACTAGGACATAAAAGTAAACTAAACTGTTGATCATAAACTAATCTTGAAAGCAACAGAGGAACTGTGCGTCGGTAAACATGGTTCCAAGAGAGTGCAGCGCCATCTTACAAACCTCGCATAAATCAAAATTGACCAACAGCAGCAAACTCCGTCTATAACTCTTAAAGACTGGGTCTGTTCGTTTCAAGAATGTCCTTAAAGGTACAGTAAGAATAAAAAAGAATTTTATCGATATTTCTATCTGTTCTTAGAGGGTTATTTGACCCTGTTTATGGAAGAAAGATTAAGATAACAAGAGTTAGGGCTAGAACAATAAATAGAAAAATAAAGTGAATGGTGAAGAAAGGTGAGTGTTGCATTGCCTACTGCAGAATTCTTTAAGTGACTGCATAACTAAATAAATAACTTAAATTTCTTATTTAAAGCAATTATTATTTTATAAATAAATAAACGCAATATTTCTCCAATTATCATTCATAATATAATAGCAAAAGTGTGTATTTTTGCAAGTAAATGCAGAGCAGAACACACCATTTATTGTGGCCTGTATCTGCCTACCGGTAAGCAGATTCCTGCATATTCCAACCGGTGATTTGTATTTTTATAACTACCAAAGATGGAAATCTAGTAATTATAAAAAGAATATAGGAAAATTACATCGAGGTTGAGAGAAGAGCAGTAAAAATTGCTACTAAGGTTGCTTGGATCAATAGAATCAATCCTATTGAGAGTTTTTTTTTGGATCACAAAACCAATATTTTATTTAAATTATTAAAACAATGATAATTATTAAAAAATGTTTTTTAGCTCTTGTAATATTTTATGGCGTTTTGTTTGTTTTTTTTAATTTTAATGATTTCTTTAAGTTATATAGATTTTGGTTATATCAGTTTAAGATTGTTTTGACATAAAAACATCTTTATGTTCGGTACACATATCATGCCCGACTTTGAAACGACTAGCACTTAAAGACGACTGGACAGAGGACAACGGGGAGAGCAGTGTTTCAGAGGAAGGTCAAAAGCGATAATCAAACCAGTCAAAAGACTTGTGGTAGAATAAAGTCGGCATAATTGTCGGCAAACGGTATCAGAATTTTGGCTCGTTATCTTTGGCTGGATCCACTGGTGTGGAGGATGGATTTACAGCAATAGAACAGCCTCCAATAGACGAAGACTTGATTTCATTTGCCAAAGCGACGTTTTCATGGAAACCTCACTTAGCAGCCCCGACTAATACCCACCCAAGATTTTTTTTATGTGTGTATGTATATTTTCCATAAGCTTGGTGATGGGATTTTTCTGGATTAGGATATAGACTTGGAAGAGATTGATTAAGTTACTTAATGATTATGTTAAGAATTTAAATTTGTTCTTTAATAATTTTAGCTAGAGGAAATTTTTTTTTTGTTAGTAATGACTTTGATATTAATATTTTTTTTAATTTCTTCTTCAGTAAATACATTTATTTTTTATATTTTTGTTGAGATTAGTCTTCTTCCTACACTATAATATTAATTTTGGGGTAAAGGTATCAATCTGAACGTTTGAAGGCTGGGATCTACATGTTTTTTATACTTTGATTCTTGACCTATAATAATTCTATCTTTTATTTATATAATTGTTTTGGTTCTTTTGGTTCTTTCTTTTTGAGGAGATCAGTAGTCTCTTTCTTATATATTTGCAGCAATATATTTGCTGAGTTTTTAGTGAAAATTCCCATATTTTTGTACGTTTATGATTTACAAGGGTCATATCGAGGCTAATTTTACCTGAGCCAGTATGGATTTTTGCGTGAGATAGCATTATTTTTAAAAATTGTTGGTTTATTTGATGGCTTCCTTGTTTCGTCAATGTGTTTGCGTAAGAGATATACAAAAATTATTTTAAATAAAGGCTTAATTCACTTAATGTCTTCATAAGATTATGGTGGTTTCCTTCTTTATTCTTTTAATATAGCAGCCCCTTCTTTTTTACTTTTAATGCTGTTCCTTGAAAAACTCTTACTATTAGGTTTGATATTCATATATTTTTTTCATTATATTTGTATGCATATGGTTAACATAAATTTATTTATTGAGTGTAGGTCGAGAATTTTTATTAATGTTTTTATGTTAAGTTTCTTTAAATTTATTATTTTTAATGCTTTTTATATATTTAAATAGTTTAATAAAAAATATTAGTTTATGAAGCTGACGACGTTTAAGGATTTTAAATATATAATTTGCTTAATTTATTTTTGATTATTTTTTTAACAATTGTAATATTTTTCTAGTCTAATATTTTTATCTTTATAGCCAACGTAGTCGCCCGGTTGAGGGATGCGGTGCGGGGGATCCAGGTTCATTCTTGGATCTCTCTGATGCCTGGCGAGTACCCTAACTAAAAATAATTACTCTAGCAAGGGATAACAATGGCAATCGTCTAAGCAGCGGTGCTTGCCACATCGCCCCGCACCAGAGATGGTGCGCGACGACCTGGCAGAGAGAGCGAACGTATGAGAGCCTTAACCTCTCAGTTTGCAGGCCGTGCTCCCACACGGGGCGTTAGAGCCTTACTATTATTTTTATCTTTAGATTATGTGTTGATGTTAGCATATAAGATAAGAATATGGGATGTGGAATTATATTGATTATTTAAAGTATGTGGAAGGTAATTTGTCAATACAGATTATTAGGAGTTTAACTGTTTTGGCTGCTATAACTAAGACAGCTCAAATTTCTTTTTCATCTCGGTTGCTTGCTATACTAGCAACTCCTGCACGTTTCTTCTTTTATTCATTCATCAACTTTGGTGACTGCTGGAGTTTAATTATCGATCCAGTTTAATTTTATGTTATCAGAAAGGGTAAAGATATTTCTTTTGGTTGCTTTTCTTTTAACAATATTTATAGCTGGATTAGGGGCTAATTTTGAGTTTGATCTTAAAAAGATTATTGCTTTACCAACTCTTAAACAACTTAATTTAATAATGAGAATTATTTGTTAGGAAAGAAGAGTTTAAGTATTTTTTCGTTTGCTAACTGTTATTTAAGGCTTTATTGTTTATATCTGCTGGGCGTGTAATTCATAATTTAGGAAATTGTCAGGTTAGCTGCACCAATACCATTAACATGTAGATTTTTCAATATTTGCAATATGGCTGTGTGAATTTTCCTTTTTAGCGGATTTTATTCAAAGAATTTAATTCTTAAAGTTTATCAATGGGAAACCCGAATTTGTTTATTTATCTGGTTTTCTATGTTTCTACGGAGTTGACTGTTTGATATTCAATTTATCTAATATATTGTACCTTATTTGATGAGTTCAATTATTTAGGAACTCATATGGATAGTTATACAAAAAGGGATATTTGCAATTATTTTTTTAGGTGTAGTTGGAGGTGGAATACTCAGTTGATTAGTCTTTCCGGATTCTTATTTAAATAATGGTTTTAACTGTAATTAGTACTGGTGCTTATTTAAGTTATGAATTTTCAAAGATTAGATGGAATTATAAACTAGAATATCTTTTTATTCCAGAGTTTTTTAGCTGAAATAGTAAAGTTGTGGGGGGGGGGGCAATAAGACGACTATATGGTTGTGGAGGGTATTCTACAAAGCTTGAGAGAAATACCGAAGGATTGGCAAAAGAACATTATTATCCCAATATACGCAGGTAAAAAGGGGGAACAGACAAATTGTAATAACTACAGACCCATATTCCTTTCTAGTGTGTTTCAAAGTATACACAAAAGTAATACAGAGATGACTTAAAAACAAAGTAGGAAAAAATGGAAGACGAGCTGGCAGTTTTTAGATAACAGGGATAAACTGGTGATAATATAAGTATACTTAGAAATCTAATAGAAAGAGCAAAGGAAATAGGCAAACAATTGTATCTAATTTTCATAGACCTAAGAGTAGCCTTCAATAATATAGAGAGGAACAACATATTATAGAACTGCCTAAAGGTTACAGATAAATTACTCAGGGTAGTGATAAGTATTTAAAAAAGATATACGGAATAATCCGAATCAAGCGGAAAAGATCAAATTAATTCTAGATAAAAATGGAAATAAAACAAAGAGATAGCCCGAGCCTACTGCTTTTCATTATTATGATGGATATGATGCTAAAAAATACACGTCGAAACGCATCAAAAACCTGTTGTATGTGGATGATATAATATTAATAGCAGACACACTCAATAATACACAGAACTTAATGGATATATGGATATCAGAAATCGAAAAACTGAAAATGAGGATTAATACGAATAAAGGTTATGATAATAAATACCATTTGAAGGAAATGATAAAATAAAAATAAGATGTAATGAAAATGGGATAGAACGAGTACTGAATTTAACTACCTAGGAAGCATAGTAACGGAGGACAAAAAATAGATGTGGAGATAACAAATAAGAAAAAATAAAACAAACAAATTATTCTGTGCCTTAAATAGAGCGATATATAGAAAACCAGAGCTTAAAGAAAAAACAAAACTACATATATATACAATACAATTGTAACACCAACTCTATTATAAGCGAGTGAAAGTTGGCGAATTCAAAAGAAACACGAAGAGAAACTAGCAGCAGCGGAAATAAAGCACTTTGGGGAAATAGCGGAGAAAACGAAACTGGACAGGATCAGAAATAAAACAATTAAGGAAAAAAGGAAGCAGAAGGCAACAACAAATATGTTAGGCATAAAGCCATTTAAATGGTTCGGACACATTTGCAGAATGGACGAAGACAGACTGGTGAAGAAAGTAATACGAGCAGGAGGGGTGGAAAAAAGGGCAGGAAGACCTAGAAAAAGCTTATGGGACAGAATTGAAGAACTGGAGACAGAAAGAGGCAAGACCATAGAGGAAATGAGAGATAGGGCGGGGGACAGAAGGTAATGGAAGAAATGGGTGGAGTCGACATCCGACGCCCAGTAAAAGACCATAATATATTTTTTAGATTATATAAATAGAAATATTAACAGTTTCACTGCTAGGAATACAAGTTCGAAGCCTTTTTCAGGGTTTCATATTTATTTAATTGTGATTTTTATCTCCGTTTTGGTTTCAATTAATAAATAAGGATAAATAAAAATCAGATCATTAGATCGAAACTACAATGATTTGTGTCTTATTTAAGATAATCTTTCAAATGCAAATTAAAAGTTATTATCCTATTTTGCTCAGTTTAGAGCGCCTTGTTTCCACTCATGGTAAAATCCAAGAAAAAAAATTGAAAATACAATGAAATTGCAGTAAGCCGAAGAAGAAGAAATTAGAAAGATTACAGCAATAAGAAAAAATTGGCGGGAAAGGACGATTCGAGCCGAGGATTTAGGATCAGAACAGAAAATTTTTTTTTGGTAAAATTAGGGCTAAAATAATTATAATGAATCTAATAATAAAAGCTAATAAAATAAGAGAATTTGCAATAAATATTATTTGTGAAACTTTTGATTGAAAGTCGAAAATAATTGTTATACTGTACAAATATCTACCTTATCACTAAACAGAAATGTAAAGGAAAAATCAAGCTACATCGACAAAGTATCAGTATTAGGCTGCAGCCTCAAATCCGATGTGATTAGTTGGTCTGAAGTATTGAGTAAGCAGACTGATAAAAAGAGAATTCCAATAATAACGTGAACTCTATGGAAACTTGTTGCTATAAAAAATGAAAATCCACACGCAGAATCAACAATAGAGAAAGCTAATTCCATATATTCATAAGCTTGAAGAATAGTAAAGTAGATTCCTAAAATTGCGGTGAAGGTTAAACCTTGTTTGTAGTGATTTTCTATAAGACTATGGTAAGCTCAGGTATTAAAATAAGCGTGTCTAAAGGAGCATCTAAATGAGGTTAAAAGTAATGATTTCTTTGGGGGACTAATGGATAGAATCCAAGGAATCTCTGCTGCCTACCCGGAAATCGTAGTCCACACTCTCCAAGGAGTGATGAAAAAATTTTCCCACCGTCCTTGCTGCAAGTCCAGTCAGTGCCATCACTCCGTAGTCTCCCATGCCAGAGAGCGACTTCGACTACGCTACTCCAACCCAAGCAAGTCTCAGAAAAGAACAGGACTGCTTCAAACCTGCCCGCAAGCGTCGCCGCTTGCGCCGTCGAACGAAGGTGAAGATGCTGCCATCTTCTCCTCCGATTCCTACTGCCAATTGCCTTTAAGGTCCCCTGACCAGTAAGCACTCCTCCCCGAGGGAAAATCCCCCCCCCCCGTCATCCTCTGGATGAAATAACTCATATCGCCACATCCAATTACAAGTGCTTGACTGGCTTCCTAGATGAAGCAAAAATCGAGCACTATTATCACCTTTTGATGGCCGATAAGCCGTTCCGGGCCGTAATGCGACGCATCCTGGAATATGTTACCGAAGGTGAACTGAAGTAGAAGTCCTTAAAGTGCAGAGGATGAGGAAGGGCCCCCACCGTCATCCAATGCCGCTCATGCTTTCGGAGCTTGGTAAGGGCGATACGCGCGTGGTATCTTCGACTTGGCTGTTACGATAAAATAACTACACAAGAAGAAATTAACCAGTGCAAGCACTTCGGGCATACGCAGCGTTGCTACCACGTTGGGCCACTCCAGGGAGCGCTAACTACCAGGGTTCCTATCCAGCGAGCTTCCCGGAATGCCCTGCTTTTCTCAAGCCGGCACCTCGCCAGCCTATCACTATTCCACAACCAGAACACCAAGACTAGGTTACTATTGCGGCACTATTCCAGAACGTGGACCCCCCTAAGTTTCTGGAATCCTTCAATAACATCGTGGCAGCCATGAAGAACGCCACGAATATCTTAGAGGTGGTCGCGGGGCTGATGTCCTGCAAACACAATATCGTCTCCATTCTTGATATATTTAAGACTTCCTGAACGCCCGGGTCACGATTCAGCTTCGGCCATTTTGAAAGCGACTGAAATGGCACACCAACTTCCAAACCAGGGCTTCTCAAAGAAAAAGGTTAGGGGTTTAGACCTAGATATCTTGAATGCCAACGTCGACAGTAACTAAATTTTTAGAGAATTTTCTTCTGAAGATGTCCGCTGCAGTTACAGACAAAACGGCAAGAGTTTCCAAACTCCAACCTGAGAACAAATAACAAGATCCATCGAAACACCGGCCATTAAAGCCTTAGCATTTAGTAGTTCATCTCTAACATAAGCCAAAGTGTTTTTTTTAATGTCGCAACCTCCTCGCAGTTATCTATCCCCTTCAATTCATTTTAAACTTCCATCTTTCTCAACATATTTGAACAACTATAACAACAATTTGTGCAATTCAAACCAAAAAAAAAAGAAAATGAGTAGTACTCTCAAGTGTAAGGGCAGAGTATTATTGCAGCAAATCACTTTAGTAATCCTCTTCCTTAGTCTGAACTAAACTCCTATAATTATACTTTTATTAATTACCGAAAGCGTGCCAATGCGAGGTAGTTAATGAGATTACAATCCCGTCTGTGTGTGTCTGTCATCACGATAACTCAAAAATTAAAGCTCTGATTGACATCAAATTTGGTATGCAAGTACTTCAGACCAAAATAAAGCATACATTGGATTTTCAGCCAAATCGGCCATTTTCCCTATCGTGTTAGTTAAAGCTTTCGGCAGTTGCAATTTTTTTTGTTAGTCAGTTAATTTGAGCTTTGGATATCCTACGATATGATGCAACAAAAAAAATTGAAGAAGAAACAAATCGACTACATTTATAACCTTGTATGAGTAGATATAATGAAGAACATGAGGAAGAGAGAAAAAAAATAAAAAGCAAATCACTTTATCTGCTTTGCGTATTCATGCGCAGCCATGTTGCGAAACACTGGCAGCGAACCCACAATGTCCGCATCGACAGGCTTTTCATCGTTAGCTGCCTCCCATATTGCCCCTCAGAAATACTGTTCTATCGTGCAAAATGCAATGACTTAAAGATGCATAACGCCGGCAGATTGTTGTCTGGCTTATCAACGATGAAAACCACCTACGGTGGCTCACCCACAAAAGATTCACAGTGAAACTATGGGTGAGTAAAGGATTGCTCTTACTAAGCTCACATAGATCAAAATTGACCAGAGGTAGCAATGGCTTCCAAATTCGTCATATACCAACCCATTATTTCATTTATCCAAAAACTCTAAAAATGGAAGCAAAGATGGCCCAACTAAACAACAAGCACTCATTTATCTTAGTCACTTCAATTCGATTGCCTACTTCCTGCAGAGGTAGGGAAGAGAAGGCTATTGTATCAAGGATTAGTAGATTGTACCAGAATAAACCATAATTATCGAAAGAACAGAAGCAACCAGAACGTTGCAATCGAATATGGCAATATTTTCATAATAAAATGAAAGAAAGAATAAAGAAAGGGATTAGAGACAAGCTGGGAATGAAAAATCAGGTGTTTATAAAAAAAGGAGGAACAAGCCCAAACAATTGCATCGAAAAGCAAATAAACAAAAAGAAGTCATTATGAAAAGAAAAACAAAAAACCATAGGAAACATCCGTCATAACAGATTTGAGTGAAAGATATGAAGATATAATAAAGAATAATAACTAAGAAACAGTACTTGTACAAAAGGCTTTATTTAATCCATAAGAAATTTGCGGGAAAAATATGTATGCAGTATTCGAAAAAATAAAAATAAAAGTTTAACCCAAGTGTCACAAAATACAAAGCAAAAGGAATGAGCATAAAAATTAAAAAAACCAATTAAAAGATCTGATAATACAATTTGTAGTGAATTAAAGGTATAAAGAAGAAAAAAGCTAGTTATTTTAAAATTAAAACTTCAGACATGTCTACAAGACTTGAAGACCAACAAAACTCTGAGTAACATAGAGCAGATCTCAAAAAAAATAAAAGATAAGGTATTAATGCCACCTGTAATGTTTAAATGTAATAAATTTGTTTGGAATGTTCACAAAGATGGGTGATTATGACATTAGGCGTACAAATGAAATGTAAATTATCAGTAAAAAAGTCATTTTAAGATAAAATAAATCAAATGTATGTAAAACATTACAAAAAACATTGGTATCAAAAGTTCATACAACAAACATAGAACATATTGCAAGTTGAGGAGGGTTACTGAAGCTTATTGTTGAAGATAGATAAAAAAGAGTTATTGTTACATAAACAGGGAAACCAAAAACTAATAATAAATAAATAGCGAACTTCCTAACGACATAAAATGGGATTTTGAGTCAAATCAGACCTTGCTCTAAAAAGTTTAGATAAGAAGAATGTTAGTCTACAAGTTTTTTTCAACTTCTAATCAAAATAAAGAAATTTAATTATTTGAAAAAATATTTACTACATCCTATATATATGGCGCCAGAAATGTGCAGCGTATTTTATCAGAAATCCGAATTTTATGATCAGGATCATAGAAGCGCGAAGAGATCGTTTGCTCCGTATAGCATAGAAATGTCTATTGGTTCCTTCAGTTAGCATACAAAAATTAATTTATTAAAAAGTACAAATAAATCCATTTTATTTTCTATTAAAATTTCAACTAATAAGTTTGCATAATTTAATTTAAACATAGTTTCATACGTAACTCTCTATCGTCCGCTAGCTAATACTAATAATGACAACTATTATATTACAGAAAAGTTATCGACTGCAGCTCTGCTCGTTACAACCAAACGATCTCTTCTTATTCCTATGATCCTGATAGCAAAACTCGATTTTCTTACAAATTTGGCCCATCCTTGCTGTCGCGCTGGGCGCATGCCTTATTAAAATTGAAATTTTCCTTCAATTCCAAAATATTTTATATTCCCATATTTTAATTAGAGATTATGTGATTTTTTATTATGTTAATAAGACAATGCTAGGCGACATATTTACTTTAATACCTTCATAATACATGGTGCTCCAAACTTAATTTATTTACACACTGTAACTCGTTAAAAAAAAATTTCTATTTTTTTATACTTATTTTATTGATAATTGTTGTAAAAGCAATATAAGATATTATTTAATGTTTATTTATTAGTCGCTTATTTTGCGCGATGTTTTGATTTCCAGTTCTGACTAAACAAAAGTTGAACAAAAAGGACAAAGAAATTCTATTATTCTTATCACGGGATATATCGTCCCTGTATTCTTCCTACGCTACACCAATTAAAAGCAACACCTCTGCAGAAGTGATGTGGAAACGTTTTAGGAGTTGATCCAGAAGTCACAGAGTTGCTTTCCAGAAATAAATAGACTTGTAAAACTTGATGTTTCGGATCCTAGGAGGACGTATTGGGGCACCAAAAGGTATATCAAATAATAATAAGGCAAATTGCAAGTTCAGAAGAATTAATGAAACTTCCATTTAAGGACTAACAAAAAAAATACAGGAAGACTGCTCACAGACTACCATCAGGCAAATAATAAAATAGAAAGCTTTCTATCAACTCAAAATGGGTTTTAAGTCGAACCAAACCTTGAACTAAAGATTGTAGAGAAGATAAATATTAATCTATAGGCTCTTCTAATTACAACTTCTACCAGAATGTACCTAATCGCCAGATAAATCTGAACAGTTTAATGCCCAGAAGAACCTATTGGTGTATCAGGTTTATGGGGCTTGTAGAATTACAACAAGACACTAAACAATGCGCTAAAAATCATAAGAGTCGGTTAGATTAACAAAATTAAGACAGAGTCACAAACGAGAGTTTAAAAGATAATGTGCTTAGAGGAGTAGTTTCTTTACATTTTTATTTCCAATATTTCCAACTTTTTTTGCCACACCATATAAGAAAAAATAGCAAGAATATAGCAGAGTACTATACCAACTCTTATGTTGAGGTTAAGATTTTTTTTTGTAGTTTTCCAACCGTCATTCCAAGACTCTTTCAATTCTGGTACGGTCTTAAACCAATGCTAGTCCACAAGATTGGCTGATAAAAGTAATTGATGACTTGGTAGAGGTCATCAAATTGAGGCCATTCGTGAGCTGCATGCCATAAAAGCGTTACCAACATATCTTAGACGGGCTATGATGAGATACCAATGACGATCAATAATTGGTAATTCTGAGATTTTCCATAACGACGTGATTTTTTTGTTTATGATAAAAAAAATTGGCAGTTAAAGTACCATAAGTATGGAAAACTCTGCTTGAGATAGTGCAGCTCACTATGCATCAAAACCTATGAGAAAAGCAAGGTTACATCAAAAGTGATCATTAAATCATTTTACTATAGATAGATCTATGAAAGATGATTAACAAAGTGAACAAACAATTTAATATTTATTCTATTTTAACTCATAAAAAGAAAGGTTCAGTAATGTTGTAAAAAAGCAAATTAATGATGGGTTAACTCTCTATAGATGGCTAGCGAATTGTTGAAGGTATCCTGCTGAGCCTCTTATTGGTAGGCTTTTAATTTTCCAGATATCCTAAAACAGAAGAATTAATTTAACTGAATATCTTCAGTTAACCGTCATACCTCAAACTTCATGTCGGTGTATCCCAGTTTCTTAATGGCGTTTAGCACCTCTTGGGCCATTTTTTCCCTGTCCGTCCCCTTAACGTCTAGCGGTCGAGCGTTGCTGTCCACGTAATGGCAAGAGATCGCCCTACGGAAACCCTACAAAACAACAAACACCAAACTGCGGTAAAACTCAGTAAAATTTACTTTCGTCAAATTTGGACCAGAACCATGCAAGAGCAGGGGATGAAAAAATACCGTGTCGCCCTTCTCCATAATAAGTTTCACCACAGGTGTGCGATAGAACGCTGAAGCTTCATGATAAGCTACGTTCTTGACGTTCTGTCAGAATTTGAGTGGTCACCAAGCAAATTAAGATCGAAATATTTAAGGGCACATACTGGAGGATTAATGTGTTTATGCAATATCCCTTTGTGCGATCCGGGTATTACGAACAGCACCCGTTTGCTTCGTCGATCTTCTCCATCGCAGTCCACGATGCCACTATAGAATCGACCATATCGAACGGAAAGTAGTAATAATCCTAAAACCACAACGGGCTGTGTGGGAAACAACCAACATCTGGTCTACTTACTTGGTGTAATGGATGCTTGGATGCGTCAATGTCGGAATTGGGAGGCTTATTGACAAGCATCGAATGAATGGATGTTATATTTGGGCCAATTATACTTTGGACGATGTCAATCATAGGCTGGTACGAGGTGTATTTGAAGAATACTTCGTCTCTAGAAATTTCTTGTATCTAGAAGCTTAAGTTAAAGCTCTACTGAAGATTGAAATAAAAAAACTTGCCTTGTTTATCACGTACTCCCCTTCCACGTTTTTGTTCCGAAGCGACACGTCTTTCATTAAGATTATCATGCCTTTGCTGACTTTTCTCTGGCACACGTCCAGAAATCTTTGGCTAGAGCAGATCAGATTTATTGAAATTCCTATTATGAAGCGAGAAGCCAATTTACTTGCATTCATCCAACAAACCTGGGACAACCAGCTTAGGAATGACTATGTATCCATTGTCTTCGTAAAAATCCCGTTGCTGTTCGGTTAGGTACGAGTTGTCGTATGTGTACTTGTATGGTTTGGGCGCCATAGTGTTCGACTTCTGAAACAGACGTCAGTTAAAAGCAGTAGATAAAAATTCTTCGTGGCATTTTTTGGAAGGCTTACTGTGCCACTAAGTAAATTTTAGGAACTGGATGATGTGGATAACGTTGCGCTATCTATAAAGCATAAAAACAGATCAGAGGACAAAGTCTTAAACGTTTGTAGATTTATATGCTTGGAGTGTAAACAAAATTACAGTGCAATAGTTTATCTTAAAATTTTATTTTTGTGCGAATCACTTGCTTCACTCTCTTGCTAACTCTAAAATATAATTGTGAGTAAAGGACAAAACTAAAACTTTTAGCACATAAAAGTTAAAAAAAATAAGTAAAAGGGGGAATTAAAAAGTAAGGTAATAAATTAAATAGTTTTCCACGATGATAGCACTGTCCATAATGTTGGCTTCCCACTCTCCAAGCAGCAGTGTTATAGTTAGCATTGTATGCAAGTGGATATAAAAGTGCGCTACATTGTCCGATTTTTGTAGGCAAAAAATTATAATTGAAGTGAAGGTTATCACTAGTTGTTGAAATCACGCCCCATAGTCGAAAACCAGGTACCAAATCTAAATATCAAACGGCACGACCTACGCTAATGTGTCTACACACTTATGATCGGTACCTCGATACGACGTGCCATACTCACGCGGTGACTACTCCCATACTACATCAGCCACAGCGCTGCAGCTTGGAGAGTGGAGAGAGAGATTACGGACAATGTCACCATCAAAGTAAATCATTTTAGCTTAATTCCTTCCTAGAAATAAAATTTTTTCCCTAACAACTTTTTTTTGGCGCATGTGGTCAAAGCAGCAAACAAGAATATCGTTGCCAGAGTGCCTGTCTACGCAAAATGTTGTCAGATCTATAACGTTATTAATTGTTTAGATAGAAATGTTTGACCATCAAATAGAAGAATGTAACTTATTTTTTTACTAATAGAAGCTGTTTTCTCTACGACTTGATGATGGCAATATATCTTATCCGGTTTCTAGGTTCTTTGCGTACTAGAGAATAAGACGCCATTTTTTTCTTATAAAAATAAGAATGTCCAGCCTGAGAGATCGATTAGAGTAGAAGAGAGATTTTCTCCCTAAAGGCAAAGGCTTGAAAGGTTTTCCTTCTCCTCCTTTCACTTATGAAAGCTTTTCTAAACGTATGAATAAAGTCAAGAGCTGCTCCAAATCATTATAGATATTCATAATGCTGACGGTAATCCTCAAAATGATGTGAGTCTACGACATGGATAAATCTTTTTAGACATACTGAGATTGGTGCCTAATATCCACTTAAATCTGATTAGAACCGAAAATTCCAAACGGCCAAAAAGGCTTTCAAGATTCTCTTTGTTTCAAAAGCCATTCAAATTTATATAGGATCACTAATGAGGAATTAGAAGTTCTTGAGAGAAGAGAGTGGTAAGTCTCACATGTTCTATCTTCTTTTAAGTATCCAGCATCGTTGACTTTCGTTGATTTATTACTTGCCGTGAAAATAATAGGAAACGTAAGAAAATGACATCATCTGAAATATTTTTGTCGTTTCTAAGGATATTTTCCAGAAGTACGAGCGATCAAAGATCAAAGATAAGCTATCGGTGATCTCTATTCGCACCAACCCTTTGATGTCATTCATTTCGTCGTATTTCGTAATGATCTGCAAAATTAATTAATGTATTTTGGATACTAGACCTAGCTTACTCAGCAAAATGATGTTAGGGCTGGTCGGGAGAGGGGAGAAAAGAAGCGAAGTATGAAGAGTCCTATTATTGTTTACGCGATTGAAGATATCGTCCAGTTTTGTATTCCACTGCCAAATTACAACCTTTACTCAATGTTTTATAAGGTCTTCAACTAATATACCTAATCTAAAGACAACACTTGTTGATGTTTTTCTCCTTTTTACGCTCAGACCTACCTCAAGACTATTTTTTTAATTCTCAGGAGTATGAAGTTCTCCATTTAGATCTTTTAGCTCGCATTTGGTTAGCGTTAAACACTGTACATTTTTGGAAATAATCTGTGCTGATATTTGATCTCTGCCACATTGAATCGTAATCAATAATGTATTTGATTAGTTATTGCTCTTACAAATTTTTGTGATTTGTTATAATATATGTGACCTCTTAGTGTTTACTTGAATCTCTATTTTGTTGAAGCGTATTTATAGATTATTTATTATTGTTCCTATCAGTCTGTGTTTTAAACACAATTTATGTATCTCTTTCAGACAAAGTTCGATAAAATTAACAATGACAAATAACAATTAAAGAGAGAACAGATGCTATAAGAATCACACCCACAATTATTGGTGTAATTTGGAGGGTTTCTGCTGATTACAGGTCCGCTATAGCTCCACCGTACTGACCCCCCTATTAAGGCTAAACTTGTTGAAAATAATCTCTACGCCATTGCGCTTGGACGCGCGCGTACATTTAGCAAATTTCCGGTATAGTATTTTCCGGAGCCCATTGTGCACAGTTTTCTTTATAAGCGTGCCATTTTAACATAGCGCAGTTTTGCAACTTGCAATTTTACTGCATTTATTGCATCGCTCAAGTGTTCCGAAGAAGCTAAAGCGTCGTTTGTATGTAATTTTAAATACATGAGCGTTACCACTAACTGATATCACCCGTTTAAGCGGTAAGAGTTGCTTTCTTTGCTTGTGTGCAGTAGAACCGCCTTTGCAGGTTGAGAAGCAATCCAACCATTCTTACAAAAAGATATTTCGCCTATCTAACTGTCTAGAAAGGGTAAATATTGTGTCTTCGTTGAAATAATGCAAGCTGTGTGTTATATTAAGTATACATTCCTTCAAAATTTTATATGGTTCAGCCCTTCCTGGCTATTAAATTATTAGTTTGTCCATCTTCCTTTCACTGGTTACTTTTTTAAATATTGTGTAAGACAAACAGATAAAAATCCTTTTCTTCTAAAAAATTTGAGGTTTCAGTGTGATGGGCAAACTAACCTAAGCATATTTTTCTTGTATTTATATGACTTAATGTAATTTAACAAAATTTGAAAAGTACAAAGTTTTATAATAAATCAGCCTTTCATCTATAGTTCTAAATACTTAGTTGAAAAGGGCGACAGCCTTTTGCAGTATTTTAAATAAAAACCGTAACTGCTCTCGACCACCATCTGGATTTATCTAAATTACTAATATTTAATGAATATAAAAAATTCATTCCAACTTTCCGTACCATCAACTTTTACCCTACTTTTTCCTATGACATTATATATATTCCCTATTCTTTCCTTTGTCTAACAAATTTTATTTTAAAACAGTATTAAGTATTTGTATCATTATCTAAAGTTTGGTATCTGTTGGGGATAAACATGGTGTGTCTAAAATTTTGGAGTTCTACAACGATAACATGGTCCAGGTGCGCGCGCATCTACATGGTTATCCGGAGACACTTCAAGAAACGCCATCTAGCATGGCATTTATGTAACCGTAATGGTACACTCCCAGCGGGTAGTCGAACGTAGTCTGTGTAAGATATGATAACAGCGCAATAAAATAACCAATTCTGTTACAAACTAACCACGTTAGCTGTCGACAAGTGGAACTCCAGACACGATCGGATAAGTTCAATAGATGCTGGTACAAGATTAGCGACTGCCTGTATAACTTATAGAGGAGGATTGGGTATTAAGAAGGGCGCGGTTTGTATTACATAAGCTGAGAATAAAATGGAAAGCAAAACGCATAAAAACCTTTAAAAATGCCATTAACATGTGTGATCAGAATCCATTTGTTCTATAAACCATCATTATAAGGGGTGAAACCTGGTGCTACCAGTTCGATCTGAAATCCAAGCTTCATTCGCTCGAAGAGGCCTTTGCTAGCAGTTTCAGAAGATTTATAAACGTTGCCCAAAGTATGTTGTGAAGGATTATTTGGCAGGGTAATAAAAGTAATTTGCTTGTTTTTTTATAGCAATCGACAAACTTCTTAGAGTTCTTAGTTTTCTTGTTGATTCTACTCTCACAAGCATCTGCGCATTATGAGTAAGAAGACGTTGCACCGCCATAGCAAGTTACGGTTTGCGCCATTACATGGTTTTGGTATTTTTAAAATCAAAAATTAGCAGCACAAGCACGTTTTAATCTACACCAACAAGTTTGCGGATAAACAAAATTGTATTTATTATTATTGTTGGGACATTGCAGATTAAAGAATTTTTATCGAATACTGCAAACTAATGCAGTTATCTGAAGTACCATGTGTGCAAGTTAAAATTTCCTTCAGATTTGTACGATTAGAATGTTTGTAACAATGTTATGTGCATAAACATTTTTACATATCATTAAAAAAACTGATACGTTTATGCGAATAAAATTCATTAACTATTCCACTTATGTAGCTATCCAAAGTTCGAAAACCATGCGCCACTCAACCCTCAGCATTCTAAATTGTTAAGAAAAAATGCGAAACCTCACAAATATAAGCTACTAACACATCTGTCTGCCATTTGGATGTCAAATTGACAATTTAACAAAGAAAATCGGCGAAGAACATGACAGTCATTTACAAAAAGGTCAACATTTTTAAATTATCTTAGCAGTGACAAGAACGTCTTGGAAATGTAACATTTCTAAACAAATTTAACGATGTAGAATAAAAAATAGAATTTAACAGTCGTTGAACATATATATTTTATTTCACATCTGCCGAAGGCAACAATGTTAGAATTTGGGATAGAACAAGACTCTAACGCACCAAATAAGAAATATCGCTTACTGATTAGGCCCCGTCGCCTTTGTAGAAAGCGAGAATAAGAATATAGAAGCATTCGATCGAAAATGTTAAGCCTCTCAATGTCTTCAAGACCAATAGCTGCTATTTACCAGGTAATCTTTCTACAGCAATTAATTTTCTAATAATCCTATGAATTAAAAGGAATTGGGAAATTGTAGGTATATTTCACAGTTCATAGTTCTTTAACTCTTACCAAATTGGAAAAACTCTTTACATTCGTGCAGACTTTGCGTTATTGTTAACGAAGCCTTCAAAATTGTCTTTGGTATAATATTATCTGCTATATATAATGGCAATAGTATTTTGGGTTACTACAGATAAAAGAAAAAATTGAGAAGGAACATAATTATTGAGATGCTCTCCCGTTCAATTTCTTTGGCGATTTTTTATGGCTTATGTTTTTTAGTATAACATTTACTGAGACTCTATTGAGACTACAGTTAGCATTGAAGCATTAAATCATGTAAGCGTAAATGATTGGGGCTGATTTTGCAAAAAAAAAAAAATTAAAACAAGTCGTGCAACCTCATTATCGCAAATAATCATTTTGCAAATAAAATTACATTAAGAGAATGCAAAGATTTTCACGGTCGGTGTTATAGTGCATCGTATGGTTAATTCTTGGGTTATAAGGCCGTGGTCGGGGTTCAGAAACTCTTGACATTTCATCCACAATTCCGACGGACAGTTTCAAAAGAAAATCTTCTGACTGTCCCGTGTTCTCGTGCGAGTGTGGTAAAGATGGTGTTGGGGGGCCGTTGTTGAGGTCACCCACATGGTAGATAACGTAATCGGGCTAGCTGCTGACGTCAATCGGGTCATTGCAGGTAATATTTCGGCATTTTTGACGTCACTCACTCATTCACCGTATTGCGGTCTGTTTTTTGCCTCTTGAGACCGATAAACCAAGATTTAGGTAGATTGAATTTATCGTCCCTATTAAAATTATTTTTATATTTATAAATCTCCACCGCCTCTCTATATAATCTCAGATAATAATTCCTACAATTGGATAAAACTTGTGTTTTATGTTATAATAATAGAAATATTGCTTACAACAACCTGATTCACGTCAGCAGCTAGCCCGATTACGTTATCTACCATGTGGGTGACCTCAACAACGGCCTCCCAACAGCATCTCTACCACACTTGCACGAGTATAAAAGCAAAAATGCACGGGACAGTCACTTAATTTTTAGAAGATTTTCTTCTTAAGATGTCCGCCGCAGTTGTGGACGAAACGTCAAAAATTTCTGAACTCCGACTATGTCCTTATAATCAGAAAACCAACTACACAATACACCATTACATTAATAGATTTCAACGATAGGTCAGAAAGAAAACCTTTCTAAGCCGCAACTTGCCTTGGTTATTAAATTTGTTGTGAATTACCCATAATTTGTGAATACCAAAAAATTTATATTGTTTACATATTGGGAGAAATTGATAATAAAATTTAATTTCACCTTCCTATTCGAATCTAATCTCTTCTCGATTTTGTTCTATTAGAGAGTCAACATCTGTAAAACCTTCCTTTAGCCAAGACCAAACATAGACGATGCAGTGAGACCATTCCGAAAAAAACTCAGCAGTTCGAACAATATCCTGCTTCACGTAGCGATTAACACAAATTTGTTCATCTACACGTGTTTAATGCTGTTCGTCTAGGACTGTCAAGGATCAACCTCGTCAAACCTGATCATATAGATTTATTGTAACTGGATTTCTTTTTGTTATACTTATCACGTCAAAGCAAGAGGCACATTTCTCATAATAAAAAGCGCAATAAAGTTCAAAACTCTGACAAGGTTTAAGGTACAATTCGGCCAGAAGACTCAAGCGTTTGCGTAGCATAAACAATTTTTGGGAAGATGAGAAACAGTTGAACCAGGTTAAACGTGATCAAAAAGAATATTATTATTGTTCTCGCTGTCTTCAACATAATGGGCGGCTAACTGTTGCTAAAATCTCTTCTGAGATTTCATACAGCTGCCAAAACTCAACAAACAAATTGAGGATTTGTCCTGATCTGTACGGGAACATCCTTATTGCAGCCCGGATTTATCACTCTATGATTACCATCTGTTTAAGCCACTCAAACAAATGCTTGGAGAACGATGTTAGTGTCGAAGCATTTGTGCGTTTTTGAAAAATAGGTTGAAAAAATCTGTTTCTAACCCGGAAGATTGTGTATAAAAATAACTTTGTTTGTATTTTTTTGATACTTCAATAAATTTGTAAAATTCTATGTCGGTTCGTATTTAATTCATCACGCATGTGTTGGTTTGGGAAGTTACCTCCTTGTAAAAAGCTCAAGAGAAAATCTTGAGTTGCCCCCAGACTCCACTGGAGTGAATTTGTCTCACCAAGTAGATATAGAGGAAAAAAGCCGTAATATAAAAGCCTCAACTGAACTGACTAGGGCAAGTCCAATGGTTACGATCACAACCTTAGTCAAGGGAGTAAAGAAACACGAAGTGCACGCACCAATGATACACACCTTCCATTCGAATTGGAACTATAGGAAACGGAACATTTAGCATAATATGCAGTTGAGAGAGAAGCGTTAAAGGACCAGATCTTAAAGTAAATTTCATAAGGCTTCTTGTAAAATTTCAGCGCCAGAAATCGACGCAGATCTAAAAGAGCTGGGAAAAACACGCTAAAGAAACTAAGCACCAGGACAGTAAAATGAATACTTATTTACCCAACAAAGAGAAAACAGAGGTTGTCCGGGTAAACAAAGAAGACGAAATTTCAGCATTTTCTAAAGAACGCAAGTCATCCTGAAGAAAAAGGAGTTTTTGTAAGAAAATGATTCGAGTGCTCAACAAAGCGAAAGAACAAATAAAAATGACAGTATCTCTTGCTTGCCACAAGTCTCTGTCGAATGCCCCACCAAAAACAAACACAACAAGGCAAAGTAGACTACTTTTAGAAGATTAAATCATTCGGACCTTCATCAGGTATTTTAACAACTTATAAGAGATGCAGACATTGAAAACAGGCGTGATACAATAAAGGCACAAGAATCAAGTGCATTTTCAGCTAATTCCGGAATTCATCAAGAGAATGGTTTGTAAAGTTTAATTTCCTAAGCCAAAAAAAATTTTCTGTGTACTGCAAAAAATTACGCAGCTTCGTGAGTCCATCGCTATGTCAAAATGAAGACATGAAAAACAAAAACATCTTTGTGCTGAAAGAGAAGCAGGGACCTATCACAACTGTAGAGTTACTAGTGACAAGATTTAAAAATATGAAGTTGATGTTTCACTTAAGTATAATTAAGCTACTAATCCAAGAACTACAAGAGCGCAAGTGAAAAGGCTGTGGAAGAGTATGACAAACGTTTCTGCGCAAAAACGAGAAAAAACGAGAACGGTGTAATACCGTAAAGGAAACTTTCTACAGCGGTGCAATGAAATTAGGATAAAAACTTTTAAAAGGAATTAAGATGTTGATTAATGTCTCCATAATGGTCAGCGTCAAAAACGCTGTCGAATGATATGCTGCATGACATACGTGAGTATAATGAATTTTCGAAATCGTAACGGTCACTTCCGGTTGCCGTTAACCGATTTGGCTGAAAATCAATCTCCCGAAAGGTACTGACCTAAGATGTGTGTATGCCAAGTTTGAAGTGAATCCGTTGAATATAACGGAAGTTATAGTGTCTCCAGACACACAGATAGACAGACAGGATGATAGTCTCATTAATTTTCTATAAGCTCCGCTGTAGAAAGTTAATAACAGCAGAAGTTAATGAAACTAAAGGAACATATGAAGATTCATTTCCCACAAAAGACTAACGGAAGACAAGGAAAAGTCTGGTCCAAACGGTGAAATTAATAATTTTATCAAAAGCGATGCTGCTACATATCGCCCTGGATTTAAATAGATTTTAAAAAAGGAATCCGAGTTATTTGCACAGTTAGATTAAGTCAAAGATAATATGCTACATATTAAAAAGATGCAGCAGCAAACAATATGACTGTTGAAAAATCCGTGGATAAAGGAAGTAACCCCCCCACCTCTCTCTCACTGTGTGGCAACTATTGTGCTCCTAACGCCATTGCAGTAGTTACATATTAATTACTTTAGTCAGAACCTACTTTTTCAAAAACCAATTTAGTCCAAACTACCGTCAGATAACAGTCGTTCTTGATTACGCCACAAAGATCGCTATTAGAAGGCAATGTTCAAATAACGTAATGCTACTCAAACTTGGCAAAGGCTTATCAACAAAATTGGTGCACATTTAAATTTGTATAGAAATTTATTGCTAACTTTCTCTTAATCATTTGATGGCAATTTGCCATTCCAACAACGTTTCTTTAGGGTTTGAACAAGATCTACAAACTACAACAACTAAAAGACTGTTAAGACAACCAAATGTTATTTACCCTTTAGTAGATAACAACACAACTTACTCATTCGAAGAAGAAAAATCAGAAATATTGGCCACGCACCTAGAGAAAGTATTTACGCCAAATGCAGACGAACATGACCCTCTACTTGCGACCCAAATAGCAAACACTGTAGCTGACTTCCATATGCGGGAGACTACTGAAATAACCCCTGTCTGCTCAAGAACTCCGGCTACATATACAGCGCCTTCCTAAGCGCAAGTCCCATGGACCAGATTTGATAAACAACGAAATATTAAAACACTTATCCAAAAAAGCTGTAGCTTACTTAACCTCAATTTGTAATGGCTGTAGGAGGCTAGGATATTTTCCACTATCTTGGCGAACTGCGAACGTACTACCAATTTACAAAACTGGAAAAGACAAGCACAACCCTGATAGCTACCGACCTATTAGCTTATTATCTACCGTAGCCAAACTCCTAGAAAAGGTGATACTCACTCGCCTGCAGGACTTTATACTCGAAAACGAAATCATTCCGCCTCACCAGTTTGGGTTCAGACGGTCGCACTCAACAGCTCACCAATTTATTAGATTAACAGAACTAATTGAGAAGGGGTTTGAAGAAAAGAAGTGCACCGCAGCAATCTTCCTAGATTTGGAAAGAGCCTTTGATAAAATCTGGCTTGAAGGACTCTTGTACAAAATGATAAAGCTACGCATCCCGGCTTATATAATAAAAATTATAAACTCCTTTCTGAATAACAGAACGTTCAGAGTAAGAATCAACGCAACACTTTCTAGCATCAAAACAACAAAAGCAGGAGTCCCTCAGGATAGCCTTTTGGGACCAACCTTATTTAATCTTTATGTACATGACTTGCCCACAGTAAACAATTCAACGCTAGCCATGTTTGCCGACGATACGGCGATTCTAACGCAGGGCACTACAATTGAAACAACAACAGAACGACTACAAAACGCAGTAAACGTAACGTGTGACTGGTATCGAAATTAGAAAGTAAAAATCAATCCTACGAAATCGCAAGCAAAGATGTTTACACTCAAACGTTACCCCCATCTCCCAACAATCAGACTAAACAACGATGATGTACCATGGAACCCAAAAGATGCTGCAGTAAAGTACCTAGGAGTCCACTTACATACAAAACTCAACTGGTGGTATCACATAAATAAAAAAATTAATGAGTGCCACACAAGACTCATTCTATTGTACCCGCTGATCAACCGAAAATCCCATCTTAGATCTGAATGCTCATTATTGATCTATAAGGCGATCCTCCGCCCTATACTAACTTATGCATGCCCAGTTTGGAGTAACGCACCCAAAACATCATTGAAGAAACTTCAAACTGTGCAGAATAAAATGGTACGTCTTGCAATTAACTGCCCTTAGTTTATACGCAGCAGCCAAATACACCAAGAGTTAAGTGTTCCACTAATTACAGGCTACATTTACAAAATAACTAGTAACTTCTTTAAAAAATTAGTGATGTGCTCAAATGTAACTAAATTAAACCTCGGTCAAAAGAACATACACTCAAGGATTAAATGTAAGCTACCACAAGACCTACTATAAATTAACTAACCCTAAGTAATATTATAAACCAAATTTTGTAAGTCAGAGGTGTGAATACGCTCACTTAATCCTCTCTCAAAAATTAATGTACTCCTAGTTATAAGTTGTCTTTGTACCAAAGCCGTGTATTGCATTTCGTTTGCAGAACCAGCTAATCTATAAAAAAAATAACAAAAGAAAATTTCATAATTCAGTCAGCGTATATAGACCATTTTGGCCTTTTTTCTGGCTCATGAATCAATTTAATTCTTCCAAATTGCACCCCCAATAGTTCTACAACTTCCAATATTGACACCAAAATAATTCCAAAAAATGTCAGGTACACAAACACTTTATCCCTAACCCTATCTCCAAACCAAACACCATATTTACCCCACCACATCTCCCCACCCACTAAAGAGCAACAATAACTGGAAAAAGGTCTTATATAAAAGAGGCAGAAATCTAGACAAAATTAAACCTAATAACAAACCCTCTAAAAAGAACGAATATTGACTTAGGTCTCTCTCAACATCAAATCGTTACTCACCACTAAACAAAAAGAACGATGACATACAACAAAAAAGAAACGCAGATAAAACTGAAAACAAAGTTCAAAAACCTCCCCCAATTTTCGTAACAGAGATTCAGATTATCGCGTCACTAATAATACGTAGTTAAACAATAATTCGAAGTGAAAACCCTTACTAATAATTAAGTAGAAGTACAACCTAAATCATCCGAGTATTATAGAATAATCACAAAAGCCCCGAATGAAAAGAAAACCAAATTTTACACCCACAAATTAAAAGAAGAAAGAAGCTATTGTACAAACGAGGCAGTATTAAATAATCTCCACCATTGTATTGACAGTAAAGATATCAAAGCTGAAATTGAGAAATTAGGCAACCAAGGATAAACGTTTGGAACATCAAATAACACAGAACCAAATTGCCTCTTCCAATGTTCTAAGTTGAGATAAAGCCAGCCCTCAACAACAAAGACATTTTCAATGTAGAATACCTGCTGCAACATAAAATTAAGTTTAAATCCCCCCAGATTAAAAAAAAGTCCATGGGCTTTATCTCTTATACACTGTAAACTTACCGACTTTGCTAAAAAATAACTACAAGATTAGCCTCCGATAGAGACCTAACTATAGTCTCACAGAAATTACAAACCAGCTTAATTGGTACTGAAAATGGAGAATCAAAGCAAATGAGTCCACGTCCATCCAGGTAACCTTTGGCACGCGGAGGGGGACCTGCTCCCAGTTCAGATAAATAACAATCCTCTACCCCAAGAAGAAGACGTCGAGTATCTCGGGTAATATCTGGGTAGAAGACTCACGTGGCTGAAGCACATCTTCACCAAATGCAAACAGTTGGGACTAACTTTATCCAAGAAGTATCGGTTACTGGAACGTAAATTCAAGCTCTCAATAGACAATAAACTCCTCTTATATAAGATTATACTCAAACCAGTTTGGAGTTATGGTATCCAGATGGGGGCACAATTGCCAACTCCTAGAACGTTTCCAATCAAATGGTTTGCATTCAACGCGACTATTTGTAGTGACCTACAAAAGTTAACAGTGAAAAGAGAAATCAACAGTTACAATGTTAAACATAGTGACAGTCCCAACAGTTTAGCAACAAACCTCGTGGTTCATCCAAAGATATGTGCCAAACGACTTGCCCACCAGACTCATTTAAATAACACTAAGTTTAGCTTTACTTTTATTTTTAGTTTTAAGATCTGGTTTGTAAGAGCCATAAAAAAGATCTACTGTTATAAAAGCATATTCCTACATGTCCAACTAATCTGCCCAAACTGTATATTAAAAGTACATGTGCTAATTGTAAATTAATGAGATGTTAATAAAATAAATTTCCCCAACTTTAATGTTGATCTGTCATAAAGTATAAATAAAAACATATCACATTACATACCAAAACCTTTTAGAAAACCACTTTTAGCTCGTTAGGTGGTCTATCACCAAACTCGTAGTATGGCGGTACGTTAACAAAAACCTCAGACACTAGTAACAAAACACGTTACCACTCACATTAGCGATTTCAAAAATTTAGTCGCCTTGAACTAATTCTCGTAGACCTAATTACTATGCCTTTAGCTGAAGGCCTCCAATGTTATTTTACTTGCACTGAGCGATTTATCTGTTCGCCCGAGACGGCTATTCTTGTCCCTAAAGTGAAAGTCCGCACGATAGCTTCGATGTTAATATTCGCGTGATTTAATAGTGCCGTTGCAGATAGCATCTGATCAAGGGCGACACTTAGAACCTGAAGACTTACGCCGGCTGCTAAAATGTTCAATTAGTGTCACAAAATCGACAATTGAATTCGTCATCGTAATGCCGACTTCGTCAAGCCGCGTCCGATCACACGATCCTCTTTCAAAATATTAGCAACTTCGCCCTACGTGTCTCTGAAAGCGATGACGCAGTTTACTGCAACCACTTTATGATGAGGGGACATGATGAAATCGTGCAAAGATAAAAGAAATGTGGGAATAATACTAGGGTTTTAATCAACAGACCGACTGATTAAGACTTACGCACAGCCCGTCTTTCTGCAAAACAACAATGATAATTGAAATAATATAGAGCAACGAACACGATAAAGAATAGTAACAATCTTGTCTCTTTAGAATATTGCAATATCTAAGGTACTGCATATTTAACCCCTGATAAAAGTTTGTTGGACACAATGGTATCCCTTGAAGGCAAAAGATGGTCTTTTGGAAAAAACTTTAAACATCGTTACTGGCACTAAGTTTAGGTTGTAGTTATTAGTGCCCAAAAGTCCAGTGTCAAAAATTTCTTGTCATCTGTATGATAGAATGTCAGAAGAACATTTCAAAATTAAGAAATGTTGTTTTAGTGCAAAACAAGGAATGTGAGGAATATTTTGTCTCCTTAGAATATTTAAATTGATCTTTAATATATTTGTTCTAGTATTGAGATCTGTAGATAAATTAGAAAAATATGTATGGTGATTCGATTTAAGACCCTATTATTGATTGTATATCCATCTTCTATCGGATCTGCGAGTCCTGTTATCTTATGTTTTATGGCAAATTGTAACGTTTAGCACTTCTGAATACTATATGGGCAAAGTTTTTGTGGGCAGTTTTTGTCCCAGGCGTGCCTTCTAAAGAATATTTACAGCAACTTTTTTAAAGGTTTAATTATACATCACATAGAGAATCAAAAAAGATATGCAGCTCTAGATTTAATTTTAATTCTATATCTGAATTTATTATGTTGTGTATCTCTTCCATCAAGCTGACATTTTCAGAAAAGAAAGCAAAGACTTAAGTTACATTGTGGGCAAGTGCAGTGAAAGGATAGATGTCAAAGAATAGCGACGATTCTCGGAAGTTCATTGTGGTCACGATAGAAGGTTATGGTGATTGACACGGTATGCCAAGGTGGAGCCGTGAGGATTCTAGAATTTAAAGCACAGTTACGGTTAGACACAGTGTGTGTTCTGATCTAACTCAGTCGGGGACTAGATCGACTGGGAAAAATAAATAATTAGTGCGTTAATTAATTAGTGGCTAACCCATTGCAGAGTTGAAAAAAATTGTTAATAATTTTTGCCAGTAAGTAAAGGCTACAGGTAACTTTTGAGAAGAGATTATTTAGGAACTGATGACTGACATATATGGTTAAAACTGTTCCATATTTAAAAACAATCAACACTTTTTCAAATAACAATGATATTCCCCCTTGTTCACTAGTCATTTACAGCATTGTGTTCAATAAAGAATAATAAGCCACTTGTTACTTTCACTTTTCTTTAACTTGTAGTTGAAAATTGCTAAAACGGATTGTTGAAAATTTTATAAGGTTTGTTTAGACTATATGTACTTAACTGACGTTCACTATATAGACATGCACTATGATCAATCGAGTTATTGCAAGTAAACGGCTGAGCAGTGATTGAAGATAACTGGTTATCTTTTATCATCTTTTTCAAGGTATGTTTAACATTTATTTACTGTCAGACATGTAAGATTTACGGCAAGATCACCAGCGCCACTAGATTTAAAGTCAAAAACGCTTCGTTGATCATCAAGAAATATTCTACCAAATCTAACAGAAATTCGTTTTGATGTCCTATATGGTACTAACTAAAGTTAAGTGAAATCAGAATTTTCTTCGGAAATCATTTTTCAAAACAGAAAGTTAAAAAAAGCCACTTGGGTCTATGTCTTTTTTACGATGCTAGGTCGATAGAAGAAATTTAGAACAAAAAACGAATAAGGAAAGACTGCTTGTTGTCATTAAGAATCATAGTATTGAGTGTTCAGTTTTGATTACACAAGAACTACAAAATAGAACAAAGTTGCTAAGATTAAACAGAGATTAGACGAAGACTTTGCCCATATAGTGCAAACAGTATAAAACATTGCAATTTGTCGTAAAGATTACAAGACTCACAAATCCAGATTAAGATAAGTTTGGACACTTCTGTCAAAGTCTTCTGAAAAATCCATGGTGCATCAGAGATCATACTAAGGGTTTTGTTGATTTGCTAGCTCGGGCTTACAGTTCGTAGCCGTAGAACCAGACGGGGAGAATTATATTCTTCTATTTTTTACGAAAAGCCAATACAATTCTACATAATTAACTTCTTCCACCAGATAGAGGCACTGCTTGTCTTTCTTTACTTTCCTCTTTGTTAATCACGTTTCCAGTAGATTTAGATGTTCTTGCAGTAGTTTTGATGCCGTGGTCGAATATTCATTATGCGAAAAAATTACTGTGTCGTCCACGAAGGCACCCAAGATTCTTTTTGGCATGATTGGTCGGTCGCACTTGTATAGCAAGTGCAGAAAAAACCCGAATCCACTGCCTTGAGGCGCAACTCTGCTGGTCCGTGTGAGATGTACACTTATTTACTTCCATATATTTTCTTATACTACAACTTAACGGGAGTGACTGTATTAATTTTAACGGCGTTATTATAAAGACTTTTAGTTAGTAGATTTTCTGTCATTTTCTTGTGATATAAAAGCAACACCAATTCGACAACAAATATTTTAGAAATTGGAGATTAGGAAAGGAAACAGGAAATAATGAAAAATAAATATAAAATAAAAGGTCCCAAAATTTATATCCATATAACATGTCGAAATGAACAGATAAGTTAAAGGTTAAAGTTAAGATTTGGTTATAGAAAGAACACAATAGATAGAGAGAAATATATTTGGAACGACAAAGAGAGGGAAATGGTACAACAAACAAAAAACTGAAATACGAGAATGGACAGACTGAAAGGAAGACGGACACACCAAGCGATACAGATAACGATAAAGATACTTATATGATTAAAAATAACAATAAAATCGAACTACGAATTTAGAAAAAACGCCTTTGGTACTTGAATCATAAGAGGAAACGAGTTGGAACTAGCCGAAAGAGAGATGCCTCTACAATTGTCATAGTTTCTGCTGTCCCCCTTTTTATATATGGGTAGTATGATAGTCTTCCAGTCTTATAACCTTGTGCCTAAGCACTAAGTTAAAAAACCTGAGTAGCAAGTCCAATTTTGCTTTTCCAATAGCATTTCTGGTGATATCTTGTCATACCCTTCCGCTTTTCCATGTTTACAGCTTCTTATGGCTCTTCTTTAGTTATATCTACTATGCCATCTTCGGTTTCGTATCTGTACTGATCCTTTTTGTACTGTTGGTTTCTGTTCAAGAAACTTTTTAAATATTCTTTTCGCCAAATATAATATCTCTTTCTTCGTTAAGTATTTCTTCGTTTTCATCTTTAATTTCTTTAGTGTTTTTACGATCTTGAAAAATAATTGTTGGTTGTTCTTGTTAATTGATTCTATTAGATGTCCATATTCCTCCCAACCTGTCGTTTTTGCTTTCAAAGCTGCTTTTTTTAACTTTGCTTCTCTGGATTTTGTACTTTTAATAAGCCTCTGTTGGGTTAACGCTTAGATAATATTTTCGTAATCTTTTCTTTCAATTATCTCATGTGTTTTCGACTATTACTTCTACAGCTTATACCGCATAATTCGGTTGTTACTTTAAGGATTATCTATTTAAAGCACGTCTTTAATTTTTCTATATCTTTAGTTTCTAATGTACTGCTGTTTTTGATTTCATTAAAACTTTTCAGTTTATACTCTGTTCTGGCTTTCAGGTCTTTAAGTTCATATTTTTTATAGTCCTTATATTTGACATTTTTCTTTTTTATAAATACATTATTCTTTTTTCTGTTTCATTTCTCTTTGGCTACTAGAAGGTAGTAGCCACTTCTAATTTCTACGTCTCTCCTGACTCTTACATTTCGTATCTTTGTAAAATTTTCCTGTACTATAATTATGCAGGCTATAATTAATCTTTCATCGTTGATAGGTTCTTTTCTTGTGTGTTTATTATTATTTATAGAACGCGATCAGTCCCACTGTCCAGTGTCATTTCTTGGTTGTTAGAAATGAACACCAATAACCCCATTACACTCTCAGTTTTATTACCCACTCTTCCATTGAAGTCCTGTATTAAATAAGCGATCTCTTTACTTTTATCATTTTAGAAGTCATCTATATTTTTTTTTTTTGTAATCTCCTGGTCCGTACACTATTATAATAGACAATGCTTTGCTTATGCCCTTAAATTGTACTAATAATTCTCTTTGAGATCGCTTCCTAATTGGGCAATTCCTTTATGTATTTTTCTCAGTGATACATATCATCCCAGTTCACGACAGCAGAAGCCCGTTGCTATTTTTGGTCCTAGTGGACGATGTTATACAAAAATGATGACCAAATTAAGAAAACTGGCTGCAAGGTACAATAACCTAAAAAAAGGCACTTGCAGACTACATCGCAATATTTGCAGAATCCGAAAAAGCACTATAAGCCAACTTTAAAGTCTCGTACGAAGAAAAGACAAAAATCACAGTAATCTCTAAAGACTAAAAACTAGCTTCAATAAGGTTAGACAACCAAATGGGGACAGGTGTTCCATGCGTTAAAAAGAGGATTTATCAACAAGAAGACTAAACTAACAGTGCACATGGCAATGAAAGACAGAAAAAGACACTGCAAGCAACAGAATGAAAATTGCCCAGAAAAATCGAAAATTAATAATAATGAAATTCCAAGTTAAATAGTTGCAAGACAAAAAGGAAAACCATCTAAAATGGTGGGGACATCTAACCCAAATTGCTTTAAACAACATGGAATAAAGCAATAAAAAAATATTTAAAAAGAAACACCACATGGACACAGACAAGGAACAAAGCAAGCGATAGAAAGAAATAAACATGTACAAATGGCTGTTTTTGTTGTTCTTTTGCTTCTGCATCTCATTCCTATTCGTTACTTAAGACTGTGCATTGATTACCTTGTACGTTTTGTGACTGCCTATCAATTAGAGATGTTTGCGTTAAATACTTTATTAATCACTGGCGTTTGTTACCAACTTCATTTGAAGTTCTTGTAAGTATGTCACATTGTCTTAAAGTTAATACTTTTTAATTAAGTTAATATTTGAAATAGCGAATGAGTTTGTGTAGCAAAGTGCGGCAGATTAGTAAACGACTGGAATGCATATTAGCTCTGTTGATACTTTAGGAAATTTCTGAACGTCTCCCGTAACGGCTGCCACACTCGCGCTTACGGTCGAGCGAGCAACGCCTTCCAGGAATGCAGCCGCACACGTGCAAGTACTTGAATAATGGAAATTGCCAAATGTTTGCTAGAACCCTCGAGTACACCCTGGAACCGGTTTTGAGCTGTTTAAATGTCACGAAACGTGTTACCGATAAGTGCACTATAATTTTACGTATGTGTTGCGTAGACAAATAGTATTTTGATTGTCTGGAAGTAAAATAAATAAGTAGTTTTAACGAAAAGCAAGAACGTTACTACACTGTTGTGGGAGTTATATATTTTATATAAGTAATATTTGTTGTGAGCACAGGATTTCTGTTCGTTTGCTGCTATAACTATCAAATGCGCCTTTAAATCCGTTGCCGGCTGACAACAATTTTATTTGGATGCATAATTTCAATTTTAAATTAAAACCTCTTATTTAAATGATAACAGTTCTGAAGTTACTTGCAGCACTTCAGGTGGAAACAAGTGTTAATTCAAGGTTTACTCCTTAATATCACTCAAAACACATTCGGTCTGTTTGAACATTTAAACTCTTCTGACGTGACATTTGTGTTTGAGTTTATCACACTATAAATATTGAACTTCATTAAATTTGTGCAACGTCTGATAAAAAAATAAATATTTGTTATACGAACAATGCGGTCACATCGTCAAGGTTGTGGAATATCTAGTATATAATCTCAAAATTGTTATGTTCTAATAATAAAAATACTAGTAAACAGCGGATTATTCTTGATTTGGTATCACGTACGCTTCAAATTATTGATAAAATAATCCTCAGTAACGAAGGGCATCTTTTTGCAGACAAAGCAGAAATGTCGACCGTCCTCCACTAGGTTGCTTGCACTTCCGACTTCATTCCTTTATATTTTATTTGCAGTTTTTCTGGTAAAATGGCTCGTAAACCTTCTGTGACGTATTCTTATCTTCGAAGCGTCCTGCTAACGCCCCATTGTGCAGATGACATAAGATTTTCGATACTTGGCTTTTCAGACCTAATAAATGCGATCTAAATTTAATGCCATGGATGTTCTTCAAAGTTTTCACTAAAATACGATTCTACAACTTCAAGAAATCCCATTGTGCCCTCTATGCTGATTTATTTTCATTGCTGTCTCGCCCCTTGGCTCTTTCATTTTACCTCTGGTTGTAAATAATTGTCGCACAAATTTCTCAACAGGGCATCAACTTCTCTAGTTCTTTTAATTTCTCTTTTACATTTTCGAAATGCCATTCCGTGTTCTCTTTCACCTCTTCCAAATATTCTTCAACTCTTGTCTTAGATCTTAGTGTTATTCTTCTGTTTTACCTTTAACTGTTTTTTAAAACTTCTGGAATTTTTTTTATGATGATTTTTATTATTCTCTTAAACTTTAAAAATGTTCTTCCGCAATGCTCTTTATTTCTTGTTGTATTTATATATCGTCGTCTATTTTTATTTTTTCCAACTCTCTTAAAAAAGAATAGAATATGTTTCCTTCTTTAGAGTTTCTAAAAATCAGTTTTTGGTTTCTATTTTTTGCAATTATCTTCTCAAATTTCCAAAGAATTATTCCGTGTTTCATTTTCAGTTCTTGTAATTCGCCTTATAATTTTTTAATTTTGAAATGTTACCCAATTCTCTTTTAAGGCTTCTAGTTTCTTTTTAACCTTCTGTAGTATCGCAAGTAAATCTATAGTTTCGGACAGATGCTTCCACGTCTTTTCTAATTGATTTTATAGCTCTGTCACTTTTAGTTTTTTAAGTATCAATAAATTGCACTTAACGACTATTTGAAAATATACACGCCCTACCTATGCCTATAGAGCATTTAAATCACCAAACCAACTGTATCTAATTGCAGTTTTTTTTAATCGTTTCCCATGTACACATATATACCCATGCACTTGATTCTGGAATCCTCGTGGCTCCACGCTAGCGCATCGGTTAGATTACCGGGACCCTACTGGTTCTTAGCAACTGCACCGAATTTCCGACAATTGTCGCAAATTTTTGGTAGCCCTTGCAGGAGCAGGTCATTACAGGACGCCAGAAAAGAGACAACATTGTCAAGTGTGATAAGCAAAAATTCGAATTACCATAACCACAACTTGTATGCGAAGTTACATTCTAAAAGCTCTCGAGATTGTTCATGCTATAAACGTTTGAAGACAAAAAGATCTGCTTAATTATGTCAACTCAGCCATGTTGCTGACGAAAATACTACCAAAAAAACAAATACCATTAAAGTCTACTGCTACCACTAGAAAATCCTTTACACATTTGGAATCTCAACTGGCGAAAGCTTAATAGAAGATTTTTTAATTTAGTCAGCAAGTGCTTAATGAAGGTTTTGAAATATTTTATGCATTTCCAACCCCCTTCTTGTACATTTTCTTCATAAGGTCATCTAAAAAATGCAAGTGGCATTTGTTCAGAGATTATTTAGTTTTGGTTATAGTTTCAAACCTTTAATTTTCAGCTTCCACCACGCATTATGTATTTCTACATCCTTCAAAACCAGTCGTCGAACTAACTCTTCCAGGAAACTGAGCACACTCATCACCCCGCTCAATTAAAAGGCCCCCGTTGTAGTAAAATCTTTCTCTTGAGCTTATTCTTCATGTAAGGTTTTACTTGTTACGATACTGTCGACACTCCATTTTCAAACTGATCGTTGGTTAAGGCGTATCCAAAAAACATACTTTTTTCACTAGAAGGTAAACGTGCAGAATGGTTAGTGTAAAAATGTACTCTCTTTTATCTAGCGATAAGTTTGTCCATGACAAACGAATGTAAATGTCCTGATGTCAAAAATTTTTTAAATTCCGCAAACCGCATGTAAATGTCTGGGTCAAAATTGCCCGATATTCTGTTGACCAAGGTGATATCGCAAGCTTATTTCACTCCCTCATAGTTCAGGAGCAACAAACGCAACTCTAAAACTCGTCACAACGTTCAACTATCGCGTAGTGGAAACTTTGAAAATTACCTGGCAAACCTCTAATTAATCTGCTCCTGTACTTCAGCGTGTCCTATAATTATCATGATTAAATCAACCAAAACAGCTATAGTAACAAACCTGCAACTTTGGCGGCACACCACCTCTTCTAGAAATTACTTGTTCTATTTCTCTCTTGCCTAGATCTTTAATATCGGTAAAACCATTCAAGCTATCGCCGTAATGAAAGCTGATTGCTTTTTGGAAGTCCTGAGTCAGCAATTCACATCTACGCAAAGTCGAAACGGTAGTGAAAACTCATAGTTGACCCAAAGGCGTGCAAAATTAAAGGGTGGAAGAAAACCGTGCCTCCCTTCTCCATGACAAAAAGGAATTTAGGCACCTCCTCAAAGCCGCGCACCCCAATATAAGCTTGCTGTTTGGTGTTCTGCAAAACCAATGTTCTGTTACATATAACGTAGAGCAAAGCTGCTAAATTCCTACATGTAGATAATAGTGCTCGTGTAGTGAGGTACTTGTGTGATCCGGGAACTACAAACAAGCACCCATTTTGTTCGTAAACTCTCTCCATCGCCGTCCATAACCCTGCTATAGAATTCGGAGTATATAATGGCATGTAAGCAAAGACTGCAAATCTGGTTTCTAAACAGGGAAACAGATGAGTAATACAGTAAGCCTTAAGACTGCAGTAATAATGGATCACAACCCCTTCTCATCCTGAAGCCTCCCACTCTGCCTGAAAAGAGTGACTAAATCTAGCATCATTTTCGCCTGAATATTAAAAGCCAATTAGGAGATAAAATTATTTGAAAAATTTCTCAGAAGAAGTTTGGGATCCGGAAATAAATAGTTAGCAAACCTCTAAGCTGTGGCTATATTTGACAATTGTGATCTCAAAAAATAAATAAAGGTAATTGCAAAATTAAGCTTTAAGTGTAACACTTCATACCATAAACGCCAAATGAAGAACTATAGTTGGAGAAGAGTTCTTGAGGTGAAAGCAATTGTTCAAATAAACAATTGTGGATTTTCTCTAAGTTTGGTTTGAGGATCTAGATGTTCTTCTCGTTAGCAATGTTTTAAACGAGATGCACATTATACGACTTGTTGCTTGGTTTCCTTTTTAAACAGCTATAGAAAACTTAATATCTTTGTTTCTTAATAAACTTAAGCGTCACCATAGCTACTAATAGCAGATGACTAGAGAACCTATCTCGTTCCCCTGTACATTTTTCTTAGGTTCTCAATGTGTTGTTATTATGTTTTAAGAAGGAGGAGATATATTCTCTTCTAAACATCCCCCCAAACATTTTCTTTTATAAAGCTCATAATTTCTTCTCTTTACAAAGAATTTCTTGATCGCAATTTCTCAAAATGGTTAAAAGTTTTCATAAATCATAATGGTGCTGGTTAAAATAGTAAATTTCCCCTAATGGGAACGGAAATATTTTATCATTCTACTCCGGTTATCTTCAAATGCACCCCTTTATTACTCTTCCATATATACCAATATTCAAAAAAGAGTCAATTATACAACCTTAAAAGAACTCTGTCTGTTTACAACTTAAATAACAAACGTAAGGCCAAAGCAGTAAAGCATGGTGTACCCTTTGTTAATTCTGTCTAGGTACTTGTTGTTATGGTGGGTTATGTAAATGAAAGAAAGGCAAGATCCAGGTTAGAGTTTTCGAGTACGGTATATTTGACGATTGTTGGTTGTCTATGGTTATAATGGTAATAGCGAGGCCCATTTTTCTAGTTTTCCTGCTTTCACCTAAACCTCTATCATTTCCTTCAATATCTGAAATTTAACACTAATTGTCTAACATCCCCAGTAAGATGTAGTCATTATCTTGTGACTTAGGAACGCTGTGCTTAGAGTGATGCTTGGTTGGGTACAACAACCTAGAGGTCTTTCTCAAGTAGAAAAACTTTGTTATACCAAAGTGTGTTTTAAATGTTTGTTGTTGATAATGGATGATTATTAAATTCACTAGGCTGCGAAAATTTGAAACAGATTGGAGTTGGAATTCAAAAACATGCAAGTCTGAGAGTTACTTTATATATACTATAAAACAACGTTTATGTATAATGGTACATCCAACACAGTCGTTTATACTTTCAACAAAAATTTTGACATATCTGGATAAAACATGACACTAACTGATCATTCTATTTTTTTCTATTGCCTGCATTTGATTCCGTTATGTTTAACATATAATTTCGCTACTTCTGCCGTTGATTTGGGCTGCTTTCTGTAAGCCATTAATATAATTTTCTTCCTCTATGTTTAGCCATTTTCTAATCAACGAAACAAACAAAAACAATCCCCTTAAACTGACATTTATTTGCGCAAGCAATCAAAAATCACTACAAATGTTCACTCGGTATAATTCGAATTTTGCAGATTGCCAGGTGATCCCCTAACCAGCTTGCTCTTGTAGCGCCAAATGTCCTGAAATATCACATTCGTCAATTCTAACTCACGTAGATGCGCATCCTACCTCGTATTTTAACGGCGGCAGGCCCAATCTTATGAACATATCCGTAATTTCCTTCTTTGAAAATTCCCGATTTGTCCCACTGACGTCGACGAAGTTGACGTTACTATCGACGTACTGGTAGATGATCGCTTTACGGAAGCCCTATCCAACATCGCGCATTAGTTGGCGACATATTAGGTATAAATATTTTACCTCCGTCAAGTTTTGACCGGAACCATGCAGAAGCAGGGGATGAAAGAAGACAACGTCGCCTTTCTCCATGACAAGTTCTACTTTGGTCGCGTCGTCGAAGCCGGACACTCCGTAATACGCCTTATTCTTTATGCTCTAAAATGAACATCTCTTATTTCTAGTTAAATGGCGCCAGTGCTTTATACAGTTGTGTAGTTGTGGTCGTACAGCGAACCCTTGTGGGAACCAGGGATGACGAACAGGCAGCCGTTCTGCTCATGGGATCTTTCCAGCGCCATCCATGCCGTTACCATGCGATGTGGGGAATCAAAAGGAAAGTAGTAGAAATCCTGAAAAGAAGGCCCGTGAGGTACCTTCAAACTGAAGCTAGTTAGAAGCCTACCTGGTGCAGAGGGTGCACAGACAAATCCTTTTCTGAATTGGGCGGTTTGTTGATGCCCATACAATGGCAGTTAGTTATGTTCGGCCCAATTATACTTTGAAGTACGTTTACCAGGGGTTCGTAACAGGCGAGTTTAAAGAAAACGTCGTCTAAAGTGATATTTTGTAGCTAAAGTTTTTGGAAATATACGATAAGACACAGATCTAACAAATTTACATTAAAGATTTTGACGATAAAAAATTGGTTAACCGTTCGGAGTATAAAAGTGGAATAGTATAGTGGGAAAGTTAAGTCTTCAAATTGGAGAGCGATACATAACAACACCAATCAGACCATTGAGAAGCTGCACCACCCTGTTGGAACAATCAATATGTCATAAAGTAATGAGTAATTTTCCAAATCGTTGCCAACTGTGCTCGAAAGATAACGGCAAACAATTTGAGGCAACAGAGTGAGTCTGATTGGTAGTATTATGTATTGCTTTTTAATATAAATTATTAACTTTTAAAATGGCTCTATCTCCTTTCTGTTGTGGTGAAAGGTTTGGGCATATTTCTGACTCGCTCTGTAAGCAAGTTTTGTATAATCTAAATTTACCTTGTTGACTACATATTCTCCTTTAACACCCTTGCCTTTTAAGAAAGAGTCCTTCGCTAGGAATACCTTTCTACTCTGAATTTCTCCATTGCAGTACTCACGAAACCTTTGCCTTAAGCGAGAAGAGTTTCATAATTAATTTTCTCATTACATATACTCACTTGCATTCGTCCACAATATCGTCATTAATCAGTTTACGGAAGACGATAAATCCGTTTTCTTCATAATAGTCTCTTTGCTGGGCAGTCAAGTACGTGGAGTCGTAAGTGTACTTGTAATCAGTTGAAGACATAGCTCTTCCTTACCTGTCTAGCAGTACTGGCTTATTGTTTCCTTTTTTTAACTACAACTATTTATATCATTACTAGCTAATCAGCTATGCAATTATGTTGTTAATGACATAATCGTATATTAGGTTACTATACATGCGCAGTTCATTATACTTATAAAAACGCTTAATGCCGAGAGCTTGTTAAGGAAGAAAAGCTAATTAAAGGTAATAACGTTTTCAAATTTTCAAATAACTTGTCACAGCTTCGTTCATTAACAATAAATAAAACGCAATTTCATCCTCCCTATGATAGAGCTAGACAAGATCACTGCATAAGAGAAAAAATAATTTCAGGGAATTACAGGTGAATAATGGGAGAAATACCAAGCTTCCTCATCCCTTTGATCTATTTTCAGTTTGTCATCTTAGCAGTGACATTGCAATCGACTTAACAATAATCGAATAAAACGCACTTTATATTCCATGTTGATACATCGATTTTGGCCAGTAAAGAGAAAATCAAACTACACTCTCTTAATAATTTTTTATAAATTTGGACAGTTTCTCATTAGACTCGTATGGTTTCAGCACCGAACGGTATAATCTCAAAAATTTCCGTAGCACATGGGCCACATGACTAATGCAATTTTAAACAAGTAAAAGATCAATCGAAGGAGAAGCAAATAAATAATATCACCAATGTTGGCAAAGAAGAGTAGACTCGGCAACATTGGGCGATATATGGTGGCCAAAAACCATTTCTGTGGAAGAGCTAAAAAATTACAAGCATTAAACCCATGTTTCTCCCCATCTGACTTTAATCCCAACCATATAATTAGCGTAACACTTATCTGTTAAAGCTCCCAACATAAAAAAAATTATGAAACTATCATATTTCTGTAAAAATCAAAATTTCGTCTATCATGGTCGATCAAGTTTTTAACAAGGGGCTGTAACCAGATAATTGGATATTCTTATTCTCTTTCCTTTCCTATACAGATTCATGTAGTTGTTCCAGTGTAATTTCACTTTCATGTTGTAATTTGCAGTTGATAATTAACTAACGAGTCAATAATTCCCCAGTGTCCGCCTAAACTCACCACGACTTAAGAAATTTGGGCAAGCTGTAAGATCTCTAGATTCAATCTACCTACTATGTCTGAAACAAGTATTAAGGCAGGTCCTTCTGCGATCAGACGACAAGTTGTAGATAAGTTGTGTGAATGCTAAAGTATCTCCATCAAGTATACGAATATACTTCCTAAGCAAAAAATAAACCAGTTCTTCCTAACACATCAACGACATGAAGTAATCGAAGAGCCGACTTTACTTAAGGGGTTATTCCCACCTACTGCCTCAAAAAAAAGCTTTCATGATTTTTTTTAAAGACATTTGACAAGAAAAGTATACAAATTATATATCAGTGGATTAAGCAACTCTTAAAATGCAAAAAAAAAATTACTGGCACTTTTTTACAAAATGGCGGCTATAGAGTGGCAAACACAAAACACTATTTTAAAAAGGCCTTCCGCGGCCGGCAGTAGCAGTCCCCTCCAACACAATTTAGAAGCAAAAAAAAAATGTTCATTATCTACATGAGTTTTGCTAGTGAAGTACACATGATTATAATTTTAGAATTTTTTTTGCCAAATGGCGATTGTATTAACAAAAAATCGTGTTTTCGACGAAAAAATTAAATTGTTTCTAACTTTTTCCTGTTGAACAATCGCTAAAATCGTGTGTACTTCACTAAATACTCAAATGATGAAGCTACAGTTGAAGTTTCAAGTCAATCGGAAGAAAACTCATTGAGTTCTACTGGCGGCCGATTTTGAAAACACGATTTTGAGAAAAACGCGTTTAAAGTTTGAAAACGTTCAAATTTCCAAAATCGTAAAAATATGGTCTGTAATATTTTTTTTTACCTTCACTCTGCAATTCCTGCACCATATAGTTGTCCTTCTAGGGCCGTATTTTGCTCCTTTTGGTCTTTTCTGGTCGATGTAATGCTGCATCTGGCCTCTTTCGCAAGATCAGAAGCCGAGTGCTCAGCGGCTTTGATGCGATTGGCATCTGTTTCCGTGTAAAAATCATTCATATTTGGTCCAATAGTCAATCCTAGTGCCTCATACACAGCAAACATACTTGATAAGCCGTCATTAAACGTAATTAGAGCTACATCAGTTGCAATATCAAGCATAGTTTTGCCGATTGACACAGCCTTTGGTGCGATCGACCACACGACTGCGTTGAATGACTCACTGTTATTTTGAGTAGATCCACCCAAGCAGCGTGAAAGAAGATCGTCGGAGCTGAGTTCTTCGTAAATCGGTTTGACTGCATTAAAAACATCTTCATGTATTGGAATCTTATGCTCGTATGTAGAAAAAGTACCAAGCGTTTTACTATGCTGCAAAGTACACCAAGAATCAGCTCTGACGGGACACTTATCGTGTTGCAGATTTTCGTTCGTCGATAATTTGTGATATAAGGTCGCCCAAATATCATTCCGCATTTGCTTAATGGAATCGGTATTCCTTCTAATAGCAAACTCGTAAAAAATCGTCAGCTCATCGATAAGTTTTCCGGTCAATTTCCCTCGATCGCCAAGACATTTGGTATGTTTTTTTACGTTGCGCAGACGATTCCCCATACGTTTCTATACGTGCCCGATGCACTCTTTTTTCTCAACTACAACATTCTCATACGGCCTTGTGTCAACAATACCTTTATAGGTTTTTGAATCTCCGTCACCTTTCGTACTTCGTGTACTTGTTATTATGAAGATCTTCAGAGCGCTTGAACATTTCGATAACTGCATCGACCTCCATTTTCCCACAGATCCTTGATGGTTGGCATCACACTGCACGCTGTGTGAAGTATATACCTCTTCGTATTCAGCTGTGCCTTCTTTTTTTCCCAATATTCACACACTTTACAGTATTTGATTTGACACACACATCCAACACTTTGCCAATATGCCAACCAATCAAAGTTACCAAAACGAAAAGAGACGAAAAAGCTCTCTTTCGCCGAAATCCATCGCCTAATACCGTCAGCCCGTCACTTTCGTTGCGTTCAATAGAAAGTTTTTTCTCTTTTTCAGAGATTTAAAAAAGCAAGCGTCGCGAAAATGGGCAAAAATTGTGGTTTTGGAGCATCAAAGTTGCTTCGGAAAATTTGATTTTTAATTTAGATCGGTACCTAGGCTTGCAGATTTTGATTCTAGGGATATTTTGGCATGATTTAAGCCCATAAAAAAATCAAAAAAATAAAAAATGTGTTGGGAATAACCCCTTAAGAAGACCTACAAACTATAAAAAAGATTGGGCAATCTAAAAAATTGTATTAGAGTGCAAGAAAAATTAGAAAACTTGGACTCAACGTAATGATGACACCAAACTCACCTAGAGCTGCTACATTAAGAAGCTAATAAAGAAGAAGAAAGTATCTAAGACGCCCCTCAATGATAATACTGTAAATTTTTATTTCACGACCTACATATTTTAACGTGCTGTAAAAACTCACCTCAAAAATAGTTAATTCTCAATATAGTTGTAGAAATCTTCACATCTCCAATCCAGCTACTTCAACCTCGTCGATTTGACTCACAGACACTACCTTCTCAAATTACTTTTCTATTTCTATATGCACTCTCTTTACTTTAATAAAAAATACTTATTAGTTTCACAATTATCTTTGCAGTTAGAAGTCATCACATAGTGCAGTATGCAAGATATGTGATATTTAGCTACTCGAAATAATTGGCATCAGTACCTCCATTTTTTCTAAGCAATAATAATGGCAAGGCGCTATGTTCGCCACTGTGCCCAATCGCCGCGTATCGTCTCTGATACGGCACAACCGCCATGATTACCCCTTGTTCGAAGTGAACGCAGATACTCAATTATTTTTAGTGGCTGAATAGGCATTAGAGAGTCCCAGAAATGAACTCGCAGCACGCGCTGGTGATTTTTCCTTAACTAACAACTAGAAAAGAACAAAAGTTAAAAATTATTTATACAAATCATCAAAAGTTGTCATTACTCCATAAGACAATACACCAACATTCACAAAAAAAGTACTCTCAACGTCCAAGAATATGTAAAGTGGCGAGTTCCACAAAAAAGTATTTTTAAGTCAAAAATAGCAAAAATTGGGCTAGACTGACTTACGTGGATAGAAGTGTGATCTTAATAATTTTTAACTATAAGTTGAAAGATGGAATAATGGAGAAGAGGGGGCTGAAAGTTTGAACGCAACGGAAACCTAATTATTAAAATCAATAAACCGAAGAAACACTCTTTGAGTGTTTTTACTGTAAAGTCGTCAGCTTTACATTATTCAAATATAATCCATTGCAATACTTATTACTCGGTATCATACTCTTTAAAAGTGCAAGATACCAATAACAAAAGAGCATTTGAATTCCTCAAACAATGGCATATTTTTTTTGTAGAAAAGCCTTTTCTGTGCTTTAATTTAGGAAAGAAATCAAAGCCACAAAAGCTCACATGTGGTACATATTGATTATGCTGGAGTATATCTTATCTTTATCATGTTAACAGTTCTCTTAAAAAAAGTGATTATATAAAGATAACGTTGCGCGCTGATAGCATCGGATATCATAGGGATGTTAGATAACGTGTGGTGTCCCAGAATCGTTTAGAAACTAGCCGAGAAGAATTCCCCACACAATCTACTTTCGATAGTAAAACACTTCCGCATGATGCTCTCAGGGTTCGTGCTTTGGACCGGTATACTGAAAACGTATACAAAAGTACATTCAGAGTTCTGTTGCCGCAAGGTTGCAAGATCGTGGAGTTGATGGTTTGGAGGGTGTAATTCAAAACTTTAAAGACGCTTGAAAATAAAATGCTCGAGGCGCCCAAAACGTGAGCAGATAGCGTAAAATTAAATTTCAACAAAAAACCAAAACTATGTTTTTCGGAATGCGATCGAGGTAAAAGACGCCGACGTTCTTACTCAACTGCAAAGGTCACATCCGGCATCTCGGAGTAGAGATCAACGATCGGCTTTTGGAAGTCGCATACGGGCGATTAGTAATAAAGGAACACAAGTTTCCCACAGAGTGGGAGCGGCAGCGCAATTCACGTTCGGCGATGCTGTATGCAGTCGAAATATGGGAGGAAGGGTACAAAGTCAGGAAGAGCAGAAACTTGCTTAGCGCAGAGAGCACTGCAATCACGAAAACAGCGTTAATACTGAGCCAGTTGTCGTTTTTGCATTTTATTTTGCAGGAGGCAGCTGACGAGCAGTCCATGGAGGCTTCCATTCTATGAAATACTTGAGGCGAACGGACGACGGGACAGCGAGAGCTGAGTTTGTGGCCACGGGAGGAGAATAAGAGATCCACCAAGGTAGAACCAAGCTCGCAGACTGGAACACCGTCGTCCAGTATGAACTGATAGATATCTGAAACTGTCTAAAATACATCTACAAGCACAGACCAATCATCCTAAGATGCGCGGTAATATCTGACAGAAAGTCAGCGCTGCTTGCTTTCAGAAGTATGAGGGTGCCAACAGATTTGCAAGTTAAGATTTGGAATCTGTTGGCCGAGTTCAAGATTCAATTTTATTGGATCAAGAAGCACGTCAGAACTCCAGGCAAAGAAACAGCAGTAGAACCAGAGCCGTTAATTTTTGAGCCGGTTCTAATGAGGCTAGTAAAGAATTCTACAGTAGACACGGCGCAATAGGCTGCGGTGTGCTTTAACCGACACACCGTCCAACTTATCACTGGATATGGCAACTTTCGGTCCTACCTAGTAAGACAGATGCTCATGTGGGAAAGTCAACGACGCCATACACGTTCTGTTAACCTGCAACACGGATAAAGGGACTAGAGACAGAGCGGAGATGATTTTCATCACGAGCGGGTGGGCATGGGCACGAACGCGGTAGGAAATGAAAGAACTTTCAGGAGTTTACGAACGATGGACGACTTCTGCGGAACAGTGCGCGAGATTACCTGTAAACGCAAACTTGCAAAGGGCACCCGGGATTTGTAAAAATTAGTGCTGGTATGAGATAGGATTTCTTGAACAATAAAGACTAAACAGGCAGAGTTTCTTTGCGTAGAATTGTCAAACGTTAGAAGTAGTCTGAACCACTAGAGGTTTCGAATCGCCCTAACTCGGATTTTCGTGTTTTTTTCTAATCCTGCACTAAAGCGAATGCCGGGGTAGATAATCGTGTAAAACATAAAACTTACTGACCAATTAAATTTTACTTTTTTATATGAGAAGTACAGTTTTGGATAATTCTAACAGGCTACAAAACGCATATATATATATATATATATATATATATATATATATATATATATATATATATATATAAAAGGTTATCATTACCTATAAAGTGGCAATCTAATAAACTAAAACTTCTTTCACTTAGGTGAAGAAGTCAAAAAGAGATCTAAAAACACATTCATTGATCCAAAGCCGTTTTGTTGTTTCTCCATATACTAGAAGTTGACCAGCAGTGGACGAATAAAAATAAAGTCTTGGTATGGTAGGCAGGTCGAAGACAGACGAAACTTTTCATCAAAATGTTCGTCAAATAATATATTAATAACAATTATAAGTCTGCTATCAAGATACCCTAGAAAAAAAATCTCAAAAACCTCTGAAAAGCTACACCAAAAAACTGCTTTAAAAACTCTGAAAACCAATTAAAAACCTAAATCTTGAAAACGAGTTCTGATAAATTTATCAAAACTATGCATAGTGAAGCACTAGCAAGTAGAAAAAAACAAACAAAAAAAGAAACAAAAATGCAAGAAGGAATTACAAAATAAAAAACAACAATACAACAGAGGCACTCAAATTTCATATACAAAACCATAAGATAATTTGTGTAACATGCGCAATAAATATTAGAAACATAAACAGAATGATATCCTTATCAAGTTACGACACATACCTATTTTTAATTACCTACTGATTATTATTTTGCAAAACAACGTAAATGTTCATTATTGCAAAAATTTAGTAATTTGTGACCAATTTTCTCTAATTTAGACAGCACTGAAAGTTTATCGTCGAAGTGCTTGTAAATAGTGTTTATTTTATACAGGGTGAATCTTGACTATAGGAATAAACTTCAGAATTTCAGAACAAAAAGATATGTTCAAATATAATTGAATATTACAATTACTTTTAGAGAAATTTTATATGGTTTTGACCTATTCAAATTTATTCTAAACATAGTCTTAACACTCGGTCATAAACTAATCTAAAAAGTACCTACCAAAAGATAACGGAAAATCTCTTCGGCTTATGTTTTGCATTTGCAAGGAATTTTAATGATTCAAAAATTTATTTAGCGAAACACACCAAGAGTTTGTTTCTTCCTCCATTCATCTATGTGCCAGTTTCCCAGTGAAATCAAGAACAAACCTTTAACTCACGAAGATCCCAATTATTGAAGAATTGAAGATGGTTGCGAGACCACCAAATAGCTTCAACAGCAACATCTCTATCCTTAGCCCTTTTTTTAATGGACCAAAAAAATGATAATTGCAACAAAAATCTATTTTTCTAACCTCCTATCTATTCAGGCGTTTTTGTAACTCTAAACGACTAAGATTTTTAAAATGCCACTTTTCTCTCTCGCCGTACTCTATTGGAAATTAAAAACAATTTGTAAAGTTTATAAAAAAAATTAACTACTACTTAAATCCACTTATTTTGACTAATCTTCTCACAAATTACAATAATTTATTGCTCCACCCGTGTAGATGAAGAGCAAATTCTTTTGTATGACAGTAAGTTTGTCATTGTAGTAAACCAAAAGCTTGAGCAGCTTAAAATATATAACAGGTTTAAGCTTAAAAGCTATAATATGGTCTAGGTGAAAATCTCCTGGCCTAAACTGCTGTTGTGAAATAAGGGTCTGCACGGGGGTAAACAAAACCAATTATCTTTCATTCACGTAAAACTAACTATCAAACCATGCACGACCTATTGATTGTGATTATGTTACATGGGCAGCGGCACGACTGTTAACGACAAGGTCCTCCCAGGATTCGTGCTTCGATCCGGTATACAAATTTTCCATTGGATCGGGGCGGCAGCTCGATTAACGTGGAGTTTCCGCGGTAAAGCGATAATGCGTATTTTTGAGCAAGAAATGTAGCCGGGTATGTTATACGTAGCCGAACTATGGATAGAACGGTGTAAGATCAAAGAGGCCACAACCTTCACCGAGACGCGGATATTCCACGAATCCATGAGTATTTTTCCCACATGACACAAAGCATATGAGAATGAACAAGGCCACAGTCACTCCCTCAACTATAGTCTCTACTGATATAAAGTTGAGGGGTGTCCGACGTAAGCGCCTAAAAATCCCCCGTAAGATCAAACAAAGGCAGTCCATCAACATCCAATAATAGGTCGTATTAAAAGAACCGAGGTTAGAGGTTGAACCCATAGACTTCATATTTCGCAAGTGAAATCAAAAAAACGTATTTGCTCCAAGAGATCAAGTATTAATGGAGGAATTTTTGACTTTTTAACTATAGAATAAGTTGGGAAAAGGGTACAGTAGCCTCCCTCTAAATTAACTATTAAGTAATTGAATAGAATCGGACCATGGTCAGATAATCAAGCAATCGGTTAATAAAATGGTAACTTATCTATGACCATTGAGAGCAAATAATTGTTTTATTGCAATATAAGCTAATTTTACATTGTACTAAACGTAATTTCAGAGTTTAATTATTTATTTAAAATTTAAACAGGTAGTTAATGGTTCATTTCACACTTAAATAGCAACTAATTAATACACTGATGCTATTATTACAATATTTATTTCTACAAACGCAAATTTAGGTTGTGGGGAATTCAAACTATGGCCAATCTATTGACTCAAATAGCCGCTGTGCTAAATTCGAGAATTCTCGCAGCTCACGCACGACACTCTGCGCCGGACAATGGCATTTTGTTCAAAGACTTTTCAATAGTTGCTCCCGAATGTTTCAAGGTCTAATTTCCCAAAATCGACCGCTGTACTGCTTTGTCTAGGGTTAGTTTTGACCCTTGTAGAATGAATCATGGAGAAATCGGCAACCTTCCTCAAATTCCCATGCAGTTGTTTTGCATTAGAAATGGCAACCAACCATTTTCCTCAAGATTGTTTTACCATAATTAAAAGTACATATCGTATAATTATCTGAATTCCGGATTTTTAGAAAGAGGGCTTCTCAAATCCTAAAAATTCACGCTATTTTAAACTTAAAAAATCCTCTTCCATCGGGTTTAGTTACAATATGCCCAAGCAATCATGTAAGCTTAGCCACATGAACAAAGTGTCATTGTTCTCTCTCAATCTCTGCCCTGGTCTCGCTCAAAATGTTTTTGCTGCCGTGTTCATTCTTTTACTATTAGGGCAAGAACATCCGCAACATATTTGGACACAGTTTATCTCATTACCATCTCATTGCCATCTTTCGATAGACTTTTAGCATATGCGTCGCCATTACTTTTGCACTACATAGACAAAGGTTAATTGAAAACCCAACAATTTCTTATGGTCCAAAGTGAATTTCACCAGTTAGCGCCCTAGATTAATAGTCACCGGTGGCAACCTCAAAATCCCAAACTACTGTTTGATAGTGCACTCCATCTTCTACTCCCCCAAATTCGAATTCAAATTTTTTTGCGTTCCCAAACAGTTCGTAATTGAAAATGTAAATACACGGTTTATGGTGCAAGAATTCGTTAAGAAGTCATTATGCAGCCTAGCAACTTTTTAGTTGAGTTTGCTTATCTTCCCAAAGATATTCTAACTTGACCCACAATCTAAAACATTATTACACTGTTCGTAGGATTTTGAACATCCCCACGCTTTATGTCTAATAAAAACATAGGAAAATAAAAAAGTGCAACCCCTTGCAACAAATTTTCAGAGGAAAGGATACGAGATGAATTTACGCGGTTCTTGATAATCAACATACCAACACCCCATCGCTGAGCGTCTAATGAGCCCCAAAGTTGTAGATTTGAGTTCCATAACCGAAATCAACATTTCAAAATTCCTCCTTGTTTTTAATTAATTAACGAGACATACAGACGGCAGTTGGTGATCATTATCAGTAATGATGTTTCAAACATATATAAAAACCAAGATGACGAAACAAAACATACAAACAAAAAGTGAGTTGCAAAGCTACTTTAGCAGTATCTTGATAGAGCAGGATAAACCTGATAACGGTAGGGACTTCGTAAGGGTATGGAACCTAAGTTTTAATTTCTCTTCGTATCTGATGATTGCAATGGCAAAGAGAGCAATTATTTAAAAGTTAATCGATCTAGAAGTATTCAGTATAAAATCGACTTATCTCAACCTGTCCTTCAATTATCTCGTCCATTATATCGTTGTAATTAATTAAGAATCAAAGTTTGATGTGTTGGTTGTGATATCGTTCTCTTTGATTGCCTGCTACTATACAATTTTAAAAAGTGGCCCCCCCTAGCATTTACGAGGAAAGACAATTGCGCCTAAGAAAAAATGAGGTATTGAGGTATCTAGAGAACTAAATACTAAAAATCTGTACTTACTGCCTCGCGTACATTAAACTTTTTAGTACTATTTGCGCCCCACTACTTTTAATTTAAAAAAATAAAATTTAAATTTTTTTTTAAAAATAGCAAACAAGAAAGGATGTCTCTTAAGGCTATAATAAAGTGGCGTCCTCTTGAAACAAATATTGTAATGCCTATAATACGCAATATACAATTCTTCTCCTACCTCATCAAGGAGGTTAACAAGATAATGGAAAAACGATCGCAAAGAAAACTAAAAAGTTAGCATTCGTTTGTGCGGCAAACCGCAAACCACAAAGAAGCGCTCCTATTATGTGCACTGTTTAATCTTAACGCAACAAAAGGTCATGGCACAGGAAGAGATCAATGTTTTTAGTTCAAGGGAGGCGATATGAAACTTTTGACTGCCTTCGAAGTTCTTTGTTTAGCCGATTTTCCGAACAAATTTATACTACTTTTGAAGATATTCATTGTATAACGGATAAGGCAAATCGCTGATAGTTTGCGCAATTCTACTATAAATATCTTCTTATGATCTTTACAAACTATTTGGTGGGTAGTTTGCAAGCAAATGCAAATCCGGCAGCCTAATATAGTTAAATTTTGTTAGGTCTTACAAATTTTCAAATTTAGAACCAAGCCGATATCTTTCCGGTGTAACGGCATGAATGTGCTCTCACCCCTAAACCCCATGTTCAAAATTTGCGGCAAGTCTACGAATGAATCGAATAAAGCGCGCTAACACACAGGATAATCTCGGGGTATATTGTCCCCGGGTGATTAAACCCTGCCGCCTTTGTAGAAGCACAACCATTAGGGTGATATTAACCTTAACACAAAATTATGAGAGGATAATAATAAACGAAGTCCTAAACTACCAAACTGTGTGGAGACTAGATGGTCTTTTTCTTATTTGTTCTTAACCATGTTCCAAATTTTATTATAGTAATCAAAAATTATAGTGACGATAGTGCCAAAAATAAAACCAAAACCAAAAAAAACTAAGGCAAAGGACGATGAATATGCTAACCAACAGAAAAACCAAAAGTTGCGGTAAACCAAAAAGGAAATGGACATAACAGACGCATCTATTATAACGGACAAAAATTAGAAAAAAAAAGAAACACAAATCAAAGAAACTAAAAGTTCAAACAAAGCACTGGAAAACATAATGCTAGAAAAAGATGTAGATACTTATTGCGTTTAGTATATACTACAAAGATAACAAGGGTGTGGCTAACTTAAATATGGTGCCCAGCTAAACAATGGCAGACAAAAAGCTAGACAAAGCAGAAAAGCGAGAATGCAGTCTTAAATCGGCACAGGAAAATAATATTCGTGAAAGCTGTGATTTATTTTTCAGTATATTCTCAAAGTTGTTGACACATTTCTACACTTTTGGATGACAAATGTAATATCATCGGTATTTTTAAATTAGCATAATTTACGGTTTCGTCCTTTACGTCCACCACGTGCCTGCCCGTCCATGACAGTTCAGAAAAAACAACGGATGTATTTAGTTCTTCGTGGTTTTAGCAATTAGCTTTAAAATAAGCACTGCGACACATAGTTCTGAAGGCCAGGAAAAAATGAGTTAGCTATAGCACAATTCAATTTTTTTTCCTAGAAGGAAAGCGGTCATAGACAAAAATGTGGCTTAGGAAACACACAAACGTGGCACATAACAAAATAAAGGGTGCAAAATTAGTAGTCCCCAAAAACCTACTTCATCATAAATTACATGACTTAATTGTTATTATGGGATGTAAAAACATATTGTAACGTCATAGTCAACCGGAGAACATAAAGCTTTTAGTGTGCGGGCAACTGCCGTTGAGACCCCCGCGGTACTTGTATACGTGCAAGGCCTAGAACAATGCGGACTTTCCAGATTGTACCACATGGTTCCTGCGCTACGAACAGGCTCCAGAACAGGTCCTGATTATATAAACAGCTCAAAGTGGAGCAATGAAGAAAAGTTAAATTACCGGAATAAGTGATATGTTCTGGTGCGATATAAATCGACCGCTGTACTGCTTTGTCTAAGATTACTTTTGACCCTTATAGAATAAATTATGGAGAAATCGGCATCCTTCGTCAAATTCCCATGCAGTTTTGCATTAGAAGTAGCAACCAACCAAATTCCTCGATGTTGTTTTACCATCATTAAAAGCGCATAATGTATGATTATTTGAATTTCCGATTTTTTGAAAGAGGGCTTCTCAAATCCTCAAATCCACTCTTTTTTTAACTTTAGAAATCCTCTTCCATCGGGTTTAGAGTTCTGATTTCTTCCCATAACGGTCGGTCTCCTTGAAACTTCTATTCCAACACCATGTTTAAATCTACGTGCCTATCTTATTGCAAGCAATCATTGTAACTTCCACGAAAAGGCGCTTGTTGAAAACTTCTGAAGCATTCTTCTTGTTCACTTTGACTTCGTCCCTCCATCTTCTGGAATTTTGTTTGAAATACAAACCTGCATTTTGTAGTCATTTTCTCAAATGTCCGAAACCAAAGTTGCCCACCAAAAGGTATTTTTGGCGTCCTAGGACTGACAACTTTTTACCCGTCTTCCCTCAAATTTTTGCAAGGTAGGAACGTAAAACAAGTCAACTTAGAATCGAAGCTCCACTCGGCGGAAGCAAACCAAATGGCCGTGGCAGAAGGGCTTTTTGCGTTCGACAATGCAGCGGCCTAGCGACAGCCGCAGCCGCAGCCGCCCGGTAAGGAGCGAGAGCGGCTCCGACGTGCGTGCGTGAACGCACGGACCTCTTCGTGTAAATCAAGTGCTCAGAACGCTGCACGCCACATTTCATATCAGCCGTCTTTGTTTACTTTCCGTTCAAATGTAGAAACTATCTTTGTTTACTATGCACAGATCTCCTCGGGTAAATCAGGAGCTAAGACCACATTTCTATGTTTACTTTCTATTCAAATTCATTGATAGATAATATTATTTCACGTCTACTTTTTGAAGTTTTAATTCTTCCTTCAATATATACAGTGATATATTTAGACAAATGGCTTGGCAAAGTACCTTAAACAAATAGGTTTTTTGGATCCTCATCTTTGTCAATCGGAATCGCTCAGTCAAGGGAAAGAGATACATCCTAATAGAGCTAATAGGCAGCTGCATTTCATTCAATAAAAATTGTATTTGTATTTTCTGGGTAACTGTTTTAGTACCTTGACACACTTGAAGCAGTTACTTTGTATAAACTGTTTTAGTATAAAAATATTCGTTATCGCCCAGATAATACACTCAACCTTTGTTACAATATATCGGATGTTTTTGTAAGCATGAGAGTTATTTTATAGCAATTATTCTGCTCATAAACACAGATAACAATTTTTCAAGTCATTGGATTTTCATATAAACGGCACCATTCCAGTAAATAAAACTCAAATAAGATCGCAAATACATTTTTAATACAACAACAAATTTAAAAAGTACCCTTTACCAGTCCTGTCTGAATAAGCTTCATTTGCACATTAAAATCAGTGGTAACTTCTACAGATGGCTATCAAACCTCTGAAAATTGCCAGGTGGACCCCTTACTAGCCGACTTTTATATTTCCAAACATCCTACAAGAATGGACACATTAAAGCAATGCGCACAAATCTCACATCATATGATTATACCACAAACTTCATGATCGGAAATCCCTTTTTAATAGCCATATCTTCTACTTCACGCTTTATATTATCCTGGGTAGTTCCCGTAACATCAATGAAGTAACAGTTGCTGTCAGCATAATGGCTAGAAATCGCTTTACGAAAACCCTGCAACAGAGAGTGAATTCTGCACATCGCCTACTTGGATTAAAATAATAAAAAGTACTTTAGTTAAGTTTGGACCGGAACCGTGGAAAATAATCGGATGGAAAAAGACGGTGTCGCCTTTCTCCATGACCAGGTTGATTGTGGGCTCGTTATCGAAGCCCAAGACGCCATGATACGCTTTGTTTTTGACATTCTACAAAATCCAGTTTGTTAGTACATAGGTAAGCTAAGAAAAGGTATTTTAAGTGTTTACAGCGGGATAGTCGTGTTTGTATAGCTGCCTTTTGTGCGACCCCGGAACGACAAAGAGGCAGCCATTTTGTTCGTCGATCCTTTCCATCGCGGTCCACGACGCGACGATGGAGTTCGCCGGGCGAAACGGGAAGTAGTGCAAGTCCTAACACAAACTGCAATAATTACAATGCATTTACGCCTGCGTCTTGGTTCACCTGGTGCAGAGGGTGCCTCGAAGCGTCCCTCTCGGAGTCGGGAGGCTTGTTAATGAGCATGGTGTGGCAAGCGGAGATGTTCGGGCCGATTATGCTGCTCACAATATCGACCATCGGGCCGTACGAAATGTACTTGTCGAAGAGCAAGTCGTCATACGCAAAGTCTTGGATCTGAAAGGCTCTCCGTGATACTTCGTGTTCTTGCTATAGCTGCATACTTGCCTTGTTTATCAGGTACTCCCCCTTCACGTTCTTATGTTTCAGCGAAACATCCTTTGCCACCGTCATGTATCCTGTGTCGACTTTTCCATTACATATGTCCAGGAATCTTTGCCTGAAAATATAACATACATTTAACTACTAAACAGAATAAAAAATGACTCAAAAGGCAGAGTCGAACAACTAAAGAATCCAAAGTAACAATGAGCCCAGTAGTCAAAGACATCTAGAAATTTAGGAAGTCAGAAAAGGAAAAAATGTTGCTAAAACCCAAAAATGAACTACCAACAAATCAAGGCTTTTGGATATGGTCAAAATTTTGAGAGATTGATCTTGTAGTATAGTATAGTAGTTTTTCTCTTGGAGAAAAAAATCTTAGACCTTCCATAGTTTATGCTGCTGCAATGTTGAATTGTCACTCAAGAAAATGCTCTACTAAGGCCTTCATTTATTATTTTCTACATTTATGGCCATTATGATGCACAAAATGCTTGTGAAAAAATCACGTACTCCACTAAACTCCCTTAGTTACAATATTCCCAAGCAGTCATGTAAGTTTAGCCACTTGAACAAAGCGTCATTGTTCTCTCTCAGTCTCTGTCCTGGTCTCGCTCGAAATGGTTTTGCTGTCGTGTTCATTCTTTTACTACTAGGGCAAGAACACCCGCAACATATTTGGACGCAGTTTATCTTATTTCCATCTCGTTGGAGTTTTCCCATATGCATCGCAATTACTTTTGCACTACATGGACAAAGGTTAATTGAAAATCCAACAATTTCTTTTGGTCCAAAGTGAATTTCACCAGTTAGCGCCCTAGATTAATAGTCACCGGTGGCAACCTCAAAATCCCATCAGCATTACTACTGTTTGATAGTGTACTCCATCTTCTACTCCTCCAATTTTGTTCTTCTATTATTTTTTGTGATGGCGCCGAGTTGTTCATTATTTACATCTAGGGTAAAATGGCTCCTCTAAATGCAAGCTATAGATCTAATAAAGAAGAGGAGGACCTTTTTCTTCCAATTGTTGTTTAATTCTATAACATATCAATTTCCTTAACTTCAAAAATAGTTGATATGTAGACCAACCTCTTTTCAATACTGTTCTTCCAGCATATAATTCAATACATCGCTTGTAAGATCTCTACAGGAACAGTATTTTTTGACAGCCTTTGAGCTAAAACAAATATTCTAAATTCTCCCCCAAACACCTCGTTTGAAAATTCTTTCCCAAATTTCCTTGGTTTATGTTATCACCCTCTTGGTGATTGTTTGTATTATCTCTTCTGTTTTCTGCTAAAATGTGGTAAAATCCTATTTCTCCGCTCTTCTAGTTGCACCCTCTGTTCTGTTTTATGTGTTTTCCAATAAGGTTATTGCGGTCGTCTCTTATTGTTCGTGTCTATTACGTTATAATTTCTGCCGCTTGTCTTTCTTTGTTGACTTTCGAAATCTTGAAGGAATTCCATTAGCAGAATTAGCGCTGATATAAATCTAAAAACGTACAAGCAAAATTCCGCTTCTCGTTTTCATAATGAACTATTAATTTGGCGTATTGTTACAGATTCCCTTAAGTAGTTTGACGGTAATTAACATGCTATTTTTAATCATCAACTCGAGCATAATCATCAACTGCATAAAGGAGTTCAAGGAAAACGTGATAGCTGACGTTATCCATTTAATTAGGTAAGTTTTTGAGTAAAAAATCAAATTTGAGGTTCTGGCGATTAGCAACATTTACGATTTGCCGACTTATAGGTTTTCGAATTCAATTTTTTTTGCATTCCCAAACAGTTCGTAATTGAAAATGTAATTACACGGTTTATGGTGCAAGAATTCGTTAAGAATTCATTATGCAGCCTAGCAACTTTTTAGTTGAGTTTGCTTATCTTCCTAAAGATATTCTAACTTGGCCCACTATTTAAAACAATACTACACTGTTCGAAGAATTTTGAACATCCCCACACTTTATGTCTAATAAAAATCAAAGGAAAACAAAAAAGTGCAACCCCTGCAAAAAATTATCAGGGGGAGAAGGACCCAGGATGGATTTGCCCGGTCCTTGATATTCAAAATACCAAAACCTCATCGCTGAGCGTCTAATGAGCCCTAAAGACGTAGATTTGAGTCCCATAACCGAAATCAACATTTGAAAATACCTCCTTGTTTTTAATTAATTAACGAGACATACAGACGGCATTTGGTGATCATTATCAGTAATGATGTTTCAAACATATATAAGAACCAAGATGACGGAATAAAACATACCAACAAAAAGTGTGTTGCAAAGCTACTGTAGCAGTACTTTGATATAAGGTTGGGAAGAGTATAGAATGGAATACAATCAAATAATAATTAACAAGAAAACATTGTAAAGAGAGAATACAAATCAACCAACCCTCAAAAAGGTATTAGGGAACACAGAAGATAAAAGAGTGATAAAATAGGAAAAACTAAAGAAAATCCCCGACAAAACAAATATTTTCGTTCTTCAGCAGCGAGTCACATCGAACTCCGTATTCTTCTCTTTTACCCCTTCGCAAACGTCTCGCAAATGTTCTCCACAATGCAATTGATCATCTGGAGGGACCTTACTGTTCTTGATATAATGGAGCAGAATAAGCTTGATAACGGTAGGGTCTCGTAAGGGTATGGAACCTAAATATTAATTTCTCTTCGCATCTGGTGATTGCTATGGCAAAGAAGGCAATTGTTTAGAAGTTAATCGATCTAGAAGTATTCAGTATAAAATCGACTTATCTCAGCCTGCCCTTCAATGATTGCATTATCTCGTCCATTATATCGTTGTAATTAATTAAGAGTCAAAGTTTGATGTGTTGGTTGTGATATCGCTCTCTTTGATTGCCTGCTAGTAGAAGATTTAAAAAAGCCCCCCCCCCCCCCTAGCATTTACAAGGAAAGACAATTGCGCCTAAGAAAAAATGAGGTATTGAGGTATCTAGAGAACTAAATACTAAAAATCTGTACTTACTGCCTCGCGTTCATTAAATACTACCTCAATTTAAAAAAATAAAATTTATTTATATTTTTTTTTGAAAAATAGCAAACGAGAAAAACAAAATAAAAAGGATGTCTTTTAAGGCTATAATGAAGCGGCGCCCTCTTGAAACAAATATTGTGATGCCTATAATACGTAATAATCCTACCCCACCAAGGAGGTTAACAAGATAATGGAAAAGCGATCGAAAATAAAACTAAAAAGTTAGCATTCGTTTGTGCGGCAAACCGCAAACCACAAAGGAGCGCTAGAAAAGCCAAAAGTTGTGGGCAACCAAAAAGAAAATGGACATAACAGACAAAAATTAAAAAAAAAAGAAACACAAATCAAAGAAACTAAAAGTCAAACAAACAAAACACTGAAAAACATAATGCTAGAAAAAGATGTAGATACTTATAAGATGCGTTTAGTATATACTATAAAGATAACAAGGGTGTGGCTAACTACATAAGGTGCCCAGCTAAACAATGGCAGACAAAAAGCTAGACAAAGCAGAAAAGCGAGAATGCAGTCTTAAATCGGCACAGGAAAATAATATTCGTGGAAGCTGTGATTTATTTTTCACTATATTCTCAAAGTTTTTGACACATTTCTACACTTTTGGATGACAAATGTAATATCATCGGTATTTTTAAATTGGCATAATTTACGGTTTCGTCCTTTACGTCCACCACGTGCCTGCCCGTCCATGACAGTTCAGAAAAAACAATGGATATATTTAGTTCTTCATGGTTTTAGCAATCAGCTTTAAAATAAGTATTGTGACACATAGTTCTGGAGGCCAGGAAAAATAAATGAGCTATAGCACAATTCAATTTTTTACCTAGAAGGACAGCGGTCATGAACAAAAATGTGGCTTAGGAAACACACAAAAGTGGCACATAAAAAAATAAAGGGTGCAAAATTAGTAGTCCCCAAAAACCCACTTCATCATGAATTACATGACTTAATTGCTATTATGGGACGTAAAAACACATTGTAAAGTAATAGTCCACCGGAGAACATAAAGCTTTTAGTGTGTCGTTGAGATTCCCGCGGTGCTTGTATACGTGCAAGGCCTAGTAACAATGCGGACTTTCCAGATTGTAACACATGGTTCCTGCGCTACGAGTAGGCTCCAGAACAGGTCCTGATTATGTAAACAGCACAAAGCGGAGCAATGAAGAGAAGCTAAATTACCGTAATAAGTGATATGTTCTGGTGCGATATAAATTATATTTACAAAATTTTAAGATGATAGTCTAAGTCGGAAAAAATTCGCAAGGATCTTTATATATAGAAGGGCAGAGTTGCGCTTCTCTCTTTTGAATTAGCTACGTGGACGATACACAGCGCAACAAACCACTGAAGCGAATCTGACGCCATTTTGTTTTTTAAAAGCATGCGCTTTACCAAAAGTTCCATATCTCGTTCTTCGTCTGTTGCAATGACTGAAGAGCAGAGAAAAGAATTATTTTAATTTTAAAATTTGACAAAAACCGAAAATAGTTTTGTAGGAGCCTCTAAAAGCTGTTTTTAAATCGGTTACGTCGTTTAGACTATACACAGCGTAACAGGCACATTTTATTTTCTGAAAGATCTTGAACGAGGTATCTATAAAAGGAGGTTTAGCGTAGCATAATATGTCCTTATTCATTTATCTCTACAACTTTCGAGAGTCGAGATCAAAATTATTTTCAGTTTTGTGAGCGACATTTTGTTTCAAGATGTATGCCGAAGTAAAGAGTTCTTCCAGTATCTTCATGAGAGAAGAAACTGTGGTGTTTTCCGAGTGTGACATTGAAACAAAAGGAACCAGCCGCCATTTTATTTTTTAAATAAACGGATTTAAAGAAAAATATATCAATAAAAGACGTTATAACCATAGCACAATAAGCTGTTCTTCGTTTGTCTTTCTGAGTTTCGGGAGTTGAGAAGAAAAACTAATCTCCGGGTTTGTGTAGCCGCCATTTTCTCTCAAGATGACACCGAAATCGGGTATAGGTTTCCTGAGAAAAATATAATGGCGTTTCTCTTTTTTAAATCGGTTAAGGTTTGGCCTCTACAAACAGCCTATCTTAAAGCATCAGAGCGATAAATCTGGACTGTAGAAGTGGTTCGATGTATGCCTAGAGCAAATTCTTAATTTCTATGGAGTTTTGGGAGCTATATAGAGCCAAGCGTTAGTCATGAGGCACTATTACGTCTCGGATTAGAAACCTCTTTTTCGACAACATGCAAGTTTAGTTTCGTTCAAGTAGTACGACGTAGATCTGAAACTCAAAATCATAGAATCTTAAATTTCGTAATTTTGACCTTCGAAGCGAAAAAAAAGGTACCGCGCTTTTTCATCGGTGGATTCATGATCAAAGAGTTGGGGACAACAATTTCAAATGAAAATCTCATCTAACGTACCCATTTGGCCATCCTGCATATGTGGTGCAGAAATGCTCGCTCTGTCTGTAGCATCGACCTACTGACCTTATTGCCCCCCGCATTGTATGTGTATGCATTGTATTTAACCTTGAATTCAAATTTTATCATATTGTATTCTCGCAGCTCAATCAGAGTCTCCAAAAATTCTTTACTATCTACAATCTCTCATGTACCGCCTTCGAAACAGGCATTAGGTGCATGAGATGATTACGTATATGCACTGCAAAAACGGCACTAGTGGCTATAGAATAACAGACCGATTGGTCCTATTAACTTGCAACCAAATCATACCACTTCAACTCAATATCTAAACTACCTGTTTTGCTCTCTGAATCACCTATCCACAGTTCTTCCAGATATCGGTTGGTCAACTGTTTCTTTAGGATTATTAAAATACATTTAGATTCTAAAAAATTCGTTATGTTCCTTCAGTGTTGATCAACCGTTTCTTAGCCACCGTAACTCGGTGATCATCCTCTAAAAACGCTGAACAATACGAACGTTCTCCTCAGTCACGTAAATTCTTAAGCAATGTTATTGATCCCCATTTTTAAATGCTTCTCGTTCTCTAAAAAATGTACACTCAAGTTTTCTTCAGCATATTGTCCCCGAACTATGTGTTTTACGCCCTCTGTCGTGAAAAACTTGGTAATAATCCGTTTCGAACAGACGCAGTTACCTTGTAGAAAGAAATCTCCTTCAGGCATGTTTACCTACAGCGCTCAGAAGCCGCGCCCCTCACCCTTCGCCTTACTATTAAAGAAATTCTGGATTTTATTTGAATGACCCACCTAAATAGATCATTTGCAAACGACCCTGAAACCTTACTACAGTTTGTAAGAAAACACGTCTATTCCCAAATTTATTTTTCCTACCGTCTTGTGTTCTGAAAAGTAAACAAACAATTTTTTTTATTGCTTCTATTTCTATCTACCAAGCCTACAACGGTCTCCTTAAGTATTTCAATATACCCCCCCCCCAAATACAGCTGCTTCAGAGCATAACGACTGCTTGTTTGCAATGCTTCATAGATTTCATATGTTCATGACAAGTCTGTGAATGAAACCCCGACCAATTTTGATAAAAGAAGAGCAATAATACCTTCAGATACATTAGAATAAACAATAATCCAAAAGGAAAAAGAAATGCAAAACTAACTAAGCATGTAAAAGTTGAACAAACAAGAAACAAAAGTCTGTAGAAGACTATTAAACCGAGTATGTGTGACATCCATTTTTGAAACACCCCATATTCATCACTTTTCTTTATTTGAGTAGAGATGCCCACCAAGTTACGTTGCTGTAGTCAAATTAAAAGCAAGAAAATAATTAGCAATGAGCATGCTGTCGTTGGGAATTTTTTGAGTAACATACTCTTAATGGCAATCCAAAATATTAGCTAATGTGCGTAATGTAGCGTTAACTTGCTTCACATTTTTGAGCTTGAAACAAGTTGTTTGCGTCATTCAAACAATATTTAAACTGAACTTTCAGCTGGCAAATCATCATTCATGTATTGAGTATTTACAATAAAAACACAGTTGTCCAGTGCTGGAAAACACTGCATAAACAGTAATTGTTGCCGCAAATCATGTAAAATCAAACAAAGAAGACGTGGGAGCAATATACTACCGAGCGCAAAGTACAACAATGCCTATTTATAAGATACATATATCGCTAATCTTCACTAATCTTGTTTACCGTTAATTTATCGCATTCGTACAGCGCACGTGTTTTTTTCAGAGCACCTTATCTGAAGAAAACTGGAATATTTATTACAGTCAAGAAAAATAAGCCCTTCGAGAAAAGAGATGCAGATAAGAAATCAACCACAAAACTATGATCGCAGACCAGGTCGTAGCAGGACAGTAAATCGATCAGAGTTGAAAGTCTATCATTTAAATAACTTGTTAATGAATTTCTGTACTCGCACTAGATAGAGAAATCTAACCAGAACAATCAGAATACACTAGATAGGATTACCTCTAGACAGGCATTATTGGGAAGAATTAAATCCTAGAACCGAACGATGATCATAATGATTGCAGAAAAGAAATGTGTATAAATCAATGAAGAAGTAAGATACCACCTATCACCTATAGAAACAAGAACGCTGTATAATACCGTAAAGGAAACTTTATACAGCGGTGCGATAAAATTAGGATAAAAACTTTTAAAAGGAATTAAGATGTTGATTAATGTCTCCATAATGATCAGCGTCAAAAATGCTGTCGAATGATATGCTGCACGACATATGTGAGTATAATGAATTTTCGAAATCGTAACGGTCACTTCCGGTTGCCGTTAACCGATTTGGCTTAAAATCAAACCCCATGAAAGGTACTGACCTAAGATATGTGTATGCCAAGTTTGAAGTGAATCCGTTAAATAGAACGGAAGTTATAGTGTCTCCAGACACACAGACAGACATGAATTTTCGAAATCGTAACGGTCACTTCCGGTTGCCGTTAACCGATTTGGCTGAAAATCAAACCCCATGAAAGGTACTGACCTAAGATGTGTGTATGCCAAGTTTAAAGTGAATCCGTTGAATAGAACGGAAATTATAGTGTCTCCAGACACACAGATAGACAGACAGGATGATGATCTCATCGACTTTCTACTAGAAGCTCCGCTGTAGAAAGTTAATAAACACTGCTAATTCTCTGTTTTGGCAAAAAAATTATAGCACCTACACTTTTGGGTAGTTCCCAGTGCTCAAATCTCTGAGGAAAAATCTGTTACCCGAAAGGAATGTTTAAATCAAACTGTCATATTCTTCCAAAAAACATTTCAAATTCAACTGTTATATATTGTAGGTCATAGCAACTATCCGAAAATACGCACTGCGCGCTGGATACCATGCGCCAAAAGAAAAAGACAACTCAAGAGATGGACTAACGTATCGAACCACAAAGTCCAACTTTTTATAAGAACGCAACAATCTCTCATCCACCCTACAATGGAAGATAGGGGAGGTTTAATCGCCCAAACACGTAAATCACAATAAAAACGTTTCAAATACCAGTTTCCTTACCTCACACACGTTGTATCACAATGAAGATCATTTATCAAATTATAAGGAATAAGAAGATACAAACTAATAAATGAACTAGTGCTCAAAGAAGAAAATCGGAGAATTAGTTTGAGCTAAAAAAAGGGTGGAGGCAAGAAAAAACAAAATAAAATTTTAAAAACGCAGACTCAAGCTCCTTGTTCTGCCTTTCTCTTAGACAACAGCGAACTATCTACTAGTAGAAAAAATTACCGAAACAAATTTCTAAATTTTGTCATAATTTTAAGATAACAATAAAAAAGAAAAATTAGGTTGGTAACTATCGATTGTTTAGCCAATTTTGATAAGCAATTATATCAAAAGACCTTCTGAAGTAACCTAAGCTCCCGTTTGAATATCATTTATACGAAGAATTAAAGACAACGGAAAAAAGATGAAAAAGAACGGAAAGACAATTCAAGTATGAAAATATAGCGATTGGCCAATTTCTGTTTGCAAAGGCTCCAACAAGGTTGTAATGGGATCGTTTTCCATCACCAAATCAAATTATGTACCACCTGCTTAATAGTTGAAAAGGAACCGAGTCACAGCTGATCACTCGCCATAATGGTAATAGCCGCCACAACATCAAAATGAGAGGAGTCCATGATACTATGAACAGAGAACGAAGGCGGAAACTGTAGGTACCCAATAAAGAGTTTTTCTGATAATTGCCACGTATGATTTCAATGTAATACATTCAGTGTAATACACTGTGGCATCATAAGCCCTTGCTTACTCTTTGTTGGGCACAAACTGAACACATTTCTACAAATAAATCGTCGTTAAACAATCTGTTGACAGCCGTATAATTCCAAAAAACGGCGACATTTTCTCTTATCAGATTCAATAAATAATTGTGCATGTAAAAAGATCTATATCTCCCTATATATCAAATGTAATATTTCGTCAAATCACCCTGCATAAAGAAACTGATTGTCAATTATTGAATTTAAAAGTCGATTCTGTTTTTGCCTCCATTAAAGGTAAAGTGGGGCAATAAAGAAAATAGAAAAAAGTGTCATCTTTAATTGTTTAATGAGTGGGTATCGCCAAAAATCTGGAAGGTCACCTTCAGCTAGGACTATCCAGGCAGTCAAAACCATGCATTAAACAAAATCTCCCTTTTAAGCAAAAGCTTATATATTGGAAGATATCAAACAAGACCTACGTTTAGCTACTTATAAAATACATACTGTAGATGCTTTGAAGAAAGATTGTTGACCAAGTATGACAGCTACCGACAAAATCTGTTTATAGATGAAAAAAAACCTGTCAATTGGTGACATCTGTAATGGTTTGGTGAGGAGTTTCTAATGATGGAGTGATCAACATTCATTTTTGTAAAAAGATCACTGTGTATCAGTAGAAGGTTTTGGAAAGTATAGCATAACCTCTAAATCACATCATTTTCCGAAGTGAGTATTGAAACTTCCAGCACGACTGTGCCCTAAACAACAATGTGCCTCAAGATAGGTTATTGGTTCTCTAGTAAGTCAGGTTTAATCCTTTGAATTATTGGTTATGATCAGTTTTAGAAGCATGATTTGCTTGAAAAGACATCCCATAATTGATTCTTCTTGCGAGACCTAACGGCTACAGTTGACTTTCCATTTAATGTAGTACGTGTAAAAACTAAAGAATACTTTTGGACGGCCACAATACAGTCCAGTAGATGATGAGAGTGGACCGCAATGCGCATAGGAGAATAAAAACGCCAATAACTACACAAAATGTGCGATTGTTGCATTTGCAATAACTAGGCAAGAAAAAGCAGCCATTGGCATCGAATTTTATAAGAAAGCTGAAATATTCGTTTTCAGAAATTATTAGGGCGATTCGGAAGGCTTTCGGAAACAATTCCTCGCAGAAGTTTACAAAATGTTTTGAACAATGGAAATAACGCTGGGAGAAGTGTGTAAGATCCTAAGATGTTCGCTTTGAAAGAAACTGAGACTACGTACAAGAAGAGAAAGAAGGGGGTGATAAAGAGGGCAGAGGAAGGAGAAAATTAAGAAGAAATAAAAGAAGAAAACGAGAAAAAAATAAGAGAGAAAGGACAGAAAAAAGAAAATGAGAGAGAAGAATGAAGAAGAAAGGAGAATGGGGTTGAGGAAAGATGAGCTGCAAGCTCTTTGCCACAAACACGAAGACTGGCCAAAATTTACACAAATTGAGTATTGAACAGAAATTGACAGTCGATCCAGGGAATTTCCAATTGGTCCATGAGCAGTAGTAAATGGCGACCAAAACGAGATAACGCAAATACAGTGATCAGGAGAGTCGATAATATAAATCATATGATAACCATGTGTCGATGTTTCATACGAAACACAAAACTGAATTCAGAATTAGTCCCAAAGCCATTGCATATGTGCAGTAGTTCTATCAATACTTGTAACGATATTTGTGTATCATTGTATTAACACAGTAAGCAACTCAAAAAATTAGAAAGCCCTTGGGCGCCCTTTAAAAAAACTTTAACCCCATAGAAAAATTAAAGTAGCCTATATAACACCAAAGAAACTTCGACAAAAACCAACTAAACGAATAGTAAAATCAACCTCCAGTTACTAACTTCAAAACTCATTCACTTACAATGAAAATAACGAAACTTGTGACAAAAATGCAGAAACATAAATATTTTTATCAGAGGTTAACTCTGCGATAACTATTAATAAAAAAAATGTCTCAAAATGTTTTGAACAATAGAAATGACGCTGGAAGAAGTGTGTGAGATTCCAAGTTACTTACTTTGAAAGAAACTGAGGTTACATATCAAAGGGAAAGAGGGGGGGGGGGATACAGAAGCGAAGAAAGAGAGAGGCCGAGAAAAAAATGAGACAATAAAGAAAGAGAAATGAAAGGAGAGATATAAAAGAGAAGAAAAGATAAAAGAGAAAGGCAGGGAGAGAACGACAGAGAAAAGGAGATCTACAAGCTCTTTGTCACAACCACGAAGATTGACCAAAATTCTATTTACACAGATTCAGTTTTGAGCAACAGTTGACAATTGATCCAGAGAATTTCCAATTGGTGCATAGCAACCAAAACGAGATGACGCAAATACAGTGCTCAGGAAAATGGGTAACATAAATCATCTGATGACCGTATGATGACGTTTCATAAGGAACGACTAAATTAACTAGCCCCAAAACTAGTATACTTTGTAGTAGTTCTATTAATAATCCTAATGACACTTGTCCATCATCGTATAAGTCCCCAAAAAATTAGACAGCTTGTGGGCGCCATTTTTGCATTTAAAAAAACTTTAACCCCAAATAAAAATTAGGAACCTCGATAGAAACCAACTAAACCAATCATAAAACCCCGTCTTCTCTAGTAAGTTCATTAACTTCAAAAACCATCCACTTACAATGAAAATACCGAAACTGTTGTGACGAAAAGGCAAAAATACTCTTATCGGAGATCAACTTTGCGATAGCTTTTGATAAAAAAATGTTCCAAAAATTTTTGAACAATGCAAATGACGCTGAAAGAAGTATGTGAGAACTCAAGATGCCCATTTTAAAACAAACTGAGACTACGTACGAAAAGGGAAAAGAGAGAGAAAGAAATGCAGAAAAAATTATAAAGAGAAAGGAGAGAACTAAGGAAAAAGGAAGAGAGAAAAGGAGGAAGGTAAGGAAAAAGGAAGAGAGAAAAGGAGGAAGGTAAGGAAAGAGAATAAACAGAAATGAGAGAGGGATAGAAAGATAAAAGAGAGAATTAAAGTGAAGAGAAAGAGAAGAAAATATAGAAGAGAAAAGGTGAGAAGAGGGGGGAGAGGGAGGAGAAAGAAGCTGCAAACTCTTTGTCACAAACAGGAAGATTAGCCAAATTATATTTATATAGATCGAGTAATGAGCAACAGGACTGTGGTGAATGACTACCAAAACGAGATGATGCAAATACAGTGCCAGTAACTTAGACCATCTGAAATCATACGAAATACAAGTCTCAATTGAGAACGTCTCTCAAAGTTATGTCTGTGTGGTAGTTCTATTAATACTCGTAAAGATACTTGTCATCATTGTATTAGTAAGCAAGTAAATCCCCAAAAAATTAAAAAACTTTTGAGCGCCTTTTTGCATTTGATAGAAACCTTAACCCCATAAAAAGTAGGGTAACCTTCATGACACTGAAGGAAACTCAACAGAGACTAACTAAACCAACCATAAAACTCTCAGTCTTCTCCAACCAGTTCACTCTAAGATTTGAAACATTTGAAAATCCACGTCGTAGAAACCCCCCACCCCACCGATAACCAAATATAGCGCTCACTACTTGAAAAATCACCCACTAACAATAAAAACGCCAAAACTGTCGTAACGAAATAAACGTAAAAATAAATATTTTTATCAGAGGTCAATTCTGCAACAGCATTTGATGAAAAAAATGTTCCAAAAATCTTCCTTTTATCATTACAAAAATATGCAAAACTAATGGAACCGATCTTAAATATGCGTCAGCCTTGATAACATTTTGTGACCTCAAAAAATGTGTAAACCATTATAATTCTGTTTTAGCACAAAATAAAGTCTAGTAAAGATACACGGACACGACGAACAAAAGGCAGGGGCAAATTAACAGAAATGGCCACAAAAATTGATTTAATCATTAATTTCCCGATTTAACCGAATCTACTATGTACCTTTTTTTGAAAAAATAGTCCTATATGTATGAGAGCAGTTCAAACAAAAGTTAGCCAAAAAGAGTAGAAATGTCCCGAGTAGGTTTAAACCAACATTCAAGTGCACAACATGCACCAATAAGTGTTATACAATCACAAGTAACGTTTCCGTTTTTTTTCAGCAGAATCATCAAAAAAAAATACCAAACAACAACGAAAACACCAAGAGAGGCACGAATTATCTCCACAGCCCAGAAAGGTCATATGAACTTCATTTTCAATAAAAAAAACTCACCTTTATCTCCTTGATAAGATTATATACATTGCCCAGAATATAAGATTTCAACAACTAGACCTGAAAGTGGTAGATTTCACTCGTGCTGTTAAAAAATGCGCAAGGAATTGAACTTTGCTTGCTTAGCAGTACGCTCACCAAACAATGCTTCGTTTAAAAATTTACACCAATTATAAACAACAAAAATCTTGGAGGTCATAAATAGTTTATTTTGTTATTACAACGTTTGGTTCGTTTTCATTTGAATAAACCTTATACATATCAATTTGTACTACCAAAATAAAAATTATGATTTTCAAATCCTTGAACAATTCCGCATTTTGTGACAGCAATATGATCTTTAAAACCTCTAGAACAAAATTATTTCATGCCTTATATATGGTTGTTAACAATTCGGCTGTCATTTCAGTATCGCACGGTATATCGTTGGTGAAAAAAGGAAATGTTACTTTCACACCAAATTACTCTAACTTACTTGCAGTCGTCTAAAATGTCATCTCTTACTAATTTGCGGAATACCACATATCCATTTTGTTCATAAAAATCCCTCTGTTGGTCAGTTAAAAATAAGTTGTTGCGAGTATATATGTAGCGCTTGGAAGACATCGTAACTGAACAAGTCTACAACGTAAACTAAACGCGAAGATTCAAGCTGTGTTTTCAGGCGTCAAGAATTTTATTACTCTGGACGTCCCTTGTGCGCATGCTTGCTTCTACGCTAAATGATAACAGTACTGTTCCAGTTTATTCAAAACTGCAAACGTGAAAGCGCCAAACTAAGAATTCAAATAGTAGTATAGCATCTTTACTGAAGTACAGCCGAAATTTAGTATAATATTGTTATACAATTAATCATGTCGAATTATCTTGGTAAGTGGATTGTGGATTAAGTTAACTTAAAGTGTGTAATAATTATTTTATGAAATACCTAATTATATCTTTAGAATTTTAAAAGATTTATTTATAATGAAATTTTTAGGAGATATCTGTTATTAATCTTCCTTAATGCTTTTATAAAACTTTTTTGTAATATTTGCACTACAAATAAAATAACTTCATGAATAATAAATTTATTCTACAGCTAACAATCGACAGAAAAAAGCCCCTCGTTACGGAAAGCAAGCCTTCCGTAACGAGTGGTTGACTAATAAGTTTTGTTCCTGGCTGCGAAGAGATGAGGACCGGTTAAGAGCAAAATGTATCATCTACATTACACAGACATGCAGCTACGATACAACATAAATGTAAGCTTTATTAACGTTATTAAGCTATTTTAAATTAACATTTGTTTCTAATATATTTGTTTTGTTATAAGATCTAACACAACTTAATCATGCGTTAGCACCATCCCACGGACCAATGGCTATTGAATGCCATCCTTACTCACCTTCCGTAATACCGTCGACACCGAAAACTACGAATTCATCCCCGTCTCCGACCATCAATTTTGAACCGTCAACACCATATCCACGACCACTTATTGAGCAAGGTGATGAAAATGCGGTAAAAAAAGCCGAAGTGAGATTTGTGCTTGAACTTATAGAACACAATTGTTCCTTTCATTCTTATAACCACATTATAGCTGCACTGCAGACAGCTATAACTAACTCAAATATAATATTAAAAATGACTACAAAAATCAACAATTATTGAACTAGTAAAAAATGTAATCGATAAAACCGTTATCACCAAAACTAAGAAAGGAAAATAACTTTTTTTCACTTATGATTGACGAAAGTACGGATGTGGCAAATGGTAAGAAATTTTTTTAAAACAAAATTTAATAGTGTAGCAGTGAAAAATTTATTTTTCTACTGAAGAAAAGGCATGTCTTGTGCAATTGGATGTATTAGATTTTTGGAATGACATGAGTACTAGGAAACATTTGCTGGTGGTTTTGCATTTGAAAATATTACTAAATTAGCTTTCTCTGTCTTATTTCACCACATGTTGAGCGGGTGTTTTCTACAGTAAATTATATAAAAAATAAAAACCGGAATAAATTAAGTAACTCAATCGTAAGTGCTTTAGTACGAATAAAATTAGATATGAAGACGTCCAAATCTAATTGTACTAATTAAAGTTACAGATGAGATGCTTAATTTGTTTGATAACAACATGTACGAAAAAGAAAACGTGTCTGAAAATATTTCATACATGGTTGATTTTGGCAGTTCGGAAGATGATTCAGATTAAGTTGCATTGAATCACTGGTAAATTTTTTCCTTTTACACTGTTTTTCAAATTTAATTCATTTGATTCAAGTAGCTCTTATAAATTAACGTGCAAGTTGCACTGCAACCATAAGATAAACCTCCCTCCATAACCACAGTTTATTTTGCTCTAGCTAGAGTTTTCTTTCTCAGTTGCAGTCGGAGAAGTCAGATGGCGCGAAGCGCCGACCGTCATTTGTTTACGAGACCTTTTGTGTTCACAGCTCGCACTTTCAGCTAACGAACCTGCCGAAACAATCGCGAGGCGGTTATGAGACCCTGAGGGAGCCAGACCTAGCGAACAGCCTGTGAACGACTCGTGGAGGCACCGGCCCGCACTCGCACACAACCCGCGCAGAGTTCACGCTCCACGTGACCTTGGCGCAATTGGAGCTTTAACTGCCTAAACAGTTTCGCCTTGGGTTAAGTGGCATGCGGCAGCATGCGCCGGGAGCGGGGGCTGCGAAGCTCGTGATGGTGCCGCGATGGGTGCATGCTTGTCACTAGAGCGCGAGGAGGGCAAGGCTCGGAGGCGCAGCGAGGAGATCGACCGGCAGCTGGCGAGCTGGCTAAGCAGCAGAACAATGTCATCAAGATCCTGCTGCTGGGTAAGGCGACGCCCTCCGCGTGCCCTCTCATCGTCGAGGTTTTGTAGGGGCGGGGGAGAGCGGCAAGAGCACCCTGGTGAAGCAGATGAAGATCATCCATGCGGACGGCTTCACCCACGCAGAGCTGTGCAGCTTCAGGCCCACTGTGCTCGACAACCTGCTCGCCTCCATGAAGTACGTGCTAGCCGGCATGGGGCTGCTGCGGATCAACCTGGAATTCTCCCGCAATAAAGTGAGAGCTTTGAATTTGCATTAGTTACCCGTTATCATTATCTGACTCAACTCACAATTAGTAAAATAATCCATAATTAGAGGGGAAATCGATTATTTTTTGTTTCAATAGCAATTTAGATTTTGCATATAGGTGACTTATTTATAATGGAAAATTGTTATTTTGGAGAAGTGCTGATGAGTAACTTTATCAGTGAGTATTGGCTGAATTGAAATATCTATCTGGGATTTCTGAACAGATAGAAACATTTTCCTTAGTATACTTTATCGTTCACTTCACTGCTTTTGACTCATCATAATTGCCAGAACTGTGATAAGAATAGTATAGGAAAATCGCATAGCATGTCCAAATAAATGGTATCACTCTTTTCTGTTGATTTCATAGTTATCTCGCTTAACTTCCCTCCAAATTACATATCTCGGACTACCATCGACTATAAGATGTAATATAACGAGCTACAGAATTAACACTTACGATTTCAGCAAAGTAGGATGGACATATCTAACTGAGGCTGCCTTTTAACTTTAACAATTCAGGGTCATGACTTTTACAGGAGCCGTTGCTAAAATCAGGCAAGTCACTACAATCAACTGTTTTAATAGACGGAACACGTAGCTATCCAACAACCCAATATACTTTTCTCCACTGTGCAGAAATCCTAAAAGGCTAGTGAATAAGTTTCAGAAGTAACCAATTGATTATAGAAATATCTTTTATTGCAGCTATAGGTTTTTAAGCTTAAAATAACCTCAATAAACAGAAATTAAGCTCAGTGTTACAGAGGTATCGCATTTTGGCTGTATTTTACACCAATTTGATGAACCTAATATAACATTTTGAATTAAATAACTTCAATATATCACGACTTTACTGAGAAACCGTTTCTAGCCATGAATCGCAAATCATTTCCTGCCTGTTGACAGACTACAGAGTTTAGCGATTCTTATCTCTTAAAAACATTTCCATTTTTCAATTGTTTTTCTTTACTTATGCCATCTATATGCATTAGTGTATGAAAGTATAATACAACCATATAGTCTTCAGTGCAAATTGTCTTATAATAATCTTTACAGCACGATTAGAATAATTTTTTAACTTTAGTTTGTTACTCTACATGTATTATATGAGCATTATAATAATCTTTGCATCGATTGTTGGGTTGCAATGTGACAAATACATATAATTTTTATTTTGCATGTTGGATGCTATTTAGAGTGTGATACCAAGATATCTCAGTGCTTTTCAGCTTTATTAATGAGCTAAGTATGTTATTAGAAAAATTATCAAATGATCTTGATAGATTTTGAACTTTTACTGCATGCAAACTAGTAGCTTGCTTTTAAATGTCTACTTGGTTTAAAATTACTGATCTTTTTGTGGAACCCCCCCTCTCACATGAAAAAATTCAAACACATCTAATGCAACATATTTAATAGGATATTACCGACTTTTTCTATTAAGTTAATCCAATAAACAGAACTAATTCTGACGATCCCATCTGTGCAGTTGCTTGAAGTAAAGCCAAATAACATCAATTCCAGACACATGCACAGGTCGTTCTGCAGAGCCGCAGCTGTTTCGACATGAGCTTCACCGTACTGCCAAACGTAGCGGCCTCACTGCAAGCCCTCTGGTCGGACAGAGGGGTGCGCCTAGCTGTGGCCCGGGGCTACGAATACGAGCTCAACGATTCAGCCCTGTACCTCTTCGAGAACATGGAGCGCATCTGCGACGCCAAGTACGTGCCGACGCCCACCGATGTCCTGCGGGCGCGCGTCCGCACGCAGGGTATCATCGAGACACACTTTAAGATCAACGACATGATCGTTAGCATGTACGACGTGGGCGGGCAGCGCTCGCAGCGGCGGAAGTGGATCTACTGCTTCGACGACGTCAGGGCCGTGCTGTTTGTGGTCTCGTTGAGCGGCTATGACATGACGTTGCTTGTAAGCACTTCGACATTGCAATTGCAATTTTCAGCAAATGCTTTTAATATTTGCAGGAAGATCCCAGCGTGAATCGTCTAGAAGAAAGCCTAAACCTATTTGGCCAAATTGTAAACAATCCATTCTTCCGAAGTGCCTCGTTTGTGCTTCTACTGAACAAGTTTGACCTGTTCCGAGAAAAGATACTCTACTCGCAGAGGCACCTTAGGCTCTACTTTCCTGATTATAAAGGTCAGTTTACAGATAATTCTACTTGAACGTAATAAATATGCAAAATTTTCTAGGGCCAGACAGAGATGTAGACCGAGGAGCGCTGTTTATCCAGCACAAGTTTGTTCTGCGCAACAACGATTCCCGCAAAGTGTTGTACCCTCATTTCACCACTGCCACCGACACTGCCAATGTCCAAGTCGTCTTCCAATCCATCATGGAAATGGTTATCTCAGAGAATTTAGGACAAGTTACATTGCTTTAATTTTGCTGCAATGAAGTGCAAGGAGCTATATTTTAAGTTATTGTTGACGTAGTAGTGTTTATTTATTTAACTTTGATTCTGAGTTATGATGGCACATATTGTGCAGGAATTTATTTTATTTAACATATTTTATCTCGATTAGCTCACTAGAAGATGTTTAATTTGCTAAAGATCTCTTATCGATTTAGTTTTGTAAAAACTTTGCCATATTAGGTTTAAAGCTGGTGTGGCCATGATGACATATCAGAAGTGAGTTGGTGATATCACTGTCTTGCCCATCTTCTTCCGTTCGCTTTTCATTAGAAGTAAGACACGTAAGGCGGCTTTATAATTGTAGCTTAGAGAGTAGCTGTTGCTTGTTGAAGTATCTGCATGAATACTCGATTCTTTCGCCTTAAGTAGTGCAATTTTGTAGTTTGGATGGTGACAACAATTATGTTTCAGCTGCAGCTCTTGTCACTTGAAGTAGGCAGACTGTGAGTTTCGAAACCTAGTGATAAAAGTACCTTGAAGCATTTTTGACCAAAATGTTGTTAGATCTCAGTCTTTGTATCCCGAGTGCTAGCAGGTGCATGCGGATGTGCAGATTTGTTATAGTTACATAAAATTAGTAGATCAAAAAAATGAAGACGTTAGGGCAGAGTTTATTACGTCAACTGTCTGTGATACGGTTGCCTTAAATTGTAGCTACTCATCTTTCTGGATTTGTCAGAACCTTGATATTTGCGAGTAATGACATTGCATAGAATTACATCACAGAATACCTCAGTGCCTTTTAATTCGAGTTGTAAGTTGGTGGTGCATTTTCAAAGCGTGCATTGTTTATGACATCAAATATTATAAAAGTAGAGCATAACATTCTGTATTTTGTAGTTTTGTTTTGAATAAAGTTCCTTTTTCAATTTAAAGTGGCTGCATTTTTGTGTTAATAACTTTTCAGGTATTTGTCATTCTACGAGTTATGATTAATGTTACGGAAACCATGAATGTGTCGGCAGTAAAGAGATACGCCAGCTGTTGGTCTACAATCATGACTTGTCCACACAGCATACACGAACTCGGAATGAATTATGCTACTGTTTTTTTTATTGCAGACAAGAAAGGTGATCGAAGATTCAACAGCTAGCTCAAGGTTGTTACAGCTACATTTATGGTAGGCTGATCAATTTTTACCTTCTGCATGTAGGCACATATCAGCTTTGTCACCTTTAATAGACTTCCTGAAGTTCATTGTTTGCAAAATATAAACTTGGTTTTTACACATCCTTTTTGTTACATTAATTGACCAAATTACCTCCACTAAAGAAGAAAACAGTTAATTGAACTGCTTCCAGACGTATTTGGTGATCTGTTCTGTAGTGAACCGTTAACAGAGAAAACTTTTAAGCAGTTCGCACACAATTGAAATCCACCTCGTCTAGTACCAAAAGCGGTAGCTAAAGTATGGTCATAATCGTCAAATAGTTTGATTGTTGATTTATGTAAAAGTTAAATCAAAGGTGTCCAATTAAAACTTGCTAGAGAACCAAGCATTGTATCTTTGATGACTGTTGCATGACTGAACAATGTGCAAAAATAGCTTGGTAAGCGACCTGGTCAATTTTGATATTGGGTTATAGAAGAACCAGGACTTCTGAGTTCTGATTTTATGTTCCTTTCAAGGTCCAAAAAGAAGCGTTTTGGTTTAGCTGTAGTATTAATAGTCCAGCTACGAGTGAATACACTCAAGAACTGCTTTTCTAGAACTTCAACTAATTTTCATAGAGGAGCTGAGTGTGTGACTTCTGATTATTCCTCCAAACCTTAAAATTAAGGTCATTGCTTGAAACTTCTTGCAATTGTACACCACTTTTATATTAAGACTGATGCTGCCTCAAAGTATTGCGCTTGGAGGTGATGACGTTATTACTTAGACTCTAGCAGCAGCACTGATATATCCAATATTTCAGGCAATAAGTGTAATTATCTGAATACAAAGTGAAAGATTATAAAGAAGAATCTCATCTATAGTACAAAAATCTCTTTGGTATACGTGGAACAAGAGTCCTGACAAGTAGTTTGTGATGTGTTTATAAATTAATTGAATTAATCGTAACTGAATTCTACAGTAGAAGGTGAAACTCTTTCAGAAGTTGCGGTGATAATGGTCTTGAACAGGACAATGTGTATAAGCTCCCAAGTTGTGTAATTCACAATTGGAATCAAAAGAAATAGTGTAGTATCCTCCGAGTCTTCTTGCCCTGGATTTGTCTTTCAAGACTTTTCTATGTGTACAAATATTACATATGTTCTTGAGAATCATCCTTTATAATTCAAATTGATTGCCTGTTGACTATTAATGTCAAATTTGCAAGATGCATGAATCAACTCTATCTTGTACTAGCAACTAGCCAATAATGTAATTATCTGTCTGATACTTCATATTATTGTGAAATTGTATTGAACGAGCTTTCTTATATCATCATTTTCTAGCATAGTTGATACATACAAGACGTACATGTATTGGTTAAGGTCCTGTAGTAAAATCTTTGCTGCATTGGTAGGATACCTTAGAGGTTCCAAGCAAACAAACTGGTAAAATGAGACAAATGTTGGGACGTTAGCATCTTTTTATTTTAATACTCTCCTAATGAAAATTTGTGATCACTTCATCTTTAGATCAATGTATGTCTCAGGCTTTTTGAACCAGTTGTTGTGCTTAAAGGCCGATTCAGTTTCTAAGGATTTCTAACTACATCACTCTTCTTCCTACACTTTTTTTTAACTTTATTGTACTAATGATGAATATTTATAGTGGATTATACTTTAAGGTATGCAAAAAAGTTAAAAACCAGGTTCTTTAATAGAATACTATCTGAGTATCCCATGAAATTTTATGAAGAATTCATCAACAAAATCAGAAAAGTGAAATTGCTCAAGTCTCACAAATACTAGAAAATTAAGGATCCACTAATGAGCATCCCTTGCTACTCTTTACATACACCTGCCTCATAGTTTCATTAAGAGTCTCAATGCAGACACACCATTGACTAACCACATGTTTCTATTAATTTACCCACCAAAAAATCACATCGCTAAGAAAGTTGAAATGAAAATGCAATGCTTCCTGTACGGTAACCAAGCTGGCATGACATGTCACACCATCCTCCACTAATTTTATATTAAATCTGATGCCACTCCACAATATTGCGCTCTGAGATGATCATATCTTGTTGCACATATCAGTATTACTCAGCAAGGGCCTTACAATGTCGTTCCTCCAGGGATAAGTGTGATTGAAGAAAAGCTATTTGTTAAGACTAATCTCTTGGTAGATCATCAGTTACTTTCTAAACATTTCTTTTATGTTCTTAGTAGTTATAGTAAAAACATTGTTGCACACACAATCTAACATTACATTTTTGCTCCAGGTGCATAAAATATGTTCTTTTTCGATTAAGATGAGATTGATAATAAAACAGATAGTATCTCTACGAAATCTTGATTAAAACAAATGATGGAGATGGGTCACATAAATTTGTTTAAGTAAATGGTGAAAGATGATCCTTAGCAATTTCCCCAGTGCTGATCACCGCATACATAACACACTAACACATGACTGCAGAACTTATGCTCTTCTAATGTGCTTATTTATATATATATATATATATATATATATATATATATATATATATATATATATATATATAAATATATATAAAATAAACAAAAATTGTCTACAAAATCTATATTCATCAACACATCCAAAACCTCTATACCTCTTGTAGTGGCCCAACTGATCACTTTCTTCCTCAAGAAATTTTTGTATTAAGCAGAGGATAATCTGCCAACAGTAGGAATCTTTCAACATCTTCAAACCAGGATATAATTTTTAATCGAATGATTAATTTAAGACTTGCCAACATTTGCAATTATTTATGTATCGTATGCATGGTTTAAATTAAAAGTAATTCTATCAAGACTTGAAGCGCTATTTAGGTTTGTGCCTCTCCTGGCCAAATAGGACAGTTGTAGTGGCAACATGTTCACTAGAATTGGTTATCTTTAATCAACACTCAGCAGTGCCATTTTCCTATTAAGCCAATGGCACATAGCTCTCTAGGGAGGCTCACTTGTATACCCCCGACTTAACACATTACAGTCATAAAACATATTGTGACGATTTTGTTAATTCATATAAATTGCTTTATAAAACTCCAATACACTGATTTCAGTTGAACAATTGTGGCTTGTCTATACATTGCTAAGATTCATACCTCCCTATACCTTTGTTCCCAAAGCTACCAAATAGCATCTCTTATTTTTCAAAATTGATGCAACTAGTTTAGTTTTACTCATCTGCTGATGAGTGACGCGTCTTAAAAACCCCAGCCATAATGGATTTTCATTCTTAGTCACTTCTGATCTAAGTGGGAAAAATATGTTAAGACACTACATCTCATTGTTCACAACAAATGACAACCCGATTAAAAGGACTAAGTATAATGGTTTTTAAGAATGAAGCATGTGATTCCAATGTTGTTTCTTCCGATTAGGATCAATCGAGAAAACTTTTTAGCCTGCCCCTGTATCAAGTGTCAATTTTGACTTTATATGTTGCTTTTCACTGACAATTTTATTAGTAAATGTCAGCAGTGAAAGATCTTATCAACTTCTAGTAACATATTCAGCCATTTGTGGTGTTTCATGCTAAACTTCACTTCCTGAGCTTCAAAACAACTGTAAGTAATTGATTTTGGTTATTAAGGTTAATAAGCATTAAGGAGTGATAAGTGCGCTAGTATATTTACCAATCTGCCATCATGATGTTTCGATGTCTGGCTTCTTTCATTTTCCTGAATCTCCTCACCAACTTAATCGAATATTTGAGGGTTGCTATCTTTCGCTTTTATATTTCTCACACTCTTATGTGCATTAAGCAAATAATCAAATTTCTTCAGAGTTCATGAGCATTTAATTATCAACAACTGTAATTATGGTGAATCCTTAAAAAACACTCATTTAACAACAAATACAGCACTAAAGAGGAAAGAGCAACTTGTTACTTGATAATGCAAGTCATAGATGGTTTGAGTATCCCATATAAAACCTAAACTGCTATTTGTTCCGATTTTGATAAGAGTGAAATCTACACATTTTCTTTTTTTGAGAGCCTCTTTAAATCTGATCAACCCCATCTGAAGTTATTGTAGAAGAATTTTCTGGAGTAGCACAAGGACATTGTGTCGATTGTATTTATCATTCCAATTAAGTAAATAAGGCATTCTTACAAATTTTGAAACTTGCCGAAGTATAAATTCAAGCCTAACCACTATACGAGCAATTGCAGACTCATCATTCACCAAATACAGGTCATACTAAGTTGAAACAGAAGCGCCTGCAATTTTTGTAACATTTATTTATAACTTATTATACACACATTTTCTTTTATACCTGATTCTTAAACATCACGAGAACACAGTATGTACACAATATTTACCAAACTTACATAACAAAACTGCAGCTTGCCGTGACACGAACCAAGCACAGATCTTAGGCTACATCAAATGAAGCTCAGAAAACTAACGGCATCCTACGCATCCAAAGAGACAGACCCTGTCGACTTGCACTCCACATTTAACGCCAAAGTACACCTCTGCAGCCTCTCCAGGTGCGTCGGCTACAAGTGATGACTGCTACTAACGTACACATATTGCTAACACAGTCTTATGAAAAATAAAATGGTAACGCTTTGGTGACTTACGCACTTCACTTTCATAAACCTTACGTGACAGCGGCAATTTCGCCGCTGACGCAGGAGACCTACTGGCTACTTAAAATTATTCGCTTTATTGCTAATATGGCAATGTCAACTATTAGCAGCTGCTGCGACTGTTTCAGCTCTTCCCAATGTTGTTGCTGCACGATTACATGATGGTACTTCATAAATTTCGTTTAAAATTGCTTCAATAGATTATTATTATATGTGAATGTTTTTGGATATGTTAACAGCTACGTATTAAAATGAAAGGCAGCAACAACAGCATGCTTGCAACTAAACCAGAGCTGTGGTGATACAAAATACATTATCCACATTTAAATGTAGCAAAATCTCGTTTGATTAATTTAGAGAATCGAACATTACGCACTAAATTCTGAGTAACATATATATTTATCCTTTTTATAATATTTTACCATGTTAGGTCTAGATATTTCGCCAAAGCCAAACTGAAACCCTTACACTTGTAACGCTATTCTATTGGCGCTTGTAATTAAAATAGGAGACATTTTGCTTCACAAAAGAACTTATAGGAACTGCTAGCACTACGATGCACCCATTCGCCTACCTCCTGCACCTTGATACTGAAGCATAAATACTTACTATGTATCTACAGATGTACATGAAATGAATGTGTCTACACATTTAGAAGTCGCGAAAGATAACAAAGTCAGATCACAAACTATCCAAAAAGCAGCCGAATGCGAACTGCTACTTTCCCTCACAAGTGGGGGGGCAATAATACTGTTCCATTTTGGAATGCGACAAGCCGCCCGCCAGCCAACAACAGCCTCAGATGCAGTCTTTGTGCAGTGCATGCAAGCAAACACAACACCGAGTGAAATGATACAAAAACAGGAAACCCAAACCGACATCTACCCCCCTGCACGCCTGTACAACAGTAATAGGTAGTGTTGCTGCTACAAACCTACTCGCTAGATTATTATCATCCTTACTGTAACCGACAACAAAGGAAATCACAAAATTAAAGCTACCGAACTCATTCAACATCCCTACGAAAGAAAGTGACTGTAAAAAAAATATGTACAAGTTGCATTGTAAGTGATACAATCTAACCTGTCAACAACACAACATCGGAATAGAGGTTACATTCTCTAAGTACATCGGTTCAAATACCATAGTCTACTGAAACGCAGAGTGACATACTGAGACATTTTATATGGCAGCTATGTTCAAGTACTTAGGTCCTATTAATATGCAGGTGCCGAGAAGTCCCCTGGAGCTGCAAAAAATTGTCAATTAGTGAACATTGTAGATGAGAGGGTAGGTGTAGATTGACACAAACGTTTTTTTAAATCACAGTTTAACATAGAAAACCTTAGTTAAATTAGAGCATTGAGACCCATAGATGTGTTATAGATAACTTACATCACTCATATGATTGATTAGTGAAACACCAACAGCTAAAACTGGGAATCAAACTTGAGGCTACTGCCTAATACTGTTCCATATTAAAGGCGCCAACAAAAGTTTGTTTTAAAATATTCAAGAGTTCAGAAATTGCATACAATTTCATGTTTTTGATGGCCACAAAATACATTTTCTTGAGGTCCATTTTTAGAACAGCCAAAAAGTCGCTTAGAATTAAATATATAAACTACGGTAGTTGGGTAATGATAGTAGTAGCTATAGTGAGATATGGCCCACGATCATTTGCCTCAGAACAAACTTTAGTAATCATTTTAGCATTTTTTCAATTCTGAATGTTCATTGTGGTGTCCACTTTTAAACTGGAAAACTAGTTGCAGGCTATTGATTTCCTTAGTGCCACTGTTAACTTGTTGCAAAGCCGATAACATGTCTAAAGTAGCTTTTACCAATTTACCAGAAATTTGGTACTCACATGCTTTATTGTACCAGTTGCTCAATATTACTTAATGGTGCAGAACATAATACATCTTTTGGTTCAAAAATGACATCGCCTTATTTGTTTTGAAAAATCATCCAGCTTGAACACAATTCTTTCTAATTGTAAGCCTTAATTCCATCAGTCTAAAAAAGAAAAACTAAACTTCATGCTATGGTACTTCACATCACAATAATTTCCATGCTTTATTATTAATTCAGTATCCAATCACCTCTATAAACTACACTACTCCAGTGGTGAGGACTTCCAAAATAACTTGAATTAGTAAGGCAGCTGTACTATGCATATATTTTTTCCTCTAAGCTTAAACATGAGGAGTCCAAAAATTTTTTATAGGGACAGTGTCTTATGATTGGAAGAATCCACTTAACACCTTAATGTCACTTTTGGCTTTCCATTAGATACGAAAACTAATAAAACGTTTTTATAATTGGTGAGCAGTTTTCCAAATCCATATTTAGAGAAACATATCCATAGATTAATGTTTATTGGATGTTTCTGCTTCCACCCTTTCCTTGTACCCTTTTGGGTGTCAGATCAAGACAATAAATAGTATTTCAAATATAAACCGACAGCTCATGCATTTTCCCAATAATATGTCAAATTTTATTTTGCTCACAAAACGTTTTGAATTTGCTTTTCTGTTAAGTGGTTTTATGACAGGTGATGATTAAAAATTAGTCATAATGCTCTCTCAAACGTAATCAAATACTTTTGACAGATACATTAATCCTACTTATACCTATTTGTACTTGACCATACAATAGTAGCCCAAATTTTGATGTCAAGAACCATAATTTTTATGATCATCCCTTTTTGGAGTCTTCCAGTCATTCTCCTTTTTTCTCATCCTGCTGAGTTTTACATATATTCAGCGGCCTGAACATAAGACGTTTTTCGTTCTTTTTCATAAAGGCAATGAAACAAGGCTTCACACTGATTAACATAATCAGCAAGAGAACTAAAAGTGGTTTAGACAAGGATGAGAGAGGACATTGTAACTATTTACTAAATGCACAAGTTCAGACTCTTCACCTAGTAAGTCCACTCACGTTCTTGTTAAAAAGACTAACAAACTAACCATACAATCATACATATCACTTCTTTTCTACTTAATGATCTTTATAATCACAGTAATTCTTCTCTTATGTTTAAAGATCATCAGGCTGTTAGGTGAACTTGTTAACTGTTGTACCAAAATAGAAATAAGAGAAAACTGCAGCCTTTTGAACTTAACAAAGTATTTTAGAGATACACTAACTACCTCAACCACAGCTGGTGAATATAATAGAAAATCACTGACAGCATAGTGCCAACGCAGAATTTGAATAATTCCATAGCAAAATCTTTGAAGAAAACCTTGTGAGTTCTAGTGCTAGGATAAAATAGTACTGACAAATTCCACAGGGTAGTAGATTATTATGTCACCTGTTTTTTATCACCAAACCCACAAACCTATACTCCATATTCATCTTTTTAAATTTCACTTCAAATAGTCATTAATGATAACAGCCTTATTGTTACGAGCCATGCTTGCACACTCAATCCATAAATTTCTCTTTGATATAGGTGGTAATATCAGGTGCTGAGGTTTTAGAATATGTTATTACTAAGCCCCATCTGTATGAATGGTCATTTTTCCCACAGACTCGATACAAATACTCTTTGTTCCATATATTAATCAGAGAGTTACCTGATGCAGATATCACTCTAAGAAAGATAAAATTTTTGTTACAGTTAGCAACATAATGATTACTCCATCATTGTCTTTAGGGACTTTATTAAATACTTTAATGCTTCTCTTAGCGCAAAATGATTTTCAATGACACATTTTTTGCCTCACCTATATTAAATTTGCAAAAATTAAGCTTCTTCTTAAGGTGCTGGAAACAGCCCTCAATCTGTATGAAATTATCTTTAGTATCAAATGATATCATTTGAAAGCATGTATTATACTTTTAAATAAGGTCTATAAAGCTTCCCTGCTCAAATCGGCTGTGTATTGGCAGGCTATTGAGAAGCACATTTTGCCCATGTTGCAGTACATGCTCATAAGCCAAGTTAATCCATGTAGCTTAAGAAAACCTTGAACTTTTCTACTCACATTCCAGGATTGTTTTGATCATATCAAGTCACTATTACTCTGCGGTAGCATAATATGATGTGCTACAAAATGACTCTATCTTTCCTTATCATAACTTTAACATCAATGTATCTTTTTGGAAATAAAAGCAGAAAATATTTATGAGCCCCAACACTATCTCCCATAAACTACCAAAAGCAAAGCTTTAGTGCATGTTAGTATGGTACTCAGCAGAGACACTACATTAATATTGCTTGTTTCAAAGATAGTCAAATTGAAACTGTAAACTATTAATTCCTATCAATTATTAAAAAAATGTTTTTGTCTTGCCTCATTTGACTTTTTATGAACTGTTCTTTGTCTAATAAATAAAACTCAAATTATAGTTAACAGTTGCTTCTAGTCACTTTATAGTGTAACATCAAAAATGTATTTCCTTACTTTTCTCTACTTCTCTCCCCACTTCTCAACTTGCCAAATTCTTGAGACCTCATCTCAGAACGGGATGATTCATCTGTTTTCTTCAAAATACATTTTGTTTCTCTCACCCGTTATCTTTCTGTTAATTTTCACGTTTTATTACACCTAGGTGCAGGTGGTAATTTAAAGATTGCGATTTTTCAGACATCATTTTCTTAATGTCTTTCAATAGACAAATTAGATTTCGCAAAATTCTTTTCTCCAAGACTTCCCACTTTATTATTTTCAAGTTGAGCTTTTTCCATGTCAGTTTTAGCTTCACATAGAAACAAGTCTTAATCTACCAGCACCTCCCAAAATTCAAACGTTCGCATTCTATTTACCTCAAATATGGCCATCAAAGCTCAAACAAGCTATTACCTCTCTGATTGGGCCCGGCAGCAAACGGCGGCTCTTGATAGTGCTGGTCCGTTTCGGGGCCTCCGGGGTATGATGGGTAGGAAGTGGGCAGAGACGTATCAGCCTCGTAACTGGGAGCGAATGCAGCATCCGCTCCTTGCCGGAAGCGTTGGAACGCAAAGAACGCACAGCCGGCCTTAAAGAATAGTTAATTCCTGCCTTCGACTGTATGAGAATCTTACCCAAGTGAAGATGGAGAAAAAGGAGAAAGCAATGGCAGCTTGGACGTTGTTGACACCGTAGCCCGATGGTGGGTTTTCTGACTTGCCCCATTGGCTTGCCAAATACCAGAAGCCGACGAAGTACAAAAATGACCAGAAGCCTACAATTATTAAAATTACACAAGAAATTGATAGCAGACGTTAAACTTACCTGAAAATCCCAGGTCAGCAAGGACGTAATGCTTGCGTGTTTTAACAGAAGACATCTGCTCAAACAGGTATTCGCCCGCTAGAAAACCCATGCTCGCCAAGAACGCTATAACGGCGATTCCCACCCCATAGTTGCAGGCGTTGCTGTCATTGTTGTACATACATTCTTCTCGTCCCGTTTTACTCACCATCCATCCCTGTGACGATATACAGCCAAACACGATTATTGCAAAAAGCTGCAAAAATTTATTATTTATTAATATCAATTTTTTGCAGGGCATTATGCAGTTAAATTGTAACGATATACACAAAAGCAGGACGTGCGAAGTGTTCTTTCTAGCCGAATGCGACGAAACATGTTCGGCGGGGGTGGAAAAATTCAAGAGAGGGGCAAAAATAGACCTCACGAACTGTCTGAAGCCGGTTGTTCTTAAAGATATATATAACAACATCGTGTCACAACTTCAAGATATTAATACGATAATGTATGGTGAGGGGTACGAAAACACCGTTCAAGAAGCGTCGATTTGCTTTCAAAACAATGAATCGCTTCCCGATGCGCTCGTAGCAAAGTTAATTATGCATCACATCACTTTCGTAATCAATCAAGATGTCGCAGTGGACCAAAACACAATCATGGTAAAGAATGACTTTGATACTGAAAGAGCAGAGTTGGTTGTACAGGTAAAAGAAGAAAAAGCTACAGGCAAGGGGAAAGGAGCAAAAGGAAAAGGTAAGCAAGATAAGGGTAAAGCGAAAGAGAAAGCAAAAGGAGGCAAGGGCAAAGGTAAAGGAAATAAAGAAGAGAAGAAGCAAGAGACGTATGATGTATGCGATTCGAGGCACGAGTTGAAAATTAAAAAAACATCGAAACTTAAGAAAGCTGCCGATATTGCCCATTTGCCAGCAAATAAGGAAACTGAAGTAGAGCCCAAACATCTGTTTATAGTAATTGTCAATTGCTATAGTTTCGGCGTTATTAAAGAACTTTCCAAAATTGGTGTTACAATTAGCGGAATCATAGAATTAATTAGTCTAGTTCAAATTTATCCTAACGAAGAATCTACTGAATCATTTAAAGTATCAGAAATGTTAAGCTACGAATCTGATGATTCTTGGAAACCCTTCCTAGCAGAGCAAATACCAAATCATAAAACTGAAAAGTCAGAAGCTATATATACATTCTGGCGAGAAACTTATCACCATTTGGAAGGAGACGATGAGTTACCGGATTACCTCAAAGACACTTTCCACATGACCGTTTTATTGCCCGTATCATTATATGCAACAAATGAAGGACAACTGGACGATGATACGCACTGCTTGGATGTTTTCGCTCGCATCGGTGCGAACATAATCAAAACGCCCGACATTAAGCGTCAACACATCAATTACATACGAAATCTAAGAAGTTGTCCCACAGGACCAAAACCAACTAAAAACTCACCAGACAGATTCAAAAAATACAACAGCATTATGAATAAAATTCCCCCAGAATGCGCAAATGTTTGTACAGTTATATACGCTTTAATAGAAGAGATTTGTACAAGAGTTCCTAATCCAACAGAAGGGTCTGTAAACGGAACAGAACAAGATGGAGATAGCAAATCGACAAGTGATGCCTCAAATGCAAATTCACATCGTGGCGTTAGAGGCCAAGTTGCTGATTTACTACACAAGCAAATAAACGGCTGCATTTTTCTTAAGAAAGAAGAAGCAAATGCAGAACTGTATAGTTGCGATCCGAAAATGGAGATTAGGATTAAGAAACAACCATTTCTGGTACAAGAGAATAATCACTTGGAGATAATGACAAATTCGTATGATAAAATAGGATCAAAACTGTTAGACGTCAATTATGATAAGTTATTGTTGTTGGCGCCAGTTTTGTTATGGAAAAAATATCCGAATGATGAAAAGCATCAGCAGAGAGTGCTAGATAAAATCTACAAGTTACGAGCCATAGCGGACGTTCTTGAGATACCCATTCATGAACTGCAGTATATCATCCATACAATACTCTATAATTCGATTGTTTGCAACAAATGCGGCTGTAACATTAATGTTGTTAACGCAGCAGCTTTGCAGAGGATTTTCCCAAAAAGAAATTACAATACTATTCCGAACGTAGTCCATACAGACATCCCATATAAGCAACCAATCGAAGATATTCAACCACAACCAAGTGAGATTCAAATCAAGGTCCCTTATGTAGAGTATGTAAGTAAACCCAACGTATATGAAGCCACAAATATACCAGCATTTAAATGGTACGAAACTCTATCCAAGTTGGTAGCGCTCCAACAACTCCATAAGGCTGAAGCCGACTACCAATGCTTAGACCATAAGCACTGCAGCTTCGACGATAGCATTTTGCTGCGCTACCACAATGCCTCGGATGACTTCGGCATCAGTGAGACCACATGGAGTCATAGCGTGCGCACGCCCGTAAGCGGTATTTCTGAATTTTGCCGCTACGTGGTGCACGCCGAATCGAGCTGGCTCGAAGAGGTCGAAGGTAGACATAATGAAGAGATGGAGAAGAAGATCAAAATCGTCAAGGAAAGAACAAAGTGGAGAACGACGCAAATTCTACCCCGATCTGGTCTTCACGGACTGCGACTTCATTCAGAAGGGCTCCATCAAATGGAAATTTGTAGAATTGGAAAGGGTCCCGGCGGCCGAACCAGCACAGGTCACTAAGGGAAAAGGCGGCAAGGCAAACAAAAAGGGTAAAGGTGAGTTTTCTTTGTAGTGTCGAAAGTTGCAATTATTCCCCCTTTAAAACATTCATTTTCTTTGGCCATGCTTTTAAAAGCATTTTGCTCTGTTTATTTCAGTTTGTCCTTTGAAAACGTCCATATTACATCAATCATTTTCTTCTGTTCCGTACTTTTTCTTCTTCAATCTTCACCTTGTAGACAAGGGGATTAAGTTTCTCAAAAAATATCTAATCCTTCAAAAATGCTTTCCTTTAACTACATCATTATATATTAGCAATGTTCATGTTCCTTACTGTTTATTATCCATTGTTTTATCTTCAACATTAATAGAAATGTGTGCAGGATGTGCAACCATTTTCTTCTTCTTCTTATTCAATCTTTGCCTTGTAAACAAGGGGATAAACTTCTCTAAAAAACCTCCAATCCTCCAAGAGTTCTTTCTCTTAACTACATCATCATGTATTAGTAAAGTTGATGCTCTGCACTGTTTATTTATTACTCAATATTTTATTCGCAACATCATTGAAACTGTATACAAAATCTGCAACCATTTTACTTCTTCGAAAACATCAAATCCATTAAAAGTTCTTTCATTTAATTATATTATCATATATTACTCTTCTTCCATCTAGTTTCCCGGTATAAGATGAGCCTCTTGCTCTTCCCAAACCCTCTTAATAGGAGAACTTTATAGCATCTATCTGTTTGTGATATTCTTCGATCAAAGTATACTAACTAAACAGTGGTTATAGCTTCTAGAGGATCACATCTCTGTCATTACCATAGATCAAATATCCGCACTATTTTTTAACTCTTTTCATCATAACTCAAACATTAATCCGAGATCAAAATACATCATTTTTGTAACAACCTAAGGTTATTTATATTAAAAAACTTCATCTCAATAGATACTAAATCGGACAAATCGGCTAAATCGAACAAATCAAAGGACAAAGCCGCAAAATTCAAAGACAAAGCCAGCAGCGCAGCCACAACCCAAATCGCCTTACTGGAGAAAATTTCCAAAACAGCTACCTTCCCAAAACCCCGAAAACTGTCTCTGCGCTGCGCCGAGCAAGACGAGCCGTTCAGCTTTTACGCCTACGACATCACCAACACCCGCCTGCAGCTCACAGGAACCACGATAACGTTCCATAGTTTAGACAATTTCAAAGTAACCGTCGACAGCACACGTTTTATCAGACAACCCAAGCGGTTCTCCGTCAACGTTCTCGTTAACGGCCACAGCCTCATCCTGCACCAAAACCAAGCGACACCCCTAACGCCCCTAACGTTCCACTTCGCCTAGCCGACGACACCATCATTGCTTTTGAAAAGTCGGAACAGAAGCTGGGACCGGACGAAAAACTCGCAGAGAAGATTTGCCAGGCGCTGCGAGGAAGGAGATATCAAAAACGGCAAAACGCGTACTTCGTTTCGGAGAAACAACGCTCGGTGATAAAATGCTTTGACGTTCCGCACATCACCAGAAGGAATTTAGTTTTATCTGAAGATGTCTTGATCCCCTTCCTCAATCAAATGAGAGGCCGGGGAATTAAGGTGCAACTCGAAGCTGGTGAGGAGATCAGCAGCAGCGAAAAGAAAAATTCGAGGTAGCCTTGGGCCAAAATAATCAAACCAAAGATGGGGATGCAATCAAGCCAAAGTATGTTTATGACATTATCTCAAAACCAACAGAAACCAACAGTAATTTAAAAATAGAAGGAAGCAGCCGCATTAAAATAAAGAAGCCTTTCTCCGAGCAAGATAACAGTTTCATTAATTCGGAAAACGAACAAAACGTTGATTAAAAAAATTAGACAGGCAGCAGAATCACATCTACCTCTATTCAAAATATGCTCCAGTAAGTTACACAAATACCAATATGTAAAGAGGGTTAAATCTCAAATAGAGATACAAGTAGAGTCAATCTTGAAGAGAATCCCTTACAAGCCCTACATTTACAAACCAAACATACACTTGAAGATATGCAAACTGTTGCCGGTTAAATTGAGCACATCAAAACCTTTGGAGAAAAGTTACGACACCAAAATATGTCTGCCGTCAGGACTGCTGATTGAAAGCATGGAAGGCTTAGACGGGAACGCCTTTCATATCCGACAAAAGTATTTCGATAAGGGGCCGCAATGTAAGGCTGTTGCGCATGAACATTCCAGAACGTTTCTTCGCAATGGAAACGTACTGATCAAAAAACGCGATGGAAACATCCACTTACTCAGCGTCACTGGTCAAAAAGTGGAGTGTGAGGTTCCTTACCTTCGAGTTAAATCCAACGATCAACCTTCAAGCCAAACAAAGCGCTCCAAAAGAAGCGGCAGCCATTTAGTGGTTTTGCACACTTCAGTCTAACGAAATTCCAGAAGCAAATGATCAGAAGTGTGAAAAGGTTGCAGAACCATTTAATCGATGGCTACAATAGCCAGCGCTTAATTAGCCGCAAAACCTGCCACCGCTGGAAGAAAATGTGCTTCAACGAGCCACACCAAGTATACATTCTTCAAAACAGCGCGGGTAACATGAAGAAGTTCAGCATAGTCACAACTGACGGAAAAAAGCTAAACGTTACGTCCACCAAAGTGACTGGTGAGAAAAAATATTACACAACAACCGCAATCGATTACCAACACTGCGAAATTTATAACGAAAGAGAAGATGGCACACACAGCATCCTGAACCACGAAAGCTTGCTAGTTACACAATTTCCAGATGGGACTAGGTTGAGCACGTGGATTGAAGTAGAACACGAACTTATTGATGTCGAAGAGAGGCGACGAACGAGCTTTGAAAGGTTTCGTCACGAAGAGCAACAAGCTAGCGAATCGGACTTTGCAGCAGAGGACGAGGAGGCACCAGATGGGTCTATTAAAAGTTTAAATTTTGAAAAATCAATAAGGTCAGGGTTAACCAAGAGTGCTGATAGCGAAGGATGGGTTTCCGTTCATTTAAATGTTAAATACGAGCACCCCAACTACGCAACTGTAATTTACCATGGAAGGAATAACGAAACTGAAATTATCCTCCCTAATTCCACTAGCCTAACGGCGTCTTCTTCGGGAGAATACGACATGCGTGTTGGTGATAACATTTGGGCAAACATCACGACAAGTCAAATATTGCTTCAGGCGCAACTGTGCAATTCGTGTTTGCAAAAAAGTGTGCATAGGCTAAACATTCAGCCCCTCTATTGCGGCTCGCTTTCCAACCCGCACGAAACGGAGTTCCTGCGCAGCACCGACAGCTTCAAAAAAATATTCGTGGTCAGTTACGCCGGCCAGTGCTTCCGCAACGCGGCGTTTCTGCCATATAGACTCAATATTGCCAAATGTAAAGCGCATTCGGCTATGGAGCCTCAAAAATTATTTATACTGACGCGGAATCTTATGGGGTGCCGGCTATGGGACGTGAGAAGCTATCAGCAGCTCATTCAGAAAGCAAAGCGCAATGGCGCAGAAGTAAAACTTCACCCCTCTTCAACTGAGCTCCACTTCTGCTCAGAAAAGTTTAACCACGAAAAATTTCTCATCCAATACTCAGAACCAAGACTGGTTCTCTCCAAAGATAAGCCCGCTCACTATCAGAGCCCGCCCAAAGTGGTAGCCTATGTTACCCGACAAGTGCTCTACGATTTACCCGACTCCATTACACTGTACCCCATCTACCTAAGCATGTCACAGCTGATCTCCACAAAACTTAATGTGTCTGAAATGATCGCGCGGCAGTTTTCAAGCTTCTTCGAGCAAGTGAGTAATGAAGTGAAGAACAGATTCAAGAAATTTTCAGAGCGTAAGGTAACACCGCCGCCTGTTGCGAAAACAAGATCGCCTCCATTTAATGCGCGCTACGAAATAGTCAAACAGGAATGCCACAGACTTCTGGGTGAAATCAAAACGCACTACGTTACAAAGTACTTCCGATCAAAATTCTTCAAAGAGATGGTTTCGCCAGCATCGGCTGCCAATATTACCGGGAGTGTCAATAGTGACGTGCTACCAATCTGCACATTGGAGTCCTGCAAAGAGGAATCTCACGAAGCACCATCGCAGTGCGAATGCGACGAAATCGATTATGGTGATGCTCCTGATCAATCTTTAACCGGAACAACTCAGAGCAAAGCTGCGCAAGAGCTACCTGAAAGAAAACTTCCAGAAGGCAGCCAGTCACCCAGAATGCGTCCCGTACCATCTCAAATGTTGTTCGCTTCCGACACTGACCTTGACACAGTTTCAAACTACAAATCATCATCCTCGTCGGGAGGAACCAACGTGTGGTGGTGCCAAACAGAACTAGGGAAGGCGCTTCTGGAAGATATTAAATACAGAGTCATAGAGGCTGCCACAAAAATGGTCTCGGCCAATTCTATGCAGGTTAGCATAGAAAAAATTGAAGTTGCTCTCAACCGGCTACTCAGCAGTCTAGCAGAGGCCGTTCAAAATTGCGAGCAAGAGACCTTCACTGACCATTACTTCAGATCATCGTCCGATAACATCGTTAATGACCTTTTGGAAATGCAACTCAACGCTGTGGAGCTCGTCTTGCTTTTGGATGCTGCACATCGCGAAACGTATATTGAGACTTGCAGCCCGATGATCGATTCGACCGAGTCAAGTTATAATGGCTCAAGGACCTGCAAAGGTAAAGTATTATGATTTTTGTTGGACGCTTCCCTGTCGTTGAATTTTTTCTTATAACACTTCCAATAGATCAGTATAGAGTAATCGTGCGCTTCAGCCAGTAGAGATGTAACGTGCCTTTGGACAGAGTGAGTCAAAATGAATTTCAAAGATTCATCTAGATGATCACTATTCCTATCTATAACAAACATTTTTAAGAAACCTTAAATTTCACTTAGGTGTGCTTCTGATAAGTATTTTCAAAATAGTCAAATTTTCAACAGTAAACATAGATGTTCTGTAGACAAAATGTAAAAAAGTTTGATATGAAAACTTCTTTCACTATTTTCCAAAAGTGACTAAAATACGCTTTTCTCTTTCAGATCAACATTTTCAATTTTAAACCAATAAAAATGTTTCAACACACTACTTTTGCAGCCGTACCCACCACACAAGACAATACCTTCCCGTACGAAGAAACCCTTCCCCTTCTGAGAGTCTACGACCACTACAAAGACGCTGTCGACGTTTCAATCCCCACCTGTCACGATGACTACCTCGCAGAGTGTCCTTCTGCGATCACGACGGTGTTCCAAAACGTGCGAACCCCCAAGGTGAGCATAAACGAGCCTCTATACTTCAGTGAGCAAAGCGCCGCGTCACCGTCCGATGCGGAACCTCGCAAATCCGACCATACACTTCACGAAGACGAGTTTGAGATGAGCAGATACTTTGAAAAATGCGACAAGTGCATGACTCACCCGCCACCACCAGCAGATGCCTCATTAACGAAGCTCTCTGATGCTCCTTTCAACCGCCTCGATGCTTCTAATAGCGAAAGACCTCCAGAAGATCAGAACATCCAAAAAAACGCACCGACTTCTTCGCCCAGTGCGATGTTTTCAAACCTGGAGGACATCTCATCAGACCCTAGCCTGCTGCAGTACTGCCTCAGCGAAAACTTCGGTATGATCGATGGGAAGTCGTTCGAAATCTTGAAAAAAGACCAGGACGAAACCAAAAGCATGGTGGTGCTTTTCAGCGTCGCCTCCTTAAAAGAGAAGCAAAAAGAGGATTTGCTGCCTGAACCCTACGTGCAGCGCGATCCGGATGAGCTCGTCAAAGCTATACACCGCGAGGCCGTTAGCATCAAACCGACACCTTATGACGTAAAACTTTAATCTCCATTCAACACCGCATGGACTTATTCTTTGCGTTTCTCAGTACTTCATCAAGTTCTCGCAATCCCAGGACCTTCGTCCAAAACAAGCCAGCAAAAACATCAGAGAAGAGAGCCTACACAGGTGCCCCCGGTGCATCCTGCAGGCGGATGATCCGTCGGGTAAATCCGAGAGCCTGTCGCACCTTAAGACCAAGAGCGTGGTCTCGCTGCTCGCCTCTCTCCGGCAAACCGAGTCGAACAAGGTCATGCCCGTGGCAGACAAGGAGAGGCTCACCAGCGACCTGGTGGACGTCATCGAGGAACTGGCCATCAAGCCGCACCTAACTAAGCAGCGCGTCAGCAAGTTAGTGTCTTCTATCACCGACGAAGACGCTGCTGCAGCGAAGGGCCTGAGCCCCATCGGCAGCAAAACCATCCTCAAGCCTACCAGAAAAGACCCGCGCCTTGTACTGGTGGGTAGGACTGTAGGGAGCCAGACCCAGCCGAACGCCCGGGACAAGAAAAGCCAAACCGATTAGTGACTTTTATGTTTGTAAACATTTTATGCTATCAATAAACGGAACCCTACAACTGTTCTTACTGTACCCTCGCTTTTGATTCTTAATCTGACATCACTTTTTCAGTTAATCCATTTGGTCCAAACTTGAAGAAAATTAGTGCATCGTAGTACATTACAAGGTTCGACTCACACTGTTCGAATAAAATCGGTTTGATTCTGTTCGACTCCTTTCGACTCGGTTCGACTTGACTCGACACGGCTCGGTTCGGCGCGTTATCCAATCGGATTACCGGTAAAAACTTCATTTACAGCTAGTCCTTTACGTTTTAATTTTAATATTTTCTTACACCACAGTACAAGTAAAATCCCAACATTTACTACAAAAATTACTAAAAATTAATATCCAGAATCAATTACAACATAGACATGTAGCTACCTTTTGTAAGAGGAAGGGGGAATAAGCACATTCAATTTAGCAAAAATGAAGACCAGCCTATAACGATCCGAGCGGCTGACAACGCAGCAAAGGACGCTGCGATTCCGCTCGCGTATTCGGCTGGAGGACTGAAAGAAACGGCAAACAACGCCAAGATCGAATTCCGATAGATTAATGGGTCTGCAAGATGATTAATTCGTCTCTTGCCCTCTTATTCTCAGGCTCCTCGATTTGCAAAGAAACTCCCGAGGAAAATGCAATTAATTGATTTATTATCGAGATTATTTTTTCAATAACACAAAACATTTAGCTTAACATGGAGTTAGAGGCTTCCGGGCCGTAGTAATGGAAATTTTCTGCTTTGAATATAATTAACTGGTCGAAAATTGATTAAAAATCTCAATATAAAGCTCTGCACCTTCGTCACACCGATTCAAGTTAGAAAAGCGCAAGCTAGCGTTACCATAACGAAAAAAAGCAAATTTTAAATTCAGCAAGAGAAGAGATAAGCTGTGCTAACAGTTAAGCTCCATGTCTGCTAACGAATCTTTTTAGGCATCGGAAGTCAGAATGCAACTGCTCGCCAAAAAGTATGATAGGTAATTTGCCAAAAGGCTGACATACGTAGTAAATTACAAAAATACTAGTATTTTTTATCGCTTTTTTCATTTAGCTTCTGTTAATTAAATAGAAAAATTCGTTGGTGAAAGCGAAGTTTGAATGGGGTTCTTTGGGGCCCCAATATTAACATCTGACCCTCGGATATGCCGTTATGCGTAAGTAAATATCCTCCATCTCTCTGTCCGTCGCATTTCAAAACTGATGCAGTTCTAATCTTTTGAGAAAAAAATTTAATTATTTTTAATGCTAATTGTTCAGTAGTTATTTTATGAAAATGTCACGACCCTTTGAGGTGTGCCTTTGTTGGATGCGTTGTATGGTTGTGAGTTATTTTATAGCGATGTCTGGTATAATTCGTGCAATACGACCTAATTTGCTTATAACACTCATCTACGACTCTTCTAACTGCTTTTAGTGCTTTGGTGCTGCACGGCGCGACGCATAAATAACAGCGCGCGCACCCTAGCCGTGTGCCAAATTATCATCTATCATAGTAAGCTGCAAAATGCGCGGCATCAAAAGGTTTTGGTAAGTTGTATAAGAGTTTGTAGATCACACCGAACTAATTACTAATTAACAATGGGAGAGTTTGCTAAAAAGAAGTGCAGGGGTTGTAGATGAACTGTGAAACACTTTGAAAAAAGTGTAAGGTGATAATTAAACATGTCTTTATTTCAACTTTTTTGATGATTATATATTTTTTAATTATTTGCTAAATATTTTGGTTATAAACTGTTTAATAAATTCATATTATAGCATAGATGACACAGGCACAGCGCTGTAAATTCGATATTGCTTTCGAGTTACAGAATCGATCCCCAGTTTGCATCCATCTTGTATGTCGCAAGGACAAACTTTATATTAGGCAGTAAAAACCCCATGTATCATTTATACTATAAAATAAACTTTCAATATAATTTTTTTCACATATATAGAGACAAACTCATAAACAATTCATGAGAGCTGCAATTTGATAAAGGTTTCATATTTCTATAATTTTTAATGAGATCACTTTATATAGTTGAATATAACTTCTTGAAACATTAAACTTCCATCCTAATGTCGCTTTTAGTTCGGAAGATACCGACGAAAAACCGAAAATCTGCTCGTTCCTCCAACTTCAACCCCAATTCTGGGCGTGAAGAAGTGATGATAGATAAAAAGTCATCCTGAGCTTTTTGGTCTGATATTTGCAAAAATTGGTTTGGTCTTAGAGGCTAGATATGATCGGCTGATGACCATTTTAATTAACTCTAACACCGTTCGACTAGAACCGTCTCGAGCGATATGGAGTGAGGATAATGAGTCGGTCCACCAGAAGCCTCTATCTCGCTTTTGAACGAATTATCAAATGATAATCGAGTTAAAAAAATTAGTTCCCGATCAAGTGTACTTCTCTAATTTACTTTTCGACACGAATTTTTTCTTTATTTCTCCTGTGAAAAGAACAATAGTTAATTTAATTTCAAAATCAAAATTATAACACAAAATTTCTACCACAGTACTGATCTTAGAAATACAAAAAGCCAAGATTTTAACTGAACGCAGCCGAATGTATCCGCACACAACCAAATTGAATCCAGCCAATCCGAAAATTGGAACGTACGAACACACATACATACTTTTCGAATTTGGTGACAAATTTAAGTTGGAAATTGACGAGAACAAACGCAATAAAATCGAAAATCGCAATAAAAGATGAAAGAAACCTGGGCGAGACAAGGCTCAAAACGTAAAATTTGTCCTGGACTTCATTAGAACACCCCCCGTATAGTCCGGACTCATCGCCCTGCAGTTATTTGTTTGGACTACTAAAAAAAAGAGCACTTAAAGAACATATGTTGCTATTGAAACGTTTGTGCGCGATTGACTTCAGTTTACGATGGTAGCATCAAAAATCAAATACCAAATAGTACAAAAAACGAAAGCGCAATCTTAATGAACTTGAATTTTCCTTTTCCATAATTTTGCTTCGCAAATATATGCAACTTCGTAATAAAATACTTACCAACCCCCCACCCTTCACCACAACTTTTTCACAATGCACCAACATGCAGTCTTATCAACAAACAACTTATGGGTTTCCAAAAAGACTTGCACATAAAGATCAGACAAACAGAAATAGACCAATGGGTTCTGATATTTCCACTGCTTATTTAATGACAGAAAGATACAAGCAGAAAAGAAACTACAAACATTGTCCAAAAGATCTGTTTGTAACAAAACGAAAGCAAACATGTTCAAAACTATAACAATGAGAAATTGAAAGAAAGATCTAGAAGAACATCTATAGAGCAACACACGAGTGTCTCTTATATTTGCTTATCTTGCGTTAAAAATGAAGAAGTAAAAAAGTACAAGCCTAAGATGTATTAAAAAAGCCAAGAAGAGATAACAAAAACAGAAGCATAAATCAAGCAGCGTCTATAACATAGAAGTAGATAATAAATCATCAGAAACATCCTTCCCCAATTATGGACCATAAGAACTCGGCTGCGAATTATCTATAAGAAAAAAAATCGTTATCAATTTCCAAAAGCCTTATTCAAATCTGGCGCAATGTCTCGTTAATTTCTTAATTTTACATCTAGAGGATACAACTTAGCAATAGAGCAGTAAATTCAGATTCTAACCTAAATTTCTAATTTTTTTTTATGGAGATTCGTTTCCCAATTGAATCAGGTTTTTGATGTTAACAGTAAAATGAAGTGGTCATGAAATAATCTAGCCCAGAATCCTCATGACCTACCCAATTCGCCCCGTATTGTTCATGGAAAATCCATAGCAGTCACACCAATACAATAGCTTCAGTCATCAACTCATTTGAGACAAATGGAAGATACGCCAAGAGGAGGACAACTAAGATAACAATGCAAACATACCATCAAAGAATCGGAACAAACTTTGCTCAAGCAAAATTAGCACATCTTTTTGTTTTGTCACAAATAGCAGAATAAAATAAGCTTCACTCAGCATGGTAACCCTAAACTTATGTGGACTCTACAAAATACAGTGTAATATGAAGTCAAGACTTCCATATTTTGAGTTAAATGCGGTAGTAAAGTCTTTTGGCATCACTCTAAAAGCTGAAGAGCTTTTCTAGAGTGAACAGCATTTGCTTGTGAACAAAAATGGGTAGAAAGTACAGTACACCAAGTTGTGAAATATTTTAAACTTCAATCAATTGTAGATTCTCAAACGCCATACCTGACACAAAAGTAATAGAAGACTGTCTTGATCATTATCACGCCCAAAACTTGCAAAACTCGTCTGCTTGCTATTAACTGTACAACAAATCTTTCCAGATATTGCCTGACATAAAGCAAACTGTTTTTTAACACTAATTTGAAGGGGCAAGACAACCAAAAAATGACAGACATTGTGAGCTGAGTAGAATTCTTGGAGAAATTATTTTTTTGATCATTTACATTCATGCAAAAACAAGTCCCGTTTTACTCTCAAATTCAAACCAAGCTTAATGACGTCAATCATTTACATCTGGAATTACAAATATTAACCCAATTCCAAGGATACGCCCAAAAAGTATGATAAAGGACTTAATCACAATTGTGATAACGACTATAAGGCTTTTCAGAAATATACTTGTCTAAAAATACTAATTTCTATATGCACCTGAGAGAACAACAAACTAAATCTTTAGAAACTGATTGAAATCTACTTGAACATAACAAATGTGACAGTACTATGTAACCTACAATTATGGTTACATAATACTCCATCTATTTCCAAGTAAACATGGTGGTAATGTCTTCTAGCAAGATCTTTTCTTATTGTACCAAAATCCCATTATAACAATTATTAACCTCAAAAGCAGCCTATAACATAACTCCATCCCCATACCCCCTCTCGACAACCAAAGATGTAAAAAAATCACAAAAACACTTTTTGCTCAACAGGTAGAGGTAAGATCAATTCTTCCAATTTTGAAGCATTAAAATTTGAACAGCAAGTCATTAAATATTTGGGGCGACATTTTTATCAAACAGTAATACACAATTAAAAATTATGAATAGCTCTATTAAATAAATTAAATTCATCATCTTAATTAAACATTATAATTGGTCAAAACCGCCAATTAGCACAGTATTTGAGGTCAAAACTACGGACTTCAGATGTTCTTGTGATGCGATCACAAAGAGCAGTAGCTCAATTGTTTGGTGACCCCCCACCTTTGTTATCCAATTCGATTTCCATTGCGGCCAATTAACAATTAATAAACCGCCATCCCCGAAATTCGTGGACTCCGTTGTTGACCCATTTCCCAATTCAAAATAATCAATAAAAACTCATATATGACACACCCCCACCAGCCGAGAATCGATCGTCTGCGAGGTGGCGCCGAGCTCCGCGGGGCCGCGGGGCGCGCGCCACGCGGGACACTCACCCAGGACAAGGCGCGGAGGATGACCTGGGGCCTCTTCATGAACGACAACGGGTCGAAGGCGCCCCCCGCCTTGCCGCCGCCGTACGCACCGACGCCCTCCATCTCTCGTGCTGCTGATCGGGACAGCGGCCGTGCGGACGCTACGCCTCTGCTTCCACTGGTCCGCTGCGCTCACTGTTGGCAGAATCCCTCTAACCGCTTATCACAGCCCGAAACGCTCGCTGGTTCCCCGAGTTTTGATGCGCGAAGCGTGATAATAGGCCTTTCAAGGTCACGCCTGCTCAGAGCTAATAATATTTGCTGTCCTAACTGTTAATGTGAATCGCGCCAATAACACCATTTAATATTTAAACGTATTGTAGTTTTATTATTATATCAATTTATAGATTATTTTCCTTTTAATGGAAGGCAAGATAATTAGAAAATTAAAATAAGGTAGTAACTCCCAATATTGTACGTAACTCTAGGAAGAAAACTCCCACGCACAAAGTGTTTTTATTCTACCTATGACAATTCTCATTAGATCAAATAATCATACAATGAAATAAGAATGATTGCGCAATGATGGAATGACAATCAACATTCAAAAATTAGGTAAATATTTCTATTTATTTATGAGTGCCTTAACAAAGAACAGATGTTTACTTTTCACCTTTTTAATAATAATAATAAAGGTGTAATTTAGAGTATATTTCAGAAAAATATCTATATTACAAATAAAAAAAATCATTACTTCAATTAACTTGCGGTTCTTACGATTTAACTCTAATTGTGAGATGATTCTTAGTTTTGGAATGCTCGAAACGTTTTCCTGGTATGCTCTTTAGTGGTAATGTTATAACGTAATAATAGCAGGTGTGGGAAGGCAATATAAAGCAGATATAAATGAGCCTCCCTCTTAATTTTCTACGTACTCAACATGTCGATGGCTAGTGCCATATTGGACGTTGTTATTCAATGTTTTTTTACGAAGAACTTTTATGAATTCACAAATAAGTTTCATAAATGCTGTCATTTAATTATATTTGTGATGAAGTCTATGCTTACTATCTTCCACTAACTTTATATTAAGGCTAGTACCATACGGCCTTAGAACATTGTGTTCTGAGATGACCACCTCATAATCCAACTACTAGTTTGCCGCTACAGCAAAGAACTCAAGTTTGTCCATAGATGACCCCGCTGTTTCTGTAAATGAATGGAGTCCAGAATATGTGTACTGTATTATCCCCCAAAGACAAATGAGTATGAAGAGGTAGATTTTTATGAAGTCTATGAGGTATTTAGCTTTTATGAAATCCAAATGTTTCTGAACTCCACCAGCTCTAACAAGTACCGCGTGTTGAAGAGGTTGTTTTTGGTTAGTATTGTCCAAGATAAAACGGCACTTTTCCCGTTAAATTGAGGGTATAAATGTATGCTACTTTTACAAATTTAATCCTGAAAGAAGTGCTCGGTACCTTCTTAGATCAACTTAAAATTTTGTATATCTAATACCTATGTCAAGCCAACGTGCAATGTCTCATTCGTTTGGGGGTTGTGGACAACTAAAGAATAAAAGTAGCTCAAATTTTATAAACGTCTACCTCTATGATACTAACTGTAATCCGCGGCTCTGTTCGAATATATATATATATAGGGATTTGTTACGATCTTTAAAAGAGATATGAATTTTTTTCTCCAAACGTTAAGAAATCTAATTTACAACGCTTTTTTGGACTAAGGGCCCATCTTCTTCGCAAACTTGAGTTTTACTACGTTTTTTATTCTTTATCTTAGATCATTCTCTTCCTTCTGACGTTGAAATTAACACCGAAGAGATTTAAACTTTCCGGGTGCAGCCCCTAATCTTAGGCCTCTTGAAGTGATCTGGCATGTATGTTGAATGGCTGTACAAGCTGCCTCTGTGATGCTTCACGAAGGAATCAAAATCTTTGGACGCTCGTGACCACGTATGATCGAATTGCCGTAGCTTGGATACTGCCATTTGTTCTTGGGCGCTAAATTGCGTAAACTTCAGCATCCGATGGAAGTCGTTGTTCCTTACAAACCACAGAGTGCCTAAGACAGACCGATTCTGGACGACCTAGAGTTTGTTTAAATGGGTTTTTGGAGTTTGACTCCAAACTTGAGATTCGTCAGTGAAGTGGTTTCATGGAGGAGAACAGATTCACCAAGCTTTTCTCAGGGTTGATGCCTAGTCTTCGCCTGCCACAACAGTGTTCCAGGAGGTTGAGTTTCTACTGTAATCGTCTTGTCGCGTAGGATATTAGCACCGAGCCGGACAGCACCGCCACGTTTGCGTATCGGGCCAGTGTAGTGAGCAGATGTTCTTGTTAAAATGTAACCTTGAAAAACACCAGCCCAGAGTCGCCTCCCCAATTATCTCACGCCACCGAACTTGATGTTGAACTTCGTTCCAGAGAGAAAGGGCCGGACAATCTGAACCATCGGTAGCAGGATTGCGCTTGAGATCATCTTGTACACTGGGTCATTGCGCCACACCTTGTCGAAGGCTTTGGTCACGTCGAGGAAGACTACACCGGTAGTTTTCGTCTTGCTGTAGCCCTTTGTAATGTGTTCCACTACCCTGAGAAGCTGGAGGGTAGTGAAGTGACCAAAGCGGAATCCAAACTAATTCCCCGGGTTGGAGGTCTTTGACAGTCGTTATCAGGCATTTGTGGACCACTTGCTCCCAAGCTTTCCCATGGTCGATAGGGGACTTAACAAATTGATAGTCTTAAGATACCCTTCTTTCTATCCCCCAAAATAATATTCCTAATCCCCCCTGCTTTCCCTCGCTTTTTCTTTTCTCTCCCTTTCCTGTCTTTAACTTTTTGTTTTTTCCTTTTTATTTCTTCCTTCCCTCTCTTATCCTTCTTTCCTCCCTTGCCTTCTCCTTTTCTACTGCTGTGGTACATACTCTTCAATTTAATTCTTTGCAAATGTTGGTCCTTTCCATTTAGCATCTGATCTTCTTTTCATCTCATCATTATATAAAGAAAGGAAACTATAAATCAGTGATTTGACTTCTGTAGCCAAAAAATGGTTGAAAACAAGTTTATTACATAACTTAAGTAACTCTTTCTAAACTACAACAGTAGTTCTTCTGTAACGTACTGTGATCACTAAACTGCGAATTGAGCTCATTTTGGACAGGCTGTGTAAAACTGCCCCTGTGAGACTCAGTGCTGTAAAGCGATCCGCACTGCTTTCAGAATCTTTCTTTAGACCTATTTGTCGTCATAGCAAAGTAAAACTCTAGGGAAAAAATGAAGCCTTTCAAAATCAACAAGACATTCTAATAGGTTAAGTGATATCCGCGGTGTATGACTTCTTGAATTGAATCAGTTAACACTATATTCTCGCAGTGCTTGCCACATTACCCCACATTATAGATGTGGTCATTCTGCAGGGCAAAACACGTTATCATTGTTCAGATGGTTGTAAACATATTTTATAAATTTCACAAAGCTTTGAAAAGCTTTTTGAGTTGATTTCAAATGCTTAAACCGCCATCGTGGAAACTCGATGACATTGTATATATATGTTTTAACGATATTGTGGAAAAGAACATCCTTCTGATGTTTAGAAATTTCAGTTTAGATGATATTGTCAATTTTATCCGAAAATGCGTTGCTCTAACTACAGCAAATATATAAGTTTGGCAAAACCGGCTTTGTCATTTATTACCGATGCTTCAAACTTCATCAAACAGATTTTCTTTATTTAAAAAGGCCATGATTTTTTTAACTTTTAAATTAAACAGATGGAATGCCAAGATAATACAACGAAAACCATGATTAGAGAGAAAAAATAGAAAAAGACCAATAACAAAATGGATTGACATTAAGAGAGTCCCTAGTCTACAGTGATTTAAAGTAGCACAATATAGAGATAGATGGAAGGAAATAAATGAGGTCTATGCTTAAAATTAAACGCAAGAAGGCTAGAAAAGAAGAAGAAGAAATAGAATTAAACACTCACTATGATATTGTGGTAACCATACGATTGTTCTGTAATTTTATTGTACCAAAAATTAAATGAAGAACCATGACCATGATGCTATATGAATAAAGATAATCTGCAGAGACTGTATTCCTGTGTGGAATTTTGATTGTGGCGTCACGATGAGAAATATCAAGTAACTATTTTTACCAAGGCAAAGCAGATGTGGGTACTGCAAGATCTCGAACATCGAGCAAATTTTGCTGATACACCACAATGTGTTATCCTTCATTTCGTCACTCAAACTGCTATGTTGCCAATGCCAAAGCCACTTTATTCTCTACTTGGACTCTGTCACTCTCAAGAATTTGTATCACCATGAAGGATAACTTTAAATTTTTCAGCTTGGAGGCACTTTGTTCCGGTGTTTTTCAGCTCCCTTTGTATCGCAAAGCATTAACATTTTTTTTATAATGGATCTGAAGCTTAAACTAAATTGCGAAAGGGGGTACGAATAAAATTGTACGATATTTTAATTATCATTTTGGGAACTTTTCATGACACTAGAGTGATTTCAGACCCGTTTTTTTGTGTTTAAAACCATTTTGTCAAGGTATCGAACAAACAAATCTCACTCTGGTGCACACGCTCATAGAAACCCAATAACAAGGGTAGTTGTTAGGACCGGTTGCTAAGCAATCATTAAACATCCGAGCTTGGTGTCAAATCCTGATGTGCCTCTAACAGACCAAACATTTATACAATTTTATTAGTATTGAATCGGTTTGCAATGTCACACCAGGAAGACACCCCACCGGCTGGACGCCCAAAAACCGCTGAGCGTAAGCTGGTTTTCGCCGAGGATGTCAACATTCCCCCGGCCCACCCCGAAGGGGAGATGTATGAAAAGTTGATGCACCTGCAATTTCTGGAAAAAATGTTATTGCTAACGATTGCTTTTAGGATTAGCGCAGGGAGAGAAGAAGAAGAATCGGCGGTACTAGCACCAGACCATCCCCTCCTGGAAAGATTCCAGAAGGCGCTGAAGGAGCACCTCGAGCGCCAAATCGAGTCACTGAAGAATGAAGTTTTCGAGCTGGTAGTGTACGGTTGGAAGCATTTCGTTGTGCTTAATCGTCTTAATTTACAGGAGAGCGGTGCCAAGAAGAAGCGCGCGGATCGCGAGCAGCTGGGCGTCGAGGCCTACGAGGCGCAGCAGATGGTCAACAAGCAGCAGCAGGAGCTGGAGCTGTCCATGCTCGAACTGGACGAAGTCTGCTCCGCAGCTGAGGAGGTTGAGAGGAAGCTGGAAGAAGCCAAGAGCGACTACGTGGAAAGGCGGGCGAACTTTATGGAGGCCGAAAGATGCGGTAGAAAGGATAGCCGAGGAAGCATAAGAAGTTAACTTGTTTCTTGCAGAGTTGCGTCTGTGCACCGAAATGGAGAGCATGAACCTGCTTCTGCACCAAATGAAGAAGTGGGAGAGCGAGGTCGAATCGGAGCTGACCATAAACCAGCGCGTCTTCGAGAAAACCAAGAAGGATAAGATTAAGCTGGCCGACGAAAAGAGGCAATTGGTACGTTTATTTTGACAACTCCCTAAGCTTAGAAATTATCTTGGTTTCACCACTATTGATGAGATCATGTATGAGAGAAAGGTCAAAACACTTTACTTAGACCTTTTTGTTTAACATTGGCGACCTTTCAATGTTTCTTGTACAAACCAAGTCCTGAAATACAAACCACAATTGTAGCCTTAAGATCAAAAACATCAAACGCTGAAAAGAGAAAGGATGTAAGAAGAAGATCAAAACCAGGTAGAAGAAAAAATAGTTTGATTCTTCTGTCTTAAGTTGTTGAATTAATAGAACGCCATTTTCTTTATTTAAATCAACATCAAATTACAGTTTTAATGACGATTAGTTCGCTAATAGTATGCAATGGTATGTAACTGCAAGGAAATCTGTCACTATCGTTAGCTTCGCAAGAAAGTGGCGATCTTTGAATATTTATTGTACAGGTTATGTTGTAATATATGACTAAAATTTGTAGTCATAAGATCAGAACTGTTAGACAGTCAGAAGGAAAGTCTTAAGTTGCTGGATTAATTGCCACATAACTCGTGAACTTTGTCAATTTATGACGCTTCATTAGTTGCATAATCATCTCATTCCACAATAGTCACTTTTATAGAGTAAATAATTTATTTGTTTTTTCTTGCCGTATGAAGTTGTTGATTCTAATATTCAACTAGTGATGAAGGACCCGAAAGTACTTATTTTGAAAATCTAAAAATGATCACAACTATAATATGAAATATTAAATTCATGCAAAGTCTATAGTTTGGTCTTTGATGTAAGAAAATTGTTATTAAATGATGACATCATATAATTACAAAACTTAGACCTAACAACTATTGGTTTTTATATGAAATTTAATTTTTGTCAAAGAGTTAATTGGAGTTTAATTGAACCTTCAAATGCTGTTGAATTGTCACAAATGTAGATTTTTACATTTTGTCTAGGATATGATCATCTACAAGCTCATGTCAGAAATATGGCGCCTCGAGGAGGAAGCGCAGACGATCGACATGCAGCTCAGGGTCAAAGAGGAAGAGCGCGAAAAGCTGCTGGAGGCAATAGCGGACTGCAACGTCGACGTCGAGTCCCTCAGCTCCGAAGTGCGCTGTCTGCTGCACTCGTGGAACTCCATCGTGGTCATGATTTCGCAACGCGACAAGCACCACAACGTCCTAAAACAGGAGCTCGAGTAAGGGTGGCACTGACCCACAAATACTTATGCACTCCTCTACGCCTTTTCAGAGCTCTGCACGAAAAGATAGCCAGCATGGCGGCAGAGCTGGACCAGACGAAGAAGCTGTGCCAGAAGGAGATGCTGCAGAACGAGAGGCTGACGGACATAAAATGCAAGATCGAGCAGGACGTAGAGAACTGCAGGAGCTTGCTGGAAGCGGAGAAGAAGAAGCGCAGCCTGCTCGAAGCGCAGCTGAACAACACCCAGACGATAATCGATCAGATCGACGCGGATATTCAGAAGATGCATGGAGTAAGAATTTTATTAAATTATTGCAAGCTTTCTGTAAGGAAACATCAACAGGAAAACAGCTGCAAATCATACGAACTCTCTTTGGCCATTAAACAACTAGAAAAGATCACTCAAGAGAAGATCGAGCTGGAGGAGACTATTCTGAACAACTTAGATGAGCGGCTGACGAACAACAAAGCTGCGAAGCATCTCAACAAGATGGTGCAGCAAGTCAAAGAGAAAAACAGAGATCTGGTACGTTTTAGACTTAACGAAGACCACAACTCTTCAAATCTACTTCGTTTTGCAGGAAATTCAGCTGGCAAACCTTGATAACACCAATGCGAAGACTCTAATGGAGATCGAGGCGCAGAAGGGCATGAATGAAGAAATCCAACGGTGTGTCAATGAAATGGTGAAGCATCAGAATGCTGTTGAAGCGGAAATCAAAGAGCGCACTTCGGAGCTTGAGAAGTTGCTCGTTATGGCCGTTAAGAAACAGCGCGAAATTGATGTGCTCACTAACAAGATTGAGGTCACAATCAACAAACAAGGGGTAATAAACTTGTTTCTCAATTTTATGAAGCTTCTTTTCGAAATCTATTCAAAATGTTTTTGCCTGTTTTAATAACTTTGTAGGGAATGGATGTTTCACCCGAAGAGTTAAAGATCATCACTATTGAAAGAAGCATCGTGGATGCCAAGGAAAAGATCAAACATCTGCAGAAGTTCTGGCTCAGACAACAGGGATATGTAGTGTCGCTCTGTCAGCAAAGGCAGAACCAAATCAACGACATAAACATGTTGAAGAAACGTCAGTTTACAACTTACTCTATAATATTGATCTCTCTTTAAAAATCATGATTTTGCAGAAATGATGCTTCTCATTCAGAAGAACCTAAAGATCACCGACGAGATCGAAGCTCATAAACAGCTGGAGGAGAAGATGAACCGCTGCATTAACAACCTGCAAAATCGTTTAGTCATTTTAAACGACGAGTTGTGCAAAAAGAGGGGCAACAAGGACGTCCTTGCGAAAGAAAACGACTTCATTCAGAACGAATACATCAACAAACTAAAGGTAACCTACTTTTAATCTACAAAGTTGTCTTTGATGCAAAAGTATCTTTAGGATGCAAAAATGGAGTCGCTGAAAGTTGAAGCCGACATCGTCGACGTTGAAGAAGATAAGGTAAACCTCAGCAACCAACTGATAGAACTGAACAGAGTCGCGCTTACCTGGGAGAAGAAGATACAAATGGCGGTTGAAACGAAGAAATCTATGGATGAAGAGAAGGGCGAAGGCGGCGAGATCGGCAACATGAAGGCTGAGATTCACCGCATGTCTGTACGTAACTAGTCTACTGCCACCATTACCGTTCAGCAAATAAGGAAGCGTTCTATTACTAGGTAAGGTACGGCCAGCTAAAGAAGGCGCAGGACAAGCTCATCCACGACCTCGAGAACTGCATTTCGCGCAGGGACGCCATCATCACGCTGGCAGAGGCGCGCGAAAAGAGAGACAAAAAGGGGAGTGAAAAAACGCGCGTTAACTTCTCCAGGAAGTTGGATGACATGCGAAACAAGGTCACGCAGCTGGAAAACGTAAGTTGATGCGATGCTAGTTGTGCGGATAAAGCTTTTTCTGTGGTAGGAAGTTGAGACCATAGAGAAGAAGATGGAATCACTAGAAGAAGAGGAGAAACGCGTAATTAGAGATATTGCTGACATCCAAGGGGATATCGAACAGACGAAGAGCACCACAGAAAACAGGCGCGCAAAGGTGGAAGAAGCAAAGACGATGAAGCAAAGGGTAAAAGATTAATTTTAGCTGCTTTAAAGTTAATTAGCATTTTTTTAGAATTTGGAAGTTCTGGTGATCAAGCAAAAAAAGCTGAAAATGTACTCGGAGCTTGCGAAGAACCGCTACCCTTGCATTGCCTACAGGACTGAGAACGCTATTAAGGAGGAATACGAAAAGCAAAAGATTACCAATAGCAAACTTTTGAATGTCATGGAAAACTTACTGATAGATTTTCCAAATAATCTCCAGGTTCTAACTCGGATTTACAACACCCTGGAATTGCCTCACATCTATTTGCCTATAACCAAAAACATGTAGGATGGAGAAACAAACAAAACGTCTTGGTCTTATATTGGTGTGTTTTTAACAATATTTCTTTTTGTACTGATTGACATACAAAATAAATTTCTACAAACAAATTATGATTGTGTGACAAACCTGGCTTCTATTTTAAAACTCAGACTAAGTTTAATTATAACAAACCTTTGGTCCAGAAGACTTCCAGTAGCAAACGTTGTGAATCAGTTGTTTCCGGAAACTCCAACTCTAATTCGCTCATTATTGCTTCTTCTTAACAGATTTTTCTTTAATCTGACCAGCAAATGACTAGCTCGGCTGACGTTAGGTCTTAAAATTTTTACAAGGTCATCTAGATCTTGTGACTTATTCTTCGATATCAAAGTGTATATTACACTTTTATAATAATAAATAAAGTGTCACAAATAAACTAAAAACTACTAAAGTGTTAAATGGTCTAAATAATTGTCATTAATGTAGTGGGAGGAAGGGGGTTGTCTAAAGTCATCTGGTGCTTGCATAGTTGTAATACGGCAGTGTCGATTATTATCTTAACTTAAGCCTCTGTGACAAATATAAGACTAATAATTCCATACTCCAATTTTTCTTTTTTAAAAATAAAAGAAACGGAGTTTTAATAGACACCCCAGGCCAGTTTGTGGTTGATACACCAAACAGACTATTTGAAAAAATTGCAAAATATTCAACTATTTTGGTAGACTTTTACAACGTACCGATCAAACTAGTAAACTCTTCGGTTGTAAGAATTATATATTTATCAGTCTATGTTTACAGAAAAAACGATTTCGATTTCTTTTACCTAAAGATGGTGTTCCATATTAGTTTTGGCAAATGTAAGAAAATTACTACCCACAAAAATTGTTTTATCCAGATTAGCTTATCTTCGAGTTATGTCTTTGACCTGTGATATACTACAGAAGTTAAATTACATTTGATCCCCACTAATGGAGCGAAATAAATGGGTGTACTTTAACTTCATATGGACCTTTGAGATTTACAGTCATCCATAGGGCCCCAAATGTGACTGAATCTTTTGGAAGATCCAAAGTTTTCCCAAAAACTGCCTACTATTCTAAGTGCAATTTCCATTCCAAACAACTATTAGTGCAATTAAATGTATACACTCACTACCTAACAAATGAAAGCAGGGCAGTTGTTTTCTTACCTTTTAGAGAGAATCCTGAAGTGCTTAGTATATGTATCTTTTTCAATCTAGAAATTCAGAAAAAATAAATTTGCTTACACTTAACTTTTGCGATAAATAAAAAATATATGAAAATTCAAAGCAAACATTGGGGGTTTTATTAATTATTATGAATTTAAGAGTGTTTTGATCTGACCTCTTGGTTTCACTTTGCAGTTCCAACTACTTATCACTAGTACGGAAAGAGAGTCGCAAGTTCCAATAGATATTGTCCGTTACCATGCAAGACGTACGCATATGGACGACCTTGTCTAAAGTTAAAAATTTAAAATTCAACCACAAAACGATTTACATTGACCAGCTGGGCAAAAGTTTCCAATCGTTCCTTGCTAGTTGTGCGATGGGTTCGGTCAAAAAATCTAAGGAAGATAATCAAATCAAACACACCCATTTTAGGTTTATGATAAAATGCAAAATTTGATAGCTTTGGTTTTAAAACAAATAGCCCTTAAATTTGATCCTTTAGGTATTTACCTTCTAACATCATTTTTGGCTAAAGGGAGCAAAGCGGAATAAGGTTTTCTTCCGCCATATTAATCAATCGGTTGACGTTCAAATCGAGCTTCATTTGTTAACCAAGCTTCGGATCTCCAACCACTTTAGGACATTTGTTTATACTCACCTATTATTGGATAAATTAAGATGACTATAGGACTAACAAGTTTGTAGGAAGACGGAGCATAAAGATAATAGTATCAACATTTATTTTAAAGTTTCACAGGCACATTGTAGTTGTGTTAGGATTTATTGTTGTTAAAAACTTTGCTGAGTAAATACAGTTGGTACTTATGGTATATCGTACCGTTCTAATTGTTGAAGGAGGAGTTCAGTAGAACCATTTTGCTTAAAACCACACTCGATTCTAAACCATTTATACGGTTACTAATGATTATATAAATTTTGTCATTGTTGAGACAAAAAATTTCAGGAATCAAATAAGGTTCCCTAATCGTTGTTAGATACATGTTCTCTTTAACGCCTGATCTTCCGTTATACCAAGTTTTGAAACCAAAATCGTTTGCCAAATTAAAAACTATTTGATTCGCTCACTCCAACCTCTTTGAATTTTGTCTTTACCAATTGGAATGTCTTGCTACCAGGGATATGTATAAAATTCACTCTGAAACCCCGTTTTCACATTTTTGAGAGAATGAAGGCACTAGGAACGAAACTATCTTTATAAACTTCGGCTAAGTAAATTTTATTTTCTTAAAATATTAATAGAGTAGGTAAAACAAGAAGAGATAGAACACCCACTCTGAATATAAGAGAAAGCTGCAAAGTCACAAATGTATCAAAATGGATGGCAGTCAACAATGAAATGACCACATATCAGAGTAACCCAGTAAAGAAAACAAGAGATAGTAGACCAACGGGAAGAAGAACCGTAGGTCACCCTAAGAGGAGGTGGAAAGACAACGTAATTAAAAAAAATAAAGAAGAAATCGCTAAGTGAACAAACTAGTAGCTTATCAAAGACGAAGAAGAAGAAGAGTAAGGAAGGCCTACACATACGCAATGCAACCTGCTCAGTTTGCGTTGTGTTTACGTCAACTTAACCAGTTTTCAGTTTAGATTCACTCAATATTAAACGCAAAGCAAGTTTTTTTTATGATCGGATCGCCACCATTAATTTAGATTATTTAAGAGGTAGTGAGGTATTGGTATAGATAGCTGTAGCCCGCTAATCCTTTTCTCAAAGACTTTTTTCGACAATCCTTGCTAACAAAATTTAAGCAGTCTGGATACTTAATTTACGATATTTTATAATAAAGCAAGAACCTTGTTTGACCAACCTTGCTAATATCTCCTGCAAGAACTAAGACTTTGAATAGCCAAAGCTAAATGTATCGTGATATCTTAGTTGGGCAACTCTAGAATAGAGTATAGAAGTATAGAGTTAATGGATAATATGAAGTAAATTTACCTTTATATCGACTAGCCTACTAAATTTTGTTTCTTATTATAATATAAGAAGATATTTGATAGAACTAAATGTTGCACTGTGTAATAATCTTTCAAAATAAGTATTACTTAACTTTTATTTCGATTTCGCTTTGTTTGCCTCTATAAGCACCTCAACCTTCAAGGATTGCTGTGCTTACCCTAGCAATTACTCATACCCAATCCGTGATCTTCGGTCCTTGTACTAAAAGGCACCAACAGTTGCACAACATATGCGTAATTGTTCCTGGTTGTTTGTTTTTTCTTCTTCATTTTCCACAACTGTTTTTGACAGTCAGGTGTTCTTTCAGGAGACCAGCAACAGTTGTAAAATATTCCCTCATTAAGGAAGGTAGTTCTGGTATGGTCTACTGCCCTAGTCTATTGATCCAATGAACTATATGCTGAAGACAAACCCAGTTTTCAATGAGTTAACGAATTGTGCTTCTTGGCACTTATAGAGCTGGTTCTAGTCTGTAATTACTATTAGTAGCTGATCTCTGCCTTGTCAATTCATCAGAAATCCAAAAAAGTATCACCTTGTTCTGCTTTACCAAATTATTGAGTTCTGCGCAGCATTCCCAAACTAATCTAGATGTGGCTTTTGAGTTCAAAATCACTTTACTGTCGTTTACTTTTGTATGCTTTTCCATTATTCTCTATAGCATACCATGGTGTGGCGTATATCTCCCTATAAAATACGGAGGCATGCTTCTACACAAGAAAAGCAAGCCTTTCTTTTAGTCTTTTATTATAAAGTCCTAATCCGGTATCTGTTTTAAATTTTGAGTCATGTCTGTACGAGATCATTCTTATTGTGAATTTCTCCCACTTTTTTCGATCTTGTGTTGTCACCAAAGTGAGTATAAGAAATCGATACATTTTAGACTCGTATGGTTCGTCCTCATTTCTAAAACGAGACCCTGTATGCTACCCATTAATCTTGTATGCTCTGGACCTGTTCTTGCACTGTATAGAGAATTTTATAGTCTATGTAATCATAGTTAGACTTCTCCTTTAATCACGTCATAAAGATGAAGGAGATCTAGAAGAACCTCTGTAGAAGCAGAGAATGTCTTTATTGTCCCCGGTATGCCGAAACAAGCAAGTTTATGTTTTTATTTATTTATCTCTTGCTTATGCCATAAAAAGGCTGCTAGCTGGTGCTAAAAAAATTTCGATTTCCTTATGATTTTGCTTATATGTTGGTTCAAGATAACCCCCAAATACTTTACCTCACCGGATCAATATGTTTCTTTTCCGCTAAGATCTATAAGTTCTAGATCTTTCATATTCTTTCTTTGTCTTTATAGTCGTCTTTTGGGGACTGACTATAAGGCTTTCTTCGTCAGTCCACATAGACCCTCTGCATGTGCTCCTTGACCATATTAATAAACCTTTCTTTTGTTAGGCCGACTAAATAATCCATATATAATAGAAGTGAGAATTATTCGTTGCTAGGAATTTTTCTCAACTTATTTCTGACAAGATTCTACAGAAAATGTGAAAGAACTCTTTTTCGGGGATATGCTTTCTTTTCTTCTTAACATGCAGTCAATCCAACTCCAGTAAGTATCATTCACCCCCAGTCTTCTAATAGCTAAAGCGATAGAGTTAAAGAATACACTGTCAACGCCCTTTGGATGTTTAAAAAACACTTAAAATATCCTATTTATTACCTAGAACTTTCTTCACTCTTCAAGTAAGTTGGTGCAGCGCCATTCCAGTTGATGCTCCTACATCACCTAAAATATAAATGACGTAAGACTGATGGGTTAGTAGTTTTTTGCTTGAGAATAGTCCCAAATACCAGTCTTTGGTATAAACACGGCCCTAGTGGATCTCCATATTCTTGGTAAGTAGCTAAGGGCTATGCTTGCTCTAACTGTAAGAACTAAACTGAGCTTTCTGAATAGAAAACCCAATCCTCCCGATTTAAATTTATAGTTCATTTGACCTTACACAAAATTACCACTTTTCTAGCAGTTTGCCAGTCCGCTCTTCTGGTTCTATATCCAGAAATATCGAGACCTAGATTTTGCCAGTCGAAGGGTAAATCTTCCAAAATTTAATTCAGGAAAGTGTCTATTTCTGTTTTGGCGTGTTCCCCAGTGTTGTTAACTAAGAGCACTTATTAATCACATTAAATTTTTGAAGACTATCTAAATTAATGAAAGTTGGCACTTGGTTTTTGCAAAGGATGTGTCTGCGGTTTGCAGTCTCCGGTATCCGAGTGATAACTTCAAGTCTAAGTTTGTTTATCAGAATGTATTTATCGTGAACGAAATAAACAATCCTTAAAATAAACGCAAGAACCTAATATCAACTAATTTTAGTAGTAGCAATGGTGTCTGCCACTAATCAATGTGGCTTCACGTCGTACGCACAGCCATCAACCTTACAACACCAGCTAACCTGCCCTCAACTCCTGCGTACTATAATGTAACATCAGCTAATACAGCCTCAATAAATGCACTAAGAGCTAGTCAAAATATGGAGTTACAGTTGATGACACCTCTTATACAATGGAAACCATTTTGCCCAGGAAAAAAAATCACCAAAAAATTTGTATTGTAGAGCAATACACTTCCACAGGATAACTGCTACAACTGGGTCAGCTGTGTTTAACACTGATCTAGTTTCTAGCGAATCTGATAACCAAAATAAATTGATCATTTGTTGTATTTAAAAATAATAGAACCACCTTGCCAGAAAAAAACCATCAACGTGCCATTCGCCAAAGATAGGACTTCAGTCCAAATATTTCCTTTTTCGATCTTTACTGAAGTGGTATTAAGTTAGATGTATGAAATGTGGAGCAAACGTAACGAACTATAAAAGATGCCAGGGTTATCAAAAATTACAGAGAAGAAAATTTCTATTACCACGTCCAAACACGCTTTATAGCTTTATAGTCCAACAGCAATAATGAACTAGCCCTAAATGATAAACAAATTTTCTCACAGCCACATACCAATGTATCACAATTGAGAAGCTAAAAATTGATGAAATTTATTATAAATATTAAAACTATGTTAAACTTCCTGGAGGGTAAGGAGTGGCGCCAACATCCAGCTACTCAAATGGCACACTGCACGTGGTATCTGCTAATAAACGGGCTCTGACGACCCAGCATCTAATCAGATACTCAGTTGTCGAGGTATACAGGCCCTCGTCGTCGGGCTAATCACCCATACGATAACTAGATTCAGAGAACAATCACTAACATTCTGACATGGACGATGATAAAAGGCTCTAAAGACAAACAACGGACTAGATTAGATATGGAATATAAGGGGTTAAATGGAAAGGAGTGGAGCTGATAGAGGAACATGATAAGATATATATGGCACAGAGGCTCCCAAGGAGGATCATGGAAGCAAGAGGAGATGGGAAGAGGAAGGGCAGGTCCAGAATGAAATGGATAGACAGTATTAAACTGTGGTACAGCAGAGGGAAGGAACATCGAGGAAGTAAGAGGATGGCGCTCAACAGAAAGGAGTACCAAAAATGGATCGAGGACCCGACACCGTAAGGTACAAGGGAAAGGACAAAGAAGAAGAAGAAGTTAAACTTCCTAAGACCATTGTCACCAAAATGCAGTAATGGCACAAACACGGTAGTGTATAGTATTAACGGGCCGTTAAACCACACTAAAGAACTACGGGTGTTATTTATCACAATTTCTCCAAAATACATAATTATATTATGTATGATATCTCTTAACATTCTGAGGAAATTATAAAAGGCTCTATCAAGTATTACAAAGAACCCAGCTAAGCTATAAGTGTAGTTATAGAAGATTGGTGATAGCTAACCATAATCACAACATATATAGATCTCCTTCACAAGCAAAAACTAACAACACAACACTATCCACTATTTTAGTACATTTGGTGCTCAATTTATCACCGGTGACAACTTCGATGCTAATACTAAATATAAGGTGTAAGGAACAATACCCTCAATACCCTAGAAGTAAACAACAAAAAACTAAAACATTTGCAACACATCTAACAAATGTATGTTTCGGAACTAACCCCAAAAGAAGACCATATTTACCACAAACTCGCCAAATTCACACTTGAAAGAAACCAATTATCAAATAACCTAAAATTATACCAGACCAACAGTTTAAATTTAGAGAAGATTAGGCTATCACTAAGGTATAGAATGCTTTATATAATTCAAGTCTTTGAAAAGGAGTGTTGTTCTCCTGTGTTTTTAGACATGAACTAAACCTTTAATAATTATACTATCAGTTGCTGAGATGCTGCCCGACCAACAGTTAGTTTCAAATAAAATTTCGATATGAACTTACACCCCATCCATTCCAGAATGCTACAAGAAAGTGTTCTAAAGCCCGTCCTTACCTACTATGTATGGCAGATATGTAGTCTGCTCATAATTACATCAATATAACAGAATTTATCACAAATCCATTACTCTAAATTGGCAACGGCACTATGTTAGTTAACCAAAGCTTTAACAAACTATATAATCTAATTTGACTGGAATGAAAGATTTGCACAGGCGGACAGCGGTATTGAAAATGGAATATTTGAAGAACTTTGTCAGTCTATCAATGCATATATATCTCTGGGAAAGAATGTCATAGTGTAGCAAGAGGAACTTACCGTGCTTTCGGTATAAACTTATGTCTTCGTGAAAGGTAAAGACGTTTTTAACGGATAAACAGGCAGCAACAACAACCCTAGATAATTACCTAATTAAATTTAAACTGGCCTGGGTATTCATGCAAACTCTATAACCACAGTAGACTGAGTCTCATGTAGGCGCTGAGGTGTAGGGTTATATCAAGAAATGAAAAAGTTGATGCATTAACAAAAGGGAATTTGAAACTACTTTTATTGAACCCGAATCGGTAATTAGCGTCTTCAAAACCTCAATTCGTAGTTGGGCAATGAATGGATATGTAAATTTCAACAAAATGACTGGAACTAAGTGCAACTCCACTGAAGCATATAATAAATGACATATTGTGTTTAAATAGGCACGGGTGTTTGTAGAAAAACCTGTATTGAAGAGAACAGTACAATACATCATATTTGATTGCAACGCTCTTGCTCAATGGAAACATTCACTTCTGAAGGATGCTCTAATTAGAAAAAATGTGGTGAAAAGGACACTTAGTCTACTTGGTCTAAATGTGCAATGCAGACTGACTTCTAAGAAGAAACTATTAATAAAAAAAATAATAAGATCCTCTTACGATAAAAATTGGAATTCTTCATGAATAGATAGGTTGTACGACAAGCCTTAACGATGCAGTGCTAGTGGCCTTTAAAAAAAAAGGTGGAACACTTTTAAATGTAGGGAAAGATATTTTTATGTTTCATAAACGACTATAGGAGTTGTAGCGTGATGACATGGAGGATTTTTCTTTTTCCCATTTCCTATCTCTACTCTGCTTTTGCTCTCTTGGGATGGTACAACACATTAATTTTTAAAACTGATTTCTTTCTCTCTTTTTTACTTTATATTGTTCATATTGTGATATTGTAACCACCCTTTAGACTTATACAAATTTTTATTTATAATTTCGTAGTTACTTGTTCATCAAACTTTACATTTTAAAAAAATTATTCCAGTTTTTTATCTTAATTTTTTTTGCTTTCTTTCTCTTTTTTACTTCTATTCCGTTTTAAATTCTACCATTTTATATTAATCTGTTTTTCAACAGTTACCTGGTTAGTCAACTTAATTTAGTATTTGTTGAACTGGATATTAATGCTTCTGTAATTATTCCCTATTGCTTTCCATGAAAACGAATTTGAGAACCACCATAGGTTTATTTGTTAGACAATTTTTAGCTACTCTATACATACTATATATATACTTAGGCAGTATCCTATACAATGTTTACTTAAAGATGTGAAGTTAGGTATAAATATTGTATTTATTAGAAAAAGGCCAGTCCTTTTTAGCAGATGAACGCGAAAATTTGAAAAAGTGTTTTGTTGCACACATTTGTCGGCGTAAAACTGATGTAGAAGTGAAATTAGGCGAAACGTTGAAACTGCAGCGTTACCCACGTGTCGGGCGCCGCGCGCCCCCTGGCGAGGAAGCCGCAGACGTCCGTGCACCCACTTGTCATTTGCAGGTTGTGTCTGCCGTGTCGAAGGAAAACGCGCGTGAAAATGTCAGCAGGCGCTTCGCCCAGCGCGGCCGAGGCCGAGAACAACTGCGTGGTCTGCTTCAAGAACGTGGACATCTACTCCGTGGGGGTGTGCGACCACCCCGTATGCTTCGAGTGCTCCACTCGCATGCGGGTGCTGTGCAACCAGTTCGAGTGTCCCATATGCAGGCAGCACCTGCCACAGGTAAGCGCCCTACGGCGGCCCGCGCCGCGCGCGCTATTTTTGGCATCCTCGAGGGTCAGTGGCAGTTATGTAACGCGCCATCCGCAGCGTCCGCAGCCGCAGGCCCTCGCACTGGACGCCACGAATTTTCCAGCTCCAAAGCGACCCGCTCGATTTCCAGTGTTGTTCCGAACATAACCTCATTTTTCCACATGAGCAGTTGGTTCTTTAGAGGTGTTTGCTCTGATTTTGTAATTCCCCTTGTTGCTTAGGTGAAAAGATCAATAAATAACGCGATGGTAGGTGAGATGCAATCAGCTGCAGTTGCGACATGACATTCGTAATAAAAAAAACCCACAAATCATAACCTCAAATCTTTTTTTTTCATAGTTTATATTCATTAATGATTGATTTAATTTCAGACTTTCACTTTCTGATGAAATATCGCACGAAATAAATAATATGAGGAAGTCGGTCCAAAACTTAAAGTTGGGGTAAATTTTATTAATGATGGTGTGATAAGTTGGACATCCGAGGAGTATTATTGGTCTTTCTGATAAATTGGAGACGCTTTTGCTGTTCAGTATATACTAATTTTGCCCTTACGCGTTTTCTCTTCGTGGAATGCGTGGCGAAATTTCACTTGGACGGTTTTTTCCCTTATTAAAACTTGTGGAACAGTTTCTTGGTATTATATAGAATCTTTGCTGAGTACGGGTAGGAAGATGCTGGTTTGTATAAACTCAGCAAATCAGCAGCGGTAAATCTTGTGGTAAGGTGAGTAGTACATTAGAGTTGCTTTTTGGAATCTGATCCTGATCAGAAATCGTCGATATCCTTGCATTACCATTAATGTCAGCTGATTTATTAAATATGATAGTGCAAGATTTATGTTGTCCACTAAATTAATTAAGTTTGGGTTAGAAGTAGAAGACTAATTGTTTATCATGAGGCATGTACTGTTTACAGGATTTCTTTTATGGACAGCATGAGACACGTCTTGCCGTTTGGTTCATTGAAGAATTCCTTTATTCTAAACATTTTCATCAGAATTTTTTTTTATTCTGATTGGAATTGCAGGCCATTTCTTCCAGAGTTTTCTATCTTGTGCTAAAAGTTTCATCTCATCATTTGAGTGATTTTTTTTTCTTTCCTTCCTTATATTTGGTTTATCCATCTTCTTGGCTTGTCTCATTGCTTTTTTTTTACTTTCCCACTTCTGTTAAAACTTTTGTTGTTCTATCCTGCTTTATTTTTATAATGTGATCATACCAATTTAATTATTCATTTATAATTATCATTTCTGTTTTGTTATTTTTCTATTATCTTCGTTGACTATTCTGCACCATATAATTTTTCCTCTTGTCTTTAGATGTTTCACATCTGTTATATTTATTTTTGCTTTGTGCTTTTCTGCACTATCTAATTTTCATTTGCATATCTTATTATTGGCAATGTTATTTTGTACCGTAATACTGTTTTGCTTAAAACATCGTGGACTTTTGATTTATTTGTTCCGTTCGTTATTTTGTCACAATACTATCTAAATATTCTTATCTTACATTTTATAACAGTTTCTTTTTACATTTGATGTCTATTGTTTTGATCATCCGTGTTTTTCACTTTAATATCATCACATACTTCCATCTTTAAATTTTCCATTTCTCTACACCACATGTTTACTAGCCTCTGCACTTTCTTATTCTACTACTATAATTGTATCATCTGTATGTAACAAGTTGCTTATTTTAACTAATTCCAAGTTTCTCTATACAATTCAAGCATTCGTCTGTTTCAATTTCTTTACTTGTCCATGCATATATATTCTAAGTTTTTATTTTTATATCTTCTATATGCATTTTCTATTTCTTGTTCAGTTTTTTGCCTGTATCTTTTAATATTTTTTACTTTTCTTCTATTCCTGTTATTATAATATTTATCCTTTTTTCATTGTTTTCTTGAATTATTTGTTCTATGGGTGGGCCTCTGCACTTTTCGTATAGTCATCATTAAACCTCTTCGCTGCTCTTTTTATGATGTTCATTTCATGTGCCATGATATTTTTATCAGTATTTTTCTTCCTATTATTTTCACCTCCTGGATTTTTCTTTCCATATCTGTTGTAACTCCTACATCTCTTAGTAGAATTCTAATCTCTTCATTTAACTCTAATTCCATTTCATTTTAAGGCTCTCATATGTTCGCTCTGATGCGGGGCGATGTGGCAAGCACCGCGCCTAAGGCGACCGCCATTATTACCCTCGTTCGAGAGAACGCTGGTACTCAATGAATAGGCCACCCGTTGGACATCAGAGAGCACCGGGAATTGAATCCGGGTGCGTCCGCACCGCAGCTCGCCCCTGAACCGCTCGGACCACTCTGGCGTAACTCATAATCAAAGAGAAATGAAATGCCTATTATATCTTAAGAGTAATTGTAATGAGTTAGCCCAACTACGGAAAATGTAGTATTGATGATCATACTGTGAAGTACTCGGGTGGAGATAGCAACTACCATTAGAACGAAGTAGGTATCATTGTAACAAAAGTAGAAAAGGGTGTTAGAACCGTAGTTGAGGAAGACAACATAATAGGCGCCTTTGACCTGGGTATAAGAAACATAATAAGAAATCAATTTTAATAACATACAAGAAAATCAACACATAAGTTCAGAACTGATATAGCTAAACATTAAATCTATTGTACATAACACAATGACCACTATGGAGAAATCTGCTGTATACAGGGTGTATAATAGAGGACCTAAATCGCTACCCTGCGGTACTTTGCATTTTTTGAATTTATTTAACTTTAAATTGTCAGAGATTAAGGTTGTATTAAACTGTAGAATGTCTGTGGTAGGATCCCTTTGACTTTTGCTAGTAGATTAGTGCCTGCCTCATATTCAAGAGAACCGCTCCACCATATTGTTTGCCCTCTAATGCTATGTTTATTATTCGGTGACATTGTTGTGTTGTTGGGGGTGCTTCCCTAAATTTAAATTGGTATTCAGGGATTCAATCATTTGTTAACAGTTCTTTCTCGATTCGTTAATATACTAGCATTTCCGATACTTTAAAAACGACATATAACAAACTCTCGTTCTTGATATTTTTTGGCATTCTTTAATATGAGATTTATTTCCGATAATATTTTGGTATTTTCTGCAATGTTCAATAATATATTTAGAGCGTTCGTAAATGTTTGGGACTTCATTTGTATTGCAGATTGAAATGCGCGCCCAGTACGTGTGTGAAAATAAACTATAGTGCCACTAGATGCCACCAGGCGGCATTACTGGAGCGCATATAAGAGGAAGTAGCGGCTGTACTTGTGGACCAGCAAAAAACCGTAGAAGCAGACAATCATGGACGGTGATGGATGGTGTAGTTTTTTGGAGGGAGGAAGTGACTGCTTCGGAATTTCATACGAGGTTAGTAGCTATGCGTGGGAATGCAGCACCGTATCGCAGAACTACCTTTCGCTGGATATCGGAGTTTGAAGGCAAAAAGACAAAAATACTTCACAACTTTATTCGTGAGTCTGACGTGGTAATAACAAACAGGCGAATCACATTCGATGGACTGGCAGATGCAACAAATATTTCGCGGAACTATGCATGTCATTATCCATGAGGTTTTGATGATGATGGAGGTCTGTACACAATGGGAACCCAACACTTATTGGGAGAAACAAAAACGCGTTAAGGTATACTTTGTTGCTGCAGATGTACAAGGTGGACTCGGGGCGTTGTTCTTTGAGCGCTTGATCACAGACGAATTATGTTTCTGACAAAAGACGCCGGAAAATAAATTCAAGTATATGGAATGACTTGGAAACCGTAGTCCCAATAAGCCAGAGCCGAGATTGTTTATTTCAAAACAAACATTGATTGTCTTTTGGGATTAAAAGGCAGGAGGGGATTCTGTTGATAGATTGAATGGCCTCTCGTGAGCTGTATTAGGAGTCAATATGGGCTGATAGTTATCTTTCAAAATACTGTGTATCATATCTGTTGGTTTTGGTTACAATGATATATATATATATATATATATAAACCTATCAAACAATTTCTTCTTCTACTACTCTTAATAAACTATTGGCCTGTTTCTGACCACACGTGTAGTACTAGGTGGCTAGCATAACTATATGTTTCTATGATTATCATCACCATTCAACAATGCTTACTATCCATTTCTTGTCCAGGATTATCGTTTTTGGCTGTTTAGATTTTCAGGAAGTACCAATACGTGACGGTTTCGAATCCATTAGGAAGTTAAAACATTAATATACGATTTCCACAAAATATATAATTTATCAGCGAACTTTATGGCAACATTGACATAAACAAAATGAAATGAAAAAACATGGGGTTGGCGAAGAGATTGCTCTGTAAGCAATCCCAGAACGAACTTAAAAATTCTAAATCGAATATCTCGAAAATTATTCGACATAGAATTTTTTCGACTTCATTTTCGAATTCAGCGTAAAATTTCCTATAAGAATCACATTTAAAATCGTAATGTCGAAAATTTTCCCGAAATTCGAAGTCGAATATCTCGAAAACTATTCGAGATAGAAATTTTTTAAATTTCCTATAAGAATCCATTTTCAAATTTTAAAATATCTCAAACTTTGTGACGGACCGACAGACCGACCGACAGAGACATATAGAATTCAGTAACGAACTTTTTAAGTTCAGAATAACCATGAGAAGAAGCCCACGCCAACGCTATCACAAGACTAAATTATTAATATCTCATGAACTGAAGATCTAACTTACAGATCAAGTGCCATTACGTTGTGTGGTTCATACGCACGCCGAATGAGGATGAAGAACATCTAAATGACGGATCTTTCTCTAATGAGGTGGGTTTTCAAGAAAGTGATAAACAGAAGAAAGTGACGACAATAATGCTTTCAAGAATGAGTCACCCCATCATTTGAAACATCTTATGGGTAAATATGATACCAAGGAAACGGCGCAAAATGTATTTTAACTTTAAACAAAGTGTAACTTCCACTTGGGAGTCCATATTAAGACTCCATTCCACGTCTTCAGTTTGTTCTTCAATGATACAGTTGTTGGTATCGTGGTTGCTTTCGCTAATGTGGAAGCTATCCTTTTTCTTTGGGATTTGTGGAAACCAGTTGATGACGTTGAAAGTTGTGCTTTCTTGTGGCTTTTGGTTACTGTTGGAAGAAACAAATAAGAAATTATTTCCTGTTGTGAGCTTTGGAGCTCCTTATATGAAAATTCTGTACATCAAGCGTGTGTGTTGGGGAACAGATTTACCCAATTTATGTGATTCTCCGAAGGCAAAATAGAAACCTGTAAGCACATGTTAATATCACTTGTTGAAATATTATCCTCTTGATATTACATGTCTACCAAGCAAATTAGATAAGTATGGTATGAAAATTTAGTGGATCTACAATAGTTAAATTAGTTATCCATTACACAACATATACTTCGGAAAAGAAGGCTTCAGAGGATCGAAAAACTTTATGCAAAAAGCGCTGGAAGAACTTTTTCTCAGAACCAACAGAAATGTTATGTTCGTCAATTCCTTCACCAGCTACGAACTTGTAAAAGCCTATCTTGTGCAGGAACGCTTGGGAATAACAGAAATTATATACCACCAATGTTTACCACATCATTGATCCGAACCATATTGAAACTAATATGAGTACCGCTTTTTTAATGTGGCCTTTTAGATTATTTATGATCCTTGACATGTCCAGTCTCGTTAAACATGTTTATAATTTGATACAAAAACATACATGTTGAGAGATTGCAAAGTCTTAAGAATAGCCCTTTTTTATTCTATACTTATGTAACTGTATAACAGCAACAGAATGCAACTTTCAACTTCTACAGTTGACAATCGCAACCCTGTGTTGCGTAAAGTAAGGATAGGTTTGTCCCCAAATGCTTGTCCTTTAGTTTCAATTTTCAAATGGGATAATGGACTGTATGGAGGATGTGGGGCACATTTGATGTTTTGTTAGGTCAATATGGGGCCACTACGTTAGAAACATGAGAACGTTCATTGTTATGGCGTAGACGCCAACCAAATGTGTCTAACTTTCAGTAGTTTCTGTAGATACAGCGATACTATTTGGAAAGCGCAAAGATACAATACAAAGAAACAATTTTATATTTAGCTTAGGTGTAACTCAATACCCAAATAGAACTCTTAAATTCTTCTGAAGAGTCCAATAAATTTATTTCGCTTAAAATTTAAGGAAATTACATATTTAAGTGTGGTGTGTGATCTGCATATTCATCTGACATTGAGGAGTCTTTGTTTTTGCTAACACGAAATTCTAGAATTGGTGAAGACATTTATTGCCTTGTTAACTTGCCAGATAGCCACTAAATTGCATAAAACTACATGCATAACCTTGTCTCTTGTTTCTAGTTGGTTATTATCAAGTCATTCAAGTGAAATTTCCCAGTTATAAAGAAATCAACTTCGTTTTATTATTGCAATTAGATAGAAAGAGAAAGGGAGACGGATATCCCGTACACAAGATAATGAAGTATGGCAGAGCGCTGCAGGTTGCCAGCCAGCAAAACGATCCCACGGCAGCTAGGAGTATGCCTATTTTTGTCATTACTATTGGAAATTGTCGCTTTAAAAATACATTAAATGCCACTTAGTGACAAACCCTAATCAATATCTAAGTTCTTTTTGAAGTTGTACTTATTGGTCAAGGTTCGTCCTATATTAGTTTCGTTACCCCTTGCGATTTTTGAAAGGGTTGCTTTTCCACCCTCTCTTCTCTACATTCAAATCTTACCACACCCTTACAGTGACTTGTACGTGATTCTATTGAAGTTTTTAATAACTCATTGCATGTCGTTCAGTTCAAAATCAAGTCGTCACATCTAATTACTTTTAGTACGGGACGAAATTATTTTCAATAGTTAGACGATCTATTCAATACTAAAAATAGCTATCCGAAATTGTATAGGGGGGCTGTACAAATTTATGAACGTAAAATTAATTTTATCAGGTGCCACATCTCAAAACGATTATGTAATGCAAGATTTTATTGACCGCCAAAATCAGTGATGCTGTATCTGTCCCCATTATCCCCGTATGCATACACGTAAAAGTATAAAGCTTATATACAGGGTGGCCCAATAAAAATCGTAACGTCGATCGAAATCACGGAATCGTAAATTTCGCAATTTTGACATTCGAAGCGAGAAAAAAGTACTGCGCTAGATGAGAATTTTTTTTATCGATCGATTCGTGGTCGGGGAATTAAGCACAACCATTTAAAATGAAAATCTCATCTAGCGTACCCATTGGGCCACCCTATATTAACTTTAGGAGAAGCTGTTTTAAAGATAAATTGCGTTTGGCGAAGGTATCGTTACTCAAGGCATAGCGCAATGGCGATTTCCAGCTCGAAAATCGACGTTGCCCAAGGCGAGCCTCGATCCTTATTCATAGCTGCACCAACGTTTAGATAGATTGCACTGTTAGGGAATATTTTGGGCGAAACAAGAAATGTATTCGCAGAATGTCATGCTCTACTTAGTGGGATTTGGTGGGCATAATCCATTTGAGTTGCTAACGTAATGTGCTGATATTACAGCTTACCTGTACTGCGAGCTATTTGGACACTGCTGAAAAAGGCGCAGAAATCAATCTTCGGCGAAATCAAAGTTTTGCTTTTTACACGACGATGCATGACTACACAATGTTACTCGTGCTTGGCTAAGCAATTCTGTTCCGTCAGCCACACATCTTTTCCGAGCGCTAGACAACTTCTTTACATTGGGGCAGGGAACGTTCAATAAAACTGAGATCTACAAGTTACCTGAATGTTGACAGATCATCAACGCTGACAGGGCATATTTCGTTTAAAATTACTTGACAAATAAGAACTGACAAAAAACAATTTTTCTGCAATTTCCTGACGCTTACTCCCCCCTCACTCCCCGTGACTGTCTCGTTCTACTTTCATTTTTCATCGACAACCCCCTATATCTCATCAAGTCTACGATTCTTATCATATTCTTATGTAACATGCGATTCTCCATTCTTTAGTAGTTACATTTGAATTACCATTTTAAAAAGACTTGAAGCGCCACCTATCGATAAATCATGATTGATATCTAAACTCGCTCCAAGACTGCTCATTTGTATGTATATGATCAAATTAAGGGTTTGTTGTGATTTTAAAAAATAATGATGATGTCATCTTATATGTGAACGATATCTTGTGATAGCTTTACATGTTTAGTTGCGAGGCTGCTTTAAGAAAAACGCCAGTTCTGTCAAATCTTAATATCTGACGTACATGGTTGTAAATGGAAGCGACAGAAATTTAGAAATATAAACAAAATGGGAACGTGCAACAGCGTTCCATATATATCCAGGACTTTTATACATATAAATTTTTAACTAGATCGGCTTTTTTCTGGATTGGAACGTAGAACAATGCAAATCATTATTAAAGAATTGTAATTCCTATCTATTGCTATTCATTAAACAACGATATAGGCGCGTGTTATTAATAAAAAGCTGAAAAAAGCGACGCAATAGACTTTTTTTATATGTATGAAAGCCTAAAATGATCAACAGAGATGAGCCTTCTAGAAACTAAAAAATTATCGTGCGCTAAAACAAAATCCGGTAGTTGTTTAAAGATCGCGTACGTCAAAAATAAACCAATGACGTCAGCAGCAGTTCCTAAAAGATTTTTGTTATTCCCCGTATCTCACAACACTCATATGCTTTAAAATGGATTCATAGTGAACTAATATATTTCGATTGTTTTAACTTTCCTAGTACCAAGACTCAAATTGCATTTCTCCTACGTTGTCTTTGCACCTGTATGAGTTACGTGAATTATTTAAAAAAATATATCAGCATGTAACACGTAATTGGGAGTCTTCATAACAAGAGACGTTTGTTTTCTTTGACATAGTGATAAAACTAGAACTGATCTAGTTATTTGGTGTTTTACAAGCATTGTGGAGTGCTCTTAGAATTTGGACACGTCATTCCCTCATGATCTTAAGTATTTTTGTCGGTATCTTATCTGGACCCGAAGATTAGCTTTTTTTTATTTAGGTGTTAACTCTATGATTGTAATTTTGTTTTTCGTAACTATGCTTCTGTTTTCGCATTTAGAGAACTATTTTATTGATTTGTTGCTTTTGCTGCAATTCTGTGACACTATATTTGATAGTTCATACTTTCAGTTGTAAAACCATTTTTCATGAAAATGTACAATCCATACTTAATTTATATCTTTATTATATTTTTACTACATTCGTATGCTTGAACATGCTCTTATTTGGTATTGAACGTCGCAACTAGTAAGTTTGTAATTATACGAGGATTTCTGGTTGGCTGCCAGGGAAATACCGGTATATGTACGATGCTAACTGAAGCTGCTCTTCCTCTGCACTACACGGTTGCCAAATTATTCAGGAAAAAATACTTATAATTCAAAACATTAATGTATATTATTCAAATTTGCAAAGAAACTCATGTGATAGTCTATTTGATCCATCATTATGGTGGGTTTTAGAAAACCGGAAAAAAATATATTTTTAAATTAATATGGTAATTGTTGAGTATCCTGATGCACTCGAAGCAGTTTTTTTTTATAGAAATATTTGTTATTCCCCCCCTAGATTGTCTGCAATCTTTTTACCCCTTGTTACAACCCTTTGAAGTTCGGCATTTTTAAATGTCCTAAAGCTCACGAATTATTTTACATGAATGATTTTGGGATGAGCTTCTCCTTCTTTAATACATCCTGTTTTTAACGCATTTAAAATTATTCTAGTGTCTGTCCTTTTTTGTAACTCTTTAGTAGATTTTGAAACATTTTGACAGACGACAATCCAGCAATGCGGCTAGAAGATGATGTTGCAAAAGGTGTAGACGAGGCTTAATAAGCAAATTAGGGTGGAATTTGCCAACGTATAAAGGATATCTAACGAAGTCGCACTCCAAATATTTGTAACAAGAGGTGCAGGGGTTGCAGACGGGGTGCGGGAGATGGAATGCGTTCCCTGGGTAATAAAGAACATTTTCGTACTACAACCATTTCTATAAAATAACTGCTTCATGGCGTCAAGGTACTAAATAATTACCATTAATACTGTTATCGTAGTCGAAATGTTGACATGGAATCAGAAAAAATGCCCGAAAATTCTCAATTTCTATCTTCTAGTCGAGATCTCAGGTCAATACTTCTCATTATTGAAAATAAATAGGACAAATGCCCTTCTTGGTGTAGAGCTTCCTTTGTGATTACAGGGACACTAAAGTCTGGTTTCCATCACACCCTTATGTGACACCCAAATTCACCCATTTGATGAATTATGTTTTTTTCCTTGATTAAGATAATATCAGATAAAGGCAATGCAATTGTATTTAACTGTCCAAAGAATTACCGCTAGAATAAGAGTGCCAACGACGTCTGCAGCTCAGCTAGCCAAAAAATCAAAACTAGGGCAGAGTATCCCAATCAAAAGAATAACTTTGAAGGAACATCAGACCTGTCAAGATCGATGATGTAATATAAAATTGTACTTGGAAGCTATGGAAATTTGTAAATATAAAAATGACTTTAGGAGAAGCTATAAAAATAAAAGAACGAATGTTCTGCATTAGGAAACGAAGCAACCTTCAACGAGCTTTGTGACATCAATGACACCCCCTCTCCCCATCCCACTACTATCCCTATCACACATGTGCGTGGAAATGTTAAAGAACCTTTAATTTTAAAATATTCCTAAAGATGTCCTCGCAGTGATTATTACTAAACGTTTTCCGTTGCAATAGTATTATCTGATTTGTACTAAATATTTTAAACTAATTAGAATAGAATGGATCACAAGAGGACGACCTCTAATCATCTAACATTATGTTATAATAATGTTTCATAATATATAAGTGTAATGGATTTTACTTTGAAGCATGTCTTACGTTTGACATCAATAGTTTTTTTTTTAGTTCCTTTTCTTCCTTCAATCGTCTATTACAAAATGATCTGGAAAACAGTTCTAGGGATTCTCTGTGATACGGCCCAAATGTAAAGTTTTCTGTCTTATATTGTGTGTAAGTTCTGGTTGACAACTAGATAACCACCTAGATCCACATTGTAAAGCCTGCAGTTTCTTCTCTGTTGCTTTAATATGGTATAGGTTTCCATACTAAATAATGATGTGAAAAAATTCCATACTAAAGTTTCAATGATTTTGTGAATAAATTCTATTATAGCTATTTCTATTTTGAATTTGCGCCCCCCGCCCTTCTCGTACACCACCACTTTGATAGTTATCCTTTTTGACTCATTGTTTCGAAGTCTGATTATTGTTTTTTTTTTTTTGCTTCCAATAGGGATTTGCAACGTTTTTTATGTTTTTATCATGAACTTTAGTACTGTTTTAAAGTTTTTGTTGTCTTTTTGTAATCAGTATCCACCAAAAGGTTTATATCGGTACAAAGATTTTCCGCGTCGTGAATTGTAACGAAAGCCAGAGTCGACCGAAGTTAACTAAACAATTGGCAGCTAGTGGTATTTTAAATGGAGTGGACTATTTATTTAAACAATCGTGCCCCCATGGTGTTCGGTTAATTTCGGTTGGCGCTGGTTTCTACTACGAGTTGCTTTAAAAAAAAAAAAGTTAATCCTGTAGTCCTTTCATCAATTGGTATCTGATTTATTTTTTAACATGCCCGTTATCTGGAATTATATCGGTATTATATGTCCTATTGTCAGTATTTGGACACATTTTTACTGCGTCGTTTTTATTTTACTTTTATAAATGCATGTAGTTGGTTTTTTCTATGCTCACCATGCAAGGGGGTGCGACTTCTAAATGTTGTAAATAAAAAATAAAAGTATTTTCTTCTATAGGGTTTTATCAAGTTTCTTCAAACTATTCGAAATTATGAGAAGACTTTTTTTGGAGCGTACTTACAGGCACTGCAGCCTCAAGGGCTTATTGTGCCCACTAGAATGCACTTAATGTTAGGACATTCACACCCCCCCCCATGGGTTGAGCGAGACTCAAACTCGCGCGCGCCGACTAGAGGACAGAGCCAACTGGTTGAACCATCTGAGCCAGCGCGTCCCCCCTATGAGAAGACTTAGTTCGGAGAAAACCCTTAAGAAGAATCGAGTGCACGCGTGGCATAAACAATTTTTGGGAGTAGTTGAAATTGAAGGTCACCGATTCCGCCCGAAATCCAACGTGACCGAGGAGAATATTCGCATTGTTTGTTACCTTCTCAAGAATAACGGTTGCTGAAATTAGTTTGGAGAATAAACTGTGACAGTGATTGGTCAATTCATACAGCTGCTCGACAAAAATTGATGATTTGTTTTGGACTACATTGAATTACCCTCCCTACAGTTCTGACTTATCGTCATGTGATTGTCACTTGTTTGGACCACTGGATTTTTCACTACACATATTATATCGTTTTTGTACTATTCTAATGTGTAATTATGTTCAATTGTCATTATTAAGAGTTTAGAATAGTAACTATTTAATATGCATTATAGTTACAGTTGAACGATGTAATTTATATAAATACGTTATAATACAAGTGTGATCAACATTTGTTCTTTGATAAGGTGGTTAGAATTTATTACAAGAACAAACATTTGAATCATTTGTGTAGCTGTGGTGAAAATTCTACGATGTCAACAAAAATTTTACTGCTCAAGTCGGCCCATTGTTAGCATAAAAGCAAAGTGGTACGTCGTGTATCTATTGCAAAATATTTTTGCTGAAACTGTTAGGTGTGTCGTAAGATAGTCCAGCTAGTTTTGAATAATTACGACTTGATTGGATTGCCTCATTCATTTTACATTTAAAAATGAGCTATAAGTGGAATTTTTAATTATATTTACAAAGTCAACATTAATACGTGAATCTACACTACAGAATATCTCTGGAAAAATGGAAGGTCTGTAGTCAGAACAAATCGCGATGCGAGTCATTGAGGTTTGATGTTCTAATTCACCCCAAAGATGTTTAATGGGGTTCTAGCCAGAGCTCTAGGCCGTCGTTCAATACGTATCTGTCATTGTAGACAATTTTTTTCCTTGTGGGTTCTCCTTGGTGTGGAAGGGTTGTTACTACCGAATTGTCCTATCGCAGACAAGACGAAATTAGTCAAAATGTCTTTACGAGATGGTTTAGTCCAGTCATTGAAAAATATTCTCACTATAGCGCCAGTTTTCAAATTTAAATCTAAAATTACAATCGAGGCCATACGTTTCCAATCGTTCATAGTCCAATAGTGACATACAACGAACTTATTCATGATTATTTTTATGGTAATTGGCGATTTTTTAAATTTGTTCTTCAACACAAGTTGGTTCCTTTCAATCATTGATGTGGTTTACCCGTTGTCCTTACTTCAGTCCCGCAACTAATGATCAACTTAAGTAAAGTGAGAATTACTAAATGTCTTATTGATTTTCTGCTCATATACCAACCGATAATCGGATAATTTGAAAAAATAGTTGGTCAGCACTCATACACCTCGATGAGTATTTTAATTAAATTTAGAACCATAAAACATTTTTTAAAATAATAATGGTAATGTTCTACGCTCCGCGTTGGGGCATGGTCTGCGAACTAAGAGGTTAATAACTCTTAAATATTTCCCGTACATCGCGCACTATCTCTCGATGTAGCAAGTACTACTCTTTAAACGCTGACAGATACCTAATGAATTTTAGTGACTGAATAGGCCACCTTCCAGGCATCTGATCCCAGTACTGAACCCGGGTCCATTCACACCTCAGTCAAGCGCTTCAACCGTTCGGCCACAACTGCGCTACAAGTGATTTACGAATAAAATATACAACGGAAAATTAATTGATAAAGATATTAGCGTTAAATATGAAAACAATACTGTAGCTTTCTCCATGAGGGAAGTAAATGAAAATTTCACAGAACGATTGTTGAAATAAAGTGTTCCGAGGGTGAGGAATTTCTAGCCGTATCTGATGGAGATGGATGGAACGACAGACAGGCATGAATAAAGCTCTTTTTGCGATTAGTTCATATACCACGCGTCTCAGGGAACTCATGATAAACACAAAAATTCCGTAATTCAACGGTTTTCATCTTTTGTGCCTTAACATCTTTGACACATTCATAGTGTTGGCTGTTGGTTGGCTCTTAGGCGCTTCCAGAGTGGTGGAAGCTTAATGGTGACCCAGGTGTTCAGGGAAGATGCCAAGGATGGCTTCTTTGAAGGACATCAGCTGCACAAGTACCTCTAGGAATTTGGGGACGTTTTGAATGATCGCCACGATATTATTAAAAGCAGAGGGGTCCATGTTCTGGAGGAGCCCTGCAATTGTTACCCAGCCTTGGTGTCCTGGCTGTGGCTTGGTGGTTTGTGAACGCCGTGGGACTAGTTGCGGTCGAGCATCTGTTTCCTCTGGTTGCTGCAACATTGCTGTCGTCTGGTGGGGTGTCGGCTTGGGAAAAGCAGGATATCCCTTCGAAGCTGGCTGGATGTGGTTTCTAGCAGTTGGCGCATTTTATACATATCGGGCCAACGGGATAGCAACGCTGGGGGTGCTCGAACTGACGTCGTTGGTATTAGTTTATCATTTCCTTCTTATGTGGTTGCTCTACTGCATCAACTACATTAAAAACGTCGTTGACATTAAAGATCTTCTTGCCTTTGCCGTTCCGTTCAAGTATAAAGAACATGAGCGGCAGTAGATCTCTATTTGGTGGCCTTTCCTCATTCTCCGCACCGTAAGGATGGGGATGTTGTTTTCTTGGAGTTCCTGCTTTAGCCCTTCCTCGGTCACGTACTCCGGGACGCCTCCAAGGTGCTTTGAGCATTGACTTCAGCTGTGGTGGTATGGATAGAGATTCCATCCTCCACGTTCGTGGCCTTGGATGAAGCCAATACGCCCGCCACGCTCTGAATGGCTTTCCGAACAGAAGGCTCGGCTGGATTTATTCACGAGGAGGAGAACTCACCAGGTGGGCTGAGGCGTCCGAATGGGGGCTGGGAACGACAAGCACCTACATTGGGACTCGCTCTCCGACAAAATACGATATGGTTGACAGCGGATCGGTGGCGCTGGTTGAACCTCTTGGAACTGTAGCAGTTGGGGGTATATTCAAGGATGGGCCGCGTACTTCCTCACGAATAACGCTCCAAAATGTCTTCCAGAAGTATCGACATATTCTCGGTGTTTTTTAGGTATTGTACTTGTAATGACTGCCATAGTCGGCGGTCGATCATCTCACTGGCTCACCAGTAATTCGGTATCTTCTGCTTGTACAAAATTTCAGTACTTAACACAGTCTTTTTGTCAGTCGGCACAAGTACTGGCTGGAAAATGTCCATGACGTCAGAAAAGCGAAGCCTGGCTAATAATACGTCTACACTCGACGAGCTACTTATATAGATTACTTATATCTTCTATAATTAGTGTAAATCGCATTTTATCCTGAGTTTTTTTATAAATTGAACGGACTAGTGTCGCTCATACGCGACATCCACTAATGCTGCAATCTATTGGATTGTGTATACGCACTTTACTATCTCTTAAAATCGCAAACGTGACACTTTCATCAAAACAAACGTGAACATCAAAAAAATTGAAAACGATTGGAGGAAAATAATTCCGGGGAAATGTTGAAACTTGATATAATTGTCGGATTAATGGAGTTGGGATACTTAAAATCGCCTGACAGGAATCCGAATCGGTTTTTAGAAAATCGATTCTTTAATAATAAGGCTACTTGTCATAAAATTTGCATGTGCTCTTGAAACTAATTTTTCCGATTTGATATATTGAAATGTTTATTTGGTCTTCATCACTGAAATTTATCTTGTAAACCACATTGGCTTTATTTTGCAAGACCTTAAATTTGCGCGTCCACATAAAAAGGATAAGATAATTACAAACAATTGGAAGCATGACTTGCATACCTTTTAAGCACGAATCTATGTTGACCTTGTATGATAAATATCACATTATTTAGTTGCGATGCGGCATAGTGAAATTAAAATCAATTATCAAACTGTTTTCTGGTATATTGAAAAGTTTTATTTTTCTTAGTCTAAAATGGAGCTCATTGGTACTGCTACAACTGAATGGCTTGCACATCATAACAAAATCAGAATTAGTTTTTCTTTGGCCCTTTTGGAGCTTTCCTACAATAAAAAAAAAGTTTCATTTGACGTTCTGACATCGGGCTGTAATTCTTATCATGGATATATTTTAACACATTCAAAAATGATTTGGAACTGTGGTTGTGTCAAATTGAAATACGCGCCCAATGCATATGTAAAGATAGACTAGAGTTACGTCATATCACCAGATGATGTTGAACTAACGTATAGAAAGAAATGTAATGTTGCAAGTGAATGCAGACAATCGTGGACAGCGATGGATGTGGTTTTTTTGAAGGGAGGAAAGGTAGTGCCGAGTCGCAGAACTGTTCTTTAGATATCGGATTTCGACAAAGACTGTGCTGAGAAAGCTAAAGATATCGGTTGTTTGTCAAATACGCGCAAATGTATGTCCGACTTGATAATGGTAAACAGGTTAATTACATTCGATGCACTGACAGATACAACAGGTCTCTTTCGAAAAACTTTGAATATTACCATTCACTAGAATTTGAAGATGACGAAGGTGTGTGCATAATGAATTGCACAGCATGGATCCGGAGACTCTTTTTTGAGTATCTAATTACAGCAAGCGAATCCTGGTTCTGGCACGAGAAACCAAAAAAGGAACGCCAGTCTGTGAAGCGATACCATACCGAAAACCTCCGTTTTAAGACATCCATCCATTGTATGCAAAGTTTTTCTTCCGAAAGACTTGACATTGGAAGGTGGTATTCTGTTAAAGCACTTCCAGTATGGCAAAAGCTTAAACGTATTCCAGATATTCAATTCTTTTTGAGCATTTTAAGGATGGCGCTAATGCATTTCGCGTGGGATATTGGCTCTGCGACGACCTCAAAGTAATTGGTGCCGTTTTGGATGGCCACCATGATATTTTAGAAGACTCTTAAAAGTCGAGGGGAACCATCCAGCGATGGTGGCCCAGATCTGGTGTTTGAGCTGGAGACGTTGTGGTGGCTGTTGGGTGACTGCGACAGAAGCTGGAATGTTCTCGCAGATGGGTCATCATGTTTGTTTGCGACATTGTATTTCCTCGATTCCGATCTTCAACCTTTTTCTTCAGTAACACGATATACTCGCTGGTTGGCCGCTGCTGTACCACCTTACGGAGGATTTAAAATCTTTGGACGTTTGCGACATTGTAGGGGCTGTAGATGATTGAGTTATTGTGATTTTGAATGCTGCACAATAGTTGTTAAGCACACTGAGAGATAAACGTTGGTATTGCAGCGAAGAACTGTTTCTTATGGTCCTGTAACAGATTTCCGAACGCCCCCATAGGCGCGGCGGATTCCAGAATTGGCGCCGAGTCGCCACGGTCGAGCGACAAACACAATGGCTTCTAAGCGCGAAGACACGAGCAGTGCAGAAATTTACAGATGTTTGTCAAATGGTTCCTGTAAGCCCCAGAACAGGTTCTTGATTGGATAAATATTACACAGCGAAGCAGCCAATGGTAATAATCAAGTACCGGAAGTGAAATAAACTGTGTTAATGCAACATAAATACTGTTATAGAGTGTAATTTTGCGTTAATAATTCTTTGTAAAATGCTAGAAATATTATTAAGTAATTTGATTTTCTGTAAGTAAAATAAATAAAGGGGTTAAGAAAATTCAAGCGTGTTATTCACGACTATTGAAAGCAAAAACGCTACAGTCCTAAGGGTCTTGGCAGAGTATCTCCAGATGGGATGGGCCCAAGTGCTTGATGAGCTGCTACGCGAGGCTTTCAGGTGAGCTTCTTATTGAGAGTCGCTCCGAGGTAATATGCCTCTTTTCTCCAAGGTACGTTCCGGTCGAAGAATCTTCAAGTCTGGTTGCAAACGAAATCGTAAAGAATAGAACGTCTGCACTCTTCCCATGGTTGACTTCTATTTTCTATGTGCTCCATTATTTTTAAACCTGTGTTTTTCCCCTGAGCACACTGAATCCCAAGAAACCACAACTGCTGTTGCTGCTTTACGTTTATGTAGTTGGATATTGTGCTGAGCAACTACGCTTTGTTTGATTCAATGATAGAAGCAATGTGCGGGTTGTTCCAAAGACTTTCAGTGGATTGTCCATAAGTGGTGCCGTGCTGTATTTAAAAAACGATTTTCTGCAGCTTTACGTAAACTGGAGAAGCGATAGCAAAAATGCATAAATATTGAAAAAGAATGCCTCTAATTAAACGTGTAGTCAGCGCTTTCGAATAGAAGGTTAATGAGAAAAAATTAAAAATTATTTCTAAATAAGTTTTTATCATTTACAACAAATCGTATTCTGAAGTACAATTAAATATTTATGGTCGGTCTTTGGTGTTGAAGGTCTGGTACATTTATTGTAATGAGGTAGCTGAAAATCTTGCTGGAAGTTCAACTCTTGATTGTGAAAATAGCGTTATCATCTTTAATAACTAACATGTATAACTATCGTTTGGTACAATTTTCTCAGAAATAGAGCTTAAATGTGGACATTTTGAGCTTTGTCACCATCCTTTTGTGTCAGATTAACGCGTGGACACTTATTAACGTAAGTTAGTTAAGAAAACTTTAATTTGTTAAAAATCCTTGCGTTTTGATTTTAACACCCTCCGAAGCTTCAGCATTAGACTGAGAATATGGCCTATATGTAGTCGAAAAGCTCGACCCCAGGTTAGGACTCGGAAGTACGAGCACTGACATTTTTGAAATGTTAAAGTTCTCGACCCATCACCAATTGTTTCATCGCAGGACTTCCTCAAATAGGAGCTGCTACCGCATCAATTAATTTGGTCGTTCTCACGGTACACGGCCTTGAACCCTCATGAGATGGTCTCACTCTCAATTTTATTTATTGATTATTCAATAAACAAATATTATTTTGTTGATTTTAAAATTTCCCGAATTTTCTCTTGTTAGAAAGTTCTTGTAATAGAAAAATCTGATACCTATAAAAGTAAAATTTGTGGCTGTGCGGCTCACATTTCTCTCTTAATATTTCCACACTTTCTAACGCTTGAAATAGCGATTAAGCACGCACGTATTCATGGTTTAAAAGTTGGCTGGAAATTTTTATTGCAATTATTTTATAATTAATATCCGAAATTTTAAATTAAAATTATTCCGTCACACTGTGAATATACAATTTAAGTATAAGACTTTTTACGTAGTTGGCACTTATAATTTACGATGCAGCTGATAACGTTGAAAAAAACGACAAATATTTATCGAAATTACAAAAGTCGAAACGAAATCACTGTCAAATGAGCTTGCCCTTGACGAACGAGCTAGCTAACTAGAACCCCAACGGTTGCCTCTAAAAATGAAAACTATTAGGTGATAAAATTACTTCATTATTATTTCGAGATCACTTGTAGTTTAATGTTCTCACCAATGTATAGATATTATTAACAAAAAGCAAAGTTCAGTATGTATTTTTTAAATTGTTTGTATTGGCTTAAATAGGTCATATGCATAGGCTCACACCATACAATTACATTATCAGATTAAAAGTATCTGGACACTTATCTCCAAGTCATAAGCTATGGTCTGGAGGTCGCATAACCACCTGACCAACAGGTGTAAAAGGAAGACGGAGTTATATGTTGATCAATATTAAGACGTGCGAATAGAGTGGGTAAGTCAAAGGAACCAAGTGATTTTGAACTCGATCCAGTTATTAGCTGCCACATAAGTAAGAAATCTCAACCACAACAAAATGGATTGGGTGGATCAGAGCCCTGACTTGACCAACTTGGTTAATTAGAACAGCTTTGTTTCAAACCTCAACAACCCATATCGCGAAATACTCTGATTACAGCTCTTTAGGAAGAATGAACTGTCATTTCTCCTAAGATGTTCCAACATCTGATTGGAAGCCTTCCCATCAAAAGGTGACCCTATTTCACTATCAAATATTACAATTTTGAGTAAGTGTCTTGAGTACTTTTGATGAAATACTTATTGTCATTATCACGATTAACTTTTAATTAGTTTTTAAATGAACAGCAATTTGTGTTTTTCAACAGGGTGGTGCTATCGTTCAAATGTCAAAATACTGTGACTGTTAAGCTATTGTAATTTGCTTATTGTTAAACCACAACTTCGAAAAAAAAAAGAAAACACTACTAACAGTCTTATTAAATTAATATCATCATTTCCATTGTGTAGGTGATATTCATCAAAGAAGTGGAGCCATTCAACGAGCTGCAGCGCAGGTTGGAGCCCCAAAGCCTGCAGGACCGGAGATATCAAATCACTTTCGCGTCGCCGCCAATCCAGCGTCGCTACTACCGCCTCCTCGAGCACGAATGCATGATTTGCAAGAGAAATGGCTGCGGCAACCCCTTCAAGACGTTTCAGCAGCTCAAGGAACACATGCGGCGCACACGAGTTGTTCTACTGCGACCTGTGCGTGATCAACCTCAAGATATTCACGTTCGAGCGCAGCTTCTACACGCGAAGCGAGCTGGCCACCCATCGCCGCAAGGGAGACCCGGACAATACATCGCATAAGTGAGTCTTTTACCCTGTAACTTCGAGTTCGAATTCTTTTTACTTTGATTTATAGAGGGCACCCGCTATGCGAGTTCTGCGAGACGCGCTTCATGGATAATGACGAGCTGTTTCGGCATCTCCGGCGCGACCACCTGTTCTGCCATTTCTGTGATATGGATGGCAAACACCAATATTACAACACGTACGTGGACCTTCGCAGGCATTACCTAGACGAGCACTATCTCTGCGAAGAAGGAGAATGTAAATACGAAAAATTTACATCAGTTTTCAGAACTGACATTGATCTGAAAGGTAAATAACTTTAATTTATTTTGTTGCTGTTGTAGGGAAAAAGGCGTAGTTTTTTAAGTGTATTAATAATTTGTATTGTGTCAATTTTCTATTGTCGTTAACAAAATATCAGTCTTTGATTTCTTCTCATAATTATGATTTCAATCCAATTCTTACATGTTGGAAAAGAGACATGTCATTAACCAAAATCATTTGGAGTAATGTAAAAATTGTCTACTTTCCTCTAGATAAAAAACCAGATGAGTCTTTAAGATAAAGGAACGTTTTGACAATTTGGCGTAATGTGCTCGACGTTCTTGGTGAACTATGCTGAAATACGTAACTTTGAAAGAGAATTTAATTGTAAGGATTTTAGAAATGGTTCTAACTTACAGAGAATTTTTTAGAATCAAGCAGATTCGCGGAGTTAAAAATAATCTGTAAGAAATGAAGATTCCAAGATTCTCATGAACTTGAACGTCGTTCAAACTGGAATTACCTCAATGCTAAGAGATGGATTGATAATTTTGTTAATGTAAAACAAAAGCCTGAACTAACATCAACAACTGAAGTAGAATAAATTGCACCATGTCTAGCTGTGAACAATATATCTAGATTATGATATAGAAAGTATTATTGTTACTTTATACATACTATATGTATACTAACTCCAACAGTAGGCAAAGAACAAGTCTTCCAGTTATTGTGATTACTAGTTTGTACGGTTGAATTTTGTAGTATCATCTAACCAACGTCACTTCCTTCTTTCTGTATTTCTTTTGCTTGTCAGTGGATTATTTTAGCATCCATAATGTTGCATTTTGTACTATGTGTCCTGTTTATTTTCGCAATTTTGTCTTAATGGGATCTAGGTTTTGTGTAAATCTTTTATATGATTGTAGTTTATTAGGTGAAATTTGGAATATTTCTGTTTGTTTTTTCTTGGGCTGTTTTAAGTTTTTTCATTCAGGTTTTTGTTATTGCCTACCTATGGCACTGTACCTGTATATTAAAGAAGTTTTGGTTTTCATTTTTTCTTTATTTGTATATGCATGTGTGAATCCTGATAGAAGTCTATTGCTATTTTTTACTTTGTTTGCAGATAAAGCCTCCTTGAGGCTTCCTGACACCAATGGCTGGTTTGGTTTTTTTTTGTTATATGACGCTTTTAAGAACAGCAATTCAAGTTTTGCATATACAAAAGAACTGATCACTGTTATAATCATTCATACATTTATGGATTTCTACACCCCATTATATAATTCCAGACAGTAATTTTCACAATTAGAAAGAAGAGACATAGATGTGAGAGAGAAGATGGGCGATAAAACAATATACGCGTGAATAATGATCAGAATAATTTATAGCAGGCAAAACTTCTCTACCATATATTATCAGAATTACAGATCAAAAATGGTAGAAAATCTATCATGAGGACATCAACACAATGGCGTCTGACAAACGTCACATTACATGCTTCTTACTCTTCCACATTTCAATAGAGTCCAATACAATGGAAATCATTTGTGAAGCATTAGGGAAAGATGCTGCGTTTTATTAGCTTGTGCAACAAATTGTTCTAGAAGTTCTAGGATGACAACTAATCTGAAAGATGGTCAACACTCTGGATAAAAAAATTAGAAGATGACAATTCATATAAAAACTAAGCAGAATAAACTGTAGCATTAGGAGTTACACAGCAAATAATTTTTGTTTCCTGTTAAAAAAGCTGAGTAAAAGTAAAAAAAGGTCATTGGATTCATCAAAAAAACAAGACTAACTTTTTTTTAGTTGAGGCGCACTTACTAGTATTTAAATACTATGAGTTTCCACCATGACTCTGACTCATCTGCATGCTGGTTCCCAGAGAGAGGAGCATTTGCGGTCCTCTGTCATTGTTATCAAGGATTAAGAGGAAGGATTTTATGCATAAAATAGTGATTTGTGATAAAAAACGACAATTTCCAAAGAAATATATTGTAGGTTAATTTTGATAAACCATAAACATCAATTGTAAAACCCAATATTTGTGGCCAAAACCGTATTTTGTACATCAAGTAGTATTTTAACTTTATGTTTAAGTGATGAAATTAAGTTCAAAAGACCCTTTATGATCAGTAAGTTTAAGAAAGTCATTTTCTGCACAAAAATTCATACCTACATAGCGTTAAAGTGACTAAGGACACTCTTGATTTTGTTAAGGTGGAAAATTTTGTTAATCTCTTGAGATATTCACTTGCTTCAGTCTTTCTCATATTAGTTGACTGATTCTCGTCTTTAAACGTTTGAAAAAAATTGAAAAATATATAATTGGCTTTCATAGTCTAATGGGCATCCTTTTATTGATAAAGGGTTTGTCTTAAAAGATGGCAAGAATTGTTAGATGCTAGATACCAGTGTATTTTAAGTTTGTATAAATCAACGTCAGTTTTAATTTATAAAGGTGGAGAATTAATTGTAGCAATTATTATGTGAAGTTATACAGCAAGGCTGTAGATTAGATAAATATAAGAATAATTTTAGCAGAGAGCACTTTAATAGAAGAAAGAAGTGCCATATACGAAACAGAAAAGCCAAGCCAGTCATTGACTTCAGCAAACAAAGGAGCTTACAGTAAACTAGATATCACTAGAGTAAGTTGAATAGTAATAGTAATGCCCTACCACTGTTTTAATTGAAACCTTGCATAAGCTACATGAGAAAATGACATGGAGAGCATAGTTGACATATTTTTAACCTTGTACTAAAAAAACCTCAAACTAATACCACTTTATGTAAAAGCAAAGTGCAATGTATTTTTTTGGAATCATTATCATGTCATGAAAAGCATCAGTACATATTTCCTCAAAAACTTACGTGTTGAAAGACATCTTCAATCAAAAACACAAAAATAATTGTTCATCAATGTGCCTTTGTATAAATGACATTTGCCATTTAACATTGCGAAATGTAAACATATTTGAGTTATGTTGAAATCTGATCTGAGATTAACTTTTTTAGGAATAATTTATTTGCATGTAACAGATGTGTGAGCGCTATCAAAATTTTGGATGATGCTTTGTCTGAAAAATAGACGAGAAAAAAATAGCAAGAAATAGAAGTAGGCCAGAGCAGCAGTTAGTAGTTTCTGATTTAATCATAAATATTAGTTACTGATAAGAGACTAGAGATAGAGTGCCTCAAGTTACCAAAGCTTCTGGGTTAGGTAAAACACGCATGGACAAATAAAATTTTGTGGGAAGAGATCAGATACGATTATGAGAATGACGACCCAACTTACGCAAGTGAAACGTGAATATTGAATAAGGCACAAGAAAATAGAATAGATATATGAGATTTTTTAGAGTATTTTCAGAGGAAAGACGACAAAAAAGAAGAAATCATGAGATAAAGATGTCATATAATGATGCACAATTAGTTAGTTGTAAGAAGTCAAAGAATTCATATAATGGTTAGGCATGTGAAAAGAGTATCACAAGAGAGAATTAAAAAAAATTACTATCAAATTAATTATTAATGGAAATCCAAAGGATCACAAATCAGATGGCTACAACATGTAGAGAAAGATTTGGAAGAAAATGGATTACCTGATTGGAGGTCGAAGAATTGGTCTTGTATATAAACTATATCTGTTTATTTCTTTAATCTTGTGCCAATAATGCAGTTGTATTTCTGGACCAGTATTGATAATTATTAAGAAAAAATTACTCCATTTAGTATAGTTAATATGGAACTCCAATTTAAAGTGACTTAGTAGATTCAGCCCACAATTGTATTTGCCACGACATACCTGCCAGGCATCAACAAGTTAAACTATTAGACTATATTATTTGAAGCATGTTAATCATGTATAAATGCATGTTTAAAAGTATTATTCCACAAATGCAAATTTAATTTTCACGTCTTGTATTTGATTACGTAATAAACTATGGCGTGTGCTTTTTCCTTTCAGCACACTATGCTGCTAAGCATGGCAAGAATTTGAGCAAAGCAGCAAATCGACAGGCTCGAACGTTAGAAGTGCAATTCACATTAGCTCCGCGTGTGCGGCCTGACGCTAGTGGGAGAGCTCGGCACTACAACAGTGGTACAGAACGGTACAATCCATCTTGGTTAAACTATTTGGTGACTTAATTGCTTCTTTATTTTAGGCATGACGAGATTGAAGGCGCGATTGGCTACAATATTGAACCAGGAGGGCCTGGTGGAGGTGTAGACGACAGGCTGTTTATCAATCCGCTGTCTGCAGAAAATTTTCCGTCATTGAGTGGCGAACCTGGAACCTCGGGCCCCAGAACTGTTTCTAATGTTACCATAACTTCAAAGCTGAATCCTCTCAATGAGCAGAATTTCCTAGCTTAGGTAAGGTTCCAAAATTGCTGATATTACATTTGTTTATATTTAATTGTTGATTAATGGTAGCAGGCAATAGTGGTGCAGCTCCTGTGAGGTCATCAGCTGTTACCATAACCACTAGCAAATTTAATCCTCACAGTACAGAAGACTTCCCAAGCTTAGGAGGTACCACATTGGCTCCTTCACGCCAACCAGCTGTAACCATTACACGAACAGTTCGGGGACATCGCAGTTCAGCCAATTTTCCTACATTGCAAGAGAGTTCAGGCATCACTACCAATAGTGAGAATGTCCGAGTGAACTCTACTGCGCCAACAGGAGGGTTGGTGTTTAGTGTCAAGTGAGTAATTTATTTGTGCACTTTATTCTGTCATATTTTTTTATTAAATAATTTTGCTTTCGCGTATTATCATTGCTCCCTATATCGGACTGAACATCTAAATATATTAAGCTATCCATTTTGTATAAGGGGTTGTAAACCTACCACACCATTTTTTATTTATGGGGAGGGCTTTAAGGCAACTAAGATTGCAGTCTTGAAAATGATTGTATTACTGAAATTTTTCTTTTCACCATCATATTATCCCTGTGTCTTAGCGAATATGGATATTTAATTCTTAGCTAAATGTAGCTGCAGTTTGTGTGCTTTTTTAGGTTTTAATTCTTCTGACCCTTTATTGATATTATTCACTCAAAATTTAGAAATGTCATTTGTTACCATTCCACATAATTACTGGGGCCTTTTTTTTTGGTTTCCTTTCAGAACTAACAACTTTAACACACAGTGTATTGCTTTTGTTCAACACTAGGGATTACTAATGAGTGGTTTCCAGCATGTCAGTATTTTATATGAACGTCTACACTTTTGATTATTGTATACAAATGTACAGATTTCAAAATAAACAGGAGTTAAACTAAAAAAATCTGAAATGATACTCCCCAGATATTCAAAGGTAGTGACCTCTTTTAGAATCTGTTGATTACATATTATTTCTGTGTTTTCCGTTTATCACCATTATGTTTGTTTTAGCCATGTTTATTTCCATTTTTATATTATTTATTTTTTCTTTCCATATCTTCATTAGTTTTTACATTTTATAGTAACTATCTACTATCAGTACTACATCCACATACATTAGGCAGTCCATTTCTATGGGACCTAGGTTTCTGTGTCCTACTATTAGTTTACGAATGTCAAAAAACATCTCGACTCTAATGGAAACAACACTTCATATATCTGTACCTGTTCGAATAGGCAAACTCAACAGGCTTTTTTCCAAATAGATAACTTCTACAACATTGCAATGTCTTGTGACGCTCGTGAAATTCTTTATACTTCGATGTACATGTGGTACAGATTTCTTGTGATAGCTTGCAGCTTTAGGTAGCCATTGAGTTTTAAATTAACTATCTTGGTACTTGTTGCTTACCTAGCAAGATTACCAACAGAAGTTTCTGCACAGACTGGATATAGCACATTCCTCTTGGTAAATTTAAGTATTCCAACCAGTAACTTTCACTCAATTTGAATTATTCTACTATGAGCATTCAAAATTTTTTTCATTAATCAGAAATTAAGATTCTGGCTACATATATAACTTCTACTTCTTCTTCTCCTGATCATATTCTTTTTTTTTGTATTTTGCAGTTAGTTTTTGTGCACTTAAAGTTACCACAGTTGAAACATTTTTGTTTCTTTATAGATGTTTTTGTTATTGCTATTTGTTCTTTTACAGTGAGCAGAAACTTCCTTGATTTTAAATACCGCTAGTGCTGTTCTAGCTTGTTCACCACTGACATCTAATTTAAGCTCAACTTTGTTAAGCTGGGCGTTAACTTAATTATAGTGTAATCTTGTATCTTCATTCTATGCTCTCATGATGACAAAATACAAAACACTTTTGTTACAACTTCTAATTTTTTTGAGTTTTAACTGGTAAGTCAGTTCTTTTACATTGGCTAAGTATTATGCTGCTATTGTTTTGTATATATACATATACATATATACATAATCGATCCTCTTCTACTTTATAGTGCAGACGTTTATCTATCAAGTGTATACTATAAAAAGTAGAATTTTTGATGTAGCATTGTTTGCCAGTGTGATTGCGCGGTTAAGGCGCAGGCTGCGGGGGGGATGGACCCAGGTTCATTCTAATGCCTGGCAGATGGCATTTACTAAAATAATTGAGTACCTATACTTGATTTGTCTTAAAGGATGGCGTCGAATAAAAGAAAGTTATTCAGGATGCTTATAATTCTTTATTTCTAAGTAGCTCTATCTATGTGGACATGGACTCTTGGCCAAGATACACGCGGTCACGCCAGGGCTAAGAGTGCTCCCTGTTCCTATTGACAAATCATTGATGCTACATATTCTGAATGTCTTAAAGGGAAGCACAGGTCATTTGAGTCTCCAATCTGTCAAACTTTTGCAAGAACAAAGTGTTATAAAAGTACCAAATGTTGTCCAATGATGATGCACTTCTAGAGCGTTTTTAAGAAACGATTTAAAAGTTAGTACACTATTATTACCATTGCAGTAAGACATTTATCAAATAAGCCCAGTGATAATGGATTACATTCACCTAGCAACAAATTGTTTTTGCTTACTTTTTTTGTTGTTACAAATACATAGCAATATACAAATTTAGAGCTACTAGATGAAGTTGTAATATTATTGATATTAAGTTGCTTATTTAAGCACTCCTTGACACAATTTTGAGGAGGTAATGCATAAAACTAGTTTGATTACCCTCCACATTTTTCCAAATTTTTCGGTAAAATCAATTTTTGTTTTAGTCAACCTTCGATCTTGAATTCATCCATCCACATGTAGTTTATAGCCTTACATGAGGCTTGGACGGCTTCAGAATGTTCCAAGTGCTTCTACCGATGACTTTGTCTTCAGTTTGTCACATTTAGCATTGCTTTGTGGGCATACAACGGATCCTTCAGGATAGCTAAGAATAGTTTTTTTCAACAGCAAAGTTCCTCCCCATCGAATAAACTGTCCTAATCAACAAACTTGTAACGTTTATAGAGTTCAAAATTATATCTTGATCTTCACTGTCTTGTACTGATCTGAGTATCTTCCTAAGAACTATTCAAAAACCCTAAGAGTATCTTTATCCATACTTCAGTAATAATGTTATTCTAATTATTAAACAGCATAACTAAATATACGAATTTACTTATTTGAAAATCATTATCCAGCATTAATTTATTCCATGGATGATTTTTTATTTTATTTATGCACATATTTTGTTTTCTGTTTATTTATTTGCAGCTCCATTTGTTTAGTAGTACATTTAAGGTTAGATAATGCATTTTCTCTCTGCGATCCTGCTATCATATCAATATCCTCTACAAAGGCAAGAATCTATATGGACTTATTAAAGTATGCCTTCTACATTTATCTTTGATCTGGAGTATTCCAAAGCTATGTTGTAAAGAAGCCATGATGACCCATCGCCTTATCCACTCCCCCTGCATTTAATTGTGAAAAGGGTTTGTTTTTCTTTGAATTCTAACCATATTAGTAGTATTCCTTGAATACCTCAGAACTTTTTCTTTATGGGCTTGAAAACTTTTTTTTTTAGAATGTTATACATGCTTGCAAAGTCCAGCTTTTTAAAATAATTTTCCTTAAAGTGGATGAGGAAATAAATAAGGGATTATGTATTTCAAGGAAAAGAACAGGAGGAAATATCAGAAGAAAAAAAGAATCTCAAGAAACAATGCTGGAAATTATGGCAAGGATCGAAAAAGAACTGTCAAAAAATAATGAAGAAATGAAGCATTTAAGGGAAGACATAAAGAATAACTGCTCTAGAAAACAAAACGGAAAGGGAAAAGAGAAGAAAGAAGGAGAACAACGTAGTCATTAGCGGTATTGAAGTTAAAACGGATCAGTTAGAAGTAGAACTAAAAGATTTTTTTAAAAAAGAATGGATGTAGCCACAAATATCACGGCAGCATTTAAGATAGGAAAACAGCAGCCCAAAAATTAATTGATGTAGAAAATGACATGACTAAAACAAATTAAAAGATTTAAACAAAAATAAGGAAACTAGCAAAAGAACAAAAGTAAAATGGCAAACAAACAAAGTTAGATACTAAAAACTACAAGCCAATGAAAAATAGTATATTTGGAACGAGAAAAGGGAAGTACTTCAACTTAAAGAAGGAGACCCCAAGAAAAAGAACTGATAAAAAGGTTTATTTAGTCATATAAAGAAAACGACTCAGAGGATACCAAAGGCTATGAGTAAGAGAAAGAAAGAAAAACTAGAAATTAAAACTAAACCAGATAACAAAATAATCAAAATCTAGTTTACAAGTTACAAATATATAGCTTAAATGTAAGAACATTAAAAATGGACGAGAGATTATTGGAAATGGAACAGACTTTATAAAATTTATCTTAGGATGTAATAGAGATATTGGAAGCAAGGAGAGTAGGTGATTATTACAAAGAAATAACGGAAACATACTATACACCATCGGTGTGATGATAGTGAGAAGTGAAATACAAGGACGTAATGTAGTTAGTTTCTATATAAAAAAATAAGATTAGCAAAAGAATAATAATAATAATAGTTCCCCGTAATAGGCCTTGAAGGCCCTTTGAGGTCGTAACAGGATAGGTCTGCTACAATCTAGAGCCTATGGTACTACACAAGGGTAGTAACGTGGCTAGCATTACGTACCGACCGCCTATTATTACCCCAGAGTTTGACCTTCAGGTACTCATTTATTGCTGCCTGATTGAATTGGCGAGAGCGGGATTCGAACCCGCAACTCTTGATTTTGTAGTCTAGCGACCTATCCACTAAACCACCACGGCTCTCTTATCAAAAGAATAGAAGAGATAAAATGGTACTCAGACAGGACATCAGCCCTAACAATAAAATTAAATGAAAAGAAAAACTAACGATAATATAAGTCTATATATCCGCCGAGGCTGGATCCATGGAGGATTTAGAAAAATTTTACCATAAGTTGAGATAAGCAAGTTAAATTATGTCGATAAGAGACTACAACAGTAAAATTGGGCAACATATGAAAAAAGATGGAAACTCCTTCGTTGGTTGATTTGGAGGTGGTATAAGAAATGATAGAGGGGAAGAATTAATAAGTTTTGCGTTACAGGACAGACTATTCACAACTAACATTTCCCTTAAAGGAAAGATGGAAAAATGGACACAGAAGTCACTGAACCGGGAACACAAATGAAATACATTTTATATTAACTACAAATAGAAATTTTATCACCAAAAAAGATGTAATAAATCAATTAGAACTAAGCACAGACCATAGAATGGTAAGATCAACAAAATAACAAAGAAAAACACAAAGAGACTAGGGAAAACAGTAAAAGAATAAAATTCATGTTAATAGTGAGAAGTTTTGAGAGAAAATAACAGAAAAATTAAAAACTGGAGAAAGTAGACACCGTAGATAGTTTCGTGCAGTACAAAGCTTATTTTTAAATGCGATTGTTTTCCTTAGGTAGGTATCTACTTTTACATATTTCACTTATTACATTTGAAAATGATATAGGCATTAATGAAACCAGTCCAGACATTTCTTGTGATAAAGATGCTTATTTTATGCACTTTGCCACCATTTCTAAGAAAATATGCAACACGCTAAATTGTAGTTCACTGTGATGCATAGAGGACCAAATTTTTATTAAACAGTGTCTTTGATGTCGAAAAACAATGAGTATACTGTATGGTGTGTCTTTGTTTGCAGTTTTTTTCCATTATGAAGATTGCTATGTTGCAAAAATGTAGTTGTAATCGATTATCATTGTAAAAAAAATTATAGAGCTTATTAGTACGTGACAAGGCTCAATGAGCTATGAGATTGAGTTTGACAATATGGTGAAGATATATTGTGATAAGTTGTTATATTTTTAGTCATGTTAAATGCACGCATTCATTATAATGTTAAATATTTATCTAATGTCAGTTTCGAGATATAGTGTTTATCACTGAAAAATCAAAACTACGTTTTTCTCCACAGCCTTGTTTTATTCTGAAAACCGTCAGGTGTTTCTGGTGTATGCTGTATGTGAATAATTAGTACTGCATGATAACTAATGGTCAACTCACTATTTTATCAGAATAAAATGAATTTAACGATTCAGTGATCTTTAGCACTGCTGATGCCAATGAGCCTGTTACATGACTGATGAAAAGCCTACCTAATAATGTACTCTAGTAATTGGTGTACATTTAGGAAGAAATGTGTACACTTGGTGAATTATTGTACATGCTCAGAAGAATGGTGTACAATCAGGGATCTTAGAGGAAGTTTGTACTCTCAGATGAATGATGATACACATGCTGCTTAATAAGCTAAACATTCTACAACCAAAGCAATAGGATAGAGTTAAGGATATGAAAGAAATAAGACTTGAGCTTTGATTATTGATTTTATGATTTATGTTTTATTTATCTTTATATTTTGAGTTCCTTGATGTTCATTTGCAAATTTAGAAGGTTGAAAAGTCTTAGATTGTTTAACATTAGTAGGTGGCATATTTTTGGATTTTACTTGACGAGTTCTTTCTAATTATGTACACCGTTTTGAATTATTCATTTATTAGGACTTTCTGAATTTTCATACTGAAATTTCGTTTTGTTGCACTCTGCTTCACTCAGATTTCTACTTGTTTCAGTATGTAAATGGCAAAACTTTGTTTTGTTCTAATCAAATCAAATGTCTATCTGCTATGGTCGTTAATTGAGGCACTTTGGTTATGTATGTAGCAGAAAAAGGTTAGGAGGAGGGAGAAAGATGGCGTACACACTGCCATAAACCTTCAATTGTTCTTTTACATGTCTCATTTTTTGTTAAATTGGCGAAACAAATTAGTACTGATTTTGGGATGATGAACTTTTTGAAAATTAAGGCCTATTGTGTAACAGTAAATTAATTTAAAAAAATGAATTTGAAACTAACATGTTACTGTAATATTTCATGTTATTGTAGCAGTAATGTGCAGCATCCAAACAAGACCCAAAATGTATCCATCCGCGTCAACCACAAGCCTAATGGCGCCATCACCACTTCCATCAGCCAGATCGCAGATGGCTCCACTGTATCAGTGCGGCCGAAGACTGTCGAAGCATTCCCTGCACTCAGCACCACCGAACCACAGCTGCAACAGCCTCAATGGGTGCCGCAAAAGGCAAAGAAGCAACCGGAACAACCCAAGACAACTAAGGTGGCGCCAGCCCCCTCCCTTCCTCCCAGCAGTCTAAACGATTTTCCCACCCTCAGTAAGGCAATCAAGGGAGAATCTAGCAGGGGTAAAAAATCAAGTAGCGTGGTTTTACCTGTATCCAACACTTGGGTGAATTTGAATAACTTCAACAATGAAACCAAGCACAATGCGAGTACTTCTACTTCTAGCAGTGGTGTGCCGAGTGAACAGAAGCAGAAAGCTGAAAAAGCTAAGCAGAAAGAGAAAGAAAAGGAAAAAGAAAACAAAGTATCCAGCAGCTCTAAGAGCCCCAAAGCAATTTCCAAAAGCTCCAAGACTATTGAATTATCAGTAAGTGACTCTAATGAAAATAAATCTAAAAACAAGAAGAAGAAAAACAAGAATAGCATCTTAATGAATGTGGAAGAAACTCCTAGTAACTCTAAGAGAACGTCGGTAGCTGTAGATAATAATAAGAATGACTCCCCTAAACCTGATGAATCGCCAAAACAAAACAAAACTCCCAATGGAATTACAAAGAAGCGGTCAGAATTAAACATTGGGGCTTTAGAGGTCAGAGATGAACCCACCTTTATTGAACATTCAACAGTTACCACAAATAAACCTCCTCCTGGTTTTACTGTGAAACCACCTCCAGGTTTTAATAATTTTGTTGTATCAAATAATGTTGTATCGAATGACTTAACGTTTACTAACAGTAGCGGGCAGTCGTACGCTATAGTCCCTAATACAGAAACCTTTTATCAACCACCCAATTTTCATTCACGGAACCACCTCCTAGTAGAGAAGTTCAAGACTGTGTGCCCTGATGCTGACGTCATTAATCAGTTTAAGTTGTACTCCAGCATGTTTCGGGTGGGCGACATTCCACCTGAGAAGTACTATCAACACTGCCGTGATCTTATGGGCAACGAGTTCAAAACCATCTTTCCTGAACTGCTTGTGCTGCTGCCCAATATAGAACGGCAACAACAGCTGTTCAAACTCTACTTGAACAGCGATAACCGTCGTGAAATGCTGGAGGTGTGCGCGACGTGCGGCCAGATCGTTTTGCGGAGGGACTTGCGCGATCATCTGTCTCATCACATGCTGGACAACCACTTCCCAGCTCTGAAGCAAGCACCTGCCGAGAACAATAACGTTTGGAATAAGAAGTAAATTTTTTGCGCAAGTTCAAATGTATATTTTTGTACTGGAATAGTTTTTGAGTTGTTTTGGGGAAATTAAGTGTTGAAGTAGGTATTAGCAACATAAAATTGTAAGTGCCTGTTAACACGGAGAAATTTTGATTATATTGAGTTTTTGGGTGTTAGAAACCTCATTTCTTTATACGTACATAGTTGACGGTTATAACCAAAATTAAAGTAACCAAAATATATTTGTATGGCAAATAATTTTGTTTTATTTAGAAGTCAACTGTTTTATTTTAGCCTAAAGATAAGTAAGTAAATCTATTTGTTAGTACAATTGTTAACAGGAACTTGCACTATATATTTCTGCATCAAATAAACCATTTTAAAGCAATCAATGGTAAGCTTCAAATATATATACATATATCTCTAACAGTAACCTATTGTGGCCAATGAATAATCTAGAAAAAAAAACAGTTTTTCATTTTATTCTCATATTAATGCTTCATGAATAAACAGCTAATACTAATGGATGGCGCAGCAGCAAACTTGTGATAAATCCATTTAACCGCCAGCAATCCTGAACTATATCATAGGTGTTAAAATGTTGCGTTGCAGTTAATACATTAAATTTAGTTATTTATGCCTTTATTTATGTAAACGTCTGAAATTATGGGTAACAATTGTATCTATTGCATATATAATGTATCATTTTGTCATGTAATGATGCTATATAAATATGTAAATAGTTTTTTTATTGGATAATAAATTAATCAAACTATGGAAGGAAACGTCTGTTGTTTTATAAAAGTATTATGAAGATTACATCAACTCCAATATATGTTGAAGGCATGGATGTTTCAATTATGTTCAACTATTAAGTATTAAGATCTATGTTATACAAGTTTAACCTCTAAAAAAAAACCTTTGAGAACATCTTCAAGGAATGTGGACAACAGCTGGTAATTCAGCTGTAGTGTAATGTATATGATTGTTGAAGTTTTTCCTACTTTTACGAATTTTAGGACTTAAAAGTAAACTTTGCTATTGTACCAATATGGTAGAATAAGGAAAAATTATGGCGGCGTTCTTTTACCGGAGGAATAGATTTGTAAGATTTTTGTCTCATTTCCTTGTTGACATTTCTGTCCTCCCCTCTCCGCAAAGTTCTCTTTTTTACACCTAATTGTTCACATTTTATTGTTTTATTGTATTTTGCAGCCAACATGGTAAACATGTTAGTGCTCAGTTGCTCGTTTACGTTGATGCAAGAGAAATTGATAAAATCTTGGAAGGCAAATTTTATTACTTGTTTTGACTGTAGTTTCATAGAACTCTGATTTGATCTTCAGAAAAATTGTTATGCATACTAGGCTTTGCTGATAAATAATGATTTGTAGATACCAAGCACTTTTAAGATGAACTGAAGATGTTTGAGGCTCTGGCTGTTTAAGAATGTGCTTCTCCAAAGTTGACCAAGCTAGCAGAGTTTGCTTAGCCTTGCGACCTTTCTATTAGGTTGTCAAAATCATACCATGTGACTCTTCAAGGAGCTTTAATTGCATACTCCTACTGTATGTAAGTAATTTTTGATTATTTTTTTTATGTAGCTTAATTGGATTCTCCAGGAATGTCATTGGTTTTTGGGTTTTGAAATGACTATGCCATTACCATTTACATTTTTCAGATAATCAGCAAGTTAAAAGGTATTTAACAAATATTAGTCATTATTCAGAAAATTCTGGAAATTATAAAACGCTGTAAGAATAGATAGTGTTGTTGAGTAAGTTGTTGCGTGCCTCTTTTCTCTCTTTTAACTTTTAGTTAAATTAAATTATTTTTCCCACATCTTTCAGTTCTTTATCTTTTGCTTTAGTCATGATTCCCTAGGTTTCCTTTTTCTTGTATGGTACTCTTATTTCAGTATTTAAATGTGCTACATTGTGATTAAATAATTCTTAACGATTTGGTGTCATATATACTATATAAGCTATCTATATATTATGTGGTTCATTATATTAGTGTGTTGTATCAAGCAAAGTTTGAAACGACTTTAAAATTTGATTCAAAAAATGAATAATTAGAAATATATCATTATTTGGACATAGTGCTGAACAGGAATGATGTGAGTGGGCTTTAGGAACATGAGCAACTGGAAAAATCTGTGGTAAAATCAACAAATTGAGCAGGGAACTTATGTTGAGTGGTTTAGGGAGAAGGTATTGGGATCAAAAACAAACAGGACCAAGTTCTTTGCTTTTGAAACTAACTTTTTGCTAAACTCTATGGGTAAAAAGCGAAAATATTTTCATAGACTAAACAGACAGTTATTTTAGTGTGCTCATCCATAATCAAATTATAGCAGTAAACCTGAACCATTGTTTGTCGGTCTCCCAATAGAAAAGCTGGTTTATCCAAAGCAAATCGATCTGATGTCATAGGCAAGGGCTTTAGCTTGTCTGTTTATTTTGGAAGGACTGCGAGTGGTTAGGAAACTTTCAATACTGTAAATGCTGTCAGATGAACTACAAGTGATCTATTTTAATAAAATCTGCTAATCTTGCAACAAAAAATTGACGGGCTCATTAAAAGTGAAATTGGGATAAAAGTGCATGATACAGCATATCGACAAAATGTGCAAAACAAGAAGTGTCTCTTAGCCACAAGACTGCAATGCATCAATGCAAACTTGATTGCTGTACCATCCGGTTTTACCATGATGAGACAGATAAGGAAGATGCAGATGGGAATGATATATACCAGGTGTACCGGAAAGTCTTTACCGGTTTTTTCCAATAGGTGGTGTCGCTAGGCTTAATATACAATACTATGATTTGACACGTGTTTATTTTATTCTACAGACATCAAGCTTCAACATCGTAGGTTATATTTTGTGAAAGTATCACCGTCATATATTTATACCTCTTCAAAAATGTCAAGTCATGTTCCTGAAAACGTGCATTTGCGGCATGCATTACTTTTTTTATTTAATCAAATGAAAAAAGCCGCTGAAAGTCATCGTTTGCTAGTTGAAACATACGGCGAGCATGCTCAACCATAAAAACATGTGAGGCGTGGTTTCGACAATTCAAAAGTGGTGTTTTTGATGTGCAAGATAAAGAACATTTTCTGGCAGACCGAAAAAGTTTGAAGATGCGAAACTACAGGAGTTATTAGATGAAGACCCAACACAAACTCAAAAACAATTGGCAGAAGCGTTAAATGTGGCCCAAGAAACTATTAGCGACCAGAGTGGGCCCGAAGACACGGTAAAGTGATTTTACAGCACGATAACGCGCCGCCTCATACAGCAAAACAGGTCAAGGAAGCATTGAAAGCGCTTGGGTGGGAAATATTATTGCACCCGCCGTACTCTCCAGACCTTGCCCCGTCAGACTATCACCTTTTCGCATCAATGGGCTCTGCATTAGCAGAGCAGCACTTCGCCAATTTCGAAAAAGTTAAAAAATGGATCGATGAATGTTTTTCGCTCAAAGGAAAAACAATTTTTTTATAATGGGATCCATAAATTGCCTGAAAGATGGACAAGATGTGCAGAATTAAATGGTCAATATTTTGAATAAATAAATTTTTCCATTATATTGAAAATTATGCATTTTTTTCCAAAAAAAAAAAAACTGGTAAAGACTTTCCGGTACACCTGGTAAAAGTAGAATAAACGAGTTGGATTAGTTAATGATGTAATGTTTTTTTCTAGTTTGGAAAGGAGGTATCTGAAGTTGACATAATTGATAGCAAAGCACTCTTATTTAGGACGTGGCTGTTGAATTCAGAAGATGCTCTTGAAACTTTTTTAATCTTTTGTTAAATATGATATATAGCTTATACCACATACTATGTGATGGGAAAGAGCGACATGAGTTCCTCCAATAGGCGCCCATTTAAATAAAATAACTTTTCAGTAACACACTTTCATCATCTGAATCATCTCAAGTGTAGTTTTTATTATGGGTGGTTGTAATGGTGCAGGTTTTGGGGACTAATTATTAAAATAATGATAATTGTTTACTACCTTCGCGCACCTTCAGCGGGTATTTTATAGAAGTGGTTATTGGTTGTAACCTCTGTGTCCCTTGTTACAACCCTTAGAAGTTTGGCATCTTTGAATACCCTTAGCAAGCTTGCGAATTATTTTATAGGCATGCTTTTGGGATGAGTTTGAAGTTCTAACTCCATTTTACACCCTTTCAGGCTGCACATTTTGCAGCTTATTGTGACAAATGACAACCTGGCAGAGGGCTGGGGTGTGCGCGCATGACTTTACAACCTAAAAACACTGATAACAATCGTGTAAGACCAAAATGTTGTAAAAGAAGCTAGAAAAGTCATAGATGCGTGCTTTAAGAAAATTTGAATGCAAAACATAAAACATACGAAGTTATTTTTCTACATAATCTCTTGATTTACAAACACCTTGTCCCAACAGTTAGGTAGTTTCCGCTATTATAAATGAAGATGAAATGGCACCAGCCAATCACACAGAAATGCAGTCACATCCTCATCAAACTTCTGTTCTCTAAGTGCTTCTTTTAGCGATGTAAACAAATTGTAATCATAGGGTGATAAGCCCAGATTAGAGAAAGTGTATGAACTGTAGTCTATAACAAATCTTTATTTTTTTGTCTAATTTAGTTGTATGGGGCTGCACGTTGCTGTGAAGCAGGATAGCCTGAAGACTCTTTTATTCTGACCTCAGAAGCATTTACAGCAATCGTTAATCGGAGGTGGTCCTTGAGAAGGCGGCGAACAAAGCAAATTCTTCTGTCGCGTCTGTCCTCTGGTGACGTCGGTGACTTTTTTTAAACAGTTTTTGTCTTAAAAATTGCCCTCAGACTGTGCCTTAAATCTTCTCAGAAACTCGCTTTTTTTTTTTAATATATATTAGCTGGCTCTGCAAACAAGATGCAATACACGGCTATGTTACATGAATAAACTTATGACTAGGAGTACATTAATTTTTGAGAGAGGATTAAGTGAGTGCATTCACACCTCTGACTTACAACATTTGAGTTCTACTATTACTTAAAGCTAGTTAATCTAGAGTAGGTCCTGTGGTAGCTTACGCTTGATCCTAGAGTGTATGTTCTTTTGACCGAGGTTTAATTTAGTTGCACTTGTACACATCACTAATTTTTTAAAGAAGTTACTAGTTAGCTTGTGAATGTAGTCTGAGATTAGTGGAACACTTAACTCTTGATGTATTTGGCTGTTGCGTATGAACCAAGGGCAGTTAATTGCAAGACGTAGCACTTTGTTCTGCATAGTTTGAAGTTTCTTCAATGATGTTTTGGGTGCGTTACTCCAAACTGGGCATGCATAAGTTAGTATAGGGCGGAGGATCGCCTTATAGATCAATAATGAGCATTCAGATCTAAGATGGGATTTTCGGTTGATCAGCGGGTACAATAGAATGAGTCTTGTGTGGCACTCATTAATTTTTTATTTATGTGATACCCCAGTTGAGTTTTGTATGTAAGTGGACTCCTAGGTACTTTACTGCAGTATCCTTTGGGTTCCATGGTATATCATCATTGTTTAGTCTGACTGTTGGGAGATGGGTGTAACGTTTGAGTGCAAACATCTTTGCTTGCGATTTGGTAGGATTGATTTTATTTTCCACTTTTAAACCAGTCACACGTTATGTTTACTGCATTTTGTAGTCGTTCTATTGTTGTTTCAATTGTAGCGCCCTGCGTTAGTATCGCCGTATCGTCGGCAAACATGGCTAGCGTTGAATTGTTTACCGTGGGCAAGTCATGTACATAAAGGTTAAATAAGGTTGGACCCAATAGGCTCCCCTGAGGTACTCCTGCCTTTGTTGTTTTGATGCTAGAAAGCGTTGCGTTAATTCTTACTCTGAAAGTTCTGTTGTTGAGAAAGGAATTTACAATTTTTATTATATAAGCCGGGATGTTTATCTTGATCATTTTATACAGGATTCCTTCAAGCCAAACCTTATCAAAGGCTCTTTCCAAATCTAGAAATATTGCTGCGGTATATTTCTTTTCTTCAAACCCTTTCTCAATGAGTTCTGTTAATCTAATAAGTTGGTGAGCTGTTGAGTGCGACCGTCTGAACCCAAACTGGTGAGGCGGAATGACTTCGTTTTCGAGTATAAAGAAACTCGCTAACAGTCTATTGCACAATGAACAAAGGTACCTTTTCTGCTAACATCGTAATATTGACTGAAGAACTTGTAGTGCGAGATACTCTACAGAGGGAATCACTTTTAGGCATTCCTACTTACAACACTCTGAAAAGGTGCCTCTATTTACTTTATGGTGAGTAAAAAAGAAATTCTGGCTTAAATTTGAGCCATCTTCGTAAGCAGAAAGTGGCTAGAAAGAATACTTGGTGACACACAAGGAACATAAGGAAGGCTTTATAAATACAAGATTAAAACAAGAGGCAACATAAAGAACAAAATAGGATCAAATGTTAAAAATGGATTTACTATAGCAAGATGGCAGAGAACCGTAGACAAGTTATAAGAGAAAAACTTAAATATCTATGGTAATGATGAGGAGTTACCTATAATATTTAATACTGCAGGAGGTAGCAATAGAAATCAAATTAAGTAAAGTGAGAAAAAGAAATTGCAGTGGCAATAAATAGATAAATGATTAGTAAAGAGGCAGAAAAGACAGAAAGCAAAACAATTCTAAGTAACATGGCATACAATAGACATAAGCGGCCTGCAATCAAGTATAAAAAATATGAAATTATGCTAAAAAGTATACAGAGAAGACTAACTATATGAATAATAGTGGGCTGCAGGACAGTGTCTGATGAAGCAATACAGAATTGCAAAGAAAGTGAAATGACATTGAAGACAACGTGGACCAAGACACCGATCCTTGATATTAGAATGTAGAATTATAGGAAATACAGGAACCCAGACTATCACATGGGCAACTCCTAAGAGGACATGGAAGATTTGAAACATATCTAGTAAAAATCGGCAAGAAGTGGTAGACATAGCTGAACACACAGTACTGAAGGAAAGTCAGCTGCAGGAAAAAAGATATATGAAATGAACCTAAAAAGAGTACAAAGAAGACTGTAATATGGACAACAGAGGGCTACAAGATAGTATCTAATGAAATAACAGATTAGAGAAGAAACAATATAGATGTACTAAAAAAAGAAGAATAACATAAAGAAGACGCTGACTTCTGACATTAGAACGTAGATTGAAAGGAAACGAGGAAACCTAGACTGAGGGGATATGGAAGTTTTGAAACATGTAGTAAAACACTTCATTTATTTTAGTTATGGATTACAGAAACCTGTAACAATGAAGTAGTTTTAGTATAGATGATGCGATATTAATTTTAAAGAGAAAGGAAAATTTTTGACTTTTTGATGATCACATTAAACTTTTGCAAAATTTAAATATTTTTTAAAAATATGGTATAAGCTGGTAATGTAGGAAACTAATTCTAAAGGACAATTGAGGCGCCATTAAAACTCTTTTCTGGATTCTCTTTATAATATATGACTTAATTTAAGAGACACATTTTAAAATTTTTGGAAGGACTTATTGTTTACGGATAGAAGGGGGGGTGATAAATTAAAGAACTGAACAATATCTTTAAATGCCGATAGTGCCATCTTTCGATCATCTATCCAACTACATGCCTATCAATAGCTCCATTAGAAGGGCATAGATTTCAAATACGAAACGCTAAAAGATAAAAAAAAACTGCCTTTACCGCTTATAACAGGCAATTTTATAATCACTTTGATTTGAGCATCGAGTCGGATCTCATAATGCTGGAAATTTAAAAATATTGAACATAATGAGAACATTAACTTTTTAAATTACAATGTACATCTTGAATTGATTAAATTTGTTGTAATAGAAAATGACGCTATATATAGGCGTCTACATATGCAACACGCTGTATACGTTCTCAAAAATACTTTTCCCGGCTCTTGTTTACCTAGAAAAACCGCCGACAGAGAGGGTAAAACGGAGGCCGCACAGACCAAAGGGAGATGCAGAGATAAAACATTAGCTAGAGGAAACACATGCGCAGCGCGACCGACAGTCCGGTACAGCCGCTTGAACTCGTTGGTCGTGCGGTCGGGGTAAACAAACGCCGAATTGTGGTGGTGCTCGGCCCCGTCCGACCGCAAAGCAGCCGCGTGAATTAAACTCGTCTTCCCGGCCGCCGCGAGTGCGATCCGGTGCTGTGCAGACAGTGGTCGGCCCAGCCGCAGCCGAAGACCCAGAGGTGAGTGGGCAGCGAGTGGCCCAGCAGCTTTGTTCTTGGCGGCGTCTCGGGCGATGCACGCAGACGGCCGAATTGCCCTGGCAACCGGCGGGGCCGCGACCCGTGCGAGACGACCGCCTCGCTTTGTTTTGGGGCGCATTTTCGGACCGCGCTTCTTTTCTTTGATCGGCGAGGCCGCGGAAGGGTAAACAATGGGATCCGTAAAGCAGCTCGAGCGAAGCAAAACAAATATGGTTGTTTGTGTTTATCTTGTCGGTACTTTCATCTCCAGCTTTGTTATGGTGGTTATCGAGCGGAAAACTTCAGATGGTTGGCGTGAGCTTTGTATGCAAGCAGAGTATTTCGGTTCTTAACAAGAAATTTTGACACTAAACCTTGATCACTGATGCTCAATTGTTTGAATTTTTTGTTATTGTAGGTTCGATTTTGATTGGCGGTTGTCTGTAGAGAATATGGTGGATAGGACAAGATGCTCTAATTCACTCTTTATTAGTAAGCCATAAAATTTGTAATTACATTCACTTTTAAGTGTGATTGAATTCTCATTTAGACATCTATCGAATGTACTTCGGTTGAATCAGACATTTTAAACTGCAACATTTGACTATTTGTCCGTTATGGTGGAATGGAGCGGATCATGTGTGATGTCCACTAAAAACACTGACAATTAGTGAGTGAACTGAGCACAGCAAACAAAAGCTTGAAAAGTTACATCACTTTATGTTCTACGTCAAGTCTAGGGGAAGCTTCATTAAACTCATTGAATAAAATAGTGAACTCGTTCATCACCCTTCAATAGTAAAAATAGACGCTTAGGTTAGGTTAGTTTAGACCAGATTGAATTTAAGTCGGGTTCTGATTTAAATTTCTCAAAGACGCGGGTGACAAAATATGACATAATTTTGAATCTTCCGCTCTGATGAGTGCAGAGTGAGTGTTTTTGATTGTCACTATTGGTAACACAATGATTAACCGCGTTTAAAGTGTCCATGACATGGTTTTAACAGCTCTGAACAACTGAATAAAGGTGCATGAAATTGAAGAAACCTCGAATATCTGTTAATGATTTTTACAGTTACATGAAGAATTTATGCAGTATGGTTGTCGTACTTATTTAATCCCAAGTTCATTATTTAGATGTGTTTAAGGGGATGAAACTTTAATTCATCAGCACACATTGGAAACTATAGGCGCACAACTTAATTCTGTTGATATTACCAGTCATACTTATAGCGAAGCGCCATCTATTAGTTTTATAACGTACTACGAGATGCGTCTGTTCCACCAATGTAACCTAAAAAATCAAAGGTGAAAGCAATGTCGCGCGACAAATGATATTTGCGGTATTACTTTTTTCCCGTTTCAACTAAGAAAATGTTCAGGTGAAGAACTAACTTTCACAAAATTCATCAATTTTGGTGTCAGCCGATTCGTATCGTTTCAGACCCCTCCTACTTTAAGAAACTTCGGGTACAGAAGTTGCTCCCACTGAAAGTTTCTGTTGGGAATGAATTGATGATGTGTTTTCTATGCTCATAGACAACATTGTTTTCAGCAAACTCGACAAAAAGGTCGACAATAGTATCTATGGTTATCTTACTAAAAAAATTTGCTGAAAATCTAACCTAACCTTTTTTTCCTGTGGAGGGGAAATTCTTCATGGATCTTATTGACCAGGTAGTGTTGGACTCTTACCGATTAAAACCCCTCCTCTTTAAGCCGGGTATCTTTAGAATCCGCCTTTGGCATTGCTTCAAAGATGCGCGCTGTCTTTACTGTTGTCCCTTTTCCTTTTCATTTCTGTGTTCTTCTCTTTCCTTCTCCCTCATTATTTCTTTGTACATGCTCGTGATCGTCTTCCACTTGTCTTCGCTTTCTAAAAGTAGGCCCGCAACGTTGTCTGTTGTGACCTCGGTTCCGCATTTCCTGTTTGTGGTCTCCCTCTGTTGAATCCATTTCCTAGAGCGGAAAACCGTGTGTTACGCTGTATCTTCTCTATCACAGTACCAACAGTGGTTATGCTCTTGTTTTCCTATTCTTTGCAGATATGACCCAAATACACCGTGCCCTGTAAAAGCTTGTGTTAGGTGATAGTCCATTTCCCCCCAACCCCTGTTATTCCAAATTATTGTATTTTTAATAAAGATCTTAGCCCAGCCGTCGTACGTATTCCACGTGTTTTGACACTCTCTTCTTTTGCTGTTTTTTTTTTTGAAATCCTTGTCTAGTCTGTGTGTCGCCACTCTTTCTTTCACCCTCAATTTCATAATGTTTGAATTTCAGGGCTTCTTGCCATATAGTGGCTCCGTATAAGATTATTGAGGACACCACTGATGTTAGTATTTTCCTCTTCTTGTGCCTTAGGCCTCCCATGTTAGGTAGCAGCCTTGATAGATTTTTTAGTTTTCCGTTGGCTTTTTCGCATATCTTTTTGATATGCGTTGTCATCCTTGCATCCTTGTCTATGTATATTCCCATATATTTTACTGTCATGTTGCTTTGGATGATGTTGTCTGCAACTTTTTATCTGTATGTCTTATCTTCCTCCTTCCAGCCAGGAGGACCATTTCGGTTTTCTTTGGGGCTAGCTTGATTCCCATTTCCTACATTGTGCGTGCTACTCTATTTGTGGCGTATTAAGCGAGGCCTTCTAGTTGGGGTTTTGTTTTTGCGCGTGCTATAATAGTTAAATCGTCTGCATATGCCACGAGAGTGACGTTCTGATCTATATCTAATCTGAGTATTTTATCGTAAAAAACATTCCACCATCTGTCCAAGTACAGAGCCCTGTGGGACTCCGCATGTGGTTTCTATTATTGTTTGATTTGCTGTTATTATGTATCTGTCCGTGAGGTATGACTGCAACATTTGTCTGAGGTATTTGCTAATGTTAGCTCTTTTCAATGCTTTAATGATTTTTTCCCATGGCGTGGAATTGAAAGCGTTTTCTATGTCTAGTATGATCATGACGCAGAATTCTCTATTTTTGTATGCTTTTTCTTTTATTTTTGCTGGAATTTTCATCACTTTGTTAAGTATACCAATCGTCGACTTACCTGTTCTGAATCCGTATTGGTTTCATGTAGGGTTTCTTTTTCATCCACCTCTTGTGTAAGCCTGTTTTTCATCATTATTTCTAATAATTTTGCCTCGTAAACAAATAGGTCTGTATGTGGTCACTGTTTTGTTCTTTCTTTGGTTTTTCAATAAGAACTAACTTGGCGGTCTTCCAGATCTTTGGAAACTTTCCTTTTGTAAGGCAGTAATTCACTGTTTTTGTTATTGTTTTTAGGTTTTTAACCGTAAATTTCTTAATTACTTCCGGCGGGATGCTGTTTGATCCCGGTGCTTTCTTTGTTTTCATTTTTTCGCGGCCGCCAGTGTTTCTATTTCTTGGAATAGGGGTATTTCTTCCTTCGTTACATTTATCTCCTGCCATTTTCTGGAGGGGTGTTTTGAGAATAACGTGTCTACTTGTTTCTGGGTCTGTTCCTCGTTCAGTGCTATTGGAGTCCTTAGTCCGAGTTTTCCTGTAACGATTTGTTAGCCTTTCTCCTATATGTCGTCTTCCAGTTCCTTGCATAGTTTCTGCCATGATAGCTTTTTTGTTTATTGAACCTAATTTAACTTGACTTGACTTAACCTTGAATGCGCGAGGGTTTAACGCCGTTTAATAAATATGTCAGGATAAAATTCAAACAAGTGGAAGAACAATATTTATTGATGATGAAAAGCGCGACGTAGGCGGGAGGTAACCTTGAAAGGGGGAAAATGGATGTCTAATTAAAGAGAGAGAAGAGAGGAATATTGTTTTGTTATTAATAACGATTTAAAATGAATATGCCCACACCCGTAAGGGTATATTCGATACCAGAGAAAAAAGTTAATATAAGGTTAGAACGGGGGGCTAAAGTTTTGGGGTATTAGATAATAGGGGTTTCAACAAAATTTGTTTAGGGTTCAACAAAAATTTGACTAGGGCAGGTTTTCCGGGTTCGTAAACGGATTGTAAGTCAGGTATTTCTGGCCAGAGGCGAGGATGTCCTTTTCACTCTATCAGCTGCTAATCACTCGGCGGGTATCCGATAACGGTGACGTGTGCAACGGAGCAAACAATTGCATTAATTTGAGCCGATAATTTTGGTACTATTGGACGCGTCTTTAAATGCTTGTTTGAATGACATAAAATGTTGGCTTTTCGAAGTTACTTCTCGCATACGTTGCGCTTTAGCGTTTCCAGGGATCCTCGCGTGGAAATGATTTATTAGGACCACGTTCTGAAAAGGGCGCTCTAAATGCCAAGGCACAATTTAGTGACGATGGTCGCCGTATTGGCGGCGCACAGCGTCGAGCACCTTATGGCTGCGACAATCGCGGCACCAGATGTACTTCACCAAATAATCAGGGAATTCCTTGGGTACATCTTTCTATTTTTATTATTTTCTCTATTGGTATTCTAATTGTACTTATGTGGTTTTGTTCTTGTTTTCCTGGTCGGAATACAGCTTGTTCTTTCTTCAGTTTGTATTCTATTTCGTATCGTAGTCTCTTCCTCATAATTTTGGGTACATGTTTAGTACTACAGGTGATAAGCATATTGCTTGGTAGTTGTCACAATTAGTTGTTTCTCCTTTTTTATATATTACAACTATTATATTTCTCTCCCAGTCTTTCAGTATTCGTTTGCTTGTTGGAAGATTCTTTTCAACTATCTAAGCACTACTTTTCTTCTGTTAAGTAGTTCTGAGGTTATTCGTCTTCTCCTGGAGCTTTTTAATTCCATGTCATTATCTCATGTTCTTTTTTTTTGTTTTCATATTCTAGTGTTTCTAGTCTTCTTCTCTTTCTGTTTCTGTTCTTTATCTATTTTTCCTTGTTCTTTAAATTTGCTTCTATAGTGATTGCGCCAGGCTTCTAAGCCCCTTTCTGTTGTTTCAAGTCTTTCTTGTAGGTTAAGGATTTTTCGAATTGCTTTTCTTGTTGCTCTACAATCTCTATTTTTTCCCGAATTCCTCCCAGGATTCTCTCTTCGCTTGTTGTACGATTTCTTTTGTTTCACTCTGCTCTTAGTTTGTTTTGTCTTGTTCTGTATTTGATCTTTTAAAGTTTGCTCCATTTCCGACGCTCTGAAAGGGCATAAGGATCATGAAGAAGAAGAAGAAGAAGTCTGCTCCATGCTTCTTTTCTCTTTTGATTTTTGTTTTCATCTCTTCATTTTACCAATTCGTTCTCTTTTTGTGACCTTTTGTGGTTTGTTTGCTTGGTTCTAGTTTTGTCGGACCATTTGGAGTATGGCTCCCTCAAAGTTATTCTGCCAGTCGTTGAGGTTCCAAGGGGTTTTCCTTCGGTTCTCTAGTTTTAAATTCGATGCTCCTTGGCATTCTTCTTTTATTTCCATGTTTTCTAATGCTGCGTTTTTCTCATTTCTTTCTTAGGTACTTTTAGACAATGTAAGGCTATTTTCAACTTGTATGTTAGGTTAGGTTTTCAACGAAAATTTTTTATATGGCACTGTAAATCCTTTTTATCAAGGTCCACCAAAAACAACGTTGTTTATGGTCATAGAAAATACATTGGCAATGTATTTCCAACTGAAACTTTCAGTGGACCTAACTTTTGCCTCCAGTTTCCTAAAGTTGGGACTCAGACTCAGCTCATCGATATGAATCAACTGATACCAAAATCGAACAATTTCATCACTTATACTAAAGCAACACCTTTTGCTCGAATCCTTTTGGAGGAGCATCGCGGTCGTATACAGTCAGAGCTTATAGAGAAACTAAGTAATATGTCAAAGTCATTTTCAAGCCGAAGAGGATTCTCAAGCAAGGCCGTTGAGTTCCCCCACGAACTCGGCTAAGCACAAGAGTTAGAACCATTATATTATTACCTCTTCAGGTCCGTACTAAATGATTTTTGTCAAGGAGCTCAAGAAAAGTCTGGTTGAGTTTATTATCTCGAACCTGTCCTCTTTTTCCATAAGTAGAATTTGCCACCTTCTGGAAAATTCGTAAACATACAAAGAAAGCGAGGGGGATTAATTAAATTAAGTAAGTAGTCGGCTTTTTATAGATTGATAGGACAGTTTAGTTAAGTTGCACATCTGATAACACGCAAGAGCATCCGCTCAAATGGAATGGTGTTAGCTGCATATTTGGCAGCACAAGCTTCTATTGTAAATTCCCGAAACATTTGGATCTCACCTCGTATTTCCAGAGCATGCAGTTTGTATATTTTGCGCAAGTATTTTGGTAGAATCTGCTGCTACATCGCCTGTGCCAATAAACATTTTGATTTATTTTACTAATGTTGAAAGAACCTCTATACTAAATCATTCCAAGTGTTATCTGGTCGAAGTAGCGGTTTATCTTTCGTCCATAGTTCAAAATTATCTATCATTCTAACAAAATGGGATATAATGACAAATTTATTCTTTTTTATTTTGTTTCTGCTTACGTAACCTTTCTGAATCGATTTACCTCTACGTTCTGTGCAACAATTTGTTTGAAATGTTCTAAATAATTGACTAAATGGGTTTTATTAGGTCAATAAACTGTTTAGGTTCTATTTTTATCGAATATCGAAACATGAAGTTAGAAAGTTTTATCTCTTTCTTGTTAAACTCCTGTTCTTGCAGGACGTTGTTTCGCGCTCAAATCTGTTGGCACAAAGTTGAGGCAAGATTAATATGTGGTCACACGCTGACGAACCGAACTTCTGACGACGCGTTGAAGTTTCTCGCAATACAATTCGTCCTTAACCCTAGCGCCTTGGGGTTGTAGCTCAAAGCGGATGCCCAGCGAATCCCTCCAAACACAGAGCATGTCCTCCGACTACAACTATCCATTTGATTCTACGGCCTTTTGTTTTTAGTAGTGGCGTAAAGGCCCCAGTCTTCATTTCACATCACAATATAATCGAGTCAAGCGTTGATGTAGCGGTAGAACAGCAGCTTCCGAATGGCACCGGCAGTCCGCTACGTATGAAAAGCGTGGGGTACTCATTGGTTTAGTATACTAGTAACCTAGTATGTATTGAAATTATTAGCTATAAGCATCGAATTATTGAGTTTGGGCATTTCTAACTCTTGATTTTCGCCTGGAATCTCGGTGGTGCTTTTGAAAGATTATTTTCTAAATTAAGGTATGGCATTGACGTTGACTTTACTGGCGAAATCGGAGGCCTCTGGGTCTAGTCGCTAACCTCAGTCCTCTTGATGCGACGTGACTCTATCAACCTCATAATGGTAAAGGTCTAGGATGGTAGAATTGCCGTATGGCATTGACATTGATTTTACTGACGAAGTCCGAGGCCTCTGGGTCTAGTCCATAACCTTAGTCCTCTTGATACGACGTGACCCTATCAACCTCATATCGATAAAGGCCTAGAATGGTAGAATTGCCGTGGCCCTGGATTATTAGAATATCCACGTTCGGCGGAGGTCCTTGTTTCTTAAGGAACGCAGAGTGATGTAGGTCTTTGCAACCCAGTCCCAAATTGGAGCCACATACATCATAATAGGGCGGATAATGATCTTATATAAGACAAACTTGATTGTAGATAGTCGACACCGGTGATATGTCAATTTTTGTTTTAGGGGCATTCAAAAGTAGATCGTTTCCTGTTTCTAATGTGTTTATCTCCCTCCGGGACATCCCAAGGTTCGCCAGGTCATTTCGTCAGTAAAGCGGTCTTTTGGTGGAGAACAGAACTGTCGAACTCTTTTCTGGGTTGATTTTTATTCTCCATTTGTCGCATCAGTTTTGCAAGAGCTCCAGTTGAGCTAGACGGCATTGCTGTGACGTCGGCATGATACGTAAAGGTTACAAAACGACAGAGACGGGACGAAATAGGATGACATAGGTGTTGGTTGATGCGGGTCAACCTTTATAATTTCGCATATTTGATAGGGATGTTGGTGGAGCTTTTAATCGACGTAATTAATAATCTGATCCAATCGCCGGATTTTCGTAATAACCTCAGTTTGTAGTTCAGGGAGATTAAGTAAGATATGACAGACGACTTTCTCAGAAATTTTCTAGAGTATGATTGTTATGCTGTATGGCTATTCTTGGTACAATTTCTCAGTCAATTAATTAGTAAAATGATATAACATATGAACTTCGAAATTTTAAGCTTTTGTAAAAGTTTGAACATATGGTCTGTTAATGCCTAGTTTATGAAATACCACATTAATTTTATAATTTCCCATTTCATCATGATGATTAAGCGAACTGCCTTTTTCTCTGGAAGAAGCTTTTTGCCCACCAGATACTCGGTGAGCTTCAAATTGTAACACTGAATTTGGACTTGACTAACATTATTCATTTGTTCCTTATTGTTTCGTTTTTTGTTTTCTGATTTTTGGATAACAGTTGCTGTAATTCTGTTGTTATGGCTGGGGACTTGCATTTAATTAAAGATTCAGTAGAGTTTGCGTTTGTTGTTTTGTGCCGGACATTGGATTCTTAGTCTTTCGTTTTGTCAGATGCGTGGGCGAATCAGATGTAAATTGGGATTTTTAAAAATTGTTGAAGCTTTATAGAAATATAAACATACAAAGTTATTTTTTTGCATAATCTCTTGACTTACAACCGATTTTTTTCCAACTGAGAGTGAGTTTTTTATCCTCTATTGTGAAATGAAGGTAGTTGTGCCATTAAGAAATTTCTGCTCTGCAAATGCTTTTTTTAGCTATCCAAACAAATGTCGGTAAGTCCGGACTTAAGGGTGGATGTAGTCCAGAACAAGTTCTTAGTTTTTTTGTCTTTTTCAACGAGTTTTATTTCGTTGAAAAGTTGACGGAAGTAATTTTAAGAACTCGCTAATTCCAAAAAAGGCGGCGAATAATGTGAATATTCTCCCCCGTACGCTGGTCATCAAGACGATCTTCATATTCAACTAATTCTCGTCTGCGGGTACGCTTGAGTCTTCCTAAGGGTGTTGTCTTAGAACCTTGCCTTAAGGATGCATTGTGGATGGTGTTATACTTTCTATCGTGAAAAACTTAATAATAATCCTCTTCTTCAGGCATCTCTACCTACGAGTTTCTTTTTATAATCCCCGATTTATTCTAGACCAAATTTGCCAAAACGAAAAATTTAAAAATTCAATGAATTAATAAATTTGCTTCACTTTCCTGCCGACCATTAAATTCGCTTTTATGGACGACACTGTCAACTAAGTTGTTCAATGTGCTATAATCAGTAATTCTAACGCTATAACTTCACATTAATTTTGCTTTGGTAATTATTATTTGTTATAGAATTTTCTATTTTATAAACGTCCTATACATTGATATAAACCCGTGGGCTGATAGTAGGAAGCACGAGCGCGAATTTTGACCTCAAAAGGCAACTCAAGTGAACGTTGTAGGAGTTTAATTGCGCAGCCATCGGATTTGTAAAGAACGTGCTGAAAATAACTGCAATAATTAATTTCTATTGTAGGATGTTATACGAGGGTGTTTTGAAATGTATTGTCTCTGGCGATAACTATTTATATATGGAACGTTCCTTACTAAAGTGTATCATTACTTTTACGCGAAATTATTCCTATCCACACACCAGTTTCTTTATTCCGTTGGAGAAGAAATCAGTCGTATGCTTCTTCAAGAGAAATCCCAACAGTTTCAGAAATATCCTGTTTCACGCAGCAGATATACACGAATTAGTTAGACTGTCGTGGGCTAACCGGTGCTAGATGGTGTGCCAAGTTTCTCGTAAACATTTTGCAATTTCTTATTGTCGAGTCCCGTACATGCATCCGCACTGCGGCTGGATTTTTGGAAGGCATATTATGTGCGTTGTTGATGCGTGAACGTCTAGCGGCTATCCGCTACGAGAGGTGCTCGAAAATTCGTTATATTAATAATAAACATAAGAAGTAAACTAAACTGTATTAGTGCTTCCTTTACACAAATGTTCAAACGATTTGCGTTGCTTTTGTCCACTAGGGGAAAATTATTGTCGAACAATAATTAGGAACTACTAGGAGGGAACTTTTTATAAATAACTTGGTTTGTAGGTTCATAGAAGGCAACAGCAACAATATGTATATATAGTTATAAAGTTTACATCGTACCGGCGAATATTTTATGGCTTAAATCATTCAGATACTAATTAATTGTTCATTTAGAGTAATTTTTAGTTTGGGAAGGGAAAATATCAAAATAAATCCTGGAACATTAGTCAATTGCTTTAATTTATGACCACGGACGAAAGTTGGATTTAACCATACACCGGTAGTCCAAACAGTGGACTGCACGAGCTGAACCGGCTTTGAAAAAAGAGAAAAGCGTACCGTTCGCTAGTTAGATAATGGGAAATTTTCCTGGCTATCTCGAAAAAGGAAAAATCATTACTGGCTAATACTACGAGACATTTTTGGAGAGATTGAAGAGAGTAATTGCGGAAGAACGTCTTGGGATGGCCAAAAAAGTATTTTTTATATTTATTTTGACTGAATGAAAGTTTGAAATTTTCTGCATCCTCGGATTACTATATGGTTCCTTAAGCTCAAAAAATTTTGATCACACAAAGAGTGGGTGATGCACAGTGTAAACGAGCATTTTCGTTAAGGAATTGCAAACATAGAGAAACATTAATACAAGTGAGTTAAATTACGAGAAGTTTAGGCCCAAAAACAAAATATTTTGTAAACTTAAATGTAGGCAGTGCTGTGCTAATGGACCTGGGATCAATCTTGGGCAGAGGGCAAACATATGAGAACCTCAACCTCTCGATTTGAAAGGCCATACTCCCACGCGGTACGTTAGTCTCACAATTATTAGTACTATTATAAACTCAATTTGTTCTTTTTAATGTCAAACCTCTGTAGCACTTGCATATTAATATAAAAAAAGTAAATTGCATTAGCACGAATAAACTAGCAGAATAAACGATCGGTTTTACTTTAAAATTTACATTTCTCAGCTGCTAGAATAATTATAATGCCATTTGAAGACTGTTTCGAGTCAGTTTGATCATCGTTTCGCCTAACTACGCTTGACTAACCTTTTCAAGATTCGGCTTTTCCAGAAAAATCCACCTCGGATGCACGGCATAATTCCTGACTATTACTAACAATGCATGATACTCTCTAAACGTTAATCTGGTTAGCTTATCGTGGACGGATGTGTGTAAAGGTCGTTGAATCGGGGATTCCATGCACACAATAAGATTACCTAAACTCGTAGAAAGCATAGCCTAAAGGAAGTTTTTCTGTCTACACAACTTGAATAACAAGGAGCCTAACTTGAATCCCAACTTAAACAAGTGTCGAAATTTAGAACTCCAATGTTAACTGCTTGCGTTAAGTAATAAACTCTTTCGAAGTGTATTGCGCAGTGTTCTTAATTTTTTAAATTGTTGGTCTTGACAATGCTAATTCTTTCGGTAGAATCAGAACTGTACCTGGTTAAACAATAAAATAACGAAACTAATTTTTGGTTTGTTGGCAATTGGATATTTTCTTATTATAGAATACGTTTGACCTTGGTCTTTTGCTACTGCGATTGTCTTATAATTTCTTACAGGTAAGCAGCTGTCTAAAGTATTAAAATGTGAAAATGAAATTACTTATTTGCTAGTGTGAAATGTGAGACATCAACGATTGTTTCGAAATTCTTGTTCTTAAAAACTCGGACTCTGTTGTTATCCGACATGACAACACAAAAATTTGTATGTCTATCCGAAATTAAAGAAAACAGCAGATATATATTTTTTAATTTCGAAGAAGATTGCGGGTAATTGTTTAGCATCTTGATGCAACCGAAGCAATTATTTTATAAAAATAGCTGGGCTACAACTCCTGCCCTCTTTCTTACAACTCTTTGAAATACGATGTTTTTTAAGGCCCTTAGCAAGTTTGCAAATTATTTTATAGTGATGATTTTGGAACGAGATTGTCCGATGCATCTTTGCAAGGCGTTTTTACAGCCTTTAGTGCTGGAATTTCGCAGCATATTTTGATATATGAGAACCTGGCAATGCGGGTGGGGTGCACGCGCGGCATTTTTGTATGTCTAAATACGTTACCTAACGTGCAGTACCAAAAGGTTTTAAAAGAATTAGAAGTGTAGACGAGTGTTATGAGAAAATTAGGGCTTACTGCATACATTTATTTTACAGCAGAATTATTTCTATGAAGCCGCACTTCAAAGGGTTGTAACAATTAGAGCAAGGATTGTAAATGAGTGTTCTTTGGATGTTAGCCATTCCTATAAGACAGCATCAAGATACTAAACAATTATCAAATTGTGTTAATCGATCATATCTCGATGGCATCTCTTTACAGACTATAAAACTAGTGTCACCACTAACGCCTAGGCGTCAAGGTGATTGATTGCCTTAGATCACAACACCTTTAGGTTGGTATCGGCATTTAAAAAGAAGATAAATGTCCCTTTGGAATACGCAAAATATTTCGCTCGCATTATCCATGCCGTCAGTCCAATAATCAGCATCTTTTAGTAAGCATGAATTTATTCCCATTGATTACAAATCTTTAAATGCCAAATTAATTCTTCTGCAGTAGATTTGAAGTGAATATGATAGTGTCTTCGTGCTAACAGTTTGGCTAAGTGGCTTATAAAGACATAGAAAGTCCTTCTATGGACTTCATCTATCTCGGCTTTCCGCAAAAATTCCTTCGTTAGGAAACAATGCAACAAAATAGCCTAAGTTATTATTAAGGAAACTTACAAATCTATCAGAATTGCTTGGTTTGAATAATGTTATACTCTTTGATGGCCTTTGGATAGTTTTTCCGTCACCAGCAGAAAGGACGGTAATTTTAAGGGAAATTGCCTAATGTGGTCTAGTTGGTACGACGAAGATGTTGCGTGAATGGAGCAAAATAGACCTGTCATTTGTATCAATGCTACCACTTAGAGGATATTGAAATCATTACTTGTATCAACAAAAATTGTTTTTCCTTAAGAGCCCAAATTATCAATAGCAGTTCATATGGATAATTCAAATATGGTTACTTCCCAACGAAGAATATTTCAGAGTATAGTCAAGTCCTTTCTAATTAGAAAGAACTTTTAGCTTTCGTTTTAGATCGTTCTTTACTTTTCAGCAACGAAAATGGCAAACTGCAATGTGTAAAAGCAACAATCTGCTGGATCCGCGATAGTGTCTAGAATTTTTGGTGAACCTTAGGGAGCTTTATGGCTATCTGAAGGACCACCCGAAAGGTGGAAAGTTATCCTTGGAAAAACCTTTCCAAACAGTTATATAAAGAGTATTGAGATCTTTCAGTGAAATCTAAACCCAAAAATATCAGTGAATTTTGCGCGAAAAATACTTGTTCTAATTACTGTGCCATAACTTCATAGGAAGAAGCAAGTAAAACTGATCTGCATCATCTGTTTTGAAAAAAAATGGTAAAGACGCCATTTGCTTTATTACTAATCCATTGTAAATAGGAAAAGGAGATCTGTATCTAGAATTAAAAAGAGTATCTGAAAGAAGAACCAAATGTGATGATCTACGTCGGGAAAGTGTAGGAGATCCATCTAGAGACCAGTTGTGGTTTTAACAATATACTCTCAATCCACTCCATACGACCACTGATAAACCTTTACCAAAAAAATGCATTGGAGTAGAACAAAAAATGGAGATGGAGGAAAATCAGTATTTGGCTTTCAAACGCAGCTGTCACACGATGTCAATAGAATGGGCTTTGAGAAGTTTAAGTTCAAAGAGAGCCTAGAGTTGGAAACTAAGACAGGAAAATGAAGATCTTGCCTTTTGTCCTAGTGGATGATTGGTTATCTCTCTTGAGTCACTGATAGACATGGGTTTAATTCCTAATTGTAGTACTGCAGGAAAAATTTTCACATCTAATCTATTCTAAACACAAATGGTGCTAAATTGTATTTTAAAAATTTGAAATTCGAAATAATTTTCCAGATTTTTTTATTTTTCTTGTATTCAAGATATACTGAAGTATATCGGTTTGGATAAGAAGTACACCTTTGCTTTGTAATTAAATGGTTCTGCATTATATTTGTATTATGTTTAATTTGAAAGAACAAAATGTGTGGCTAGTTCTATAAATAAAAGAAATGGGATTGGCCTCCGCTTTTTACTATTCAACTGCAAGACATCCGTTTTAAAATATACGCAATAAGGAGGATAATTGGCAAGGTGGGGCAGGAAGGTATTAATCAGATGCAAAGGTCGAAAAATAACAGCACTTGGATTTTATGTGGTCTTGGAAGTTTAATTATGCTCGCATTAAAAAAATGAAATGTTTATAGCAGAAGCATCAAGCTTGTTTTGGCTTTTAGAATGTATGAAAAAATTGGAAATTTATGACAGTGTGGAAAACAAAATTTTAAGGCGAAGAAAATAGCGATACCAATGGAAGGTGTCGCTTCTGAATGACTAATTATACAGATCAAATACACTCTAGTTGTCTTGCTGGGATAAATTCTAAAACTTTGCAAGACATTCGAAGAGTATTCTTTGAACCCAACGTTCCATTGTTAAGATCAACAAAGTCAAGTAAATTCACCGCTGCCTAAACTCAACGTCACGTGGCCACTAACAAACAACCGTTTGAAATCTTTGTGTTAAGCTTTCGAATTGTAACTTACAATGCCAATTAAAAACGTTAACCATAGCTCACAAACTCCCCTCCCTCGAAGATGGGGAACTTTTGATATCGGGACGAGATATAATGTGCGCCTATGGAGAGCATGCGTTTTCGAGTCACAGAAGGAGGGAGGGAGAGAGAGAGGGGGAGAGAGAAAGAGCTATACTATGAACGAAAGAGCAATTAGAGGCGCTTCTAATTACACAATGGAAGCTCCAATGAAGTGGTGGGAACATCATCAAAATTCGATTCGACAAAACTGATTTTCGAATTGCTTTTTGAAGCTTTTTAGCGTTTTGATGACTATAATAGGAATTTCGGTAGATGCTTGTGCAACAAGGCATTCAGTGGGAAAAAATAAAAAAATGTGTACCCTACCTGGGTTCGAACCTATGCCCTCTTATACTGAAGTGATAAGAGAGTATTTGAGGCTTAAGTCATTGACATAAAAACATGGTTAATACGTTGACAAATTCTTTTTAAATGACCTTTTGTTTTCTCTTATTCATAGGATTCAACGATTTTCACTTTTTCTATGTGTTTTTTACTACACTTATATCTGACTTTACCATTATTGATGAAATAATTTTTTTGTGCATTAATTTATTCGCGCTTTTTAGTTTTTAGTTGTCAGTTTATTATTCATAATTTTATTTGTTACATGTGGTGTGAAAGGGGGAGAGGGTGCCCACAATACATATATTCCCACGGAGAGAGGAGGGGCAACATTTATTTAGTTTGAATTTTCTCTACCTTCCAAAAAGGTCAAAGCATTAGGAGAAAATCTATCGTCTATAGGTTTATAAGCGAAGGCTCTCCTCATTTTATCGCGTAAGACGGAAGTGGACTAAGAGACCGACGCTTGGTAACTTCACCATTGCTTGAAAATATTAACAAAAGCAAAGAGCTAAAAAATATTTTTAGCTATCCAGTTTCTGTGACTTTAATTGTAACTATAACTGTATCTATGTTCAACCTTCTTACAAAGTTAAAAGTTGGTCTCAGCTTACTACCATTAACCAACCCAACTTGCCAATACTATTTTTCGGTGTTGTCATTTTCATTGCCAGGATCGTATACCGGTGTAATAAAGGGAAGTGTTCTAGAAATTCGTCCGTTAACTGTGTTTGGCATTACAAATTATCAGTGACAAGTATCAGATTAGAGACAGAAGGTAAACACAACTCTAAGACCATTACATCATTAGCAGTACCATTTAATCGTACTATCAACGGCCGATCATTTGGATATTTGGAGTCTGTCTTAGCCTTGTGACGTCAATATTGCGTTGCTCCTATATATAGTTTATTGAATTTTTACTCACATAGAACGAGTAAGTTTCATTGTATGCGTAATCATAGTAGTATAACTTAGCATACCGCAGCTGATATGATGAGCTTAGATTATTCAATTATGCGGAGTTAAATTGTGTATCCCACTGGAATCTTTGCCAACGAAGCTTAATGTTTTCGGTCCAAACCTTCTGAATCAGCAAGGCCTTTATTACCTGCTGGTCAATTTCAAACAACTAAGCACACAGGTTACACAGTTGTTTCCGTCGTTCGAACGATGTCGCTTAGCGAAGAAACTTAACAATAACAGCCAGTGTTCTTATGTTTTCTAGTGAACTGTAAACTGATTCCATGAATACTTGTGATATTGGATATCCTTGTTTCTGTTTTCCACGATGTATCTTACTGATGTAAATTCGTGCGACTCGTTTGCTTTAAGAGTCTTTCTTTAATCTTTAAGAAAGACATGCGAACTTCTCAGGGTTTGGTACAAATACGTCTCTACGTTTAAACAAGACTAAATCAGGGTCTATTCTTTATTTATTTCATTTGGTAGGGAATATCAGCATTAGAAGCCGATCTCTTGAAGAACTGCTCGAGTCGTCAAGAATCAGCTTGTTTGTCGTGGTTGCGATTATTGACCCCACAACATTTCTATGCTTGTAAGCACCCCAGGTCTTTCTTTGGAAACAGCTGTGCGTGATTTTGTTAATTGGGTAGTAAACTTTAAGATACAAGTAAGGTTCCATTCCAAACCGTTATTATTTGATCGTGCAGAGCTTTCTCGAATTTGATATTATTTTCTATGAGGACATCCTGATACCAAGATACTTATCAACAAGACATACTCCTAATGCATTCAGATATACGTATCAACGAATCACCTTAACTAGGGGCGCTGGGACTTAACGCCTGGTCCCCAAAATATTTTTTTTAACTTTATGTGTCAAAACAATTGCTAAATCACATTAGATTTGTATTATTGCTTCTGTCCTAAACTGTACCGGTGGTCTTCTCTAAATATAAGGAGATAATGTTAATACAATAAAAATTTGTACAACTTCGATGTAGCCTGGCAGCAGATGAGAGTAAATAATACTGCACATGTATGGATGGGCGAATCTTAATAAAATTTTGTGCGAAGCTGGAACATTCGCTTGCAGAACGATTCAATGAGTGTGTCACGAATAAAGCAAACGATTTGGATGGGAATTGTTGCAAGTTGTCCACATTTTGGAATACTCAGCAACTATAACATCAGAAAATCTTGAACTTTTACCGGCTACAATCGGCAAGGATCAATGACTGACAGTCCAAGAATTAGAAGATGGGCTGGATATTACGAAAACTGATGTATTTGAAATTTTGACGCTAGTTCTTGGCATAACATGTCGAGAAAAATTATTTTCATGGCTAATGTTACAAGAGTAGAAGGAAGATTATGCTAATGATTTGCTTAAGACTGCTATCAATGTACCAGATTTCTTTGAAAAGGTCATAATCGCCCAATGGAAGTCTTCTGGTTTTCCATGTCCGAAGAAGTGCATGAGATCCCCAGGTGCTTACTTCGAAAGTGACCGAGGCTACATATGTTTCTTGTATCTTGTATTCTATAGATTTTTTGTTATTTCAATTTCAATTTTTTGTACTATATGCCTCGATACTTTCGCAACAGATCACGTATTTCGACTCGAGTGTTATAGACGATATAACTAAGTGTCGATACCAACGAGCTCTGTGAATTTGCACATAATTGAATTGCGTACATATGGGGCATTTAAAAAAATAATTTTTTTTATTAATATAAAGAACAATATATTGGCGCTTGCTCGGTTCCCTGGGAACCATGGGCTCGAGGAATTATATCTTTTCTCCCTCTCCCTATCGACGGACCTGGTATTATGAAATATACTCCGATTAGCGTTAAGATAGGTCTCGAGGCCCGAATATCATACTTGTTGATCATTTCACAGCGAGACATTTCATGAGTGACACTAATCAATACTTTGAGTTTACTGTCACGTATTGTTTCGAACTGGTTTCAGTTATCGCCATTACCGTAGAATCGAAAATTGTCATGCAAAATCGTAAATTCGGATACCGTGAAATTCGTATTTAAAATCGTTGTTGCAGAAACGCCATTCCATAATAACTCTGCTATCTTTTTTTCAACCAGATGGATGTGTATACGAAAGTTCCTCAAGAATTCAACACCTGCATCAGTAGGGATTGATACTAATTTCCTGTGATTTTCAGAAACCCGTTCCAAAGGCAGCTCAATTGATTATTCTTTTTCAAATAACTCACCAAACGCTTGTGATTTTCGCTAATGCTCTTGTTGGTCACACTTGGTATGCACATCGCCACCTTCTTCACTGTGTATGCATTATTGATAACATTGCAAAGTTTCTGTTGCATAATAGGTAGATAAAATCGGAAGTATTCTGGTTGCTTCTTGTTAGGTGTTGCCAGGTGCTTCACTAGAGCCGATTTCTAATGTCGCATCTGATCGATTCGATCTGGATGAGCCAGCTTACCTACTGGAAGGCCCCCGGTTCATATCTACTGTTAGAATTTGATTATGTAAGGAAATTGTTTTCTTAGGTCAAGTTGCCTATGCCCACTTTTCACCCCGTAAGGTTTAACGAGAAGTTAGTTCCAAGAACAAAGGAAAATGACCTAGAGTTAATTCAATCACAGCACCAAATTGCCATTTTTCATAAATATATTGTCAGTAGTGTTTTTTCTTTTTAACAGGAATGTTATATCCACTTGCACCATAGATATTCTGACTTGACTCATGATGTCAGCAAATGTTTGTATGCTAATTCTGGTATAGCACTTTTTTTTAATTACATCCTTACCGTACGTACAAGAAATATGTTTATTGGTGTTTATCTTTTGTTCATGCCTTATATAGCCTTTAAGACCCTGAAAAATGTCCATAAGTTGAATCTTAACAATGTTCTAGTTATTTCATTAGATCTGAATTGCTCTTTGGTCCTCTCGCCCTGGCTCATTTGGCCGCAAACAGCGGCAAACGCTTGTTCTCCATAGGTCATTATAATTTATGTTCAGAAAGAAATAGCTTCCGCATATCTCACCGAAATCATTTTTCTTTATTCATAATTACCATCAAAAGTTTTTTAAATTGCATAAGATTTTTTAGTTCTATAGGTTTTATAATCCAGCAAAACAAATTAATGTTTGGACTTTCGTTAAATGGCGGTATATGTGGCTAAATGAGATTGTTTCGCCAATATGGAAATGTTCGGTATTAGAGTGAACGATCAAGGTATATTCTTTTTTATAAAGTTCTTTGGACTGACCTGAATTGAACTCAAATCAAGCCAAGCCGAATAATCAGATTTTGATTAATGGAAAGTAAGTTCTTTAGTTACGCCCTACCCCAGGCTCCATATCTTTCGTGTAGTCTGAACATTGTGCTATCTGATTTTTATCTTTTTGTTTCTTGCGGCTTCAACAATTTGGAAAGTGTCACGGCCAGGTGTCGTGAATTTTTTTCTCCGATGGCAAGGCGCGGTATCTTCAGGGAGTCGTAACAACTCACCAATAGGTGGACTATCATTTGTATTGTTACAATTATGTTGTTGAAATTTAATTTAAAAAAATATGACATTAAGGTTTACCCCACTATTTGCATTCCTTAATGGTTTCAGGGGAACATGGATGAGCCTCAAAAATAGTTGCCGCTGTATGTAGTGGTTCATTTGCGTTTCAATGTAAATAAACGGTTTAATTTATGATTTACAGCTCAGTTTGTGCAAACCGGAATACCTATTGTCTTATCAAGTTTGAATCACGGCTTACACTTAATCAGTCACACTTATTTTGTAGCGAAAAAAATAAGAAAATATTGATATGATTGTTTATACACCCACTTAGAAGATTTTCTCAACGTCGTATTGTTCAACTTAAGACCTGTTAAGCTTGCTTGAATGTTTGCAATTTAGGAAGTGATATAAAGGTTAGCTTATTTGATTACATATGTATTTTTTTATCAATCATGAGGTCGTTACATGCGTACCTTATAAACAACATTTAATTATTGTTGTCATTATTGCCAGTTTATTGGGCTTTAAATTTGATGGTCAAGAATCATATAAAACGTCCCTAATCAAAGAGTAAGTCTTAAATACTTGGGGTCACTGTTTTGTTATTAATTTGGAAAACTGCAGGAGGAGCATATTTTGGAAAAATGTTGAGTTTTACCAAATTTGATACATTTTGCTGTTTTACAACCTTTCCTGGAAATTATTTCTTTTATCATAAGAAACTTTCATTTGCGTCCTCGCCTGACTGGAAAAATGATTTATTTTTCTCATCTTTTAGTTAAAATTTGTTTCTTTTTATTTTATTCAAACTCTTGAGTTGGAAACTCAATTTTCATATCGTCTTTTAGATGATCGACCAGGAGGTTTCTTTCTATTGAGATTATTTTCTTTTGTCCATTTTGACCATCGATTTGACCCATTGTATTAACTTGAACTCTCAAATGTCGGCGTCTCTCCCTTGTAAACCTTCGTGGAAATGACTACTTATAATAAGATCCCGACTGGTAACATTCACTTCTTCCTCTTTTATTTAAGACTTTCTCTTCTTTTATTCAGCCTCTCTGAAGGTAGAAGTCCAACAACTTTCATATTATCTTTTGGATGGTCGACTGGAAAGTCTCTTTGTATTGACTTTTTCCCTTTTACCCGTTTTGACTATAGATCTTCACCAATTCTATTAATGTGATCTTTCAAGTGTCGGCGTCTCTCTTATTATTTATTATATCTTGTGCTTTGAATTCTTCTCGTACCGTTAATCTATTAGACCAACAATTTTTTGAATATTTTTTTTAATTGCGGGCCGATCCGGAGGGATTCTGTCATAATGCCTTCGTTTAACAATTTTTTCTAGAATATTTTATTTTTCTAATGCGATGTTTATTTGTGCTTCTTCATTAATAGCACTTTCTTCTATTTTTCAGTTCTTCGTAAGGATCGTGTTCCATTTTTATAGAAAATGTTTGCTAATGTTCCTTTATTCAGTTTATCACCTTTTTAACTAGCTGGTATTTTTTATTCTCTCTTACCACCCTTATATTTTTTGTATTTAAGGCAAATCTTCTTTTGTGAACTATTATTTGTAGTTTCTTTTTCTACTAGTGTCAACTTTTTCAATTCTTCCCCATTTTATCGACATCGCCATTCTCTATAATAACATTAGAGCTTATTTTTTCTTCTAATCTGTTTTTGAATAATGTTTTTGTTGACTTATTTTTACAAGACTTTTCTGTTAAACTTTTTGGTGTATAGCAGAGGTTTTTCCTTTTGGAGATAGTCGTTGGAGCGGTATTCGGACTAAGTCATGTTTCGTTTTAACATACACAAAAGTCAACGTTCTTCCGCCTAGCATATAGTTCGGTGAACTTCCTATTAATGATGTCAGTTTTCGATTTTTGACTTTCTTCGCTAGCATAGACTGTTTTGATGAGGATTCAGTATTTAATCTGTTAGACCACAGTGTCACTTACGTATTTTGGTCTACCGAATCACTCAACTTTGTATTGAAGACTATGTAACGATTCTTTCTCATCGTTATATTTCACTTGTGGTCGCCTAAAATCGATGTATGTCATCATGACGGACGGAGAATTTTACATATGACAGTACAGGTTATAGCATAAGAAATGTTACATCTAGAATTGTTTGAGTGACACATTGCTGTTAACTTCGAGCAATCAAACGAGCAAACGCTAATGAAGACTTAAGTTGTTTGTGTAGTGTGCCGTTTCGTTTGCGAAACCAATTCGCAGTGCCACTTCAATTTTCCAGGTCGCGATGTTTACCGTTTGGCAATTCGTTTACTTAACCGTATTGTTCAGGAACGCGCCGTTTCAGCAGCTCTCACGAGCACACTGCACGGGATTCGGTGATAACGGTGAGAGGGGTTACGCGTTCGGCGTGCCGTAGCGAACGTGGGAAAGCGGTTGTTTAGTCTGCTTTTCGGGGAGTAGTGAGACGCGTGCCTTAAAGGAAATCGTTGTTGCTGGAGTCGAATGATTCCGAGTTATATTCATCAAGGCCGCGGCTTAAATGTGTTGTTTACATCCACCCTCCACGCTAAACATGCAGCAAGTCATTGACCGCTATGAAAGAGAGTTCAAACTTTGGCAAATGAGCTGTCGAGACGGCGTTGTTTGTAACGTCTAGTAATGGAGCTTGTGATTGACAGTAAAGTTTTTTAAGTTAATGCATCGCGTAATCTAATTAATAGCGCACAGCGGTGGATTTGTATTTGAGCGATTTAACTTAATTGTATTGATCGTTTCGCGCTTACAATCAATATGAAAAGGACGTGGTACGAGAGAAAGAAAAATACGAACGAGCTAAACAAAAGAGGAAATTACCATGGAAAAATTGGAATATGTTCTAAGAATCAAAGTGGAAAATAAGAGTTACATGAAAACGCGTGGAAAAACTACAAATAACAAAACCTATCATGAGTCACAAAGAGTATGAAAAAATAATTGTTTGGTAAGCTAAACGAAGAGGAAACTATAAAATTCAAAATGAAGAAGGATGTACAACAAGATGACGGTTCAGGTCCAATGTTATTTATAATAATAATAATAGAAGAGTTTATAAAAACGCCAGCCACCTACAAGGAGAAATAGATTATTTTTCTTGGAGTATTTATCCGTTTTGGATGATAGCGACTAACGTGGCTGTTTTTATATCACCGACGTCTGTTCGGAAAAGTGAGGTTGGAGTCATCTTTCTTCATTCCAATTCTTGACCGCTCTTCTTTTTTCTATTATGTTTGAGATTTCTTCCCTACAGATTTCCGACGCAGACATTTATCGAGAATTTCTATGTTAACCTTCTGAAGCTTCTCTTTAACTTCTCTTTTCTGTGGGACATTAATTTTGCTCTTCATGTGCTTCTGTGTGTTAGGTCCTCGTTGTTCCTCAATTGTTTCAAGTCAGCTGGTAACTTTACCATTTGTGATTTTCTTCAACTTGAGCCCCATGATGGTATTAAGGAAAGGATTACGGTCAGATCCGCTCTCAGCCCTAAGGTGTTTTTATCGAAAAATTGCGATATTTTTTGCTGTCTATAATATAATATATTTGATTTTTGACGACGTGGGTCGAGGTCTCTTGTGATTTTCTTGTATCAGGTTGAGGGAAAAGTTCTGTCTTGTTAGCGGCAAATTTCGACTCGCTTATTGGCCTGTGCTTCGGTTAACTCTTGTGGATCTTGTCGGGGTTTCTTATGGACAAAGTCAAGCTGCTGAAGATGACTCCATACTAGACGGTCGACCAGAACGTGGCTGATCTTCAAGACCGAGGTCGTCACCTTGTTACGTTTCTGTAACTCACGGTTCCTTTGCCTTCAGCATCGCAAATCTAGTTTTTAGCCTCCTCTCTCTAGGGAAGTTGTCGTTTCCAGCAATAACTTATCGGGATTTTAAGTTTAGCTTTGTTTATCTAGAATCAAAAAAAAAGTTAACTGGGATATTATAAACATAAAATAATAACAAAAAATGAATTTTTGCAAGTATGACGGAATTTTCTCCTCAATGTAATATATGAACAATTTGAATTAAAATGTAATAACTGCAACTTTGTTGCAAACGCGTTCAGGTCATTGTAAAACGTTACTGCTTCATCTTCAGATTTATCCGCTGTTGGACCATAAACTTGGCTAATGTTGATCTTAACAGGGGATATATGTAGTTGTATATACAATAGCCTATTACATATTAGAGCAAAATTGATAACTTATTTACCAATTCCTACTATGTTATATATGTTCTCCACTGGTCTTCCTATAATGGTAAATTTATTAAGATATATAATATTAACATTTTCAGAGTCGGTTTAACACAATTTACTTGTATCCATAATGTCGATAGCTAGTCTTTCTATTTCCTTAATGGCATTGTGAATTTTTCTAGCCGCATAAAAATTTTTAACTTTCCAAGTGCAAATTTCACTAACAGCCCGGGGATTCTTAGAAATCTCTGACCATTTAAGGTCTGTCAACGATTAAGGCTCAAACTTTCATTCTGTTTAGCCGTATTAGATTATATTGGGAAATAATGATATGGTAGTTTTCCGTTGCCTTCCATGCGCAGTGACGCTTTCTCTTGGTACAATTCAGCCTACGCATTTCTAGTCATGAACTTTGTTGATGTCATTTACCTTCAGCCTCATTACAGTACTGATACTGCTACCACCTAGTTGGTTGGAGAACCTTGAGTATCAAATTGGTTGTAATCCAATTTCAAAAAACCGAATTTTTTTTTATAACTATGGGTAGCGAGATTGTTCTTTGGTTTACTGCTCTACCTTAGCACCACGATATCCCCAGAAAACTAGATGATGCTGTTCAAAACCATTCCAAGAGTAATAATGACATATTACATTGATCCAGAAATGCGCTGCAAAAATCTATCTGACTTGAAAAGCTTTATACGATGTAAAACCTGATATGCGGGTCTATCTTTGGTTAAGCTAGAAATGCAATCCTCCATCTGTTCTTCTTTTTTCCGACTTTTCTCATCCAATAGTGGATATAGTTTTTTTCAGTCTTTTGCTAGCCTTCTCCATGGTTTTCTTGCTATGGTTTTTATGTCGTCGTTCCAACGTTTAAGTGGTCTCCCTACATTTCTCTATTCTAGTCTAGGCTGCTATTTTAAGAGTCTATTCATCAATCTCTCTTCTGTTCTTACTAAATGCCTCACCGCGCTCTAGTTTTTGTGCAACTTTCTCCACTATACCTTTAACCTTTGTTACTCCTAATATTTTTCTTTCCATTGATCATTGTGTTGTTTGTAATTTCTGTATCATCTTCACGGTGAAACTTTTAGTTTCCGTGCCGTTTGTTAAAACTGGTAAAATACATTAGTCAAATTCTCCATAGACATTTAAACAACCTGATAGTATAAAGTGTTTGAAGCTAATGATTCTAAATTTTAACTTCTCTTTTTTTTGAAGATCAAATCAAATCACTTCTAACGTTTGTGTTACATATAGAGTATGACAATCATCAACATTTGAAGATTTTTTGCATACTCATTGCCAGCTAACGCTATTTTTTTAGATTTTCCAGATGAATCGCTCGTTCATACGCCTTAAGATGATTGTAGTTAAATGTGTAGTTAAGTAATCGCCAACACTTTCACCTGATGATAACCATATATGTAGAGTGTGAGGAACGATTCTTTGGCTATCAACTTCTATTGTTTCTTTATTATTATCTTCTATCATCTGAGTTTTTTTTATAGAGTCTTTAATGATCGATATTGTTTACCGAGCTTGTATTTTATATTTGTGATTGTTTTGTATGTTAATGAAAATTTATTCTTGTTTAGCACTTTTCTGCAAACTCTGTTTTGAGGCTTTTTGGGTTTTATTTTATGAAATTTGATCAATATAATTCAGTCTTTAGATAGTACTTCTGATTTTAGCTGAAAAACACGATGAAATTTAGCCTTATCATTCAACCATGATAGATGAGTTTCTTTGATGATACCGTCGAACTATGAATAATAGAACTGTATAAAAGATATCGACAGGAAGACTACTCTTTCAAGGTTTTGTAAATTGATGTTGGATCTTCTTCCGATGAAACGACTTTGTCGTAGAAGTTATTGATTTTTCTCATCTGCGGTGAGTGTGTTTCTTGGCGTTGTTTGTTATTTCACCAATTCTTGCTGTATCTTCAATTATCCTTTTCTAACATTTTCCTTCACGTTCTTTTCTTTTGTCGATTATTCTCTTTGAGTAATTCTTTTATTTCCCAGGATTGGTCTTACAGTTAGATGAAAACAAGATTTTAGGTCAATTTTTTTGTTAGTGAATTGCATAACATAACTTTTTTATTTGTGTTTAGATTTTAGTGGTTCGTTGGTAATCAACACAGACCGCATTTTGTAGCAGGATCTTTCCATTGCTAATTATAACCAGTTTTGCGTTTGCCTCGAATAACGCGCCTTCTCTTATTTACTTACTGACCTTGCTATCTTCCGATATTTGTACCGTGAACTCGGACAAGGTTACTCGATGAAACAGGATCCACCTCCATCGGGTAAGGCTGGTAATCAAGACGCAGAAGCTTACGAATTCAAGTCCTTGTTACCCTTCTTCTTTCTTTAGGGATAATTAAAATTTTAATAATATAATCTTGTTATTGAGATGTGCTGTAATGCTTTGCCACTCGGAAAACTAATGGTATAAGACCCTCACATCTTTCTGTAAATTGCACATGTGAGCCAGCCGAAGGTTGAATGAATATACCAACCAGCGGGGGTGTAATGCGCAGACGGACAAAAGCACCGCTACCTCTCCGTGCCACAGTGAAAGGTGGTAACCTCGACACTGCATTGCTGCGTGAGAAAAGATTGCGGTAATCATTATACAATGACGGAATTAGGTTAACTTTTTTATGAAAATTAAATTTATTATTCATCACTATTTTATGTTGCTTTACAAGCGAGTTCTAGCATGTTAAATACAGGGTGGGCCAACAGTCATGAGGATTCGATATTTATTTCAAACGTAAGTCGAAATGTTTTTTTTTAAATTTACTAATATAAAAGTACAAACATCTCTAGTGCTTTCCATTTATCCAGTCTTCTTCTTTTAGTCTTTTTTCTTTCAAACCGTCTCTTCTCCTCCATTAGAGTTATTTTCTCTATTTGTAACTGGTATTTCCATTTTCATCTCCTATATTTGCTCCGTTTTTATTCTGCCCATGCATATCTACGGTAGGTTTCTCCTTATGAAGGCCAGTTCTGCACTTCTTATTCTATCCTAGAATTTGTTTGGTATGGGTCATTTCTTCTCTGTGAATTGTTATGGCTTAGACAATTTTTCTCTTGGTCTTCCGTAGTGCTTTTGGTGTTCTTTTTTTATTATTTGATCTTTCAGGTTATCCTCATTTTTGATAGTTAATATAAAACCTAAATATTTATAACTTAGAGAAAAGTGTTTTATTTCTTACAGATATACCAATTCCTTCACATTTTATATCTCCCCCCCCTCTTCCTTTCTACTTCTTTCCTCCTCACTCTCTCCTCTCCTTTCTTCTTTCTCTCTTTCTCCCTCCCTCTTTTTTCCACTGTTTACTTTGTTATCCATTGTCATATGCCTTCTCCAAATCCATAAAAGTAATGTGTGTCGATACTGTTTGCTTGACTTTTTTCTATATCTTGCCTGAAAGATGATTTTACTGGCTAAAATCACACTGTTCCTCACTAAAATCGCCGTAGTTTTCTCTAGCTGACTTTTATTTTCTTATTTTATGGTGTGGTAATTCTTAGCTATACATGATTCTTTTCTCTAATTTAGCACTAATAATTTTGTTTTTGTATGTACACCAGCTTTCAATATATTTCTAGTCTATCTTGACATAAGTATCAAATACTTTCTTGACGTAGAAGTTTAATTTTATAAATATGTTCTTGTTGCTTTAGAGTTTATTCTTCCAATTTTTTAACATTCTCTCCTCCTGTTGTAGATAATTGTTTCTATAGTAAAAAGGTGGTCTAATTCGCATTCTGTTTATACGCTCCAATATCTTTTATTTTTATCTTTCGATCTCGTAATAATTTTCAAATCCATAATTGATCCGAGTTCTCGCCTTGGATGAGTCCATGTGTATTTATGGATATCTCTGTATTTGAAGAATGCTTCCCGCTTTTTCCATTGTCATTCACCCGCTTTTCTCCAAATTTTTACTCCGTTTCGTCTCTGTTTGCGTTCTACTCCATCATTCACGTTTCCTATTGTAAGTTCCGTCTTCTTATTGTTCTTTTGTATTAGTTCGTCCAGAGTAGTGAAGAATTCTTCCTTTCATCTACTTATACATTGTCATTTACAGTGTATACCCCTAAAATAGTCATACTTTCTCTATGTATTTACATTTTAATTTTTAGTAAACGGTCTTTAATTTCTTCCCATGTTTGTGTTCCGTTGATCCATTTTTTTCTAAATTAATATTGACACTCTACATTTCGCTATTGCACTTTTTTCTATAACACTCCGGAAATGAATGAAATTCCTGTATGCTCCTTTGCTCTTTCCTTTTATCTTTGTTTCGGTTAGTATTACTATATCTGTATTCATTTATGTTGCTTTTCGCCAGTCTTTGTATGATTCACGTTCCCACTATTAGGCTTCTTTTCCGTTCTACTTTCTTGATGTCCACTTTCTTCTTTTCTTCCAGTCTTTGTGTTTGGGTTTGGTTTAGATTTAAATGTAGTATCTCCTGATTTAGAAATGCATTTTCTCTACGGATAGGTAACTTTTTGATCCCGCTATAGTAAAATGAAAATAGCTTAACACCAGCCAATCACGTACAAATACTTTGACAACAACATCTTATCAAAGTACCAGATGCTTCTTTCGGTATTCAAAAAAATTATAATCATACAATCATAAAGGTACTTCTTGCCTTGGCATTGTTATACTTACTAAATAAGTGGTATGAACGACATGAGATATTGTATGGGGAGCGACAGGAGGTAATTTACAAAGCCGTGGCATCATATATGGTATTTATAGGGAATAATTGTACAGGTGTGGAAAGTTTTTTTAAATTATGTGTGTTTTTTACTTAGAAATACGTACTCTTTCTAAGGCGCCACATTTGTTACTGTTCTAAAACTTTAATTTTTATTAAAAAATTATTTTATAACTGTGAGCTGTTGCTCCATCTTATTTCAGCCACACGTCATGTATATCTTTAACTATTGAGAGTACGGAATTTTCAATCAAATCGATATTATTCCTTTGTGATATTGAAATTGAGTTTACAACAAGGTATTTCAAAAGATCTAATTATTTCTTCCGTCATCAAATTATACACTAAAGGGGGTGTTAATTCTCTTTGCTGGGATGTCTTAAAATTCAACTTCAAATTTCATTTGTTAATGAAAATATGCTTCATTTAACATTATAAGTTTGTGGACAAATTCTATACTATTCATTATAATATACATGATCTGCTGCCTTCAGCCGTTGTGCTAATATAGCGAAAACTTATCCAGAGTCTTTTCAAGTTAATTCACTTGGATCTTTTGCAGCACTCATCTTTACATATTCAACTTTGGGGTTGTTTCTGATCCAATCTAGCTTTTTGTAGAAAGTCGTTTACTGAACTATTTTTCAAAATGATCCATCAAAACTTAATAACTAATTTACTTAAAGAATCTCACGCGTCGTAATGGCTACAATGTGCTCGTTGGGGTAGAACGGTGTTGATTGTAAGTTTGCAGCTTGCGTTTACTCTGTAATCGTGGAGTTTTTCGTAATTTATCTTAGTAGTTGTTCTGGCTTACTTCCAGGTTTGAAACATACCTGTAGCTGAAGTGGTTCGAAACGCTCTTGAACTTCTTTGGCCAAGTTTCAATACCGGAAGTGAGTCAGAACCAATTTATGACAACTAGTTATCTTTAAAGTTTTTATTATGAAATTTGTGAAGAAAAATAGTTAAAATAGTTATTCAAACTTTAAACCCACTCATGTCTTTTGGTCCACCCGTATAAATAGCAGTTCGCTTTTATAACAGTTTTCACCAATAAAGTTATAATTGCATTTATTTAAAATCACGGCCATCATGAATTATTAATCAATTTTCAGTTATGTAGAAATGAAAGTTGTCATGAGTCACGGCGTTAACTGTCTCTATCTACATAATTCGAATAAATGCATGCAAATGTAATTCATACAAATTGAATTTTCCGCTTTATTCTAAAGAATTTCCAATTTGTCGTTTGAGATTTAAATTTCATTATGAATTTAATCAAAATTGCTCGACTTTTAAATACACGAAATCCAACTAATTTATTGAGATGTTTATTTCTTTTGTATTTAGTGGCTGCATCATTTTGCGATAAGTTGAAATTGTATTTGTTATATTTTATTGTGTGAAGGTTACAGGTTTTATCAATCTTATTGGTGAATTGAAGACTACCCACACAGGCAGTTAGTTTATTATTTAAATTTATTTCTTAACAAGTCCCAAAGATCAAGGTTCTTTAAAATTTGTATGCAAATATAGAAAGTTTTTTGTCTTCCCGTTTTTATGATTAAATTTATTTTTTGGTGGTTAATTTTGTTTTGTATGTAGGTTAATCAAATTTAAACCAGACTGTTTGTCCCACTTTCAAAGTGTGTGTATAGGATAATTTAAAATTTATAGTTGTTTTTCTAATTGATAGCAACTGCGATGATTGATTGCCCAGTATTAATAATAAAATTTTAAAAGCAGCCGATATTTTGCCCGCTTCGACAGTTAAGTAAACATACCTTATCGAGAACCCGGGTGTTTAAATGACGCAAAATGTTTGCTAGGGGGCGAAGCGAGGTGCATCATCTTCGCATCAGCAACATCTAAATGAACGTTACTAGAATTTGTTAACTTACTAAGGGCAATCACCGGTTCAATATTGATTCCCTGTGCGACTTTAGAAGACCCAGAGGCTCCTTGCTCCTTAAGAAGTGGGAGGGTGAATTTTTACATCGGATACTAACGTATAATGAGACTTTGGTCCACCATTCGGCCCTCAATTCCAAACAAATGTGGAGTGGTGAACGAACTTTCACTTCTGAAACCCCAAAACGAAGCTATCAATGGGGAAAGGGTCCTTGCAATCGTTTTATTAACCAAACAAAATAATCAAAGATCAATACCGAAGTTAAACATTGGATGGTTCTCTTTTAAGTTCCGACATCTGTTCGGGCCCAAATGGCTCAGGTCCAATCCCTGGCTCTTTACGAAATAAAAATAAATTATTTATATTAATTATTTGTTATTAATAAATTATTAATCTTATAAGTTAAATAAAAATTAAATCAATAAATGTGAATTATATTATTTCTAATTTTACGACATTGTATTTATAACGGGAGAGAAAGTTTTAAAGGAGTTAAACATTTCAGCATGATTTTAGAGATAATTAAACAAATATTTTTGTTGCAGAAAAAAACTAAGTAAATGCTTAATACTATCAGTTGGTTAATAATCACACGAAATAATTCAGATGTGTAATTTAAAGTTGTAATATATTCATATCATGGAAAATACACAATTTTCTTAACTCTTTAAATGGCACCACTGATAATGTAAAGTAATTTTCGTGGTAAGGAGAGCAATTAGACAATAAACCTCATGAATCATCTTTCAATGAGATTTATTCGTGCTTATTGTTCTTTGCATCATTTCTTGAATGATAATCTACGTCCCTTCTTTTCAAGACTGATATGTTCTCATTTAGTATGACTAGGTTTTCTAGTGATATGTGATATCCATTTTTTTCAAAGAAAATTTATGTGGATTTTCGAATTTTCTTCAAGGTTACATTATTACGTTATCATTGTTACTTACAATTTAACTTTATTTTTGTTACCCTATGATTAAATATATGGGATTATTAGTTATACATGTTACACAACAATCGCGTTCGATAGCCGTCCATAATTAGGAAATTCTTAGTTCTAAACGCAAAAAAGAGTGTGAAAAGATGAACAGCTGAAAGAAAGAGAGAAGGTTAGCAGTTGTGTTGCTAGATTAAACCCACGTTATTTAAACTTAGAATTTGGAGTGAGGTTATGAAAATATAAACAAGGTCAATTGAATGAAGTTTGCAGCGGACTGAAAAGCGACGATGCTAAGTGCTAAATTTAGCACCAGATTTCAAGTAAAAAAGATGAGCGGGAAAGGGCAAACAAATGGCTATGAAAAACAATATAGACGCAGTGGAAGATTATATACAGAGAAAGAGATAAAATGATTAAGAAACTGAATTTAAAGCTCAACTAGAGCCTTTTAAAGAGTAGACTAATACATAAATCTTCTACCGGAAAAGTAATTAAAAACATATCAGACAACTTAAGCGGGAAAACATAAATTGATAAAAAAAATGGACAGAGAAATAAAAGAAATAAAAGCAGAAATTCAAAGCCGACTAGAAAATAATAAGATTTATATAGAAAACGATTTAACCAAAGCAGAACAGTTGATACAAGAAGCGATTAAATAGGCAGAGGAGGAAGGAAAGGACAAAGGAAAGAAGATAAGAACTGTATCTGTAAAAAATGTATCTACAGAAAAGGGACTGCCTCAATGTGATGATAAAAGAAGCAAAGAGAAATTCTGGGAAGTTTGGAGATTTTTTTATAAATTTCCTTGTAAATTGCAAATAAGGACAATAAAAAACTATTTATAAAATATTAATGAACATGAAAAACAATAAGGATATATAATTACTACAAGGGCCAGAATGGAATAATACTTACGGACAAGGACGAAATTCTGAGAGCAATATTTTAATGAACTGTTAAATGGTAAATAAAACAAAGAAGGGGAAACAACAGCGGAAGAAATGAGCAAAGAAAAGATAAACATGAAAGATGAAAGAAAAGTGTTGCTGAAAATTTTGAATTTATCATAGAGAAATAAAGATATACCGAAAGATAATACTGCCACAATGTTATCTATATGTAGGGTAGAGACACAAGAAATTGCAGTAACTACAGGGGGGAATATCCTAGTTGTGCACGGTATTAAAAGTATACGAAATAAAAATAGAAAAGAAACTTAGACAGGTGATTGAACTAGAACTAGCAGATGCGCAAAGTGGATTCAAACTAGTCTATAATACACAGTAAAGAATTGTTCAAGTTTGTAGAAGAAAAGGAATCGGCGTAAACTTGATGTGTTAGAAGTATTATTCCCTCAACACCTGCGGGTGTTAAGAGGTTATTAATTTGTATGATAATGTTACTAATATTAGAAAGAAGTCAAATAAAGAATAGTTTTAGGACGAATAGATTAATTTATGTTGAGATGCATTATTTATGATGTAGAGGTAAATTCAAAATATATGATTGCTCGAATGAATAATTTTGAATGATCCTATACGCATATGATATCTTCTGATTGTACGTTTTTTATAACCACTCATTAGTTTTTGCCTTGATTACGCAGTTTTAGTGCCACAGAGTAATTTCCTATTGGAGGTGTGCGATACGTACTCATTTCGCAGCAATTATAACTGGAGAAGTATATCTAGTTCATGTCTTAGTTTAATTATACACCACGGTATTGCGAAATGACATTAGAAACGCGTGGGAAAAATGATGGTGCTAATGTAATATCCACTTTGGGAGAGAAGGTGCATCTTTGTCGTTTATATTCTGCTTGACAGCATTGCTGGGAGAGGTTTCCAAGCACTCTTGGTTCCGGTGAGATTTCATTAGCCCCTGCTTCCGCAGCGGTCTCTTGAGGGTGGTTTAGATAATGCGTATAACAGATGTGTTTCGATCATCTAAGGGAAGTCGGAAATGTTGGTCACTTGGGAAATTGCAATGAACATGACAGTATATCCTATTAAACCGGCTAATGATGGTAGAATGTTTTTTTTTTTTTTTTGACATAATAATTAGACATGAGCACACTAAAGTCTATGGCATTTCCTCCGCAATTATTCACTCGCCTATATTTAGAAATATGCATCGGCAACGTCACACGGCTGAACACCGGGAGAACAATGATTTTCGCTCCTCGTTACCTTGAACGCATTTAACTCTAGAGTCCACTGCAAATTTCGCAACACTGTTGTGGCTCCGCGCGGCCCACGCTTCAATTTTAATGTCAAATCGCCCACCTGCGGACTTCACACCTCTCTGCTTTGGCAGCGGAGCGTAGAGGTGTAATAATCTCTTTCCATAATTGCAGAACCAATAAGGGCAATGCTTACGTGTTTATCAAACGGATCATTAGTTAATAGTGCATTAATAGGACGACAGGGAAGGTCTGACTGAACATAAGTAGAAGCGTCATTGCTGAAGAATGTTCTTGTGTTATCGTTAGAACAATTCGGCGTAAAGAATTCTTTGTAATTAACGTCATGCTGACGTGATACCTTGATTAAATTCTTGTAGAATTTGATTTTAAAAATCATAGCATAAATAAACATGAAAAGTAGTCAGTGTTTATTAGTTTTTCTTTTTGCTCACCGTTTTCACTAGTTCTCAAATTGTATATTTTTTACGATTTACGATTGAGCCACTTTTGACCGTTGTTACCTGGTATGTTCGACCGTTGTGATAATGGCGATGAGATACCAGAATGTGTTTTTAATATAAAGAATGGGGCAAAAACCCCTCTAATTTTAATGAAGGTTATAATGCAAATAGTGGTTTCAGGGTGGAGAAGTAATTTAATTAGACGCAGGTAGTCGGGAAGTTTTACTTAAAGGGCCCCCTAGTAGCCGACATGTCATAAATGATCAAAAGCTCTATTGTGACTGCTATTCGGATGCGCTTTCAATTTGCAACCCGTTTTCGATTGAAAATCGATTTTGTTGTATGAACTATTAGTGAGGATAGGAGGGGGTGGGGGTGGGGGCAAGCACCGCAAAACATCAATGCAATGAATCGTTTTACTTGTTAAGTTATACTGTACGGCAAATTTTTGCACCAAGGACTTTAATTTCACTCATACAGGGTAGCTTCTTTCTATTGAGTGCGTCACTATATGCGATGAGTAAAATTAGGAGTATTAGTCCTTACTTTTGTGAGCAGGGAAGTCTTGCTGTCACTTCCAACTAATATGTGCAAATCAATCGGCAATTCTTCTCATGGATCTCGATATACTCCAATTGAAAAAAGTTTGGTTTTAACAGGATGGGGCCACAGCCCACGTAGCAAGAGTTTCCTTCCAAATGATGCGTAAGATGCTCGCCCACGGGATTTCGATTCCTGGAACTACTTTCTAAGTAAATATTTCAAGAATAAGACTGAATATCATCGCTATAGGAGCTTTCGAACTCTACTATTGTAATACGTCAAGAAATCAGGTGTACTCCCCAATATATGTTGGAGGTTTGGATTAAATGTGATTGCTTTCCATTATTCAAGCCACTTTAAAGGAAATTTAGATCTTAATCCTCTAAATTTATTAGCTCTCTTGTACTTCTTTTTCACTTCCATAATTTTGTTTTCTTTTAGTTTGCCTGTCTTTACATTTATCCAACACACCAAGAGCATCGCTCGAACCACTGTTTGAAATGTTTCCTGAACGCCTGAACCTTCAACGCTGTGATGTTGCCTGGCCAACTTATCGGGTCTCGCCCATGTATCTTCTTTCTATGGAAATACCTCAAGACCCCCCAAGCTCTAAAAATGGAATAAGTCAAAAATCCAATACATGCCGGAGAGAGTAATGAACATCTTTAGAGTACAACTTTAATGGTGTATCGAAAATGAGCGACATCACTTGGGAATGAATAACGTCCGTAAAACATGTTGAAACTTCTAGTTCTGCAGTTCCGTCTTGTAAAAATAAATTTTGTATACTTCCTACTGTTTTTTCTTTATTCAAACTGAAAAAGAGGTGAGAATTTTGCCCCACTCCGTAGATTCATTTTTCTTTAACATAATAACACAATTTGAAACAGATAACACGTTGTGTCACGATGATGATGACGATGTCACTTCACGACCGGCGTTGGCATGCTGTCATGCATGAGAAGATTATCTGGAGACAAATGATTTTTTTTTAAATTACTTCTTCTTTTCCTTCTCCCTTGTGCCCTAAAGCGTCGGGTCCTCTAACCACTTCCGGAAGCTGTCCCGGTTGGCTGCCATTCTTTTTACTTCTCTTAGGTGTTTTCCTCTCTGTTCTACCCTCTTTTCTAAGCTCTGTTCCCATGTTTCTCGTGGCCTTCCTCTGCTTCTTGTTCCCTCTGGCTTTGCTTCTAGAATTCTTTTGGGGTCTCTATTTCTTGACATCCTCACTATATGCCCATACCACTGTAATTGTCTCTTCTCTACCTCTTGTATTAGCGGTTGCTGACCTACTTCTTCTCTGGTTATTGTATTTCGTATGCGATCTCTTTTGTTCTACCTACTAGTCTTCTTAGATATTTCATTTCACTCGCCGTAATTTTGCTTCTGGTTTTATCTTGTATTGTCCAGCTCTCCGCCCCATACGTTTAATACTGGTGTGTATATGCTTTGTATACCCTAAGCTTTGTTTGCATGCTTACTTCTTTTTCGCTATTATTGATTTGTTAATCGCATAATATACTTTGCTTGCTTTATCTCTTCTATTCAGAATCTCCTGTTCTATCGTGCCAGTTTTATTTATTATCGTTCCTAAATATTCATAGTTATTGACCCATTCTAGTTCTTCCCATTGCATATTATTCTTGTGTTTTCGTTTGTATCGTTTTTCTCGATTTTCATAATTTTAGTCTTGTTTGTGTTTATTTTCATACCTCTTCTTTCTATCGCTCTATTCCATTTGTTTATTGCTAGTTGTAGTTTTCTAGTTGAGTCTGCTAGAAGCACGATGTCGTCTGCATATATGAGGCATTGTATATATATGGGCTCTAAATTCCAATTTCCTACCTTCACATTGAATCTTGGTTCTTTTTCTTCCTGAATAATCTGATTCATTACTATTAGGAACAGTAGAGGGCTCAGTGAGTCTCCTTGTTTGATCCCCTTTTCCATTTCAAAGCTTTGAGATTCTTTCCCTTTAATTCGCACTCTTCCTTTTGCATTAACGTATACTCTTTTTATGGCCTGTTGTAGTGGGTATGATATATTTAGTTCTGCTAGCGCATTCCATATTATTTGTTTGGGTACTGTGTCAAATGCTGATTTTATATCTATGAATGCTAGATACAAAGGGTTTCCCATTTCTAATCTCTTTTCTGTAACTGTTCTTAGTACAAAGATATGATCTTGTGTTTGCCTCTGTGGCCTGTAAGCGGCTTGTTCTTCACATAGTTTTTCTTCAACTTCTTCTCGTAATCTTCTTTCTAGTATTCTTGAATATATCTTCTGTACTATTGAAGAAAGGCATATTGCCCTGTAGTTGCCACAATCGTTTGTATCTCCTTCTTGTGTATAGGTACCACTATGTTTTCTTCCCAGTCATCTGGTATTTTTCCCCTTTCCAGGCTAGTTGACATATCTCTTTATCCACTTTAATATTCTATTTCCCCATTCTTTATCATTTCTGGAGTTATGCCATCTCTACCTCCTGCTTTTCCTTGTTTAATATGTTTTACGGCTTCTATCACCTCTTCTATTTCTATGTCTATTTCTTCTTCTTCTTCCTGAACTGTTCCTCTTCTCTCTCTGCCCCGGATATTATCATCTTTTTAAATATGTTGTTGTAATACTCTCTCCATGCCTCCAAGATTCTTCCTTCTTCTGTTTCTACTATGCCTTTGTTGTTCCTTATACTCCATACTTGCTTTCCATATTTCCTCTTAGCCCTCTGATTACTTTCCAAAACTGTCTTCCGTTATCTTCGTTGAATTTCGTCTCTAGTTCTTTTCCGAATTCCTCCCAAGTTTCTTGTTTTGCTCTATGTACCGCTTCTTTGGCTTCATTTCTTTTATTTATATAGTGTTGTTTATCGCAATCTTTCTTACTTTGTATATACCTTTTCCAAGCTTTCTTTTGATCTTTACTTTATCTTTTACTTCTTCGTTCCACCACCGGGTTCTTTTTGATCTTCCTTTACTGTTACCTTTCCGCAGGTCTTTACTGCCTGTTCCACTATTTCTGTTTTTAGTATTGTCCACTTCTTTTCCATGGGCCATTGGTTTCCTTCTTCTGCTTCTTTCGCTTCCCATCCTTCTAAGGTGTCTTCTAATCTGTTTTGAATTCTTTTGCTTTTTCTGGTTTTCTTAATACTGATAATTTTATTTTCTGATATTCTCTTTGTTTCCTGGGTTCCCTGCTATAAAATCTGGTGTCTGTTATTAGCAGTCTGTGGTCTGTATGCAGTTCGGCCCCCCTTATTACTTTTACATCTGTTATGGCATATTTCGCTTCTCTGTTGTATGTTATATAGTCGTTAATGCTTTTCGCTTCTCTTCCTGCTGCCTCAAAAGTAATTTTGTGTATTATCTTATGGTTAAAGTGGCTGTTTCCGAGTAACATTTAACATTGGTAACACAAAAGTCTATCATTCTTCCGTTATTATTTATGGTAGATTCTCCTCCATATTTACCTATCGTGCCATATCCTATATCTTGTCTATTTCCTATTCTGGCATTCCAGTCTCCATTTATTAATATGTGTCTGCTTCTTTCTCTCCCTTTATCTATTTGTACTTGGAGTTCTTCGTAGAATGTCTCTTTCTCTTCTTCTGTGGAGTTTTCTGTGGGGGCGTAGATCTGTATTATGGTTATTTCTTCTTGCAGTTTTAGGTCTACATATAATATCCTTGCATTTACCGCTTCCCATTGTTTTACTTGTTGGGCCATCTGTGTAGTTAGGATTATTCCTACGCCCTCTTTAGCTCGTCCTGCTGATCCTGAGTATATAAGCTGGTAACCTTGATCTAATAGTTGTCTTCCGTTTCCTTTCTTCTTTATTTCACTTATACCTAGCATCTCCATATTATATTTGGCCATTTCTTCTATTATTTCTACTTCCTTTCCGTTTATGCCGTTTACATTCCACGTTCCAATTCTTATCCGTGATTCGCGCCGAGTCCGTTTCCCAGTTTTCCGTCCATTTCCGAGGCGATTGTTTGTTCTCTGAATCTGTTTACCTTGTGCGGGTGATTAGCCCAGCCACAAGGGCCCCGTTACCTCGGGACAACTGGTATCAGGTTATACCCCCCGATGCTGGGTCGCCAGAGCCTCGTCTGTTATCTAACAGGGGGTACCACGTGTAGGTGAGGTTGGCATTTGGGTGTCTAGATGTTGGCGCCACCCCTTACCCCCCTTGAAATTACTTTAAATCGTATAATTTATAGTATTAGAAGGAAAGCGTATTTATTTAAGTATAAGGTTAACAACCGATTTATATGTAGATATATATATTCGCGGGTTTGATGACTTGGGAAGCAGGAAGATAAGTCAATGTTGGGAATGGAATGAGTGAATCTTTATTTGCGATCCACTCTTTTGATGATTAGACGTCCCAAATATCTAACCTGGTCACAAGTGAAGTGTCGAAAGATAAGCGACGATGTTGGGAAGCAACACGTGGTAATTATCGTAGATGTACTCTGGCGACACTTCTCGGTTTTCTTCTTCAACAATTGTTTAATGCCGGTGCTAACCATATACAAATGATAGGGATAGTAGCGATTTTCATTTATTGGGGTTATTCTCAATATCTTTTAAACACATTCTTTCAACTCAGATCTACGAGTATTCACTTCTGCCATCAAACGACAAAACGTTGAGAGGATAAGTCCTTACAAATACTTGCTATCTTGCGAACACTCCAACTCGTTTGTCCGGGCATGTAATTTTTTTAGTGTTTGTTCTTACGGGAGGTTAACATCACGAAGACCGGCTTTACCATCATAGAACACAGATAATTTCCGACATATGTACTTTTTTGGTTCTTTTCCTATTAAGAATCATTTTATAAAGTTTGTCACTGTAGTTAACGTTCACCTAATAAATCATATAAATAATATTTGATGGTTACGATAAAATTATGAAAATTTTCCAAATTGTTTTTTACGATTTTTCCCTTGTGAAGAGTATCCTACAGTTCTGTTTGTATTACGCAAATAGTAATAAGAACATTCTAATTAGAAGTCCGCGCTATAAATTCACTAAGAAATTTATTCATATTACAATTTCAAAAGCCATTCATTCACGTAACGGGAGAACAGTTAGGTAACGTGATACTTTTTAATTAATTCGCGAATTACGATATTCGTGTTGTAACGCGGAGCCGAATCGCATCTGCTGATTGTTCCATATTAAAATGAGAAGTTTTATTGCGGTTACGGATACGAGTGGCAACGGCTTGCCTTGTTTTGTTTTTATGGGGCTATTGTTGATCTGAGGCTGTGTAACAACTGATAAGGATTTAATTGGCTGCGGCTATTTGGCCGCTATTGTTCTCACACGACATGGTTTTACATTGTTATAAAATAATTAAAAGTAAATACAGCGGTGTGAATTGCGAGTTGGTTTTACGAAATAATAAATCGCTTCGTGCAGGCAATTCGCTTATATATTTATTTATTGTTTCACGCGATAATTCAGAACATTTGGGTTTATTGAAATTCGATTTGGTATGGAGATCAAAACATAAATCTACACGATCTTCACGTTTGTCAGAATGCGAATTATTGCAACATAGTAAAATATTTATGCATACTTTGTACAAGGGATGTTCAACTCATAAATGGAATTTTTTATTCGTTTTTCATTCATCTTTCACCATACATCTTTTGTCATCTTTCAGTCAAAAACGTACAGCTTGGATAGCAGTATTATTAAACTCAAATTACGTACCCCTTGGGTGTGTGAAGACCAACATTGTCTTGAAGCAAACATATATTAGGTATTTAAGAATACTATCTTTTTGAACGAAAAGGCGGTTTGACTTTGCTCTTCAGCGAATTGCTATGATATAGATAGTTTTTTGGTATTCGAGAAAATTGGAAAATTATTCCTGGTAAGTTCCAGAGTAACACCCTACACCGTAAGGTAAATGAGTATTGTTGTAAGAACTTTTCCAGCAGATGTACATACGGGCTTTGAATTTTTGAGTCGAGGCTGTGGCGAATGTATTTATTCCAACGATGCCAATTTGGGCACAAAGTGATGATATTAAATCCATCCTTCTTCCAAACGTTGGAGTAAAAGGGTGCAGACTTAGAACTCTTTTGGCTTTCTGTTTAGGAGACAATTATTTGAGAACCTATGGAGCACTGACTTTGTTGAAATGTCATTTATTATGGACTCTGGTCTCCACATGAAAAGTTCAGAGAATTTTTACCTCTTCTCTAACTAAAAACTTTATTCATTATTCTTTGTACAACAGAACATTAAACGTCTATGTTGTTTGACATTCAAGAATTCTATTAAACAATCGCTGATGATCTGATTATAACAATATGTAAAAAAACGAACATAGGTTTTGCATTAGCGTTGTATTCAAATTTTGAATTCGAATTAAGGAAAGCAAAATTGGTTATTTTTTTAATGTATCTAACTTCTTAATTACTTTGTTTCTTGAGATTGCATTATACTTTTGATACAAGAAACATATTTTGTCAGCTATGAGTTTCCTTTATAATACGAATGTATACTTCTTATCTCCTTTCGAAGAATTTATCATTAAAAAAACCCAATAAAATTTAGAAAACGGAAACCACAAATTTTATCTGTGAAACAGAATTTTCGTAGAACTTCTGCATAATTATCACTCTATAGCCACGAGCAAAAGTATAAGGCATCCCATACAAATTATATTCTGCAGTTTGTTGAACGAGCTGGAGAAAAATTACAAAAAGTCTTGTTTAACTAACTGTTTGTTGGCCCCAAGATTTGATAAAGGTATCTATTTCTTAAATACAGTTGTTTAAGCTTGCATCTTTTCAGGAGCAGTGGCGTTGTAATTTTCTTGCAAAATTTATTTGAGTTGTTCGTTTTGTCATGCTATGCTTTCTTATCTTATGCTTTGCTATATTCCAAATATTCCCACTGACGTCAGTCAAAAAGGTTCATTTTATTGCTTTGAAATCATCATACGTTCTAGACTTGTTCATTGTTCGTGAACTTTTTGAAATAAAACATGTGCTTCCAGATTATCACGCTTCACGGTGCCAGATCCTGGCGAATGTATCTTCATCGACTCGTCCTTTCATGTAAGTCTTATCAGGTGTGTTAAAACCTGAACTGTTGTTTAATTTTCATTCCAACAACAATTTCGAAATACTTCCGTAAAAGTTTTTCGCTGTTGAAATGGTAACACTATTTAGCTATATCAGATTCCGAAATTTGAGAAATTTTCAATTTTCGAACTATGAAGTACTATAGGGAAAGAGGGTCGAATGATTAGACTATATTGGCTGAATTATCGAATGATAATTGTCTGGTCGATAAAAAATTTGTTGGGATCTACAATCATCATTATTATTATTTACTTTTATTTTTAAAAATAGCTTTAACTCCCACAGTCTTAGAGTTCCAGAAATATTTCCGATTTTCAACTTTTTGACGTCATTTTAATCATGAAAGAGTGAGGAGAGGGGATCGGTCCATCATCTGTCGAATCGTAATCGTCCAGCCGAAAAAAATATTGAAAAGAAGTCGGACAGTTTAGTTGTAACTATTTCCAAAGAAGAAAAATAATGACACTGACTTTCTTTTAACTATGAGTTTTATTCCTTTTATAAATCAAGATTATCTTCTTCAAAGCAATTCTTTTGAACAACTACCCACCATAGGAGTTTTTCTATTATTCATGCCGATCTTGAAAGGCTTCTAATGGAATGGCTTTTAACTCATAAGTTAGACTCTTTTACATACTGTCTAAAGTATCAAAATGGCGTTCTTTCAAATGATTTTTTAAACTAGAGAATAAAAGTAGATAGAAGGAGATAGAAACTAACGTGTCACATGGGGTGTTGTGGTGAAGCTCCAAATACGTGCAATGCCTGGTTGCACACGTGCCTGTTACCTTTTTCCTGTGTTTTTGAATGACTTTTCCTTGGAAAGTTTGATTGACAGTTTGTTTTGGTGACATAAATTTCTTGTGGACGACCCCGAAAGTCAAAAAAAGCGCAGTAATTGAATTTTTGATTTATTTATTTTCGCTTTCTGAAGACGAGGAAAATTTGTGTGTGTCACTTTCGATTTTAGTGTTTTACATCGGGGTCTGACTCAAAAATCGATGTGATCGTCCAACTGAAAATTTCCGGCTTTCTTTTAAAACGACACAAAAGATCAAGACAAACATTCGTTGCTAGAACCGTCTTTGGATACTTCTTGTACCTAAATCCTGATAGATACTAAATCGATTTAAATTTAATTAACTACTAATTATTCTATCGAAAGACTGACATCCTAAGAGTTCCATCACGATGGAATTGCAGATGTGGAAAGTTCTCAAGGTTTTGACCAACGAAGAAAATCGTGTTGATATCTTGTGAACTAGAAAGAATTGCATTTTGGGACTGTTAAAAATTTGTAGACTCCTATGACGTTACTGTGGCTTTCAAGTGAGCTATGGCGCGTAGTAGAATCGCAGTCAACGGCGTATTGATGTTCATGAATAATATTTTAAAAAATATTAGGTGTATATAAACATGATATCAAGTAAACTTGTGTTTTATTACTTTCCGGATGTACCTTGTAATTTTCCTTACTTTTATTGTCTTCCTAACTTTTTAAACTCTGCTGTGAAGTAATGTTTAGGTTTGACTATGTTTAGTTCTTAAAGAATCTGGATCAATTCTAAAACTGGTCAAAAAATTGCGAGAGGAGGAAAATAAATATAAATTAATGCACTTAAAGACACATATCTTGCTAAAATCCGGGAGTCGAAGTTATAAATCGTTTAATGCACTTTAGAACTGCATTTAATATGGGAAAAACATTTGTACTATGCTTAAACAACTTGGTCTAAAGTTAAATCGAACATATTGTATGGTCATCCGAAAACGAAATCTATTTTTTAACAATAAAGGAATCACTTTGAGGTACCACTGCAGCTTTAACATTGGCACGATATCAGTTTGGTCAATTTCATAGTAACATAATATAAAAGAGAACAGTTCATGGTGTTAATAATGATAAGTTTTGGATATGTTCAAAAACAATTATTTCAGTATATAAAAGAAGCACTAATTTAAATTGATCGAAATTTTCAACGTAATAGTTTTATCTCGGAAACTATTTTTGATTGTAATTGGTTTCTCAGTGTTACGACAAACTATCAATCAAATGGTATACTCAGTATATAGTAATAGTATGCTGAGTAATACCAATTTGTTATGCACTAATTTCTTTGGGAATTGGGGATTACCTTAAAAAATTGTTAATAGAATGTGGTAATTATCAATCTGTTTTTTGCAACTGGGAAAAATGCTGCTAAAGTCAACACCTGAATTCTAGTCTGTGTAACACTTTTGCTCAGAGCAGGTAGTATTTTCTCTTACTCATTCTTTTGCTCTTGTTAGTCTTGGAGACCTATGTTTCTCATGAACCCAAATTGATCTTAAGTGAATTGACCTTATATTATCCGTTCTATTCATCTACATACTATCTCTGTTTCGTGTGATAATTTTGATGTGTGTTGATAGGTTTTACATTTGTCTACTCTCCTTTTTTGGGATCGGTATTCGTATGTTATTAGTGTAGTCTTGTGTTATTACTGTATCATACATCTAGCATACTATTTGGTATATATCTTATGATTATTTTCTGCCATATGTTTTATGATTTCAGAAGATATCTGGTCTGTCCTTAAGGCTTTTTCAGATTTTAAATTGTATCTCCCACCTCGTATTCCTTTCTTTCTTCTTTGGGTTACGCTTTATCGTATTCTTTCTTCTTTTACCATCATATGATTTTCACGTTATTGTTTCCGCGATTTTTCCTTATTCCAGTAGAATTTTTCCTTGTTCGCCTTTTCCATTTTCGCTATTTTATATGCTGTCTAATTTGCCTACTCTGATTCAATTTCTCTGCATATTTCTTCTATGTATTTTTCTTTTGTTTTATCAACTCTTTCTTTATTCTATTTCTTAGCTCTCTACGGTGTTGTGGTACTTCTTCTATTTTGATATTTTTGGATTTATTTCTTTCTTTTAGCAATCCTGCTGTTTTGTTTTATCCGTGGTTTTCCTTTCTCATTCTATTTTCTACTGTTGTTATAATATTCTCCTTTATATTTTTCTATGATTGTTGTAGCTTGCTCTACTGTACTTTTTTGGGCGGTCTTTTGATCCACACTTCTCTTATCTTTTTTCTTTTAATTTTTCCAGGATTCTCTTAGGTTTTGTCCTCGATTTTTTAAATTTTAACGTGCATATTATCATGACCAAATTATGGTCGCTATCCGCGTCAATCCCTGGATAATTTGTAGTTGTTGATTTCTTGTTTCTCTAGGACGCAATCCATTAGATGTTTTCTATTGTCCTTTTTCTGTCATTTTCAATGTGTTCTTGCGCACGTGATGTTTATAATTAATGATAACTAAATTATTCCTTTCGCAAAATTCGACTAGTCGATTTTCTCTTTCTTTTCTAACTTCTATTTTCCGACTACTTTTTTATTAGATTGTTTCTGCTATTGTATTCTAGTTTCTGTTATTAGGTTCTTTTCTTCTTTTACATATTTTATTACTTTCTATGTATTTTCTTTTTGTAATCGCATTGTTTCACTCAATCCAAGTATATGTAGTTTAGCTGTAATTTCGTGTTTTGTTTTCCAATTTCTCACATTTCAGCAAGGTTCTTATGTTCTATCTGTTTCTACTCGTAGTGCTATATCTTCGATAGTTGTCCCCACCTGGAGACCCGAAGGGGGAACTATTTTAACTTTTGAATGTTCTGTTATAGTGTGTTTTTTCGAGGAAAATGGGGGAGGGGGGTATGTAATGTAAGGTACTTAAGAATACATCACAAATGAATGTTGAAGTGCCAATACAGTAATATGAATGTGGCGTTGCAGTTTCTGTAGCCTTGAAAACTAGGTTTTCCAGCTCCTAGCTGACCACAAGCAAACCAATCCAGTTTTTCCTCTATCTCCGCCGTGGGCATCGACACGGCGCAAATTATGGCTGCGTGTGGCAACCGCGGAAGTTGTTCAAAGGAAGAACCGTGTCAAGTGCACGGGTGCAGTGACTCGTGGCAGTCACGATAAGCGAGCGACCGGCGACATCCTCTCGTTTGCTCACATCCGCCTTGGCGGTAGTACGCGGACCTCAGGAGTGTCATTGCCATACGCCGCTGCCGGCGCTCGCAACTTTCGCAATTAGTATTGCAATTAGTCGCCTCGAATGAACTTGCTTTGTTACAGCGACATTAGCTCAGGTAGCCCGGGGCTTCGCGCGAGCCGTTGGGAAATTACGGAACCTGCGGGCGAAGCAACACCAAGAGGTTCAATTTCATGATAATGACGAGCGTTGCTGCATGTCATAACGTCGGTAATTGCAGCGTGCTGAAACCCCGTCGATACGTTCTCGTTTCATAACCCGAGACGGGGATTATGTGTAGCGCCCAACTTTTGTTTGCGTAATCGCGTTATTAGTGTTTACTGAACTTCTGAACATGGAATTAACTGAGTCGAATGCGGTTGGCTACGGTGCAACTAATTCAATTGCATGGCGAATACGCGTTCGACGGGGTACCATTGTAATAAGATAAGTGGCAATATCAAACTTTGTGAGACATGTTTATACTCTTTTGTTGACATTCTTCATTTGATTACTCGGAACAACTTTAAATATGTTCAAAGTAGTCCACTTGTAAAACTACCGGTAGTATTAACCGACAATCCAAAAATCTGTGGTGTTTATGGTGGCAATGAATATAGCGCGCTGTAAAACCTTTGTACTCGTTCTCACTAAGAAACACAATACAAGTAATCAAAGGAATTTGTTTTGCTTTAATGAGGCCTTACTTTTATATATAACGCAATCAGTGCAGTTTTTGTCTATGTGATTGTAATGAAAAACTAATGATACTTAACCATTTTTTTAAATAATTTTTGACTACTACATGCAAAGAAATGACTTTAAGCCCTTAAAAGGGAATCTGCTCAAATAATGAACACCATGTGGGTCCTCTTAGGCTCATCTTATTTACTAGGGTAAAACAAAACTGAATTACAGCAAATTTGTTCGTATTCAACAACGGTCAGCTCTTCGTACTAACTGAATAATGCCGTTATTTGGACAACGGACAGGCTTCTCAACAGATGCATTTCTTGTAACCTTCAAAGCTGGGTGAATGTGGCCGCCTGCTCCCAACAAAAGTAGTCCGTGCTTCGACCTCATTTTACCTTTATTAATGGCGTAGATTAGCTGGCGTTCGCCAATATAATTTCCGATCCATGTTAACAGAAACTTAAATGCGACTGATATTAACTAGCTGGTCGATAACGACCATATGGAAGTGCACGTAGTAGGTATGCAGAGATAAATCGTGTTTTAGTGAGAAGACTTGATGCATAAAAGTGGAATTATAATTTTAGAGTTGCATAAGATTCAAAAATGACGCCCTTAGTTATGCTACAAAAGAACTAACTGATAATATTTTTTTGCTAATAACTACAAATGGGCATAAATCAAAAGAGGAAAAGAAAGCTAAGAAATAGAAAAACGTAAAACTGAAAAATAGAAAGAATCAGTAACAGTAATAGTCAAGGAAGAAGCATAGATATATAAATAAAATGATGCAATACCATAAAATGAACAAAACTGTAGCTAATACATTTGTCATGTACAGAAAAATGAGTAGAAACAGATTATAAAAAGTAAAAATAAATTGAGTGAAAGATATGGGTATGGAAATTAAAAAATATATATTTAATATAAAATAGTACAAGCAGGATATTTTGAGGTACAGAGAGGACTAAGACAGGGCGATCCACTATCCCTAAAACTATTTAATTGTCTATTAGAACATGTATCTAGAACACTAAATGGAGAAGTAAAGGGACACATATATAGAAAAGCAGATTAAAAAAACTTGCGTTTCTCTGATGACGTAATAATACTAGCAGAAAATCATTAATCAAATGTTGGAAGAACTAATTTTCAAAAAGTGGAAAGACGGTACTAAAATAAATCTGGAAAAAACTAAAGTGCTAACAAACGCCAATCAACAAAGTATAATTGTAGATAGAAAGAAACTGGAAGCAGTGCGAAGCGATTTATGAATCTAAGTCAAGTTATATTCGTTGAAGGAAAAATGAAAAAAACTACGTCAGATGAGTTTTAGTCGGTAAAGGTAATACTAAAAAGTAAGGTATTAATAGAAATTTAAAAAAAATGTAGTCAACATGTATTTAATGCCAATATTAACGAAACGATTATATGGAAATTAAGAACAATCCAGACAAAAATGGGAAGATCAATATTCGGGCTAAAATTAAAAGATAACGTGAAATTAGAGGAAATTATATAAGAACTGGAATGTAAAATGTTTAAAAAAGTGTCGAAAACAAAAATGGAATCGAGCAGGCCATTTAGCAAGACTCCGATAAGACAGATTTACAAGACTACAATGAAGACACCAACTCCAGCTGCAAGGAGAAAAGACGTTAGATAATATAATGAGTTTTGTTGACAATCGGAAGACTGAAGTTACAGAAAAACATGGAAGAGAAAATTAAAGAATTTTTTTTACTGATGAATAAGGAATAAACATCGGTGAGTAAGTTGATGAGAAGTCATCCCGTAACCGTGAGCAGCCATAGCAGAGGCATCCCAGGAGAACAACGTTGATAAGGAGGCATCGATACCTTTTCCAATAGCGACTACAAGCGTTGTTGCGACAAGATGAGAAGAGGAGATAGAACCCCTAGGCCTAGGCGAACCAGCAGCGAAAGTAGAGACAACCAATCGTTACTCCGCCAGCAGTAGAGAGTTTTATCAGTGGTTCTCCGGAATAAGAGCTGCTAATTGGCAGGTTCCATTAGCGTACTACCCGCTACCAAAGACGACTACATGGGGGTGACATGGTGATGGATTCGCGGCAGTTTCTCTACCACACCTATTTGTTGCGGTCGGAGGTTCCACCGATCCGGACAGTCCTTGGGTGAGCCTCGGAGAAGTTCTCCAATGAATGGATCAAAGAGGGCCTGTTGGTCCAGGGCGTAACAGTGTAACGTGTTCGTCGAGGGCGACAGAGCAAGCAAGAACATCTACCAACAAACACATCACGGTGGAGAAATCCAAAAGAAAGGGCACTGCCAAAAATTTGGCCACGCACAGAAGTACTACCACGCGACACCAAAGTATGTGAAATTTGAAGGACACCACTGCGGAGACTGCGAGAGACCCCATTCAGAAGGTGCTCATATGCGCTAATTGCAAGGGCTCTTATTCCACCAGTTATCGAGGCTGTCCAGCCTTTTTTAAAGTCATCGTGGAAGTCAACATCCCGAACAGAGACGCAAGTCACAGCTGGTAGGCCTATTCGCAGTCTAACAGGCAGCGTAGTTAACCCGAAAACAGTAACGGCGGTAGTACCTATGCCGCACAGTGGGCCAGATCGTATAAGTAGGAGAAAAAAAGTCCGAAATTGAAAGTAAAAAAATGTAAATATTGGTGAATATTTTATGTAGTATACAGCCCACTGAGACACAAGTAACCTCTAGTATTAGTTTATTCAACAATGAAACAAATGACGGAGGCAAATGTCGCGTCGGTGTCACATGATTGTTGTACGATAGTCAATCGCTTGTTTCGAAATAACGCGCATCAAAACGTATGTTGTGATTATCTGTCTGTTATAAAAGGCTTTTATATTCATAATATTATAAATTCAGTAATTGAAGGTATGTATAAAACTACGAATTTATTTCAATTTTGTTGCTTAAATTATTGTTTCTATTTGAGAACATCTTGATATTCATAGTATCAGTTTTTTTTTGGGTGGCAAGTCTAAGTTACTAATTGAAACTATTTTTAAGCAAGAGTAACACTCTTGTACTTGACATAAATTGAATAGTTTTTTGCCTTTAGTTGGCAGTTTGTAAGAAATATTTTTTTTTCTGTAGGTCGCAAGCGTGCCATAACTTGGCGAGATATGGTTCATCATCTAAAGGAATTTGGACCTATGTAGTCGACTGCAACTAAAAATCGTCACATTGTCATAAAGTATTTAGAGAACAAATTAAAAAGTACAGAAGGTATTTTCGAACCAGACAGTTCTGTTACTGTTTCCTTAGGAAGATCACCAAAAAGATTTGAAAATTTTTATGCAAAATCTCAACGTGCGAAGGTTTCATTGTTAGTAGATCAATTTAGTACGAATCAACTTGCCTTAACTACTCAATCATCTTTGCATCGCCATGGGCAAAGAACAGCAACTACAATTGTTGGTCAGATAGTACAATCTCCAACGGAAGCAGTTACAATGAAGAAAAGGTTGGAATATTCTGAAAATCAGACAAAAGAATTTTCACCAGTTGAAGCTCTGGCACTACTTCTAGATTTAAAATTATCGAAACATTCATATACAACTCTTCCATTAGCGTGCTTAAAAAAAAGGTATAAATATATTTCCTTCCTACAATTTGATATTAAAAGCTAAGACGGAGGGCTACCCAAAGAAGAAGTCATACACAATAATAGAGACCTCAGCTTGTGTTGACTTACAAGCAATTGCTGATAAAACAATTGAAAGATTAGTTCGAAACAATAAACAAATTTTTCAATCGCACGCTGTAGATGCTTCTTCTTTAGAAATGCCATACAACTGGGGTTTCGATGGCAGTTCCGCGCAAACCCAATATAAACAGAAATTTTTAAACTTTGACGATAGCGTATATGAATCATATCTTTTCATGTCCTCATTTGTACCTATCGAAATTAAAAGCTTTTCAACAAATCCAAATAAAGAATATTTAATTTTGTGGAAAAATCCTCGACCAGGCTTAACTAGGTATTGTCGACCTCTTCGCTTTCTATTTCAAAAAGAAACCCCCGCTTTAATTAAACGCGAAAAAAAAAATTCAAGAAATCATTGTCAAGATTCACCACAATTATTTTTTTATGATGATCGATGGGAAAATATGCAATTTATTAACAAATACATCGTCACATAATTGTTATCTATGCAATGCGAAACTATCACATATGAACAACCTCTAAATGGTAAAAAGAAACCAATAAAAACTGAAACAATTGCATTTGGCGTATCAACCCTTCACGCATGGTTAAGGTTTTTTGAATACCTTATTCACGTGTCATATCGATTAGACATAAAGCAATAGCAAGTCAAGGGCGAAGAGAGCAAAAAATTATTAAAGAAAAAAAGATGAAATTATAAGAAGATTTGGAGATGAACTGGACTGTTGGTAGACCAAACAAAGCACGGTTTCGGATTTACTAACGATGAAAATACTGCGTCAACTACTGACTTGATGTAACTATAATTAAAAAAATTTCAACAATTTTGCAAGTGTTGTCAAGTGGTTCTATCATAAATATCGAAAAATTCAGAAGATATACTTATAAAACAGCTGAACTTTTTGTTAAGTTGTACCCATGGTACAATACACTTGCATCCGTTCATAAAGTTTTGTTGCATGGGCATGAAGTAGTCAATCATTTTCTTTTGCCTATTGTAAATTTATCTGACGAAGCACAGGAAGCTCGTAATAAAGATGTGCGATACTTCCGTGAACTCAATACAAAAAAACGTGTCGATTAAATATATTATTACTTGCATCAGACCCTTTTATAGCTGATTTACGGTAAATGCCTAATTATAAAGAAGATGAACCTTTGACACAGGAAGTTACAGATCTCATACTTCTCTCGGATGGGGCACAACACAAAGAGGAACGAGATCAAGAAAACCGTATTCTGAATCTAAATGATGAGGAGAATAATTATAATCAGAAAAATAGTGTATGAGACAACGATAATTATACAAAGTAAGTTATGAATTCTCTGCACTAAAATTTATTGTCATATCTCTAAAACTATTAATCGTATCGAATTCATTATGGTCTCATTCGATTCAGAATGAAAAAATAAATAAAAAGTGATATCGTACTCATTAGAAAAATAATTTTGTAATTTTTTCTTCCTAAACAGAAAATCTGGACCACTGTGTGCCGGCGGCGGCAACAGCAGAGGTGCCCATGTAACCAGCAGCGAAATTACGTATAACAATAAAATATTTTGGGTAATGGGGATTTCCCCCATAGGCTTATCTAACCCTACCGCTACTTTAATTAGTATCACGATGTCAGAGTAAGAGTACCTTTGTCTTGCGCAACGGATCATTATTAAGGGGTAACACCACTGTAAACGCCTCGTAAAAAAACGATTTGTTCACGAATTTTTTTGGCATGGAAGGAACGGTGATAAGAAAAAACCTTTTAAGTATCTTGTTGGCTATATATGGAAATATAAAAAAAATAATTGAAAAATAATTAAAAATGGCGACGGTACAATCGTTTTCGGACGTCGTCTTGAAAAAAAGGCTCTCCGCGGCACACAACACAAGTGGTGTAAATTTTGATCTGCAAAAAAAAATTTTTTTAATCTACATCAGTATAGCTAGAGAAATTTTCAAAATATTAATTTTTGAATTTTTGCTCAGTGTTTGAAGTGAAAAGTTGAAATTTCAACAAAAAAAAAACGGCCTTTATTTGTTTTTAAAAACTGTTTAAATTAATTTATTGAAAAACCCCTACGTGTTTTTCTTAAGAATGTTGTTTTCAATGTGTGGTTAAAAGTTCAAACAGAAATATTGAAAATTGTTCGAGTTATGGTGCCTGCCAATTTAAAAAATCGTGTTTTGAGAAAAACGCGTTTAAAGTTTTGAAATGAGTTTTAGACGTGAAAAAATGAAAAATTCAAGTATTATAAATTTTTACCTGCGATCCCGGACCATAAATCTGCCTTTCCACGATCAAATAGTTTTCCTCGTCTCCTTTTCTGGATAATTTAATGTTGGAGCATGCCCCTTATACCGTATCAGTCAAAGAATGCTCGGCGTATTGATGCGCGTAGCATCGGCTTCCAAGCAAAAATTGTATGACTGCACATCGCTATCCATCTCCAGAATTTTCATAATTTGTAAAATGCTCTTCATACCATCGTTGAAGTTGCATACAGCAATAATATAATAATGATAAGGCTCTACGCCCCGCGTGGGAGCACGGCCTGTGAACTGAGAGTTAAGGCTCTATACGTTCGCTCTCTCTACCCGGTCGTTGCGCACTATCTCTGGTGTAGCAAGCATCGCGCCTTAGACGATCGCCATTATTACATCCCTTGCTCAAGTGAACGCAGGCACTCAATTATTTTTAGTGCCTGAGTGGGTCCGCCAGCATCGCAGCCCGTCCTCAACTACGGGACCACGCTGGCATATTAACAGCAATGTCTAATACTTTTTTACCACTTGAATACAATTTTGGAGCCAATTTCCAAATAGTGGCGTTGAAACTTTCGTTGCTATTTTGCGTATAGTCTCCCAAGCAACGAATCAGCAACTCGTCTAGGCTCAGTTCTTCGTATATGGGCTTGAGAGCTTCAAAAACGGTCTCTGAAAGGTAAGACCTTTCGAGCAGGTATGAGTAGCATTAGAGATGTTCGACACGCTTTGGGGAAAGCGCGAAATTTCAAACAATTTTTTTTCATGTATAAAACTTTTTGCCTCATATTTTAGAAGGTTCAAAGTCAACAAAAAAAAATCGATTTTTTGAAAATTCTACAATGGTGTTACCCTTTAAGTTTCTTACTATAAATTGGGTAAAGCCGCTCGAAATTTTGGGAAAAACGACACATTTTGGGGACACCCTTAAGAAGACTTTTTGGTTGGCGTACCATAAACAATGTTTGAGAGGTGAAAATTAAGAACATCAACGTCTCCGAGGACCAGAGTGGCTAAAGAGAATATTCGTATTCTTCACCGTCTTCTCGAGGTTGGCCACCGATTAATAGTTGCTGAAATTGGTTCTGAAGTTGGCTAATGACCTTGGGTTTCGACAACTTTTCGCTCGACAAAAAAATTGAGCATTTTTTCTGAACCACACTGGAACATCTTACGTCCTGCGATTATTATTTGTTTGGGCCAGTTAAAGAAGTACAGAGATTTTATGACGATGTTGCGCTATTGACTGGTGTCACAACCACCTTAATTTTATATAATATAATGAAATCAAATAATTACTTACTCGTTGGGAAGAATATGTTTCCAATATAGGAATCACGTAGAAAAATATTTGTGTATTATTCTTCAATAAATTTAAAAATAATTTCGGTTATCTTTGATTCACTCACCTATTTGAGATAGAATAAAACGAATCAAGAGGACAATGAGTGAAATAAACATGAAAATGCTTACAAAAAATAAATTGCCTTTCAAATTGAACGACGCACCTCTTACAATTTGCCCCTTTGTTGCTTCCGGAGGGCAAATATGTGAACGTGTCGCCTTCAGTGTCTCTCCAACACCTTAATAAATATTTTGGCGTACCCTCGCCCCCGATTTATCTAACCGGCGGCCATAAATTTTCGGGAATTTCTAGAAAGCACGATTTTTACGCCAGCTTGTGCAGCTGGTTGACGTTAAGAATTTACGACTGCTCGCCGAACAAAGAGGAGCAGCGCGTTTCATTAGTGCGACTAATCGAATTAATACCTTGCATCATGGCCGGCGATTTTATTGGCCCTTGTGATTAATCGGTGCGATTTAATTAAATATTGTTTAAAAAGTTTATCTTGAAGTCGCCCACTACGAGTAACCCGAAAGCTTAATTGTAGTTAACTGAAAACATCTAACAGCTATCATCTCAACATTTTAATGTATAATTATTTCTTAAAAAAATAAAAACTGCATACCAAGAGAGGAAATTATAAATAAGTAAATGGATTAATATTTATAAAAAAATTATGCACTATGACATCATCCTTAAGAGCAACCCACCCATTCATTATATCGGTTATTAAACATCATCTCCATGGCTCATAGTGCACTTAGATTTAATGTAGGTTAATGATCCATTTAGCTTAATTGACCGCGAACCGTAGCTGTTTTCAGAAAATAGCTCTTGTAAGACTACCCTTGAGGCTTGCGAAGTGAACGGCTTGGTGCAAGAGCAGGCCAGCACGCCCCGTTCTCCATTATTCTGCGGTCACGATCTCACGATCAGCAGCAGGGGAGGAGCTGCTCAGTAATCGCTTAAAAAATCGACTAGCTTACATCGAGGCATCGGTGTGTAACAAGCAACACGTTCATTCATAACGAGGTGGAGGATTCCAGCGAGTATGCTAATGTCCCGTGGGTGGTACGTAAGCAGCTTGCCGCAATCTGACATTGTTTCCATTTAGGAAATGTCAGTCGGATGTGACTGTGAAACAGCGTTTATTTATTGCGAAATACGATCAAAAACGAGAGATGATATTGAAAGCTCCGTAATTATATCATTGGTTAACGGAGCTACATTAACTTCCATACCCATCTTCCTTTTTTGTTATAAAGGCTGTCTAAATAACTCGTTGTAATACTAAAGCGTAATTGAATTCTATTCAGAATGAAACTTTATGGGTTGCACTTCATTTGTTTTGAAAATGCAGCAAAACAGTTTTAGCGGCCTCATAAATAGCTCATGAGAAGCAAAATAGATAAAACTTTAGTTACACTTTAGTTAGTATGTCTGTTTCAAAGGAAGAAACTGCTGTTCGTAGTACTTTCATCTGTCAATGGAAGAAACTACTAAGAGTTCATGCTACCATTAATGTAGACAGATTTATGAATATGCCGTGCAAATAGGTGTGTAGCGTTCATTTGTTTATTTTTCTATGAAAGGCTAGGATGTAGCAATAAAAATAACAAATGAGGAAGAGAAAATTGTTTTCTCCAAAGAAATATGTTTTAAAAATGAGAACACGTAACCCATAAAATTAAAAGCTAGCAGTACCATCTTTCGGGGTAAAAACTCTGGTTTAACTTTTACCAGGTGATGGTTATTGTAAAAAATTTCTTACTCGTCAAATTTTATTCATTCCAATATAGGGAAGGCTAGGAGATGCGCAAAATTACCTACAACAACACGGCGAAGGAGCAGGTCAATATGAGGATTTACAAATCTCTCTCTAGCATTTTTCCAAGTTGCTTCCAGGTGCCCAATTTTGACAAGGACTGGTAAGGAGCATTCCTTGCCGCATGTCCTCTATTAGAAGTAGTTCACGACGTCCGAGCAGCGAGTGCTAACCTATGGAGGAAACCTTGATTTTCCATTTCACAGCCAATGCTCCCTGACATAGTACAATCTAATTATTATTACAAAAAAAATTTAAGAAGTTATTGCATGGGCCAAAGCCTACATAAGAAACTTTCCTGCTGAAGAGCTTCAGTAGTGAAGGAACAAAAGTGCTGATCTACCTGAATTATCTACAAATTTGCATTAACTATAAATTAAAATAGGTCAAAGATGTGAAATTGAACCTTTTCCTGTTTAGAGGTATGCGTGTCGTCATATCTCTCTTTAAAATTCAATTTATTATCTGAGACTTCAAGAAGTGACGCATGTTCTAAATATGAAGTTAATGACTTCATCTGCAAAACTGTTTGCTGAAGCAAATTAATAGACCTAAAAGTAGATTTCTTGCATCTCTATAATAATATATATTTAGAGAAAAAGACATAAAAACCCAAAATTGTGTACTTACCACAGTAATATAAGGAAGTTATATTAAAGGTAAAATAATCACGTTGCAGACGTTTTGAAAATATAAAGGATTTAGTCAAGAAACTACAATTTAGGAACCGAAGGAATAATTTTCTCAATAATAAAGTTTGTTTTAGGAATACTCTTAAGAGGACATGAGTTGAAGAGTTTGGATTATTCTTATACAAAGGTGACATTTTCACCCCTTCTAAAATATGTAACCTGTTAAGTAGTGATATTGATTCTCTTTACTTGGAGAATTTTTTTATAGAAATGGCGGCTGATATAAGGGTTAGACACACTCAACGAAAAATTGATAACTTAGAATAACGTTTCTATAGAGTGGGTTAAAAATAACGCCCTATTAGAAATACTTTAAGGAACAAGTTTTACTTACTGCAGTGTTAAAAGTTCATGTAGGCGTCCGAAAATATATTTGACAGATTTCAGAAGTTACACGGTATGTCTGCCAGAATATGTGGAATGCGTTTTTCAACTGATTTAAAGATTTTGGATTTGTTGGATTAATTACTTCTTTATTTCACCTCACAGAAACAAGTTACATGCGGTAAGCTCAGAGCCTTTTGCTGGCTATCCATGTGGTCCGTGACGACTCATTAAAATTCCCGGTAATTGGATGTCAAGCCATTCTCGAATAGTATGTATAAACTGAGGGCAGCCAGCGTTTGTGTACTTTATAATTTTCCTCTTGTTTGGATATTAAAGGACAACCGTTTCTTGCAAACAGAACCTGTGAGTTTTGTATGGCAATTATTGATGATATTGGTTGAAGCACAAGGTTCGCGAACACTACGCTACTGTTTCTGGACTTGCACAACACACTGCTACACTTGGCTCATTATTAAATTTGTAATACAATATAATACATCTGCAATACAATCTTATTATTTTGTTGTTTTTAAGAAGTTAGTAACACTTTTTAATGGAAAATTATCCATTTCTCTAATTTGTACATTAGAAATATTATTGAGCAAGAAAAGGAATAATGAACAATAACATGAGATTAGTAAAAATATTTTGTGTCTAGTTTTCTTCCTTTTTTCACATCTTTTTTAATTAATATGTAATAAATTGACACAATAAAAATAATGGGTATCGTTGAGTTTCGAATTACAGGTTTCAGGAAAACAGAAAAGGCAACAGCAACTTTTTTCACTAATAAATACCAGTACTCCAGAAGAACGTGAATGGATGTACATCGATTTTTTTAAATTTTGAACGCTACATCAGCATGAAAGTGAAACAAAAAGATTTCTGATTAATCAAAACCAAATCATTGAAAAATTTAACACTGGTTTTCTTGGCTTTGCGATTTTGCCATATAGCAGCTTTATCCTGACAATTGCTTAATTAGAAATTTGTCGTTGTAACCTCCAATACAAAATACAAGGTACGTCCGAAAAGTAATGAGACTAATTTCAGGAAACTCGTGTAATTGAAGGTGTTTGTATTCACATTTTTGTGCATCGATACACCATAACCATCGGTTCTACCCTGCGTCGTAGCTCGTTTACAAGTTTTGAACTGGAATCTTTCAGAATACTCGTTACAACTGCCTGCTCTTTTTTAACAGTCCTAAAATGATGTCCTGGATTTCAACACACGAGAAATCGACGCAAGTTTATCTTCTGTTTATCGGCCAAAACCTTAGGAATCAATTTAGTGCACACTTTCGTACCGGAAATCCGTCGTGACGACTTCGTGTACAATAGTCTCCTTTCATTTTCACTCTAACGACGTTGTCTGAAGTGTAAAACGTTCTATGAACCTTATGTGCTACATATGGGCTTTTGTTAATTCTTTTCGTAGGCTCTCTGTACTCTAGCAATTACCCAACTCAGCTCGCCAAAGTGCAAGGTCAGTGCAGCGTTTGAAGGCCAAATGACTTCAACGAACTAAAAAAAAAAGGTCTTACGCGGGTAGAACAATCATTTCAGAATCTTGCACCATCAAGGGGATCAGCTCCGCTGAATCTGAAGGGACTAAATTCGTTACACAACCGCAACCCCCACAACAAAACTGAAAGTTTCCACATTTAATACAAATTTACATCTCTCTGAGGATCGTTTAGCAGTTGAAGGAATCCAAAAAACAAAGACGTTCTGAGACTTGAGCGTTAACAAAAAAAAAAGAAGAAGTCGACGATGTAGCGGAGAGAATAACCAAACAAAAAAGTAGATAGGCGTCCCACCTTGTATGAAGAGACAACAAAAGAACAAATAAAAAGACAACTTTATGGAAATCTCAAACATACAAGAGGGATAGAGGAAGGCCGAGAGCGCATTGGAGGGATGACATCGCAAAAACGCCAAAATCTGAATGGGCAAGAAAGGCACAAGGCCAAGCTGTGTGGAAAAATCTTCATCACTCGAATTTATGAAAATTGGATAATGATATAATTAAATCATATGAGAAGAAAAAGTTTAATGCGAGATGAACCTAATGCGCCAATGTTTATTATTTTTTTTTGAAGGTTTTGAATTATTTTGTATTTTTTTTGTAATAATCTGTGGTTTGACAGTAATGTTATTTCAAGATTTTTTCAACCCTAGAAACCAAAAAAGACTTCTGGAAAACCTAGAGAGCAAGAGCAGTTGGGATGTGATGATTTTGGATAGTAACCTGTTAGTTGATATGTTGTTTGATGCAATACATCGATTGATTCTGTTGAATATTCTTGCTCTTCTTTTGCTTTTAATTTAGGTTTATTTGAATATTCTTCCTATTATTCTTTCAGTGAATTCTGGGAACGTATTATTAACAAAGTTGTTTGTTTTTAGGTTCAATCATTGTAGTACATGTACAAAACTAGTGGCTATCCAGAACAAAAATAGAATCTCGTTACATTTTATGTGGCGCTCTTTGGCTTTAGAGCGGTTCCGATAAAAACAGGCGGCGTTTGCATTTCAGTCTAATTTTAATATCACGCAGCATGTGACAAGCAGCTGGAGGCCGCCGTTTCGCAGCCGGCGATCTCTATTAAGGCCCTCAATTGAACAAGTGCTCCCCAGACGTAAATATAGTATAAATAAGCGCTGCCAACCGCCGCTGAAAAAATACTGGTGCAGTTTCTGCCTTTGTGCTACGTATAACTGTCGATCGAGCAAAGACCGGTCGGCGGCAATTGCCCTTAATTGGAGTACTTGTAGGATTGCGAGTTGCAGAACGGCGCCTTTATCAAAGACGTCTTAAAAGAGCTATATTTTTGTTGTTGTTGTTGCTAATGGCCTAAATATTTTTTATTTTAAATTATTTTAATAAAAAATTAGTTATTCAGTCGGGGCTTTTAAGTAACTATGCTAAAGTGTATATTAAATCTTTCTAATATGTGTCTCATATAATTGAGTACAGTTGCATTTAATCCTAGAAGACAAAGCATTTTCCTTTCTTGGTATAACTTTATCATTCTTTTCAATTTGCTTGATTATTTCTTGAGTGTTCTAAAGAGAGATAAAGCCACCAAAAGTTATTTCTACAGTGGTGCACTGTGCACAATTAATTTTGGAGAGTGCCTACAGGTTGGTTTCTGACTTTTTTTTATGAAGGTGAGCAATGGTTTTTTAATCCCAAGCAATTCTTAAATAGTGTTCTATAGATCTTTTGATAAGAACGAACAATTCAAGGTTTTCCCATGCAGGATTTTGTAAGGGCAATTCCCACTTCTGCAGCGAAGATTATTTGTGGCATTTGGTCTTTATTTAAATTTTTGCTAAGTAATCCAAATGTTTATTACGGCCTGTCCAACCTGTCGAAGAACAATAGCAACCATCAGCAACTATAGCAACAGTAGTAGATTTCTTCTGTATAGTTATATCCATAAAGCAGTGGTAATAATTTAGCTTATATTTTGGAAAGGTTCAGTTAATTTTATCGCTTCTTTCGATCTTTGACCTTTCTTTATAACTCATATAAGAGATGCTCGAGACGATCACACGTTATCAGTATATTTATTCAATACATGTTCGGTTTATTGGTAGTATAAACTATAAAGGCATATACTCGCGGAACAGTGTTTGTGCTACCTGTGTTTATGAAACGCAAGAATTGGAGAAATGTTGTTTCCTAAAATTTAGACTTATTTTTATTCTCACCTCCATAGCAAAACTGTATAGTGATTCTAATTGAAACATTAAGATTTTTTGTTCAAGAGACGTTTACACATTTTCCATTTGTTAAATTTTCACGTCTTTAAATTTTTAATTAAACGCAACTATTTTGTATTTTCTGAAAATTTTTCTCCATAGAACTTATCTAGTACCGTGACGCTTTTGAGGCAGTTATTTTATAGACATTTTTGTAATACGACTCAAGCAACGTATTTCATCCCTCATAGCTAGTTTGCAACCTCTTTACTTCTTGTTACAACTCTTTGATGTGTGTTTTCGTTGATTATTTTTGTATACTCGTGAGTTATTTTACAGAATTGATTTTGATGTAAATTTGTGCAATGTGCGTTACTTTATTTGTTGTTTACAACTTTTTAGTGCAAGCACAATATGTTGCACAACTTACAGCACTAAAGAACTGTTAAAAGAGAGCTAAAATGGTTTTAAACGCAGACGAGGTGTATCAGTGGTTATTAGTGTAAGTAGAAACTCACCCCAAAATTATTGTTATAAAATAATTCCCAAGTTTGCTTAGGGCACTCAAAAACTTCAAGGGTTGTAAAACGGGTGTAGGAGTTTTAGACGAACTAGGGGGGTGGAATGCGTCCCTGAGTGATATCGGACATTTTTGTACTACAACAATTTCTATAAAATAATTGCTGCAAAGCATCAAGGTGCTAAATTATTCCCGAATTTGTTTTTATTAAGTTTGATAGACTTAATCGCATAAGATTGCTCGAAATTTCAGTATTCCATTTTATAATGCGCCATTACCACGCACAAACATAACTAGTTATTATTTTAATCTATTTCGTGTAGTTTGTGGTGTAGTTAGTGAATTTATATAACGATTATATGAGTCTAAACGGCCCTGTCTTGCTTTATTAGCGACCTGTCTCACCATGTGTTAAATAGTCAAAAAAATAATGCAGTTTTAAACAAGAAATTTCAAAATAACTTTTTTGATTTCTAATTATTTCAGTAGTGGGTCTATAACAATCGTGAATTAATAATATGTTTAATTAACAAACATTTTATCTTTTTCATGTGTGTTAAGTGAAATTCAGGTAGCATGATTCCTGCACTCTGAATTCTGAATTGTTAACTCTATTGAAACAATATTGGGAAGGAATGCTAATTACTTGATACGATTTTACTGTGTAATCTACCGGGAGAAGCTGGAGTTCAAATGGAGGTATGAAAGTCATGGTTTAAACAATTAGTGTCACAAAATTTTGTCTTTTCAGTTAACGACAATTCGCCTCTTGAAGGCAGCGAATTGAGCGACTTAATTTTTTACATAATAATGTTCCTGATTGGTTGATTTAGTTTTCTGATTGTTATTAATAATTAAAATACGTTATGTGCAATTATGAAACTTAGTGAAAGTAATCGAAGAGTATCGAAAAATACCGTACATAGATATTGATAACATTATTGGATACAATGGATCAATAATATCCTGGGGAGCAATAAAACGATAGAAACGATACAAATAGTTGAGAAAGTGTACCAAATATAATGCCAAAACAATGGATGACTCGTTATGCTACTTTTCAGCAAAAATGTAGAAAATTATATGTAAAAGAAGAAGAACGAACGGAAAATATAAACCTTAATTGTGAAATAACAGAAGAAGATATTTGGAAAGCACTTCAAAAAGTCAAAAACGTCAGGGTACCAGGGCCAGGCTAGAACTAATTCAATACAATGAGGGTATAGTTTCATAATATATACAGAACAAATTCAATAAAATAGAGATAGGGAGAATATCCAAGCTTTATTTTCTATTGCAGGAATATTCTCTAGTGTTATAAAAATTAAAATAGAACAGGAATACAAAAATCTAATCGAAAAAGAAAATGTCCAAGAAGAAATTGCCATTGCCGTCAAATACGAAGTAACGGAGGGCATAAAACCTTCCGAAATTTTGACTTGAGGTACAGTTCGGGAACAATACCTTTAGGAAGACTCCATTACACGCGGACTATAACATTTTTGAAGGGCGAGAAGCAGATGAAGGTTATCGAAATCATTTGAAGACCAACGTGATTGATTAGCATATTTGCATTATTCATCGGCTTCTCAAGGATGACTGCGATATTGGAATAAGCCACGACAGTGCTCAGGCAATTATTACTGATGTTCTTGGGTTTTGAAAAGTATTCACAGAATGTGTTCCTTGTTTTCTCGCTTACGGCTGCTTACACTTCGGATTCATCGCTCTGTGATTATCATTTGTTTGGACCATTAAAAGGAGCATTTGAAGGACATAGATTTAACAAGGACGTTGCTGTTAATGCGTTTACGATTGGCTGGTGTCACAACCACACTTTTTACGATAGCAAAAATCTATCTATCAGTTGAGAAAAGTGTGTTTTTAAGTCAGGAGATTATGCTGACAAATTATACTATGTTTGTTTATATTTTTATGACCGCTCATTTGTAATGTTTCCACGTTAAGAGTAGCCAATCAAGCAGTTACTTCCTGATCTTGCAATTCAATTGCCATTTGCTTTTAAATAATATTCCCGCCCATGGCTTGTTGGGACAAAGATTTCCAATGTGTTTGGCGTTTTTTCCCGTCTCGTACCAGAATCATGATTCGTCTGCATATCTCTACACGGTTGTTCTGATTAACAGTGACTGTATGGGAAACCCATTGTTGACAGAAGTATGAAGATCCCATTGTATATGCATATAAGATACACGTTGGATAATGTATGGCTTATGCGCATTTGCCAAACGTCCATTGCCTTTGCGTTTATTGGTACGTTTGGCAGTTTGGCTACTGCAATAGTTAATATTAAAAAAATCATTGCAGTGCTAGGCATTCAACCAAAGTTCTTTAATTATTTTTTTTATCTTTGTTAAATATAAATTTCAATTATTTTTTTAAATTTATACAAACAAAATTATTTTTCCGTATAATATTCTAACTTCGAAACACATTTTCCCAACGAACCTCGTTGTCGCAAAATGAAGGTGACATCAGTCAACCAAAAAATCGCTGGGCTTCCATTACAGTCCCGAACAAATCCTAATTTTTTCGTCGACTTTAGGGAGCTGTAAGGGACCAGGTGTTGTCAAGAAACAGGATTTTCAATTACCTAACCACTGGTATACCTTATTTTGACATCTGAAACAATTTCAGAAAGCACTAGTAGGCGGTTATCGAAACGGCGGTGAATAAAAAAAATATTCTCTTCAGTCACTCTGTTTTCACTTAGGCAAAAGTTATTCAACTTATGAAACAATAACCAAAAATTAATAGGGCATTGGATTTAATACGAAATAAGAACATTCAGTTTGTCATTCATTAAATTTTTAAAGTAGTTTTTTTCAGTCATATTTAAATATTTATTTAGTTGATACCAAAACCCTCAATAGTTCATCACATTTAAAAGGACCATCTCTCAGTTTTTATAACAAAGATTTTTCATATTTTTGGGAATATTTAGGAGCAGATTTCCTTAACTCTAGTGTGATGTTGAGTTTGAATATTGGTTTTTTTTTTAAATAAAAAAGTAGATAGTTTATTTGATGGTCATTTTTCTTTGTGTAAGCATGTCTTATGGTGGAAAGCATTAAATCACAGGTTGTGCGTGCTGATTTGCTTAACTTTTGAAATGTTAAGAGCTGGTGCTATCCTTCATTTATTTTTTACTTTCTAGTTGTAATGTTAGCTTGCTTTTTGTATTCTCTAATGGATCCTGACTTACAATTTTAATCTGCAGGTGTACATTTCCAATTTGAATATCAGTTTGCTACTTCATGTTCATTTTCATCGTTTTGCATTTTTGTTTAAGAGATACTGCGATGGTAAAATTTCCAAAAGCATAAATGCGAGCCATAGAAAGCGATTTTGGAGTGCGGCGTCCCGGTTTCGCGTTATTTTTGACTGGGAGGGCCCGAGGCTGTCTAATAGCCTATACCGCCGCCTTTCTACTCGATTAACTTTTCATTTTGCTTAATTCCGTCACGACTCGCCGACTCGCGCGCGTTTCTCTCCGCAAAAACCTCCTGGACCGTTACCCGGGCCAGATAATTCGATTTGCGACGCGCTGGGTCTGGAATTGCGGCTGGAGTAAAACCCCGTTAATTCGCGCGAATTCGTCTATCGCGGCATCGGATTACTCGGCGGCGCCGTAATTTCCCTGGACTTTTGATTAGCCCCGTGCAGGGGGAAACGCTCCCGAGCCGGCTTTTCGCGGCACCAGCGCCTGAAACGGCGCCCAAAGTGCTATTTGTGTTCAGAAGCCGGGCGGAGGGGCTTCTTAATGTTCACTGCGGTGTTCGCGGGAATGTCGTGTTGCAGAAATGACAATTATTCGCTTGGGTGAACTTCTGTTCTTAATTTTTGACTGCAAATGTAATTGGCGGTTGCGAAATGAGGCGTGCTAAAAGGTGCAGTTGAACTTTTCAAACTTAGCAGTAAATGATCTATAGTAAATAGAAATAACACAAAAACTCTAAAAGTAATTTTATATTATTTATAAAAATATACTAGTTTCTTATTTAGACTTTCTTAGATTAAATTTATTTAAAAGTATGGGGGTTGGAACGCCAACCAATTTAATGCCGCACCAAGACCTGCGTATTCCATATATTCCTATATATATATATATACCCAGAGGCGAATGGACCACTGAACAAAAAACTAAACAAAACCTGGCCTGCAGACATTCCTCAACAACGTTAAGTGATAGTGATATATATGATTCCAACTTAAAGATTTACAATATATTTACTCAATACTCTTAGTGAAGAAGATTCAATAAATGTCAAAAAAATTTAGTCTTTCTGATCGCAGAGTAGTAGAGGCTATTTTCATATATTCAGGCAATACTCGGTTTGATTCTCGGTAATTATATTGATTTGGTAGACTTAGACTGTTCATTCATAATACATTTGAATTATTTTAAATAAAGAAACTGTACCTTTTTCCATTTAATTTATATTAATTTACGCTGGTTTTCATTCTGTTCTTATTTTCTAATTATTTTTGTACGTAAGCAAATTTTCACTTTTTGTTGTGTGTTTTACGAGTATTTCTTTTCGGCTTTTTATTATTTTGTTTGCATACAACTGTTTTAAATTTCTCTAGTATGTTCCTTTTCTATTTCTTTAGTGAACATATTTCTTTTAAAGTGGCTTGACCATTATAGATCGTTAGCGATCATGTTGGCTATCGTATTTACTATTTTGACCTTGTCAACTGCAGCTCTGGAAAACCGTATTGTGGATTGGTATATCTTTTTTACTTTTGCTATTAACAAGTTACATATTTTCAAAGTAAATGTGCATGTGAATGTGATTTCAGTTTTGGGGTCAGCCAGAAGTTGCAAGGAATAAAATCTGAACTATAAGCTGTCAAACAATCAGTCGCCTTTATTTGTGCCGCACTCATTCCATTGTTCCGCATTCTTTTAAATCATACGAATAGTTTCAGCTTCGTATAACATTTGATGCAGGTTTGATGCTCCACTCGCAAATGCGAAGATTACACACTACACACGCCCACTCATTAGCGTCTAACTCCTAACTGATCCGACCAGTGAAGTTTATTGTGTTAATATTGGTTCGGTACTTTTGCGACAGACCACCTATAATATGATAAACTTCTTAATAATTTTTGAGTCTATTGTAGATATTGTATGAAAAGACTATTTTGTTAATGTTATGTTATGTTAATAACATCTTCGATTAATGTTTAGTACATATCTTTGATATGATTTTTTTTCTGAAAATTGCAACATAGCGCCGAACTATTGCAAAAGGTAAGATTTTTAACTCTTCTAAATAATAAACAGATCTCGTTAAGATTAATTATGTTCTTCAATAAGTAACCTCACATTGACGACGACAACGTCTCCGAAGCTATAACAAAAGGGGGATTGGGGAGAGGAGAGGAACGGAATGAAGACTGAATACCTTTTATATTTTACTTTGGGATCTGCTTTTCTGATGACTCGACCTCTCTGATGTTAAATAAACCTTGCCACAGCAATGATCGAAAGGGAAGGAATTTACAACGTTTTCACACTTTCTCGAAAGCGTATAGCCTGATTACAGAGTCAAAAACGAATTACCGAAATATGAGCTATGCGATGTTGCTACGTGTATGCGTTAAGCAACACGTGATAATTCTTGCAGCTATTACTCTGTAGCTGTAGACGGCGACACTTCTCGGCTTTCTTCTTCAACGATTGTTAAACGACTGCACGAATAGTTTGTTTATAGTCAATTTTGGTTCGGGGAGTTTGCACCACCATGCTTTGTTCTTAAGAGCAAGAAATTCTCATACTCAAATTTCTACTTTGATGTTTTCAAATTTCCTACTGGAAATAAACTGAGACATTGGTTAAAATGAATAGTAATTTGATGGGTTATAGGGTTATAGATATGGTAAGGTAAGAATTCAGTTGTATGAAATGTTTTGAAATTTAGTCTTTGTTCTTTGCACTATAAAGAAACAAGTGTTATTTTGATGTAGCAGTTTCCGCTTTTTGCTTCCGAGAGTAAACTTTGAAATCAAGTTGCAACTATCTAGAACAAGTTTAAATTGTACGAGACTTCGAAATTCCATCAAATGCATATGAATTTGTGTTGAATCCGTCACGTTTAAGAATAGATTTTGGTGTTTAGCTTAGGTCTGACCATTGCTTATGAATTGTGAAAGAAGGGCCCTGTTCGATATACGAGGTGTGGCAGAAAAGTAATGAGACTGATTTTTTATTTACCGAAGTTTTTATTTTTCAAACGTCAATGTTATCCCCTTCAAAGTAGTTCCTTGGGCAGCTACACACCGATCGAGACGTTGTTCCCACTGTTGGTAGCAGCGCTGGAAGTTTTCAACCGGTATGTTCTTCAGCGCGTCCCTTACATTCTTTTGGATGTTTTCTAAAGTCATTTCTCAGTTTAGGAAAAAGGAAAAAGTCACAAGGACTGAGGTCAGGTGAATAGGGGGGCTGGGGAACCACAGGAATGCCTTTTGAGGTCAAAATTCTGTTATGGAGAGGGCAGTGTGACATGGGGCGTTGTCATGATGGAGCATCCATTTGTCTGCAATGTCTGGTCTCACGCGAATGACCCTTTTTCTGAGCCTTTCAAGGACGTCTTTATAAAAAAAGTTTCCGCTGTTCCATTTTGCGTGACGCACAACCAAAATACAACTTCACTAATAGCAGTCACAAAAATCACGTAGTTAACGGAACGAGTTGAAACTCGCACTGAGCTATGGGAGGGTATTTATACACGTGCTCTATCAAGGACAACAGCGTAGCGTTGCCAGTCTTATTACTTTTCTGCCACACCTCGTATGTAACATGCGGATTTGTAGGAAGCTTTGAGCTCTTTCAAAAACCCAAATGTTTGTTGGGCTCCTGTCGTTTGTGACCTAGTTAGCATTCATATAATAAAAGTTCCTGAAGGCGTTTTAAATTGTTTTTCCATTTTTAAGATTTTTTAAACAAATAAAAGTCATATGACCGAAAGTACCGTGCTTTACTAAAAAAGATTTGCTAACAAAATTGGAAATAAAAATGATGTTAAATTCATGGGATGCTATCTGTCTACGAGGGTTAGGGTGTAAGTCATGGTAACTAGCTTTTTTTTCAAATGTCGTGTGACTCATAATATGTATCCACAACACAGGATGGCTCTGTCAAGTTCTGTAATTGCACATAAACCAATGTTAAATCAGCTGTCAGTTAACCACCATGCAGGATAGATGTGACCCAAGCAGAATGGGGTTCGTTTATCAAAATAGCCGTGCTTCGTGTCAGAAATTCCAGATAATGTCTCAGACAGTTCTACCGACTCTTCTTTGGGACGTACGATATTTTGTGATACCATTTCTTACTTTAAAAAAAAACAATTGTCATGACTTATGCTCAAACTCTCGTATGATACAGGATCTAGATTGATATTTTTTTAAGTAGTCGCCATCCAGTTGTATGTACCTAACCCAACGTGTCTGCTAATTTGTCTCTGCCTTCTGCATCACTCTTTTTCGATGAACTTAATCACTTATTGTTGGTTCTGGATTGTTTGAACAATGCAATATGCATTTGCTTTTTTTGAGTCAAATATTGGAAATGTGAGGCCGTCTATTATCGTAGCTCAGGCGACTCAGCGCGATTTTCTTGGATGTGTTTATACGAGAGTAATACTGACAAGTAGCCGTGATGGTCAGGGGAATGGGAGAATATAATTCCTGAGTAGTCAAGAAAAGGAATTAGTATCACTTTTTCCACAACGGAGAACTGAGTGATTTCTTCCAGACTGTGCTTGCCAGTAATGATGGAATTCCGTTAGGCCTCGCTATATGAGTTAACTTTCTGGGTCATTTCCATTTCCAAATACTTCTACTGGGGCGTTCCATATCCAAGTGATCGTACACAATAGTGAACATGCCCGTCAGTTTTTCTGGCGTTATTCAGTAACAATTACAGCAATTATATTAATTATGATTTTGTTCAGACCCTGCGGTCAGATTATCTGAAATAGTTGAAAGAGTTGAAATACGACAGTTTTCAGCTATTTGAATCGCCTTATTTTTGTCCCATACCTGCTGTCAGATTTACAGACCTGCGTACTGTTAATCACGAACTATCTTTATTTTTACATGGGACTATCCGACCATTTATACTTTGTTGATGCACTGCTAGATTCACAGAATGTCCTTTTCTAAAAAAACACTTTTTATCCTGTCTTTATTACACAAGAAAAAATATTCTTATATTTATCTTTCCTTTGGACCTTGTGATTCCGATTTTAAATAGGGGAGCGGCAAAATACCCTTCTTAATTCCAAAAAAAGTTATGAGACAAAATGAGGTTTGATGGTGGAGAAATTGATTTCATTAGAAGCAGGTAGTCGGGAAGTTTTGTCTAGAGGGGCTATTAGTAGCCAACGTGTCGTGGGGGAACGAACAGAGAATTTTTACTGACGAAGCGTACATTCAGAACAAGGATCTATTGTGAGCGCAATACGTGCTTTCCACTTGCGCCTCGGCTTTGCATTTCTTATCGGTAATCGATTTTTTTGTGGACAGGAAAATTGGATGTGTTAGTTTTGTAATGAGAAGAAGGGGGGAGAGAAGACCTCGGAGTGTGCGAAAACCGAAAAACATCGATACAGTAACACGTTCTATGTTGAAGGCTCTGTAGCGATTTGTGCGCAAACAAGCCGTTTCTCATCAGTTATCTAATCGTACTGTTTGGGGAATTTTGCACTATGATCTTCGTTGTCATCGACAAGATGGTTATTTTACAGAAACTATCCGAACTTGATTAGTAATATAGCCTGGAAATGTATATAAACATCTTGGAGAACGTATCACATGATGCAGTTATTTTACCAATGAAGCACATTTATACCTGTCGGGATGCATTCGAACAAGATGGAGCTGTAGTCTTCACAGCAACATTTTTGCTTCAAGTGCTGCGTGAAAATTTTCTTATCGCCAAATCTGAACGTGGTGATGTCGCTTAATTAGCCCGTTCATCGGATTTCACCCCGTGTGACTTCTTCATTTGGGGATGTTTCAAAGATTTTTACTAACATCGCCCTACGACATTTCAAACCCCCTACGTCAATAAATCTGGCATTTTTTTCAACACATGTTGAAAAACCTAGTCAACAACTTCAGAATATGACTTTTTAATAATGCATCAAAGCTATTGGACTACTATATATCTCTTTGAAACATTGGAATAAAACTTCCAGTCTAAAGGTAAATTTTGTATACTCTCTATCGTGTTTCCGTTATTCGATCTAAAAAAGAAGGAGGGAGTTTTATATTATCCCGTATGAAAACGAATTAGCTTTTTATTCTACTGCAGCTAAAACAATATTTGCGACAAATCTATATTTCTCATCGCAACCACGCCAGCAACGCGAGATTGTATTACGAAAACGCTCAGAAATACGAGAACGTTAATTGCGTTTTAAAAGTACGGCGTTCGTTAAGATAACTAGCTGGAAACACTAATAACCGCTGAAATCATTTTCAGTCGTACAGTTCCAAACGCTCGTTAATAAATCACGAAGGAAATGGCCTAAATTGATTTTATTGCCGGAATATTACGAAACCTGCAGTGCCAATAAGAAATTTAATTAAGGCAGTTTCTGAAACTAGTTAACGCTAAAAGATCGTTCGCGTTACGTTCTGGCGTGACACCTAATGCATAATTATTGGTTAATTAAAGTATTCTCAGCATTGTCCTTTCTGTTATGCGTACAATGTTAACGTTGCATCTCAGTTTCTGCTCTAGTTATTACATTCTTACTTAACTATGACTCTCGATCTTATATTGTTTGCGGAGCATGAACTTCAGCAGTCATTAATGATGTTTATGTTTTTACCTTCATTCTTAACGGCGTCCAGTTAACAATTTCAAGTTACCACCCCTTGAGGACTATTTAGTTGTCAAACTAACACATCTTGTAAATGTTCTAGAACTATAATTCGAGAATGATTAGATGAAAGCTTTCTAAACACTCTTTTGCTACTTAAAATAAAATGACATATAAAATAACGCGTAAAACAACAGCATACATTTGTTCTACTTACGAATCAACTTTTTCATGGTGTAATTGGCATTAAATTAAAAAATGTAACGAGTGTAGTAGTCGAAAGTGAATTGCCTTATAAGTGGTTCATGAGGTTGCGAGGATTTTGCAACAAATAGTGGAATTAGTAATGGAGCTTAGGCAGTCTGTTGAGTTAAATGTTCTTTTACTCCTTTACCTTGACTTTGTTTTATGAATAAATAAATTAAGTTGAAAGATGGGGAAAGAATTTGATAAATAAACGATTATATTTAAAATTATAAAGATTGTAAAACTACCATAATTTGTCTTAATTGTACTATATATACTTATTGTTACCTGATTGGTTTGAAAGGAAACTTGTTTGGCATACTTATAGCAAGCAACAGCAATGAATACATCTATATGTCATCGTAAAATTTATAAATGAATATTCTATTATTACAAGTCATTTTGGCACAAATTCGGTGTTTGGTAGTTGTTTTCGAGTTTTGAACGACTAAAATTGGAATTTCTGTGTTTTTGTGAATTAGAAGAATAGGTTGGTTTAGGACACTTTTATGAGGCACAAAAAGTAAGTCAAGAAAAAGTGGATATAGAGGAAAGGTTAGAATACAGAATCGGAATCGAAAGGCAAAACATCAGAAAGAATGCGATATAATTGTAGATAATACTGAGAACTTTTTATATTATAAAATCTAAAGAAGGTACCTTCAAGAGCTTGTTTAAGAGGGTTGAGAAGTAAGCGGTTGTTATCTTCTGTAAAGAAAAGAATTCGACGAGGAAAGCCGAGGATCCATTTTTTTGGAAAGGAAAACTGCGAATTCCATTAATAATTTTGTTTACATTGAATAATTTATGATCTTAAAACGTGACACCACGTCTACAAGTTTCAAAAACAGCTATGAAATTATTGGTAAAACGTATAATAGGGTTCTAGCTAATAGACACGTCTTTCAAAGGGTAGCAGAGGCTATGGGCACCACAGCTGAGCGAGTGCCAACATCAGACAACTTTTTTATAAGAAGATCGTTTGTAACCAAATAGCAAATAAAATAATGAACTGCACGAAGTGAACCGAGCCTTCCATAGATTAGAACTATATCAGTTTTTTTTTAAGAGAGGAAGAGAATTCTTCTGATTGTCCACATTGTTAACCATTACTGATGAATACTATACGGAAAAATACTATCGACTGTTGTTGCACTGAGACAATACACCGGTGCATTTAAATTGCGTCGCTGAACAAAAATTTGACTGAACTAAGGTTTGGAATCCTTCTGGATCTATTCTATTCACCAGAACTAGCTTCTTAGAATTACCATTAACTCCCTAAATTCTAAATTTTCTTAGCTGGTCCAAAATTTGATTTAGAGAAGAGGTAATACGAGTATTTTGAGGACCTTGAAGAAACTTAGTTCTGTAAAAGATCGTGAATCTTGAACTTCGAGAGAACTAGGTTAAAAATATAAAATACTTTGTAAAACTCAAATTGTTTATTTTAATATAAATCCAAGTTATTCATAAAATTATATCTGCATCTTTACAAAGAAGGAAATGGTAAATTGTAATAGTCCTGTTTTGTCTGAAAAAATGTGGGAATTTTTAGATATCTCCTCGTAAATAGCCAAATTCATTATAATATCAATAATCGCGTACTAATAACCATTTCAACATAGTTTCGGAATAGAGCTTCTGGAAACTGTCAACAAAGAACCGCTGACGTTCTTTAATTCGCACCACGTCCGCAAATCGTGTACCTTTCATGCTGATTAGATTCCAGATCGAACTGGTAGTACCAAGTCTCATTCCCTCTGACGATAGTTGCAGAAAGGATGAATCTTGGTTACGCATAGTAATGAAGGGATTTTTATTCGTTTTGCATATTCGTGTCAGATTGTGCGACACAAATTGGGGACAGATCTTCTGCCCACCCAAATCTTTGTAGGCACCACCGTGTCTTTTCTAATATTCAATTTCTCCGCCATCAATCGTGAAGTAAATACTAACATTAGTCGCACTCAAAAAATAATATCTGGGGTTTGATTATTGTCGGCCGACCCGAACATGGCTCGTGCTCGGTCATTTCCTATCTGCTGCATTTTCTGCTTACGACCTGGATCCTGTACCTACACAAACATTTTACGAACATCTACATTTTCGAATTTGTAGTGGCATTTGATGTTCACTTGTTGCTTCATTGTACTGTAACTTTATCTCTCATACTATGTGCGACTGCCCACACTGGGTGACACTTCTCGGAGTATCTCTGGATAGTACTAAGCGCATGTGCGAGCACCTGCCTCGTGTTACCGAGAAACATTATAAAATAAATGGAAAGGAAAATATATATATAATGCACTCGAAATCATGTAGGTACTAAGTATATGAGTAGAATGAGCTATAAAGGAAATAAATAAGAAGTAAGACGAAGAAACTAAATTTTAAAAAAGGAACAAGAATGTTAAATAGTAACGAGAAAAGAATTCTTTTACAGCAATTGAAGCTAATTGAAAATTGAGAAAAGAGAAATGAAAGAATAGAATATAAATATGCAAAAGTGCAAATAATATGGCGAATACAAAACAAAATTTGAATGATTTGAAAACAATGCGAATCAGGGACTGAGATCTAAATATGGTGTTTAATTTAAATTTGAAAAGTGATGACATTCGACCTAAACATTTAATGAATTTTGCATAAATATGAATATTATCATGCATCAAAGGCAAATGTCGCTTAAAACTATATGCTTCTAAAATCTTAAGCTTTTTGTTTTCCATATTTCGATTATTCCAATCATTTGCATACTGATTTTTGACTATTGGGATTATTAAATTATTCCAATAAAAATCGCAGTCATAATTTGAAGATATTTTGGAGCCCATTGTAAGGTGTACGGTATCTAGGAGTAGCATTCAGGTTAAGTAAAAAAGAAAACTAAAGGACGCACACAAAATTTATTTTTACATAGTAAAACTATAGAACAAAAAATAACTAATCATTTGCACATATCGATTGGAAATGACAGTATCACTTTGGCTCCCCTCCTTGAAGGTAAGGTCCAATGACCTTAACTTTGAGACTAGCTGCGGAGAGGCCTTTCGTAGATATATCATGGATTGTTATCACTCCAATAACGAAAGTCTTGTTTATTAACGCATCATGTTAAGTGGAAACGTGTTTCGTCGCTACGCAAAACAACTGCGTCATGTGTCACGTTCTTCCTTTCAATCTGTCAAAGAATTGGGGCTGTAGATAAATAAAATCAAAAACTCGAAGATTACTTGATCGTTGCAATAAAAGAAGTTGTAAAAGAAATAAATAAAGGGTTATGGTAATGTTGAAAAATGGCAAAGGAATTTAAAAAACCAATAAAAATAAGATTTTAATCAAGCCATCAAAAATACAAAATGAAAAATAGAATCAGTTAAGCTAAATGAATATTAAGGATTTACCAGATAGGAGAAAAGAGCGAATCAGTTATATATCAGTGATCAAAGAAAATCAGAAAATTTCGAAGGTTTAATGATATATAAAAGTGAAGTATATAGAAGATAAAAAAAGATAAGCTGATCAAAAACAAATATAAAACTATAACGAAAGCGAAAGAGAAGAACAAGAGGCTTGCAAATAATTTGAATCACAGTTCTAATTTAGTTTTAATTGCGTTTTTTTAACTATTTCAATTAATTATATACATTCCTGCTCGCGAAGCACATCAACAAATTAATGTTGAGTGGTTTTAACTTTAAATGAAACAGAAAAGAACTGAATTACTATTTATATTTGAGTCTTTCTCGTAGTACAATTTAGTTTTAGTTTTATTTTAATTAAATACATTCAGTTTACAATAAATCAGTTTTTTGTATATTTGTGTTATTTTTAGTAACATAAAAAGCCAAAATTTCCACCGTCTCTGTTAAGTTTTTGCGGAAACTGCTATTCAAATCGCCCCCTCTGACTGCTATGTAAATGCCGCCGGTTTAATGGAGTTATTCATCACCTGTTGCAAGTTTTAAGCGCTGGTTCGCTTTCACCGCACGAATATTATTCTTTATTTTTTCAGCAAGGGATATAGAGTGCGCTTTCATATTTGCTAATAAACTCATAAAAAGCCTAATGCACTAGATTAATGTTCTAATTTTGGTTATCTAATTTGCTCTGAAATAGCCTTTTCAGTATCACCATACTAAAGCCATGAGCATACATCTTGTGCTTGTAAAAACAATTATTTGAATTTCTGGTCGATAACTCGTCTTGAATTTGTCTGTTGCCACCATTAAAGTGTATTTTGATTTTGTTGGAAACTTTTTTTAATTCTGTTAAAACATTGACTAAATATTATAAGATTATTGTAGTTAACACAAATAATTATTTATATTAAATAATAAACATTATTAATACAATGTTTGCTCAAATTTTCGATTGACACCTAAAATTAATTCTTAGTTGAACCTTCTCATACGTGGGTGAATCAAATATAAACTGCTATCACATCTCTGATTTCCAAGTATTGCTTTTAGTAATTCAAACAAATGATAATTATAGTTCGGAATCTAGTTAATGGGCGGTTATGCTCTAAAAAGCGGCGAACAAAATATAAATATTCTTATCGGTCACGCTAGACCTCGCACGATGTCTATGACCTTTATTTGTTTATGCCACGTGTACGCTTGAGTCTCTTAAGTTTGTTGTTCCTTAACTGTGTCTTAAGTTTTCTCAAAATATTTGACCGTTTACGCCCTTTTTCGTGTGAAACTTGATAATCCATAGCACAACGGACTAGGGTACCGCTTATGCTGACATCGTGCGAAGAAAAAATCCCCTCCAGGCATTTCTCTGGTTACCTAGCAACATATAAATAAAAAATAGCGATTTATATTTGATTCACATATACAATGGTTTCACTTTTTGAGGAATGGTATTATTTAAAGTATATATAGTTTTTTGTAGTATATTCTACAATTTTTCTATCTTCGCTACCATTAATCGGGCTTGGTGCTAGATCTTGTGTGTTTTGACCATGTTTTGTTGGATGATGTCATTGGTTTACGATCTAATTTAGGCGCAGGTTGCCTTGGCCATACCAAAAGTCGAATTTGTTGCTTCTCTTTCCACGATTGATGACAAGGGGCGCTATTCTACTATTCTACATGAAGGAAACATTTTTCTTAACGGAAAAACACGATGAATTCTATTATTCATTATTTTAATGTATTTGGCGAAATTTACGATACTATCACATAAAATTGCCTGTTACCATATTATAAACGATGCACTGTTTATGCTAACTCTCTTTTTTGTCATTTATTATTCAACTTCCATGCTTAAGTTTTACTTTTGTCATTAAATTAATAATATTGGCTTGCGTCAGAAAAAATGACGAACCGTTAAAAGCTATTTGGCCGAGAACGCATTCTGTTGACACTTTTTGGAAGGGTGGGTGTGTCAGGATTTCTCCTTGGCGACTAATCTGAATTTTTCTATCCAGGTAACGTTATTCACAGATGTTTAACAATGTTGCTGCTACTTTGAATTACTCACTTTTACTTGTGTCTATTTCACCTTAATATCCCAGTGTATATATTTTTCTTTGTTTTTTATCTATTCGTATGTAATGGATATCTGCACTACTGAACAGATGATACTGAATTTTAGGCTAGACATTACTCATAAATTTTCGAGCGGGTAAACGGGAAACCCCACATCGTTTACCCTTAAAACTGCGGGTGGAGCTACCCCATCCCACATCTGTGGGTAACAGATGTCGCCTGTAGTAACGACGTGAGGTAGAGGTTCACGCAAGTGAGCTCGCCGGCAACTCGTCAAACGAGGCAGGAGAAATCCTGCCAACACGAGCACTATCGACTGGAGTATTTGCTGCATCGATTTTATTTAGGTCCCAGGCCTACGGAGACGTTAGACCACATGACGTTATCTCGTTAAAACTGTTATGCAGGCTATCCGATCCCACACTTGTGGGCAAAGGACGCCGGTAGCAGTAGATATGTGGTAGAGGTTCGCCCAAGCGACCTCGACGGCTGCTCGTCCAACGTGGTGGAGGAAACTCTACCGACACGAGTGGGGCTGCGTTTCACTCTACGACGCAGACTCGTAAAGGTGCTTCGAGCCACCCTATCCCACAATAGTGTGGGTAACGGGCGCAACAAGTGTCAACTGATGTAGAGTAGAGGCTCACGCAAGTGACCTCGACGGCCGCTTGTCCAACGTGGTAAAGGAAACTTTACCGACACGGGTGGGTAGTGCGCCTTACCCCGTGGCGCGTGATACCAGTAAAACTGCTAGAGGAGCTACCCAATCCCACAACTGTGGGCAACGGATGCCGCTAGTCAGTAACAGAGGGGTAGAGGTATCACGAGAGTGACCTCGTCGGGTACTCGTCAAACGTGGTAAGGGGAACCTTACCGACACGAGGACTAAGGGGAGGGGGGTAGTCAACCGGGGCGGCTTCCTGGTTCCCTCTCGTTGGTGTTGGACTCTTAGGGGTGGTGGCACCGCTTTAGGAACAGGTGGGACTTGTTGGCCTTTGTGCGAGCATGCCCTTAAGCGGGAGAGGCTTCGGCCTGCCCCCACTGCCCGTCAATTATACCGACCATATATGTCGGTCTGACGGGCGGAACCGTAACAGCTCCGGATTTTTTTATTTTATTATAATTGTAATAAACTTGTTTTCGCAAATTTTATGAAATGTTTTTGAAATTCTGTCTAGAAGAATAAATAGATATATTACTTGTTTTCTGTTGATAAAGACGTTGGTATCTGTTTTATCACGGTACATATTTAATTAAGTAGATGTTCCTCTTAATAATTTCTATAGCGTGTGGTTTTTGTAATTGCGTAAATTTATCTTACAATTAATCATTATCATTTTAACTTTATTACACGTTTATTAGTTTTGTATGTAATTTCTTCTTGTTTTGCATTTGGCACATTGACGGGCTATAGCAATGAATTTTTATATTTTTAATAGTGTCCATTATTTTTCATGTAACATATCAGCCTGCTATATTTTTCAAAAAATCATAAAACATCTGATTTAGTAGGTTATTATGTTGGTATCTTTTACAAGTACCTTTAATTTGAATGATCTCAAGGTATTTATCTTGCTAACTAAATGTTATGTAGATAATTCAATTGATTTTAGTAACATAATTTTGTTTAACACCAAACTATGATTAACCAGTACAAAGTAAGTGTAGAACATAAAAAATAAATACAACAAGATATTCGTAATTTAGAAAGACCAGCGAACATATGTATGTCTAAATAGAGCAACACTTTAACATGAATATTTTAAATTATACTGCAATACAAAAAAAAAATAGATAGCAAACGTAAATTTAACAGAATTAACTGTTCGCTGTAGTTGACGTATTCCACAAAGAGCTTTACAAAAGTCATCTCCAAATGTCAGTGGCATGTATAAAGGCAGTTTTTTGACCAGCGCTGTTTGCAAATGCTTGTAAAACAATTGTGAATGTCAAATTGGGTTTGTGATTGGGTCTTGTGTAGAAAGCGATCTATCACTTCATCTCGTGGATCGTTTGGTTAAAATTTGTGCAGTGGTGTTACTATTATGACCCTAAATACACTTATGATCACTCCTCCAATACACCGTAGGATTAAGACTGCTCACCTAACATATCTATAGCTCACATAGTAGATACGATGAGATGCCGACCCGTATTCTGATATATCTAGTAACAAAAGATCACTCGACGGTTTTCTCATGCCTGTACAACCCGTTTTTTTTCGGTTGAATTACAAGTGCTCGAATGGTTTAACACAAGGTGAATTCGAAAACCAAGGTGTGATCCATAATTTACTAAAATATTTTTTGAATTTAATTTAGTTGCGGGACACGTCATATTATCCTGTTGATGCTGAGGATCGTTCGTTGCTATAAAGGGGTAAAAGTGTCTATACCGGAAAGTGATTAGAGACCACCATAGGATCGTGGCTAATAAAATATCATTCATCACATCGTAATCAAATAGTGCACCTAGGTCTCATAGCTAGTTGGTAAATGACGTATCCCGCCCGAACCAACGCTGACTCATGGAGACCTAAATCCCAAAACACCCTGTGGGGTTGTAGAGCTCAAACCCCGAAGGCAACAAATCCTGAAAACCTGTCCACAAATAACTTTCCAAATGTTGGCACCTAACGAATACACCTATTTTCCGTATCGCGCTGACCACCAGCCTGATACTCTAGACATAGTTCTTCAGAAAAATTTTAATAAACCAATCTACCAAAAAGTCATAACTGAACTAAATTCTGATCACCTCCCTGTTATTGTATCTTTCACAAACGCTTTAATCATCAAGCAACCCATCCCAAAACTAATCAGTGGCAAAGTAGATTGGAACATATTTGAAGATCAGATGAATAGTAAACTACAATGTCCAACAAGTCTTCAAACTGATGTAGCCATAAGCCATCTTACCTCAACAATAGAGGAAACTATTAAACTTGCCACCACAACAACTCCTAGACGAACTTATCAGACTGACTATAGTCCTCCTAGATACGTGATTGACCTAATTAAAACAAACAGTCAACTTCTACGAGAATGGCAAAGAACCAGAGATCCCCAACTCAAAAACAGACTAAACAACATAACTCATCGAATCAAACTAGAGTTAGACACCGTAAGAATCACAGCATACCAATAGCACATAGCTGACTTAACAAAATATAAAGATTATTTACTTTTAATTGCTGTTAAATTCATTTGGGAACTCTTAATTAATACCACAATGGCTTAACAAAAACAACAAAAATAGAAATATGGAGAAAAGAAAACAAACTTATGCGCAGCTCAGTAAAAAAAGCGTTCCGGGAATCGCGCGGCTCAAATTCGATTGCGAAACGGCAATACCACCGTGCAAGATTTCCATATCTTGTTTAGAAACAGCCGCCATAAAGGCTACACTGTAAATCAGCACAATATCAATGGCCGTATCGAATCGAAGAGAGACTGGAGCCTATGGAAATCTACAAGAAAAATACTGAACCAAAAAGCAGAACTCCCCCCCCCCATTATCTTCCGAAAATAATAATATATATCTATACCACAGATCTTGAAGAAGCAGCCGCTTTTGCCAATAATCTTGAAAGTAATTTTACTCCTGTAATTACTTGCACGCCCACCCATAAACTATAAGTCATTAATGATCGAAAGTAGAGTACCTATACCCGACTGTATCCAACCAACTTCACTCGATGAACTCTTTAGCATCATACAGAACCTCCCAGATAAAAAATCTCTCGGACATGATTAATCACCAACATATCCTCAAACACTTCACTAAGAAAACGTTAGCCTAAGTTCAACACTCAACGCCTGTATGAGACTGGGCTACTTTCCACAAACCTGGAAGCATGCACATATCGTAATGATCCCAAAACCTGGTAAAAAAAAATTAAACAGCTACAGACCCATTAGTCTACTGACATCACTTTCTAAGCTCTTCGAAAAAGCAATTTACAGTCGACTACTTAAGCTTACTGAAAATCACAATACAATACATAAATATCAATTTGGCTTCAGGAAAGGCCATTCTGCGAGTTACCAGCTTCAAAGAATAAGCGAGCTCATCGAACGGAGCTTCAACAGTAAACAATACACGGTAGCAATATTCCTCGATGTCGCGCAGGCGTTCGACAGGGTATGGATAGAAGGCCTCCAAAAGAAAATCCTTCATATTACAATGCCTGCTTATCTCAAAGCAATCATATTCTCCTTTCTAGACAACAAAACATTTGCTGTCAAAATCAACACAGCCCTGTCCGAAATCACCAAAATCCGAGCTGGAGTTCCCCAGGGCAGCATCCTGGGGCCAACTCTCTTCAACATATATACGTCTGACTTACCAGGGCCTGGTGCTACAATAGCTACCTTTGCAGACGACACTTCTATGTTCACGCAAGCCGATATCCTAAATGAAGCAATCTTCAAATTGCAGACCGCAACTTTTAACTTGGTTCAAAATCTGGTACATCAGAATAAATCCTGACAAATGCTAAACCAAAATTTTTACACTAAGAAGACTTAACAATCCTCCTTGCATACAAATTGAAGACAATGAAATACCTTGGAACCCCAATAACAATGCTGTCAAATACTTGGGATTATATCTTGACACTCGATTAAGCTGGGGGTACCACATAAACCAGAAGTTTACTCAAAGCTGCACTAAACTTCAACAATTATATCCAATTATCAACCGAAAATCCTCGCTAAAAATTGAATGCGCAACGCTACTCTACAAAGCCCTAATTCGACCTCTCGTCCTATATGAATCACCGGTCTGGTGCAACACCTCAAATACCAACATGCAGAATATACAACGCCTCCAAAAAAGTCCTAAGAATCATAGTCAACGCACCGTGGTACGTTAGAAATACCCAACTACACGAAGAACTCGGCATCTTACCCATCGATCAATACATCGGGAACTGTGCGGAAAAATTCATCTCAAACGCGAATGCATGTAGTGGTGCGGAATTCTATCAACTCTTTAAAACTAATATTCACGCCAGGCTTAAACGCAAATTACCACAGGGCCTAGTTATAGCAAACCATAGACAAAATTAACCAAATGTGAATTCACCCCGCTTATTATTTTGTCGCACTATGTCACAATATATTTATATTCTGTTATAATATGTCACAAAATCTTTTATCTATGCTATGTATAAGAAATAATTGTTGATCTGGCAATAAATGTATATTAAAAAAAATGGCGTATCCGTATTAGGACATCATAAAACGTGATTTATCGGACCAGGTAACTTTCTTCCACTTTTGTATCTTACAAGTACTTTCTAATGGATTTACATAGACGATCGTGTGCAAATACGCTGCTTACCAGCAGAGGCTAGGATATCCGCATATATTGTTGAGCGGAAATAAGTCACTTTTATGGTGTAGATGATGTTTATTTTTTGACCGCATTAGAACATATTATCCACATAGTACCAGTTTTTGATCGTTGTATAGCATAAATATCAGATTCACTCTCTTGTAGTAACAAACGGATCATTGCCAATGCCATAATGATGCGCTATATCGTACGGTCTGAATCGTCAAAGAAAGATTCCAGGAATATACCAGTAACATTCAGATTATGCCTTGGCTTTGGAATTCGCCTTCTATCAACCCAATTGAACATTTGTAGGGAAAATAAAGAAACATCTGATGACCGCCTGACACCAAATATCCCAGTCTACCTACCAGCATCTCATCTAATCTATAACTTGTCGCGTGATCGCCATTTTATGGACCAAAAGCCACAATTTAATCGTTTATCAGATTACAAGATTGAGGTGTAATTTACTATTCACCCTGACTAAGCCGAAAATATTCATTGGAAGAGAAGTGTCCGATGATCAAGAAGAGAGGCGGACCTTTGTAATCTGAAAATTGTGATTATATCAGATGAAGACATAGAAGATCTACACATGTGGAGCAAAGAGTTTTCTGCTATATGAAAAACGTACAATTTGTTATATTACAAATATTGGTTGTCCACACTAACCCATACTAGACATATATGAATTGGAGAAACGGAGACAATGTTTTTTGTTCATACTTAGTGGATAAAAAATAAGCCTATTGTAGCATAGCAATACGTCAAGAGCATCGAAGTTACAAGGTACACTCAAAAGGTTCTTGATCCAAACAGAAGGATATAAGCGATGGACTCTTCGTGCCTGATAGTTGGTGGTTGATGTCAGGTAAACGGTCCAACTTAGCTCATTTGCTTTTGAATCTTTATAAAGTGGGGATCGCTTGCAAAGTGGACAGTTGTTTGAGTGTCGCGACACTGCAACCAAGATGTTTGCTGTAATACAGAAAGCCTGTGGGAAGGATGTTTCATCAAATGCACAAGCCATGCGCAGGGCTCACATCAACGTCTCACACTTCCATCAATGTGGTTAAAGAAAAAACGATTTTGGATGTAGTTTGTATGCCGATCCAGATGTAGTCCAAATATTTTACATGATTAAATTGTTTCAATTGGAGATTATTGAGTGTAGCTAAGGGACATTCTTTAAAGTAAAAGTTACTTGCGTTAATTTTTCCTCATTAGCCTCAATGTGTCATTTTAAAGCAAATTTATATTTTATCCAAATGGTGATGATAGTATGAAATCGATTTGGTGTTTAGTTTTTCCATGTACGTTGTCTTTGGGGCTTTTTGTTGTATAGAGTGTTCATTGCATATAGTTTTTGTCGCTCTAGAAAGCTAGCTAGCATATCGCCATGTTTATTTCACGTATGTCATATTTGCCTATGTATTTCTTATATGCGTCTTGTTGACATACTAATATAGCATTGAATTCGCTCATCGCGATGTCCTGAGTACATTTATTTTCTTTTCTTGATGTTTCTTGTCATATAGTATTTCCACTTCTTTATTTACCGTGGGTGGATGTTGGTGCATATATTTGAATTACTCTTTGATCTATATCTCTTAGAGTTTGATAGTATGCAACCCTATCCGACATAGCTTTGATGCGATCAACAAGAGGTAGTAACTTTTTGTTAATTATGAAACCCACTCCTTTCTGGCTTTCTGTGTCATATCCCTTATAGTATAATATGTTTCTTGACTTAAGATTCTCTTCTGTTCTTCTAACTTCTAAGAGGCCGATTATATGCCGATTAATTTTAGTTGTTTTGTTTTCTAAATCGTATAGCTGATCATCAGATTTCAGTGTTTTGCTGTTGTATGTTGTTTTGTTAATTTGTTGCCTCACCCAGAAGCCTTGAGGAAGATTGACCTGTTGTCAATGCGGAATACCCGCCTGGGGTATTTCCGTTTGAGTTTTGGAGCTTGGCATCTTTAAGGGTGAAATTTGGTATTAAAAAGCGCTCTTACCACGCGTGTTAGCGAATTTTGTGAAAATGTAGGTAGGATTATATTTGGGGTGGACATGATTAAGGTTAGGACATGGTTTCTCGGTGATAGGAAATGTGAGAAGAAACCATGTCACACGTAGAGGGGGTTGCTTTCCCGAAGTACACCTGTCTTTGCCAGGAGCGCAGAAAATGTCTACCTGCTACTTTATAAGTTAGGATACAGTATAAAATCTCTGACGCTACTTGTCACTTGAATGATGCGTATTTAGAGGATGGCTTAATATTTTGAATCTCTTACCATTATCTATCATGTTCGTTAATTTACTGTTTATGGTCACATCACTGTAAACAGATTATATGTAAACTAAACATATGCGTCGTACGATAGTGCGTGCTGTAAATCGCCAGTTAAATGACTTCAGTACTTGTTACAGATTCGCTTCAGCTTCTTTACGAGGACGACCATCTGCGAGGACAATCTGCCGATTCATCCAGAGCAGCGGTGCAGAGCAGCCGTAATTAAAATCGGGAGCTTTTTGCAAGTTCGCGAGTATACGTAGCGCGGTTTAATCTCTTTTTGCGCAAGGGGGTTTATAAATTGGGCATTGCGCGTTCCCTGTTCGCATTAAAGTTTCATTTGCGAGCACGCGCCTCGGTCGAAGAGAAATTGGCGAAGCGGTGGACGTGTTCGGTGCAAACGCGGCGCGCCGACCACGGGCTCTTACTCCTTAAAAATTCAACAATGGAAGGCATAAGATAAGCCTCAGTCGAACTGCAGTGCCAGAGCCGCGCGGTCGTGCGCGCATTTCCGCCATGAAGGCCCCGGCGGCGACGAGGAGGGCCGTCAACTTGTTGAACCTCCTGTTCACCTGCGCCGCGCTGGCGGCGGCGGCCGCGATCGCGGGCGGCGACTTTACCGCCCGCATTAACAAGATCAGCGACGACCTCAACAAGGCCCTCGGCGATGCCCTCGAACTCGACGGGCCCAACTACACGGACTTCTACGAGAACTCCACCTACCACAGCCGGAATTCGTTCAATTCCAAGGGGATGGCCGGGCTGTACAACATCACCAACAAGTTCATGGACGTCATTATGCCCAAGGATATCTATCCCGAAGGTAGGTGCTGTTTGGAGAGGTGCGCGTCTCTAGTACCCCTAGATCGATACCAATGCCACTGACCTGGTTTTCAGGAGAAATTATAAAGCGAGCTTTCCCTATCGGTCTATAAGGTTATGATGAATTTGCTTTGACAACTAATTTTAGCTATCATTTGATAATTACTTAATTGGTGATAAATCATAACAAGTTTTTTTATTAGGCTTATTTAATTTTCAGATGTGTTCATTACCTAAATGTCATACATCATCACTAAAGTTTGACTTAGACTTTTGAGGTTAAATATAACGTGACTGAACTGCCATATTTCTTTAGTTGGGGTTATATTGAACTCTAACGAAACATTGAGCCGAGGTATTTTCTAGGGCAAAATATTTACAACTTTCTTTAAGTCAGCCTTTTTTTCAACCGATTTTCTGGGAAGTTCATCATTATTAATTATTTCAATTTTAATTATTTGGATACAATCGTTGATTTTTCTATTTCACTCAATATTAAATAACTGCGGCAATTTTATGTAAAACTTACCAATAGAATGGACGTTGTATATTTTAGTAGTGGGGATGCTTGAGTTCATTTGAGCTGTTATACTCAACCGGTGATGATGGGGTTCTGCCAGTACCTATAACCAAATTCCAGGTTTGTAGCTTTTTATTAAATGGTTCCAAATCGGAACTAAAAGCAACAAAATCAGGTTGTTGTGTTGTTATCGCATTTGATAAAGGTACCATTAATGAACGCTTGGCTCCATTTTGGTTTAATGGTCCCCACAATGGTGATCTTTGCTCGGGACCATCTTCACCTGTTAATCGGGATCAACCTCGAGAGCTAGTCGAAGCAAATCAACGTGAGGTTGTAAACCGACTTGGAGAACCCTGTAGCAATGTGCGCAGACTCTTGCAAGCATTAGCATCAAAGCTCAACTAATGGATACTCCAACCTGTTACTTAACAAGCGCCGTTGCTGTTCTGAAGCTCCAACTTCGCTGCAGTCTTATCGCCGCGTTAACGTCTGGGTTGATTCCATCATGATGTAAGATGAAAAGTGGTGTCTTCTGCGTTTGGCGAAATTTGCTGTACATTATTTAATTCTGGTTGTTACTATAAGCCACCTATTTAACGGCCAAGCTGTACTGCGAGCATCTCCAGCACGTTATCAAAAACTTATAGAAACCTGCCTTTGCGAAATCAACTCCTGCATGACGCTGCGCGACCACACGTTATTTTGGCGAAAAATCCTACTTCACTCACTATATGTGCCAACGTATTGCCATCTGATCGCTATTATCATCAGATAAAAAATAATAACCGACAAAAAATTACTTTTATCGCAAGCCAAGATTAATTTACTTTTTTTAAATTAATGGTTTAAGATCAATTTAACCCACATGTAACATGATTACTTGGAAACTCGGAATAATGTATAATTTAGTTCTCGTAGCTCATCTGTACTACCTATTTTGTCATCTTTTAGTAAATTCAGTTTATTTGTCGCTTTTTATTATACTTGTTTCAGGGTTTTTTTACTGTCATGTTTTTCCATTAAAAATATGTTTTTATGAGAATATTCAGATTCAAGTATAAAACTTTTTAAACAGACGTAAGTACGATTTCAGTTAAGTAAAGCAATGTTTAATTATTTTTATTATATCGCACAAGATATGAATAGTCGCTACATGTACTCTGCCTGTAAATGTTTATTTGAAATTCTGGTATCTGTGACTCGACGTCGTATTTTTATTTGCTTTGTTTACTTTTTACATTTACACAAGTTTAAATATTCTTACGAAATCAGCGTTGTTGAAGTTTGATAGGTATGCAGTTTAATTTATTTAATATTGTTTTATCTTTATAAAATTATACTGCATTTCTATAACAAGTGTACTAGCTCTTATTAACTTGCATAGTAAAATTTTAAGCGTTTTAGTAAACTCTATCCAACAAGAAAAAATCTAGATGTTTGAGATCTGACGAATACAGTGGTCCGTCTAAACTTTCTAGAAAATGATTCGGATAATGAAGAACGATAATATTTAACCTAAACATTCCGTCAATTCCGTCAAAAACAGCCTGGTTTGCCTGAACTAATATCAGTGGGATCATAACAAACACATCGAGGGTAAAATCGAAGAAACTTTCGATGAACTTTAATAGATTTTTCATTGAGATGTTAGGTTTAAGTATTCTGAATTTTTGAATCTTAAAGCGGTGTTGCCCAATTGCCCAACCATCACCAATAAATCTGTCAGTAGGACAAAAATTATTACAAACAACTATAAAAGATTTTTAAACCCTCAGGCCACATTAAAATGAACATTGGTTTTTTGTTAAACTTCTAAATGAAAAGTAATCAAAATGATTCAAATTAGTAGAATATGGTGGCCAATCACTGTCTTTAATTAACTTCTCACTTTATAACTTGTAAATTTGGATCTTGTAGGCGAAAAGTTCTAATAATTTTTCTTTATCGAACGAAGTGAAGATCTTTTAATTGAACATTATTTCGAAACATTTCTGATCGATGTATCCAGACTTTTTATCAGATATTTTCCACTTTATTGATGTTAAACTAGACTGCTGGAATGCTAAATTTGTTTAAGCAGCTATACAACTATGAAGAAGATGAAAGTAGTGGACATTGATACACCGAAGTAATTCTAAATTTATTTAAATATTAAATGAATATGATAATGGTAGATTTTAATCCAAACGTGGGCTAAGAAAACTCAGGATTATATAAAGATGAACATCCAAACGAGAACCAGAACATACTTGGATATCAAATGAGAGATGAGGAATCCTTGGATGACAACTAACATCCTTGATCTAATGATATGTGGAGAAGCGAAAAGAAATGCAAATTTATAAAGAAATAAATAACAGAAAAGGAAAACAAAAATAGGTAACCCAAGAATATGAGGAAGCTATGATATTATATAACCTTCATAATAGTGTTAACTTTCACATCGAACGTAAATGTATGAAAGCCAAGCTGATAACATCAGAGACCTTCACAAAATGTGCCAAATATGTAAAAAATGCAGAAATACTATTTAGCCACTAATGTGCACTCAAAATTATTTATGGTAAAAGTGAAGAACTGTCTGGATCAAGGATAATAAAAGTGAAAGTCTTAAGATAACATTTATTCTAAAGCTCTTAAACTTACTAAGATGGAACAGCTTATAGACCTATATAACAAGATTTATAATTTTGGAAAAATCCCCAATAGGTCAAATTCAACTTTTGTGAAAATACCAAAAACATGTGCTGCAAAAAGTTGTGAAGACTTCAGGTTTGCCACGCACTAAAAATATCCATAGGAATAATCCATTTCAAAATACATATATAACAGATGTAAGGAAACGAGCGGACAAGCACAACTTGATTTCATCAAGGGATTACTCTCCATGAAGAAATGTATTGTAAACCTTCGAAATAGCTAAAGATATGCGTCAAGGATGCATTTTATTTTTTTTTTCAACTATTTTTCCACCAGCACTTGAAGATGGGTAACGGTGAATTAAAGTAAACAGATTAACAATATTCTCTATGTTGATGGTACTACTATTTTGGGTGGTAGCTTGAAAGATCTTCAATGAAAAATATTTTCTATTCTAATAGACCATTCTTATTTTTTCTTTATTACCATCGAGCGCATTTCCTAAACTCAATCATTTTTCGGTCAAACTAATTTTGCATATTAAGAAAAGATTTGATTTCATTTTTTTTGTAGCGTAGGAAAAATAAAATTATTTACCGAATTATGTTTTTTTCATCTAATGTTGATTTTTAGTTTCATTTCTCGCACGCGTTTACACTGACAACACTTTCTCTATATCTCATGTGATTTCCGCTGAAATCAGTCAGATGCCGCCGCTTAGCCTATTGACTTATTGGACACGTGGTACCATATTAATATTTGTGGACATTGTTAAGGGTTTCTAACACTCTCGTTGTTGATGGATCGTCAACATTGTTTTTTAGTCAACATTGTTTTAATTTTTATCACAAATAATAAAATTTAAAAAAATCAAAAAATATATACTCTAAATGGATTAGGAATATTATTGAGAGTTGTTGATTAACCCCTAAGCTCTAAAATAATTTTACACAATTCAGATCATAAAAAGATATTGCAATTTCAAACTTTTTGGTGCTATCAGACCTTTATTGATTAAGTTTATAGTTAGTTAATTTTTGTAAATTGTTCTGATCTTTTTAAAGGAAAAAAATACGTTAACTATTAGAATTAAAAATATTTTTGAACTCTGAGGGTTAGTAATTGTTTATAATCGACTTGATGAAAAAAATTCTGATTGCTAATTAGCTTGTTGGCGTATTTAATAATAATGTCTGATATAAAAGTTTATTATTAGCGAATGATTCACGATAAACCGCATGCTTGCGGTTTGCACTTCGTCGTCCCGAATCTCGAGCTAAATTGGGAGTTTGTTTATTAAATAAAACTCAATATATTGAAATTAATCAGAGAAAAAATCACGGAATGGGTGACTCAGCTAGCACTGCATTTCTACTCGCTGAACAATTGTGGCTGAGTAATAATGGCGACAGAAACCTCGGAACCTTATCTTGTTCTTAATTTGGCAAGTGGAAACCGATAACGACGCACATGCCGACTTATTGATAAGAGACGTGCTGCGCCGTTGGTTTCGGCCTCGGCGTGCCCGGCTGGGAAATAATTGCCACCCCCCAGCCTGAGCGAAAAGAATCTAATGGAATTGGTGCGCCAGTCGATTGCCAAGGAGCCCGAAAATACCCTCGGGGCGGAATTTTGGCCACAAGAAGTGGTCGTTACAAAAATACCTCCGCTCTAAAAACAAACCCAGATTCTCGAGCGCGCGCTGGCTGATTGATCTGACGAAGGTACGGACCTTCGTTTATCGCGAAGAATCCGGAAATACTTCGCAGGCGGCCGAGATGAAAGCTGACCCAGTTGCGAGCTTTTAGCACTTGTTCGTTTAAGTTTTAGCGTTGGAATGATTACGATTATTGAATTTTATTGTAATTGGGCCATTTACAAAATTTAACATCACCAAAAGCTTGAGCAATAGATAAAAACTATAGTATTGTAACGTTTTTGCTCTGTACATTGATGAATAAGATGCGCAAATTTTACTAATACGTATTTACGTATTTACGTATATATATATACGTATTTACGTATATATGATCAGAATCACTTAACACTATTTATATATACAACACATACAATAGATAATGTAAAACGCGCACAGCTTCCGGCACTTGGATTGATTTCATTTCGCTGTCGTCGTTTTGGCAGCCCCGCTGTACGGTATTTTTAACAATTTGTGATCTATCAGAAGAGTCGCGAAACACCTGGAAGCGCCGGACTGGAATCATCTGGAAGGTTCGCCTTGTTTGAATCTGCTACAATCTTCCAGCGGCAACTAGCGGCTTATTTTTAGATACCCGAGCGTATCGAGGTGTCATAAAAATCTCGGCGTGTTCAGAAATTCCCTACAGTATAAGCAAAACGAGACAAAATAAGGCACAGTACAAATGAAATTAAAGAGAATAGGAAATACTTATTTGGTGACCGAACAGTACAAGCAAAAAGGGGGATAAAATAAATAGATAATATTACATTAACTAAATTAAGAATTTTAATAAAGTTATACAAAAGGGTGAAAATTTATTTATTTACTTAATCTTAGGATATTTTTACCCTTACAAGTGTAAGATCTGTGGAGGGAGTTAAGTTATGTTTTTGGTGTCTTGGCCCAAATCTCTTTCCATTTTGTTCTGTTTTGTACTTTACACCTCACTAACTCCACTCTATATCTCTTTTACTAGCTACTCACTCCACGTTTTTCCCGGTTTTACTTTTCTTTTTATATGTTTGTGCTTTAAATACTCTTTTTACAGTCTCATCTCTTCCTACCTTCATTATCTGCCCTTTATATCGTATTTGGTATTGATTTAAGTTCCAAATTATTCCTAATGACAGCGTCTTTTATTTTGTCCATTTTTGTTTTTCCTTCAATTCTTCTCAAGAATTTTATTTCCATATTTTTTATTCTATTTTTCTGATTTTATGTTGACTCAAGTTTCAAACCTACTTGTTTTTTTTTAATATCTTCGTCTTGGTTTGTTTTGGTATTTCTTTTTTATGTAAAAGCGTGTTGTTGATCGTCTTAAAAGTCTTGCTGCTCTTCCTGTTTTCTCATTTATTTTCCTTTTCAATCTGCTGTCTTGTGTTATTTTTGTTGCTAAGTATTTAAACTTGCCGATTTCTTTTAGGTAACTTGTCTTTGTTTTACTTTTTTTCTTTTCATTTTCACTAATGAAATGAAAATTTAATAGAATAAAAAATTAGAAGAGTAGGGCTATTGTCAAGAAAATAAGTCAACATAAAAATAAGCAAACTGGAAGGTTATAATTAGCAGTATGTGATTAAAGCAAGACTTCTTTCACATAATTAAAAAAAAATAATTAAGGAGACCAAGAAAATAATTATTATCTGTTAAAAATGTATTAGAATATAGGTAAAAATAGCAAAATTAAATAATCAACTAAGGAACGACGTGTAAAATATTGCGTAGAAAGTGATAACACTTAAAAATTAATAAATTAAGGTTAACAGACAAATACAGAAACGAAGGGCAATTTTTGAGAAGTTGAATTTCAGTATGAATACATGAGCATATCAAATATAAACCCGATTTTTTAAAATTTATCGAGGCATCATAAAAATGTATGGAAAGTTATCTTCCTATAAAATCTTTCGATTCAGAAATGCCTTTTTGATCCCATTATCTTCCGTTATCGTGATTGTCACATCAGTCTATCGCACACTACTGCTTCGACAACATTGTCGGCAATTCTTTGTCCTTCGAGTGCTCCTTTCAGTAGTCAAACAAATGATAATTGCATGGTAGTAACTACAGAATACACAAAGGGTTTTGAAAGCAAATTCTCAACCTATTACACGGACACATTTTAAAACCCAAAGTCATCGGTAATAATTGTCTGAGCAGCTGAGAATATTCTCCTCAGTCCTGTTGGTCCTTGGGAGACACTAGTGACCATTTTCAAAAAACTGCCCTACAGTTGAATTACATGTAGTACAAATTACAAAAATCTGCCGTCGACGTTCCCAAGTGGCTATTCTTGGAAAATGAAAGCTTTTGCAATGGTTGCTGGCTGACAACAAAACTAACAACTAGCAAATGAAAAATAATGGGCATGTTGGAAGTGTTGAAGCTTTTTAATTCTGTGGATGATAAAAATTTTAATACTTTTGTAGCAACAAATTAAAATAACGAAAAAATACTTAGACATTCTAATTCTATAAAAATGAAGATTTGCTCTTTGTACTCCGTTTGAAATCTAAGAAGAAACATTCAAGACGTAGATATTGTAATTAAATGAGAAAGTATCTGTACCTGTTTTATTATGTAATTGTTCATGTTGTTCATTAATATTACTTATACCTCCGACAAAGGCGGTATTTGAAGGTTAATTTGATTTCGTAAATACGAGGATGAATCAAATATAAACGAGACTTTTGATTTCGGGCGAAAATATGAACGCGCGAGAGTTCTCGCTTCGTCAGGTGTTGGGTAGGGATGTCAGGATTGGGGAAGCAGGCGGGCGATTTCGTTCGTTCCTGTCAGTACCCGTCGTGACAATGTCTGAGCAGGAGGTGCCGTCGTCAATTGCGCAGCGTATTATCATTAAATTTCTCGCTACGAAAGGTGTAAAAAAGGCTGAAATCCTGAGGAGATTGACTGCGCAGTTCAAGGAAGAGACACTTCACGAGTTAGAGTGTTCGCATGGCACAAGTCGCGAGAATGTTGAAAATGAGAGCCACGATCGCCGACCTCGCAGCAGCATCACCAACGAAAACATCGTCCACGTTCAACAATTTGTTTAGGGCCACAGACGTCTGACCATTGATGAGATTGCATCTGAGATTGAAATAAGTTATGGCAGCACTTTTTCGATCATCACAGAGGAGCTAGGGTTTCGTAAGGTCTGCGCAAGGTGGGGTGCCTCGCCTTCTGACAACTGAGCAGAAAAATTGGGCTGGGAGACAGTTTAACACCCTCCCTACAGCCCTGACCTATCGCCCTGCGACTATCACCTATTCGGTCCTCTCAAGGAAACCATGGGAGGGCATAGATTCGACAGCGATGAAGGAGGTTGAGGTCTATGTGCGCATTTGGCTGGAAACACGACCAACTTCATTCTACGAGGAAGGCATTTCAAAATTAGCTACAAGTTGGGAAAAATGTGTTTCTAAATCAGGAGATTATGTAGAAAAATAATCTGCTATTTTTTTGTTTCAAATTCAAATAAAATATTTTTTAAAAAATAATAAATTTGATTCACCCTCGTAGTGGCATTCAGTGTTAAACTCTATAGTGATATATGCTGTAGTAACTAAAAGTGAAAGCAAAAAACTAAATCTATGGGTACGAAAAATTTTCAGGAAGATATATAGTCCGGTAAATGAAAGTGGAATGTGACGATTGTTAACTAATCAAGAAATAAGAAGTTTGTATGCGGGAGAAAGCATATCCGCAGATATTAAAAGTAAAAGTCAGATGACTCGGGCATGTCGAGCGGTCACAGCCTATAAGGGGAATTGAAAAGATTTTAAGTAGTAAACCAGAAGGTACAAGAGGGAGATGCAGTAAGAAGATGGAAAGAGATAGAGTCAAATAGAAAAGGATAAAGAAGTGATAGAAATTGTCTCCTTTGAGAAGGTTAGAATGCGGGTGATGACTGTACTTCTGTATAAAGAGGAAATAGTTGGGAAATTTTTAAGGGAGACCAAGGTCCTTTATGGTCCAAGCCCTTGATGGTTTCCGAGTTTTCTAGGTGGTTAAATTAGTTACGTCTAGTAAACCGTCCCTATTGAGTTTCTTATTGCCGAAAAAGATAAAGTCAATTGTTTTTGTTTAAGATATGCATACGTGGTCTGTTCCGGAAGTTCATGCCATACAATAAAAAATTCTATTAATGTTGACTTGATATTATCGGATAATATCTCGTATGACAAGAGATTCTTCTTACAGGTCAGAGACAATTAAAAAAATTAACATTTCCATGTGACGTTTCTTCAGGAAAAAATAATTGCAATAATTTCTGGAACAACTTATGTTTAATAACAATTTTTGTTGTAGAATGTGTGCATATGCAATATTAGATTTTCTCCTCTTCCTTTCTACTATTTTCTCTTCTCTCTCTCGCTTTCTCTCTTTCTCTCTTATTTTCTAAAGCTAGTTTGCTAATTCTGCATACGTATTCTTATGCTGACGTTTAAATCCAATTGAATTGAAATATACAGTTTAAAAAAGACCAATCAAAGAGTTTACTAAAAAATAAAAAGCAACAAATGTTACAAACGTCATTAACATTTGTGAAAAATGCCTATTTTTGGCTGCTTTGGATACGCTAAAACTCTCCGCAAGGAATTGAATTTCTGCTCGTAAATCGTCTTTAGCAATATTATGAGTCGGATGTCCACGGGCTTTATTTTCCTTCCCTGAAATTTCGATATTATGGTTGTGTCATCCTTTACCAAATAATACATTTATCTTGTTTCTATTGATGATATATTTAGTTCTTTTTTGAATTGAAAAAGGAAAAGTATTCGAATATTCTTTATTGAGAGAAAATCTGAGGTATATAGGCACTGTAAAGAAGAAAAGGTCGAGAAAAATGTTGCGTACTTACCTAATTACGAAATAATAATACAATGTTTAAACATTGATAAATATATATTTTGGGAACAACGTCACGAACAGACCTGATTAAAAAGGTGACGTTTTATATGAAGCTACATGATATTTAAATATACTTTGTATTAAAGATCCTTGTTCTAATTACAGGTTAAACGAGCGACATGCTGAATGTACGTGGATTTTCACTGACGCAATAGCGCATGTTTTCAATTTTTGCTTTTCTTTCACATTATGTCCTTATTTTAACCTTAGAACTATTTGCAAATGTACAAAATTACTTTTCTATGATTAATTATAGTTATTGCAGCAACGCTCTTCATTATTACCTGCAATTTTCCATTAAAACCTTGGCAGCGAGCCTGTAATTGGATTATGGTCGGTCTTGCGTTAAGGTGCGATAAGTTGCTATTTTTACTCGTGCATAACGTTTCTTATATACTGTAATCCACAATTTGCAATCACATTGTTTAGCAGCGGGCATTGTTTATTGTGTAACATATGAGTGTATATTTTTAGAAAAACATAAAACATCTGATTTGATGGTGGTTGATGACGTTACACTTCTACAGTTACATATAATTTTTACAAGTAACTATGATTTGAATTAACTTATAGTATTTTAATTTTTTGAGTTTTGTTTGCAAGCTGAGTATTATTTAGATAATTAAATTGTTTTTAATAACAATAATTTTGTCTAATATCAACCAACTATAATTAATAAATATAAAGCAATACGCGGAGTAGTGTAGAACATAAATAACAAGAAATTTTTAATTTGGAAAAACCCGAAAATATAATAATACTGTACTATAAAGAATAGAGAGCAAACGTTATAAATTTAACAGCACCAACCGCTCGCGGTAGTTAACGTATTCCACTAGAAATTCAAGAAATAGAGCTTTTGATTATTGTAGAATGTAATCATCTCCAAGTGTTTGTAACATGCCAAGGCAGTTTTTTGACCAGCGCTATTTGTAAATGCTCGTAAACAATTTTGCATTTTATCTTACGGACTATGCATTTGGGCTAAAAATTTTGTAGTGTCATTATTATGTTCCTAAATCCCCCCTAGAATTCTAAATACGCAATCAAAATAAATTTGAAGTTAGAAGAAGATAGTCGAGATATATTATAGTGAAAAATCATCTGATAGTCCAGATCTCATAATTTTTTTTCTGAATTCCCAAATGCTCAATTGGGTTGATAACCAGGTGGATTTAGAAACCAGGACGCAATCAGAAACCTTGAAAATATTTTTTGAATTTTAATGGTTCAACTATGCGGCATTGCATATTGTCCTATTGTTATTGGCAATCATTCTTTGGGAATACTGTTATTATGAAGATTGTGTAATGGGTTCTGTCGTGGCATAAATAACGCCGACCATAAACAAATTCCTTTGTCAGATAGGCCACTTTTTTACTTCTTCGCATTCCAACTGCTTTCTAATGTATAACATCAATCGTCGAGTGCTAATACGATATATAATTGAGCGTCGGTATCATGGTGTAGGTGGCGTTTTCCTGAACTACATCAGGATCCACATTGTCCATATAGTATATTTTGTGACCTTTGTCTGGCATGCTAATATCAGGTTTATTACATAATAATGATGTTTCCGACGGATGATAGCACTGTAGCATACGGTCTGAATTGCCAAAGAGAAATTTTAGGAATACGCCAGTAACTTTCAGATTATGTCCGTCCTTTAAACTCAGCTTTCATCGACCCAATAGAACATTTGTAAGACCTTTGTTTTGGCCTTTTAGTAGGCTAAAAATGATCATACGGCTTATTAGTCCATCGGTGTATATTAAGTTTTCAGGTTCTTCAAAAGAAGAGTGTCAAATTATTTTTTTGATAAATATGTTTTTGTGTTCATATTTTTTTATAAATAATATTGGGATGTTCTGAAAAAACAACTCTACGAGATTAGGGTGCATTATGCTATTCACTTCCGTTTTGAGTCAAACATACTGGAAAGAGAAGTGCCCAATGAGGAAGATGCTCCTTCAAGAAGAGGGGCATTTGGAATCTGAAGATAATAATGATTATATTACAAATGAATACAATCTGTTGCATTACAAATCTTGGTTATTCACACTAATCCAAGATAGAGGTATATAAATTGGAGAAAAAAAGATTTTTTTAGCTATTTTTTTAATAAAAAAAGAATATTTCTTAGCTTTAAGTTTTTTCTGAATTTTATCATACTGAAAAATTTTTGGTTGTGCAAAAATGTATTGTAGGTGAGGGTGGTGAGAGTATATGTAATTATATAACGATATTTCGTTGCAATTACAAATGTTTTATCGCTAGATGAAAGGACGACTAAAATTAATTTGGAAAGACGTCATCTTGAAGAAGCTTCAGTAGAATTTGCTCGAACTAATATGAAGGTTGATCTTTCTTTGGCAAAGTGTTGTGACTTTAATCTCTTACAATAATCTTATTTCATACGGTAACGTGTACAAGTCTTTATCAAGGCGAATTGATTTTGTTGCCTGAGAAGCGTACAAAACTTTACTTGTTGAGAACTAAAAGCCCAACTAATATATTTTTTCCAGACTCATTTGCATTTTCTTAAAGTTCTGGTTAATTTTCCTTTAATCTGAGTAGTAACAGAACAGACGATGATACTGTAACGTTTTTGCTCTCCGCAGTAGTGAATAACTTGCAAATTTACTTAAGCTACTTATTTATGTTACTTATAGGCAATAAAAATCACTTAACACTATGTACGCCATACATACAATTAATATTTGACTTTCGGGGCTGCGTGATATTTAAGCAACTCAAAACCGGTTCCAGAAAGTACGCGAAATTTTCATAAACATCTAGCAGTTTCCTATTGTTCGAGCCCCGTACGTACACAAGCGACATATCTGGATTCCTGGAAGGCATTATGTCGGTCGCTGATACCTGACGTTGAATAAATCTTATCCCTAGACGAGATGTATAATACACGAAACTCAAAACCCTCTCAACACGATACATATCTATTAAAATTGTGAAATTAAGTATTAGAGAACGTTCAATGAAAATCTGTGATATACATGATTTTTGTTACGTGTATAAAAAGGAACACGAGCAAGGCTTCAAAGCAATAAAAACCATAATAACACACTAAACTTCAAGTGTATCATCCTTAATTGGAAGTTTGATCAGAAAGCGAAGACATGGCTCTAATCAATTTGAAATTGCCGTTTTCTATTGTGTGACATAAGGATTTGTCGAAATTGGTTGAATCATGAATGTGCGTAGTCAATTATCATTTTGTGTTACACAACCAACAGTTCAGCAATTAACTGCGATGGCTGCAATTGAACCGGAAATTGACCTCTTAGCGTTCTCGAGGAGCGTGCAGTGAGTCTTGTCAATTCGGACGGGGGAGAGTTTGCTCAGCTCATAAGCGATTCGATTGCGCCCAAGTGAATAACCGAAAACGACAGCCCACTTTAATCAACTCCCGGATCGCTTTGCGAAACGCGGCGAGCTTTCCGTCCCGCGCCATTATGTAATTAGCGCGATTGATGGCTTCCTTGCGGTGCTCTGCGCGAGCCGCAGCAACCGCCGCTCTCTCAAGTAGGGCAACTGCACCATGGAGTGCTGCTTGGGAACGTTGGAATGGGAAGCGCCGCGCGTTCATAAGACAAAGGGAACGGGGTCGGCGTGGGCAGCCGGAATAGCCGCAATTTTGGCACTTTGCCTGTGCGAGGCTGCACCAGAACAAGATGAATGAAGCCGAGTGTCTGCCTGAGTCACCACTTAATGCTGGGGTATTCGCACTGGGATGTTTACTCCAATCAAGATTTTCGGAATTCTTGAGCTTGTCTTGTCTTTATGTCCCACCGTAAATAACTTTCGTCTTTCGCTAATGGGCGAATTAAAAACTTTTATAGCGGATGGGGCAAAGCTCACTGCCTTCTCAAGTTGAATAAAGAAACAACGATAGGAAGTATACAAGATTTATTTTTTAATCAGACCGGAAGTTTTATTTCAATGTATTTTAAAGAGGATATCGAACAAGCGGAGTATTTTGAAGCTCTTTGTAATTCTTTCTTCTTATTTCGTGACCAAATCCATTTTCTAGGGCCTAAAAAAAGATGGAATACTTCAGACATATAATGCGAGGAGAAGAATGCACACTTTTACTTGTATAATTCAAGTAAAGATAAGAGGAAAAAGGGTTGTAGGAAGAAGAAGGATGTCCTGGTCAAGCTAAGAGAATTGTTTGGCTGCAACACAGCCTAATTATTTTATATATATATATATATATATATATATATATATATATATATAATATAGCCTTGAGATATCCCCATAGGAAAAATTACAAGGGGATGAGTGGGTTGGCCCAGCGACGTCACCGCAGCACTTGGAACTTTTGCTTTATGGACCATGGCTCCATCTTGTTGAAACCTAAACCTTTTCCAGTTGGAAAAATTGTCGAATCATTTCCACGATCCATCGATTGGAAGTGATAGTAACACACTGTTTTTTTTTCTCAAAAAAGTATAGACCAATGACCCCAACTTTATACATAACACGCCAAAAAGTTCACAGTGGTGAATTTTTTTTATTAACGTATTGTGGATATAATTATTCAAAGATTTATTCGTTTCTATTTTTGTTGTATTATTGGAAGTAATAAGAGAAAAAATGCGTAATACAGAAGATTATGAATGAGAAAAAATCAATTTCATATTATCGTCGAACGTCTTATAAACGGAGATTCTATTTTATTATATATATAATATTCATCAATTTAATTTAATATCCTAATTTTTTAAATTCATGTCTAGCTTGCATTTGTTGAATGTCCCCTACACATTCTCTTTAATTACAGCCCATTTCACATTTTAATTTAGTGTAAGTAGTGGAAGGGAAAGAGTGATTCAATGCAATGTTGATGAGATTACAAATACAAGCCGCAGCTTTTTTAAGCCGCTCCCTTTATTAATCCGCTAATGATTAATGCAGATTAGGGCTTTGTTAACAAGGATAAATTACCACATTAGTCTTAAGGGGTTTTATTTGCAAATGCTATTGAAATTTTTGTATTGTAACCCCTTCCGATGCTTATAACACTGCGGAAAATCAGAAGGCATCCATTAATTCTGTCTAATTCTTTTATTTGACAAGTTAAAGCATGCAAACCGGGAAGCAAATAAAAGGAAAAGCTCATTTGCCTTTATGAGCCGTTGAATGAGGTGGCGTATGGCTGGACGTCACGCGGTTCATTGGCACCGCCGGCCAATTAACTGTTAATTATTATGCAACGGAGAGGGAAACAGTGGACGCCCTTTGGCGAAGACGCCGAAGGGCGTCCTTGTTGTTCGACCCTTTGTTCCTCGCCCACGACGGACCGCAGCCCGCTGCTAATTGGTTTTGACGCTAATTGAATCATTTTCCGGCCTATTTAAATCCGTTTGTTTCTGGGTGTCGGATCGTGTGTGGCCGCGCAAAATACGGGGGCTGCGTTTGGCTTTTATTAACGTTGTCAGATTGCTACGGTTTTGGATTAGCACGCTCATTTAACTGACTGAAATGTAACTAATAATTAGAGAAATGAGAATTTAGCGAAGAGATGGAACAGAATTATGGAATAATGCCAAGTTGATGTAAAGGAAAAAATAGAAATTCTCAAGTTTTAATTACTAATAAAGTGATATAAATGCGAGGCATCAAGTTACGAAAATGTTCTGGCAAATTATACTTTAATCAGAATCATAAGATAGATATAAATTATCATTTAAACGTATTATTGAAAATGATTATATCTTCATCACGATATTATCTAGTAAAATAAATTTTTTCATTAGTCTTAACCCTGTTCACTAGAACAAAATATTTGAATTCGGCTCGAAGGACCAAAATGTTACAAAAACTCGTTGTTAGAGTGTAGTAACAAAAGAACTTGAGTGTAATTCAAACAAATGAATTAAAATCAGGAGACTCAGAACGTTACCTGCAAACAAAGAAGGGAAAGGAAAGCCAAAAAGGAAATGGTTCTTTGGTGTGGTAGAAAATTTGGAAGCCGGATAATCCTCGAGAGTAATCAGAAACTGTTAATTTTACGATAATCTAACGAAATTTTGAGCCGGAGGTTGTCCATACAGTACAATAAGTGATAAAACACCCCATCAAGAATTGTTTGCTCACATTTCTAGAGCACGTGCATCAGAATAGGGTAAGTGGTACTTTAATCGATCGATCGTCTTAAGTAGTCATCTACCCAATTAACTCTCTAAAAATAGAAACTTTTTTGTAAACAATAAATAAAGTTTATTATTTTTTAACAAAACAAATTAAGAGGGCGGATTATTTCTTTGAATAATTATATATTGGAATTAGCTAGCTAAACCACGCCGTTGTTACAAAAACCTCTGAAGATTATTGAAAACGAAAAATGCATAATTAAATCTTCTGGAAAATTATTCTTTGCTATTTGGGCGACTAAATTGTAATACGATGGCTGCTCTTATTTCGAAAGATTTTATATTTCCCCCCACCATATATATTGAGTGGCCAATTCGTAGAGGGGGATACCTATTCGATGGTCCACCAGCAGGATTTTCTTATTTTCTAATATTAGACTGAATTTTGGACTTTCGTCAAATTTTTTACTCGCAGCTCGTTAGCTGCAGTTGCCGGTCCCAAGCCCAGAAAAAGGAGGAGGATTGAAAGCCAGGTTAGTTTTCTACCTTCTGGATAAATTTAACAGGCTTATAGAATCGCTACAAAAGCCTCAGATTCTGGACGGATCTCTCGGAGAAACAACATGGGAAGAACAAAGAAAAAACGAACTTGAAAATCGAATAAAATATGTCTGGGATGCTGGAATAACAAATAACAAGAAATTCTGATGAAATTAACACACATAAAATTACAAGAATATAGGTATATATATTATTCTTCAGTGGCGTCGACAAGGGAGCTAGAACACATGAAGAAGTTGCCCTTCTAATTGCATAGAAAATACGAAGACCTAGTCGAAAGAAAAATGTATGAAAGCAAAAACATCACGTGTATCACCCTAAAATTCCACAACCAGAAAATGTATCTTGTAAGTATATATCAATAAACACCAATAAACTTAAAATACAATGAAGACACCATAAATAACAATGGTGATATGCTTATAACCCTGTATACACACAACAGGTATTTTATGCACAAAAATCAATAGAAATACACATTGTCTAACATAAGAAATCAAAGGTCCATCATTAATTATGTGATCATGAACAGAGATATTAAATCCAGTTACATAATGGATATCGGGGTACTTTCAGCGGTAATATGGAACCCAGCACGCACTAGTATTGTGCAAATACCGCTTTCACGTAACACTAAATCTAATATGGAATAACTAATTGATGACTCAACAAAATATCTATATCAACGAAGGTTAGAGGAAAAAATTGGTTCCAATTACATCACCGAGGTGCACCATCGATGAAGCATGGCACAAATACAGGCCAGCATAAAAGATGTGGAAGAGGCCTAACAAGATATTAGCTGAAGAGAAAAGAAATGTATACATAACATGCAGAAGCAACAAAACCTAAGAAAAATTGAACAGATATAAGGAAGTAAGAAACAGAACAACAGACGGCATACGTCAGCTAAAAAGAGCTACTGGGAAAGATTCTCTAAGGAAATGGAGCTCGACCTTTACGGAGGGTAGAAAGTCTGGAGTATGTTCCGAAAAAGAAAGAAGCGAATAATCGAAGAAATATAGATCAATAATAAAACAGTTGAAACGTGGAAAGTGCAGCTCCGTATCCCTTTTCGGAGGCGTCGGAGGATCCAATTAAGCAAAATTTCATAATTTACCACAGTAAACTGTACCAGTAACTAGTTGACGAGGAGCATTCATTCTTTGAGTGTTTAGGTGTTTGATCCCAATCGATACTTTACTGTCACATTTTTTAATCAACATTTTCAAAAATAACGTTAGAGAATCAAGATATTGCTTTTGGAATCTGAAGGGGTCTCAGTGTCAAGTTTAAAGGCTTTAATTTGATATATTCGAACCAACAAGAACAGGGACAATCATATACTTCGCGTTTTTTTAAATTGATTAAATTATTGCTGGAAAACATTTCTTCGAAATTTGAAACTCATTTGAAGAATTCAAAATCTTCCAAAGAAAACAACTATTTGGTCTACAAATATAGCTCTTTGCATTCCTTCATCATAATGTCATATGACCGACCTACCTCTCTTTTATTCTCGACCAACCATATGATTGTACGAAGAACAAAATAAAGTACAGCAAATAGTTCGAACGCCACAGAATTAAACTGTTGGTAGGTCTGTACAATTTTTTTAATTTTCTTTATTCAAGAACTTTAATCTGACGCTATAATTGTTTTATATTTACCCTAAGTTTATACACAAACAAATTAAAATTAAAAATCAAGGAGATGAGGCAATTTTAGACCAACGAAAATTAAACGATTTAAAGATTTTCCTGATATTGTCTTCTCACTGTAGCGTTGGTGTTCTGAGATGTAAAAATCATCTGATGGGATATTAAATATCCACCGGTGCCTGCAACAAGGGTTATTTTTGCTTCATTTTAATGCTGCCAATGTCGGGGATGTTAATTACCAATTCCTATGAAGTTACGCAAGAGCATAAACCAATGTGGACTAATGAGAAAAACGCGTATAATTTTTATTGCGAAGCTTTTGCTAGCTGGAGACGTGCACCCCAAGTGGCAACAATTCTTGATGAGCTCTAATAAGAGAAAGTCTGATTGACTGAATAATAAGTGAATTAATGAGTAGCAACCTTAAAATTCATAGTCAGTGTGATCCAGCGGTTGAGGCGCGGGCTGCCATGCGGACGGGCTCGGGTTCCATTCTCGGAGCTCTCTGGCAGGTGGGCTTACTCAGTCACTAAAAATAATTGAGTACCTGCGTTCATTCGAACAAGGGGTCATCTAAGGCGCGGTGCTTGTCACATAGCCCCGCATCAGAGATAGTGTGCGACGACCGGACACAGTGACCGAACATATAAGAGCCCCAACCTTCTCAGTTTGCAGGCCGTGTTCCCACCATTGGAGCCTTACCAACCTTAAAATTTAAAATGAATAACACCAACTTCCTTCTCATTAGGCGCTCATCAAGATCGAGAAAATCATGGAGTATTTTTTCTTTTTTGGTGAAACGTAGTAGATTGGTTTAAGAAATAGAAAACTGTAGACGATTTGTTATCAGATAAATTTGAATTTGGAACTTGAAGGCGGAAATTCTAGAAAGGGTATGTATAGTTTTAAAAGTTCATTTGCTGCTGATAATGACTAAAATGTTCAATCTCCAATTAAAAAAATAAAGCTCCCCAAATTTGGTAAATTTAATTGTTTCGAAGCAGCAATTGAAGCAAAACGAAATCCAAAAGATAAATAATTTTAAATGAAGTATGAATTTGCTAATATTGTTACTATTACTGGAAAAATTTGGCTCGAAAGACCAAAATGCTTTCGAACATTACGTCGTATTATTATAATTACTTTTTTAAAATAATTTTTATGTGGTGTCTAGTTGTATTATATGAACAAGGTATTTTAGATAAATTTGCCTTTATGTGGATAATAACATGGCTGTCGCATGGCAACAGAAGCAGAAGAAATGGTAAATGTAGTACTCTACCCTTATGTCATAATAAGCATAGCCACTACTTTATCGATTTTAAATTACCTCTAGGGCATGTACGTATTGAGGTCAACCACGGTGGATACATTGACCTCTTTTGTAAGAGAATCCTGATACTTATGTCTTAAACGATCCATCCTATTGTTCAAAACTGTTATTAAATAAATATCCCAAGAAAGAATTCATGCAGAACCGCCTTTCTTTCAGCTTCGAAAAGGTAAGCGCCCTCCTCTGCATTATAGAGCATTCTTGGACTTCATCCTCGCAGCCTTTTGGGATTTATATAAAAGCGAAACCAGGGCAGGCGCGCTAAGCCGCCGCGCAAGGCGAATTTATTATGCTAATCTTGCGTCGGAATGTTCAAGCAGCTGCAAATCATATAAATTGTTAAATATGATTACATAGCCGAATAAGCGAAAGTGGGACGAGGAAGGTGACTAACGAGAGCTTCCTCTCTGGGGGTACACGGCTTTATCTGAAGACGAATTAAACATGGGGCGGTTACGTCATCTGCTGTTTGCCGATAAACAGCACGATAACGGATTGTTTTGTAATCTGAGAACTAACGCGGAAGGCTCGCTCCGTGACGGGGGATTTCAAAATGCAAATGCAAGGTGTGGCACGCGGAGCGGAGAAAGGCCCCGGGATAGCGCGGTTTCTTTTTTGAGTTCGATCGTGGCTTTCACGCTGCGTGCGTTTTGTAACGGTTCGGCTTGCGAGATGGTCACGTTTTGGCTTTTTGTTTGCAGAAAGTAGGAAATTGAATGTATAAACCGGTTGGGACAATTAAGGACTTTTCACAGATGAAAGAGCGAAACACAAAAGTTGCCCTGTTGATTGTTTATTTCTATCAGATCAAAAAAAAATAAAAAATAATAATAAAATAAAAAACTTTTATAGAGCCGTAAGATACAAAGAATGTTTCAAATTCAAAATAAAAATTATTTTCCAAAAATAGGTAAGGGGAGCTGGATCATTGACAAATTTCTTAATAGTAATTTCTTCTAGTAAAAGATATAAATGACCAGAATAGGTGCTATCTTTGCAATTTTATTTGTAGGTTTAATGGTGTGTCCTGGTAAACTAATGTTCTAATTGTGAAGTAGGTCTGATATTTAGTGCAGTTTGAGAGGCGAAAAATGTTCAAATTCTATTACTACATTTATGGGGGAGAAAAGAGTTAAAATGAAGGCTTCTTCAGCGAAATCGATGATTTGAAATTCAACGAAATCAAATGTAAACATTGTCATGATTATTTTTGGTATTGATTCTGTAGGAATGTGACCGATTATTGAATCTACCGTTAGTCGATCTCTTTTACAATAACGAAAACCTTGAACGGCCAAAAACCTGTAGTTGTTGATCCTCCTTCGTCATCGAGAGCTAGATCTACCTTTATCATTTTGAATAGAACACATTTGAAAGTTCAACAGTTTATCAATTTGTACTTCTAGTAGAATAGTTATTCTACGCTGGAATCTTGTAAAATAAATGATGACGTGCATCTTCGTTGTGAAGGCGCTATTGTACGGGCCAAAGAACGTTACAGTATTGAATTATTTACATCACTTCATCTTTGTGTTTCCTTCAAAAACGCGAATAGAAACATTTTTAGATGAATTAAGCGAAGAAAAATAAAGTGACTTGTATGTTTTGAATGTTTTTTGGTGTTTACCATTTGTTCACTTAAATGCGGTAGCCTCTAGTTGATTGCAAAATACCTTCAAGTTCTTGCACACCTAAATCTAGAATTGTTATCAAAGCTACCAAAAGACCTTTTATGCGTGGCTTGCTTATGACAATGAGCTAGTACATTACAGTTGGAACGTTTTCCATCTTCTGGGTCTTCTAGTAGAATTTATCAACATGAATTCAGTCGTGGCCAAAAGTATGAAGCATCGTATAAAAATCAGTCTCTAGAATTCATTTGTGGGTCTTGGAGAAAAAATACACCATTCGTGTTTTACTACGTATTAGGTTTGTTGGCCCGCCTTTAAATTTCATAACAACAGCTATTCTTTTGGACAATCCTCCAACTAGCTTCCGACACCCTTCAAAAGTAATAGTATTCCATTCCTTTCGTCGAATTTCTTTGACATGTTTTTTTAGTGTCACGTTATGATTGTTTATTTTCCACTTTAGTGTACTTCAGAGATCCTCAATGGAATTTAGATATGGTTATTGGGCTGGCCAATCTAACAGCAGATTTGTGCCAGGTTGTATTATCTCTCTGAAATTTAATTTCTTTGTGTTGGTATCATTTAAAATAACTTTAGATAAGGCAAGGGTACCAAACACGCAAACAATTGTCAAAAATAAACATTGTTTTGTTATTCACATGTGTAGATGTAACAGACCTATCGTTATGATCTAATCATTGAGAATAATAGTAAAGTGCCTCATTAAGCTTACCTTAACCTTAGACTCGTCTGACCATAGAATGAATATTCACCCAATCTTCCTCCTAAATGTTGATGTTGTAGATTCCACTTTAAAAGGACTCTTTGTTCTTTTCCAAGAGCCATGGCTTCTTCCTTTTCTTGTTCGACCTTTCAGGCCTGTTTCCTGAACCTTCTTCTCATGATCCGAACACTAAGCGGCCGGCCAAATTCTGTAGACATCGTGACAGCGAGCTTAAAATGGGTTTTTAAGAGAATCCCAAATAAATTTTTGGTCGTGTTTTTCAAAAAATTATCTTTTATATGCACGTTATTATTCTATGTACATGTGAGCTGTTCTTAATGCGTTTTGTGGTACATTGACCGGCACAATGAGAACATGTAGCATAATTCTCAAATTCAATCCGAGTTTTATTCTGTTCATATAAAATAAAATCTGTAAAACAACATACAAAGGGTAGTTTCAACGCTTCAATCGTGGCGATTTGAGGTGGTAGATGAATGTTACGACGTCCAGAAACATTAAAAGACGCGGGATTGCAGGAATTATTTCATGAAAATTTATGTCAGAAACAAAAGCGACTTGTAGAAGAATTAAAAATTACTCAATCTCAAAGATTTTCAAATATTTGGAAGTTATGGGGAACGAATAGAAAAAGAAAATTGGGTCCCATACGAATTGAAGGAAAGAGATATGAAAAGGCAAAAAACACGTGTGAAACACTAGGAAAAATGAAGTTTTTTAATAGTGTTGTTGGTGGGGTTGAAAGGTGAATATAATTTGATAATTCCAAACGCAAAAAAATCAATTTTCGACTCAAACCAAAAATCAATATCGACGCCAAAACGGAATATTTATAAAAAGAAGAAATTTGGTGGGACCAGAGAGGCGTGCTGTACTTTCAACTTTTAAAACCAAATCAAACGATCGTTAGCGACCTCTATCAACAACAATTAATCAATTTAAACCGAGCATTGAATGTCAAATCTTCAGAATACGTCAGAACGTAAAACAAAGTGGTCTTTTAACAGAACAATGCTCGGTTACATATTACGAAGCAAGTCAAAAACACAGAGGAAGCGTTTGGCTGTGATGTCTTATCCCATTTGCCGTATTCACTAGGCCTTGTTTCTTTCTACAAACACTTGTTTACATCAATAGCACACGCTTTTGCAGAGAAGATGTCCAAAATTGCGTTCCTTAATGGGGTTTTTCAAACCCAAACCCATAGATTGCGAGAAAGATGGAAAAAAGTCATAGCCAGTTATTTGATCGACGTGCTATTCTATTTTACCTGTTGAATAAAGTCTTATTTTTTGGCTGACTGATATTACTGTATACACAGTAATGGACGTGGATATTTCATCAATCATTCACCTCGACAAACCCACGTCTTTTGGCTGTTTGATTTTCATATAAAATCTATTTTTCGTCGCAGGTTTTAATCTGGAGCACGAAATCTTCTTGTACCTGAAGAGCGACGACAGCAACATCATAGCGTCTACCCTACTTCTCAGCTGTCAATTTGTGGAGAACTCAATGATTTTTCTCGTAAATCTTCTCCAACCTGTATTAACCCTTAGAAACATCTCGGCGTGTTTACTTGGAGTTTTCCTGTGAGTTCTGATTTTGTATAATACAACAGCCCTCTTTTAAAAATTGCTCCAATTTATCATCTTCGATTTTTTTGAACTTTTCAACACATTAGGCATCATGCAGGTCAAAATTTGTACTCTTAAACCATTGGAATTATTGTTTGTTGGTATTCTAGGAAATAGCATTTTTGGGTTTCTAGGTATATTTCTTTTCAGTTGAAACGCTAAATGAAGTAGTGTCGCAAAACATTGCTTTTTAGGTTATGTTGATAGAACAGGCATCTCTTGCAGTGCGTCCTAAAACTAATAGATGACACTTTGCTATATGAACTTGACTAGCCACTATGATCGATTGAGTTAGGGAACTTATGGCTTATGGACTTACATTTTAATTATTAACATATAAAATATTTACTTACACCATAGTTTTAGTTTCTCAACTAATTGGAAGTAATAGAAAAATAGACGATGATAAAATATTTTTTTATGGATGTCCAAATTAATATGTATCAAAGATGAGACTTTGAAATACAGATTGGAGTTAATGACAAAGGCACAGATATTGGTTTTATTGTCTAGGTCATTTTCAACAATAAAAATGGGATGGGCATTCCTTAACTGACCCAAATATTTTTGAATTGTGGTTAGAGAAATAAAGAAAATCTTTTCTTGTGAAATTTATGCAACTGTGGTGGTCGATTTGAAATTAATTTCTTATTGGGAAAATTAAAGCGAAGGTTTGAAGGCTAAATCTCTGCTGCAAGTCGTGCAGACCTATTTGAAGGTGTTGATTGAAGCACGATTTATACCGAGATAAAACTTTGCTGTGCTCAAAGTGATTTGATTTTTTTAACATTGTACTATTTCTAGTATTTTTTTTTATATATATTTTTATTTGTGCTCTTCCTAGAGTTCTTAAAATTGGCGGCACTTCTAACTGTTCTTCTTTCGAATAAGATTAATGTACTCTTAATATAGGTGAATATGACGTAGCGTAATCATTTTCTGATTATAATTAAAATCCCATTTGAGCAACCACAAGTTCTTCTGCTGCCCACCTGTCTCAGCCATGATTCATGGCCGTCATCATCATGATGGCAACGGCACCGTGGGTTGAAGCGCGCGTGGCGCAACGGCAATACTTCTTGCATTTTTCGCGGAAGGTTAATTGCACACGATCCCGACGCAAATCCGTTAATTCTCCTCGGGGCACAAGTTCAGACGCAGACTTTGCGCCTTTCTAATGTGAGTCAGCATGATCTACAGCGGCGATACTGTCTCATAGCCGTCTTGGGTGCAGGGTTTGCCGATCCGAAAGTTTCCAGTCAAGCGGAGACGAATGCAGGCATTCGAAAATGTCATCATTATTTAGTCTTGTATATTCACCTCTTCAGTTTTTCAGTCAAATTAAGTTAATTTGGAAAGTAGTTTAGAAAGGCTAAATTTTTTTGATTCACATTCCGTTTTCATAAATGACAGTTAAGTTTTAATTTTTTAAGTTTAAACCAAGGCTTTTCTATAACAAGAAACCATGACTAAACTCTAGTAGGAAACGAACACGAAACCTTGTTATTCTGCTGGTCCAGCGGAAAACTCGACCACACTGCGTTTCAAGGTGATATTGGTGTCACAGAAAATTTATTGATCAGTTAATTGGCTCTCGATTCCGATGGAATTGAAAATTATCAATTACCTAACTGAACTAGGCGAAATTATTGTTTTACTAGGAAAAAGTTAATGTATTCCTTCTCGCTAACTGTCTTTCAGATACCCTTAAAGCCGAATTGATCATTTGTAAGTCCTCCTCCTCAGTCTTAATTCCCAGTAGGGAATGTAGTGGCCACTGCGGCATCTTGAATTGCTTCTTTCCATTTTGCTCGGTCTTGTGTTTCGATCGTGAGTGTATGCATAGATTTTCCGGTTAGCTTTGTAATTTGATCATCCATCTGGTAGATAATCGACCTCTGGATCTTTTTCGTTCTACCTTCCCCTGTATTACTAATTTTTCCATGTTGTCAGGTTCTTTCCTCATAATATGTCCAAAGCATATTAGTGTCTTGAATTGTATTTCGCTCGATAGTCGTCACTTAATGTTAAGATTGTATCAGTCTGCATTTTATTTTCTTCGATATGTTGCTGTAAGTATTCATATGTAAATCATGAGCAAATATGCACTTCAATATGGAGTCAAAGTTTACGTCGCAAGATGTCGTACGTTGGTTTTTTACGAGAAAATGTCTTTAAGTTCGGCGCGAATACTGAGCGACACCAAAACTGTTCAGTTTGAAACAACTAATACTCGAGGAGTTACTCGGAAAGGACAGCGTTCGAGAGAGAAAGGTTGAAAGTGATAAGCAAATCAGCCGAAATTTTCTCCACCCCTCGTACGACGCAAGGGAAGAAGGGGGGTAACAAAGCGATGTTTTCACAGAAACCTCTCGTTAGTAGCCCCGACTACTATCCACTCATTTTTTTTTGCTAATTTTTAGCTAAATCCATTTGTGTCTAATGAAGCATGATTTTTTAGATAAATTCAAGAAAAGAAACGAGTAAATATTTTAGAAACAATTTAAAGCAAATAAATTATGCATATTTTAATCTAATGAAATATTTAAACATATGCATATATGCGTTCTTAAAATAAGCAGTTATGCAAGATAAATAAAAAATCATCTTTTGTGTATTAATTAAAATATATGGCGAATTGTCATCAATTGTTGAGGGTGTCATTTTCTTATAATGGACCATTCAAAAAAAAAAAAAAAGTTTTTGGAAGTAACTGCTTTCGAAAATATACTTATATCTACATAAATTGATGTATACGAGACAAGAAAAAAATTATTACTTAAATAATCCTTATTTAAAATTTAAATTCTATACCGTATTAGGATAACAGTGTTTTGTTATTGGCTGCTATTTCGAATATGCTGTACAAGATATGACTCACGTTTCTAGTAAATGGCCGTTGTCAAACTTAACATTAATCGTTCTTAAGATGTGCTCAAAAATAAAATCAAATAAATTGTTTTCACTACATTGCAAAGTTCTACAATTTTTTTTATGAGGTTACATTAGCACCATTGTATATTAAAATAGGGGGTACATTTCTAATAACTGTATAAGAAATTACGGTTATATAATGTCTATAATTTTGAAGGGCCGTTCTCCTACACTAATAAAAATATAAAATGGGTTTTAAGAAGTGCTTTGTTCCCGGTTGTAAAAATGGCAGTAAAATGACTCTAAAGAAATTGTTTATTACACTACACAAGAGTAAGTGTGCAAAGGAAAAATGGTGCAAAACATTAAATATAGAAGAGGTGCCAACTACACAAAGGCATTTTTGTGAGGACCACTTTAATGTAGATCCATAAAAAGTAACTATAAAATTTTGAAATATTGTTGATATTATTACAGAACAAGATATAGAAAATTAGATATATTTTAAATGTCAACTATAAAGAGAAATTTTTTTTTATTTACAAATAGAAGATCCTGTAGTTACCCCCTCTGTAGTTTCACGCAAACGGAATCTGTGCAGATCTACCAGAAACAGAAGAATCGTCGTCTTCTTCTGAAGAAGAAAGATATATACCACAAACAGGTATATCTGTAAATGCTTCATTCGAAGAGTTTAAAAGAGAAAAACATTCTGAAATGATGACAGAGGAATACGAACCTTGGGGTCCTTCACAAGAGACAATTGACTCAGTAAATGTTGACACTACAAAAACAAGGACACTAAAAGTACCACATATCTTTTAGAACAAAGTAGTAAATTGTATTTTGTTCTCCAAAAGATGCACATTTTTTCTACAGTTTTGCTGGAAAGGAAAACAGCAAAGAAAAATAGATATTTTTGGCCTTCGTCACAGGAAATTCGCAGGTTATCGCCAGTGGAATTTAGAGCAAAATATTTTAAAGTTAAACCTATTATAGATTGCTTTTAAGTTTCAATTGAAAAATCTACCGATCCTACATGGCAAGTTTTGATATGGTCTGGTTATTGTCAGGTTGATACAGTAAAATATCTGATATTTTCTATATGGTATTATTAATTTTGTCTTTTGTAGTTTTAGTAGTAGAACTGCTGAGAAAATAAATGTAGAAGAGAGTGGATTTTTACATTACATTCAAAATGAGGATCATATTATGGCAGCGGTTTAAAACATATTGGCAATAGTCTTAGCAAGAAAGGGTGTTAATTAGTTAGGCCACTAAGTATTGAAAGTAATAGACCTGTAAAAAAGTTAGAAGTCAAAGCATGTAAACGAATCGCTACACTATGTATACATGTTGAGCGACTGATTGGACGAATAATAGACTTTAACCTGTTATCACCATATTAATTTTTACTACACAATTTAAAAATACAGCAGTTTGCCAAAACAATGTACAATCGTTTATCGAATGAATACAGTAGTTTTCATTATATATACATTCAATTATTTCTACTTTCTTATTAATTTTGAATTGTGGTGCTGCCACATAAATGATTTATTTTGACAACAATGCATTTGTCACTGCATCTCGGTAAAAGCTAATTATTTTATTTTACTTCTTTTAATATAACTTTAGATTGCTGTTTCTTTTGAGGAGCTCTTAATCTCAAAATACAATTCCTATGATGCCCCCCAAAATTGTAACTTTGATCTTAAAAATATTTTTTCATTCTCGACTCAACGACTTCAAAGACTTTAAGTTCCAACCTTTATCCACGTGTTACAGCCTCCAACTTTACAAGCATTCCTAGTACTATTATAATTTCGGTCAATGTAACATCTAGCAATTGACAAGGAGATCCTTCATGTTCAGAGGTGATTTTGGTTTTTACTGTACATAGGTCACCAATCTTTACTTAAACAAAACCCATTGCTCCATCCCCATAAGTCTGATGAGATGTTTTAAAATTTTTATCTTTAATCAATTATTTTGAAAAATAACGTTCTTAATATACTATATGATTGTTTGACTTTATATGTTGTTGTTTTGGAACCTCCTATTTTGGCTCCAACAAAATCAGAATTATCGGAAAAGAAACTTGCTACTATTCCAGAATCAACTTTTGAAATGTTATCCGACCATACTTTTACAAACCCTGTATTCACCATCTTATGTATTTAAATAATTTGTCTACATGTTAGAGAATCTAAAAAAATACAATTATTATTGTTTAATTATCACATCGCTTTTGTATGTACTTACAATGAAAAATGTAGCCTCTTTACCATACATTGTGGTATATTAAACACACCAAGGATACACCTATAAGTAATAACTTTGTAATAGCATGCTACAAAAGCACAAATTTTAGTTTCTAATCGGTATTTTGCGAGGAAAGAGCTTTTTACCTAAACTAAAAATATTCTATACCAGCAATATGGGTAGCAACACCAAAAACTACAAGAATGCTAGTACAATACGTTTTTATGTTTGGTTTACCTTTCCAAAAGTAATATACTTTTCACAGCTATAATACCAATTTAGTTAAGACAGGACTTTAGGTATATCTATTATTGTTATCGTATTAACTTTCTTTCACTTGCTATGGCATCGTAACGTTTTCGCTCTTTACAATGTTGAATAATATGTGCAAATTTACTGAAACTGTTTATTTATTTTACTTATAGGCAGAATCACCATAACATTATTTATGTATACAACACATACATACAATAGATAACGTAAAATTACACTAAATTTATTTGTAACTCTACGTCGACGCGCACACCTTCCGGCGCTTGGATTCGCTTCGCATTCCTGTCGGGACTTTGAATTTCTCGGCTGCCACGTCGCTTTATATTTAAGTAGCTCAAAACGTTCTAGACTGTTCTACGGGTTTCTCGTAACATCTAGCAATTTCCTATTGTTTGAACTCCGTACTTGAACCCGTAACTCGGCTGGAGTCCTGGATAGTATTATGTGCGTTATTGATGCGTAACATCTAGCGGCCACACGCCCCGGAGAGCATTCGGAAATACCTTACAGTATTTAAAACCTTGTTATTCTGTTATGCCACATGCAGGTTTCTTTTTTAATCGTTGTCTTGAAAATACTATTTTTTTAAAGAAATACAAAAATACGTGTTTGTTTCTTCCTTTTTTTTTTTGATGCCTACCTTTATAAAATTTTATTGTTTAGGTAGAATAGTCCATTCTTCAATACGCATTAACAAGAATGTCTTGATTCAAGACCTACTATTAACCGAAGGAAGATCGATGAATGGAGATAAGCTGTGCAGCAGTGTCGGAAATACAACCAGATAATGAATTTTGTTCCGAACAGCAAAACTCGAACACGGTAGCAGTTAGCGAAGTTGTCGGGCACGCCTTTCTTTCGCACTTCTTTCCAACTTCCGACACGTGCTGCAGCTTTTCCCAGGTCTTTCGATCGGGGATAGTTGGGATCAGCCCGGCGCAGAATTGGCCGAAGGAAACGTGATTTATGGCCCCGGGGGGCGGAATTTCGTGGCGTGCACGGCGGTGTTGGCGGAATCAGGAGATATGATCGGACTTTGAATGATTCGCCGCTCCGTGCGGCATTGAATGCCGTCCCAATTACCAGGGTCGCGTGCTGCTTGATACGGAGATCGTTTCGTTTGCCTTGTTTCGCGTGGCTAGTTTTGAACTGTAATTGGGGTCAATCTCGGCATTAAGATGAGATTAGGGCCTTTGGAGGGGTCCAGCAAAAAAGGGAGATGCGGGTTTTAATAGCTTAAGTGCTTGGTAATGTAGAGAAGTTAATTTGGAGGTCAGTATTTGACTGTATCTGTATGGCCACAGAATAAGCATTAGCAACAACATCCATTGAACGTAGTGTAGAGATCTTGAAAGGCTCTATAGCCGGTATCATAATAACTATTTGAATCAGACAATTGAATTTTTTTGAAAAATTGACTAGAAAAACGGACTCGTGCGATTAAAACATCATACATGTATGTTTATTTTTATACATCAAATTTCTTCTTCTGTTTTAATAAGTGATCACACATTTGAAAAATGACAAGGCAGCTGATAGAAGAAGATGCTTAGGATACCTAACTGGAATTTAAAAAACAAGAATTGCCAAGGAAATTTATAAAGTAGAACCAGAAAGAAGGAATGACAGAAAATTAAGTAGAACAAGACTAGAGGAAATTAGATGTTTCTAACTGGGAAATCATTAGCATCGGACAGAAAGAAATCGAAAAGAACAATAGAACAAGCCAAAGGGTCCTATAGGTATGTAGTACTGATTAATAATAATTATTATTATAATATAGCACTCGATATTTTGCTCTATAAAAGAGCGCCTATAACTATTATTAAATAGAAGTATTTTTCTATAACCAACATTTAATGTAGAATGAAAAATAAGTAAATTCAGTAGTGCTCTTGTTTATATTCTATCCAACTCCTGTATATAAAAAAGTTCAAGTATTTACTTTGGCAAAATAAATGCCAGTATTTGAGTCAACGATCTGTTGTGAGCGTTATCTGCCGAATGGATGGATAATTCAAGGCCAAAGTGAATGTCGGAAATAAAACGGTTAACGGGCGATTACGTAGGTTAAATCAATTTTAACAGTACTCCATTCGAATGTCCTACATGAAATTCGGCGAGTTGGTGTTAATTAAAATCACGGGCTGCTTATTAAATTCTTATTTATTTTTATACTGCTACTAATGTAACTTGATTAATATTACAGTTCGTTCTTATTGTATTGCTTTTTAATTATAATTGATATTACACTTTGAAGTAATGGGTTTCACAAAATAATCAAGATTACTTTATTGAATTGGAACGATTTTAAACTTGTATACATGTATTGGACAAAATAATGGAAATACTTGTGGAAGTCGGAATATCTTGTAATTAATACGATGTTGGTCCAACTTTAGCACGCAATGCAGCTTGAATTTTGGACGGAATAGACCGATACAAGTCCTGAATAGTGCAACTCAGCCTCCAGGTCAGGTGGAGACAAATGAGGTGGAAATCGACGCTGAACCCTGTTTTCAAAAATAGCCCACAGGGGTTCGATGATATTCAGGTTTGGGGACTGAACGGGCGAGGGAAAATGTTCAACCTCATCAACAAGCTCTTGAAGCCACTATTGAACAGGGCCACCGGTGTGAATGGGGGCATTATTATTCTAGAATATGGCATTTCTGTCTGGAAATCAAATTTGCCACATTGGATCATTGGACCTGATTATCCAGGAGTTCTTTATACACCGCTGCTGTGACCCGACTGTGTAATGTGACAAGGAGGGCTACCAAATTCCATGATGTAGCGCCCCGGATTATAATAGAGATACCACCATGTTTGACAGTCAATACTGTATACTTCAGAGAGTATTAGCCAGACAAACACGCGTCTAGTGTTGGGGAAGAGGGTAAAGGGTAACTCGTTCGGACAAACGACACGTTGCTGGTCCTCCAACGTCCAGTTTTTGTGAGCATTGCACCATGCACGTCGCCTTTGAGTACTCGTGTCTGCTATTAGGGGTTTGGCAATAGCAACACGCTCATGGATACCCATTTTATGCAGTTCCTGCCTGACTGTTTTCTTTTGCTTTCCTGAAAATGTCAAGACATTTCTCTTTGATATTGTGAAGTTTCTCATTTTTAAATCCTTCACTTTCCGTCTGTGTTTTATGTCTATGGCAAAAAAAATTGTGTTATACATTCTATTTGACAATTGATAAGGATTAGTTTATAACGTGGTACTTTTTCGTGGAAGTGTCGCATTTCTAGATATCTCTTTAACTATTTGAGGACAACTTCTAACTCAGCAGGGGTTGGTTCTTGTTTCTTCTGGGAAATGGGTTGATAACTGTCCTGTTGTTGTTCTCCACTTGGTTTTCTTTCTTCTTCATACCTTCAAAGATGTGGGTACTTAGTTATGTACAAATAGCAATGATGATTGTTACTACCAGTTGTCATAGAAGCTGAGATTTTATAATGGACAGAGATGAATTTCAAGGATTTGGTAGTGTTTCGCCGCAAGAGTTTCTCCTTCAAAAAAAAAATTGCGTCATTGCAACTTTGATCCATTACATCTCAAATATTTTGGGATACACAGCAGAAAGCCATTACATGTATTTATTACCCGCTGATATCAAACTGTGCACCAGATTTCATCGTGATAGGTGCACGATAACTCCATGACATTAGATATTTGTTTGTTCAATGTTGGTTAAATGTTATTTTTTATATTAGCACAAAAAATTGCACAAGAAAAATACTTTGTTTAAACCTTACTACACATGCAGTGGATTATTCTCTTCTGGTTTTACTTTTGAAGATTTATAGGAGTCGAGTATAAAGATTTTATTCCAATATTAACCACCTAACTAATACGTGGCGCAAAAGTCATCACCCTATCGGAAGATTCTTTCATTTTTGTAAATGGTGTCTCGTCATCGCGACGTTGACATTTGTGAAGTAAAGTACACGAAATAATTGACTCAATGTTTTTGACAAATAATCGGTCGGTGGTTTTGTTGCCTCAATGTGAATTTTGTTGTCGATTCGTAGGGCACCAACTGGACAAACACTGCGACGCTTAGCAGTTCGCCTCGAGGAGACTGGCTAAATATGGAACAGTAGCAAATGGCCAGTCCCAGAGCAGTCGTTTAGTCAAGAATATCGCTACTGTAGCTGTAGATGTCCAAGAGGATCTTCAAACATCAACCAGACGACGAGCTACGCAATTGGGCATCAATAGACGGCCCTTGCAGTGAATTTTGGTAAAAGACTTGAAGATCTTTCCATACAAAGTGCAAACAGTGCATCAACTATTGCCTGCAGATCGCCACTCGCGTTTAAATTTTAGCCAAGTCCTAACATCGACCACCATGAGGATGATTTTCTATTGAAAATCGTCATGAGCGACGAGGCGCATTTACACGTACGCGGATACGTCAATAAGCAAAATTATTGCTTCTGGGACACTGAAAATCCGCGTGTAATGCACGAAGAGCCATTACATCCTCTCTAGGTCACTGTTTAGTGCAGTGTTTACGAAGGAAAGTGATTGGCTCATATTTTTTTGAGGACGGCGTTGGCAACACTGTTACTATGATTGGCGGACGCTACAGAATCATGATGAACGACTTTTTCCTCCCACAAATTGATGAATTGGGTTTGGAGAACATGTGGTTTCAGCAGGACGGTGCAACCGCACATACTGCACGAGCAACAGTGGACATTCTAAAGCAAGCGTTTCCCGGCCATTTAATCTCTCGATTTGGAGATTTGCACTTGCCCGCAAGATGGTCCGATTTGACCGTTCGAGACTTCTTTCTTTGGGGGTTTTTAAAGTCACGAATCTATACGAACAAGCTACAAACGTTGGCGGCCCTAAATGAGAACATCCGATAAGAAATGATTTATTTGTCGCCAGAAGTTTCGAGAAAAATTATGGAAGCTGCTGTGAAACGAGCCCGAATGTGCATCAATTCTGGCGACGGCCACTTGATCGATATTATCTTCGCGACTTAATGGGAATAAATTTAGACGTTTAAGTAAACACAATCAACAAACAGAACCAATTCTCTTTATTTACAAACGAAGTTACTGCCTTAGGAAATTGAGTGATGACTTTTGCGCCACCTTGTAGAAAGTATTGTGTACACCAAATTGTTGCAGTCAATTGATAATGTAATTAATAATTTATTACATCAAAGGTAATCTTCATAATTGTTAATACTGGAAGATAAGACGGTCAATTCCATTTTTGAGGAAACACGCAGACCACTGACAGATTCACAACTGTTCCCAGTCGTACACGTTCTCGTTCGTTTTAAACCGATATCCACGAATATCTATGAGGTCGCTAAAAATGTGGAAATCACATGAGAAAAGATTTGAGCTGCAGGGAGGATGTTAAAATGTTTCCCAATCAAAATCTCTTAAGTGTATCTCTCACCTAATGAGATATGCAGAGTTAGGCGTTACCTTGAGAAGGATAACGTCGCAAGATAGCATTTTGGGACGTTTCGACTTTATTCCGTGTTTTCGTTTTCGCAAATTTCTTCATAGTACATTTTATTTATCGTGCAAGCAACGCCATTATGATTTTATTTTGCTGCTTTTGTGTATTGTTTCAGATTTCTTTTATGAGAAAATTCCACGTGTTTCTACTAGTGGTTTTGACGCTGTTGTTGGGTTTAAAATGATGGGTATCGCGTTTCATTCTTGGTAACCATATGGGACAAAAGCGCATATTCTTTTTTATGTAGGTGGTCTTTCAGTATTGTGCATGCGGCAACAAAAACATGAAGTCTTTTTTCTATGATCTTTCAGTACTAATCAAAATATCACTAAAATATACTAACTTTCTGTATTAAGGTAACTGATTTCAGTTTTAATTTAATTGGTAATAATTTCAATATAAAAAATACAGTGTCGTTATTTGTTCACCAAAAAAAAAAATAGATAAATTTATTTATAACATTAGGCGAAATTCCACCATGAGAAAGAAAGTGAAATAACAAGGGAGGCCATTAAAAGTTCGCTAACGAGGCCGCATCGAATTAGCCTGGCTATACGAACTACGATCAAACAGCCGTAAACCAAAAGATGACTTTACTCTGATAAGAAGCGTCTCGACAGATGATTCGAGCAGCCGCGATCGGTGCATTGATCTACTCCTACGACCCGTTCGTTCGGCGGCGAATCAAAAATAATTCTGAGTCATTATTGTTGCAGGCGTTTAGTTCAGAGCGCTATATGTAACGCTCAATTATATTAATGGCGAGGAAGTTGGAAACAAATATGGTACAAATTAAGGATCTATTTTTGGAAAGCAAAACACACAACAGGGACAGAAACCTCTAGAACATCTGTAACCACCGCTATTGACTAAAAATTATCGTTGATATCATCTACTTTAATCGCTGATACAGTGTATAATGCTCCGTTATTTATGGAACCTTTTAACATTTTTAGCAGACATTCTTCGTCTCCTGTCACAAATGTTATCTGCGAGAAATTCTGTTGTTTTGTGCAACCGAAAGTCTGAAGTTGAATTGTTTATATATATATATATATATATATATATATATATATATATATATATATATATATATATATATTGCGAACGGCATTTACATTATTTATGATGGCTTTAGCCGAACTTGAAACTTTATATACAAAGTATGAGAACAAATATGATAGTAAGATTTAAGTGCGCTGTGAAGAGGGAGCTGCGTTGTTTAAAAAGACGGCAAAAAATTATAATCGGAGTGAAATTTATTGCTAAATTGTCAAGGTGCGCGGCAAGAATGCGATATCACGTCCCGTGCTATATGGTGATAGATGTTCGAAGAGGACGTGAACGATGAACTCTCCGTCGGGTAATTATAACTGCGAACATTAAATCATTTTTGATAACCACAACCTTATAATTGATTAACAGTGTAAAGGCAATTTTAACGTACCTATAAGGAAAAGCTTGGAAAAATTCCGGGAAAATAATTTTGGTTCAACAACTTTATGTAAAATCTGCAATTTAAATGCAGGTAGCATATTTAGATTTTGAAATACAATGTCCTACAAGAGCGCCAGCTTGATGTTTCAGGAGAATAGGACGCTACACGTGCGTCGTAAACAAATGAATTCCTTGAAATACACTTTAATACACTTTACAAGTTCCAACTCGATTACTCTGTTGCAGGCGAAGCAAGCGGATTGATTTTACGAGTTCTGTTTTTACAAAGAGATTTGAAGCGGTATTCCTGTGCCATCACGTCAAAGACCCGTACAAGTATCTTGCTTTTGTGAGAAAGTGGACATAGACAAAACTGTAGATAAATTGCCTAATTGGGGAAAGCGAGGAGCAACCTAGAAGTGATAGTATAATTCGACTGTAACATTTTGCAATCTCATCTAAAATTTACTAAAAAGGGTAACAACGGAACGACGTTTAGAAGTTCATAACATTACATGTCAAAGTATGACCGTGAAACCGTTGCTTACCGAAAAAAACCTAAAAACGACATTCTTGGACAGAAGAAAGTTTAAAGAGGCACTGGACTAATGTCTTGTTTACATACGAAGCGTGCTTTTGAGAATTGTCTCTGTTTATGTTGAGAACAAGGCGACCGTAACGTAATTGCCTGTAGACCCTTCCTCATTGCGGCTTCTCCGAAAATTCTTGATTTGGCCAAGAAGGTTGTCTATATATATAATTGCAGGAAAAAAAGAGGTACAAGCATGCAAGGTTAGGCGATTAAATCCAATTAATAAAAGGCTAAATTAAACCTTAAACAGATAATTTAATTAAACAAATGAGAAAAATTATTTCAAGTTTTAAAGTTTTAGAAATTTGCGAGTAATTACAAAACCGACAGGATTTAAATTGATGATTACAAATTTATTCATTAAATGTCTCTAAACTGTTTATCAAAAACGTAGGAGCGCCAAAAGAAGCCTGTATTTACCTTAGTTGGACGCCACTTCACCTGTAGGCTATTGACGTTACAGACGAAATGGCGGCTGCTGAATGCGGAAGTGACGTCACAAGATGACGAATGGCGGCACGTGGAAGCTTGGGTGCTTGATCGAGGTCTTGCGGACGTATAGCCATGGAATTTTAATGCGGAACCTACCCTGTGCATCCAGAATGGTGCGAGCGATGGAGAGCGGTTTGGAAGGTAGCCTCCAGGGTTATGGTGAAATTCTAAAGCGGAACTTATCATATGCGTTTGAAACGATATGATCATCGGTGCTTAGTGTCGGAAAGCGGTTTGGAAGGTGTTACTTCTAGCACGTAGCAGTTTCACCGATCTCGTCTGGAGGTAAAGGGCGGTCAGCAGTAAGGTTTGTTCTTGACGGCTAACGGAACTCAACTTAACACGATCTTACGGCGCACTGTACTAATTTCCGTCGAAGGTTTACCCCATATTCGACAGCGATGCAGAGCACAGACATGCGGGTATTTCGAGCCACAGGCAGAGGCGATTAAAAAAGCCCAAAACACCGATATATTTCTATCGCGCATCGGAAATGCGCATGCAACGATTACAACAAAATAATTAGCATCCTTTCCTTTTACATATATTCAGAATTTAATTGCCTTTTCTTTAATTTAATTAAATTTAGAATTTTCTTAAAATTATTTAAAAATAAAATTAAAGGATTTTATGCAAAGGAAACAATTGCCTGCCTTAACAGCCTCTTTTGAAGATGACGCATTATATTCATAAAAAATGGTTAAAATGTATGAGAAGTGTTGTTACAATCTGTTCTAGAATGTATCGGGCCGATAACGAATCGTGGCTATGAGAATACAATGATCCGAAACATTGCAGCTGATTGGAAGGGGGAAACGAAATTAATAGAGGGGACTAGTCATAATCTCCCATACGAGAAGATTTGCTCATAAATCAAGTACAGATTAAAGGGTTGAATTCTATTAACTAGCAAACAATTAACTCATTAGATTTGGATGATACGGCTCTCACTTTTCGTTTGTTATCCTGTAAACCTAGTCGCAAGCATGCGAAATTGTGCTCAATTAGTGACTATAAATTTTTTAAGTAAGACTTTCATCGTAGCTCTTTATGATACTTCAAATTAGGACTAAAAGCAACAGAATCAAGTCGTTACATTAATATTGCATTTGGTTAAGGTACTCTTGATGGTAATTTTGTCCTAGAAGATTAACCTTGCCCAAGATGATTTTGAACTTTAATTGGGATTAACTAGAAGAGCTAGTTGAAATAAACTTATATTGGATAGCGCGTGAAATTGCAGATAGACACCGAGAAGACGCACTAACGCGCGCATATATGTGCACGCACCAGGTTATGCATGAAAATTGAACTAATGTGTACTCCACGCTTTGTTGCTTAACGATCGTTTGTGACTGGAGATAAAGTGGTGTCTTTACTCTTGTATTGAACAAAAATAAAATGGAAAACAGTTATGACTTTAACCAAAACAAGAACTGTACCCTCAGAGTATGCTCTGCGTTTGGTGGGATTCGTTAGAATTAATTTAATTTGAGCTGCCAGCGTTTCGACCAAGTTATAATTCGAGCAATTTCAATGTGTCGTCAAAAAAGCGTACGAAAATTCGCCCTGGACGAAGTTTAGGTTTAGTTCCTGCACAATGATGCGCAACCACACGATTTTCAGGTAACTCGGAAAAAACTGCTTGGCCGAGAAATTTCTACAAATCTGGGATTGACGAGTAGGATGAGAAAATGGGATTTATGTCGCTTAAATTTATTCAACGTCTTCAGGGAAAGATAAGGATTAAAATCTGACAAAATAAAACGAAATTATTTTTGCACTAATAGATTAAATTTTCACACTTTCTGTTCAATCATTTTTGTTGCGTGTTTATAGAGGGGAAGTGTAACATTTTGATTTGTTCTCGCCATGAATGCAAAGTCCTCATGAAAAGTTTGAAAATTATTTGGAAATACTGAACTGAAAAGAAAGTTTGGGGGAAACGCATTTAGTTATCCAAAAAGTCATTGTAATTGGTTTTTTGGAAGGAAAGGTTAGTAGCCAATGGATAGTTTTAAGCATCAAAAGTAGGAAAGCTGTCAATCACTATTTTGATTATTTTGGTTTTGTGAATGCATTTCTTTTTTAAAGGTATTATAAATTGTGGACGAAAAAGCGATTGCGAAAAGGGGTTGGAGATACCCAAAGACGACCATGAATTAGACCAAGAGTGTTACGTCTATTAACACGACTGTTACTGTGTATTGTTTCTAAATTAGCATTCCATATTTCAGGAAGTGAGAATATGAAAAATTAATATTGTCAAGGTATTGTTACCAGCCACTGCCAGAGTGGCGGGCTGCAATGTGGACGAACCTGGGTTCCATTCCTCGGTGCTCTCTGATGCCTGGCGGGTGGCCGAATCAGTCACTAAAAATAATTGACTACCTGCGTTCACTTCGAACAAGTGGTAATAATGGCGGTCGTCTAAGGCGCGGTTGCCGTATCGCCCCGTATCAGAGATGGTACGCGACGAGCGGACAAAATAAAGCAAACATATGAGAGCCTTAACCTCTCAGTTTGCAGACTATGGTCCGATGGGCCTAAAGCTTACCATTATTATTACTATTATTGTTACCAGCAACATAGAATAAGTGTTCATTCCAAAGGACGCTTTTCCTCATTTCGTCGAGAAATAATGGGTGTAGTACAAGCAGCTACAGAACTAAATAATTTTAAGGAGTTTTAACGTTTTTGAAGAATTTCCAAGCTTTATAAAGTCTAAATGTTGTTAATGAAGGTGCTGAAGGATTTCATACATTTTTTAAGAATTTTTCGATAGGATCATCTAAATTTGAGAACTTTGCAATTATTCAGTACCTTAACGCACTTGAAAGAGTTGTGTTATAGAAGTTATAGTACATTCAGGAAACGTATTATACGTCCTGTAGGTTGTCCGCATATTCTGTACCCTTTCTTATAACCCTTTGAAGTGCGACATATGGGATGTTTTAGCTCCCGGGTTGTTTTGTGCAATGCGCCCTAATTTGTTTACATACATAATATATATATATATATATATATATATATATATATATATATATATATATATATATATCTTCTTCTTCTCTTCTCCTAAGCCCAATTAATTATGTAATTAATTAAATTCAGTTTTGGATGTAGGCCTTCCCTAACTCCTTTCACCTATCACGATTTTGTGCGATTTGGATCCAATTTAGTCCAGCTGTACGTTTAAAATCATCACACCAACGCATAGGTGGTCGTCCTCTTCCTCTCTTATGCTCGTACGGTCTCCATTCAGTTATTTTACGGTTCCATCTATTTTTGTCACTTCTCGCCACGTGTCCTGCGTAACTCCATTTTAATTGGGCAATCTTAATACCAATGTCTGTCACTTTTGTATATATATATATATATATATATATATATATATATATATATATATAAAATATCTAAGGCAGGAAATACGAATGCATATTGATGTACAAAAAGAAAAAACATTAACTTGAACTTGAACCAACGACTGCAACTAAATCCGAATACAAACAAAACGAATAAGTTCGTTTTTCCGCTGATTTCAAGTCAAGTGTACCAAAAACTTATTTCTGATAGTTTTGATTCTGTTCCTTGTTTAAGTTGAAAGGAAATCTCTTGAACTTGCGAAAATTTGGTGATTTCTCTATTGCACTCTTGAACATTTTTGCGCAGAAAACTAATATAGTAAGCAGAAATAGCAACAAGACTTAATTAGAATCTAAAAAAAAATTCCAGTTGATTTTTAGCCAATGCGCCGAACATTTCTTCAGATTATTCGTAGGAGAACGGATGCGCATGTGGCAAACCGCCACAATGAAAATTCCAGGCTCGACAAAACCTACAATCTGGAAACTGCCGGCGTGTCACAAAATACAGCGCCGTCGTACGCGTACCGAACTAGTAATGAATTTTTCTCGAATCAACGACCTCCGCGCTCTCGTAAATCACTTGTTACTTGCGCACTTAGCCGCGGCGCTTGTTTACTTGGCTGATTAATTGCATTTGCTTATCACCAAATCAGTTCCGGTAATAAAACTACGACTATTGTTTCGGTTAATTGCTGAACAAATGCACGGTCTTCCGTAGCACACCGAGAAATTGCAAGTAGGTCAATAATGGGAGTGATTCATCATGTTGGATGGATAGAAAAGAAAATTTAAATCGAAAAAAAAACACAAACACAAAGGTGTTTGAAATGGTGTAGAGACAGAAAAGAAAACAAATGTTGCATAAGGTTAACCACTTTCTTCTCATCACTCTCTTCTGCTATGTTTAAAAAAATCAAAGAAAGGAATTTGTAATGACTACAAAGATAAATCAATATGAAGAATATTCTCCATTTTGGTAAGAATAAAAATTGGACAGACTTGTCCTTCTGCAAAAATTAAAAATAATAAACTTTTGCACTACTTCTTAGAACATAGAAGAAAAAAACATTGTAAAGTATTATAGTAGTGAAAGATAATAATTTCTTGAACGAACTAGTGAAAGAATGGGGCCCTACTTTGTTCAACTTTTATCCATACAATCAAAACGACTCCAGACTATCTGTAGTACAAATTATGACTAAAATTATATAACAAAAAAATATAAAATTTACAAAGATTTAGGCTGAGTTTAAAGGGCAAGTTAAATAAAATTAGTAGATCAGGAAAGTAAGAGGAAATTTTTAGAAACATAATAAATAGCGAAAAAGAAGCGATTTGAAGATAAGATTGAATATGGTTCATCACAGTTGTGAGATAAAAATATTTTAGATATCCTATAAGAAGCAAGATAAAAAGTCTTATCAAAAATAGTTAAATAAAAGACGAAAGACAAAACTGTGTAGGCTGGAAGCAACAGTATGAAAAATTAAATGGGGAGGATACTCGCCACAGCTTCATTTAAGTGATGAGAAACATTTAAAAACTTCTCAAAAATTCTGAGATTAATTTTGAATAGAATTAAAAAAAGGTAATAAAACCAAACACTACAATAGAAAAAAGGTCATAGTACATATCGCTTTTGTAACTGCATCTTCTTGATATGTGCCTTTCAAGATGATATTCTCTTTATTAGATGCCAAGTCATTATCAACGTATTCTTCAAATTTTTATTCTTTTATCAAGGACAACATTGAGTTTCTTCCTTCAAATTGTTTAGTACCTTTACGTTGGCAACGCGAATGGAAGGCTTGCACGTCCCATGCGAGTTATCAGATTTTCGTCTAAATAACGTGCAGTACCAAAGAACCCAACAAGGGGGTCTAGAAGGATTTGAAATGCACCGTAGGCAGGGTTGTGTATCGGTTATCAGAGTAAGAGAGCCTTAAGGGGTGCAGGGGTTGCAGACAAGATATGGGGGTTGTAATGGGTTCCTTGAGTGATAACGAACATTTTTGCATCACAATTATCCATATGAAACCGGTGCTTCAAATGCGTCAGGGTACTAAACAATTACCAAACCTCCTATAGGAGGGTAAAACACCCAGGAATTCCTTTTTCTAATTCTTACACCGTAATTTTGCTTCGATGTTCAGTTTTTTTTAGATCACCCATTATTTTTCCAACAAGACACCCATCTATCTGTTGTAGTATAGGTAGTAGGCGGCTGCTCAGATATTTGAGACTGTTATTCTATCACACCCCATTTCATATTACATATGATTGTTGGTCTGATTTGTATATCAACTTTTCACAAGAATTAGCAATCTTATATTCTTCATTTATTGTTATTTATAAGTTATTTTATTCAAACACAGAGGTGTTTGAAATTGACTTATTTCACAAATATAATAGATATGAATTCACAAACGAGTTGTCGACATCTTTTAAAAGATTCGTTTGCAAATGTTGAATTTTCGATTTGAATTTGCCAACGAACTGTTCCTAATTGGGATATCCAACTTTTAGTAGATCAAAATAATTGAAATCACACGGATGTACATCCGGTAAATAAGCAGAATGGTCCCATATGTCGAACTATTCGTTCGTCTTTGTCAAAGGCTTCCTACAGTGCCGATTACTTCTTAGTCGAATTGGACGACTAATTTTCTTACCACCAATTTAAGCAATAACCTGACCTTTAAGGTTGACAATGAAAACATAAACAAGGGAAGTGAAAATATTAGAAAGAAAAGGAAAATATTAAAAAAGATTTAATAGTTCTAAAAGCAAGTAGTAGAAAAAAGAAAAAGAAAGGAAAAGTAGGAAAAGTAAAAACGTACTTTAAAATAGATTCTAGTAATCCAAACATGCTGAAGAAAAGAATAAGAGTATGTAAAACATTTACAAGTGGAAGCACCTATTGGGTCGGCAATCAAATCTGGACTCCAAACATGCACAGTATCTTTAAATTTCGAAGGAGACAAAAAATAATGGAAAATGAAAGGAATATTGAAAGAAACTATACATAAATAACGATCTAACACTGAATGAATAAGAAATCCAGTAAAATACGTAAATTGTTAAGAACTAAAAGGAAGTGAAGTAAAATAGGATACCAAATGCTAATAATAAAAGGGAAAATTAGGAATAAAAATTAAAAATGAATATTCTTGAACAAGAAAGGCAGATTGAATCCAATATGTAATTATTCGGCTACTACAGACTACTAGTCTGTTTCTAACCACACCTTCGTCTAGTACCTACTAGGACCTAAAAAACGTGTAATGAACACTAACACAATCTTGTATGCACTAAACAAAAGGGAAGTATCATTGCAAGCAATAATTAACGTGCTCATTACTTACTTATGTACGCTAATCATAGGTACTAACACGAAGAATGAAAGGTAAAGTACAAGCAACAAAAATCACAAAGAAAAATATAGGGTATACAATACAAGACTAGATAGGATAAGAAATTATCAAATTTGTGAAGAAGATAGGTGTTAGAATTCGTTGATTAAAGGTAGCTAAGTTGGTGAGAACATTTGCAAAGAATGGGTAATGAGGCCCGTTAAGTTAGTGTGGAATATTAAGGTTTAAATTAAAAGGAGAAGGGGAGGGCTACGCAAAAATAATGGACGAAAACAAGAAATTGTGATAAAAATTTGTATATGGCCAATAATTAAAATACACCCTACATATGTTGATAATTACTTATTATGTATTAATTGTTAAACATTTTTGTTTTTCTGAGGCGTATTTATTTTAGTAATTTAATTTGTTTCACATAAAATGTATGCAAATTCTCTGTTCTGAAGTTCCACACGAAAGTTGGGCTATTCCTCCGGAAGCTTGTGAATTGGATGAGGCAGGAGGATTTTTTTATAGCTACCCCCATCGATTGTCGACTCTCTGGAATTTATTGCCCGACTCATTCTCACGAACCCGTGGTTTATTAAACGCCATTTATCTCGAATCCCCCGTCTATCCGCTCTTATCCCTTTTATTTCACGTGCCGGCTTATTGGCTCGCAGCAGAATTTTGTAGTAGGCCTTTTCGGGTTACTGTGTCTATAGAGAAATTCCATTTTTATTCGACCTTAATGTTATTGTAACGATATATACGTATTTGTGATGATACAATAGTCTGAATAGGCAATAAACATGGAGGGAGTGTAGCTGAAGCGTTCTGTTTCAATCTTTCAATACATTTCTAGTGAAGTATACCTAGTATGCTCATAAAACACCGATGAGAACGATAAAATAAAACGATTTACTGTTTTGCACAATATTTTCAGGATTTATTAAATGGTTATTGGTAGGTATAATTACAACGGATTTATTCTAAATGGCCACTCTTAATCTCCACGTAGGCTTTAAGATGTTCGGACCATCCGCCTATAGCAACACGCACTACAGCCGTCGGGGTTCGCTTCAAAGAATCGACATTATTAGGGTGCCTTTTTGAGCAAACCATGCCCACCGACCTTAATTTGTTAATCTGATGGATTGAGATCTGAGCTACCAGAAGGTCAATCCTTTACTGCTATAGAATGAGGCATGTAGTTGTTCAACTAAGTTTTAGTTGAACGTGCTTTGTGGGTAGGTGCGGCCTCTTGCTGAAAGATCCAAGATTCACATCGAAAAGTGCATGATTCAGAGGTTTTTTACTATAGTTTCTAAAATTTTCTATGGATACACAACGGCCGTTTTGACTCCCTTTTCACAAAATAAATGTTAATTACTCCATTATGGCATACTTCCCACCAAACCATTATAGGCGCTAGTTGATAACCTCTCTAAACCCTTCGCATTAGCTGAGATGTTTGTTTGGACCTAGTGTATACCCTGTCATTTTGTTTTGAAAGATTCTTCCACTGTAAAATTTTTTTTATTTATAAACATAGATTCTCTATCATGCGCATACTCAGCCAACGATCATTTTGCTTTCTTTTCCCATCTTTCTTTAAAGCATCTGTTAGCAAATGCCCCGTATGTATTTTGTGAACAGTTATTGTCAGGTGTTACGTAATAATACGAGATATCAAAGTTTTGGGAATTTGCTTCTCCCGAGGCATAATCTGCTTACGAAGATTTCGTTTAATTCGGGCATTTACGAATTTGACTGCCTGAACAGTCTGAACTAAACGTGGTTTCTCAGATATTGGACGATATACAAACGCCTAACGCCTAGAAAATACAGGGTCTTAAAGGTTTTTCAGTTCCTCACTTATGTAATGTTCGCAATTGAGTTTTCTTTGTCGCCCATTCCATTAATAAATAACCAAACTTGGTAAGACACTCAATGTAACTTACATCCTTACGTTTTGACAATTGCAAATGTACATTAAAGTGATAGATATCTTGATGTTGTATTTTTGGGGGCACCAGGTGTATATTGCCATTAAATGTTGCAAATTACCCTAAAAGATATTGATTATTAAACTGATATTTATAGTTCCAGAGAGTTGATTCTTGCAATATAAGGTTCAAGAAGATTCTAAATGATCAGGTATTCTATATGTAACTTTTGACTTGCGTTACCCCATAGTTCTTTAGAGTTGTAAATATGTTCTTGATGACTAGCAGAAATTTGTTCTGCTGCTATTGTGAGAACCAAATGTGCAAATTCAATTGCATCCGGCGATTTCATCTCGCTGTGAAAATTGCGGAAATGCTAGCTGCTATTTATGACTTCTATTTAATCCGATCCAGTTTTCCCAACCCAATTGCCACATTGTCTCTGGACTGACTAATGGCAGAGCGATGTGGGCGCCTTTCGCTCTCGCTGCCACTCCGCGCGGCTGCTTTTTGCTAGTCCGACCGGCAATCCACTTTCAAGTTCCACAAACGCGCCGAACAATTCGACATTGCGTAATTCCCGGAGTCAGGTGTTGCGACAGCGCAATTTATTCCGGCAGGCGACCTTCTTGATTTCAATTGCTCACTTTTGTTATCGGTTGCTCGCTGGCCGTGATGGGCAGAGCGGCGGTTGCCACATTGTTGTACGTAATTGGATCTTCCTGCGCTTCTAAGGTCAAAAGTGCGCGGCTTGTATGTCTGCACGGCGGTATTGTTCCGGCAGTTGGAAATAAAGCGTCTTGCTATTAAACGGGGCTCCGCGCTATTACGGAATCAACTTGCGTCAGCTGGAGGCTGTAGTCCTTAAGTAACGGTTGAGGTTGTTTACACCAGTGCATGCGGCGACAAGACATTTAAGTAAATTATGTGGAGTTAAGAGGCTCCTACTTAAAATTAAGCACGAGAGAAGCGGCCCCCAATTGTTTTTGGTGATAACGGCGGTTCCCTGGCCGGCGAATCTCACATTCCTACCGGTTATATTATCCATTGTGTATGTTTTTACTTAAGACAAACTATTGACGAAAACAAAAGACTTAAAGTACCCAGCAATGGAAAACAAGAAATAATGAAACTCAAAAACAAAAACGGGAACATCAAACAGAGAAAAGATTCTAAATATAGTAAAAGAGTTTTGTGGAAAACTATATACAAGCAGACGAACAAAAGAAGAAAGAGAAAAGTATAGAAAACTATCAAGGAGAGTCATAATCAACCAAAAGACCTGAAGAGCTACCAGACATTGCAGTAACAGAGATAGAATACGCATTAACTAAGATGAAAAAGAATAAAGGTTTTGGCGAAGCTTTAAAAACCAGAGATACATTACTGGAGATAGTAAGAAAGTTATTTAATCTATGCTTATAGGAGTGTATAATATCCACTAAATGGAATAATATAGTAACTAACCTTATTCATGAAAAAGGAGAAAATTATCGATCTCTTAAACTATATCTGTATTCACTAGAATAATAATAAACCTGCAAAGCTTGTAACGTATAACGAAGTGGCGAAGCACTAACGCTGACCTTTGACCATTCAGTTTCAAATCACTAGCAAACAAGCCTTTTTGGTCACCTGCCGATTAGTGAAAACAAAATTTGGAAATTCCCAGCCGTTCTCGAGTTTTTGCTTGGACGGACAGACGGACAACATGAAGTTAGTAAGTGACTCCGCTTCGCTTCGCCACTTAATAACTAGACTTGAAAGGAAACGATATTTCTATCAGCTAAAAGAACAGACTGGGTTTAGACAATGCTTTAATACATGCAAATGACTACCTCCAATGCATCAAAACTCTTGTAGAAAGAAATATTGAATACGATAGACCACGCAAAGCTTTCGATACCATCGAATTATGGTTGCCATAAGAGAAAGTCGTATTGATTACAGATGCATTAAACTTATAGATAACATTTACACAAATGCAACTATGATGGTTAAACTACATGAAGAAACGAAACCTATAAAAGTAGAACGAGCAGTTGGGAAAGGCGACACGCTTCACCCAAACTATTTACGGCTGGCCTGGAACATGTTATTATTTGTTTAATAGAGGGTGAGCAGCTAAATCATCTCCGTTTCATAGATGACTTAATATAGGATGACCGAGGAGAAATCACGACAATGGGAACTGAACTTGACACTGCCAGTAGGAGAGTTGACTTAAAATGAAGCCCGACAAAACAAAGCTTATGACGAACTTAGTAACTAGTGAAAAAACAAGACTGAAGTATATAGACATATATAATAGTTCCCCGTAACAGGCCTTGAAGGCCCTTTGGGGTCGTAACCGGATAGGTCTGCTACAATCTATAGCCTACGGTGCACAAGGGTAGTAACGAGGCTAGCGCTACGTACCGACCGTCTATTATTACCCCAAAGTTTGACCTCCAGGTACTCATTTATTGAAGCCTGAGTCGAGCTGGGTCGTAAAAATACCAGCGATTGAATTTGCGAGAGCGGGATTCGAACCCGCAACTGTTGGTTTTGGAGTCTAGCGACCTATCCACTAAATCACCACGGCTCATATAGACATATAAATAACCAAAAAAATTGTATATTTAGGTTACGAGATCATGATATCTCGAAATAGTTAAATTGCTGAAATTCAGCGGCGAATAAATCTAAACTGGACTGCGTATAGATTCTTAAGATACATATTTAAAGGTAACATCCTCATTCACCTCAAGAAAAAAGATATTTTATCAATGTGTCTTCCTAGTGATGGAGACATGGAGCGGAAATCTTAACACTGACTGTAAAAATAAAAAAAATTCGAATAATTCAAAGAAAAATGAAAAGATAAATGCTTAGGGATAGAATGAGAAATAAAGAATTAAGAAAAAGAAGAAGAACACAAGTTACAGATGTTATAGAAAGTAACCTAAAATGGAATTGGACAGAACGTATAGCCGGGATGAAGAATGGAAAGTGGACATGAAAGAGCTGATAAACGAAGTTCAGGAAGACCGCCCATACGCTGGATAGATCATATCAAAAGTATAACAATTAACTGAACGAATGAAGCACAAAATAGAATGACATGGAAAATTTTAGTAAAGACCTATGGTCAACTATATAGACAAAAAAAGAATGATGATGATTATCTGCAAATCATTTTACAAACTTTCTTGATTTTTTGGTTAGTTTTTTCTACCTGATTTCTAATCGACATCTATCCCTACCATTAGGAACCGTAGCTATGAAAATTAAAGAACATTAACGACATAATACTATGGTTTCCTATAGAAAAGAAAAATTAATTCTAACTTTATTAAATTTAAAATTAACTACCTGAGGCTGTAACAAGGAACCGTTGAAATTTATAAATTTAAAAATCATTTAACAGAAACGTCAGTTAACCGTCGTTCGAGATCATAATTTATAGGGCTTAAAACTGATAAAATATGCTATCTACAACAAGCCAAAAATATAAACTAACATTTTTATAGGGCTCAGGGGTGAACATAGTGTGCAGCTTTTAGGCGTTAGTATCACGAGGTTAGAGCAATTGTGGTGCCACGGATAATTATCAAGTTTCCGCCGACAGAAATTTTGAAAAACTTAAGGCAGGGTTTGGAGATGAGAACGAGTAGTTGAAAATGAATGTCACTGACGTTGCTTGAGGACCAGCGAACATTCGCATTGTTCTCCGCCTTCTCGAGGATTACCCCGATAAACAGTCGCTAAAAGTGATTTTGAGGTGGGAATCAGTTATAGAAGTGTTCAGGCAATCCAAGACGATATTGTCCTCATGATAATCTTCGGACCTGTACAGTTGCCTAAACTTGACAGAAAATTGGAGATTTGTTTCGACCTACATTGGTACACCTACTCTAGAGTTCGAACTTATTAGCTAAAAAGTTTAATAGAGCTATTAATATTTGCAACTAGAAGTGAACTACAATTGTTCACTTGAGTTATTTTGAACACCCCGAATTAGGAAGCCAATTCAACTGCCAGTCTGACTACCGCTAAGCGGAAGCCTACCATTGATTTGTGCCTCAAGAGAAAAATGAAGAATAGAAAGCAATTGACTGCACAATATATCCTCCATAATGTTGAAGTTCGAAGCCATTAACATATGCAACTAAAATGGTCTATAATCGATACAATGCTTTTTTAAAAGGCTAAACGTGTATCACAATTGAATTACGCAAATTGATAAATTTGACTTTCTCATTGCACCTGAAGATATTCCAGTATGTTGCTAGACATTGCGCTATGCGCGTGCATGATTCTCCGCTGTCGGTGGAAAGTAAAAAGCATTTTTCACCATTAAGATCAAAATATATCATTTTTTATTTGGTTTTGCAATAAATATTTTATCATGTTAACATAAGATCATTTGCTGACTGTGATTTTTTTTATAATTTAAAAACCATAAAGAGCCATATTTTTACTAAGTGTTCTACGATAGTATTGTCGAGTGTCATCGTAGTTGACAAACGATAGAAACTTCAGTAGTAAGATAATGACCAAAAAGAAAATGGTGGGTTAACATCTTGCAAGATGACCTCACTCCAAAACTGTAATGCAGAACAAGCAGAAAAAGGAAAAGGGATGGGATGTTTTTTCTAACTGCTGGATCTAGTACTCTCATTTTATGTCTAACCATATTAGTTGTAAGTAGCAGTGATCTCCATATATGGGCAAATATTACACATGGCATTATAAAATGCATATTCTACAAAGACTAATGAGGAAAAATTGTGCAGCAGTAATTTGGCTCAAAAGTTACCTTTTTACACGCTTTCCTACAAGGATATCCCAAAACGTTAATTTTCATTTTTAGTCATGATCCTAAAATAGAGGTACTCAACTGAGGCTCACTTGATACTTTTGACTCCGCCTATTTAAGGTACTGGCCTTCCCGGAAGTCAATGACGAAATCGGTTTAGTCGGACGGAGTCGAAGCGGCAATGTATGTGCTAAAATCAGTTATTTTCGCTCATCATTCAACCGTGCCACCGAATTATTATGATGCTGAGCATGACTAGCGAAGCTTAGTTGGGCAATTTTGTTTTAGAGTAGAATGTCCCTCAATAGTTGCTTAGAATTTAGAACTACGAATTTTTAATCCAGCGGTTCCTAGACATTTTCAGCCATGGAACCTTTGCGTTACTAGTTAAGTTCTTTGCATAATACGTATGTTTTACTTGACAAAGAACCTTTATGGAGCTTCTCGCACACTGCACCAGATGAAGCGTGCTTCAAAGACTAAGGGTAATTAGTTTTGTTCTGTAATGTACGTTTCACCCGTTTCTATAAATTAAGGGCCCTCTTGAATTAGTCGAGCAACGTGCTTTTCTCAAAGTCTAATTTACAAACTGATTTGACGCGTAACAAAGTGGGAAGAATAAATACAGGAATGCTTTAAAATCCTACGAATATTGTGAAAAGATTATTAATTTGGTAATGCTGGTGTTACAATATGGATAAGTATTACGTTCAATACTCAAAGTTAATTTCAGGGTATCTAAAAAGGAATCAAAAATTGCTCTAGAAAAAAAAATTATTTTTTTATTAATTATTCCAGTTTCCCTGTTGGCAGTTCGATATTCATCGTGGGCTATATAAATAAGTACTTTTAGAGCTCCTGTTTTGAGTTACAATTTAGAAACCTTACTTGGCACAAAATTTGAAAATAGTGACAAAACAAAAGCAATGGTGATAAGAAAAGAAGAACAGAAAATATAAATACAACTGAATGGAAGAGATTTAGAACAAGAACTTAGTAATAACGATACACAGAAAGTGCAACTCTGAAATAAGGAACAGAAAGTGCAGCTAAACTATACCACGCTCTGAGCATCATTTTTATATGAAAAAAGGAAATATCTAAGAAAACAAGAATAATAGTTTATAATATAACACATAAATCAATCCTGACATACGGAAGCGAAAGTTGTCAAAACAAACGAAATAAAAAATACAAACTATGGAAATGAAATATCTCGGAAGCGTCAAAGTAATTACAATAATAAAGTTCGTAGTGAAAGGGCAAGAGAACTAAAAACGGAACCGATCTTAAAAGCAATTGAACGACAACTAGTACAATAGTTTGGACACATAGTAAAAATGACAGAGAAAAGAAACCAATAAAGACATATGATGTGCGAGCAAATTAAAAACGAAGAAGAGATAGACTAAAAAACCTGGGATTATACATCCTACTTCCTTCAAACATTCTGCTATCACTTCATCTCACGTTTATCTTGGTCTACATTTTCTTCTTTTTAATTTAGATTACATATATCCTTCTGTGGCAGTACAATGTTAATAGCGGGAAATAAGTACAGCTTCTGTTTTGGAGCTGCTTTGGAGACTACAATCATGGCGGCTTTATTTTATGGATTATTTCTGCGATGAGCCCCTTTCACCGCAAGAGTAAACTAGAGTCAAAAACTGACTAACGGTGGTCTTCGGTTAATAAATTCGGTAATAAAATAAGGAATAAAACAGGAAGATATTACTTTTTAGATCGTCGTCAATTGACTTCCGGTAGACTGGGTAAAATAAATGAGGTTAAAGGGAACTACAGGAAAATAAATATAGTCAACTGCCACGTATCATCAGAAGATGCCGAAGATGACAAAGAAAAATTTTAAGAGTTAGAATTGTTGTTTGATGAAATCCCAAAATTTGATGTGAAACTAGTAATAGGGGATTTTAATGTCAAAATTGGGAATGAACGACAGTTTCAAAGAAATCACGGGAGTAAATAGTAAACATGAAGAAAGCAATAGAACTGGAAAGAAGCTTATAACGTTTGCAATTAGGTAAGGATTCACAAAGAAACGTGAGTTAGCCTAAATCACAAAACAACAAACCAGATAGACTATATCGTGGTGGAAAAAATTCACTCATCCTTAATAAACAAAGAAAGATTTTACAGGGGAGCAGATGCATACAGTGACCATTATAAGGTGGGAACATCTCTAAAACAACAAATACCAAGACTACGAGGAAAAGGCAAAAGACAACCAAAGGTCAACTTAGAGGGATTAAAAGAAGAAAAAAGCTGAGCATATACGGGTGGAACAGATAAAGAAAAAGATGCTACAACAAACATAGAAAAAATGGGGTACAATAAAAAAGATAATAAAACCAAACTCACAAAAGTTCATACAAAAAAATTATAACAGAAACGTTCGATAGTGAATGCACAAGAGTGGCCAAAGACAGAAAGGAAGTCAAACAAAATTTTTGATAGGCAGATCGGAAGAAAGCCGTATAGCCTATAGAGAAAAACATTAAATGAGATAAAGTAAAGTTACAGTAATAAATGCAAACATTTTATAAGGAAACTGGCCATATTAGCAAAGATTATCAGCTAAAAGTACTATTCATAGAAGACAAAGGAGGGGAGCTACTAAAGGGAGAAACGTATGTACTGAAAAGACGGGTGGGGGTAGCATTACAAGGACCTATTAACAGCAGAGGAGGAAGAATCTAGTATTTGAAATGTAAGTTTGACTAAAACAAATGAGCAAGAAATTAAACCCCCAACCTTAGAAGGGACAGAAGAGATAATAAATACCATAAAAACGGTAAAGTGATGAAATACGGGGAGAATTGCTGAAGTATGAAGGGAAAAAGTCAGATTGAAAATAAATAGATCAATATTATATCAAATTTGCACGATAAGAATGATGCAAGAGGCAATAGGGAGAAAGAATATCCAAATATATGTAATATACAGAATAAGAAGTGAACTAACGTAAGGCACTTGATGCATTACAATGCCCAGAAAAACTAATAAACCTAATTAGAATGACGCTACGAGAAAGGAACACAGGTAAAATTTAACGGCTTTACTTCTGGAGAATTGAAAACAAGCCTAGGACTAAGACGAGAAGACCCACTATCTACAACCCTTTTCAATTTAGTTTTGAAAATGGTAATTCAAAAAAACCACAACAATATTTAAAAATCCAGATCAGTGTTTGGCCTTTGCAGAAAACCTACTGATTTTAGCAAGAATCAGTGAAAAATTAAAGAATATACCAAATATTTTATAAGGGAATCATGAAAAATAGGAGCAGAAAACAAAATGTACGGTGTTGAAAAGAATAAATATACAAATCTAGGATAACTTAGAAGTTAAAGTGGAAGAAGAGAGATATAGTGTTGAAAGAGTGAAGAAATCTATATATTTGGAAGCAGAAATGGACCACAAAAAAGAAATAAAACTAAAAAGGAGCAGCTTCGGCGTTAAAATTTTTGAGAAGGAAAGATTTATCTAATGCGATCAGTAGCATTATATGAAAGTGAAACCTGGGTTTTGAGACCAGAAGACATTAAAGAAATTGGAATTTGTGAGAGGAAAATACTAAGGATGATTTATGGAGGTGTAAAAGAGCGAAATGGAGATAGGGAAAAAAGAGCAAACCAAGAACTCCAACATCTGTATAAAAATTAAAAGGCTAGGCTATGTATTACGAATAGAAGACAGTAGAGTACCAAGGAACGTTACATTTGAAAAGGTGCATGGGCAAACAAGAAGAGGAAGACCCAAAAGACCAAGGAGAAAGTGTGTGGAAGAAGACTTACGAGAACTAAAACTTACTAACTGGTAGAAAATGGAAGAGTGATAGAAAAAGCTATGGGCCTCAAAGGCCTTTTGAGCTAACGCATGATGATTTGTTTCACAAAATTATACGTTTTGCTGAATGCTTTGTTTAGTTTAATACGAATTTCGTAATGCTATCGTATTGCTCATTTGAGTTTTCATGACGACTGTCACCCCCTGTTATATACCGATTCGAACGAAATTTCTTCAGTTGATATGAACGTCAACCTCTCAAATGTGTCTGCTTACCATTCGTTGGTGCCAATGGTATAGTTAGATAGATTCATTTTAGACAGCCTGTGTAGTTGGCATGCACCTTTTCATCCCATAATTCATAATTAACAGACAATTCCGGATCTTCTCTATTGCTCTTTTCTGTCACGTTGCAGTAGGTTTCTTAATTATCCTATAATTTATTTTTTGGTGGATAGTAGTCGTAAACCACACCACCTATTAATATTTCTGAATCACCATTTTAAGACCTAATCATAAAATTCAGACGCCACAGGAGCGGGTTGCGGTGTGGATAGACCCAGGTTAATTCCTGGAACTTCTGATGCCGGGTGGGTGGCCTACTCAGCCACTAGCATAATTGAATACCTGCGTCCACTTTGAACAAGGAGTAACAATGCGGTCATGTGAGGCGCGGTGCTTGTCAAATCACCGAAATCAGAGATCGTGCGAAACGATGAGGGGGGGGGGAGGTTGAACATATGAGAGCCTTAAATTTAAATTTTGTTAATCGCTTTGATTATTTGTATTTTTATTATAATTAAGGGTTTGAAACACGTTTTATAATGGATCAATATTTCTTTCGTTGGTTTTTTCACACTTTAAGTCCTGCGATCAATTATAATTAGGATACAGTAACAAATTATTTAAATACTTATGAAGGTCGTTTTTCAGGTCTCTTAAAGGTGGAAGGCAGAGAACTGCAGCTAGGCTCTCTGGAAGAACAATGGCAGTCGATCCTCGCCCACTATGGTGTCCTCTTGGCGGTTTTGATCATCCTCGTGCTCTTCGCCGTGTTCATGCCCCTCTGCGGTTTCTGCTTCTGCTGCTGCCGGTGCTGCGGCAACTGCGGGGCTCGTTCCAAGCCTTTCGACAAGAAAGGCGACCTTTGCCGGAAGATCTGCCTCGCCTCGCTGCTGATCGTCTTTGGGACGCTGATGCTGTAGGTCTCCGGGCCGCTACTCACGAGTCGTCTGATTCCTATTTTTTGTAGGTTCGGCGTCGTTTGCGTGTTCGTGAGCAACCAGCAGATGCAGGACGGCACCAACGACCTGCCGGAAAACTGGAGGACATCGATCAAGGACACGGACCAGTACCTGCAGTCGACCAGCAATCAGATCGACGTGCTGCTCAACGTCAACTACCACGAATTCGAGAACATGCTCTTCAAGACTTTGGACAGTAAGTTTTTCCGACGCGGCTAACAAGCAACCAGATTTTCATTAGAGTGAGCTTTAGCTTTGCCTGTTCGCTCCGGTGCCCTGTCATTTCTTTCCGCCGCACAAACACCGTTCTTCCGGCAGCATGTAGACGGCGCAGATCATTAGTTCGATTAAAGCGCATAATCGAATTGGCGTGATTCAGCATTTAACTGTTATGTTTGTGATGGTGACTCCGTAAAGTTGGCGTTCTGCCTCTTTAATGTCTCTGTCAGAAAAGTGCCTAATTGATATAGACTGTTAGCGCAACATTTTTCGGTCTATTGTTGTTTTGTGTTTGAAATAAAATTAAGGTATGCGTTGTACGACAGATGAAAGCGCGATGGAAATGAAATGTAGGTTACAAGCAGGATATGAAAAGAGAGTTTTTTCTAAGATTAATTTCCTGCCAATTCTATAGGGTATTTTTACACTAGCAACGTAATTCTATGTTTGAGTTTCCTGTATCTGTGTCTGTATAAGTTCCTTATATTAAATGAGTTGGATGTGATGAAACTTTATTTTCGTGGTGTATCAGATTAAATTTTTTTTAATCTTCTGTAAGTTACCTTTATTGTTATTTGTAGACTTTGGAACTAATTTTGATTATTTTTTTTGAAGAAATGTAGTCAAGTTTAGTTTGATTGTCTAAAACCCATGGATTATCGAACTGGTATTCAGTTCATGTGGAAGAACGTTTTTGAACAATAAAGGACTGTGAAATTTAGGAGGAATTGTCCTTGAGTATATGAAGAGGAAGAACGGTTGCTTCATCTTTTCAGCCCTAGTCACATTTATCTTACTAAAGCTTTTAAAGCTTACAAAGCTTGGTCAAATTGATCTTAAAGATTTTTTTGCAAAGTTACTTTTAGATTCTGTTGAAACGGGGTTCAAAAACTGTTTTATAATTAACCTATAGAATTCATTAATTTAATCTGCTAACAAGAAATGCCATGGAGTTGCTGTGGATTAATCACGTTAAAATTGTTGTCCAACCCAAGACAATTGGGACTTGGGAGGACTTAGCTGGTTTATTCCAGTTAACTATAGGGTTGTACACTCGTTTTCTATACTCTGTCATACACTATAGAAGTGTAGATTTTTATACATGTATGTAGCCAGGAGCCATATGACTGAGGTCTTCAAGGATGTGAGAGTAGGATTCATTGGCAGAGCTGGATTTGATGTCTTGAATTCCTGATTTATTAGGTAGTTGTAGGTATTTCTCAGAGTTTTGACGTTGTATGGCATATCGACAATCTATACATTGCCCGAGACCATTTGCCGATTTTTGACCTTCACAAAGAAAAGTGTTTATTGAAAAATAGTAAAGTTTGATAAATCGTTGAAATTTTTTTAGTTATTTATTCTTTATATGTATGAGAAAAATATTTTTTCAGAATGCAGCAATATTGTGCTGGACCAACTTCGGGAGTATTCGAAAGCCACAGCTTTGACCGAAGTAGTTAATATAGTAAACGGTCTGGACGACATCAAAAGCAACCTGATGTTCATGAAGTCGGCTACCAACGACCTACGCACAAATGCATCACTGCTGAATGATGGTGAGCCGGCACCTTTGCAATAAAGTGTAGTTCTAAAATGAAATCATGCAGGGCTGCGGAAGGTGAAGGGCGACTTGTTGCAAATCCTAAACGAGTGCAGCCGTCTTAACGAGTGCAACGAATTGGCGGACAAATACATAAATCAGCTGGGGACGGAAATCGACTTCAGCAATGTGAGTATTTGTATGTTAATTAGTGATGTAATGTTACAAGTGTGTTCTTTTACATGCAGTACTTGGATAGGTACTTCCCTAAGGTAAGAGCCTGTGCTCGCAAGCTTTAATTAACAAGTTTTCCACGAATGTGCTTTGTTCAAATTGCATTTGTGTTGAGTTTGCTATATGTAACCTTCTAACTTGTTTGGCAACTTGATAATATGATTCATCCATGCCAAACCTTCAAGTGATTTTGATTGTTATCTATTTTTATTGCTTCTTCCTTCAGGGCAAACAATATAGTACATAACATATTGAAATGAAATCCCTGTTAAGTTAACATGGAGAGATACTTTTGTAGCTTGAAACAAACTGAGGGCTGATTGAAAGAAGTGCATCAATACTGTAATAATAGTCAAAAACAAAGTTCAGATTCAGTTGATGCATTTTGGATTGATTATTTCGTAAAGAACATTCAACTACAATCATATAGGAATTTACAGTGCAATCAAATAATTAAAAAAAATTATCTAAATTTATGAAGAACTTCCTATTCTTACCCCTAGTTGGGGAATTCCTTGAGCAACTACTCTGAACATTTGGTAACCAATTTGGGTAGAAGTTATGGCCAGGGCTGAGGGGATCATACTAGAACCTCACATAAAAACTTGAAAATCAATCTAAAAGACTTGTCAAGCTTCAAGTAGATGGTAATTTTAACAGATGACTACCTTGATTAAATTGGGTATGTAGTATAGGAATATGGACTATGAGAGGAATTAGAAATATACAAGAAGCAATTGTCAAAGGCTGTATCAAAATATCAAAATACTGTAATAGTGTCAGATAGAAAAATTAAAGGAACAGGAGATCTTCGTGCCCTTTAGCTTTAAATAAACAAAAGCAGAATATAATTATTTTTTCTTTATTTAAGATGCCTCAATACATGGTAGAACTTACAAAAACGACTGAAATTGTCAAAAAATCAATTATTTTACAGAGGGTTAAAAATACTTATTAAGGGCGAGGGGAAGTAAAGTAAAAACACACTAAGACTTTTGACTCACCCTATAGATTACCGCAAAGTAAAACAAAAAGTAGAGGACGTATGTAAGGGCGAAAAGAGGTGTAGGTATGGTAGATTATTATGTACTAAAATATACATTTCTTTATTAAAAAATTAGGAAAAAAAGTGTAAGAAAATAAAACGGAATAAATAAAAGTTTTCAAAATGACAACATGATTACTTGTATTGAAGAAGATTAGACAATAAACTTTAAATAATAGGCAGAACTGCAATAGAAGAATAAGAATATATAGCAAAAGCAGCTCTGGAAATAAAAACAAAGAAAAGAAACCATGCCAATGGAACTATGAAATAGAAGGCAAGTTTACACACAAGAAAGAATTGCACTTGAAATACAAATACAATGTGACAATAGTAGACGAGTATGTACTGAAATGAAAAAAAAATAATGAAACAAGAAATAAGACGAAAGAAAAATGAAAACTGTAAGAGATGTATATATTGGTGGTGGTAAAAGTTCAAAAGTATGAAAGACTATAAAAGCAGTAGAGTGAATCTGGAAAATACAGTAGCTAAGGAATGGTTAGAACGTTTTAAAAATTTACTTTAAGCAAGACCACAGTTTAAATCAAATTCTCTACATTGAATTAAATATGGCAGATTTAGAAGAAGGTGTAAAATCAATGAAAGTAAGAAAGTCTGCGGATCTGGGAGGAGTTAAAGAATTATATGAAAGTTGTATAAATAGAGAATAAGTTTCAATGTAATGGCAAAGTTTGCACATGATCTATATTTATAAAAAGAGTTTTGGTAAAGATCCTAAAAAATAGAAGAATTTCAGTAACACCTCTATTGGACGACTGTATTAAAAATATTAAAAATTCTAATGGAGAGCAAGAGGTAAAAGATAAACAACAAAAAAAAGCAATCTGGATATAGAACTGTAACGAAATGTGCATACTTATGAGTTGAATTAGAATAACAGAGCGAATAGTAACGAAAAGATAAAAATAGAATAATTAAAGAAAGGCAAATTACAAAAGCTCTAAACTCGGTACTATGGGACAAACAATTAAACACACTAAGAAGAAACAACATCAAATTATGGTTTAAAGTTTAATTACCTATGGGGTGGTAAAAGAAACGACAGATTATTAGCAGCATAAATGAATTTTCTAAGAAAGAGCTGCAGACTAGGCTAGATTGAGTTAAAAATGATATTGTTAACACAGGTCAAAAGAAGAAAACAGTTGACTTTAAAAAATACTATAATGAATTCAGTGGTAAGATGGACTAGGAAAATCTGAAACCAGGACACAAAATGACGGCAGTAAAACAAATGATAGGGAGAGATAGCTATGGGAGAAAAGAATAGAGGCCGAGTGTGAAATAAAAAGTAATAGCTGTAAAAAAAATGCTATATATATATCATGAAGTGAATGTTTAAGAACAGGCAAGAGTAGTGTATTGAATGATATATTGGAGAAATTGGAAATTCTGATGTAGAAATGATAGTAATGTAGTTAATAAGTATCAATTTTTTAAGTTACTTTTATCAACTCTAGAATTGGGAGAAGGCATAATAGTGCTGGCATTTAAAAGACTTGCTGCATGGAACTTTTACCAAACCATTTTTTTTGTGGGTGTGGGAAAACAATTAACAAAAGATGATTATCCTGAGGTTTTTAAAAATGAAATTAGAACGTTTAAGTCTGGCCCAGTGACCAGTATTGATTCATTAGATCCTCTCTTTCAGCTTCACAGCATCTTCTCTATTGATATTGGCCTTGGCCATAGCTAGGACATCTTTTATGAAATTTTTGACTTACACTAAGTTTGTACTTTCAAACAAACTTCTTCTTTTTAATAACCTTCATTTAACATTTTTTGGTTCAGAGTACTTCTTCTCTTAGGCTGACATCTCAGATATGGCTGAAAACTGCATCGGTATTGTTGATATCAGACAGATTCAGTTATTTTCTTAGCTTTCCATTCAGCTCCACTACCTCGTTCAGTAATAGACTTAAGATTTAGTTGTGATCTCCTTTGAATCTTGGAATTTCTTTTGACTGTGTGATTATTCTCACGACTTACGTTTTATTAGTATCAGTTTTCTACAAACAGATCACAAAATTAGTAAAGATATATTCTCTAGTCATTTAATTGCAATGGGCGAGCTGACCCATTCCATTTTGACTCCAAATTCTTAGCTTAGCAACCTTCAATCTATCAGACCATTTATGGAAATTTGTTTTTTTCAGGTCTACTAGTTATTGTTCATTGAGAGTGAAGGTATCGGGTTTTTGATGTTTATTGTATAACTGTTATAACAAACTCATTACCAAGTTAAAGTCGAGAACCATTCAAGTGATTAAATTCAAAAATATTCCTCCAGACACTCTTAATATTTTTAAGTTTATTGTACTTTTATTTAATCTTGCTCTTCATATTTTCGTTTTCAGCAATTTTTTTATTTAGCTCCAAAGAGCTATTTACTATTGAACCCACCGTTTTTGATAGTACAGAAACTGGAGAGTTTCCCCTTTTAATGGTTGCTTCTTGCATTTTATAGGGCATCTCGCAATACTTTTTTTGTCAGATTTCCAAAGAGTTATTCTTTTGTGATACTCCTATCACTCTTGGTCTGATGTTTATTTTGTTTTGTTTTTTGGGACAATACTAAGAAACCCAACTTAATCTGACCTGACCTAATCTAATGTGATATGACCTCACCTGACAAACTTCACACAAAAAAAGGTAAAGAACAAAAATGGAATCGTCCTCTTGTTATATTTTAATCATTTGTTCTTCCAATAGTTTGTCATAAACAAATGGTTGTTTAGAATGTTTGGTTTTTGCCGTTAGTATTAAAAGTTTAGTATTAGTCATGTGAGGAAAACATGCTTGTTATACATACATAACAAACTACTTGAAAGCTGTGAGGCATGCTTGTGTTCGTCTTTTTATTTAATAACCACACCACGTTAATGCAAAAAATAGCGAATTTAAATTTGCACTTTCCAATTTTACAACATTTGCAACCTAAAAATTTTCAGCTACCAGACATCTCCAAGGAAATAAATCAGCTGAGCGCCGTGTTGGATTCCAACATAGCGGGTACAGTCATAGAAGGACAACATGCTTTCGAGAATATTCAAGTGGAGATAAATAAAACTATCAGCCACCAAATACCGAAAGTTAAGAAATCGGTGAAGAAAGCCGGCTTGGAGATAACAGCCGGTGGTTTGAACGTAACCGAAGTGCTCAGGAAAGCCAGGGAAGCTTTGTACAAGTTCAGTGAAAGGCCGATGAAAGTTGCAGAGGGCTACCTGAAATACTCCCCATATCGTTACTATTTGGGCCTGGGTGTAGGCTGTATACTGCTGTTGGTGACCATCTGCGTTACTTTTGGCCTTATCTGCGGCATTTGCGGGAAGCGGCCAGATGCATACAGTGATGACTGCTGTAATAAGGGTGCAGGTAGTCGCTTTCTTATGATGTAAGTAATTTTTATAAGTCATAACGCAAATTATTTTTGTTTTTGTTTTGTAGAGGAGTGGCCATAATGTTCTTGTTTGCTATAGTCCTCACTATTATAGTGATTGCCCACTTCTTTGTGGGCATCCTTGCCCAGCGGCTGGTATGTGACTCACTACGTAATCCCAATAACAGCCAGGTGATTGATTTGGCTGACAAAGTACTGAATTTGAAGGATTTAGTCGGTTTAGATGGCTTAGATGTTAATATTAGTTGGGCCTTGAGTTCTTGCTACAAGAATCAGAGTATCTATAAAGTTTTTAAATTGGAAAATCGTTTCAACTTGGATGATGTTAATACATATCTGAACAAGTTTGAAATCAACAAGACTCTGAAGGATTTAACGAGCCAGATCAACGCGAACACGAACATAGTGATACTGAGTGTGGATGCGAAGCACAGCTTGGAGGAGCTGGTTAAGTCTGGGATTGCTGATATCAAGTATGATAGGTTTACCGATGAGTTGGCGCAAAATTTGACAACGGTTGATTTGGGCTTCTTGGCGAACAAGTTAAATGAGCTGATCGATGTGGTGCGGGACAAGGTGCCCAGCATTCCGACTCTGTCCACTCGGCTAACGTTGTGCGTCATGCATCTGCGTATGTATCAAGAGAAGTTTGTTGAACCCATGACTGCAAAATCTAAGGAGCTGATTGTGAGTTTCGCCTGTTAGCAAACCAATTGGGTCACTAAAAATATGTTTTAGGTGGTCGCGGGAAACCTCAAAGAGAGTCTGAAGTTCGGCAAGCAGTCCTTTGAGGTTGCCATAAGTGACTTGATTGCCGAGTTGGAAGCTGCTCAAGTTTATCTCCAGCTGAATGGCTCCGTCACTATGACAGAGGTAGGAATTTGTTTATTGATGTTTATTATATATTTATAATTAGTAATACAACAAAAAGCCAAAAAGTCATCCTAGCTATTGGAAGTGCAGATTTTTTTTAGAAAGGTCATGAATTTATTTGAACACCTAATAGATTATCTAAAAACGATTAAAACGACATAAGGAACAGTGAGATTATGGAAACCACTTTGGAAAACGTTAGCTATGTTTAATCTGAAAATTTATAGGTACTCCTAGTATTTACATATACCATGTAAAAGGTAGAAGAAATTTAACTTCCACCTTTTTGGATCACTCCTTCTATCTTGTTATATTAAAATAATATAATTCAATATTTTAGATTACGGTCTTTTCAGGACTTCTTTGCTTGTGTTTTTTATTTTTCTTATTTTGTGTACCAAGACAAACCAACCAAGATCTATTATTCATTATTGTTTGAAATTAAATATTTTGTCTATAAATATCAGTATTTCATTGTTTAATTTTCGTTTCAGATTGCACACAACTTTGGTTACGGCATTGAAAGGCAGGTGCGCAGTTACTTAAGTAGAGTAATCAACAACACGAAGGACACCGTCGGCCAATGTGGTCCCATGAGCGCCGTCTTAAATTCCACAATGGTCGCAACCTGCGACAAGATTTTGCTGCCCTGGGTCAGTAAAGTCCAGGCACTATACTAAGTAAAATTATAACGACATATTTCTTGCAGAACGGTTTCTGGTTTAGCATAATGTGGTGCTTGCTGCTGTTCATTCCAACGATAATTCTGTCTGTGAAGTTGGCGACTTTGTACCAGAAATACGAACCTTACCCGGGACCCCTTGTTGAAGCGTAAGTAGCCAAACGTTTTCTTCACATGATAGCTTTTAGCATGCTTTGTAACGTCCTTGCTGCTTATTTTCAATTCATTGCTTTTAAAGCTACGACTAGAGAGGCATCAGTAGGGCGTTTATAGTTATGAGTTATTCGACTAGTGTTAGTAGCTTTTTATTAAATCTATCAAATAAGTAGGTGAAATGTCATTTTGTTAACTGATGGTGTTGTGTAATTCATTGCAGCGAATATTTGTATGATGCATATGCCGACCGAGATAACATTCCGTTGAACAGGTAAGTGTGTTGTCTTGCATTATATGCATGGTTGTAAGTATATTGTTAGTGTTTCATTTCTGCCATCTTGAACTGTTTATATGTCCACATAAACTTGTGCACAAAACTGCACTTTGATTTGAGAATAGTTTGTTTGGCTGGTCAATATTTGATAATGCCAGGTCTTTCCACCTCTTATCAATTTCTTTTTGCAGACAGAAGCCAAAAAAACAAACCAAAAAAGCAGCTGTAGCCAGGAATTGATATAATTAGACTTTATCATGTTAGTTTGAGAGTTTTAATATGTATATATTTTCTGTTTTGTATTTTGATATGTCTAAATAACTTTGTATAGGTTACCACACTAATGGTATAATAAAAAAATTACGTTAAAGCTTGCTTTTAAATTTCTATAATTAAATTTCATTTAACGAGTCCCAAGGAGAAGACATATGCCACCATCTGTCTGTCATACATATTTAGCAAATTCAATTGAGAATGAAGAGTTCGTCAACCTTATATGACAATTTTGTATGTTTTTCACCAAGTGGGAAATTCGAAAAGGTCCTTATACTGTTGGAATAAAGGAAAACGATACTGCAGTCCAGTAGAAGGTTAGGAAATTTTTAGTCCTAGTTCTAGTTTTCTTTATATGGGATTTGGTGCAGTTCTGAATATGCACTGGCACCACTAGGTGCGATTTAGAGCCTGCTAAATGTGTAAAAATGTCGCTGCAGTAGGTAGAAAATAACCAGAGGTGGAAAGATTTAACGTCGGTAACTGCATAATGACGCATTTATACAGGGAAGCTTTTGCAATTGACCAAGATCAACTAACAGTCTAAATAAAAAAAACACTGCCGGGCGGTACGAGCTTCTTGCTTCAATTAACTCCACAGTATCACCATACTCAACATCATTAATCATCATGAGCGAGGTGCTGTCGAGCTGTTTGTGATGGCTTGTTTGTTGCAGCAGCGCTAGCGATAAACGGTCCAAGAAGAAGTACAAGAAGAAGGGGAAACGGTACGATGGCAGGGGCGCCTATTCTGCCGAGGCTTCCAGCGAGCACGGCATTCCAAGGGACTTGCCTGGAGGCTCGCATTATCAAGATACTCGGTATGCAGATATGGCTCCTAAGTAAGTAGACATGAAACTATTACAAGAACTCTATACTTTTTTAATTTAAAAAATCAGCAGTCTATATATCCATATGTCAATTTGTGGTTGAGCAATTAAAGCGTTTGGTTGAGATGCAGATGAACCTGAGTTTGATGTTTAGTGGATGGCCTACTCAGTCACTAAAAATAATTGAGCAGTTATACTGAATTCCAACATATGAGCGCTTTAACCTTCCAATTACAGGCCATTCTTCTATGGAGGGTATATATACTCAAAAATAAAAAAATAATTAACTATATGTAGTACCAGTAGTATATCATACAAATACTACTGGTACTATATATAGATATAGGATTAGCACCTCTGCCATCTATCTAGCTTTTGAAACTCCTTAGGGCGTCATTTGTTCCTTGAGTAGTTATAGGAAAAAGAAGAAGAAAAAGTATCTGCATGTCTTTTCACCTATTTGTATGTATATCATATCCTGAATTGGTCAAACAACATAACTCATTTAAAAACAGAAATGCCCTTTTTGTGTTTTTCTGCTCGCCAAGAAGAAACCAGAAAAGTTACTTCTAACTTTGGCTGCTATGTTAAAACGAAATGGCATCCATACAAACCACAAAATTAATTGTTATTTGATTTTCAAAAATCAGAGAGGCAAACAAAAAACGGCATATTGTAGTTTGGTTTTGAAAATATTTTTTCAACCTTATCTGTTGTGAAAATTGCCAGCGTGGTCCCGTGGTTGAGGGGCGGGCTGCAATGTGGACGAACCTGGGTTCCATTCCTCGGTGCTCTCTGATGCCTGGCGGGTGGCCTAATCAGTCACTAAAAATAATTGAGTACCTGTGTTCACTTCGAACAAGGGGTAATAATGGCGGTCGTCTAAGGTGCGGTGCTTGCCACATCGCCCCGCATCAGAGATGGTGCGCGACGACCGGGCAGAGAGCTTTAACCTCTCAGTTCGCAGGGCGTGCTCCCACGCGGGGCGTAGGGCCTTACCATTATTATTATTATATCTGTTGTGAAAAAAGAAGATGAGTCTGTTTATTTTGTCAAAGATGCTCTACGTGCCAGGTAACTAATAAAATGTACAGGGTTTGTATAAAAAGTACAGGGAAAAGTTTCGGAAAAATAGATTTGTTTGAGATATTGCTACAATACCTCAAAAGTCTTCAAAGTACATCATTTGAGCGTTGACATACTTTTGCCAGCGGCTTTTCCACGACTCGTGGTAGGCGGATTCTGGAACGTTCTTAAGGGTACAGCTGCAGCTTCTTTGACGGCACTTAGGGTCCCTTAGTGGTGACCTGTGAGAGAGGATTTCACTTTTGGGAATAGGAAATCATCTGCTGGTCCCAAGTCGGAACTGCAAGGGGGTTGAGGAATCGTCCAAAAAGCCAGGGTCTGAATTCAGCACTTCATGCACACGTTGCACGTTGTCGTTGGTTCTTGAGGTCAACGGCCGTCCAGCGTGGGGCACGTCTACACTCTTTCGGCTATCTTTGAAGAGCTTGTGCCATTTAAAAACTGCAGTTTGTGATATGCTTTTATCCTTGAACAATTGGCGAATCATGCCTAACGTCTTCGTACCCGATTTCTCCAGTCCAACACAAAATCTGATGGCGTACCTCTGTTCAATCGCTCGCAGGCGACTGGCGCTTGTCACATCTACCGAGCATGCGCGGTGCTAGCGCGCTCCGACGTACAGTCACGCCAGGAAAAAATCTTTCTGATACTTTTTATAAAAACCTTATATAGGGTAGTTTTAGAGTTCAAAAAAAACTTTAAAGGGTGAATAATTTAAGTCGAGGAATTCATATTTGTAATAAAAGTGTTTAAGCACTAATTAGGGGATTGTTTTAAAATGAAAAAAATTCGTTAAGTTCTTCGGGCAAAGGAAAATGGTAGTAGATATGAACCAATTAGAAGAATATTAATCAAACGACAGAGAATTGCTGCTGGTAGGCATGTTGCTATGCAGCATGTGGATCATATTTTGTCCAAATATGAACATTGTGTATATCTCTTTACATATGTGTGATGTTTGCATACTTTAGTTTGAGTTTTAATTTGAGAAACAACAGTGGTTACAAAGGCGAAGTAGATTAGTAAGAAGGATAGAGAATCCCTGTGTTGTCATTTGAGGGAGATTTAAAGAGGCGAGTATCCAATTATAAGTTTTTGTTGTGGTTAGAGGAATGAATTCGTAATAAATATTCCAAGTTCAAGAAAACAATTGTAATTGTAGAAATGAAGATTTGGTTGAAGTCTTATAAAAATTAGTGCCATTGTTCTTTGTTGTGGAGAGGACACGAATATCATAATAATGGCCCATTTTAAGGTTTTGTATGATTGATTAGAATTAAGATTAAAGAATTTTGTCAACATTTTTTATACTGACAGCTTACGGTGTAATGACCAATCACCACAAACCTTTGTAGACTTGTACAGATTTTTGACCACCTTTGAAATACCTATTTTACTCAAAAATCTGTATTTAACGTAAAAACTGCTTTAGAGGTCTTGTTAAGAGGTTTTAGTGATTTAGTTATCTAAATTGGCTAGAATCAGATGGACAACATCAAATAGTCAAGTATGCCGTGAGCTAGATTGGCACAATAATAGTCGTGAAGAGTATAGTCTGAAATTTTTTACTACCTACTTGCTGTTTTTAATTACTAGGAATATTTCAAATTCTTGGTTTCCAAAAATTCGTGTTTATTGCCACCTGACACTAATGTTGGATGTGGTCTGCAAGAATAGTTAAAATCTGTAATGTTATGAAGGTCATTTGCGAATGCTCCTTAGAAGAAGAACTAAGACCGCGTTTTACTTTATTGAAGATGTCTTTCAAATGAACTTATACTGTTGATCTACCAACAATCTGACAGTCTTTGCCCAGATCCAAATATATGTAGAAACAGATAAGAAAAGTGAAATTCTTTGGATATATTATGAGACATGATTGACAATGAACTAATAATGTAAGGTAAGATGGGCAAGAGATCAGTTTTAAAGAGAGAACCTCATAGCTCAGCGATTGAAGAGAGTAAGAAAAGGACACCCCTTTACTGTTTTGATTTATAGTTCCTTACACTTAAGTAGCCTTTATGAGGCAACAAAAGAAAAAGAAGGCGTGAAAATATTTTTACAGAACCAACAATAAAATTGCTAAAACGAAAAGTACTTGGAGTGCAGAGAGGTTGTCATCCATCATCATTTTGCGGGACGTCTTATTGAGGGGTGAAAAAGTTGTGTTTTTGTGAAAAACAAGACTGTTGCAAACTCTTTTTGTAACAATATGTTTTAAAACAGTGGGCTTTCCAACAAGACTTTATATCTGCTCACAGTAAAAACAAAAGCAGAGTGGCTACAGCACAAAGATTTATACTAAAGTTCTGGTATTTTAATTTATGAGCCACCATTTATGCTAATTTGAAGACAGTTTACAGACGATTAAAAAAAAAATCGAAGAACTAGTTGGGATGTAAGAAATATACTGTAAGGTATTCATAAGTCAATATCATTGACTGAAGATCTGAAGAGCCTATAATATTACAATACGCATTCGATTTTCTTGTTAGAAATTGGAGAGAAGCACATTACAATATGCCAAAGAACCAGAGATGTGCAAGAAAACAATAAAGGACAAAATCATGCCTACATTGTCAGATTTTGTGTAAAGGAATTCAAGGATCATAGAACAAGCACCAAAGCCGCGCACCACGTCCCGGAAATTTGAAAACAGTTGTTATACCAGAAATCATCGACATGATGTGGCTTTTAGCCAAGAGACAAGTGGAAACGGCCGAGTTAGCGAAGTTCATAGGCGTCTTAAGTCTTTATTTTGCATAATCAATTATACATGCAAGAAACTTAGCATAAGATGGATCTCCTCACTCCAGCGAATTCGCATGCATCATCCAACTGTTTGCAAGCTTAACGAAAATCTAAGAGATGTTTTGCGGGCGAAAGTTGGGCTCACCACGATATACTGGAAACGAAGCAATTGAAACAGTGGGCTGCTTGAGGTGAATTAACTTTGAAAAAGGGGAAAAGCGTACCAATTGCTGAAAAGATGAAGCTGTAAGTTTTTAGAAACGATTTTTTTTTGTTTGACTACCCGAGAAACGGGAAAACAATCGCAAAAAAGTGTTATTCCACTGATTAAAGTTTGGAATTTTCTATATCCGCTTTTTTCTTCCGATTTAGCCCTTTTAGATTACCACCTGTTCCTCAAACTTGAAATTTTCTTGGCTGGACAAAAGTTTGGGTCTAACCAAAATATAACACAGAGTGTATTTTGAGGGCCTCTTTCCGTGAAGGAATCACGAACTTGAAGAAACGTTAGAACAAGACTTAATAAAAACTCAGTTTGTTATCTTTAATATTAAACATGTCATGCTAATATTTTCCCTTACTACCACGTAAAATTTTCGGTTGAATTTGCCCTTTTAGGTTGTGGTTGTTATAGTAAATGTTGCAATAGCAATTTATTTCCTGTTGTATATTTTTCATTCTGATCAATCTAATAATATTACTTTGCAGGCATTGGGAAGAATTTCCAGCCGGTGGTCCTCCCCAGTACCAAAGAGCGCCAACTGAATACGAAAGGCCCCCGCCATATTATTACCCAGGAACGTAAGTATTTGTTTCTACTTACATAATAGTTTTGAGTAATGACTTTCTGTTTCTGAACAGCGAACAACAGTAAACCATGGACTGATTCGACGCGAAGATTTGCATAGACTGACTTGCATTTTTCTAGTTTACACCTGCATAATGTTTAAGTAATCATTCGATTGCTCCTTCAACAGTTAGGCTCTAAGTAGCAGCTAAATTCTATACCGTCATTAATCGTTTTATGTGAACAAACGCGCTCAACGATGCAGCCTCCAAAGAACTTGCTTCCGGCTCTTTCCAAGTGCGAAACCACTTCCATTAGACACAGACCAACGGAAACTTTGCTCAACCCCTGAGAAGACGAGCGCCCCGCTCCGCTATTGTAAGATTGAGAAAAATGTACCTGTTTTTAACCCACTATGTGAAGCATCACTCGAAGATTTATTCGTCTAGGTTGTTACTGGGAGAGATGATAAGCAAATATGTGATGTTTTGTGTACACTGCGCATGAATATTTGTGAACAAATTTTACTGGTGCAATTTTGTTGTTGTTGTTTGGTTTGTGGGGATTTTGGAGAACGACCATAGAAGAAACGACTTGCTTGCAAATATGGATGTGCATAGATATTTTCATAAAATTGTAGCGTATTTTATTAATATTCATAGATATAATGTAATGAATTGTGTATTCCAACATTAACTAGCACATTTATTAAATAAATAAATGTATGTTATTGCGGATATTTAGCAGCACATGCATTTTCTCTCGTTTAAACTCGGCGATATGCATATGCTGCTATTTACTTTCCACATATTGTTTGCACGAATTGTTTTCCATTAGTACAAGATTAAAGGAGGCCAACAATGTTTAAATCAACAAAACAATACTCAGACATAATGTAAGTGTAATGGATTCAAGCGATCACGTAATTTGTAGAATATATCATAGTCTTTAAATGACTCCTAATAAGTGTTTACATGGTTCTACGAGTCGTTTCAAGTTACTTTTAGTCACTAAATAAATGTAGAGCAAAAGTATTCGATAGGCATGCGCTCCAGTTGTGCTGGTAGTTAAATGAAGATGTCATTCCTTCCGCCGGTGAGCGCCTGGAATCTACCACCGGAGCTCTCCTAGCATTTCCTCAAGCTCCACTGTGGGCAGCGCAGAAACTCGCCATTCAATTCTGATCATGTAACCTTGTTGTGCTCAATCTAGGTGTGTTGAGTATGTTTAACGATAGACTAAGTTCATAACGATGTTCATTATTTAAGCAAATGTTTCTGCCATATTCTCTTAAACTAATTTCGTATATTTGTCTTAGTAGAAGTTATATTTGAACGTTTATATTAATAAATTTTTAAAATTTCGACGGATTTTTGACCACTTACCTACAACACGAATGGATGAACAAATTAAGATTGGATTATGTATTGCAGCATTAAGTTGGGTTGGGTGTTTGGAAATTCGAATGTTTCATTCATAGCTGCATCAATGAGAAAACTTGGAATTAAATTGCTGGCTCACGCATTTCGGTGAAGAATTTTTGATATCTTGTAGGTTGTTTTCACTGATTCCTATGACTAGCTGACTGTGTTGTCTTTTTGGTTTGTAAAAGTTACAAGTTTTCCTACCTGAAGAGGAAAAAAGTTCAAAAAAGTGGACTACTAGAGTTGCCCAAAGACGGCCATGAGTCATGACGCTTGTAAAAGGCTTTAACCAAGTTTGGATAATTTTTTTCAGTAGTTTCTAAAATGGGGTCAAAACTCAAAACTGGAGTCAAAGTGGTGCCAATCTTCGTACCTGATTTTAGTAATGAAAGTTCTTGTGGGATGTTTTTTGATCCAATCAATGATTCAATAAATTAAAAAAAATCACTACAAGTTTCTTAATCATATAACAGGTAGTTATGTGAGGATTGACATCAAAGTTGCTTGTAACTACTAAAATATTTTTTTAAAAGTAATGGTACTGTTGGAATAAAATGCTCCATATATTTATTATAAGTTTATATAAAAGGATTCAACAATTATCATCCATTATTTTACTTTTGAAAAAGGGCAAAGTCTATACTTTTATATTAAGGGTGAAAATAGTAGCTCTGTCAATGAGAAAAAAGAAAAACCTTCATGGGTTTAATTGTTTAGTAAGTAGTAAGTGTAGCAGTTGTCGACCAAGTACATAATGACAGTTTTGACTCTTAATGCTGTTGCCAACTATTTAGCCTGCTGCAGATTTGTCGATGTGCCTAAAGTGGGTGTTTTTGATGAGAAAGTAATAGTAGCAGAGCTCGCTATTCTCCAGTCGGATATAGGGAATTTATATATTTATTTCATTTTTATTTGCTGTCTCCAGGGGACTTATCTGAGCCATATTATTAACATATCTCCCTCCTATGATCTTTCTTTCTTCTTCTTTAGAGTTTTATTTTAAGAGTTTTCATGTACCTCATGTTTTTCTTTGCGCAAAGTGTGCCAAATCCAACTAAATTTTCTTAATTTCTTGATTGATATCACTCTGATCTATTTTTCTAATAATTTTTATCTTAGTTTGCGCCACTAAATGTATGAGTATTATGTTCACATGAATTGTTCTCTGGAAACAAAGGCACCACATCAGTCAATAGGGGAGTAACCAGCCATATTACTTGATATCATTCACAGTTGTATCACCCAGCATAACAAGAAAATCTAGTCACTAAAGCAATAGCTCTTAGTTGGAGGATTTCCAGCTTTTGCTAACTACCATGTTGTTGGTCCCACAGCCACTGATTACTTTAGTAACGAAAAGTTGCTTGAGACCTGCTGTTGCTATATATAAACAACATGATTTAGTAATAATTGACACTTCTGTCTGCAGCCATTGTTGCGCTCACTCCTTATCTTGTTGGTGTGGCTGCTGGTAATTATGGGACTGAAAAAGCCGAAGATTTTTCTTATAGAACTAAGATAGTTAATGTGGTTAGTTGATGTATCATGTTAAACCACTTCAACAGAAGACTGCTACTTAGCTGTGCAGGCAGCAAAGTTCATCTTGGTCACTATGCGTTTATTGCCATAAGCAACCCCAGTGTCATCTTTGAAGATTTCTTAATTTTAAAACCATGGTACCATGCTTCAGAACCAAGTCAACAGTGAAGCAAGTAACTATCTTGCATATCATAATTCACAGCACAGTATGAATATCCAGCCTTTAGTGCACCAGCTCTCAGTGCTATCTTTAGAGAGATCCAATTCCCAATTATGCTACTGTTAAGTACCATATTGTTGGCACTGTGGTCTCATTTTCATTCAAATTACTCTCTGGTTGTTCTAGTCACTACCACCAATGGTAACCCACAGAACTAATTAGAAACTTCTAGAGTAACCGTCTCTACTGAGGTAATAAGCCTGTACCATCTGATCTATGCCTGTGCTTCATGAATAGTTCAAATAGAGAAAATGCGCTTAGGTTTGTCACACATGGATAACCACATAGTTTAGCTTTTTGTTTTTTTATTTGAAGTTGGTCGCTGGTAGATCATCTAAACTACAAGGTGGACATTGACCAAGGCATTTACTTCCATGAGTATAACAATACAGCTCTTATTTCTCTTCAGTGAAGTGGATTTGTCTTCACCCCCTCTTAGGCTAACGTGCTTTGTTTCCATTTCCTTTTTGAGACTGTGTTAAAATGAGACTATTAGCCCTTGTCGCCTGATAAATAAACTAACAAAAATTCTAACACCTTAGTCTAGGATAATTATCACGAAGGTTGTGGTAGTAAAGTTGGTAACATTTTGATAGAAGTATAGGCAAAATGTTTTTTTTTGAGATGAACCACAAAAACGCTTTTTTGTGAAATCTTAATTCCTTGAATTTTTCTTCAAAACAAGTTTTTCTCTCTCTTCATGCTACTGTTAGTCTATTTTTGTCATCAAGAGCAATAATACTTACATTTTTTCTACTTAAATGACAGATTCTATTGGTTGTATTTATTACATTTCTTTTTTGATAGTTTGCTTCTACAATCCTCTGCTTTTTTCTTTTCGGAATTTGTAGCAGTCCTTAATGTTTCTTTTGCAATGGTAGCTTTTTTCTTTAATTTGTTTTTAGGACACGCTTATGAGTACGAACGAACAAAGCTAGAATAACTGCAAAGTACACAAAAAAATGGATGATAGTGGGAAAAGCTATCGAGAGAAGTATGGAGAACTAAATAAAAATTGTGAAGCATGTGGAAGAACTAGAAGGAAATTATATTCTGCAATTAATCAGAAGAATATAAAGCCAAATGTAATTTGAAAACTGAAGAAGATTACAATCATCATTTATGTAGAACTAATAATACAGATAACAGATTGGAAAAATTGGGTGCAGGTGGATAAGCTTGAAGTGTAAAATTATAATAAAGAATAATGGGAAACAATAGATATAATTTAGATATGTGGGTTTGGAGGTATCACAATGGAAAATCAACAGTTGCTTGGTATCTTTTTGTTTCAAGTTTTCAAGGAAAATAAAAAGTAAATACGCAATCTCCTAGAAGAGTGACAAGGATAAAACGAGGAAAAATGTACAGTACAGATAGCGAGATAAGATAAGCCGCAACGGCTGCGTTATTGTTGCTCGCGGCCAGTTTCGCCATGGGGGTTCCAGGTGTCAGCAGGGGGAGCCTCAACTCGCTGAAATTCGCGCTTGTCTGGGCCGTCTTGGTAACTGCGGTTGCAGCCATAGGGGCCAACTTTGACAGCGACACCTACCAAGTCGACGATGAGTCCGAAATGGCCATCGACCTGGAGGAGCCCTCGTACACGGACTTCCTCGAAAACTTCACCTCTTACAGCCAGGCCACTTTTGAAACCCGGGGGATGGGGGGCCTGTACAGCCTCACCAACGGGTTTATAGACCTCATCATGCCTAAGGATCTTTATCCTGATGGTAAGCAACGATAAAATTAGAACGAAAATGTTTATTGTAATAAGCTTCTTCACCCACAGGATGTCATGCTTTTTGCACAATTAGTTTTCTCTTGAATGTCTTTTCGGGTGTTATTTGTATTATCTTAAAGTAAACTGTGATTGTTCACCTCAGCTCCCAATTTTTTAGACTCGACCGATGATTTATCAGTCTTATCGTTTTTATCTAAATTGGTTTTAGAATTTCAAGAATATTTTTTTGTAACAAGGAAATAAAATTTATGGTCGCACAATTTATCCTTCTATATGTCCTGTTGATTACCAAAAATGGAAGATTGCCCAAATTTTTCAAAGCTTGTTGTTGCAGATATGATAACCGTTGTAGATGGAAACCTGCAATTAGATTCGTTAAAGGAGCAGTGGAAGACCCTCCTTTCCCATTATTCGGCTCTCCTGGCCGTAGTAATAGTTCTTTTGCTCATCGGAATCTTAATGCCTCTGAGCGGGCTCTGCTTCTGCTTGTGCCGCTGCTGCGAGAACTGCGGCGCCAGATCCACGCCGCTAGACAAAAAGGGCGACTGCTACTGCAAAATATGTCTCTCGGCCCTTTTGATCGCAGCCACCGGCTTATTGCTGTAAGACTCGAGTCGTCGTTTCGTCCGCGTGTTGATTTGCATCCCTTATTGAAGGTTTGGTGTGGTCGGCGTGTTCGTGACCAACGAGCACATGCAAGATGGCACTGACGACCTGCCGGGGAGTCTCAAGAGGATGTTCAACGACACGGAGCGCTACTTAAGCTACACAGAGAACCAGATCAATGTGCTGCTCGACCAAAACTACCACGAGTTCGAGAGTAGGGTGTTTAAGACGTTGAATGGTAAGTATTGGACTACTAGTCATTAGACTACACGTTAATATGATCTGATAACTATGTATTGCATAGGGAAAGCAAAAATAAAATAAATTTGCACCTAAGCATTGTAGGGGTGGTGATAATTGTAATACTATAAAAGATTTGTAATAATAATTTTCCTTTCAAGGAAGTAGAACTGTTGTTGATAAACCTCACCTTTGGTTAGACGAAAAGTATAAATGTGCAAGAGTACCTAAGGCTTCTGCTAGGGATAAAACTACAGGGGTTGTTATAGCCATATATATCAAACTTTTCCCTCTTTGGGGTCACTGGTTGCGCCGTCCATCTGACTAAACTTGATCGAGATGGGGCAGTTAATGTCTCCTGTGTTGTTAACGATTAACGATGATTACTTTCTGCTGCAGACTTATTATAGGGCCAATTTCGATGATATTTCTGGGTGATTCTTTCACTCGCTAGAAGTAGCTTAAATAATAACAACGCGACAGACTCGAGAGTTTTTTAAGACAAAACCATCGTCAATATGTTCAATAATGGTGTCGCTGATAGGACAACTGAGCGTCAAGACAACAATTATCACTCTAAAGTTAAAGAAGACGATGGGACATGGTGAAAAGAGGGAAGAAGTAATGGAGAGTTGAGATAAATTGAAAAGGAACAAATCGAACATCAGAGAAAAAAAGATTGAAATTATAAAACAGGTCAAAAGACATTGACCAAAAAAGGCATAATTGCTGCAATTTACAAAAGCTCTGATGCGAAACTAGTTGATCTAGTAAGAAAGCAAGAAGATGCTAAAGGAATTTGATTCGCTGCTCACAACTTCTCATAGAGAAGAGGGAAGGGTCTTGTAATTAAACTTCCAAGAAAACGGCATAATTTTGACTTAAAATCAAAAACTGTCTTAATTGAGCCTAAGAGTGATTTGAAGAACACGAACGTATTTTTCAATCGATGGACTCCAGACTCTTTACTGCTCAAAATTTTAGATGTTTTCCAAGGGATAACATTTGTCGGAAATTGATCTTATGATGTGGTGCAGGCTTTACTCATTAAGACTTTTACAGATACTGGAAAGATCGTGATGGACCAGTTAAAGGAGTACTCCAATGCTTCGGTTTTGACGGACGTGGTCAATGTAGTACGTGGTTTGAGGGACATAAATGACAATTTGACGGTCATATCAAGAACGTCTGAAGAATTGAGAAATAACACAAAGCTGCTTAAAGATGGTAAGCTAATGTCTTTGCGGTTATTGAAAATTATTTGAACGAACTGTCCAGAATTGCAGGTTATAAAGACGAACTTGACATCGGCTTTGGATATATGTAATTTAAGTGATTGTAAAGATATTAAGGAGAAATACGTGAAAGAACTTGAGGGTACGTTTGAGGTCCAGGTCAGTGTAATATGTTGATGTGGCATAGTTTGCTATGAATAGTTATAATTATTGTTAATCACTTTTTAAATTCTTTTAGCTACCTGATATTTCCAACGGAACTGAAGAGCTGAAGAACTTGTTGAATAGTGGTTTAGAAGATACATTGGACAAGGCACAAAAGGATTTGGACAATATACAGAGTGAAATAAGTTCTCATGTAAACGGAAGTCTGTCGCAAGTGAAGAGCTCTATTGAAAAAGCTGGCGATGCGCTAGATGATGGCAGGTCCAAGATAACCACGGTGTTAGATAACACCAAAGAATTGATTTCCAACTACACCGACAAACCTGTAGATGACGCGGAAGACTATCTGAAGACCTACTCTCCATACAGGTATTACACGGAGTTGGTTGTTTCGTGCGCTGCTGTTGATCCTAGTCTGCATCATCTAGGACTTATTTTCGGGATTTTCGGAACGCGCCCTGATGCTGACAATGCCGGTTGTTGCAACAAGAGGGTGGGGAGCTGTTTTCTTATTACGTAAGTATTGCCCATTTAAAATCCATCACTAGGAAACTTTATGTTTTAATTGAAATTTACCGTTTTCACATTTATGATAGCCATATAACAGGTCTTCAGCTTTTCTCCAGTATTTGGACCCAAATGTTCAGGTAGCGGTTCAAAATTGGTTCCAAATGGTTTAGACTTGTTTAATCCAATCTCATGGTAATTATTAGGAATAACAAATTTGGCTACAAAATCTTAAATAATTAACAGCAAGGTCAATTATGAAGTCGAGGTCTTTTTTGTTTAGATTTTAATTTATCAGGCTTGTCTTGGTTAACGGTAAGAAATAGATGGATAGAAATAGATGGGTATCTCAGCACGAGATTTATGAGAGTTTATGGGTTGAATATTTTTCATTTATCTAGATCATAACGATTCATAATTTATGACAATTAGCCGCAATACCCTTCACTTCTGGTAGAATTTTATTTATTTGGCTTCATTGTATAGGTACCCAAAATTATTTTGTTCTTTAGGTAGAAGATTGTACACTTTAATCCAAATTTTGTAATACTAATCAGATTATTAAATTGCCGTGGTATTTTTTCAGTTATCTGTTGAAAATCAATAAGCTGACTTTAGAATTCTAATTATTAGGATCAATTCTTCCTCTTGTTTTGCAATAATAGGCTTTGGCTTGCGTTATTCGTTTAGAATACCATTGTTACAGTTTCCAAATGTTTTTAGGATTAATCAAACATGTTATTGATATTTCCGAAAAGAAATTGCGCGGCTAATACAAACTGCCTTGGATTTTTGCAGAGGAGTTGTCTTAATATTTTCTCTCTCCATCTTCTTCGCCATCATAACCATCGCCCATCTTCTAGTAGGCGTCTTAGGGCAGCGCGTGGTCTGCGACTCGTTGCGCGAGCCCAACAACAGCCAGCTCATTCGCTTGGCGGATGAGATGTTGGATCCTGAAGGCTACTGTGGGAGTGGACGTCAATATCAGCTCGGTGCTGATGGACTGCTATGACAACCAGAGCATCTATAAAGTATTCAAGCTGGAGAGCAAGTTCAATTTGGACGAAGTCAACGACTACGTGGAGAAGTTTAACATCAACGAAACCCTGGAAGAGTTGGTTAATAAAATCGACGCCAATATAAACATCACAATTTTAAGTGGAGATGCAGAAAAAAACCTGAATGAATTAGCGGCCGCTGAAATCGGAAAGATCGAGTATGACAAATTCATAAACGCGTCGGCCCAGAATTTTACGAGCACGTCGTTGAGTGATCTGGCGGACATCGTACGCAACCTAAACAACGACATCGAACAAGTTCAGGGTTCAAGAGACGAACAATTTGGATAAGTGCGAGGAGCGGCTGCGCGTTTGTCAGGAAGACTATGTTGAGCCCATGATTGCTGCAGCAGAAGAAATGAGTGTAAGTTGAACTGTTGGTATAGGGACACTGGTGTTTTTACGAAACATTTTTCAGAACGCAGCTAAAAACGTCAAAGAAGGGCTAAAATTTGGCAAGGAGTCGTTTGAAACTGGCATAAAAGATTTTATTGCAAGCTTGAAGGCCACAGAAGAATATCTTAATAACAATGCCAACGAGACTTTGAGGAAGGTACGTTAAAAAGTTCATTTTGCTTATAATTTCTCTTTTGTGTATCGTATATCGCGGTTTAAATTACTTCCAAAATTGAAAGGTGTTATAGGAAAAACTGAACTTGACCTAAAGATTTCTTATCAACATGTACTTTAGGCGAATTTGCGGAGGAAAATCCTTTACTTCTGGTATTAAAATTTTGCTCTGGCTGTTTTACCTTACGTAGGCTAGGGTACTCATTTGCGTAATTGTGTGTTCCAGGTCGCCTGGGAGTTCGGGTCCAAGATGGAGGCGCAGGTGCTCAGCTATTTGAACCGCGTGATCGACAACGCCAAGGATAACGTCGGCCAATGCGGGCCTGCAAGGGTAGTCTTGGACGCTATGCTGGTAGCATCCTGCGACAAGATCTTGATGCCTCTGGTAAACATTGGTCTGTACCTTGAGCGGATAGAAGTTTAACGTTCAATTTTGGCAGAACGGTTTCTGGCTTAGCATACTGGTGAGTCTGCTAGTCTTCATTCCGACGGTTTTCATATCGGTAATGCTGGATTTTAACTATCGGAAGTTCGCCAAATCTCAGAAACCTCTTGTTGAACAGTAAGTTTTATTTTACTAATATTTTTAAATTCTAATATGAGGGTAGCGGCATAAGACGTGACAGCTATTTTTGTAACATTGCTCTATGTGCAATTACAGAACAACACAGATCTATGTTGTGTTGTGGACACACACTATAAATGCACAGCTTCTTTGAGACAAGCGACATTTTGTGATACCATCCTTTAGCTTCAAAAACTATATTAGTCAATAAAATAAGGCTACATACTTGATGTAATTTCAGCGTCATCAAAATAATATAATTCACATTTTTTATATTCACCAGTTAAGTTTAAGTCAGGATAAATAAATCTGCAATTAAGTAAAAAATGAATAAAGAACGACAAAAAGCTTTAAATAGAAGGGAAAAGTAATTGATAAAAAGTCTAGGGTTTGCAGCTGTTGATAGTGTTTAGAGGTGAAGAGGGGGAAAGTTTCTTTAAGGTATATTTTGGTTGTTGTCTAATTCATTACAGACTGTGAGGTTTGTGCCTATAAAAATACTCTCTAGTATTGTTGTTTGTGACTTACTGTCTAGGGAGTAGATTTAGAAAAAATGAGGTGATACAAAAAACTGTGCGAGACTAACAGTGATGTGATATTTTTTGGTATTTTGCTATTTTGCTATTGTGCGAGAGGGGGGGGAGTACAGATCACCTATTGGCGTGTCGAAAATCTACTAGAGAATACAACTTCTTTTGTATGTAAGGCTCTTTATGGAGAATTTTCTTAATCCTTCAAAATACTTTCCATCACAATATCTTTTCTCCTCTAAAGGTGATCATATAGATGGCTGGTGCAGGGATATCCAAACACTTTTCTTATTGAAAATAGGGCGCATACCTGTGGGCTTGGAGTATCTTCTTGTTAGCAGCCATGTACTCCTTTGTGACGAACGAGCATTGACGTTTTAGCCTCGGAATGTCTACCAGACTGAAATTTTCTCTCTATAATTCCCGATATCACCTAAACATGGATAGAATTCAACTTCAGTACAGAAGCTATAACTGCGTTGTAGCGAAAGATCAGCTGATGTTCCGTTTTTGACCAATATGACATTTGAGCTCTATTCGCGGCTTCTTTTCAAGAGCAGCTAACACTCAAGGGTCGTTTTGTCGGCTGCAGTGCAAGTACTAACCTGCCCCAACACGTTTGAACTCGTCATAATGTACGATCATCATTTGCGTCATATTGCAAAACTTTCCTAATACTCTATGGAAAACTAAGTTTATTTATAGAGTTCAAAAATGGTTGGTGCTCGTCTTGAAACTTTGGTTATGTGGCAGATTGAAATGTGCCCCATTACATGTGTGAAGATGGGCTATAATGCCACTTGTTTCTAACGGGTGACATTGGTGAAAGGCTGAGAAGAAAAGCTAGTGAGTTTATTTGTCCAGAGCTGCGAGTGTAGTTGTAGATCAAGTGAAAAATCATGGAAGTAGACAATCGTGGGAAACGATGAGTAGCGTAGTTTTTTTGAGGGCGGAAATAATAGTTTTGGACATCCATACAAGATAAATAGCTATATATGGGAACGCAGCATTGATTTGCAAAACTGCGTTTTGTCGGATAACGGAATTCAAAGTTGGTAAAGAACTGTGCTGCGAAAGGCAAAAGCAGCGGGCGTCCGGGAAATTCGCGCTACACTTTATCCAAACAGACAAATGACAGTCAATACGCTGGCGGATACAATAGGTTTATCTCTGGGAACTTTACGTATTATCATTTATGAGGACTTACGGCTGACAAAGGTCTGGGCATAATGGGGTTTCCACGTTTTCACCGCTCAGCAGAAACAGAAATGCGTGGAAGTATCGCAAAAGCGTGGATTGGAAGACATGATTTAAATGTCTGGTCATCTGTAGACGAATCGTGGTTCTACCACGAGATTCCGGAAACAAATTCACAATTTATGAAATAGCAACATATCCATAGTCCCCATTCTAAAAAGTTATATAAAGTTGTAGAAATGAAGCATGCTGTGTTCTTAAAAGCATGTAGAAATTTTCGACTTTAAAGCATTGGAGGTTGTATTCTTGTATTTTATTGTTAGCGTAAGTATTACATTACATGGATAAATGTCTTCAGACACCCACTGATGTAGAATCAGATACTCATGTGACATATATTAGTAGGAAGACTTTCTATCAGCTTTTGATATATGTCCGTAGAGATTGCTTTCCATTCCTCCATGAAAGTTCCAGCGAATTCAGCTAGTGAAAACGGGCAAGTGGCCTGACATAATCTGCGTTTCAATTCTTCTTAGATTGGAATTGAAATCGGGGTTCTGCGAAGTCCAATCCAATTTTTTTAACATCCGTCTTTTTAAACCATATCAGAATGACCACCTTTACTGTGTGGAAAAACCAGTTATCTTGTTGGTATAGGAAATGTCCTTCCCCGAATATCAAGATACATCCCAACGTTGAATCTTCCGGCTACAGCAATTTAGAGACCCAGACCGAATCACAAAAAACATCTCTAAACCATGATGCCTTTGCCACCAAACCTGACTGTTGGTATGATATACTCGTATAAGAAGCGTTTTTCTGGCATTCGTCACAGAAATTGTTGCTATTGCTCCACACTTCAATGGCAGCGAGCTTTGCATAATTGCAAGCGACGTTTGGGATTGACTGTGTTTATGTTAGGCTTGTCAATGGCCGTACGACTGTGAAATCACATTAGAAGTACTTTAAAAATCATGGGTGATCGTTGCCACTGAGGAGATTCGATTACTATCACTGGTCTCTTCGGAGTTCGATGACTACGATCGTTGAGTTAATGCGGCAGGCATTTTCCAAGAGCCGGTTTTGATGATTATATGGATCATCTGTAACTCAAAATACTTACATTTTTCTTATGCTTTTTTTCTACTGCTTTTTATGGAAGATTCAACAACTTTAAATTTATTCCTAAATCTGAGAATTGTAATCTTGACTTTATGGCGACTATAATATAGAGCAGTGATAATTTGCAAATTTATCTATTTGATAACAGATGACCTCAGTGATACTTAACGTTTGCAAGTTTTGTTTGGTTTTCTAGTTTATTTATTTCGCGTTTGATTTGCCTTACTAAAATAGAATAGCAGTTTTGTACTTGAAGGCTTTTATATTTACGGCCTTTCTATTTGATTTTAAAGTATCCTCTGCGACTTTAGAACATTCAAATGTACAGTTTTTGTGATTTTTTGTTTTGGTTGTTAGTCCACTATAGTTATATAGAAAAAGAATGTTACAGAAACACACGGGATAGATTTTTCCACAATGATCATCGAAAGGAGCGTAAACATTACGAATGGGGAGACACTTACTACAGGGAAGCTTCAAATAAATATAGTGCTCACCGAGATCTTCACTACGAAAACAGTCGATATGCAGATATGGCCCCCAAGTAAATATAGATGACTAACACTCAAGTGCAAGATGTTACTAACATACTAATACAGTACATAACATACTAATTTTATGAGGGTAAATCAATGATCAAATGGACATCCATATTTCAAATTAAAAAAAAAATAGTTACGAGTGTGCTTAGAAATAAATTTTAAATTCCCATTTAAAAAAATCGGGGCTTTTTTGTCATTTTTTTTTCTTTTGGGGTCTTTTCATCCTGTTTTGCTGGATCACGTGCAACAGGTTTTCAATTTGGAGACTGCTCCGGCCATGTTAAAAGTCGATTTTGTTGCCCCCTTTCTTGCGGTACTACCTGTACGCGCTGAGTGATAAGAAGCATCACCCTCTGTTAAAACAACATTCTTCTTAATGTTATTGAAAGCAGGTAACAGTTTAACACTTAAAATTAAATCTGATCTGCCATCATACCAAATGCCACCCCGCAACGCTAACTCCTCATATTTTATAGTTCGGTGAAGGAATTTATCATTCAATTGATTGAACTTTTCTATGCTTCGGCTTTTATTTGAAAAAAATGAGAGATCGTTAAAAGTCATTTAGTCGAGAACGCTTCTCTATTGCCCAAAAAAATTGGGTCACACTATACAAATAGCCTTGAATGATGCTCCTGCTTTCTCTAATACCTGCGTTAGTTTGGTCACTGTTTTCCAGGGGTCCTTAGCAAGGTGTCTTACCCCTGCTCTTTTTAGCATTTAGCAGCATGGAATTTGGAATCTATGGTTTAGCATTGTACATTGTAGCGTGCTGTAAGATTTCCATACGGAACTCTCTTTAATCTATAAATTGCAAGTTTAATTAAATATTTGCTTTAGTTGGTTCATTAAACCGACAGTAACAGTTGGTTCACCCTCATACCTAAGGTGATGACTAATAACATAACTTTTCTATTAGAAATAACAAATTACTAATTTAAGAAACTCTATGTTAAAGATTTTCCTTAAACTCTCTTAAGCTTTTTCGGTCTCTTATTTATGTTGCTTTTTATTTGCAGGTTTTCTGGGCAAAGGCTTGGCGCTACAAAGTTTTAGCTGTCTGGGACGACTCAACTTTCGTATGTTAATGTCCAACTTGTTTATTTATTGTTAGGATGATACTTAAAACTCAGTTATTCAGTTACGGAAATAACTAAACTAGATGTTCATTGTTAAAGAGGGTTCATAGAATTAAAGGACATTAACATTAATATCATTTACGTATAATATGCATGATAATTACATGACTAAATATATTAATTAACAGATTATAATTTTTGTGGGCCTGGGTAGTGAGATTGGGGCTTTTGTGGTATCAGAGTGTAAATTTCACAGAGGTTTTAAATGTGGAGCACTACTAGTATGTTGTCCATGGTTTTGTCTTTTTTGCGGCTTGAAATTAAAAAAATATCTTAATGACGCTAGGACGTTGAGACCACTATAATTTTGTTACCTAAGTGGAGTAGGGCTTTACTACGCTTAAATAACCAAGCGATTGTCTCAAGGTACAACTTCTTGGAGTGATATCAGGTTTAATTTAAAATTGGTTGCGGATGACAGACTTTGCAGGTGTAGTGCTTTGCTAGCGCGAATCATTTGGATTGATTTGAAATTTTTAAATGCGAACCTAATCCCCGTGTTAATTCATTTCCTTCTACCACAGAATTATGATTAACAAGCTTAATTGTGCGCGGTACCATCCTGTTACTCTTTATGTTCATCTGGGCAAGTCACTTATGAAAATACTGCAAAGAGGTAGGTGGTTTCCACTAGTAACTCTTTTTGGACATGATCTACCTCTGATGATGCAAAAGTCTCCTTGCTTGAGAATGATGTTACCAATATTAACAGTGTAAGAAGGTTATGATTATTCAAAACAGTTTGTCTTGAACAATATTATGGGGCCTAATGCTATTTTTAAACTTCTTAAGCACAGCACATTTGGTGGTTTTGCTTGTACCAATAGCAGATTGATAAGATGTTAAATTTGGTCTTTGCAGGAAGATGTCTGCTGAACTTAACCAAATGGTGTGATCATGTGCAGTGTTTCATAATTTTTGGACTTAGCAACGCTTAACTTTACTATTTTGTGTGTATAAGCCTAAATATTTGGGTTTATGAGCCTATGAGGTACATCCAAAATTTCCAATAAAAAAGCTTAATAAATATATGTACAAAATGCAATGACCATTAGGAAGATGCTTAACTATTCCTATTGAAGGAACTGAGCAAGGTAGGGCTTTGAAGAACTCGGACAAACTAGAGGATGGTAAAGTTATTTAAGTAAACTTTCAGCATATGTGAATGTTTGGCCTTGAAAGATACTAACGTAGCCATTATAAGTAAAATACCGAATGATAATGTTAATGGGAGCAACAAGGCGAAAAAACTAGGTGGATGAGTTGAATATTATCGCTTTCTCACCACATATAACAGAAAAATTTGATTAGTATAACAAATTCTGTATGGGAAGTTTTGTCTGAAGCTTGAACGCATCTCTAAAGTAGAAAAATCTGGAAACATTAGAAGTACTACTCCAAGTAGACTCACATTCAGTTCTTCCTGCATATGAATGTTAGTTTAATTTTATATGCCTTATTATAAAGTCAATTACTGCGGGGTCATATGCTCTTTCCAGTCATACAAAATAACAGACTCCAGTGAGACTAAACCTGCACTGTTATATTAAGAGAAAGTCATTATTATACCAAAGCTTTGTAGACTTTTTAAGCAAATCTAACAATAGGATATATTCCTTTTGTTTGGTTACTGTTAACGTTAGTCGTGGTGAGAAAGTAGAGTACTTTCGGGTACGCTGATGGAGATAATGGCTGTCAAAGGCTTTTTATAAGGAGGAGTGCTGCGAAACCCTATAGTGGACGAGTACCTTTAACTAAATAGGCAAGTTTATTACATTTAGGAGTATGTCGATGATCCGGTAGTACTCATTTTTAAAGCACTTTTAATACCATTGGAAAGAGATAGCATGCGTCCCCAGAAAAACGGCACATTTACAAGAAGAAGGATATTGGGTAAGTTAAAACTACAATGTTTCTTCAATGAATAAATACAAGTGAGTCAAGAGTCTAAGTACTTGAAGTAACCTTATCTAAAGCTTGCCTGCAATTCTCACACCAAAAAATGGCTTATGGCTACAAAGTGAGCTCTGGGTAAAACATGAGGGCTTAAGCCATGCAAGGTACACTGGTACTGTTGTGGTGAGATTTATGGTCATCTAGAGGTCACTAGCATGGTGGTGTAAGTAAAACAGGGGCAATTAAAGTCGAAGACAATTAAATGAAAAAGTACTCCCAGACATTTCAGTTAAAGTAGAAAAGCATGGTTTTACATCAGTTAAAATTAGTAAGTTAGCATAGCTTCTGGTTATACTATAATAAATGTCACAGAACAGCTGAAATTCTCGTTATAGACGCATGTCTGCGTGGGAATCAACTCAGGAACTATCAAGGTAAAGATATCTTTGCCCTGATAGATAGCTAGACAAGTTCCAGGTCATCTACTAAATCTTACCATTCTTATATACTCTGATCGCCTAAAAAAAGATTATAAATTACTTTTGCTGGATTTGAGTCAGAATGGTAAATCACAGTTATCTAATGATTGGCTAAGTAAATCTAATAAAACACTGGAAGGTGGGAGCTAGAGATACTTAGAAGTGAGTAAAAAATAACATAAGCAAGTTAAGATAGTGACTGAGTTGATTTCTGGTCACTGTGGCTTATATACATAAGCACGCAACGGGCCTGTACTTGGAAGAATACATTTGTAGATGATGAAATAGTCTTACACATTTATATATTAGATTGTGAACATTTTGCTCCGGGGCAATATTCACTTTTAGGATGGGTCCTTGAGAGGCTCTAATTGGGTAGTTACTTAGTCTGGTAAAGTACTTAGAGTAAAAGCTTCCTCTGCTTCGCAGGACCATTTTATCGTCGTTCAATGACTAAAACAAGATGGCAGCCAACTTCAAAGCTCTTCTTTTTAAAACGCTTTATAGACACACAAGACTTAAATACGCAACTAGAAGCAACTTTATGAGGGTTTTGTTTATCAACGTGGTTAGAGCTCCTGGTGACGTCTAGATCAGTATAATATTTTATGGACTATGAGTATCTAAGTTGCTGATTTCCAAGGAATCATGCGCAGGTGGTTTTTCTATTTCATCAATACGCTATTCTTGAAGAAGTTTTTCTTGTCGGAAATTTTGAAGTCCCCAATTTCTGTTCTGCTTCTATATGAAGACATTTATGCTACCCAGTCCCAACATCCTCTGGCGATGACCTAATAGAGGCATTATTGGCTTCTCCCCCATTCTCTCTGATCTGCCTTTGGAATAAAAACAGGGAATATAAGAAGACACAAAGGCTAACTGACAAAGACAAGGCCGCTATGTAAAAGTTCGGGTTAGTAAGCTAGAAGTGATTATCAGTTTCATTTGGATAGAACAACATTGTCTATATCGCCATGGACAAATTTGAAGTTTGAACTTTGTAAATCGAAAGGCTGTAAGATGCACCCTTTTAGGTTTTGTTTTGATGCTCTGGATGTTTCTAGAATGGAGAGCAAGAGATCCTGGGTAGCAATATGTCTTAATATTTGCAAAAGTACATTTTAAAACATAACATCTATACTCGTGCATGCAAGATTGAACCGTTTTTTTTATTTATCAAGTGTTGTCAGAGACGAGGAAAAGATAAAAGACCAAGTGTTTGAATACAGCTAACTAAATATTATGGAGTTGTAATACGCCTTAAACAATTTAAGAAACTTCTGACTAAAAAAGGAATCAGTGTTTAAAGCTGAAAAAATTGAAGTGCTAAATTTAAGAGAGTTGAACCGAACAGGATATTTCTATCTAGTCACTTGCCATCTATTATGAAGTTAAAGAATCGTAATGATAGAGAAAGGATGAAGGGCAAAGTAAATTTTTACAAATTAAAACTTGGAGAAAGTGCAACGCTGAGAAATGAGATGCTATCTAATAAAGACAAAATCGAGATGATTTAAACATAGAGCACTAGAAAAATTTTACAGTATGGCGTACAAGATTGGTACCACGTTGTTGATGGCGATGTTAAAAGACTGTGCCAGTGAAAAGAGCTTGCGATATCAACGCGATCAACGCGAGCACAACGGTGTATTTGAAGGAAATAATGCGAGATGATTGTCCTTGTTTGACCATCTTCAGGTGGTATATGGACTTCTTGTACAGATAATTCAGAACATTCTGAACGGCCACCGTCAAGCCAGAAATGTTTTTCACTATGAGTATTGTATAGGTAAAGATTTAGGTTTATTGAATTGTGAACTGAACCGAGTCGAACGGTAAAAATGGAGTGGCTCGGTCATAAGTGAACAAATATTATTTATTCATTCATTTAGTTGTTCGTACAGGTCGTGTAAAAAAGCCTATGTGTTGTGTCAAAACAAATGGTCTTTGAGCTACAAAAGAAGTGGCATCTTTGAAAAGTTCAGTTTGTGATTTTTGAAAACTGACGGTTCTAAGAAGAGGAATAGCTAGTGCTGGATTGGAGAGCGTTAAAGACTACCCGTTAGTGATATCACCTCAAGGACAAGGAAGTTGAGCTCAGTCAGTGGTACGTGATCTAGAAAATGAATTGCGTCATCTACCAGCTTTTGAATATATTTTTCCAGTCGATAACAACAGGGGCGAACCCTCAAGACGATCTTTGATGAGCAGCGTGTCACTTTAATGGTAAGTCTGAAATGGAAGCCTTGAGAGAGCAACAGATACAGGTTCGGTTAAATATTGCAGAAGTAAGAGCACAGACAGAAGAACAACGGATTCAGGGGCAGATACGGATTATAGAAATGGGTTCTCAGCATGGTGATGATGAGGACTTGGAAGAAGATAGAAGATCGAGTTTAAGCGTCAGATAGAGAAGAAGCGTTGAAGATTGGATCAGCAACAACGAGAGACTTGGAAAAAACATGTGTGCAATTACCACCAACGCCACTCCAGGTATATGCACCACAGCTAATTGATTCATTTGAAGACTTACTTCAGGGCATCGCCAACGTCATTACTGCCGACATGCGGAATGTTGTATCATCAGACCATCCGTCTGATAAGAAGAGCTTTGCAGCTCGACAGTCAGGGGCGAATGAACCACCGGAGTCTAACAGAAATCCAGCATAATGGGCGTTATTCATTTCCAGATTGAGGTCTTCGACTAAGCTGTGCAGCTTTTACAGTTTCCAAAAAAGTTTCTGAAGAAAGGGAAGAAAAACCGTATATTCTTTGCTAACAACAGGCTGTCGATTGAACAAAGTTCTGGAGATTTTAGACAAAGATTTGGAAGACCGGACCAACCCACACACGTAATGCTGGAATGCAATATGTGCACCTGCGCCTGCTGACGGAAATTTTCAATCGCTCGTTGTTGTGTTCTGTCTTGGAAAAAGTTCTCTGCAAACCTTCAACCAATGTGGGGTATGTATCTGTTAAAATGCGGACAGCTGTCAGATCTGAAGATTTTCTTGGGCAGTCAGCAATCAACGGAAGAATAGAAATCAGTAATATAATTGTCTAGTCGTTACTGATAACACTGATGTTACATCCAGCTCCTTCACTATCTAACAAAACGTGAAGTCGGAAAAATGATCGGAGAGATCAAAGACGGCAGGCCCTAGAAAGCAATGGGGAAGCTAATGTAATAGGAGCAATGACGCCGCCCGTCGTTAAAATCGGAGTCATCGTCGTGATGGTGGTTCCTGTGGAATTAAAAGGCCCCCAAGGGATCCGTTGAAGTAAATGCGTTTTTGAATCGAGGTTCGTCGTTGTCATTGAAGATAATGTAGCTAATGAACTTAGACTAAACGGCAATAAGACCCCACTTTACTTCAGTTGGCAAGGAAGATGGCGATAAAGACTCTAAAGTTGTGGCGTTGAAAATTCAGGGACTAGATGAATCGGAAGAGTTCGGATAGATTTTGTTGACTTGCCCATTCGTCCGTTGCCTGACTATACATGGCTAAAAAAGTGGAACGTTTTACAAGATTAGATTTCCAAGACAATTGAAAGACCAGTATTACCTCACAACCACCTATTGGTGGGAGGCCCTCCTGATTGAGAAAACGTGAGTTAGTAATAATTAGTATTGAAGCTGACCCTAACCAAGCAATGCATGACTTGGTTAAAATTTAGTTTCACATGGAATCATCTTGTATTTGACTGCAAAGCGTCTAGCATGGGCTTAAGTGATGTTGTACTACTCTTTAAGTTTCCTCAAAATCTAATTACTTTTAGCGGAGACATCCGGGACATGTTTCACAGGGTCCAATAGGAAGACTTATTTGGGCTACATTTGCTGTGGTGGGGTAGATAGAAACCGTCCATCGGATGTATACATAATGGACGTCATGTGTTTGACGCAGTAAGTTCATCGTTTTAAGTCCAATGGGTGAAAAATCAGAATGCCATGGTGGTTCAAGAAGAGTATCTATCGTCACTACCTAGACAGCTGCAGAATATGTGTTGAAAGTTGTGAGTCCAAGTCTGATCCCGGAAGCTGGCGCTACTTTGAATGTGACTGAAGATAAGCTAGGACGTGATTAATGTCACTGCAGCTATTAGAAGATTCACCGGGAACCTAGCGGCTTCCAAAAAAGAAGAACCAAAATCTGCCAGTGGAGGAAATCCAAAAAAGACTGTTGTCTTGTCAAACGGTGAAGAAGTGAGTCGGTCTTCTAGGATTTGTTTGCTGACTCCTATCTTAAATGCTGGAATAATTTGTGTTAACAGTCGTGTTAGAAAATGCCCAAACATACCGGTAGCTTCTCGGTCTCTTATTATCTTGTATTCTCAACATCACTGGACAAAGCTGCTTCTAGCATGTCACCATATAATCCACGGACATCATGACGTACAATTAGTTTACAATGAACTGCATTAATGGTACTGCGTTGTGGGTCTCAAGACAGCAGTTAAAAGAGCAGCAAATGTCTTGTGTGTAGAATGGAACGTGCGAAGTAAAATCTTCTAAAAATGGTTGCTTTGCTGAAAGTCAGGGCCTTGAAATAAGATTGTCCTTTTTCCTACGTGTGATTTGATTACTTCGGACCGCTCGATGTAGTTAAAGAAAGAAAATGGGAGCACTATTTACTTGTCTGAGCACTCGTGCTGTTCATCTTGAAGTTGCTCATTCGCTCTCGACTGATGCTGCTATCGTTGCAGTTAACCGTTTGATCTATCGTCGAGGGAATCTGTTGGAAACCTGGAGTGACATCGGGAAAAATTTTTATGGAGGGGACACAGAGCTGAAGAAGTCATTTCGGAAGATTCAGCAAGAGATAATTGGAGAAAAACTCGTTGTGGGAAATTAAGTGGAACTTTAACACATAGGAGGGCTATGGGAACGTCTTGTAGGATCAGTCAAGACTGCTGTGTTTGCTGAAGCGGAAGCTTCAGTCAATAGTCGGCTTTTGACTACTGTATTTGTCCACAAAGATGATGAAGATGCGATTACACCAAACTGCTTTACCGTGAGAATAACCATCATTTAACCCCCTCTTGGCTCTTTATTTATTATTCAATTATTCGTTTGTATTGTCAAATTTTGTAAAAATTGTTCATTGTTATTGTGGAAATAAAAATTGACTCATCTGTTGGGTTGTGTAACAATTATTTGTGAAACTGAGCGCCAGAATAGGTGTTTTGTGCTTTAACCAATGAGCAGCAATAAGTTTAAAAGTAGAACATCTCGTGATGTTAATAGCATATGAACATGTGACGAAACCAGGTCCACTAAAGCCTAAAAAGTTTTTGAGCGCGTTTATGTTTGTACAAGCATCCTGATCCATGGGAAAGAGAATGGTGGCCGTTTTAGGCTTTCATATATATAAAAAAATCCTATTGCGTACGGTCTCTTCGTCTGTCTGTCCATCTGTCCGTCGTTTTTTTCAGCTCCGTGTATTTCCGCGTGACCCAGAAAATGCTCGAAGAAAATGACACCTCTACTGTCACTGTTAACCAGTGCCAGGTGAAAACGACGTTTAGGCTTTTATATATATAAAGCGTATGGTCTGTTCGCTCGTTCATCTATATGTCTGTCCGTCGCTCTTTTCAGCTTTTTAATAACACGCGCCTATATTGTTTAATTAATAACAGTAGATATGATAGATTTACAATTCTCTAATAATGATTTACAAAACCGGGGATATCTGTAAACATTGTTACACGTTCCCACTTTGTTTTTCATCGTTGCATGGTACAACAAGGAGTACAAAAATTGTTTACATTTAAAACGCACTACAACAATGCGTCTTTATCCACCACTCCAAAATCTGGCGGTTTTGGAGCATCTTTTCTACAGTTTATGCGACTTCGAAATACGAAGGTCATTTTCTTTGGGCTCACATTCGGCCGCAGGTGTCCGCCAGCACGCAGAATAGATCGCACGTGTTTAAGTCCGCCGCGTTAGATTGTGCCTGTTAATCCAGTAGTTTCTAAACCACTAAAACGTAAACTTCAGCTAAATAATCGTTCGGGCGCTATTTATCAGATATTCTTTTGTATTACCCCCATCGACTAGGGCTTGTGACTTTCAGCTGAAATAAAGGGAAAATTCTAAACGCCCGCCAGATGTGTCGCCGTGTGCATGTTGAGAACCGCTGTATTGAAGCAATTTCTGCGGGTAGCGAGTTTTATAAATTTTTATTCAGTTGTGTTTTTTGATTGTGAAGTGCGGATCGCGCCCATTTTTAGTCGTTTTGCATTAGGGAGTAGGTAAGTGCTAGTAATTAAAAAAATACATAAAATTATAAAATAATCTTTTTTAGCAAAGCTCCTAGAAGGGGTGAGTGGCTTTCGTTACTTTTTTGAATGATTTTTTTTAATTATGTGCATATAAAATGTCTGTATACTTATCGTGGAGAGGTTTTTTGCGGTGCGGATGGACCCAGGTTTGATTCTGGGTTCCAAATGCTTGCTGGGTGGCTCACTGCGTTTATTTCGAATAAAGGGTAATAATGCGATTGTCCAAAACGCAGTGCTTGCTACATCGTTCTGTACTAGATATGACGTACAACCGGATAATAATTTGTTTAAATTTTATTTGTTGCCAGATCAGCAAATATCAATTTGTTGTGCACAGCATAGATTTTTTAAATTTATTTAAGTTGAATATACAGTCTGTAAGCTAATATTATGACATGCGCTTTTTCGTTATTCTCCAGACAAATTCTTCAATTGTGCAAATTCCCAATTCGTGGTGGATTTGTTAGGTTAGGTACGCATATACATTGAGCATTTGTCGAGATGGGTAGCATCTTATTTTAAAATATCTGTAGCTTTTTGTAGTTAGTTTTGGATTACACTTGGCAAGCATATAAGTTACAGTAAGATACATTTATTTCTTAATGGGGCATTTCTGTTAATTAGTGGATATAGTAACCTTAGTCGATTATATCTCTCTGGTTAAGTTTCATATGAATGTGATAACTCCAAGTTAGTCTGGTGTCCAAATAAACTCCTAGATATTTCACAGCTTCGGTTTTAGGAGTCCAGCGGATTAGTTTATCCTGTAGGCAGATACTGTGGTGTTCCTATGTTCTTCTAAGTGTGAAAATCTTAGTTGTACGTTTAGTTGAGTTGAGAGTGCTGCAGCATTTGTCAATAGCTGCGCGAAGGTTTTCATTTTGGACGATAGCGGTATCGTCAGCAAATAGGGCAGTTTTGCTTTCCTCTAGTTTGGCAATATCGTGCATGTATATATTGAAGAGTGTAGATCCAAAAACGCTACCTTGTGGAACTCCCGCGTTAATGTCTTTGATAATGGATATCGCGTTGTTTATCCTTACCGCAAATGATCTATTTTATAGGAAGGATGGGTAAGTAAAGTAATTTATGTTTTAGGCCTTCCAGCCTTACCTTATCGAATGCCTTCGTGATGTCTAAGAAGGCAGCAACAGTATATTTTTTGGTTTCGAAGCCATATTCTATTATTTCCGCAATTCTGTGAAGTTGTTGAACTGTCGAATATTCTTGTCGGGATGTATAGCTGGAATTATCTGATGTTCATCCAGTACTGCATTCGTACGCTTGAGAAGAATTCATTCTAATAGTTTGGATATGGTAGGGCTATTATATTCTTTATTAGGTTTTTCAGAATCACGTTGGGTACTAGATCGTGCCCTGGTGTTTTTTAAGGAGCAATGAGCGTATATAATCTTTCACTTCAGATGGTGGAGTCGGTATATGAAAGCCAGTATGAGACTGTTCGGGTCGTATGAGGTCTATTTTCATCAGAAATAGTGGGCATCGAGGTATTCAGCGAACAAGTTACATGTGTCTTCATCAAATGTGCACGTTAGTGGTTTTAATTGTTGTTATTACTTCTCGTAATATGCTAAGGTTCTTGGTGACTTGCGACAGCTTGGTGCTATTTGGTTCTATTTGTTCAGTATTTTTTCTGTAAGTGAATATTCTAAATTTGTCAAAATTCTTGTTTGATTTGGTGTGTTAGATTTTTTAGTTGATTTTTAGTTCTCTGCCATTGGCTATTTAGTTTAATTAAATCTAGTATGTAGCTTGATGGAAGGTTTGGGTTTTAAACTTTTTCTTCTATCTTTAGCTGTAGATGCATCTGTAAAAGTTAAAATGCTGTATCAATTTGGTTGATGTTGTGTATTTGGGTAGGATTTTTAATTTGTGAGTCTAGGCTCTTCTTAAAAAGTTTTCAGTTGACGTGTCCTTTTATCAGACGTGGGTGTGGGGGTCTAAAGGATCATGTAATGGTTGCAAATGTTATGAGTATAGGGAGATGATCGAAGTTTAGGTCTGGTAATATAGTTTGTTGAATTGGAATATGCAGATTTTTTGATATCATTATGTCAAGGATGTCGATTTTTTTTTAAATTACGCACTTGGCGCATACATTGCAACTAGTTAATATCTATCTAGCAATTTTATTTTAACAATTGTTTACTTAAATCTAAGTTACCTTACATCTAAGCAACTCTTAGCGTTTGATGGATGTGTTCCCACCGGCGCACTCCACATATGGTTTAAAACACTCTTTTCACATGTTTTAGTTTGCCCTTAATTCACTTCACTTACACTAGCTCGAAGGGGTTTAGCCTTTTTAGTCTACGAGTAAGCTGATTGTTGTCGAGTAGTTGTAGCACTTCGACGTTTTCGTGTTCATGGAGTCTTGCTTCGTGTTTTTTCGCGAACCTTTTTATTTCCGCACTGACCGTTGGCACTTGTAGGTCCTTGTGGATGTCAACATTTTGACATTAGATTTCTTCGTGCATCCCCAAAGTTGCACGCCGTAGACCCAAACGGGTTTAAGAATCCGTTTATACAACAGTAACTTATTATGCAGGGATAGCTTGGAGTGTCTTCCAAGTAACCACCACATCTCTTTAAATCTAATGCAAAGTTCTTTGCATTTTTTCTTGACGTGTTCTTTCCACCTGAGCTTGGTGTCGAGTGTCATGCCCAGGTATTTCGCTGTGTTAGCGTGTGGAATTGTCTGCTGATTGATCACTATGGGTAAGTAATCAACTCTTTTGTTGGTGAAGTTTGTGAGTAGACTTCGTCTCATTTAATTTAATCCGCCATTTCTTGGTCCATCTAGTGACGTTGTTGACCGCTGTTTGCAGTTTGTTTGTCGCTGCTTCTATCTCGTTGCTTGTAGCCAGCAATGCAGTGTCGTCAGCAAATGTAGCTGTCTTCACTGCATCGCTCATAGGGATGTCGCTGGTGTAGAGCAAGTACAAGATTGGTCCAAGGACACTTCCTTGCGGTACTCCTACATCGATGTCTTTTAATTATGAATATTTTTCGCCGTATCTTACCCTGAAGTGACGGTCGGAGATGTATGATTTGAGAATCTGACTCATTTGCTTGGGTAGATTTTTTTCCAACTTATATTGTAGACCCTCGTGCCACACTTTATCAAAAGCTTGGGCTACGTCAAGAAATATTGCTGAACAAACTTCTTTTTCTTCTAGGAATTACATCAGTGATGCGATGCACTTGGTCGATTATCGAATGCTTGTTGCGAAATCCAAATTGATGGTTCGGGATAAGTTACTTCTCCTCAATAATTGATTTGAGACGTTTTAAGAGCAGCGTCTCGAACAATTTGGATACGATTGGTAATAGCGAGATTGGACGGTATGATATTTTCTCTTTGGGTGGTTTCCCTGGTTTCGGGATCATAATAACTTCCGCTACCTTCCACTGCATCGGTACGTATTGTAATCGCAGAGCAGCGTTGAATAGGTGCGTAAGTTTCATTATGCCCTTTCTTGGTAGTTCTTTAAGCACATGCGCACTAATTAAATCATAGCCAGGTGCTTTTTTGGCGCTGAGGTTCTTTCGAATCTCCGTGGCAATTTCGCTCGGGGTTATTGGATCAATGACCCTATTTTCCCAGGTGTCAATCGCGGGTTGCGGTTCGTTGTCATTAGCAGGGTGAGGTTGGAAAGTATTTGCTAAATGTTCAGCAAATATTTCCGCCTTTTCACTATCTTTCCTTGCCCATTCACCGGTTTCCTTACGAATAGGTGGGTTTTGGTTTTGTGGTCGGTTTAACCTCTTAGTCGCCTTCCACAGAGAATACTCAGTATCTTTATCGTCTGATAAATTTCTTAGGAATTCAGAGAATGTTTCGTTCTTAACTGTACAGATTCCGTGTTTAAGTTGTTGGCTTAGTCGATTTAGCACTGTTTTATCTGCAGGTGCTCTGCTTTGTTGCCATTTTTTTCGTACTTTGCGTTTCGCTGATACGAGATCTCTAATTTCTTTTGGGTAGTTTCGCCCAGTTGTTTTCTGTTTTGGCGCCGGAGTACTGTTTCATGTTGCTGCTTGTAAATTAGCAATGAACAATTCTGCTTCCGCATGTAATTGATCGGTTGGTTTTAGTGGGACATTTAACTGGATACGTTCTTCTACTTCTGTTCTGAATACGTCCCAGTCTGTTCCTTTGTTTGTTAGTGATGGTGGGCGTGATTTATTGATGATCGTCTCACTTAACGTCAAGATAATCGGAGAGTGGTCTGATGACAGGTCGTAACTATACTCAATACTGGTGTAATTAGATGATATGTTTTTCAGCATAAAGAAGTCAATTAGATCTGGTATTTTGCTGCCATCTGTTGGCCAATACGTTGGCTTACCAGTGGAGTGGCAGATACATTTAGCTTGTTTGATAGCATCGTACAACTGCTTACTTTTGGCAGTGATGAGTCTCGACCCCCAGAAGGTATGTTTAGCGTTAAAATCCCCTCCAATGATGAAGTGATCTCCTAGTCTTCGAAAGAGCCCGAGGTAGTCCTCTTTTGCTAACGCATATCTAGGTGAACAGTATATTGCAACAACAGTATAGACCTTGGATTTTGTAGAGACCTTTACAGCTGTTGCTTGTACTTCACAAGTTTCATAGTTAGAATCTTCATAGTGTTTAATATTGTCCTTTATTATTACCGCTGATCCTCCCCTAGATGTGTTATTTGGGTGGATCGTGTGGTATAATTTGTACCCTTTTATTTTTAGGTAGTTCTCTTTGGTAAAGTGTGTTTACGAAATTAAACAGATGTCTATTTTTTGATCCCAAAGGAATAGTTCTATCTCATGGGCGTGTTGTAAAAGCCCATTTGAATTCCAAGCAGCTATTCTGATAGTTCCCATTTTTATTTCTTGCTTTTGGCAGCTGCCTTATTGGTGATTTCAAGCTTTTGGACTCTGCTTAAAATTGCTTTGATAGCTTCATCTTGCTTATCAATTTTAGCTAGAATTGTTTTCAACGTGATGTTTATTGCATTTAGTTTTGATTCCTCAGCAAAGCTTTGTTGTGGCTTACCTTTAACCATTTGTGCATAACTACCCCCTGTTGGGTTGCGTTGTTTTGCTGGAGCAGTCTTGGGTAGGGTAGGAAAGTTCTGCTGAGTATGTCGAGTTGATGGTCATATTTGTGGGGATAATAGATGTATTCATCTGGTGCGTGTATTTTAGACTGATATTTTGTAGCCCAGATATTTAGGTTGTTACCGTTATGGTTATCAGCTCGGTAGCTCCAGAGTCGACACTTGCTAGTTAGATCACCTATAACCAATGTTGATATGGTGGTGTTAAATATATTTTTTATATCTGCTTCTGAGAAACGTAGGCTGTTGTGATGTGAATAGATTTAAAATTGGTAAGAGTAATCGTTTCTAGGTGGTCTATAACAACTTCATTGGTATGGTCTAATTTTTGTTTGATGAAAATGGCAACTCCTCCCATGCTAACTAATTTTTCGTGTCTGTCATTTCGATAAATCCGGTAGCCGATAATTTTAACTATTTTCCCCTTTGATAGATAGGTTTCGGTGGAGCATGCGATATCTACATTATATCTTGCTAGAAATGAAATTAAGGTCGTTCTTTGTGATTTTATTCCGTTGGCATTCCGGTTTAGGATTGTTATTGTTGAGAGTTGATTATCCATTGGTAATATTGGGTAATAAATGTGTTATAAAGGATTTAATTTGTGCCAGGAAAGGAATAATTAGTTTTATAAGGGATTGTAAGATTGAAAGGCCGAGGAGGTTGGGAAGATGATTCGGGGTTTTGGTTCTTTTGGTGGCAATTAGACCGTGCTGCTTGGCTGAATGTCATATTCGGGGTTACCCTTGAATGAATGGGTAGTGTCTGGTAGTTTCTTAATGGCGCGCGTTGATTGGGCAGTTCTAGGTGGTGGACGTAGTCTCTGTAACTAGTTGGATGGTCTCCTCCACAGTTTACGCATTTAGGAGACTCGGCGGATTTTTTTTTCATATGCATTATGTGGGTGCTTTAAATTACATTTGACGCAGCGCAGAAGTTTTTTGTGTGGCCAAATCTTTGGCATCTGTGACATTGTGGAATGTCGTTAGATTTTCTTCGAACTTCCACTGTTATGATCGAATGAAAAATTGTTTTTATTTCAAAAATTTCTTTGGCGGCTTCGTTTGCAGTTAGAATAACTGTACAAAATGGTATTGGGTGTTTGTTTTTGTTGAGAAGTTGGGTGACGCTTACTATTAGCAATTTGTTGGTTAAGAGTTCCTCTTTGAGTTTTGCTCCAGAAAGGAAAACTGCCACATTTTTTATAACTACCGAAGGTGGTCTTTTGTTGGGATCACGAAAAGTGTGAAACTGAATAGAATTTTGAAATACAATTTGTATTTTGTATACTTTATGTGGTTTTCGGGGGTTTATAGTTCTACAGGTATTATGTAAGGAACCGTTGATTTAGAAGCTATTATTCATTTGGGTTATATCATAAAGAAGAAGCCAGCAAATCCAACTAAGTTGTCGAAAGCCATAGCGTGTTACAGAGAAATTAAAATCTTTGGGCACTTATAACGGCCTGCTCTTATCAGCTGATAATGGGATTGCTGACGTTGGTGACTAGTTAGGTAGCGCTTTTGGAAGAAACTCCTAGATAGTCCTAAGGGTTCGGTTCTGGACCATTTAGAAATTGTCCATGTGGGTACTTGAGCATATTTACACGTGGGACAAGCATATTATTATTATTGAGCGGATGATGGTGCTAATAAAAATTGTTATATCCATGCAAAAAGCAGTCGATTCCTAAAGTGGAAAGGGAAGCCGAGGGCATGTCGGGCTGCTTTTGCCCTGCAACCACTCCTTCTGCGACTGTATCGTAACTCTTCTTTCCAGTTTATCGTTCCGTTAAAGATGCCAAATACATCGCATCACTAGGGAGGGTCACAGCGTGTGTATACATATTGGGCCGTCGTCGCAAAGAGCGTCATCTGTGTACCCCGAACGTAAATATTGAACAGCACTGGGGTACATGAAACTATTTGGGACGCTGGTTCGTAGATGCCTATCTAAGGACTTCATGCCACCAAACTTAATCTAGAACTTTTGCTCAGTGAAGAAGAATAGAATCAGGTGGGATGTCGACAGTAGTATGGGTATAGAAACCAAAGCTTATCGAAGGTCTTGGCAGTGGTTTGCTTCTTGGTGAAGCCTTTTGTCATATGTTTTAGCATTTAGAGTAGTTGATGGGACAAAATTCAAACTGTTTTTCCCGAATTAGCTGGAGATCTTGGACCGCTTGCTTAGTGAAGTTGACGTTGTTCGTGATTAAAGGTCTTCGTTGCCCTTAGTGACCTCTCATAGATGTTGGTTGTCTGAATTTGCCCACTCCCTTAACACCTTACGGAAAATTAAAAAAATTGACCTTAGACGCTAATGTACAGCTGCTCAGTGCACTGGGAAATATAATCTTGGGTGGTAGGCATATCTGCATCTCTATGTAATGCAGTGTTTCGTATGTACTACGGAGCACCAAGGATGGCACTAAATGCCAGGTTCTGGACAACCTGAAGCTCTAAGCTGGGAGGGGGGGGGGCGTAGGTCATAATGAACTGCAAAATGGTTTTGTAAGTCGCTAACTTATTTGTAAAAGGTAGCCGACTTCTAGTCTTGAAGATGGGACTGAGGGCTTATCGAACTGCGTTTGCTTTGCTTGCGCCTTTTTTCACGTGGACATTCTAAGTTAGTTTTTTGTCTAAGATAGGATTGGTTTCAACGTGAATAGTTCCATTACTAGTTTTCCTTCAAAACGGATAATAGAAACAGATTACATAGATTTCCTTAGGTGAAGTTTTAACCTTAACGCAGTCTTCCGATTGGGATCACCGCATATTTAATACAATATGAAACAGAATAGCTGTAGAGCTTCGAAAGCTATGGTAGTAGATATTGACAATTTCTTTTGTGAGAATCTTCATAACATGTATCAAGTGGAACATGTTTTTTTCTGTATTTTGTACACTGGACTCTTCGCTATTTGGAGAAGCTTCTCATAGTAGGTGGGTCCGTTTTCGGTAAACAGTTATGAAGTTCATGAGTTGTTTTGTTTTTGTGGAAGACGCCTCTTTCTGCTCATGTTTTCGTTTTTTAACGATAATGTACTGATAGAGTTGTTGCCAGGTAGATAAGGATGTTGAGATATTTGATCGGCTGGTAGTGTAGATAGTGGAAGCCAAGTAATTGCGTACTTTGTGACAAAAATTTGTATACTTTTAAATTTAGGGCCAATGGTATCTTAAGAGATGGTGGTTTCAGAAACCTCCTGTTCTCTTTTGCTTTAATTTTACTTAGAGGAAGTGATTTTAGGTTTTCAATCTCAGATAAGTTTTCCTACGTTAGATTTATAGGATATCACTCATTTCTCTTCCACAAAGCATTGCTTTCATCTGCAGCGTGGTCAATCGCAAACATTAAATACAAAGTACCTGCTATCTATAACCTTTTGAGATGATCAGAGATACGCATATCTTATAGACATAAAAGGCGTGGCAGATTTAAAAATATAATTTCTTTTATAAAATTATCACAGCTCTTATAAGATAAGTAGGATTTGCGTACGACTAAGTACATTGCAATACTATCTCTTAATCCGTACATTAGTAAACTAGTGTTTGCACCTTGTGTCAATTCTAAACTACTTTAGTCACTATAACTTATTTATGCATCTATCTAACTAGTTATAGATAGTTAGAAACGATGGAATACTATGTGCGTACTAGATTTAGACTTAGTCGTAAGTGCCTAACTTAATTTAAAATAAATACATATATTAGATAGCTTCTCAAAATACTTCAACTAATCTTCATCTCCGCAGCAGAAGAACACCACTCTAGCATCTAGATCACAAACTTTGAGGTTGGATAAGCTCTATATAAATGATCACACATGTATTACATAACAGCTAGTTAAGCTGGGTGCTTGCATTTCATCGCGTTTTGGCACATACTCTTACAATAATGGTAAAGAATGTTCAAGACGATTTCCCCCCGCGCTCAAGCTCACGTACTAAACACCGGCTTTGGCTTGAAGAAGTCCCTGTTCTTCAGCATGCTGTCCAGGTCGTCCTCATTGTAGCACACTGTGAATTCTTTCGGCGACAGCCCCTCGAAGACGGAGCTGACGCTGGGCTTCAGGTTGTAGAAGATGAGCGTCTGGTCGCGGGCGGCGAAGTCTTTGGTCAAAGTCTCGATGACGGTGGCCGCCGTGTAGTCGGCGCCATATATGTGCGTGCAGTCTATGACAGCCGGAGCGGCCTGCCGGATTGAGTGCTTGGTGACGAGGTTGCGCACGTAATCGGCGGACGGGAAGATGAGGCAGCGATCCGGCGTCAGCATGAGGTACTCGATTCCGCTGCGGCTCTGTGGAAAACCAAAAAATTGCTTTATTATCTCTCTATTTACATTTTATTTTTTCCTTACCGTCAATCTTTCAATGGTGATCTTCGGTCGCGCCGCGTGATACAAGATGAACAGTAAGTTAATACCGATTCCAATCAGTATGCCGATTTCCAAAGGTAAAACCAGACACGCGATGAAAGTTGCCAGGCCTGGGATCAAATCGCTCTCTAAATCGAAAATATAATGTTATTATTGTTTAAACTGTTTGTGGGTATGCTGCAACTCACTTTTGGTCCTCCACATCGGTTTGACTACTTTGACTTCAACCATGAATACGACAGCAGCGATAATTATGGCAGCAAGGGTGGCTTTGGGAACGTAGTAAAAGTAGGGGGTAAAGAAAAGGAGAGCTATAATGACTAGTACGCCTGTGTAGAGACTGCCTAGCGGCGTGCGCACGCCGCTGGCATTATTGACAGCACTGCGGGAAAGGCTTCCAGTTCCTGGATAACCTTGCACGAAGGAGTTAGCTATGTTGCACAAACCGATTGCGATTAGTTCTTGGGTTGCATCAACAGCTTTTCCATTTGCTGTAATTTAATCCAATAATTGACTGGACTGACATTTTAATAGCGAGGGTGACTCACCGAACGCTTTACAGATGGCAATGTTTTCCAATAGGGCGATCATAGCCACCACCACGATTCCGGAGCCCAGGTCTGCCACCATTTCTGTGAAGCTTGCAGTAGCGTTGACGGTGGATACTTCGAAAGGTGGTGGTTGGAAAGATGGTAGGCCTGGCGGTACTTCTCCAATTAACTTGAATGGAGGTTGGCCGTTTACAAAGAAGGAGTAACCGATGCAGCCCCCCAAGACCAGAAGAATTGCATTTCTGGAGGTGCCGAACAACCATAAAATCTTGTTGACTACCTTGTGCAATACCGTTGGTTTCGGTTCGTCTAGAGGAGGCTTCTCGATGTCAGCCGACGGTTCTGGAGGACCGATTTTGATTGTTGCTACTATCTGGAACATCAATGATTTATTAAAGTCAATCTCTTGCTTTTGCAATAATATATGAAATATTTTTTATGACATATATGATCTGGATTTACTGCTTACCCTCATTATTAAGAGCACAGCGATGCAGCTAATTCCCAGTACGGTGTCCCATGGCGAAGTGTTGTGGATGTTTGAGAAAATGCTGATCCACTGTTCGATAAATGTGGTGCCTGTCACTTTTATGGCGAAGACGTCTTTTACTTGTGAGGTCACTATGATTAAAGCTACTGCAGAGGTGAAACCCGAAGAGACAGGTCCAGATACGAAATCAATTATAAAGCCTAGAACAGAAAGTAAAGTTAATCAAGCGATTTATTTGTAAATGTTCAATATCTAGAAATCAAAGTTTTGACAGTGTTTTTGAGTAGTTTTCGGTTTAAATAGAAGGTATAATGTATTTTGATTTTTTTAAAATTCTAGTTAAGTTGTCTTACCTAAGCCAAATATACCCATTAGTAATTCCAACACCCCACTCAAGAAACATAGTAGGATTGCATGTTGCGGTCCTTTGCCGCTAATCGCTTGGAAGGTGAGAAGGGACGCGATTGCAGTGGGGCCCATGGGTACGTCTTTGCAGCTGCCGAAAAATATGTACACGAAGCATCCAAGGAAGGAACCATATAAACCATACTGCAACAAGAGAGAAAGGTTATTGAGCAAATGATCAAAGCAAGTTAGAATTTGGGATTTGGTCCCTTAGCTGTTGCTTAACTATACGCTTGTTTGTCTTCTGGTCTACTAATTGCAAGACCAACAGAAAATGTTTAGTTTTATGGTTATGAAGTCTCTAGTAATAAATTTTGCCGCCCAAAAGAATTATAATGCTTCAAAGAAATTCGTTTACATATGAGCTCACAACTTTTACAAAAAAATTAGAATTAGAATTTCTCTTAGTATCTTACCTCAGTAGGAAGACCAGCCACGTTGGCGTAAGCCAACGACTGGGGTATAACAGTCAAGCCCACGGTGATGCCGGCAACCAAATCGCCAACGGCATCTGTGGTGCTGTACTTCGGGAGCCACTCAAGGATGGGCAGCCGCCTGTACAGCATTTTCTTTGTGAAAGCGCCCTTGGCTTTCCTCTTCATCCACGGAACAACTTTCTTGAAGCTGTTCGTTGTGCCACCCCCTGCGTTCTCCTCTACCACTGCAAGAAGAATGTGAGGTCATGGTGCCAAATTGTGGTTGAGCTGGAAGGCTTACCTATGAAGTCATTGCTGCCCCCGAATTCCATATGGGGCTGCTGGATGCTGGAAGTGGAGGCGGTTAGGGCGGGGTTGGCGTAAGCCGCGGCGCCCAGGCCGCCGCCTCCGACGCCGCGCAGGTCTGTCTCTGGATTCATTTCAGATCTGAAACGAACAACGCCAACCTTAGCACCAGCTGTCTACGTTACATTAGGAAATTCGATAACGGGACCAGGTAAGCGTTCGTAACCGCAGTGTTGACCAAAGCAATATAGAAACACAATTTTCGCAAAGCTAGATTTAACAGTTTTGTTTGATCTAATTCACGCATTGCGAGGCAATTTATCTCAAGGCGACACGATCGAGCATGAATTGCCCAATTTCTATTGTTTTGCGCTCAGGTCGGCAAAAAGCCAAATTAAGTAATTTGGCTTTTTGCCTCTGCTCTGTTGTTCTTTCTTTGTTTACATAATCCATTGGTAATAGAGACTTAAAAGGTTTTGCATGTAGCATTTTGCTCTGTTAATTGAAATTAGATTCCGATTGCCCCATCGTGGCGGTTTTTATAAGTAAATGAAGTTAGAAGTTCGATATCGATTGGCGTAAGTTAATCAGCAGCCATTTCGAGTTGAACAGTGACGAACAGACTAAATAGTCTGACTACTAGTTACCACTATGTTAAACATATGTCAATTTTTTCATCGTTAGAAGCAACTTTTTCTTTAAGAATTCCTTCTTAAGATCTATAAAGGGTCAAAAAAGCAAGGAACTAAAATTTATGCCGAAAAATCAACAAAAATCCTTACATATTCTGCTTCTTCCAATTGAAAGACTTCTTAAACCCATTCGATTGACTCATACAGCCTGCAGACACAAATTAGAACTGCAGTTGTGAAATTTGGACCAGCCTTCTTGCGCAACGCGTCTGGCGCTTAAAAGATTTAGAAAGCTAAGAAAAAAGTCTAAACAAAACTTCGATGACAAGCTAAACGCCATAACAACAGCCTGAAAGTCCTGACTCATCACTTATCGGTGGCATAGCTCCGAACAGCGGAATTTTTGGCACCCAGACAGTGCCATTTCCCAAGGTTAAGTACCCCATACTTCCACTCTCTTCACCGTGTCCGTTAACTTCGCTTCCACAGTCCATCTTGGTTCGATGCCATTGACCCAAATCGGAGGTGACAGGTCTAAAGGTTGGGCTAGCTGTTAGGACAATTATCGCTTCCTGCTGAGCGCGGTCCTTAGGAGCTTATCAAGGTACCGCCTAAATGGATCAAGATCACTGAAAGTTGCCGAAATCGCCTCCTCTCAGGTAGCGCTATCGGTGCGCAGATTGCAGGCAATTAAGCCGGGTCGCGAGTGATTAATGGTCGCGGATTCGAGTGCAGCGCCATTGGCGCGCCAAGGAAAGATAAGACGTCGTTTTGGCCGATTCTTGTCTTCGTTGCAAAATGGAATAATTCGTTTGCGATTAGAAAGTCCACGTCGCAAGGGAAAGCAGAAAATTCGTATGCTGCGTCTCGCAATTAAAGCTAATGGAAAAACACCGATATTAGAGATGACGTCGTTGCATAAGAGAATTGCACACATAGCAGGAATCAGGTCGTTGCCATAATCGCAGCGGCCAATCAACGGGAAACGTCAAGTTGAACTGCTCAATCGCGCATGCGCTATCGAATGCAACTAGAAATAATTGGTGTAAGCAAGCGACATAAGATATACGTAATTTGATAATGACAAAAAACGCTTGGTTTGCTTTTAAAATCCCCCCTCAAAATTTATTGTTTGATTAGTCTCGTAGGAACCAATAAGAATGCAGCAGTGATCAAAACCGACGAATCGTATGCAAGATCTGTAGTGTAGGCAACGTACATTGCTTGTGATGTAAAAAATAATGGAATCCATTGTACACCATGCACCGCATTGTTCTAATGAAAATAATTAAGATATGGACAACCTTAAGATATTTTTCAAAACAAATTAAATAATCAGAAGTTAATAGATACCATTTTGCAGGTATAAATAATTTGATACTGACAAAAAACACTTTTGGAATATTTCAATCCCCCCCCTCAAATTTATTGTTTGATGAATAGAAGCTAATGAGAAGGCAGCTGTATCTAGAACTGCGAGATCTGTACTGTAGGAAATATATAAAACAGATCATGTAAAAAGCGGCCGAAACTTAATGATTTGGTGTATGATTACACCATCCACCGTATTGTTCTACCTCGAAGAATTGTCAAAAAATTGTAATTTATTTAATCATATGCTTATGTAGGCATTTATAGTTTGATAATGGCAAGAACACTTCTAGTTTGTTTTTAAAAACCCTCTCTTAAAATTTATTGTTAGATTCATGCATTAGGAACTAATAACAAAGCGGGAATGATTAGAATCGACCAATCGTATGCGAGATCTGCACTACAAGCACCAGTAATGCATGTGATGTAAAAAATGTCTGAATCCATCATACACCGTACTATTTTAATGAGAAAAATAAGATTAGACTCACTTTAAGTCATCATTCGAATCAAAATAATGTAGCCATTTATAGTTTGATACTGGTAAAAACACTTCTAATTTGTTTTTGAAAATCTTCTCCTTGACATTCATTCTTTGATTCATCCAGTAGAAGCCAATGGGAAAGCAGCAGTAACCAGGACCGACCAATCGCATGCGGATCTGTAGTGTAGAGAATATACAATGCATATGATGTAAAAAGTGGCTGAATCTGTCATACAGCATCCATCGTATTGTTCTAATGAGAAGAATTAAGATGTAGACAACTGTAGACTTATTTTAAAATACCATTCAAATCAAATGGAATAACCATATTATATGCAGGTATTCATGATTTGATACTGGCGAAAATACGTCGGGTTTGTTTAAAAAAATCCTTTCTCAAGATTTATTGTTTGATTGCTCTAGTAGAATACAAGGACAAAGCAGTAGTGGCCAGAACCAACTAATCGTATGCGAGATTTGTAGTGTAGACAACATACAATGTGCTATAATGTGCTGTAAAAAGCAGCCGAATCAATCACACACCCTAAACTAACTTGTTCTAATGAAAAAAATTAAGATGTGCGCTAATGTAAATTTGCTTTGAGTTACTTTTCAGATCAAATTAAATAATCATTAAATTATTGCTATCGTTATGTATATATTCATAAATTGATACTGCCAAAAACACTATTTTTTCGTTTATCTTGTGGGAACCAATAAGAAGGCGGCAGTGATCAGAATCGACCAATCGTATGCGAGTTCTGTAATATGGTAATGTACAATGCAAGTGGCGTAAAAATAGCTGAATCCATCATATAACCTGCACTGTGTTATCCCAATGAAAAAAATTAAGCTATGCGCAACTGTAAATTTGCTTTAAGATACTTTTTGAATCAAATTAAATAATCAGCCAGTGATAGATGTCATTATGCAACTGTTTATAACCAGAATCCCGTTGTAGGTGGTTATAAAAATACAAACCGACCGGTTGAAATATACAGGAATCTGCTTACCGGTAGCTCACACGCTGTGCTCTGCATTTACTTGCAAAAATACAAACGTTAGCTATTATATGATAAAAAAAGTGATATTGCCAAAGACCCTACTCGTTTGATTTTAAAAATCCTTCATTAAAATTTATAGTTTGATTAATCCGGTAAGAATCAATAAGAAAACAACCAATTAATTATAAGCAAAATCTCTAGTGTAGGCAACATACAATATATGTAATGGAAAAATCTGAATATATCATACACCATATACCAATGAGAAAAGTTAAATTAAAAAAATAACTGTTCACTTCCTTTTATATGAAATTAAATAATGGCTATTGATCGGCATCATAATGCAGATATTTATAATTTTATACCGGTAAAAACGCTGCTGATTCGTTTTAAAAATCCCTTTTCAAATTTTTTTGTTTGTTTAATCCAGAAGAAAACAATAAAAAAGCAGCAGTAGTCAGGATGTACCAATGATCTGAGAGATATGAGTGTAGGCAACACACACATTGAGAAAAGCGTTCGAAATCCCTTCCCTTAATTTGTTTTTTGATTAATAGAAATCAATAAGAATTTTCCAATCGCGCATTATGTAGAATACATGGTAATATGTACTGGAAAAAAATTACGGATTCGCTTTTAAAAATTTCTTCTCAATATTTGTTGTTTGATTAAATTAGTAGAAACAAATGAAAATCCAGCAGTGATCAGAATCGACCAATCGCATGCCAATGTTGTAGTGTAGGCGTAAAAAGCTGCCAAATCCATCATACAACTTTTAATGAGTAAAATTAAGGCATGGATAACCCTACACTTGCATTGTGACATTTTTTTTGTCAAACACAGATTGATTACAACCAGACTTGGACAAAAATTAAATTTTAGTGTTGCACTTGTCGTATTGTGTATTTTTAAACCGAAACCCAGTTAGTCAAACTGAAAACGTTCAACTTAAGAGTGTAGACAATTCTGAATCTGTCCTACGTCATCTTTTGTAGGTTAAATTAAGGTTCAATTACAATAAAATTTGTTAAATCGCTCAATTAACAAAGCGAGCTAAATTGAATAGCTGCTGACGTTACATACAATACAGATAAGTATGTACAAGTGCAGCGTGATGCAGTGTGCTTCGAATTACTTTTAAGAAAAAATCTACTACCAGGTATCTCTAAACACTCTTTAATAATTTTAGGATTTAGTGAAAAATTTAGATTAGCAAAAACAAAGTGTAGACAAAGCAGCCAATAAGAAGCGAGAAGCTGGTCGAAACAGCCAATAGTAAACGCGATATTTAGTGTAGCCGGCTAGAACCTTTTGGAACCCCTTATAGAGGCGAAAATAATTTCTGCTTGATTTAATCGCGAACTTCTACCGTCTCGATTGACACAGAGCCAAAAATACGTACCAGCGTAACCTACTGAAGCTGCTTGATGCAATCGGGCGCGAAATAAAGCAAAAACATAAAGGTGACTGCACCTTCATGAATTGCAGAAGCTGAGCGTCCCGGGCCGGCATCTAATTGGTCGTTGTGGCAACTTTCGTTTAAAACCGCCTGCAATTAATTAAGCATCGAGTTCCTGCATAAACCGCGACTAACGTTTTTGTTATTGCATTCGACGGGCCGGGCTGCAGAAACGTTTCCGAATCTAGGAATAGGGTCAAGATACCCGCGCTCGCTTTCTTATTTTAAGCGTTGTTTTGGTGCAAATTCATTTCGCTGGCCGGTATCGGAATTTTTTAATTGAACCTGCTGGTGCTGTAGTTACTTGGGTTGAGCGGCGCGCGATAGAAAATTCAATTTGTAGTCGCGAAAAAGGTCTTTGCCCGTCGACTCTTCACTGTTGGGCTGTGATTGGCTGCCTAAATTTAATTCTGTTTAATTTTTTGCTACGAGTTTCCCTAAGGAAGGCGGCTAATTTGTCTTATCAGCTATTACTGCGGCGCGGTTTTTAATTAGTGCGGCGCAGGCTGCTTATCTAATTGCAAGGCAATTTAGTTGCCGCAGATATGCAGCAGGTTCAGGGCTGTATTTACAACAGGTGGCCTTGCGATAATGCCCAGGAATTTGCGACAATTCGCCGGTAAAAGCAGAAATTTGCGCAGAACCGCCGGTTTTGGAATGTTTCCGCGAGTTTGTCGCGATTTTGATTTTGGATTTTCGTTCGAAATTCCCTTCGGGAAAAGCGGGAGCGGGCTGCGTAAATTCGACTCACATCGATATCCTGTAGCTGTTGCTGTCGCCTCTCATGCTGTGGCTGCGCCGCACGAGCACTCGGAAAACCGGAGAAACGCGCGATTTTGGAAAGCGCGCCGCGAACTGAACTGGAAAATTCGTGCCAAACCGCGGCCATATGTATCACCGGTCACGTGGGAACACGTCACTGGCCTCCCAATGGAATCCCGTGAGGACCGCGCGCGACAAGTGGAATCACGTGAAATTAATTGCTCATTAATCGGCTTAGCGGCGGCCCGTGTTTGCCGGCAGCTCTGCCCGAGAGCGGACGCTCCGCTGGCGGAATCGGGGAAGTGGAAAAAATTGAATTTATCCGTTTTTTAATCGTTTGGAACCGACCGGTAAATCCCCAGAAGAGAAATGGCAAGTTGATGCGTTTTGTCCTCACATTTGCTTTTTATTTGGTGGCAGAGCGCTATTCTCCCTTTAGGGCAGGACTATATATACAGCCACTGCGACGTTGTCCAATAGTTCAAATTTATGATAAACCAGACAATTTTATTATTTTATAGACTCTACATTTCAAAATCGTTACTAGATTGATTGTAACTGATTTTTGCGTCTTAACTAACAGCCTAATTTGCCCTCCTTAGCGGGTCAATATACGCAACCACCTTGCGGCGTTGCCAAATTTATGTTGCACCACACCAGCAAATATTATTTTCAGGCCCTTCAGACTTTTAACCCTTAAATGATTGCCAGATTGCAACGAATATGCGGTATTTCCATAAGAAATGCGGTTTCGCTGAAGAGCAGCCCATAAGCAAAGAAAGTTCTTGACGTCACCGGAGTTCTTGCAGTAAAAATTGAAATGGAAATTTCTGGTTATTAATAGTTTGCCACTATTTATTCTATCTGGAGGCTAGCGCCGTCCTTAAAGAAAAATACAGGGGAACCACTTCGGCGAGTACAGCCGGAATATTCATGAAGAGCCCATTGTTCGCCTTTCTCACGGCTTTAATGGTTTGGTTGTTGTTTCCCGCAACAATGAAGGCACGGTTTATCGAATTCCTGAGATATCTTTGGAATGAAGATTATCGCGCTCATGTGGTTGCTTGGAAGTGACGGAAATTATTTTCATTGCAAGCTAGAGTGAAGTCTGCTGCTATTTCCTTATTGTTAATTGTAATTTTTCAGTTAAGGCGTTGTACGATTACATTCATCAACGCAACTAAAAAAATTTGGGCGGTGTAATCTTATCGACGACAAACTAAAAGTCGATGATTAGTTAGTGCCATTTGTTTTTGTTTTTTCAGTCTACGTTTGTGACGTTTTTTCTAATTGGCTATTCGATGAGTAATTGTTTTCTCCTTTTTTACCATTTTTAAAAGTCTCTTTTAGTATTATTGCTTTTGGGTTTCTTAATTATTTATTAATAGATTGGGTTTTTGCTCCTTTTACTTTACATGGAGCTGGTGAAAATACTGCTCGTAGGTTAGCTCCTTGGGTTTTCCATTTGCTTATTTGCGTTGTTTTCTCATATTGTTCCAAACACTTATTACACGCAACATTTCTTAGAAACAGTAAAATTTCGTTTAAGATACCTCAAGTTTCTAACAGGGAATTATGTATTGTTTATAGAGTGGGGCAATACAATTCTTTTATAGTGAAATTATAGGTGTTGCGGTTGATTCTTGTGCGCTTCCGTATAGAATTTGTTAAGTAGTAAATTACTGATTTTAAATTCAATTTTTATTTGTTTAAATGTAGCATTTTTTATTATGGTTGATTTTTAAGGTGGGAAGTGGTGAAAAAAAGCTTTGGCTTTGGTTTTTAAGAGTCTACTGACTTAAAAAATGTTAAGATATGAAGGAACCTAAAGACAATAAGACATTAGATACGTTTTGGACTATAGAAATGAAGTAGAAAAGATATGCTTAGGTAAGATTAGCTTATCCTCGCAGATAAATGGATTGCAATGATAATAAAAATTGGAATAATTTCTGTTGGGTTATCGTAAGTTTTGTAAAAGCTATGTAGGTTTATACAGATCATTATTTGCAAATATATGAAAATTTACGCGGGAAGAAATAAATATAAATGGGATATTTTAAGGGGATTTTTCCTCAGGGTACTTTGCACTACCACCAATATCGCGATGTTCGAGCAAAAGGTACCCTCAGAGACCATACCCTTAACAAGCTTCAGATATAAGTGTTCCAAACAATTTTTTGACGAACAAGAAACAGTTGAAATGAAGGTCACTTAATGTTACCCGAGAGTCGGCTTGACTGAGTTGCCCAAACTTGGCAAAAATTGAGGATTCCTACAGTCCTCACTTATCGCTATGCTTGAAGGACAGAGATTTGAAGACGATGGTGTTATCGAAGCGTTCGTGAACGGTTAGCTGGTGTCACACCCGCCTTAATTTAACAAAACTGTGTTCAAAACTGCCTATCTATTTCTACGAGGTTCCGGCCAGACTATGTCCTAGCAATAATAGAAACAAAATAATGGTAGCGTCAGATAGCTCCATCTTTGGTTGATCGTTCATAAGAATTTGGTTGGTGTCATTGAAAATCGAGTAGCGAGTCGGGATTAAACTTCTCACTAAAGATCTTAGTTTTAGTAACATTAAAGTTTAGATGGTGTGTGGTACGGTGAATCTTTATCTTCCTATTTCACTGCAAGGCATGGGCTACATAATTTTGTTTGGGCCGAGGAAGCATCGAAGACGAACCGCATGCAGGTCCGCCAATTGAAATGCTTTCAGATGAAAATGTCGCTTTAGTCTAGCGTGAGGTTCAAAATAAAAGGACTACCAGAAAGATTACGACTTTCCGAAACAGTCGACACATTCTCCATAAACACCTTCATATGAATAAGGTTAGTGCCAGATGAGTACCCCGACTTTTGCCAGCGTTTCAAAACGGCAACGTGTGACCTATTGTAAACATCTGTCAGTGCACTAAAGAAATTCTTTAATCCATTGTTATAGCGAATGGAACCATGACCCTATACCATGATCTACTTAATCAAAAGAGAATTAAGGAAATGGCGTAGACCAGGAGAAAACGACCAAGAAAGACAACGATGGCTCAATCATGGCAACGATCTTTTGGGATTTAAAGACCATTTTTTTATTTGATTTTAAGGGCAAGAACATCCTGGTAAACGTACTTACTGTACAAAATGTGTGACTGTATGAAGGAAAGAGATGGGGGGCATCCCAGAAAAGAAAGGTTAGGGACTTAGAATCGGGTACCTGAATGCCAAGGAAGCCAAATTCAAGATCAAAGAAAAAGGGTGTGGCATACTGATTTGAACTGTTCGCCTTCTGCACGACAACGCTCCCATAAACCAGCCATTGCCCAGGTTGCTGCAAAGGATTGTGGCTTTGAGCAGCTTTTTGATCCACGCTACAGCCTAGACCTAGCCCCCAGTTCCTACTAGACATTTCAAAATTAATAATGGAGAGTTTCAGGAGGGCGTATTCTACTATTTTTCAGATAAAACTTCAGAGTATTAAAATGCTAACTTCTTGATGTAACTGTTGAAATAGACATAGACAGACTAGAAACTTTATATGTATGTGTTTTTATGATCTAAAGAAAAGTAATTCCGGCTTATATTTGATCTACCTACCTATTCAATCAATATGAAGACCGAAAATAATTTAGGATAAATTGGTATGTTCTGTCTTATAGGGTAAAAGAACATGGTCATCTTGAATATCTTAGAAGCCGGATAAATTATCAGCTCTGATCATCACGTTGCCATATGGAATGAGATAAAGGTCCAAGTTTGCAGTCAGGCAAAGAAAGCATAGCAGAGCGGGTATTTTTGCCCAATTTATTCTAAAATGGATCCTATCTGAAAAGGTACCTAACAGAATCCTTTAATTTTTCGAAGATTTCTTCAATTTTCTAGTAAGAAGATTGTAGTAGGCTACTTATAAATTCTCTACGGGTCTATCTTTCCGTATCAAAGATATACTGACTTGATGTTTGGATATGGCAATCTAAACGCACTCTTCTGTTGGTTTAAAGTGAAAATTTAGAGTTGTCTTTTTAGGACCACGAAAATTTTCCATGTATAACTACATGCAGCTTTAGAGTAGCCTTTTTGAGCGTGTATTAAAGGAATCTGTGTTGTCACTATGGTTTTTGAGAAAGTGAAAAGCCTTTTTTGCTGGCGCAGTAGACTAAACACACAGAGACTTGTCTGGTTTTTCATGTTAGTCGTTTATCGATGAGATTCGTCCGGCTTTGCATTCTTTCTCATTTCCTGGTTAATTCCCCAAATTCTTAGACTTATTTGTTTTATCTTTTGCCTTTTGCCTTTTGATTCCAGTCCTGTATTTCAAGCCCTTCCAAATAATTTCCAACTTGATAGATCCAATTTTTTGTTGGTCTACCTTTTGCTCTTTTGCATTCTGGTTTCCTTTTCAAGAACTTTTTTGCTGCTCGTGTCTGTTTCATGATGAGCTATTTGGGTTAATCTTCTACTTCCAATTTCATTCGGCATGTTTAAACTCGCTAACAATGCTTCTAGTTTGTAGTTCATTCTTTTCATCTATATGCAATTCTTTTTTACCGGTCCAAATATTGGTATCTTCTGCTCGTTCTTTCTTACTTGTAAGGCACCATGTTCCCTACAACATATCTATGTGTATTTATAAGGATTATAACTGAAGGTCATATTGCTTCTTCTAACAGGAAATTAATAAATGTTATAGAGGTGGAGTTTCCATGTCTTAAACCTTCATCTACCACAAACTCTTCTGAAAAATTTTTCTAAAGTATTTCTAATTTCTGTAATGGCCTAAATAGTTTTTTTTCTTATTATTGAACCATTTTCTTGTTGAAAGTCGTTGAATAGGTAAGTCTGTATTATGTTTGTAAATTTTTTCTTGACTTGGTCTTATTGTAAAAATCCAATAATTGTCGATCTCTCTCTTCCAACGCCAAATTGATATTCTATTATTTCTCGATCGGTACGGCATGACCAAATATGTGTGCCAAGAAGCTATCGCTTTATGCTTAATTTAAATCTGCTTTCAAGTTGTCGAGAAAAGTCTGGTTAGGTTTATTGACTCGAAACCACCCGCTTTTTTTTTCCAAAGTGTAATTTGGCAACTCCTAGAAATATGGTGCAAGTGCATAGAAAGTGAGGGGAATTATTTTAAAAATTAGACCTAGTGAATGTGTAATACATAAGAAACCAGAAGTTTTATTTATAGTGTTCTCCATCACGTAATATCTTAAGTTCAGGCACAATTTCTGCGTTTCAATATTCTTTAGTTCATGGTTTGCGTCTGCTGATTTTTGAGAGCGTTCCTCATATATGTTTTAATCGGTTTCTGTCAATGAAAATGTAACTTGCAACTTTATCTATTCCGTGAAAGATTATTCACCGCCTACCATAGAATTGTGTTTGTATATATGTATTAACGAGGTTTAGAAAAATAGAGCGGAAGTTGAGTGCAAAAAAAGCAATGAGCCTGAAGTACTTGCAGCAAACAAAAAGTTTATATCTAAGATAGTTGTGCTATTTTATAATTTTTAAGAAAGGAACTTAGTCAACGCAATTTTCAGAGGTTGTCGATGGCATGACTACATAGGATTTTTTATCTTTTCTCCCTTTTCTATATTTGCGCTTTTTATTCATTTTCTGAACAATATTGTAATAAATATATATATATATATATATAATAAATAGTCAACTTCAGTTAGTTGAATTAAAAAATCACAAATTTATTCAAGGATCAAAGAATAATTTTTGTTAAAATAATGTTTTGTGCCCATTAAAATTATGGTAGAAGAGAACTTTGGTTGCTATCGTGGTTCAGATCTTTGAGTATTGCTAGTATCGCATATTTTTGTCATAATGTAGTGTTTTTAGATCTTTGATTTTTTTTTTATTTGGTTTTGTCGCCTTTGGTTTTTTAAAGTGGATATGACAAGGAGTTAAGAACCACTAGTACTGTGGCGTTAAGGCTTATTGTAGTACTTCTGTGTTTCTTTATCTAAAGAAAAGGTTTGTAGTTTTATGCGTAACATAGGTGAGAAGTAACTTCGTTTGAGGGGCAAATTAGGAAATAAATTAAAGTTTAGGGGGAAGCGAATATGAATTTATAAAAATTAATTACTGTTTTTTAATTTAAAGCTAAAACTGGGGGTGTAAATTGAAGCTAATTAGTTGAGTAAGGAAAATTGAATGGTCCAGGATAAGAGGGGTGAGTTTGACGTGGGTGATTTGGCTCGTACGAGTCCTAAGAAGCAAGACGCATAGGAGAAGGGCACTTGGTGCTGGGCGGTCGGTGGTAAGTCTGTTTTTGTGTGTGAAACTGTTGCGCTGGAGAGTGAACTGGCCAAGTGAAAGTTCGTATGTTTGTTGTGATATTATAGTTTGAGTTTAACATGAAATGTGTCTCTTCTCTTTTTAATAGGTAGCGGAAGTAAATCATTTTACTCATCATTTTAATCAGTCACTTATAGCGGACTTTGCGTCGTCAGACCGAATAGCTTTTCTACCATGCTTTTCTAATTTGAGTGTCTCAAGAGCTAGATTCTTTCAGAAATGAACGCTTTTTCCATAATGTTTGAGGCTGTTCCATGCTCTTCATTACTTAGGCACAGTGTATTGTGTAAGTCACTCATTAACTTAACTTGCTGTCTGTTTTACGCAGTATGATATTTGCTAGTTTCCTAGATAGAGTTCTAAGCATTTTTCTTTATCGAGTTCTAATTTTTCTACCCCGTTGTCGTGATTTTGGCGGGACTTACATATGTAATCATTTAGTTTACTACGCATTGCAGATTTAGTTACCTCAAACACTGGTTTGGGTCTAGTAAAAGTAGTACATCAGCTTTTTCATTTCCTGATCTTCCTTTCTAACATGACATCCGCTTAAGAGCAAGTCTCTTGTGGTTTTCAAGTGTTTTGCAGATATTTCTAGGCCAACTTAGAACTGATTTGGTAAACCACTAGAGTTGTTAAGATAAAGTTATCTTTATCTTCATAGTTTTTGCTTAATTTCACCCAGACACGCGCGTAAAGTGTATACTTTTTCTTGGAATATCATCATTGTTCTTTCTTTGAATCTGTCTGTGTACCAAATAATTTTTTGTGTCTATGTATAAGCCTTTCGTACCAGTCAAACTAGATTTTAAAGTTTTATTGAAGTTTTCTGTAGCCAGCATAGTGTCGCTGCCCATTTCCAGTAATTAATTTGTAACAATTCCTGTTAACTTGGCTGTCTCTGCCTACGGTTTCACAAAAATGTCTAAGGAAGGAAAATTTAGTAGCGTTTTCGTGGGCTTTTAGGTGGGGTGACCCTGCTTTACTTTAGGTGATCATATTAGGTAACTATAGACACTCACCATGGTATAGTACAACTTGTGAACCATGCATGGGTTAAGTCTTCAATGCACCCTTCATAATAATATGTGTGCTTTTCTCATTTGTATGCAACTTTTGTACATTTGAATTCTAAGGCATCAAATACCTCAAGATTAATCGCATTCTGGGGCATTTGTAGTTGTCTGTTGAAGTGATATGGTAGAATTTTTCTCTTAAATGAAACCAGCATTATTTTCAGAGGATTTACACCCATGTCGTTTTTGACACACGATCTATTGACAATGTCCATAATCTTTTCTATAAGTTGTGAAACTGCATTTTCCTGAGGTAAACAGTACTGTCTACATATCCTCGATTATAATAGCCTATTTAGTCTACCGGGGAGCTTGTTTATTACCAGGTTTTATAGCGAAGAGTGCCATGGTTCATCCTTGGGAAATTCTTTTTCAATAACTATTTTCTTCATCAGATAGGGTTGAATTTATTTTTTTGTGGTGCAGCATGTTATTTACTTACTTGGAGATGGTGTTTTCTATTCCACGACTTTCCATTGACTTTGTAGAAGATGTGGTCAGAGATTTCTATAATGTAATGAAAAACTGCAATTTCCAACAGTTTAGAAAGTTTTTTACCAAATGGTAAAGTAGATAGGTATTCTAGTGTAGGTGCAAAAGTCTTTTAGGGGTGAGCTTTCTATAAATCAATTTGTCATTCAACTATATCACAAGGCAAAAAATTGTTAAGTCTACATGTCTTTGCCCGAGAGCTTGCTCTTAAACGTTTACATGGCTGCAACAGGCATAATCCCATCATAACCAAGTGATTTGTTTGGATTAAAGGTTTTGATTTCCTTTATAATTTGAGCGGTGTGCTTGAGTAGTACTTTGTTTGACTCAGTATATTTCCATTTGGCTTTTTATTGTCCTAGCAAGTTTCATGGAGTCCCCACCCAAGTCTTTTGGAGTCGTGAATTTTTAATTGGTTCTGGTCTAAACAACACTAAATTAAAGATAAATTTGGGCACTAGAAAGTCTGTTGGTTACTTGAACCAAAATCATCATAAACATGACGAAGTAAAAAATCCCTGGCGTTTTCTACTTGTTCTGCTTGATGAATTAAATCCATACTTTGATCACACGAAGAAGTTTTTTCGATTGCTCCTTGCACGTTGGAAGAGAACAACTGAAAATGAGGAAGCGGCGCCGAAAGCTTTTAACGCAAGATTACAATCGTCGCATTGATAAGCAGCTAATTTTAGGCTTTGGGTGCAAAATTAATAAGAGCCATTGAGGATTTGACGCGTTTCTATTAAACAAAGCTTGCGCAAAGTGCGCGGAAAATAAGCGTGCGCTTCCTTTTCTGACTCGCATTAGTCTTATCACCTTCTAAAAAAGTTGAAGGTCGTTTTAAGAATTGAATGTCTCGACAATTACGGTAATAACTCTTTGAAGCACGTTGCATTTAATACTAGTACTACTATTGGTGGATTTGTAGGACTAAAGTACGGCAAAAGGATGCGCTGAAACCATTTCTAAGATTAAATAGACAGCAAGTTAGGCTACTGACTGCGTTGTTTTAAGCAAATGCACACAATGAATGTTGTTAGGGAAGAGTTTAACTGCGAAGCTCTCGATTGATGGAGAAATTACTTTTTGGGGAGCCAGCTCTTGTGAGACTCCATTGAAAGTGGAAAACCGGCACCATAAAGATGACAAATCTTTCCTCTGAATAAATGAATAGATGTGGTACAGTAAGACTGCGGCACTGGTGATTTTTAAACCCTCTCCATTTGTTATAATCTTTTATTTAGGAAGTCAAGGATGGTTTTGCTATGGTTTTCTAACTTTTTTTAATTGTGTAGCTGTATGTCAAAAAATTTGAGGAGTAAACAAGCCAACTCAATGGAGCAGTTTGTAATCATTTAAACAACATTTATGATATAATCATTTTGGAAACATAATTGTCGCACCATGTATAAACTTTTTAAATTTATATAGTAACTGCATTATTGCTGATTTTCAAATGCAAAAGGAACTACGTTAAATCTTGTATTTTATAATAATAGCTAAAAGGTAAAAAAGATACAAGGATTTACCTGTTGGAATAGATTTAGCCATACAAATACAGGGCGCTCATTCTTTAAATATGTTCTGTGATTATTAACTTACAATGGTTTAATAATTAATTCATTGTGTGTCAAGTTAATTTAAATTAATGCACGTTGTTTCACCTATTGGGTTCTTTCTTCTTCTTCTTTCAAGGATCCTTTTGCCCTTTCAGCCGTTAGTTAGATTGTGGATTCCACCCTTCTTTCACCCAGTTCTTCCATGTTTTTCTGTCCCCTTTGATCTTCCTATGTCCCCAATTTGGTCCAATTATCTTCTTGGTCTACCTCTCCTGCCTCTTATCGGTTTTTTCATTTCTATTATTCTTTTTGGTAATTTTTTACTATCTGTTTTTGTGAAATTTTTTTATTTTATCTAGCCCTGGTGGTTGTTGGCTAGTCTCTCTTGTGTGTTCGTTTCTCACATGATCCCATTTGGTTATCCCCATGATCCCATTTGGTTATCCCCATGATCATCAAATTATTCATTACGGTTGCGTTTATTTTTCCCTTGTGTTTTTTCTGCAAGATGCAGTTCTCTGCTGCATAGGTAATGATAGGTAGCGTTGCGCTCCTTAAAATTCTCTTTTGATGTTATCAGAGATTAGAGTGTGGTGTGGGATATCAAAATCGAGTATTCTATGGACGAAGAGTAACAGCAACAAGACTTTCTACTGCTACCTCTACGATACTTACCCGAATATATGGTTTTGACTTCATTTTGATAATTTTTTTTCTGGGGATAACTCAAATGAAATTCCAAATGAAATGCCTCGTAAGGCTGTCGAATCTATTGGTCCGCGCTATTGACTGCGTCTGAATATGTGTACACTACATTTGTTATTCAAGGAGCGGATACATTTTTGGTACATCCCGTATCTAGAAATTAACCCAAGAGGCTTAAAATTAGAAAAAAGGGCTAGTTATAGATGATACTTGGTTTATGAAGTATGACATATTAAAACCTGTATGAAATCTACAGGTACACTGAAAAATAGGAAAAAATTTCTATAGAACGGGCATTAAAGAAAGACTTAACGAGAGACGCATGACTTCACTGGACTAATCCACAAAAAGTTGGTCATCTTCTAACGGGTGTGTGATCACTATTATTAGTTTTGTCTGCAATTTCATCAAGTTAGAAGGATGGTGAAAGTTGAAAAACCGATGCTTTTTTTGTTAATGATCTGACCACTATAGCGCTGTAACATCTCTGCTCTCTACGTGTGAACGTGTGAAAATTTACTTAAACTACTTATTTATTTTGCTTAGAGGTAATCAAATTATTTAACACTATTTATGTTAGTTCAGAACGTTGTCGCTTGACGGCTGAACTTACTTTCCTGTGGATGCTTCGCTACGTGATATTTACGCATATTTTGGGTTCACCAGAAGGGCCTGGAAACGCCTGGAATGTTCGCATTGTTCGCGTCCTCGCACGTGCACAAGCGGCGCGGTTGGAAGGCGCCGGAACGCAATAAAAAACTACAGTCGTGGATGTCTACGCAGCGGCGGCTACAGGGGACGTTGGGAAACTTATTATAGTATTCTGTAGAGAAACACAGGGAAATGCTTTCGGAAAGTAAAACCTGGGTTTTCCAAAGCACTTTACGCGGATGAGTTAGTCGACATGAATATTTTTTATGGGTCTACGTAAAATAGTTGGTGTATATTACCCCCGTTAATACTGTGTACTTTGGGGGAATTGGGTTTGACCATGGAAAATGCTGCCATGATCATTTCGAAAATTTTTTGTAACATTGTGGTTGTTGCATCCTGGTAGTGTGTAGTTTACTTTTTATTTAGTTATTAATCTATATTTCTAGTGATCACCAAACTGTATATAGTGTCTCTATTAGACTTCGACAAATACTTTTAATGTTATGTTTTGGGAATATAGCGTAGATGCTCGAGTATCTGTTGCGTTTCATAAATTACTCTGTATACTTTCTACATTTCTTTTTATCGTTAAAAACAACGAGTATTGTGTTATTTGATTATTTGCTAATCTGCTGATAGTCTCGCTTCGGAGTGTAAACGATAAAGAGCGTATGAGGCAAAATCGTGCAAGCTCGAGAGAGCGTGTGCCGAACTGCAGTGTCTTGTTTCTATCCAGATAAATCCCAGCCACTAATCGTTTCTGTGCCCTAATGTTGTTTTAATGTGTAGTAAGAAATCTGTAGTCTGTTTTTAAACCTTTATCAGCCCGTCGTAGAACAAAACGGCGATTCCTGGCGGACACTAAAATCGTAGCACGCCGCGTTGCGTGTCCAAGGTAAGCGGCAGAAAAACCACAAACAAAATGCAGTCTTGACATTTACGGGCCGTTTTATTTATTTTTAAAGCGCTAATCATTATCGGGCAATAAATCTCGTTTAGTGCATGCAGTCCTCGCGGCGCGCACCGCGCGACGCGAAAGCCCAGCAGCTTGGGCAAGTCCAATAGGCAAACAAAGGTGCCGTTAAGGCGAGCGTTCGGCTCTCGATTGCGGAGGCTACGCTGGGCCCATTGTTGTCCCGTCGATTGATCAAATGCGAACGCGCTGTTGCTTCCCGGTCTTCCGGCGACAAATAGCCTCAAGGCCTTGTCGAAGCAATTTGCCGGCGGCAGCGCTGTAGTTATCGCAAGTGTGATTTATGGCCGCTTCAAGGAGCATTGCACGTCCCTTTCGATGGTTAATTAAATTGGCGTTACGTGTAGCGCCGATCAAATGGCAGCCGCCCAAGCTGCGGCAGCTTCGGCAGCTCGATTCCTTCTGCTTTGACTTATCTCCTGGTTTCAAGTACGGTTCAAGATGCAAAAAAATCGCAAATGGGTTTATAATAGGCTGCGATTGTTTACATTTCGATCACATGCCAGTTTACGGTACAATAGGCACGTAGGTCTGAAGAGCGTGACGCCATATTTCTCTCTTCAATTGCACTAATTACAAGCAACCAAAATCCGTTTAAAGATCTTAATCAGCCGTTTATGATTTTTACATAACGCAAATATAAATTATTTATTTACTGTGCAAAGCAAAATGTTGAAGAAGGGCAAGTCTGATAAATCCGACTCGAAGGACCAAATATTACAAAATCCACCGTAATCATAAAATCGCCTTGCTTCCATTGCTTCACAAGCAGCATTCATGACATTCAGGATGTCAATAGAAAGAAAAAATACCAATATTCTAGGATGTGATTTTTTCAGGATTGGACAAAATATCTTTTCTTAATACTGCTGATGTAAAAGCATCTGTATTACAATTAACTGCTGACATCACAGCAATATTTGTTGCGTAACCAGGCAAACCTGTAAAATCTGCTTCACGCGCATATTTACCAATAGCATCGTTTAGCAATTATAAAAATAGTTGAATGACGCAAAAGAAATTGTGGATTTTATTTAGCTAAAGCTAGGCAAAGCGCGTGATTTTTTTCATAATTGTTGATGCTACTATAACTGGTGTCGAGTAGGTTGTTTCTTGTAGCTCGGCGGCAATGTTTTATTTTTTGTGAACTTAAAATTAACATAAGTTTGCTTTGTATACTTTATGCTTGACTTAAGTTAACGCGTAATTTATTATTCCTCCTAATAGAACTACAATATTTTTTATAATTAGGCTATAGGCAAAAAAGTATTTAGTTTAAGCATAATGAGATATACTTCAATAGAAAATCGACGATTAAATCGATACCAAACACAGTTTTGGTAAAATATTTTTAACAGTAGCTAGGCAATCGGTCAATATCTCATTTACATTTTTGCACGGAAAATAAATTTTCTGCAAAATGTACAATTTTCGCTCAAAATACCAGGCAATCTTTTGAGTGATTTAAAGCAAAAATAAGAAGTACTAGGCAATAATGGACATTGAAGTTGAATTATGCCGTAGCTAGGCAACATTATAATGTAATATTATACTTGGACATGTAATTAATATCTTAACAGCAGTTTTCATTAACTTTATTATAAAAACGAAACCTCATTTAACTAATTCACTTAAGCTAAGCGAAACCTGTAGATTATCAAAAATTAACTAGTTATTAAAGCGTTTTAAAACTTTTTGAGAATTAGTCTTACGTAAAAAGCAAAAGAAAATAAACATTGCCTTTTTTTGATAGTTGTCACGCTAGGCACACATTTGAAATCATTTACATCTATTTAGAAAACAAAGCAATATAAAAACAGGTGAAACAATTATGTTCAACCAAAAATTAACAGTTATTTGACATTTTATATTGAAGCTCAGTTAGGCAAGTAAACTAGGCAACTGAACAGTTATATTAAAGCAAAAGTAGAAGTCTTGTGTTATATATTTTTTATTAGGAATTGGCCAAGCATTAATTTGGTAATTTAAACAATTTAGACACTAAATACCACAACTATCTGTTACTTTTAATATCTGGCTACAGTTATATTGTACCATAGCTAGGCAACATTATAAAGGCGATACAGCAAAAAATAGGTTAGTAAAGAACTATATTACTCTTGAATATGTAAATATGTACATCTCAACAGGAGCTTCACTTAATTTGTTAATAAATAACGCTCCAAACTCATAATAAAGAAATCTGTCATAATGATGACACCTAAGCTAAACTAAACCTAGGGTTTCTGTGAAAAATTAACAAATAAACAATCATTAAAGCATTTTTTAACTTTTTGAAAATAAGTTTTTAAAAGCAAAAAAACAATGGCATTGCCTTTTTTGGTAGCTCTCAAGCTAGGAAATAAATCTATTTAGTAAACAAATATAAAAACAGTAAACGTAGGCAATTAAACTAGGCAACTAAGCAGTTACATTAAAGCAAAAGTATTTTTTAGTAAGAATTGCTTAAGCATTAATTTAGCAATTTAAATTGTTAATACTAGGCTAATATCACACCTACCCGTTTTTTTACTTTCAATATTTGGCACCATATTTCGTTTATTTGAAGAATCTAACATTGCAGACTTGAGGTGTTTAACGAGACAATTGGTGAAATGCAGACTTAATTAATCTAATTATTGTAGTAATTGGCACTTTCCGATATAAAATTTTTGTTATTGTCAAAAAATTGTTTGTGCATCTGATTTATGTTCCCGTAAAAGACGTACGACTTCAATTTCTGCTTTGGGATATAAACTCAAAAACCAGGCAATAGTTTCAGTATTCTTTATCAGCAAAATAGCAATATATTTGTAGCTAAATAATTTATATTTTTAAAGTATACAACTTTGATAATTTGAGTATTTTGTGTTAGGTAACGATTTAAAGACTTTTATTATTATTTGAAGATTAAATTATACATGCTAGGCAATAATTAACTTTGTTTTTGAATTGTGCCAAAGCTAGGCAATCTTATAATCGCGATGCAGCAAAAATATGGGTTAATAAACTGTTATATTACTCCTCAATATTTAATTAACTTTTTAAGGAGACTAACCATAATTTGTTAATTAATAACAGGGAAATCTCTTTCAACTATTAAACAAGCGTATAATAAAGACCTCTTAAATGAAGGTAAACATGTAAGATTTTTGCCAAAATTAACATCAAACCAGTTAACACGGCGTTTTTGGTATATTTAAGCTAGGCAAATGTAGACAGATAAGGTAATTAGGTGAATCTTGCAATAGTCTTTGAAATCTCATTGCGGGGCTAACAATAAGCTAGGCAACTAATTAGTTATATTAAAGCAAAAGTAGACGTCTTGTATTTTACAATTTTTAGTGAGAATGTGTGAAGCATTAATTTGGCAATTTCAGTTGTTAATACCGGGTTTCGGCACTAAATACCACAACGACCTGTTTTTTACTTTTAATATTTTTTCCTATCGGAAGAATCTTATATTGATGGCTTGAAGTATTTTAAGTAGTAGCTGACGCATTCCAATATAAAATTTTTGTTATTTCCAAAAAATTATCTTGCGCATTTGATTTATATTTCTGCAGTAAAGCTAGGCAATACTTTAAAATCCAGCTAAAAGTAATTAAGTAACTTTATTTACAAACACAGTTTGCAGTTTGCAAATAGTTGCCGACACAGCTTAGGCACAGGCAATCATCTTGTGCCACAGCTAGGCAATTGCCTGGAATAGCGGTACCAGCAGGGCTTTACAAATAACCGAAAAAATAGCTTGCATCGCAAAATGCTACGATTTATCTTGCGGTACCTTAAATCAGGTTTGTTTAGCTTTACTTTTAGCGTTTGTTACTACGAGAACAAAATATTGATTTGGGCAGGTACTTCGTTAAAATTTGCCGGAGGTATCTAATAATCCTGTTTTCGCTGTTTCCAGTTGCAGTTGATTTATAATGAAATCTAATTAGCAAGGCACTGTTACCAAACTTGTTGATACTGACTTCGGGAATTGTGGCAAACTGGCGTGAATTGTCCTAACGAAAAAGCAAATATTGTACTTGCATGTTGGAAACAGGCACCGTTCTATTTTAGAGTCGGGCGTGTTATAATTACTCCACATGAGCAAGCCAATTATGGTTGTCATAACAGGCGCACAATAATGATCGTAACGTTAAGCGTTAATTAGGCGAAAAAGTGCATCTGAGCCATAATATTTAATCTGATATTCGTTTCTAAAACAATTAGAAAGCGAAATCACCAGTAACAGTGCAGTTGTATAACTGATGAAATGCAATTGTATTTACCAGGTAATAATTTAAGGATTATATCCATTTTCTAATTAAAATTTTCCTAAGTAACTGAAATTCTGGTTTAGTTTTTGAGTTTCACTGAGCTAGGCAATCTCGTTTAAATTTAGGCAATTGTCCAAGTAATCGTCTAAAATGTAACATAGCACAAAGTGTCTTGGAGGATACAATAAAATGTAGTGGCAGTCAATAATAAGATTTTTGTGTCACGGCTAGGCAATCTGCAAGTTGTTGTACGTGGATTGCATCAGACTTATACGGAATTATCAATTTCTTGGACAGTGACAATAAAATATAACATCAACCAGCAAGATTTTTGTAATTCAGCCAGACAACTGTCCATGAAATGAAAAATGAAATAAGGCTATAAAATGATTGCGGTTCGACCTAAAAATAGCTAGCATTTTTTTGGTTTGGTAGTCAAGTAATGCTGATTAGCAAATTGCTAGGCAATAACTCAACTTCTGCCTAATTTAACTAGCACTTGCGCTGTGGTTATTACCAGTTTTCTTCCGGTTAAGCTTAAATGCGTTGTCCAGCAAGTTAGACTGGCTGTCAAGTGGTAAAAACTCGCGCCATAATTTATTATTTGATTAAAAAAGCAGATACCGCAGGTTTCGTGATAAAATATTGCTTGGCAATTTTTTGCAATACATTTCTGTTCTAACACAGTAAATGAATAGATTTATATAGCGCACAAATTCAATTTTACTCTTATGTTTGGTTATATATTGTTTGCACAAAATTTACTGAGAAATTAGACTTTTAAAATATAGCTTTTATATTTGATGGAAATCTATGCCAGGCAAAGATTCTGTTTGCTGGTGTTGTATTGCCTGGTAATGAGGTTGTGGGTTTGGAAGGTTTTATTCGTGCGTCAAGAATTGTACAGCTCCAATATATAACAAATGCATTAACAATAAAATTTGTTTATTTGATGCACATTGCTTTATGAGCTAATCAAAAAGGTTAAAAATATTTGTTAGTTGCGCTGATTTTAGGCAATACTTTGATATTCGAGTTTAGTGCGGCTGGTTTTTAAAAGCAGTAGACATTATAGCGCCTGGGCAATTTAAATTTAAATTTGAAGCTTGCATTTAAGAAAATTATAAAAATAACTAAATGAAAGATAACATTACGTTGCTCATAAAACTACTAAGACTAGGCAATCATTTATAAACCTGGCAGTTATAGACAATGTAAAATCTAGACAATTTGGAATTAACAAAAAACCTATTGGTGAATATGGTGAACGGCACAGAATTTTTTATCTATTTAATTACACAGCAAAATATAAATGCGACTGTTCAAAATTTTTATCTGGAGACTAATTCAAATCTGAGTTTTTCTGATCTTAAACAATTTGCCTATGAAGTGGATGTCATGTGTGCATAGGGAATACAAAACATAATGCTGAGTACCCTTCATCTAAATTTTTTAGTTCTTTATCGTTATTTTTTAAGTCGCTCTAGGATGTCCAGGTCGATTTTGATAAGATTATTTGTGTTGCAAAGGTGACTTTCCCAACCTAAGCTTAATTTCTGTGATAACTAATTGCACCGCTCTAAAGGATGTTAGAGCAGCATTGTCCTTGTGCATTCGCTTGGTTAGCTAATTAACCTTATTTTGCTGCTTTCCGAATGACATCCGAATCGGGTCAAACTACGATATTTAAAAAGTTTTAATAGGTGGCCATAAAAGCTGCATTAGCAATTGGGCGTGATACGGTGCGTGAAAGGTTACGTAAAGGCATCAGTCCCGCATTTATTGTTTTGAAGGTTGAGTGATATTAGAAGGCACTCGGTAGAAATAGGTTCTTGAACATTGCAAATTCAAGAGTCTTTTTTTAGGACGCTATGAGGCGATTTCTATATCTCGAGTGCGTGATGTTATCTCGAGGAAAAATACCTATGTCCTCCCCGGCATTGCTCGAAAATGGCGCACATGTTTGTTACCACTGCCCAACAAAGTGATCAAGACGAAAAAATCGCGATATCACGCCGATATCACGGCTCGTTATCAATCCAAATAACAACTTTATAGCCTCAAGTGGGCTTTTCAGTCATGTGAGGCTCATTATCTGATAACAGTAAACAGACGTGTAATTATTTCTCAATCACGTGCATCGTCTTGCGATAATTGTCTGATAGTAGCTCTGATGTAAGGCGTTTGCTTCAAGAAAGGCCAAATCGGAATTTGGACGGCTTCCCCTATTGTAGATTTTTCACCTTCGATCAAATAGCTCTGGTGTGTCGCCGTCGAAGCTGGAGCGATTCAGGCCGTCGGTTGCTGGCGAAAAATCAACTTCAAACCAACCTGAAGCTCTGTTCAGTTTTAAATAAATTAATCGGCCATCGAAAATGGTTTCCGGCTGCGTGCTTGCCGCGGGGGCGAAAAAACTGGCTGAATCTACCAACAGGGGCGAAATTTGAACATTTTGATTGCCGCAGAACTCGGCGGCACGCGACATGCCGTACATGGATCGTTCACATTCCCATTCAACGGCCGTCCTAGCATCACTGAGTCATTTGTTGTGTGTTTACATCCATTTTACCGGTTTGTCACCTTCGTTTCCATTTAGAGTTATCTTTTCAGATGGCAGTGAGCTTTAAATTTGCGTATTTAAGGAATCACAGGCTCTCGATCAACGTATGCACATGAGGTCATTGTGATAAACATAAAGGAATAGTACAATTAAAAGTATGACTACCAAACAGAGATTTTCATAATTGGGCGCAACAGCAATATTTACGTAAACTAACGATGCAATTTTAAGATTTCATTACCAGTTCTTGATATTTTCTCAATCTTTTAGTTACAATTATTTTATATCAAGAATAACCATGAGATATTCTTTAAGGTGTTATTTTTAGAGATTTCAGGAATTGTGTTAATTGCCTAGTCAATTATATAATTACTGATTATTAGTTTCTTGGCAACAAAGAATTTATATTAAGAACAACAGTAAAATACAAGTAGAAACAAGAAGAAATTCTTGTTTGAAAGTGTTATTTTCAGTTTTCAAGAAATTTTTTGATATTTTGATGACTACTGATCAAAAGTAGAGTAATTAGATGCTATTGGTTCTACTACAATAAATATATGTTGAAAACTATACCAAATAATGCGTAGAAGTCAGGAGATATTTGTTTAAGGTGTTATTTTCAAAGGTTTCAAGAATTTTTTTGATATCTGGATAATTGGTTAACCAAGAGTAGAGTAGTTCTATGTTATTGGTTTGATTACAATAAATATATACTGGGGACAATATTAAATAATATGTAGAAATTAGTACTTTTTGGCTTAGGGTGTTATTTTCAGAATTACTAAGAAATGTTTTGATATTTGGATATTACTTAATGAAGTGTAGAATAATTAGACGTTATTGTTTTGACTACAATAATTTGCGTTAAGAATTACAGTAAAATATGTGTAAGAGTTAAGGGATTTTCGTTTAGTGCGTTATTTTTATAGTATCCAAGACTTTTTAATATTTGAAGGATTACGTAATCAAATATAGAGGAGTTAATATCACTTTTTACTACAATACAATAAATTTATGTTGATAACTAATCTGAAAACTGATCTTGGCAAATTACATAGTTATGTGTGTGTGTGTGTGTGGGGGGGAGAGAGAGAGAGAGAGAGAGAGAGAGAGAGAGAGAGAGAGAGAGAGAGAGAGAGAGAGAGCTATTAGTATATTTGTTAGAATAAATTTATTTTAGGTCGTTCAATGGCGTATGCCTAGAAGTCGACAAATTCCTATTTAGAGTGTTATTTTTAGAATCTCTAAGAATTTCTCCTTAAATTTAGATAATTACGTAATCAAGTTTGGTGCAATTGGACTATTGGTATATTTGTTACAAACAATTTAACTACAGTAAAATATGGGTAAGAGAACAGATTCGTGATTAGTATGCTATTTTAAGAATTTCCAAGAATTTTTTTGATCTTGGTAAACTATGAAATTAAGTGTATATTAGTATATTTGTTACAATAAATTTATTTTAAGACAGATAGTGCCTAGAAGTGACAGATTTCTGTTTAGAGTGTGAATTTCGATATTTTGTGATTTTTTTTTGGTATTTTGAATGTTACGTAATCAATTATAGAGCAATCGGATCATTAGCTCGTTGATTATAATAATTTTATGTTAATTGATATAATTAAATATTCCTGGAAGTCATATATATTTTTCTTTGGGGTATTATTTTTTAAAATTGCGGGACTTTTATTTTGATATAATTTGGTAATTCAAGAACATGCCATAATATTTAGGTGATTGCCTATACAGTTGTATAGCAATTAGACTATTAGTTTTTTGCCACTATGATTTTGCAATATGTTAAGTACAACAGCAAATTACAAGTAGAAGACATACGCTTAAGGGTGTTATTTTCAGAGATTTCAAAAATCTTCTCTTGGTATTTTTGTAATTGCCCAATCGATTATATAACTGAATTATTAAGTTTTATCAAGGAATTTATTTTGATAACATTTATGAGATATTTGTAAGAATGAACAAATATATATTTAGTTATATCCAGTTATTTCAAGAATTTTTATTCTGGTATTTGAATAATCAATTATACAGGGTTTTATCCAGAATAGTAGGACTGTTTTTTTCCACGCGCGCGGAGCGATGGAGGCGGGTCTGAAAGGCCGGATCATATGGAGGAGAGCCTTGGGAACAGGTTACGACCTGCGGCAGTGGCCTGCGTGCGTGAGTTGAGTGTGGACCACTGTTTTAGTGACCTCCTGTTGTGACGCCTCGTCGTCAGTTGCGATGGAGCGAAATTTGGAGCAGCGGTATGCCATCAAGTTGCTCGATATCTGAGCGGCACAAGTTGTTTCGGGAGGGGAGGGAGCTCGTCGAGGACGACCAACGCCCCGGGCGTCCGTCAATCTCGCGAACGGACGACAATGTGCTGAAAGTTAAGCAACTTTTGAATTCTGGCTGACGGTTGGGCATTAAATTAATTAGTGATGAGCTGAATCTTTTGTACGGAACAGTCCAACGCATCGCAGAGGATTTGTCGATGAGAAAAGTGTGCGCGAAAATGGTGCCGAAAGTGTTGAGTGACGAGCAAAAAGAACTGCGTGTTGAGATTTCCCAAGAAATATTGAACTGTTTGGAAGAAGACCAACATTTTCTCGATAATGTCATCACCGGAGATGAAACCTGGGTCTTCCAATACGACCCGGAAACAAAACGTCAGAGCGAAGAGTGGCACACCGCACAAGCACTCCGTAAAAAGAAGGCCAGAATGTCGATATCGAAAGTGAAATCGATGTTGATTGCATTTATTGACCTTCGTGGCATTGTCCATGGGGAGTTTGTACCTCCAGGACAGACTGTAAATGCAAGATTTTACGTGGAAGTGCTCACACGGCGGCGAAATCGGATCACACGCGTGCGACCAGATCTGGTGGGGAAGTGGAAGCTCCACCATGACAACACGCCGTGCCACGGCGCGTGGATTGTGAGGGATTTCCTGGCCAAATTCTACGTTTCCACGTTACGTCACCCCCCACCCCTATACAGCCCTGATGTAGCACCGCCGGACTTCTTCCTGTTCCCCCGGATCATGAGGCAGTTCAAGGGGCATCGTTTCGACTTGGTGGAAGCAGTCCAAGCGACAGCGACGAGGGCGCTGAACATCATCCAGGAGGACGACTTCCAGAAGGCCTTCGCGACCTGGAAGGCTCGCTATCAGAAGTGTGTGGATGCTCAAGAGGCCTATTTTGAAGAGTATTAAGTCGATGTACCAAAATGTTCAATACATTTTTTAAATCAGTCCTACTACTTTTGGATACCACCCTGTACAAATATTAATTTTAGCTTTTTGACTGTAACAAATTTATATTAAGAACAGTGATATAAGTGTAGGAGTAAATGTTATTTTTAGTAATTTCAAGAATTGCTTTCCGATATTTGGTAATTATGAGATTTTGACTGTAACGATTTTATTTTCAAAGCGACCAAGAAGTTTGTATGAGAATTAACAGGTTTCTATTTAACATGCCATTTACTGTAATTCCAAGAATGGTCTTTTATATGCCTACAACAAACTTATTTTGAGAACGACCATGACGTATGTATAGGAATCAAGAACCATTTTTACAACCACTGAATTATTAGTTTTTGCTTACAACTAATTTATTTTGGGACCAACCATAATGTATGTGTAGGTAGGTATCAATAAGTTTCTGTTTAGGGTGTTATTATAAGTTATTCCCAGAATTGCTTTCTGATATTTTGGTAGTTGCCTAATCGTTTCTAAAGTTTTTCTGCAATCAATTTGTGATAAGAATAACAGTGCATTATGTGTAGGAGTCAATATATTCCCGTTTCATTTTTACAGTATTTAAGACTTCTATTTTTGTCTTGTGTGGTAAATAGTGAAAATAGAGGTTCATCAAATCTCAAAGTGTCAACGATTCTTCAAAAATAGAGACTGGTCTCTATACTCAATGTTCATTAAGATCTGCTGTTGACATTTTACTCAATTGTCGGCAAGTGGGACAAATATAAAGTTAATTTGTTCAATTAATTTAATGCTACGCCAGTAGTTTTAAACGACATTACCGTTAATGCGTTTTTTGGTAAATATTAATAGCAGCTTATAGTGGGCTGAGCGATAAATAACAAAACTATTTTATTGATCAACCATATAAATCAGTAGCGACACAAAAACATTACATAGATTTGTGTTTTGTTTAAAAAAATAATAATGCAGCAAATGTTATGACTCAAAAACATAAAGAAGAGGAAACAAATATTTGTATACTATTCGGTTCTCTGGCCGCCACTTGCATTTTCAACTGAACTTACTGTTTAAGTCTAAAAAATCAAATATCTCTTAGTGGTGGTGGGGGGTGGTATAGGTAAAAAATCTTTAGATACTCTCAAAACAACAAGTAGCCAGCCCATGCAGTTAGCGGTTCCTGAAATATTGATCTATTTGTATGAGCTTCTTTAAAGTATGCATTTCAAAAGGTCTTTGATGTTGAATACCTTCTGATAGCAAATTTTAATGCCGGAACCGGATATAAATTTCGGTTTACATTTGCCACTGTCTCTAGAAAACGGCGGCAACAGGAAATCTTCAGTAAACTTATGCCGGAGGGTCAGTTTTGGCTGTATGAACATATTGTTAGTGTGTGAGATACCACAATTCAGAAATTATCGGTTGGTATGTTGTGCTGATCAATTTGGAACAATAGCCTGTTTGGAAGAATTTTACTTTCACCTTATGTTCAAATTGGCGTAATGTGCCAATTTGATTAATTGGGAACGTTCATTAAAGTATTATTTTTTCTTTGAATAAGCGTTTATTTGTAACACACTTTCACCCAGCGTTAGAATTCAATGATCATTTGATAGCTGTAATTACAAAATTGACAAAGCTGTTATTTAAAATTAATTTTTTTAATACCATAAATCTGGAAATTGATTCTAATAGAGTTTTGTAAAAAAAATCTGTAACTTTTCTTTTGGATTCTGACTAATACAATGAATTTTAAAAGAAGATTTGCTTCTCTATTTTCGATATGGACTTAAAATCAGAATGATTCTGAATAATATCAAACAAAATGGACTTCTAATCAAAATTCTGTAAATTGTTTTAAGTTTGTTAAAACCATTTACTCCTCAAAAGCTTGTGCACATTAGAACGTTTTTCTCTAAAAAAGAAATATATTAAAATCTACCAAATAGAGTGCCGATTGTGGATTCAATACGTATGACTTAAGTGCTTACAAAGTTAATTAAAATGGATTTTACTAAGAGAACTACAACTGGCTGGTTAATTAATATTTTCTCAGGGTCTACCGTATTTTATAGATAAAATTGGCGAAGTCGTCGTGGAGCTGATCAGTTCAAAGTTCTGCTGGATACACTAACATTTTATAGTACATAAAGGTACCACCATCCTCTAAAAAATAATTAAGTTTGTATCAACTATGGAGAGTAAAGACAAAATGGTTAAATAAACTTGGTATGGTATTATGACTTGTGTGGCGAGTTAATTTTATATATCTTCAGCATAAGAAATCGACTAATGAAGTCAGAATTGAAAAAATTTTGAGCCGCTTTTGAATGAAATAGGACTTCCAAACAGAAAAAGCTTTAGGACCTTATTATACAGACATATCCAATTTATTAAGAAGGTTGAAATATATTTAAACTGCATTGTCAATTAGAGGTCTACTCATCTTGAATTCAGTATACAAACCAGACTGCGACGGTTTTAATTACCTATTAAAAAATGAGATGGATACAATGACGAAACTGCTCTTATCCTTATTCTAATGTAGTTAAAATTGCGCCTAAAAATTGACTTTTTTGTAAGATCTTAGTTCAAGATTAAATAAAGATGTACAATAAAAATAAAAAAAATCGAAAAAACATTTTGACTTCGCCACAATATGGGAGCTTTTACGAAGTTAAAAAAATCGGTAGTATTTGTTGACGAGTTTGAAAGTTGGAGGCACTTTTCATATGCAAGAAATAAAAGATGGACGCAAAGAGAAATAGACTTTGGAGTTCCTTTTTTCAAGTTAAATATTTAGTCTTTTAAGACTTTCAGATAAAACCGTTGGTTTACAAATGACGGTTGTTCTACTATGTAACCCTACGCAGAAAAGCAGACCCTTACAGATACTTATTTCTGACCAAAAAATCAAAACAATTGCGATATTTTATTACTAAAATTTGTACCAGACTAAGATATCTCTCATGAAAGTATCTATTGGTGGCGGTACAAGAACATTAGCAATAGGCCCAAAGACATTGGTTGAGATGCGACTATTTTCTCCCTTGAACTCTGTATGACGTAAGGCTATTATAGTTTTTTTATCACTAGTTGATTAAAATGAGAATGGTAATGACATGGAAATCCAAGTTTTTTTTGATAGGATGTTTACAGCTTTTCTGCTGTTCTTGCTGTTTATTTAAACCAAAAATTTTGTAGATTAATCAAACATAAAGTGATTCACTATTAATTTGATAATAGAGAAAGAATATTGGGGATTTAAATAATAAAAAGCTTATTTGAAGAAGATATGATATAATAGAAGTGACATATACAAGATTTGAAAGGAATACTCTTTAGGCCATTCAAGCGAAGCTGAAGGGTCTGCTGCGGAGCACTCACAACGGGGTAGGAGTAACCAAAATATTTTTTGGAGCACTTGAAAATAACTATGTAACTGAGTATGATAGTTGAAGTGGAGTGGTGTCCACATTTTTGTTCAGCGCACATACAATGGAATTTTAATATTAAAAATACGCTTCAGAACACTTGTAAATAATTACAATACTGAGATTGGACCAGAACGGTGTTTAAATTCCTCTTTGGGGCTAACACCATGGCGTTGTAGTATCTAAAACACTCTTAGGAACATTTGGGAACATTTGGGACTTTAGGTACGAGATCCGAATGGAAACTATGCCTTTATCACTCTCTAAGGTGCACACGATCGTGTTAGTGTTCAAACTACTCTACAGACCAATTAAATGGATCTGGAGTGTTCGGAGCGCTAATGCCAAAGTTGGAGTATCCAAATATTTTTTAGATCATTTTCAGATAACTTCGTAACTAGGTACGTTACCTAAGCCAGAACAATGCTACAATTCTTCTTTAGAGCACACACAATTGAGCTGGAATGTTTGCTCTTTATTACATTCGTAAATAACGATTCTAGTTATGATACTTGAACCGGAACGGTGTTTAAACTCTTCTTAGAGGTTGGAATATTCAAAATACTCTTGGAAGCATTTGCAAGGTACTTTCCAGGACACACACGACTGCGTTGGAGTGCCTAAACTACTCTAAGAACCACTCGGGCAAAGTTAGAGTGACTAAAAAATATTTCTTGGTACAATTGAGAACAACCACACAACTAGGCACGAATTTTGAATCTGAGTAGTATCCAAGTCTTTGAGTGTCCAAAATACTTTTTAAAGGACTGGTGAATAACCGCGTTATTAGGTAAAATTATAGCGGTGGAGCGCCTACAGCATCTTTAAAGTACTTGTGACCTAAAATATAAGACCTGAACAGAAGCAGAATTCAAATCACTTTAGAGTACGTACAATAGCGTTAGAGTGTCTAAAATACTTTTCAGATCACTTAAGATGGGTTGAAATGTCCTACATACTTTTTTGAGTGCTCACGAATAACTACGTAACCAGATCCAATACCTAAAATAAAAGGGTGTTTAAATACCTCTTTTGAACACACACAACAGCAGCGGAGAGTTTAAAATACTCTTCAGAGCATTTGCGACTCTAGATATAATAACCAGGCGAAAGCGGCGACCAAAATATTTTTCGTGATTTACACGGCTTTGCTGCATCAAAAATACTCCTCCGACCACTTATGTGTCCATAATACTTTTCAAGGCACTTGCGACTCTAGATCTGAACGGAATCATTATTTAGAGTACAAACGACCATGCTAGACTACATAAGATACTCTTGGGCCCACTCACACAGGATTGGGAGGTTTAAAATACCCTTTGGAACACTTTTGAACAGCTATGTTACGATAGATGCGATATCTGAACCTGGGCGGTATTTAAATACTTGTTTGGAGCATACATAATAGTACTGCAGTGTTCAAAATACTCCTCGGAGCACTTGTGACGTTAAGTATAATACCCGAACGAAAACGGTATTCAAATCATTCCTCAGGATACACCACCACGCGGGGGCATTTAAAAAAATTTATAATGTCCATAATATTTATTGAGGTAATCACGAATAATTATGATAGTAGGTACAATAGCTGAACTGGAGTAGTGTTTAAATTCTTCTTCGGAGTACCCAAGACGGCATTGGCATGTTTAAAAATTCTTTATAACACTTGCGTCCTTAGATCCAAACGGAACCGGTATCCAAATCATTCTTTAAGGTATGCACGACTATGCTGGAGTATAAAAAAGTCTTTGGAGTACTCGAAAGGCTAAATACGATACTTGAATTGAAACGGTATCCAAATCATTCGTGTAACCATACTGGAGTGTCTAAAATACTCTTCAGGCCATTCACGTGAAGTTGTGTATCTAAAATGCTTTAAATGTTTTTAATCTAAATAAAAGTAGTTTTAGAGTTTGATGCTCCTTAGTTTGCGTAAAATCTACCAGGGGATTTATATGGTATACAAGTTAGAATAGCAGGGAGCGAGTCAATATTGAAGTGTCGCAAGTAGTGGCAAAATAATCGAAATACATGAAAGTTAAATTGTTTAGAACATTTTTTATCTTCTTTTATTATATCAAATTCTTCAGAAGCACACCATTATTGTTAAGATTGGTATTCTAGAGTGTCATACCAAGAAAGGGAAGATCTCAAACAATGATGTAGATAGGGCCACATCCTTCTCAATATATTTTTGTTGTTACATGGCAAAAAATACGAATAGGATGTTTTTAGTATTTTATAAAGGTTAAAATGTTCAAGAATGTTATTCGTTTTGATCTTCAAAACTCACTATTGCTAATATTTATGGTTATATTTAGAAGCAAATACCAATATATGTAACATTTTATGGGCCTGTCTTTTTTTTGTAAACGGAGATATTTGTAGCTTGATTTTTGATGCTAATGTAGAATAGTCAGTATAGTTCTTTATGTTGATTTATTCTATCACTATTTTTGCGAAAGGTCATAGATCTTACACATTGATGCACTGTAAGTTTTACAAGCTAAGCAAAAATGACAAAGCTGGGCGTCTGAATATTTGAGTTTTGAAATTGTGGCTTTTACAGACTCGCTCATCTTGAGCAACGGTTTATCTGGAAAGGTTAATCGGCACAATACGTCTATTGGGGGGCCGAACATACCCGTTTAGCTTTTTGCGCTGTTTTGAAAGAAAAGGTCATGGGCTATTTCTCTTTGAAGAGTCTTATCATTAGGATGATTTATTTGAACATGTTGGAAAACTCATTAATGTCGCAGTTAAAGGAAGACAGTAATCATTCAACAAAATGGCTGACCGGCTCAGTACTATAGAGATGTGCAAGTCTCAATCGAGATTTGCTACAACGATGGACGGAACGAAAGATAAGAAGACCTTGGTTTCCCGACTTAATCGTTTGAGACTTTATCTTGTGGGAGTATGTAAAAACGTCTTCTTTGTGGGTAATCTTTGGGATCTTCGCAACCGTATCACCGCTGCTGTGGCTCTTGTGCACCGTAATATATGCGCGTATGGGAAGAAATGGATTATCGTATAGTTGTCTGCCGTCTAACCAAAGGTTTATTTCTGTTTCAGTGTAATAAAATTTGGCATTCGTTACGTTCTTCTTAAGTTTTATTCTAAGTTATTGGTTAGTTTACGCAGTTTGGTTAGGAGCAACAAATCCACAAGCCACACAATTTAAAAATCCAAACAGCTACGGGATTAGGAGGGATGGTTTATGATGCAATAGAGAAATGCGTGGCCAAAAAGGCGAAAATCCAACTCGAAAAAAATTTCAAACTAAGAACTTTTTTACATCTTTTATTGAAGAACAATTTGCATTGATTTTAACGAACATTCTAGTATATGGCACTTAATCTACATTCCTGAGAAGATCCCTTGGCTTAAACTGAAAATTGTTACTTTTTTGAAAGTGCGGATGAACTCTCGCCTGTATGCTGATATTTAACAGTTGATCTTTGATTTAGATTCTTACAGGTTGTAGAAGAGAATACCGATGAAGATTTCGACAGCACCATCATCGTTTAAATCTCTGTTCTCCAAGTGCTTCTTTTAGTGATTTAAAAAGATGATAATTCGAGGGCGATAAGTTAGGACTGTAGGAAGGATGCTCCAGTACAGCCCAGAAGAAATCCTTAATTTTTTATCGATTTTGAGCAGTTGTATAGAATCGTGTGAAGTAGGATAACGTTTCGGATTTGAAATGGTTGGGAAAAGCAACATTAGCAACTGTTAATTGGCGATTTCGAGAAGACAGCAAACAATGCAAATATTCTTCATAGTTGCGCTGTTCCTTGGGCGACGTCGGTGACCTTGTTTTAGGGGTGTCTTTTAATCCTTTTAGAGTATTAGATAATTCTACGCTCTCTGTCATGAGTAACTTGATCATAATTGGTTGTCTAACGGGCGAGGGTACCTCTAATATTCTAATACTGACTAAAGAAATGACACTGCTATCTGTTTATGTTATTTGATTTGCCCACGTACATGTGTATATATATATAAAATCTAAAACTAAAAAACTCGTTTAGATCGTTTTGTTGTATCACCAGCTATTTGTTTTCTATAGACTCATAAATTTTGCGCTTCGTGTTTCGTTCAATACTTTACTGATGCTATAATGATATCATCACTCTGATCGCATCGCAGACAGTTGTATTTATGTAATACTATAGAAGTTATAGCGTTTCAAGTATTATTTGTGAAGCTATCATTGGCTTCAATTGGTGCCTTTAATAAAAGAACGTTTGAAGACATTTGAAGGCGTGACTTTCCTAGTGAGAAGCTTATGGTACCCAATTTTGAGAATTTAATGAAAAAAGCAATAATTCCAAATCGGTGGATTCGAAAATCAGCTTTCTTTATCGTTACTCGTTAGCATCTAAACACTGATTGAAGTTGTTGCTTCTTTGCACCAGAAAAACCCTTTCCGGGACATTTTTTGAGATAAATATCTGTTACTTTGACTATGTAATGACAGACTGTAATTTTATGTAAGCCTCTGTATAAGATGGATAAGTGTTCAATGCTATTCGAACCACAGCTAAATGCAAAGATCTATATAATTTAACCAGATCGTAGTGTCTCGCAATTTGAGTGATCTAAAATAGTTTTTGCTTAGAACAACCCAAATAAAAAGCTGAAAAAAGTTTAAGGAAAACCTCTAATTTGAGTTTGTTAAGTTAGTATTTGGTCACTTTTAATAGAAAAATTGTGTTGTTAGTCATCACTTTTAGATATGAGAGCGAGTAAACGTTTTTCTGTGGACTTAATGAACCAACTAAAGCGAATTTTCAATTAAAATTATAATTTGAAGTTAATTTTGTTGTAATAGCGCGCATGAATTTCTCTGTTCAGTGCTACACCCTACATGCCAAATTACGACAATCAGATCGTGTTGCATTCTGAAAAATGCACTCATGCGTTTCTTGAAAGTAAACAACGTGAATGTTGCAGGTCCTCCTTGTTAATGTTGTTAATTATAAGAGAATTTGCCGACAAGTGTCATAGTAAAATGACACTTAATAAGATTTATAAACACCTATCGACAGTTCAGTGTTCTTTGAACCATACCACACTTACCTAGACGCAAAGATCTAGATGATTTCAGCCGTGGTCGTACTGTAGTCGTACCTTGCAGGACAATTTAAACTTTTAGCACTGCCAAAACTCGGCTTCCCAGGACCACAAAGCGGGATAAGAGAAGTCGTTAAGTAATTCTGAAAAACAGTTGCCGACCTGATGCAGTGTGGAGGTGCACAAATTTGTCACCATTGTAGAAATAGCGACGATAGAACTGGGCAACAGAGAAGCGTTGTCAACCAGATTTTATTTTTTTCTGAAAGAAGCCGGTCCTTCCAATTTAGACACAGCGATCGAACTCGGGTATAGACAATCTATTGGGTGATTATTTACTTCACCAGACTGTCAAATATGGGGAGCTATTTGGTATGCTAGCAGATTAATGAACTTCTACCTGTCTTTGATAATAATATTTCGTTAAGATGAATATTGTTTTCATAAAAAAGGTCCTCTTTTTCTTGGAATATGTACAAGTACTGTATGGAAAAAGGAGCAGCAAATTCAATTACTGGCACGGCCGGTGATGTGATTTTCAGATATAAACCCGATTGAAAACCTGCCGCACATCATTTAGCGTAACACGACTAAAAGATTTCAAGTCTCACAAGGACTAACCAAATTTCAATTTTTTGAAATGGGTAATTTATAATTTATTTTTGGGCACACTTTGTATTTTTCTTTGAATTTGAAAATTTAGTTCTTTCGATTATTGTATTACCTTCATAAAATTAGTAGACTATATATTATTTTAGTTATTTAGTAACACCTTGCATTTGAGTGTTAATCGTCCTATTTGCTTCCCCGTAGTAAATGTTTCTCGAATCGTACTGCTTTTTTGTGGTCATTGTGAAACAATTGTATCTCTTAAATCCTGTACATTTCAACGTGCCGAAATCGCAGACGACATTTAAAAAACCTATACTTCTATCACTGGTCTAAGTAAAAAACATAAACTGTAAAATAGATGAGCACTAGAATGAAAAGCTGTGAATAATCAAGGTCTTCCAGTTCAAATGTACTAGTCTATTTTGGTAAACCCAATCAAACGCGAGATCTATGTTCTTCAAAATCAAAACGGAAAACTAACAGAAACTTGTAAACGTAAATACCGCTGAAGTCATCTGTTATCAAATAGATACATTCAAGAATTATCACCACTTTACACAATAGGCTCCATAAAAAAACGTCTAAGTCAAAACCACAATAAACTTTTGATTTAGGCATGTATTTGAAGTTGATAGACTTTCTATAGGAAGCAATAAAAATACCAACAACAGAAAATAGCAATAATAAAAAATGTATGATTTTGAGTTATAAATGATCCATGTAATATCATCAGTCAGACCTTGAAAATTTTTCTAGTTAACAAAAACTTATTTTAATGCCTACGAGATTGTCTGTATCCAGATACAAGTGCCGACTTTATTTAATGAAAACTTAGCGATGAGTTATCCATAATAATATGAACTTTTTCCCGACATATGAGTGTTTTCAAAATCTAGACTAGTATCCAAATAGAGTTGACAACCAGCTTTAATTCTTCCCGCAATTGTTTTGACTTTTATAATATTGTTGGTTATGGGAATGTAAAGATTATCGTACTTGATGCTTCTCTCTTCCTTTAAACTCCGAAGGAAAAAAACTGTTTTTAATAGAAATGGTAATGATGAGTCCAATAGTCTTTTTCCTAGTAGATTATTAGATAGTGACAAGAACCTGCGTAATCTATAATAGATAGAACAGACTAGCTCAGATATTTGCTAGTACTCATGGGTTCGTAACGAAGTCATCATTGAAAACCCTAAAGTTAGTGGGTAAGTGTGGTAGGATATACCATTCGTATGATTTTTTTAAAATCAGCAACTCGGATACTCATAAAGTTCATAAAATGTTTGTTTTTCTAGTTCTGATAAATCTGTGATAAATTTCGCCAAAGTTCTTGCCAATGGCGAACATCTCTGCGAATAATTGATAAAAACCTTAAAATGTTGCTTTTGGTTGATGGTTTATTGAAACATCGCGGCTTTGTCTTTGTGTGACTCCATCGTTTTTGGAAGCTTACGTTTCCGCTAAACGTTTCCGATAAATTTCTTCTTAGAGGAAAGTTTACACACTCAATGGAATTTTATTCCTCTCTGGGGGTTGTGAATACACTTTCTCTGTTCATCTGTCCTCCTATAGAAATTTAGGTTGAACTTTTGCTAGTTAAGACTGCAGATGTGCATTTGTAACGTGGTTCTCTTTTTGTCACCTAAGGCATACTTAATTTCGTGTAATCCAAGGGCAGCACAAAACACTCACATAGTACATTGACTAGTACTTTTTAGGACAAAAATTCTAAAACACAAGCGTACTGTTTCGCTGCATTCAGCACATCACTGGTAATGGAAAAAACCAGGAAAGGGGCAAAACTTAAAGCTCAAAACATCAGTTAGAATTGCGTCTATTGAACCTATCTTCACCAAAGTCTTTTACGGTCAAATGACAATTTTCCATTTCCCATTTCGTTTCTAATTTTTTCCAAACCAACCATCAGCGTCGATGCCAAAACTCAATATTTTTGGAAAGAAGGCAGTGCTTTGTATTCGGTGGGGTCGGAAAGGCGTGCTGTACTTTTAGCTGTTAAAACCGAGTCAAGCCATTACTAGGGACTCTTATCGACAACAGTTAATTAATTTAAGGCGGCGATTGAAGGCCAAATGTCCAAAATACACCTAAACTCAAACAGAATGGTCTTTTAAGACAACGCTCACATATTGGAACATTTTTCTCTTCGATTCACTTCAGCCCATATGAAAATATCCACAATTGTGTTTCTCAATTGATCGTTTCAAAACATGGAAGAAAGTCATACTTTAGGATATTCAATACTTTGATTGATGCGATGTTTTGTTTTACTTATATAAAGGTTTATTTTGTACAAAAAAGCAAAAACTTTGGAATATTACTGAAAGAGTGAACCAAACAAGGTTGCATGGAAAATTCCTTTGATTATCTGTCTCAAAAAACGCATGACTGTGAGTTAAAATTAAGTTATAATATTATATATATGACAAGCCAAATTACCTATCTAACCATAATTCTTTATGAGAATATAAAGCCTTTATAGTTCTCGAAATTAACAGAGGATGGTTGTCGAATGTTATTTTTTATAATTATAACTTAAAATAACTGTATTTGGTTGGCCTACCTGCCACTTTAGCAAAAAATTGAAACAATGGGAACTTTAAAACTTAAACAAACGTAATATTTTGCGCACTCTGTATATAAGACGTAAACGTGATGATTAAAGAAGTGATGTAATTAATGAATTTCATTTAAGTCGGTGATTTGTCATGTTTTTTTTTATTTCGGACGTAATCATCATGAAATTAACGTAATGAAAATAATTAAAGATATTTTGAGTCGTCAATAGTGAATAGTGAAATAGAAAATTAATTTTTTTAAATTTAAGGTGTAAAAAATATGCAACCTTGACTTTAGATTCAAATCTAATCTAAAGGTAGCATACAATACTCTACAGTTTATCATTGTTATTCTATTGCCAATTGTTTGTGCTGACATTTCTGTTCATTAATGTTCCTATTAAAATATCCAATTGTATTGTATTTACGGTTCTCTGGTTTTATGGTTCTTATTCGTAGGGTTAGAAAGATTTCAATTTCTTCCTTAATTGTTCGTGTAGGTGGCTAAACGAATAACGCATCGTAAGCAAGAATCTAGGTTTGATTTCCAGAACAGTTTTTGTATTTATATCTTCGAATTTGCCCCCACTTGTTAGTTCTGAAAAAGGCAAAGCTGACGCACGATTTGCAGATCACCTAAATCAATCGAAATGTATTTCCAACATATTACGACACGGCGCTGTAAAACATTCGCGATCGGTGGAACAAATGGCCGCAAGGCCGCCTTCTTTATAAGTTCGCCACGCTTGTGCAAGCCGAAATTGGGCTTTGCTGAAACAATCAAACGGGGCCAAATTCTGGCTCGGTTTTCAAGTGCAGCTGAAGCGAACTGGGCGCAAGCGGCGCCTTGAGAGCGGCTGTTAAATTCGAAGATGAAGTGTGCGACGAGCCGTTAACCTCTGGGAGCCTTGGAAAAACCGGACCTTTCGGAAAGTTGCAGGGATTAAGGATAAGGTCGCGGAGGCGATTAGTAAGCGGCGCGCGCCTCAGATTTGCACCCGAGCCCCAAGCTCCGTTTTGCGGAATCTGCGCTTGACGTCCGCTCTGGCCCAATGTTATGCAATTCCGCGAAGAAACTGCTCGACTAAGGCCCCTTCGATCGTGCTTACCGGAGCGCGAGCTTGCGCGGGAATTCCCCGGCCGCGCGCGGGGAGTTGTGGGAATAAGGGAGTTCCCTGGCGCAAGCTTTCGAATTAGACCTTAGCCTACATCCTTGGGCGCAGTGCCGCCATTGAAGAAGAGCCGCGAGAACGACCAGGAAGTCGAGACCTGGGTTTTTGCTCGCGTTAGTCTGTGGCAAGATTAATTGAAGCGATTTGTGTCGAAACCGCGCAAAACGCGGCTGCATAGCTCAAGTGAAACCGCGTCGAATTGTCCTGCCGGACACGCACTGCGCGGGCGTTTTTAATCTGGTGGATTTTCCGCTTCATACGCCATAAAGCCGAACAGCCGCGATATGAGCAGCCTTCTAGGCGAAGAAAAGGGGGCCGGCACGCTGAGCTCATCTTGTTTACGCACGTGACAGGTGTTATTCACCTGCCGCTGAAAGTTGACGGCGTAATTATCTTCGCTGCTGCTGGAATTACGTGAATGGTGGCGTAACGCCGAGAAGAATGAAAGCATGAACATTAGATGCAGGATGGTAGACGCCCATATAATTCTTTATGGACTAATTTTTTTTAGAGAAAAGTAGAGAATGATTCAAAATAAACATCTTAATATTTTTTATGCTTTGTAGTTGACAGTTTAATGCAATTGCTTTTGTAGAGAAGTATCTCAAAAAGCCATTCTGTGCGGTCCGTATTTATTGTGATGAGGAGTGTGGAGAGCAACATGGTGAAACGACAAAGAAGGTAGCTTTTTAAAGGTAGATTATAATAGATCCGATAAGATAAAGAAACATACATCTCTAAGAGACTTTTAAATACAGCGAATTTTTTTTAACCATCAATTAACTGATTGGCTTGTTGGAAACTTCGACTTTATGATTTGTTGTATGTACTCCATTCTTCGTCTTTCTCTTGCATTTTTTTTACCAATCGTTTTCGTAAGTTCCCATATTGTAATACTCATCTTAGAACGTCTTCCTTCACGACTCTGCCAATCAACTTGACTTTTATTATTCTTCGGTAACATCACTAATTCTTTGTTTATCACATGTGCCAATTGGCCAGTTCTTGCAAGCATAAGTTTTTAGTAACTGTATTTTTCGTTTTAGTAAGATGTTTGCTACAAGTAGGTGTTATATCTTAAAGAAAATGTTTCTCTAGCTAAGCTCTATTACTTATTTTTCTCTTGCATTTTTGCCTGTTGTTATAATGTTTCCTAAGTACCAAAATTCCTTAACATCCTTTATTCTTTTATTTTTGTTTATCTAGAAATATATAGAAAGATATTTTTGTCTTTGCTTTATTTATGTTATTATTATAAGATTGTTTAGTGCGTGCTGCATGTAGTTTAGTACTTCTTCAAGATCCTCTTTACTTTCTCTCATAAGTGTAATATCAGTTTTCGCCTTGTATTATAACTTCTTAATTAAAAAATCAGATAAATGAAAAGTGGAAGGCAGCAGTTAATCAACATAATTACAAAAGTGGAAGAAATAATTGAAAATCAATACCAAATCAAGAGAAAAAGAAATATACTAATAAAGAGGCTGAAAATCGATGATGAGGAAATTGGAAAAAAGGTTGAGCAGTTCTAGAATGCTGAAATAAAGGTAATTGAGGCATACAAAACAGGTAAAATACCAGGATAGAAATGTATTGTTGCAAAAAATTGAGTGAGACGTTTGGTCAAAAATGGAAACAATGACAAATAAAAGGAGATTTAGATGGAAAAAAGATCTACATAGAAAACGATGTAATAAAAAATGAAAGAGATATTCAAACCAAAATGGTAGAATTAGCCAAAGAAGAAAGGCAGTCAGGATGCGAGATAAAAATTGGTTAATAGAAATAATAATAAATAATCATCTGTATAAATCGGATAAGACAGAGAAACAATTTCAGTACGACAAAGAGCAGAAGGAGGAGAACGAACATGGACCTCATGGAAGAAAACCGTTGAAAAATCAAGAACTATTGAAAATGAAGACGAACAAGGTGATTAACATGGATATGAGTGAAAGTAAATTAGAATTAAATCATAAGAATAAAAATAAAAATAAAAATAAATAGAATAGCAACTTGAAATGTAAAAACTATGTTAGGAAAAGAAAACTATTTAAAAGAAGCAGCAGGACAACACACGATTAATAACAACAAATGGCAACGGAAACAGAATATGTAATTTTGCAGCTAAAACAGTAATGTTATTAGTAATAACAAACGTAAATATCAAATAATTTATAAGGAAACATGGATGCTGCCAGGATTATAACAGGGAACAGACACACCATGTACTAACAAAGAAGAAGCAAAGTACGATAATTACAGACGTCAGGTAATATAGAGGTGCAAATACAGACACGGACTATTTCTTTGTAATTACAAAAATAATACAAGAATGCAGAAACACAAAAGAACTGCAGGAATGGAAAAGAAGGAATGTGGAGAAAATATACACGAAAAAGGACGAAAAGAATACACAAAGAACAGAAAGCAGATTGAGAAGAAAATAGATATGAAGAGCGAATAGAAATCTGTTAATGAAGTAATAGAAAGAAAGCAAGACTAAGAAACAACGGTATGATGATGAATGTCAAGAAATGCTAGTCAGAAAAATGAAACAAGACAAAAAATGGATAAGAACTGAAAAAGAACAATATTTAGAGTACTACAAGGAAAGTAAAAAAGTAAAAAAAAAGTAAAGCACAGAAGATCTGCAGGCAAAAGAAAAAAAGAGTGCTTCGATGGAATGTTGAAAAAGAGGCAGCTCACCTGAACCTGAACCAAAAAAAGAACCCAATAAAAACAAGAGGACTAAGAAACGATCATGGTAATATTGGGTATGATGGAAATAAGAAGAAAGAAATATGGAAAGAATACTTCCACAAACTACTACGAGGCAACAGAAGAAAATTATTAACACGATCAAGGAGGAAGAAATGAAGAAAAAGTAAAAGAAACAGAAGAACCAAGTTACGAGGAAACAATAGACGTTATAAAAAAAAATTAAAAACGGGATGACACCGGGATGATGAAATAAACGGAGAGCTGTTGAAATATGGAGGGGAGAAGCTACAAGAAAGGTTATATAGTCTGATAAAGGAAAGAAGCGATGCCAACTGAATGGAAAATTGGTACAATTATAATGATATCAAAAAAAGGAAACCTACAGCAATGTGACATTGTTATATACAACCTATAACGTATTACATATAAATATTCGAAGAGGGAAATTGATGATTATCAATAGGATTTCGGCCAGGGAGGTCTATAATAGAAGCCTTGCATATTATGTCCCAATTACTAGAGCACTAGGAAAATAGAAATCCCAAGAAAACTGCGAATCTGTATCCAAATGACACTGAGAAACTCAAAGGCTGCTGTAAAAATAGAAGAAGGAAAGAAGACCCATTTAGTATAAATAAACGTTGTTTAATTTGGCGATTGAAGAGTTAATAAGACAAATAAATATACAAGGGACCATAAGAAATAAAGAGGTGCAAATATCAATATCGTGTAAGAGACTATCAGAATTAAAAAAAAAACACATGAAATGCAAGAGAGGAAAGGCTGATGAAAGCAAGGAAGTCAAAAAAGAAAATTATACTTTCGGAATGTTATAAACTTTTGATTATCTACGAATAGAAATGACATGCAGTAATGATCGAAGTTAAGGAATACAAGATAGAATTCAAAAAGGTTACAAAACGATTCATGCAAACTGAGGAATACCGAAAACCAAAAAATAAATGTAAAAACTAAAACAAGAATTTACAAGACACTTAGTATACGTATGGTTCTATATGCTGCCGAAATAATGTGTTCTACACAAACAAAAGAAGAAAAACTAAGAGTCTTTGAAGGGTCGATAATGGGGCTCAAAAATATGGAAGAGGGGGACCACAGGCTATTTATGAATCATGAATTCCTAGAGGTCATTCAAAGTGAAGATATTGTGGAAGTGGTGAAAGCTTAAAGGATCAGATGGCTTAGACACTTATTGAAAAAAAACAATACAAGCGATATCGTGGAAGCCTGAAACAAGTAAATCAAGAGGGAGGCCAAAGATTAGATGGTATGGTAGAGTAATGGAGTATTTAAGGAAAATGAACGACAAGGACTGGAAGAAAAAACAAAAATGGAACAGAATGAATAAGAATAGTAGAAGAAGCAAAAACTCACCAGAAAATCTAAGGGAAAATATAATAAAAAAAAATGGGGACCCATCCATTCCGTGAAACGGATTATGTTAGTTCGGGAAGAAATGATTACATTCTACAAAGATTGGAACGCCTTTGTTATTATTATAATCATTTCTGCATTGACATTATCCTTCATTTATTTAAGGGCATTGTCTATTTATATACTTATATTAAATAAGGGTGGTGATAAATGGTATAAATCCCTTTTTTTATTATTCTTCTGATATATGTCTGTTTGTCGTGGACATTATGAATTACTTCTATCATTGTATTTTAATCAAATCGATTTAAGAGCCTTAAACAGCTTAAGCTACTTCTTATCATCAAAAGCTACGTTCTTTCATTTCTATTATTTCTTCCGTGAACCATGTTATTTGATTTTACTGTAGTTTATTGTAAGCTATTCTTTGTGTTTTTATTATTTTATTTTGCTGTGCTTTCTGATATAATTTCTTATTCAAATCTTCGTTGTATATTTTATTTTTTAATTTGCTATTTACTTTTTAAACGTCAGTTTTGTTACATCACAACCAAATTGTGATCGCTGTCTACCTCTGCAGTCCTTGATTTGTTTTCTAAACTTTTGACTTGTTATTATAATTTTGAATCAAGGCGTTTGATAATAGACACAGTTTATTAATGATAATTAAAGAATGATGACAATCGCTATTGTCTATATAAATATAAGCCACAGTATAGGCGATTGATTGCACGCTGGCGAACGGAAAAGGGAGTCACACTCAAAGCACTCTATGTCTTTATCCTTAACACTCCCACGCAGAGTGGTCTGAACCATTACCCATGTTGTTTCTGTAATATTCAGAACCGCAAACGTGCTAGGGCGTACCTTGGCAATTATTTTGTCAGGAGCTAGGCTAACTGCTTCTGTATTCCATCTGACGAAATTCCATTGGTATGTTTGGTTCTTTTTGTGGAACTCCGCCTTCAGAACCAATCGCAGCACTCTGTTTACAATACAAGGGTGCACAAGTGCCCTATCTTTGATCGGTCTTTTCAACCAGATCGCGCCGTTCTATGTTTCACCGATCGCTGGTGTGTTGAGGTTCACGCTATGCATTGCCTGCGTGAAGAGACATAAAACCACTGGTTGACCGTCCCATGTCTCTCTTAAACCTACAACCTAAAATTTTGAGCGTGACTGTCTCGGATGTTGATAATCAATCTTGGTGTGAACAAGTTGTGTCCTCCAAAAGCTGATGTAAATATACGCATTCTTATATTATCGAAATGTTCTTTTCTATAGATGAATTTTCGGTTCAAAACAAGTCTTTTTCACTAGCTGCAAATAGAATTGTTTTCCAGTCAAATATAATGACGTAAGTTGTTCTTTGAATTATATCAAAGACGTATTTGTCGTCTTGCATCAAAAGAAACTCACGAACGGTAATGGTTATAAACGATAACGATGACTGGGAAAAGGCCTAGGAAGAAGGAACAACTTGTGATGAGTGGACACCTAGAGGATAAAATGGGCGATCATTCCTCATTGACAGCTCAAGGAAAACTAAAGAAATTTTATGGGTGCTGTATCGAAGAAGTTGCTAGCAGCTACATCTTGGTCGAAAAATGAACTAAATTGGATTTTTATGAATCGATTCATTACGTCTTGTACATATATGCTAAATATAGATAATTGTTTAAAACCTTGACATAATTGAAGCAATTATTGCATAAAAATGGTTGTAGTACAAAAATGTTCGTTATTATCCAGGAAATGCATTCCATCCCGTAACGCGCCTGCAACTTTTCCACGACTTGCTGCTACCTTTTGAATTGCGATTTTATTACATGTTTCTCGCAAGTTATTGTATAACGGCGATTCTGAAGTAAATTTGTGCACTGCATCCTAATAGGATTATGCATTCGTCTGCGACACTTCTGAAGCAAGTTATTGGCAACAAACGTTGTGATACGTTTCATGCCAAGATTTTCCGCCAAAATTTTACATACTTATTTTTGGAACTCCCCAACTTGTCTTGTAGTACTCTGACTATCGGTTGCCGAATTTTTATGTTTTGCTGGTTGCTGATTTTCCAGAACATGAATTATTTTCACTAGATTTTCGGCTATTTATCAAATGTTTCTATTTTTCCTTTATTTGTGCTGCATTGCATTTATTGCATAGTTCCTGAAACCTATTGAATCACCCAAATAGCTTTTGCGGACGAAAGCCCCAGCTTTGCACAATTTACTCCCTAAGACATTGCAAATGCATTACATCCATTACATGTGCTCATTCACCGGCGTCTAAGATCTAATCGACCCTTATTTACGTGTGCGTGTTAAAAATCATTCTCATTGGTTGCCAGGTTAAATCACACTCTCATAAACTGGTTTTTATACAGACTAGGGCAACACTCCATCCTTAATTTCAAGAGAAGACTATGAAGGATAGTCCAAGGACCCTTAATAGCTATTACGTTGCGAATGAGAGTTCAGGGAGCTTTTTCTGTCGAAAAGTACCTTCAGAACAATGACTCTGTTGTGGCTGCACAACATGCTTTTCGGTTGTTTTGCCCTTGTGCCTCGGGCCTCCGTTCCTGATCAAAAATTGATTGGTTTTTGGATAGAAAGCTTTAAAAGTTCTGATTCTGTAGTAACGAGGGGATGAGGAACATCTCAAAGTGTGCGAACACAAGAAAATATCGGTGTGGTAAGACGTTCCATTTTAGATTCTGAGACTTTACCAACTGGAAAACTTTTGCTTCCGACAGAATGGAACCAAGTGCCGCGTGATGTGTGTTTTGGGCGCTTAATTTGTCAATGCAGCTCTGTGATGTTGTGTAATTGTACAACAGAAAGCGACTGTTTTGTATGGAAGAGAATTATTCCCAACAGCTTTTACCAATTCTCTGGCATTTCTGACACGGCGAACAGTTATTTTGATACACAAACGCTGTTTTGCTCGGATCACATCCATCCTGTACGGGAATTGACTAACAACTGACTTAACATTGCTCTCCGTGTAATTACAGAACATCACAGAGCTATCTTATGTTGTGGACACGTATTGTGAGTGCAAGACTACGACGAGAGAAACACTTATGCAATTATTTATATTAAAATAGCTATTTACAATCCGTTTATATAAAAAATATGTTTATATACATATATGGCAGTGATTATTATACATCAAATAGCACTTCTTCTTAAACAGTAACTGTTGCGCGTCCCAAAAACCCACCTTTAAATTGTGTTCTGTTGTGAATGAGTTATGCCTTCCAAAGTCTAATATGATTCACATATTTTTTATGTCTTTTCACCCCGATAAATTCAAAATGAAGGTTAACTTAGGTTAATGTCTCTGAATAATCTTTTTTGTGACCTATGAATCGGATTGCCTTTCTTGGAAGGGTCTATCAGGCATATCGACACAATTCGTTATTTGAATTACATTCCAAGAAGTATTTGTCATGTTCTTTTAAAAGAAAACCACAAACGTGAATGGTAACAGTCGACAAAGTGAACTGGGAAGAGGGCTGATTCTAGAGAAGACGACTGATTCAGTTTTATTAGGACTCTCATACCTTGTACATTTATTCCTCGAGGAAGCTGTTGGTTCATGATTTAGTAAATAGAAGCGAACGACATTTCTGCATGAAGAGCTCATGGAACATTAAACTAATCTGGTCCTTGTGGTGCCAAAGATGTTAGTGTAGTAGCGTCCTTGCGTGATTAGTAAATGAAGCGGACCTTTATAGAAAATCATAATCGACACGAAAATTATAGATAAGGGTAAATCAAGTACGAGAAGTAATTTTTGATGCGTCTTGAGGACTATTATCAAATTACCAAAATTTTGAGAAGATTTAAGGACTTAAGACCATTAGGACGCAAGTGTACGGGTGGACCAGAAGTAGTTGGCAACTAAAATTACTAATCCGAGGATTAGCGTGAGTGAGGAGAATATCCGAATTATTGTTTGCCTTATGGAGGATGATTACTGATTAACGGTTAGTGGTTGAGATTGAAATTTAAGTAGCTCCAGTTTTTTCTAAGTAGATGCCTTGAGATCTCATATACATTTTCGGATGCGGCAAAAAGAGACTTTTATTGAGGCGATTTGCTCTTTGTTTCTGGATCATAACGGTAGACCTATGTTTTATCTTCGGTTCAATGGAAACAGTCTGAAGTAAGTCATTAAGAAATGTAGTACGATGATATCCCTGCTGTGCCAACAGTAGCTTCGGAGCAAATGTGATATGTTTCATGCCAAGAATTTTACATACGTATTTTTTTAGGTTTTAACTTACAGTTCTCTATCAGTTGCCGATAAATGTCGAACTTTGCCGACTGTAATCCGTTTGCGATCAATATTTTCAGTGTTCTATTTGTTGCCGGAACGTGGATCACTTTTAATAGACTTTCTAAAACATACGTGTCTTGCCATTTGTGCTATACTGATTGTGTAGTTCGCTCAAGTCACTTTCTCAACCTTTGAAAATGTGATGCACACACGTTGCATGTGCTTATTCACCAACGTCTAACTCCTAACTGATCCGGTTGATAAAGTCGGCCTCATTTAGGCGCATTATATAAAATATATTATGCGTATTATAGTCTATTCTTACACGGTCACGTAGCTGTTTTTCATTGAGAATGGGGCAAAACTCTGTCTTTAATTTCAAAGAAGACTATGGATGGTAGTCTAAGGGCAGAGGAAGTAATTTTACTAAACTTAGGCAGTTGCCTAGAAATATCTTTAATACGAGTTTTGACTATCGAAGTGTACATTCAGAACAATGACTCTATTGTAGTTGCACAACGTGTTTTCTGATCGACTTGCTCTGGCGCCTCGGGCCTCTATTCTTAATAGAAAATCGATTTTTTGTGGGTAGGAAACGTTAGAAGTACCGGTTCTGTAGTAAGATGGGGAGGGGAAGACCTTGAGGAGCGGACACACAGGAAAATATTGGTGGAGTAAGCTTCGCTCCAAGTACCGTGCGATGTGTTTTAGACGCTTAATTTCCCAACGCAGTAACATCGCTTGCTCAGTCCACTTATCTAATTTGCTAGATGTGACTTCTTTGTCCGGAGATATTCAAAAACGGAGGTTTACGAACATCGTCCTAGCACTCTCTAATATAATGTGCCAAGAAATCGGACGTATTCTTTGACACATGTTGGAAAGGGCAATACAGAATGCAAACTTGGCTGATATTCTGCAGATCCAATGACTGGCCCAATTATTTTAAAATTTTCAGTTTATAAAATATTTATGTAAATATAGCAGATTTTGTGTAAAAAGCGATTTTTAAAGAAGCGTGCGATATAAGTTTTTGCTGTTTATCAGAATATTTTTAATTATTTAACACTACCAACATAGAGTGGAAATAGCTTTGTTGTTCTTTAAATAAATCTTCTCGGGACCAACTTTGAAATAAAAGCCTTCGACTTATTTTCCTTAAAACTTACCTATTGATTCAAAATACATTGGCGATACGTATTCCCAATTCTTTTTCCATCTAAAAAAGGTTTACACTAATGTTAAGTTTTCCGTGGGAGTAGAACGAACAATTACCCCTCTTTCGTAAACGCCCTCATATCCAAAAATTTCCTTAACGACATTTTTTATCACACTGTCTATAGAAAACTTATCCATACCAAATACTATCACTCTTAAACTTTCTGACACTAAAAATAGGCAAATTAAAACAAAATCATTATTGAAACTTTTATATAAAAGACTTATTTCAGAAATCTTCAACACAAATCATTAAGAATATTAATAAGAAAAACGCGGTTGTGTACCAAAGAAGCAAAATATCAAAATGTTCTTAGACCTACATTAAAATAACCTACTTTACCCTTACCAATCCCAAGAAGTACAAAATACATTGCGAAGGCTATGAAAGGACATACATATGTAGATCAAGCCACATATACGGATATACTTTGACTGTACGGAAAGGCGATAATTGTTTGGCACTTGCCAAACATAACAAAGACATGATCTAAATCAACTTTTTTTAATTTCCTACGTTTACAGAATTTTCTTCAGTTTTTAACTATTCTGTATATTAGAACAACATATACTTGCTATGATGCATATTATTATTACTACGATGTAGTGACTGATATTCTAGCTTACTAATTCATCGGGCTATTTTAGTTTTAAATTTTTGGATGTAATCGGCAATGGCTTTTTTGGTAATATCTTTTTTACGAACTTTATTTTGGGGTTTGTTGTTTACAGCTATTGTGTTCTTGGCTAACATTCACAATGTTTTAGATGTTGTTATATTAGACATGCTTGGGCAAGCCCAGAGATCTAGATTATATGTCCATATTTTACTACTTTGATCTCTAATGATTGTGTAACAATACATTTTTTCAGTTTCAGATCTAACTCTTTTTTTAAGTTGTATTTTTCCATCTCACTTGGTTATTTAAATGTGGTCTCAAATATTTTGCTTATTGAGATTGAGGGATCTATGTGTTGTTGATATATAACGGCAACTCATATTTTCTCTCTCATATTTTCGAAGCGTTCGATGGTGTTATACTTATCCAGATGCCCTTATCTTGATTAACCCTAACTGTTAATATAGCAATATTATCGCTGAAGATTCCTGTAGATGTTTTTGGGTGCTTAATAAGTCGATCGTGGAAAGTAACTACAGCAACGGCCCCAGAACATTTTCTTGGGGAACTCTGAAAGTAATTTTATATATTTCTAACATTTCATTGTTCAACTTCACGTGAAAGTGTTAATCTGTGTGCTAGGATTTGTGAAATGCCTGTGCCACTTCCAGGAAAACAACTTTTAGTGTTTTATTTATGATGACTATTAACTTATAATATTTCTGTAACGTTGTGTATTGCTTTCTAAAGCGAAATGTATATTGAGATGGCCAATTTTGTTGAAGTCGCTCCCCATTTATTCCTTTGAGTGAGAGTCTTTTTAGAATATTTGAACTCGATGATAAAAGACTGGTTGGTCTGTATTGTGACAGTGGTTTCTCAGCCTGCAAAATTAATATAATTTGTGCGAATTTAAGATGAGATATCTAATACGTTGTACAGTTTAATATGGCAGTTAGAAAAGATGTACCCTCTTTTGGTAACTCACTTAGCACTCGGGGGTATTATTTTAGTCTTAAGTTTTATTTGTCCTTCAAATTATTGAGGTTTAAAATTTGTTATTAGTCGTAGAAGAGTTTCAAGATGTTATTCATCTTCTGCATCTCGTAGATTTGAATGAGGTGTAAAGCTTTTTCCTTGTTAGTTCTTGACTGTCTACCATTGTATTATTTATTGGAGGTAAATTTAGTTGTGGTTGTTTAGATTCTTCTATAGTCTTTTAGTTAGTATGGATTGCTTTGATAAATTACTTACGTAGTTTTGCAAAGCGATGGCTTTGGCTCTAATTTTTTTGTTTTCGAGATTTTAATTTTCATATGCAGATTTCTAGTGTCTTTGCGAACTAAGTAACTATTTTAATTAACGTTATTAAATGGCCGTTGTTTCTTCCACTTCTTCTGGACTTGAAATACTTATATTGCAGATGTGGTTTTGTTTGAATGAACTTTTAAACAATTTTTATTTTTGTTATTATATAGTTTGGTTTTGGAGTTTCTTAATTATTGCGGCACTGACAGTACAATTTGCCATATGATCTGACGCTCAACCGAAACTAGATTGTATGTCGACATAGTTTGTAGTTAGACTTCTAGTAATACAAAAGTATAACAGGTCACGTATTTTTTTCGGAATCAGTAGGTTGTGTAGTTCCTTTGATAACGAGGTTCGTTAGTGTTCACTCCTGAATCTCCAGTTTGTATGCTTAGAGCTATAATCACCACCGGTTATGAAGTTATGACCAAGAAATTTAAGTTGTGTTTTTAAGATGTCCTTTGCTGTTTTACGCTTTGGTGGGCTACAAATAGCTGATATTTATTTACTTAAGCTGTTGATGTTTGTAGGAAATCTTCTTCACATTTGAAGATTTTGTAGTGTACAATACTTGCCCTAACTAGGATTGCTACTCCATGATCTGTTTGATAAAGAGTATATTGTGGGATTTTAATATAAGATTTGAAAGTGAAGCGAGTGTCTGAAATTAAAAGCACATCGATGTTGTTGAAATGGAGGAAATTCCTTACTTTATTAGTGTCAGCATTTTGTTTTGAGGGCAATGGAGATTATAGATGTCTTGTTTGGTTTAAGATCTGTTTATTTACGTTTCATATTGATTATATTTCAGCCTCTACATCCTTTATTTTTTGCAATTTTCTCTGTCATCTTCTATCGAGTCTGTGTAGTATAAATTATTTGACATACATATGTGGAAAATTATTTCAGATTCTCGCATGTACTTTGCCTTTTTTGTATGTTTCTGGAGTATTGGTGTTTGTTTTGGTTATCTTGATCAGTTAAATCTTTAGTGGTATACAGTTTTTCTCTAAAAGTGCTGTTTAGTGCTTAATTTATTTGTTATATTGCATCACTCGGTGGAAAATTATTTGAATCTTCGTGCTTATCAACATCTCTCATTTTAGTACGTACTTGTAGACGTTCAAGAGTGCATATGTGTTGTTTAGTGTGTTAACAATTATAATCATTCATATTGCAGTTAAGTGTCAAACGCGCGTACCAGTATAATGAGTCAGCTAACATCTACGACCTCCAACACCATCTGAGGCCGTGTTATCCCAGCATAATCAGATTCTTTTACAACAGAATCAATTAAAAACTCAAAATGAGATTAATCTATGGAATGCACTGCAGCAATGCAACCTTACAATCTAACATTGACCAGCTTATGTCAAGGGTTAAAAGCCTCGAGAATGCTATGAAAGAACCTAAAACAGAGCAGGTTATAGAAAAGAAAATTGAATATTATACCGATGAGGAAGAACTAGCAAAATAAACTGAGTGGATAGTCCAGAAATCCAAGAAAAGCAACAAAAAACGAAAGCATCTGGATCCCCTGAAACTTCTCCACAACAACCTTCGACTTCTAAAAATTAGGATAACAAACCGAAAGAAAAGAAAATACCATTACCGCCGCCAATAAATTTGGTGAATATAACATAATATGAAACCGTACATGAAATAATGCAAGCGGCAAATGCTTCTTACAATGTAACTGCTATGAATAACAACGTATTCAAGGTTAACGTTGCAAACGAAATGCAATACCGTGGTCTGATAAGTGTTCTACGTAACTCTAATGTTGAGTATTATATTATGAAGATAAGCAAAATCGACCTATAAAAGTCATGGCCAGAGGCATTCACCCAACGTGTTCAATAAAAATGATCACAGAAGACTTTCACGAAAGAGGATTTAAAATTATTGATGCTACTAACATCATAAAAAAAGTTAGAAAAGATATTTACATTATTTACATTATCAAAAAGCCATTGTCGCTACATATGCTGACGTTTGATAAGTCAGAAGATATTAAAAAAATCTATGCGATCCAACAAATTGCAGGATTGAAAGTCAAGATCGAACCGCTGCGCAGAAAGACAGCTCTAATTCCACAGTGCAAAAAATGCCAAGCATTTGGGCACACCCAATCCATAAAGAAGCAAGGTGTGTTAAATGTGCAGGACATCACGCATAGCAACTAAACTTGCTAAGGCCAAATGCATCAACTGCGGAGAAGCTCACTCGGCAAGTTACCGCGGTTGCGTGGTTGCTAAAGAACTTTAAAAGCGAAGAGAAAAAACTTTAAAAGAGGGAAAAAGGAACAATCAAAAATCAACCAATGGGCAAGAAGTACGAGTGGTAGAGAAAACTCAGCAGAACTTTCCTACCCTACCCAAGACTGCTCCAGCAAAACAACGCAACCCAACAGGGGGTAGTTATGCACAAATGGTTAAAGGTAAGCCACAACAAAGCACTGCTGAGGAATCAAAACTAGATGCAATAAACATCACGTTGCAAACAACTCTAGCTAAAATTGATAAGCAAGATGAAGCTATCAAAGCAATTTTAAGCAGAGTCCAAAAGCTTGAAATCAGCAATAAGTCAGCTGCCAAAAGCAAGAAATAAAAATGGCAACTATCAGAATAGCTGCTTGGAATGCAAATGGGCTTTTACAACACGCCCATGAGATAGAACTATTCCTTTGGGATCAAAAAATAGACATCTGTTTAATTTCGGAAACACACTTTACGAAAGAGAACTACCTAAAAATAAAAGGGTACAAATTATACCACACGATCCACCCAAATAACACAGCTAGGGGAGGATCAGAGGTAATAAAAAAGAACAATATTAAACAAAATCCAAGGACTATACTGTTGTTGCAATATCTGTCCACCTAGATATGCGCCAGAAAAAGAGGACTACCTCGGGCTCTTTCGAACACTAGGAGATCACTTCATAATTGGAGGGGATTTTAATGCTAAACATACCTTCTGGGAGTCGAGACTCATCACTACCAAAGGTAAGCAGTTGTACGATGCTATCAAACAAGCTAAATGTCTCTGCCACTCCACTGGTAAGCCAACTTATTGGCCAACAGATGGCAACAAAATACCAGATCTAATTGACTTCATTATGCTGAAAAACATACCATCCAAATACACCAGTATTGAAGACAATTACGACCTGTCATCAGACCACTCTCCGATTATCTTGACGTTAAGTGAGACGATCATCAATAAATCACGCCCACCATCAATAACAAACAAAGGAGCAGACTGGGACGTATTCAGAACAGAAGTAGAAGAACGTATCCAATTAAATGTGCCACTAAAACCAACCGATCAATTAGATGCGGAAGCAGAATTGTTCATTGCTAATCTACAACAAGCAGCATGGAACAGTACTCCGGCGCCAAAACAGAAAACAACTGGGCTAAACTACCCAAAAGAAATTAGAGATCTCGTATCAGCGAGACGCAAAGTACGAAAAAAATGGCAACAAAGCAGAGCACCTGCAGATAAAACAGTGCTAAATCGACTAAGCCAACAACTTAAACAGGGAATCTGTACAGTTGTAAACGAAACATTCTCTGAATTCCTAAGAGATTTATCAGACGATAAAGATAACGAGTATTCTCTGTGGAAGGCGACTAAGAGGTTAAACCGACCACAAAACCAAAACCCACCTATTCGCAAGGGAAACGGTGAATTGGCAAGGAAATATAGTGAAAAGGCGGAAATATTTGCTGAACATTTAGCAAATACTTTCCAACGTCACCCTGCTAATGATAACGAACCGCTACCCGCGATTGACACCTGGGAAAATAGGGTCATTGATCCAATAACCCCGAGCGAAATTGCCACGGAGATTCGAAAGAACCTCAGCGCCAAAAAAGCACCTGGCTATGATTTAATTAGTGTGCATGTGCTTAAAGAACTACCAAGAAAGGGCATAATGAAACTTACGTACCTATTCAACGCTGCTCTGCGATTACAATACGTACCGATGCAGTGGAAGGTAGCGGAAGTTATTATGATCCCGAAACCAGGGAAACCACCCAATGAGAAAATATCATACCGTCCAATCTCGCTATTACCAGTCGTATTCAAATTGTTCGAGAAGCTGCTCTTAAAACGTCTCAAATCAATTATTGAGGAGAAGCAACTTACCCGAACCATCAATTTGGATTTCGAAACAAGCATTCGACAATCGACCAAGTGCATCGCATCACTGATGTAATTGAAAAATCCCTAGAAGAAAAAGAAGTTTGTTCAGCAATATTTCTTGACGTAGCCCAAGCTTTTGATAAAGTGGTGCACGAGCGTCTACAATATAAGTTGGAAAAGAATCTACCCAAGCAAATGAGTCAGATTTTCAAATCATACATCTCCGACCGTCACTTCAGGGTAAGATACGGCGAAGAATATACAGAATTAAAAGACATCGATGCAGGCGGAGACTACAACGCCAAGCATACCCACTGGGGATCGCGCCTATCCCCACCAAGCAGAGGCAGAATCCTATATCAGGTATTACAAGAAGAACAGTTAGGTCATCTATCCACCTATGAACCAACATACTGGCCAACGGACCCTGCAAAAGTTCCAGATTTATTGGACTTCTTTGTGATCAAAGGTATTTCTCGAAGACTCTGAAATATAAAATCCAGTTTTGATCTGACGTCTGACCACTCTCCAGTGATAGCTACTGTCAATGCAATTATAACACAAAGAAGTAAACCACCCCAACTTTACTTTAAAGTACTAATTGAGGATAGCATAAATCTAGATGTATCTCTCAAAACAAACGAAGAAATTGATAATGCAGTCTTAAGTTTTGTCAAAACAATACAAAGTGCTGCCTGGGAAGCAACACCAAATTTCCCACCCAACAAAGTAGAACATAGGTATCCTACTATCCTGAAAGAAAAAATAGCCCAAAAACGACGGCTAAGGAAAAAATCGCAACGTAGTAGGTATCCTGACGACAAAAGAAGATTAAACTAGAGAACTCAAGGAGCTAATACGGACCCTCAAAAATGACAATCTTGCCACCTACCTAGAAGGCTATCAGCTACAGTTAGCACAGACTACTCGTTATGAAAGGCAACGAAGGCCCTGAAGCAACCGAATCAACAAGTACCTCCTATTCGTAAAGCGGATGGTTCCTGGGCGCGCAATAACAAAGAAAAGGCACAAATCTTCGCGGAACACCTTTCAAACGTTTTCCAACCTGTAGAAATACCAACTAGAAATCCGGATGAAGACGACGACATAAAAGAATACCTGGAAGCCCCTTACCAACTTTCACCTCCAATAAAGATGTTCAAAACTGGTGAAGTCACAGAAATGATCAACTTACTAAAACCTAACAAGGCACCAGGCTGGGATTTGATCACGGGCAGGGTACTTAAGGAGCTTCCTAAAATAGGGATTACAATGTTAACCGCCATCTTCAACGCTATCCTCAGAACAGGATTCTTTCCCACCTCATGGAAGATCGCTCAAGTAATATTAATTCAAAAACCCGACAAACCCCCGCACAACGTCGAGTCCTATAGGTCTATCAGTTTATTACCAGTCTTATCTAAGCTAATGGAGAAACTCCTACTAAAAAGAATCTTGATGACACACACCGAAGATGATCTCTTCCCCAATCACCAGTTCGACTTTAGGAAAAACCATGCAACCATCGAACAAGTCCATAGAATCGTTGAAGTCATCAATAATACATTTGAGGAAAAAGCTTACTGTGCTGCGGTTTTCTTGGATGTAAGCCAGGCCTTCGACAAGGTCTGGCGCGAAGGTCTACTATTCAAGCTTAAGCTGAAGTTATCCCATCCAATCTCTACTATCCTGAAATCGTACTTACAGGAAAGATACTTCCAGGTTAAATACCAGGATGAACTAACAGAATTGATGCAAATAAAAGCCGGTGTTCCGCAAGGCAGCGTATTGGGGCCTGTCTTATACCTCATCTTCACAGCCGATTTACCCACTGATAATAGCGCTATAACAGCGACGTATGCAGACGACACGGCCATCCTATCAATGCACCCAAATCCAACAGTTGCTGCCCAACAAATACAGACGCATTTAGATAAAATACAGCAGTGGCTCCAAAGATGGCGTATCAAGGTGAACGAGAATAAATCAGTCCATGTGACTTTCACAAAATGTAGAGGGCACTCCCCAGAAGTAAATATGAACGGTCAACCACTACCACAGGCAGATAGCGTTAAATATTTAGGGATACACTTGGATAAAGGGCTTACATGGCGTACTCATATATGGAAGAAGAGGGTGCAGCTTGGACTAAAACTAAAGAAATACTACTGGTTGTTAGGTAGAAACTCCCAATTATCGCTTAAAATAAACTTCTTATATACAAGGTAGCATTGAAACCAGTTTGGACCTACGGGATCCAGTTATGGGGCACTGCCTCTAGATCTAACATTGACATATTGGAGAGTACCAATCCAAAGTCTTACGTCTAATAACTAATGCCCATACTACATCCCAAACATTGAAATCCGAAACGATTTAGAAGTGGCCACCGTCAAGGAAGAAATTAAAAAATTTAGTGTAAAGTACCTAAATAAGTTAGAAGTGTATCCTAATCCTTTGGCAGTTAATCTACTAGACAACAGTGCTCAAACGCAAAGACTCAAAAGACTTAACCCGCTCGATCTACAGCATAGATTTTAGTGCTATTTAAGTTACATTAAGTGTCTTAATTAACTTACACGTAGTGTAACAATCAAATTAATTAAGTAATCGCAGGAGGGTCGTCATTGGGCGACTTCTCCAACACTGCTCAATACGATCAACATAATTACTTATTGTCAGATGTAATTGACAGATTGTAATTGACAAAAAAAAAATCGATGCAGGACTACCGCAAGGAAGTGTCCTTGGACCAATCTTGTACTTGCTCTACACCAGCGACATCCCTATGAGCGATGGAGTGAAGACAGCTACATTTGCTGACGACACTGCATTGTTGGCTACAAGCAACGAGATAGAAGCAGCGACAAACAAACTGCAAACAGCCGTCAACAACGTCACTAGTTGGACCAAGAAATGGCGGATTAAATTAAATGAGGCGAAGTCTACTCACATAAACTTCACCAACAAAAGAGTTGATTACTTACCCATAGTGATCAATCAGCAGACAATTCCACACGCTAACACAGCGAAATATCTGGGCATGACACTCGATACCAAGCTCAGATGGAAAGAACACGTCAAGAAAAAACGCAAAGAACTTTGCATTAGATTTAAAAAGATGTGGTGGTTACTTGGAAGACACTCCGAGCTATCCCTGCATAATAAGTTACTGTTGTATAAACAGATTCTAAAACTCGTTTGGGTCTACGGCGTACAACTTTGGGGATGCACGAAGAAATCTAATGTCAAAATTATACAAACCTTCCAAAACAAAGTACTTCGTAACATTGTTAATGCTCCTTGGTACATCAGAAATGATGACATCCACAAGGACCTACAAGTGCCAACGGTCAGTGCGGAAATAAAAAGGTTCGCGAAAAAACATGAAGCAAGACTCCATGAACACGAAAACGTCGGAGTGCTACAACTACTCGACAACAATCAGCTTACTCGTAGACTAAAAAGGCTAAAACCCTTCGAGCTAGTGTAAGTGAAGTGAATTAAGGGCAATCTAAAACATGTGAAAAGAGTGTTTTAAACTATATGTGGAGTGCGCCAGTGGGAACACATCCATCAAACGCTAAGACTTGCTTAGGTGTAAGGTAACTTAGATTTAAGTAAACAATTGTTAAAATAAAATTGCTAGATAGTTATTAACTAGTTGCAATGTATGCGCCAAGTGCGTAATTAAAAAAAAACAATTATAATTTGTTCGCTTTTTATTGTACTGTTTAGCTTCTTGTCAAGTATTTTTATTTTCTTGTACATCGTTGTAATCGTCAATTAATAAATCTTCGTGTTGTTTGAGTCTACAGAAATTTCGGGATGTATTCTAATCGTTTCTTGATTCGATGTATCATAAGTTTGGTTATTGTATGCATTTTCAAAATGTTGGTGATACGCGTTGCTTACTAAGTACAGGGGGTTAAATTACTTGAAATTATCTACTGCTGCTACTTTACGTTTTTCTGTTGTGCTCATCTAACGTATAATTTGTTATTAGAATCTAGTTTAAATGGTCATTGATTTTGCTCGCTTACTCTTATGTCTACACTTAATTCGCGAAGCAATTGAAACAGAGAAAGGCTTTCCATGCCCAAACGAAAGACACAATAGCCAACTCTTACCAGTCACTTGGAAGCGCCTGACTCCTTTACGTCAACTTGTTCAAACCAACATCTAGATAGTGGTAAGCTAACCAAAATGCAAGGTGGTTTAAATATGACCGCGGCTGATTTTTTTTACAAAAAATGCCAAACACTTATTTGGACATGTCAGTCTTGAACGTACTCCCCTTCGGAGTCAACACATTTTTTCTAACGTTCTGGAAGCATGCTAATGCCTGTTTCAAAAAAGTCTTTTGGTTGGTGACGTATCTACTCCCGAACAGTTTGGATGACGGCGACATTGTCCGCAAATCACATATCTTTCAAGTCTGATTTGAACCTACCAAACAGGTAGAAATTGCTTGGGGCTAAATTGGGATTATATTATCGATGTGGCAGAAGACTACACGCTTTCCACTTGCCTTTCGCTTGAATCTGATCTTTTCACGTCTGTTGCGAGGAGGTCTGAGTAATAAGCTGCGTTAACTACTCTGGTAACCATAAGACAGTCTACATGGATAACTTCTTGCCAGTCCCAGAAGAACGTTGCCACAAATTTTTCTGTCGTATGTCTCCTACCAATTTTCTTGGGTTTGCAAGAACTGATATGCCGCCACTTGCGTGAAGACTGCTGGGACTCGGGAATAAAATAATACATTCACGTTTTATCGGTTGTTACTACAGACTTCAAAAATACATCACCTTCGTCTTCAAACTGCCGTAGGAGACGACTGACAGTTTGCATGCGCACAGTTTTGTTTACGTTCGTCAAAGTGCGTGGTATCCACCGTGTATTCATCTTGCAATAGTGCATGTGGTTTTTCACAATGCCTTCTACATTATCAACACTGATGGACAGAATTGTGTCAAGAAATTTTCACGAATAAGCGCTTCTGCACGATCAATGTTTGGCTCGGTGGCGGATGTTCGCGGCCGACGATCATGCGGTTCATTCTCCACGCGCTCTCTGCTCTCTTTAAAGCACTCACATCATTCTAACACACGGATCCGTAAGAGACACTCTTCCCCATACTCTTGTTGGAGTATGTGGTGAATTTTAGTGGACGGCACGTTTTCTCCAACGAGAAGTTTGATCATAATGCGTTGTTTCACGCTCCGTGGTACCTTCTGTTCTCTTATCACTCTAGCAACTCCCAAACAGAACTGAACAGGTTTTAACCCACGCAGGAGGGAGGATGGATGTTGTGGCTCTACTCTCTCAAGGTCGCACATCTGTTGCGTAGTGCGGTTTGTTTACACACAAATTAGTCCTGGTCATATTTGAACTACTTTGTATGTTCTCGCCAAGCTTTCATTTTCGACCTAATAATATTAAGCAAGGCTCACAAAGGATTATTTTTCTTTTTTGACTCATAGTTTTCCCTGAATGCTAGTCAGATTGCACCCCGAGTAAAGTTTTACCTCAAATTTATCTCTCGATAATATTATCAAGCTGAATTGTCGAGAATTTTCTAATAATTTACGCGGTTCAGTCCGCCAACCAAGTCGTTCATTAATTTTTGATCAACGAATACTTTCCTAAATTACACACACACATTTATATTTTAACAAATACTTTTAAAACAATACAATAACCTTAAAGATAGTTAATTTAGAACACTAAGAAAAAGTTTGGTATCGACGAAAACCTCGTTCGTAATAATTTTATAACAGAGATGATGGCACAATGTAGACTATAATTTTTCTTTAATAATAACAAGAACAACAGATAGCATCTGCTTTTAGTAGAAATATAGAGCGTTGATTACAATTTATTTGAAGAGAAACCATCACTGAATCCATGTAATATCAAGAAAACATCAAATACCTATGGCATTAGCGAAAGTTCTGTTTATAATCATTTTGAGGGAGTACAAAGTGCGAGCCTAAGCATCAAGAATCAAATTAATATTTTACAACTGGTTTACGACGACTAACTAAATTATTCTCTATAAACATTTTAGAAATTGCATAACAAGGATCAAAGTTTTAGGTAAGAGGATAAAATGATCGAAATTGTACTTGTTGGCAAAGTATTACGTACATCTGATGAAAACGATGTTTATAACAATGATACAGTCACATGAAAAAAATCAAAGCCACTTGTGAAGCGTAATCACGTGCAGCTACTTAAATAGTTCAACAAATATATTGTTTATAATAACATATTCGTAAGTCTCGCCAATACGTCAAATGTTTTTTGCACGATTCTTAATAGATTTATAAGTATATTTTAAGTATTTCTCGATAATAACCGTGATTTTATTTGTTTACTTTTTGTGGAGGGGAGGGATTTAAAATGTGCCGATAAAACATTTGGGCGGAATCTTGAAGGTATTATCTCCCTTTAAGATAAATTCCGTAATACTTTTACAAACACTCTGAAGTATTTGTTAGTACAGCAAGAGTTTAAGAGCCGCTTACTATTGACTTAATGAAATTACTTGTACTATAATGCGTTAACTATATATGACAACTGAAACAAAAGCGGGACGAGTAATAAAAAGCCAGCGCCTATCTACGAAAAGATTTTTAATCTAAAGGAAGTTTTTAACTTTCAAATTGCAGTATGCGGGCTTCAATTTCAGGAGGAGTTATTAAGATAATTGTGATGTGGAAAATTGATGACTTATGACGTCATAAATGAGCTTTATTTTAGCAAGAAAGAACAATGAACCAGGATTTATGAGAAGACAATTATGGATTACATCTTTTTTATGGCGAATACTAAGGCACTCAGTGCGATGCGTCTATTTCTTCTATTTATTTAGAGTGGCTGTAGAGCTGAAGAGCATAAAAAAGTTGAACATACCTTGTATGTGGTATATTTTAAAAGTAAGAGAATACGAATGACAAATTAATTTTCCAAGATTTATAGTTTAATAGAAAGTAGATTGGTTGAGATTTTATTACGATTGAATTTTGTATACACAAAAGTAATTTGCAATATTTTCAGGTGAAGTGTATTTGAACTGAATAAATGAACTATTGATAACTGCTTTGGAGCTAATTATACATTTGTATTTAAAGCAGTAATTTTAATTTAGAACGATGATTAAAGATAAATTATCTATTATCTAGATATTTATATGTCACATGTGTGTGTGTGTGTGTGTGTTCACTCTCCCTATACGTGTCAATAAGAAAAGTGTACTTGTATTTTCTTATCATAAATATAAGGTTTGTATACAAGGCTCGTTCGGAAATCATTGTGCATTGCTCTCGTGTCGGGAATCATATGTGGATCGTAAGTTTCTGTTTATTTTAGCATTAATGTAGGTCAGTAATAGATTTTGTTGCAGTAGCTGAAATTTATCGCTAAATTATGGAAGTGTACGGTGATGAGGTACAAACAATATGATGTAGAGAGAGAATACTTCTATAACGAAGAACGAACTTTAAGTGCAAAATTTTAGTCTGTTTATTCTGCGGTTTGAATTAGGTTATAATTTTATTAAATCAAAGAATTTTTGAGAAGAAAATATTTAGTGCTAAATGTCTACGGCGACTATGTGGAGAAGTAGTACAAAATTTGTGATTACATTTAAGTAAATAAATCATTTTCTGTTTAGTAAAAAGGGTCATAGAAGTAGCAAATGTTAATTTATAAGTATTGTAACTGAAGTAATTATACAGTCAAATCAGGCAAATTCTATAGAACTGTTTTTTACTATTTTTACCGAAAGTCATCAGTTCAATTTTTTAAATTAATTAAAAATAATTCTGCTTTATACACATGGTCTAAGTTTTCGATTAGACTTGGTATAAAGGAAATGGTTTGTAAGTTAGAAATAATTTTGCCAAAATGAGTTTGTTCAAGAGTATCCAATATACCACACTTTTTGAAGAAATTTTTACTTTTAGAATTTTTCCGCTGTTCAAAATTCTTTGGCACAATCTATATCAGTTGTCTTTTTGAACTTTTTTTATGCGTATCTATTGATCTGCACACTCAGTCATGCTAAATACGATGATTTTATAGAAGTAATAAGTTATACAGTAAGTCGTTGTTATCTAAGCATCTACATTTTAGCCCACTCTCCAAGGTACATTGCAAACCTCGCGATTTACTGTTATACACAATATGGGACAAAGTTGTGTTCCTTTTCTAGGCCAAACAAAGAATGGGTGTTAGAAGGTATGCCAAGTTTAAATTTACACAGTAAAACTACAGAATTGGAAGTTTATTTTAATGTGTTTTAAAGATAATATCAGCTAAGTGGTGTTCCTCATTTTTAATGCATCGTCGAAGTAGTATTTTCAAGTTCACTTTTTCTAACACGTGGTGCGGAATACTCGCAATTTCTTGACGTATTGCATTTTGTAGAATATGGAGGATGTTTGAAAAAAATATATATACCCATAGAAGAAAGTCATATGGGGACAGTTCTGATGAGCGAGCTAGCCAAGCGACGCAACCGCGTTGAGAGATTGGGCACTCAGGAAACATCTTACGCATTCTGTTGGAACCGAACTGTTTTCAGTTGGAGTGCATTGAAATTTGGTGCGAAAATTTGTCGAATAATTTTCACATATTAATTGGAAGTGACAGTAATTTAAAAAAGTAAGGGCTAATAATCCGAAGTTTGCTTACCCCAAACCAAACGGGCACACGTTCTCTGTGGAGACTACGTGCACCTAAGGAAATCATTCATTCCAGCTTCGGCTCACCTTCTTTAGGAAAGACAAGATTGGTTAATTTCTGGGCAGATTTTTTATTAGCAAGTTATGTATTAGGAGCATTTTTTTCCTATTACATAGAAGAATACTCGAAGCTAGAAAGTTAGAGTTAAAGTATCTCGATTCCATCTTCTATCTACTATGACCTAGCGGAATCCTGTTTTTGGAAAGTTGAGTCTTAATGGGCATCTGGAAAAAGTTGCACGAAGTGATTTTGCCAAGTCCTAACATTGCTCAAAATGTGGCCCCAAAAAAGCCTATAGCTTGAAAACCACTTACATTTCGTTTAGCCTTAAAAGCTGTAATATCCCACTAGAAAATGCTCTAGCCACCGGTTTTCTCTGGAAAAAACAAAAGGGATAGCTAAACTCGACGTAGAATTCGAATCCGCGATCAGAAATTCAAGAAAATAAGTGCAAGTGGCTTAAAAAATATCTTTTTTTACATTTATATCCCTGTGGCTACATTTAAGTGGGGGAGAACGTAGGGCTTGCACTTCTTACAAGGCGCGAACACCTCAACGCACACCGCTCGAAAGCTTTACTATCTCCAGCATAGAAGCATACTTCAATAAGGCCGCGAAGCGGCCTTTATGTTATAATCTGGATGAATAATCTAAACCTATAGCATGAAAAATAGACACACTTATTGAAAAAATATTTTGGATTGGATAATGACTCGTCAGTCTACTTCCTTAGTCTCCTCTATTTTTAAAAATTTAAAATCGTTATTAGTCGTCTTCTGAAGCCTTTACTCAAAGCTTAACGCAAAATTTAATGCGTATTTATTGATCTAGTCGCTCCGCTGAGCGCCTTCATTGACTAGTACAATGAAGTCATTGTCTACACATCTGCATTCTAGTCTACTCTCCAGATTACATCGCAAATCGCGCAATTTACTGGTGTACAGAATAGGGCAAAATTAATTTTCTCTTCTTCAGGTTGAATAAAGCAAAAGCGACAGGAGGTATACAAAATTTATTTTTATAGGGTGAAATTACAGAACTAAAAGTTTATTTTAACGCATTTTGAAGAGGATATAGACTAAACGGTGTCTCTGATTTCTTGACGTACTGTAAAGCATAGAGACTAATAGGGTAATGTTTGTAAAATTCCACTTTAAGATATCCTGATAGGAGGAAGTTATACGGGACGAGATTCAATCAGCGGAACCAAGTTAGAGAGATTAAGTGTCCAGTGCTTGCAGCGAAGCTTTTGTTGTATGGATTGGGGCTTCATCCTGTTGGAACCAAACGTTTTCTAGTTGGAGTGAACTTAGATTTGGCACCGAAAAATGATTAAATCATTTTTACATATCGTTTGGAAGTGACAGTGACTCATTAACCTCTTTTATTGAAAAAGTAGGAGCCATCGACCCCATCTTCACTCACTGCATCACAAACAGTGACATGTTCGCTGTGGAAAAGCTTTTTATTGATATTCTGCAGCTTGTTATTATTCCCATAACTAAAGTTTTGTTTATTAATGCATTCGGATAAGTAGAAATGAGCTTTGCCGGCAAAGAAAGCAAACTGCGTTTTGTAGTACGCTCTTCAAGATGGTTCCACACATTTTCAGGCGATATTCACAATCACGTTCTGAAAGTTCCTATACAATACGACCACACAGGTAAAGAGCAGATACTTGTTTGAATGACTGTAGAATTTAACGTCTTACTGTATTGACGTTTTTCGGTCAAAACCCGTATTTACAAAGTTTCTTACCTACAACAAAATAGACTTTTGGTCGGAGACCCTTCGCTTTATAACCATTCTTTAAAATTAGAGAGGAAGTTTCGCCACGTCTGTATTAAAAATGGTTGGTTAATGACAGTTTATTTGTTAGCAAGTTATAAATTAGAAAAATAGAGTTGAACTATTTCAAAGAAGTGTTTTGACATCACCTTTTACCTATTGTATACTAGCAGTTAGAAAGATGGGATTATAGTGTTAATGGAAATTTGGTGAAATATTGCAAGAAGATACTGATAAACCACAAAAACTTTTGACCAAATAGACTATGAAGTGAAATTAACACTTAACAACTTAAAGTTAATTTAAACACTTAAAAATAACCCTGGTATGTTGTATGCAATCTCCAATAAGTTGTTTCTTTATAACCAAGTTTTAAATCTTAACCCAAGAAATATAACAAAGGAAGAATCTTGAATAGAATGTTACCAAGAAAAATTTATAACAAAGATTTTAGCTAGAAAATAGAGCTCTAGATTTAATTAGATCAACAATCAGCTGTTTTAATATGCTTCGAGGTATTTTAACTTGTGGCGATTAAATTTAAATTATTGGATGCATAGTTAGTTGAGAGTTTGAACTAGCTAAATAAACGTTAATATATGTTAATAGATAAACTAATAGTTTGGTTGATTTACTAAACCATTTACAATATAAAAGCACTAGAGTACAAAGCGATTGTAAATTTTCTGTCTGAGGCCACTTTCTAGTATTCCTGACATGAACGTTTCAGATACGTTCAATTCACAGGAAATACGTGATTTCTATTGCTTTCACTAGTGACCAATCTTTGTGAGGCGTGATTGTTCTTAACGAAGTTACAACAAATCTGCGAACAAAACTATGTCGTAAGAATCTGCTATAAATATTTGTGATCAATGTGGTAGCCTTACACTTTCGTAAACGTTCTGTTTCTTCATAAGAGTTAATTTGAAAAGTTCTTTTACTTTCAAACCTAGCTAACATGTACTAACTTAATCTATTTGTTTCGGATAGTTAATTTTGACCATTAATATATAATTAGCGTGAGAAATTGTAATAAAGTACCTCTCAATTACTGTAACTTCGGCCATACGTTATATTTTCTTAGCTGAGTATGAGATTGCAGAAGAGGCTTGGATTATTGCCATGTGATTTTGAAAATATTCTCGATTATGTTTCACCTTTTGAGGACATAAAACTCTCTAAATAATTATGAGATTACGGATAGTGCTCTCGTTAACGTTATGGATAGCAAGTAACTAAGAAAGCAATGCTTATTTTTTATTTCTTTTACATCCTTTTACAGTGCGCTGAGCTGCAGGATTCTGGAAAACATCTTTTGTAATTTTAAACAACGGTCTAAGGGTGGGAAGTGATTTTATTATTGTGAAACACGTGAAATTTATCGTTAAATTAGTGATTATAAACTTACATTGTTTCCAAGAAAAACACACTAAGGAACTTTAGCTTGCAGTTGGCATTAAGCTGCGTTTTCATTATATTGAAGAATTTTTGAGAAGATACGCTAGAAAAGAGGAAAACCTAAAGGCAATAATAATAATCACGTTTATGAATGTAATGTGAAGGGGGAATCTAAAAATGCCTTTTATGATATGTTGGTATTAAATATCTATGGCGGCTATGTGGAAAAATAGTATAAAATCCGTGGTTACTTTCAAGTAAAAAAAAACTCAAGATTATATATCGTTTTTCCTTTAGTAAAAAGGGCAATAAAAGTGATAAAATATACTATAGATATTTTGGCTCTTAATATCTAAATTATTAGTTGTCCCCCACAATCTATCTGTAATAAAATTTCTTACAGCTTTTGCAAGGATGCGTCTGAAATTGGCGACATTTTAGTGTCTTGTAATTTGTGACCTTAAAGTTTGAGCTTAGGACTACTGGGTTGTTAACTAGGAGTCGAGCAGATTTGTTTTAAGTTTTTGCTAGATTCTTAATTAATCTGTATGAGGTGACCATGAAAAAAGGGTTTGCCGATATTCTTGGTTACTCTTTCTAGAACCTATCGTACTACGTCCACGTTCTAATATTTATCTAGTTGAATTTCAAAATTGACGACATTCTTTAAGCAGGAAAATATTCTGACTTATTCTTTAAAGAACTCTATATCCCCTAGACCATAAAAGTTTTCTTATACACTAAGAATGAAATTACCAGTCCTAAATGAATCAGCCCATTGAAGCCTTCGAATTAAGCGAAGTCAGATCAGTAATTTCTAATGACCTAAACTCTAAGAGTACGTTCAAAAAATGTACCACCAGAGGATACAAAGATAATTAGCCTAAGATTTAATTCAATCTTGAGAGTAGGCCATTTTCTTTGCAGTAGAAAACAGCTCGGCTAATTGCTATATGTAAACCTGAAAGCATTCTCACGTAGACCAATCGGACCAATGTTTTGAAAAGGATCATATCGTTCGCAGCTAATTAAAATTACCAATTCGACTTTCGTCGCTAACGTTCTACTACCAAAAAAATATAGAAAGTAGATCATACTACTTAACCGTCTTCCTTGATATTATTCAAGCTTTGGCACAAGGGCATTATAAAATTAAGAACAACCTGCCTCACCAGTTTTACTAAATCTTAACATGGCTCAACAATAGCTCAAAAGTTGATGCATAAAATCTACCCACAACACTTTTACCTTATGAAGATAAACCTGTTTAGCTGTTACATTACGTTCTATTTCCCTCTAAAATTATATATTTGGGTATTCACTTAGATAAACGATTGACCTGGGCTCAATATTTTTGGCAGAAGCGCTTACTTCTAGGTCAGTGTATTGACTGATAAGCAAAAAATTTTACTTGGGCATAGCAAGCCTCTTCTGTAAAAAATCATAATAAAACTTGTCTGAGCATATGGTGCCTAAATATGAGGCTCAGATAGTAGTTGCAATATCTTGAAACTTTAACGTTCCTAGTCCAAAGTATTGGGAGCTTTCTGTACTGTGGAATATACAAGTTCACGTTCTTTATGGTTGTCTTGCTATACCTATAATTAAGGACAAAATTAGAACATTGGGCTTATAGTATCGGCTGTGTTTGCAAGACTATTCCAATACGTGAGCAACTAACCTTAGCATTTCTCGTATTAAGATTTTCAAACGTTATAACCAGTTATACCTACCTCAGTAGTGCAGTATTACGATTTAATTTCTAAGTAAAAGACTGGCTTCTAGACCAGAATTATCTATGTTTTCTTAATCATATTTGAAATATTATATATGGTTCTGGTAGAGCAGAGTGTATATAGTTCTTGAACGAGTAATTTTCTAGTAATGTTATGTAATCAAAATTTGGCAAATCATATCGGGGTTTTATAGAAGTATTTCTTTACTATTTTTACTAAAAATGTTAGACCTATTACCAATTGTTATCAATTGAATTTTATATTTTAATAATTTCGCAAAATATTAGACGTAGTCGAAAAAACCTTAGAAAAATTGCTCTTTACTCTTTATGGACATGGTGGATGATTTTGATGAGGATTGGTATAAAGAAAATGATTTGTATGTTAAAAATAATGTCGTCAAACGAGATTTGTTCGAAAGGTATTCAAACCTATAATATGAAAAATAGACACATTTAATGAAAAAATATTTTGGATTGGTCTACTTTAAGAGCTTCTTTTAGAGTTTCCTGTGTTTTTAAAAATCCTTTGACAAAATTGTCTTCTAGAGTTTTTATTTCAAGCTCAACCAAAATTTGACGGGTATTTATTGATCTATTCGCTCAGTTACTTTCAATACGATGGCTACAGTGTACATACTCAAGTGTGTCTTCACTGCACTAGTGCAGTAAAGTTACTATTGTCTAGGCATTTGCATTTTAGTTAATTCTTCAGGTTACGTTACCAAACCGCGCAATTTACTGTTATACAGAATGGGGGAAAGTCTCTTTTCCAGGTCGTACAAAGAAAAAGTGACAGGTAGAACCACAAAACTGGGTTTCTTTGTAAGCGTTTTGCCTAAGAAAAGTCCTTCATTTTCAATGCACTGTTCAAGTTGTATTATAAAGTTTTTAATTACCGTTTCGAACGGTTATGCACTGCGGAACATGCCTGATTTTTGACGTATTGCATTTGGTAGAACCTGGAGGATTTTAAGACGATACTAGTAAATTTTAATATCGAAACGTTCCTATAGGAAAATGTCACACGGTCATGATTTAGTGAGAGGACTACCACAACTTTGAGCAAAGTTCTTACTGTGTGATTTAATGACCTCCATTTTATTCACTGCACACAAAATAGTGATATGTTGGCTGTGATAAGATCTTTTGTAGATATCTCATGGGTTATTATCACTCCAGTAATGGGCGTTTTGTTTCTTAATACATCCCAAGTATCTCGTCTATATTTTCTACCTACTATGAGTTAGCGGTATACTTTTTTTTTAAAGTTGGGATTGTGGTTTTAGTGGGAATTGAAAAATATTGCCTGCAGATTAATTATAGATATTATAAAAAACCTTCGACCAAATGGACTGCGAGGTGACATTAATATTTAACAACTTAAAGTATATATAAAAGTAACAAAAGCTAACTTAAATGTGTCCTATAAGGACAGTGCTAAACATTAAGGGGTGCCAATATTATTTTAGATGTAACTTGAATAAGTTATCCACTTATAATCGGATTTTAAAACTTGGAGATGTACCAAGATTAACAACACAGGAAGAACATGCTACGAAGAAACGTATTAAATCTTCTCTGATATCTTCCAAGATATTTTAATTTTCTGATAATCAAACTGCATTATGTAATTGTGCATCAATGGTTGTGTAAGAAGCACAGCATAGTTGGTTTATTAAACCATTTGCAATACATTAAAATAATTGTAAATTTTTAGCTTGAGGCCAATTTTAAATATGCCTAATATGGACGTTTCAGATATCAGATTTTAGAGTTTGCTTTTAATTAGTGACACTTTTCGTGAGATGTGGCTATTTGTAGTGGAGTCTATCAACAAATCTGCAAACAAAACGATACACAAAGTCTTTTAGAAATATTTGTGATCAATATGACAGTCTTCACTTTAGTAAACGTTCTGTTTCGTCATGGGAGTTAATTTTAATAGTTCTTTTACTTTTAAACCTAGCTAACATGTACTAACTTAAACTATTTGTTTTGGATAGTTAATTTTGATCATTAATGTATAATTAGCGTGAGAAATTGTGATAGGTTATGCCTGAATTACTGTAACTTTGGCCATACGTCATCTTTTCTTAACTGAGCACAATACCATAGAAGAGGGTCGGAATGTTATTATGTGATTTTAAAGATACTTTCCATTATAAATTTTTCCTTTTGAAGTCATCAAAAAATCTAAAGGATTATGAGATTATGGATAGCGCTCCTGTTATCGTTACAGTTGCTACCAAAGCATATAATCGGGACAATGAATTTGTTGTGGCTTAACAATTTGCTTTTCGGACGCGCCTACAATTGCGCCTCAGGCCTTTGTTCCCAATCTGATCTCTATTTTTTTGTGGACAGGAAATTTTACAAATACTGGTTTTGTAGTGAGAAGGGGGGGGGGTAATTTCGGAGTGCACGAATATCAGAGAACATCGATGCAGTCCCGATCAACAAGCAAACATGCCATTGTCCTTCACTAGGTTAGTATTGTACTGTCAATTTTATACAAAATATTTGGTCTCCAGCCATACAGAAACTTTCCGAATGTGATCGGCATAATCGTTGTTTATTTAACCTATGAAGGCGTTAAACAAAACTTTCGTTATTGGAGTGATAACAACCCACGAGATACCCGTGAATGACTTCCTTATAGCGAACGTATCTGTGATGTGTGGTGAGTAAAGTTAAGATCATCTTATTTTTTGGAGAAAGGAGTCCAATGTGTTATGTCAGTTCTAATTGATATGTGGAATTTTCCATCGAATTCCGATGCACTCCAACTGAAAACAGTTGATTCTAACAGGATGGAGACACAACCTACATAGTATTTCAAGTACTGCAATAGATGACTTTCTCCTATGAGGATATTTGAAGGCTGAGGATTACAAAAATTGTTTTAGGGCCCTTGAAGCCTTACAAAATGCAATGTTAAAAAATCAGGCGCATTTTTCATACATACGAAAGAGAATAATGAAAAATTGCAGAGTACAACTTCCAAAGTGCATCGAAAATGAGAAACAACTTGACCGACATCTCCTTTGAAACATATTGGGATAAATTTTCCAGTTTTCTAGTTTTGTCACGTAAAAATAAATTTTTATACTTACTATTTTTTTTAAATTTATTTGGAAAAAAGGAGAAAGTTTTACCTCACACTGTACAAATAAGTTATATAAGCTTGGAATATTTCCTTTTTTTCTGCAAAATTATCATTGTTGTTCATACACATACAGGAATGCTGGACAACTTTCTTTGTCCCGTTGAAAAGTAAAACAAGTACGTGCTGCCAGCACCAATAACGTAAAATTATTTCCACCTCTTCATCATTAGTGCAATTATCTTCTTTTAGTTTCTTCTCTAGCTTTAGGAAAAGGAAAAAGTCGCAAGGATGAAACTCGGGCTGTAAAGGTGGTGTGATAAAATATTGCAAAATATCAGACACTATAATTTTTTCTGAATTTGCTTACTGCATTGAAGACGGAGATTTCCAATAGAAGAATTTCTTTGGCTCCAGGTCTAACTCCTTGCAACGGAGCTTAGAGTATTTTCAGCGTTTTTAGTTTGTGACTGATAGTATCACTTGCCCCAAAAGTTTATTATGGACGGCATCGTTCCTGTTGAAGTGAAGGCTTTGAATTTTTTCGGGTTAGAAGATTCGTAACGAACTAATAGTTACTGGAAAATCACTTTCTGTGTTTTATTGCAGAAGTCAATAATCGTGAGACTCATCGCGCGCCCACTTTCTTGTAGACAAATAAAGCATTTATAATGTGGTGAATTCGTTAAAGGGAAACCCAACAGTTTTGGCAATATCCATTTGGTTACACCACATCGAGTTTATATGGAAATTTGTTGTAACTGGATTTTTCATTTGCACTTCTCGTTCCTAATATCCCCATGGACGTTACCACAGATAGCACCTGCTTGTCGACAAATGTTAGGGGGTGTATAACCTTCAGTAAGGAACATATTAATAATTCTAAAGATTATAGAGAAATCAGTAAAGTGGCAAGAAGCATTTACAGGACGGTATTTATAAAGTTCAGCTGAATGGAGAAAGGTTAACGGAATTCCTAATAAAAAGGGGATAAAAGAGGGAGCTTTTTGTTGTTATTAGTGATAATAGAAAAGTTGAAACATAAAAGAAATGACCAAAAGTATACAAACGACAGTAGAAATAGAAAATCTAATTTACGTTGGTGATAAACTTTTAAGACCACACATGAAGAAGAAGATGCAACATTTATTAATTTTTATATAAAACATAAAATAAGCATAATAAAGAGAAATAGAAATTAAAATAAAAGAGTCAGTATATAACACAATAACAGTGCCGATACTGACGTATGCAAAGAAATCGTGGATATTAACAAGGAATCTGGACAGTAAAATATTTAAGAAGAACAGTACATACATAATCGAGTCCTCTTCTACTTCTTTGTGTTGAGAAATGTCATTTTTAAGATTCTTCTTTGCAAAATTGTTTTCACTGTTTCGTATTCTTGGCTATATCCTTTGCTCTTGACCAGGTTATCCTCTTTTTTGTAAATATCCTCCGTTTTCTTATTCCATGTACTTCTTGGTCTCACCCAATTCCTATATTTTCTTTACGATTTTGTTTCCTTAATTTTCCAGGTGACCAAATCAGCTTATTTAATCTTTCTCTGTATAGGTAATTGGCGGTTATACTTTCAATGATTTTTAACATCATTGTTTATATATAGAACAAAATAGTTAGATCATCAGGAAACAATTATAGGCCAAAAGAAAGGACAATTAAAATAACTGTGATATATTACGAGAATAAATAAAGAGGAGTTGACCAAGAGGATACCGTAGACTGGAAGACTTAACAAAAGGAGGGAAGGTCATGGAGATATACATGGACAAATGGTAGAAACTAGAAAGAAGATAGGAAAATCAATAGGACAAATGAGAACATGGCCAGGAATTAAACCGAGCAATTGATACAAGAATAAGGACATGAACAAAAAATCCAACGTACTAAAAAGGCATGAGGATGAGAGAAAAAGGCATTTAATTTGCGGATTATGCAGTGTACTGCTCCTAGACATAAAAAGTGGCCTAAATTTAACGCAAATTCTGAATAAAATGATCCTTGAATTGATTTTATGAACGGATCTTATTGACTGAAAATTATCTTGATTTTCTTCACAATTTTTTTTATTGCGTTCTGATCAATTTCTTCGACGACACATCAAATTTTGTTCTTGGAGTCGTCAACTGTTTGCGAACTGTTAGTGTAGATCTTGGATTTCAGGTAACTTCACAAGAAGCTGTAAGGTGTTACATCATAAGATTTTACTGATGAGATGTTGGAATTTCGTGAAATACGCGATCGACTGTTGCTTGAGCTGTGTGGCAGGTGGCGCCGTCCTAATGAAACCACATTTGTTCTAAATCCCTCTTGCCCAGTTTGTGCCAAAAACTGGGTCATTATGTGACAGTAACGATCGGCACTCACATTTACAGCATCATCTTCGAAAAAGCATGGGTGGCTCGGAAGATAAAGACACAACGTACACTATACTTCTTCATACCCGGTATTTCTAGGTTTTGTACAGAGCGACTCAATGAAAAAGGTAGTGCATCGTAAGAAGTTTTCCAGCAAAGATGAGCTTTAGTCGGCTGATCATAAGTGGTGCTGTGCTACACATAACAAATAGTTCATAGCAGCTTTATGAAAACTGTCGAAGCAACGGTAAAGGTGTATAGATATTGAAGGGAAGTGCCTCTAATAAAATATGGACTTGTTTTTTCTAATAAAAGATTACTGTGGAGGAAACAGTTGTAGACACAATAACTTTTGTACACCTGAAGTGTAAACAGTTGTTACTTTCAGTAAGAAATGCTAGCAGTAGGTCTTCACTGCTATTTCTATTAGATACAACTACATACAAAGGACAGCTGTCCGCCCAAACATGTCAATACGGTAACTATACGAAGATATTGATTAGTCTACTGCAGTAGTTTAAGTGAAATTTGATTAGGTAACAACTCCGAGAAGAGTACATTCAATCAAAAAAGTACCGAAAATTATAAAATAAAACACGCAATTTTCGTTTAATCATCAATATTTATTTTGTCGCCTTCAAAGTAGGCTCCTTACAAGAATGTTGTTTTATGGACTTGATCGACTCAAAACGAGTACCACGGAGTGCCTGTTAACTTCTTAGCCTGTCAAACCCATAGATCAATGTCTCATCATTAGTTATGATACGTTCCATGAATGTGTGATTAGAATGGGCGCGATACAACATGTCTAAAGAGGCTTGTTTACGGAATTGTTTTTGTAGAAAATTTCGCTCTTTTGGAACGAGCCAAGCGGCGACGCGTCTCAAGTCTAAATTATCCACTAAAATTTAACGAATGGGTTCGTGAGAGACCTTAAGGTCACGTGCTATTTCTCCTAAACTGTAATGGCGATTATCGAGCACAATTTCCTTCACTTTTTTGATGTTTTCGTCGTTTGAAGAGGTCGAAGGTCGCCCGGAACGTCTTCCGACGATTTCTCGGCCCTTTTTGAACCACTCATAGGCCCGTGCTTTTGACGAAACTGATTTACCATAAGCCTTTTCTAACATTTTTGGCGAGTCGGCACGCGAAATTTAAGGTAAACTCTTTGTTCAATATTTTCGTTTATTGTAAAAATCGTGACGCACTGCTGAGGTGTACTGATTCAACTAGCTCCTGTAAACAAACTGGTTTACAGATCGCGCTCATTTGAACCATAGTAATTTAGGGAAATGCTACCAATCTACGCACAAAATGTTATTTTTTGAATCATTAGCTGGGGCTTTTTAAATTATAAATTCCCGGTACTTTTTTGACAGAATGTATAGCACTCGCATTCACTAGCAGAACTTCGACTAGTACATGCATTAAAATGTCGAAGCAACTTATAAATATAAAGCTTAACTGAACATACACATGCACAAAGCCAACAAGATTGGCGCTTGATTTCATGCTCCGCTCTAGGAGCCGCACATTCCATATACACAAAGTCAGTTTGTACAAAACTATTAGGACAAACTCAACTTTATTCAAAATTTGACCTTTAGTACTTTATGAGCTGTAAGAAGCTGTGTCTTCTACTAAGATGTTAACATTTTAACAATGCAAGAGTGCATGAAGAACAAAGAAAATATTAAAAATAGCTTGACAATTAAATATTTTTTCTCAAAATCATATAGTCAATGCTCAATTTAATCATAAATGGCATTAATTTCGATTTCGATGTTCTGGTATAAGTGATCGACAGTCTTGGGTTGATTTTGTGCACCCGACTCTTAAGATAACTGCATGGGAGAATCACAAGTGTCTAGATCGGGTAAACAACTGGGTTAATTAACTGCTCCGATTTTTTCCTTCAGATCAAATTAAATATTATCCATCTAGTTCCGTTGCGCTGAAACCAAAAGAACAGTCTTTCTCTTCTTTGCCTCACGATAGAAATACGGCGGTACCCAATATCGATAGCAACAATTGGGTTGTATTCGTTTTTTATGAGTTACACGAGGATTTTACTAACTCCAAACGCAATAATGTGCCTTATAGTTAAAGATGGTTCTTCGATTAAACTGAAAGTCCACTTCACAATGCTCTAAAAATAAATTGACAAATTGTTAACTGCGGTAATGGCCAGAAAGCTTTTGGGTTTGCAACGATATTTTGACTAATTAGGACAATATTTTCATGGGCCTTACCTCACGCTGGTACTTACAAGGTTTTACATCCATTACAGATTCAGTTTTATCAAATTTTTTTACTTTAACCAAAAATTTTAGAGTTTTCATACTGCCTCCCCAAAATTTGGCACACCCTTTATTTAAGCATTTTCTTATTCTAAGGGTAAGGTTGACATTATCTTTAATGTTGCCAACACATTGTCTCTTTAATCAACTTTCAAAATATCTTTACCCACCTTTGTTGTTTGATTATGTCTTTTTTAGACACTGAATATGATTATTATTTTTATCCTTGAGATGCTTAGAAATTACGTTCAAAATATATGTAATCATTTCGATTATATAATTGCAATTAGCATAATTAGCGCAGTTTTTATTGATCTCAAGGTAACCGTATCATACGTAAAATGCTCTGAGAGCATCTTTAACAATAAGCGCATTTCTTCAGGATGATTCAGAGCAATTTTGTGCCAAGTAAATACAACTGGAATTACTACCGTTCGGTTCACAACACGGTTAAGCGCTAAGAATAGGTTTGACACAGCGCGCAGTTCCGAGAACATTCTCATCGCTTCCTTTCTTTTGAGATAATAAGATGATTGCAAAAAGCGCTTTTGTTTGTTTGGAAAGTAACCGGTTCTGTGTTGTGCTTGCTACTGTTGAACTAAGATTAATCTTTCAAAATTCAGAACTTTGTGAAAGACAGTTTCTTGATTATTAATGTGGAGTTCTCATCAATCTTTCATCAGTTAGGTTTACAAAATTGGGCATTATATAACATTTAAAATTCCGATTAAAAGACTTGAACTTTGTCGATGAAATTATGTCTACGTATTTGAAAACCAAGAGCTCGAGAAAATTGCATAATGCAACCTTAAGCCGTTAGGCAACTAAAAGATGATGTAATAATAGCGGATGCTTGCAAAGAAGAAATCATAAGCAAATTTGTAGGCGTAAAAAGAAATGTTGAAAACAAGAAACGGACAAGACCGCGAGGCGACTACTCGGAGCATTTATTTGCGCGCCTGCTCTATGTGCTTTCGGCCAAGGATCAAGGACAAGATCATTCGTTGACCATAAAACTCCCATACAAAAGTTGCATAAAAAATAAAACACCAAGGTAAATTTCACATCGAGTTAACAATTAAGCGATTTAATTAGCACTCTCGATTCGCTCTCTAATTGGTACTAAAAAGTTAAATTCGTAAACTCAGCGTCTTGGTCGCTACAGTTAATGGAAGCCGGAAGCCGACAGCTTAACTGCTAATTCGATCAGTGGGTTGTCGCAAATTCCTCACTGTCTTACGGTGACAAATGTGAATACTCAGACATGGTTATCATTTACAAGTAACAATTACGAGCAAAATGGGCAAGGTTCTTTGTGACGACACGTGGGAAGACGATAAGAAAGCCGGCAAATAGGCTGATTAATGCAAATTCTTGAGTACAGAAGTGAGGTGTAAATTTCTGGAATTGTAGAAATACTTTTCGGGGGTTGTTATTAGATTTATTATCATAGTGTTAGCTTATAAAATTTATGAAACGTCTTGGTATGTGCTGAAAATAGCAGGAACGCAAAAAATGGTGGCATGGTGCTCGGAGGAAATATAACTGCACTTTGAATCAATCAAATCAACATTTTGCGGCAAATCTCCTGTCAGCAGTTCTGTTAACTTATACGGGATGAGCTCAAAATAATGTCGATACCAAAAAATAAATAATTAGTAGCGTTTATAGGGGTGGATTAGTCTCCTCTTTACTATATTCCTCCATGCTTTCCTGTCATTAATCATCCCTTTCCAGTTCTTTATTTTTATATTTTTTAATCTTTTGAGACTTGATCCCACCACTCGACTTTTGGTCCTTTCCTTTTCGTTTATGTTGGCTGCCAGATTGTTATCTTCTTCATCCATTCTCATTACATGTCCCAACCATCTAATTCTCTATGCTTCTTATAATGTATTTTCCTTTCATAGCCTGCAGAAACTCGTGGTTCATTCTGACTCTTATTATTCTTCTGTTCTGATTGGCCCTTATAATGCTCTTAAGATCTTGCGCTCCCATATTCGTAGTTCCGCTTCTTCTTTTTTGTTAGGGTTAATGTCTCTGCTGTGTATGCTACTGTTGGTCTTATTAGAGATTTGTATATTTTCAGTTTTGTTTCTTTACTAATTTTTATGTCTTTTATTACCTTTTTGTTAGCATAGAAAGCTCGATTGCTTGTATTTATTCTTCTTTCAACATCCATTTTGCAGTTGCGCTCATATTTATTTGATCGTCTCTGTGTCATATTTTACTGTTTTACTCTTCAGTTTATTTTTACTTCTATGCTGTTTTAGTTTTATATGTAAATTTCGGGAATTATTTTGTCTTTTATCGTTTTTAATTTTGTCCCTTCTATCCTTTTTGTTTACACATTTTTCTAGCTGTTTTTCTTTCTTTGTATATTTGCTCATCTTCTTCTTTTCCAGCCTTTAATTGCCCTTGCCGTATTTCGCTTTTTTTATTATGTTTTCACAATCTTGATCAAATCATTCTTTCCTCTTGGGTACTTTATTACGGCCTATCGTTCTTTCGGCCAGTGTTCTCGTTTATGATTTTCTATTCTCCGTCAATACTATTGGTTTCTGTTGGTTTTCTAATTTTTGTGTGTATCTTATGTATATATTCGCTCTTTTCATTCCCATACTTTCTCGCCTATTTTATTTAATTTTTATTTGCAAATATTTTGGTTTACTTTTGTTATTACTAAACAGTGGTCGATATCTGCGCTAACAGCTTTATGTGTTCTAACATCTTAAATTAAATTTTTGTTCTTGTGTAATATCATCACGACCTATAGGTATATGAATTGTGTATCATATCTGAAGCTGTACAAGAAGCAGCCGAGATTCTACAAATAGAGAAGAGAAGCAAAAATGAGTGGTTTAGAGCTGATGCAGTAATATTATATTGGAAAGAAATCAGACTAGAAAATATCTCGAAAGTAATTCGGAGGAAGACAGAAGTATGAAGATTCAAGAAGATAAACCAAGAATGTGTGCAGGACAGCGAAGAGACAGAAATGTAACAAAAAACTCGAATAAATTAAAAGCAATTTTTGAACGCAGAAAGTCAAAATGTTCTACCAAAGGATAAAGATTTAAAAAACAACTGCCAATATAATTTGTTATACTGTAAGTCAAAGATAGGTCAAGAAACAAATAGTGGAGAACAGTTACGATCAGAAGTTGCCCCTACATATAGTTTTCATATATTTTCGACAGGTCTGTGACACCATCGACCAAAGAAAACCGTACGAAGCTATGCCGAAGTTAAGTATCCCTAGAAAATTAGTGAATTTAGTGCGGGTCACACTAGAGGAAACTAAATCTAAGATGGAGACAGCAGGGTTTTTCTCTTAAAATTAATTGAGGAGTACAAGCACGCTCGGCAGTATTATTTAATGTGTTATTAATAAGTATATCCGAAGAAGCTGGCATATACAGATATGAGACTATCTATCAGCACAAGCACCAAAGTTTAGCGTATTCTGACGACATTGCGCTTATTGCAAGATCAAGAAAAAGATAAATGAGGATAAAACTAAATACACGGCAATGGATATAGGTATAGGAACTGATAGAAATAGTTTACAAATAATTAGTACAACCGATGGGAAAAGATATGATTTCAAAAATGTTGACCATTTTATCCATTTGGAAGTAAAGTTGCTGGTAAGGCTGATGAAGATAAAGCAGAGGAAGAAAGAATACAAAATTAAATTTAAATTATTCGATTCACTAGACGATTATAAGACCGATGGTGACTTATGATAGTCAAGTGTGGACACTAATCCGAAAAAGCAAAGAAAATAAAGGTACGGGAAAGAAATGTTAAGACAGATTTTCAGGAGTATAAAAGAGGGCGGAGGCGAACAAACGTAGAAATTATGTCACTGCAACAAGGGAGCGATCATAGCATGCATTAAAGCACAGAAAATCTATAGGTGAAATAGAAAAGAAAATGGGGATAAGACGTAAAAGCAGACCCTGAAAAAGTGGCTAGAAGCAGTACAAGAAGATCTGCGGAAGCTGCACGTAGGAAATTGGGAGATTAAAGCTAAACAAAGAGACTAGCGGAGAAGAATTGTAAAGTAAGTAGTGAATTAGCAAATGTATAGCAAGCTCTAAGTATTTTATGGCTTGGGTATGCTGATAATAATAGTAATAGTAAAATGGAAGTGGTTTTGATGTCACCTAATCGCGACACCATCGTCGTCAAATCTCTAGCCTCCAAATGCCTTTTTAATAGTCAAGACAAATGATAACCGCAAAACAGTTAGTTTTTACTACAAGGAAAGCATTTTTTATTGTTAAGTTTGGACAAATGTATAAGAGCTTTAAAAACTTAAGATCGTCAATAATGATCGTATGAGTACTGCTGACATCGACAGTCATTCTTAAAAAGAGGACAAACAATGCCAATACTCTCCTCAATCACTCTGGTCGTCAGCGACGTTGGTGACCTTAATTTTCACCTGATTCAGGTTCTTACAAGAATAATTGTTACGCATAAACTCAAGTCGTAAGAGTATTGTCCTCAAACTGTATCCGAAGTTTTTGAAATTTCTGAAATTTACAATGCTCAGATGGTTTACACTCTCTGTTCACCTCACGGAACCTAGAGGAAATTTTGGTTTATATTAAATTCATCCACGTATACGTAGCATGCATACATACATACATACATACATAATAGGTAGTCTTGTTTATCCTTAGGTGTAAGATATTTCAATTCAGCCGTTTGTAACATTATACATGCATTTCCTTCCCTATAAATACATTTTTTCACTCTTTTTTTGCCTTCGTTGATGTTTGACTCATCTTCTCTGTTGTCTTTGGTTTTTTTATATTCTTTATTCTTTGACTTTTAGTTTCCCATACTCTTCTAATTGGTCTGATTTCATTTAGTCGCCTAACGTGTCCGTACCATCTTACTTAGTAATTCTCAATCAATTTTATCGCTAGTTGCATCTCTGATAGTGCCATTTCTTATATTTTGTGAATCCTGACACTCATATTAAATTTTTATAGTTTGGATCTTGGTCTTTAGTCTTTTCGGGAGCACCCAAATTTTGTCGGTAGGAGTACAAATACAGCCTTGTATTATACTCATTTTTCATTAGGGCATTATTACTGGGGTTGTGATGCATCTTTGATGCATTTATTATTCTGCACTGATTTTTTTTGCATGATTTCTCTGACGAGAGTCGTTCCATTTAGCTCAATGTTAACGTGATTTATGTTTTCCCTATTTATTTTTTTTTCTTATTCCATACCTGTAAGTTTTTCAATTTTCTTTCATTTTCCGCATTTAATGTTTACGTTCTTTTTATCGCTTTTTTTATTACATCGCCCTTTAGCAAGTTAAAGAAAGTTGGAGTCCGGTTACCTGGTTGCCTTTCCCCCTCATTTCCTAATAACTCACTTGATTACATATTGTGTGTTTTTACATAATTTCTGCTATTTTTGTATATATTTATTATTGCTCTTATCAGTTTCATGTCAACTTTCCTATTAATTATACTTTCTTCCATACTTCTTCTTGATATTCTCATAAAAAGCTAGGTATATTTCAATAAATGTAGGAATAAATACCGGAAAATCAAGAAAGAACATAAAGAAGGTTTGAAACAGAAAAAAGTTATGAAAAGATGGAACAAAACCAATGCGATAATGTTGAGCTACTCCTGTATATTACAAACACCAAAGCGACTTCAGCTATATCACCAAACATAGGCGGACCTATTTTGGGAATTCCGGACTCCGGCTCAGATCACAAGGCCGCCCCTGGCCATAACCGCCTGGCACCGGATCAGACCGAGGAATGCTTGTCGATTTAATCGATTTTTTCGACCCAACTTGCCAGGGGCCCGCGGAAATCGCCATAAATAATCAGGCTGAATTTTGGCGGCGAGCAAGATCATCTCGAGCGCAACCGCGATCATGCATCAACTCCTCTCGACTGCTCCACTTCCGCAAGGACCGCCGGAACGCGGGGACACCAGGAAATATTTGTGTGTCATTGCTAAAGCTAAGAGGGCAATCGGCTGCGCTATTGATGGTCCGTGTGCTCGGAAGAGGCAGATAAGGTTGCTGAGGTTGAGTGGGCGGTGGTCGTTTATCTTTCGAGCATGCAGCTAATGTCATTCACTCCACACCGCGTATCCGTAGGTAATTTATTAATTTTTTGCGTTTGGCTGGGGCCTGCTTGAGTTAGTGCTCTCTGAGAGATTCTAGTCGCTTACATAGCAGCAAGTGCATTGGATAGGATATCGAATGTACTACAAAACAGCAGTTCTAAAATTGTACTTTACATTCAATCATCAATCCATCAGGAGGAAGAAACAAAATGAAAATAATAATAAAATTGGTAAATTCAAAAATCATTATTTTGGAAGAATATTATCAATTTTTTAATTTCATGAGTAACTTGAGTCTATAACAAATTTAAGTTTACTTGGCTATGTCTTTTTCAAATAGCCGGCGCTAGCGAATAGGTGACGAGACGGTTGCCTCAAGGCGTAACAGTTTGAGAGGGCACCCGTCGTAATTTAAAAGTATTTTGCTTACACGATACGGTCAAAGATCTCTACATCTTTGTCTAATTAACAATTACTTTTAGTTAGTATGATTTTAAATTTTTAATTCAGAACTCAGTTTTCAAGTTAGTGTATCGTTCCGCTATCTCTCTCTCAATATTATTTTATCTTCGTGCTCCTCATTGTTGCTTTGGACAAACCTACATGAAGCCTCTCTATGAATTTGACCTACTTTGCTTGCCGCAAAAGTTCTTTTCTTAAGGATGCGACTGATTGTGACGCTGTAAGTAGCATACTAACCTTGCATTTATCGAAGAATATAGCTCGTGTCAACAACTCCTTATTGAAGTCCTCAGTATTATTCATGAAATTTGCAAATTAACCGAAACTGCTTGCCTTGAATAATATTATACCCCCTAGTAACCTTCTGAAGCCTTTTAAGTTTTCCGCGATTTTTTTCATTACCAACGGGAGGTTAATTGTCGGTGATGCTATAGGAAAGATGTCGGCCAATTCAGTAGAAGTAGCAGGTTGTTGTGTAATCCTAAATACAGGGTGAAGTAAAACTCTTTTTCTGTTTTTTGGATTAAATGAAGACAGAACGATATGGGGCATACAAAATTTATTTTTATTGGGTAAAACTATGGGGAGATTTTATTTCAATGGGCTCTAAAGAGGGTATTGGCCAATTTTTGATGTAATGTTAAAGTTGCACTCGTAAAACTTGGAGGTTTCTAAACTTGTAAACTTCAATCTTGAGAAGGTTACATGGTGCAAGATTCGGTGACCGCGTTGAGAGCACTTGGAACAGGTTTTTTGTGTAGATGGTGCAAATGGTGTAGATCATTTTCACATATCGATTGGAAGTGATAGAAACACATTGGTCTCCTTCATCGAAGGGCCAAAAATTCCAACTTTACTTGTTGCACACATTTGTTGTAGAGTAGTATTAGATGGGTATCTCGTAAATTATCATTACTCCAATAACAATAATTTTGCTTATTAACATTTTGTTGTTAAAGAAAGCAAGCTTTCCAAAACGTTCCTACATATTTCCAAGCCGTATTTCTAATTACGTTCAAAAGATTCCTGTGCAATAACCATCTTGTATGGTCTTGGTGCAGAAGCAAAGGTCACTGTTCTGAATGTACTCTTAAATACCAAAAGATGCTCCTTCGTTCACGACATATTGGCTACTAAGAGTTTCTCTTCACCCATTCTTGTACCACCCTTTTTTTACAGTCTTCCTTCATAATTAGGGAGACAGTTTTTTCCTACCTTGTATTTGGATGATTATAAAGCTAAGCGTGATTAAGAAGGGTAACGAAATGCATTGCATATGTGCAAAAACTAAATATCCACAAACTGCAGAGACGCTACTCTGTACGGATGATGTCACACTAAGAACACTTAGTTATTCTTAGTAAAGCGCAGCTGCTATTATCAAAATTCCCTTCCTCTAGAAACTCGAGTTTTTAGAAGAGCAGTACTGCCGAAAAAAATTATTCAGGAATATGGTAAAGTATAAATAAAATCTGGCTTTCAACGCTCTTTGAAGTAATATTTTACAGCAATAAAGATAGAAAACTACGTCGAGTCAGAGTAAGTCTTTTGTGAGTTCTACTTATTAACCAGTTTCTAGTTCTAAATTTTTAAAAGCAAAATTCTTTATGGACTTATTGAGTATCTAAAGGATCGAGCAAAGGTGGAAATGTGTGGTATATTCTAATGCATCCACTCACTACGCTCAAAGAAGCCCCTCCAAACAGCGACATCAAGAGTACTGGTTATGCAAAACTTTAAGCCAAAAGTATCAGACATTTTTTGCACATACTGCAAGTTTAATTAGTAAGCTACAACTTTATAGATAGAAGCTTATAGAACTCATCCCTATTATTCCCTTTTGGAAAAATTTGGTACCAATCTAGTTCTTGCTAAAAAAGGAAGAGACCTTTTTCCAGAGTTAAAAGAGAGAATCCGAGAGAAGCGCCAATTATAACGGTGGATGTAGTAATCTTAGCACTTAAAGCCAAAATCACTGATGGGCAAGTACGGGCGAAGAAATCGAAAGTTGACATAGCATAGGGGCATCGACAAACAACTTTTCATCCATGTACCTACATGGATAAATCTCCATATGTTCTAAGTGACCGAATAGTCATCTTATAACCCGATATTTTAGGATGTAAAAGTGGTGAAAGATGCTAGAAAAAAATGAAGGTCTCTAATCATCAAAATGGTCAGCTATCACAATTGAAGAGGTTAAAGTAGTTATTTTAACTATCTCATAAAATTTAGAGTTGCATTACTTTTTTCTTCTGATGAGCTTAAAAATTACTCAAAAACATTTTGCACAATGTTGTGTTTGTAGATCTATAGAACATACTGTTGTGTTGATACTACACTACACCATTGTTCTTTGGTATTGGTTTTGATTCTTTAATTTTGCCTGAAATCTCTTCACGTATTGCAGTTTTAGAAGCATCAGTTGTGCTGAATCTTCTGTGTGTAATATTAGCTAATTTAACACTGATAATTGTCTACAATAGTCCTTCATCTTTCTACCAACTTACTTATTTGAGCAGAAAATTACTTCCTCAATGTCAATTGTGTACTAAGCTAACCAGATTGCATTAAACTTTCTTCGACGACCACATCTAGGCGTTTTTGAGATCTTTTTCAGGGCGTAATTTATTACAAATGTGGTAAAATGCTCATGTGGGTGGGCTTCTCAGCTGATGAACTTTCTTGTCGCGGGTGTTGTAATTCCAGTAATTGGGTACAACTCAATAAATGCTTTTTATGAATGAATTGGCGTGTTCGAAATTTTACTTTTCACCGACATTGTCACTGGCCTCCAATCGTAAAAAACACCTTTAATTGGGCTTTCATTTGACACAATAGTTATCGATTTAATTGGCTGTTTCACTCGTGTGAAACTAAAAAGTGTGATGGTTTCGCTAGTGGCACAATTTCTTTTTTATTTGGTAGTAAAAGTTTACTATTATAGTTTGCGTAAACAGCGCAAATTCTTCCTTTCCCCCAAAAGTAATTTATGTAATCTTAGCTTCCTTTAATTGCTGTTTGGGTTACTTCGTGCTACTTTTATAACTACGGTCGAGATGAACCCCTTTCTAAGCTCCAAGTCTTTGACATTGCTTTCTATTGAACAGTTCAGCTATCTTTGTTACTCAAATGGGCAAGTCTACAATGCTAATTCAATATTTTTCTATTTTAAGTGCAAATAATATTTGCCATAGAAGCATTAGCATTGTGGATAGCCTAATGAATTTTTAAATTGAGTAAACTATGAAGGTAAGAATGTTGGGGACAAAAACAAAAACTTTTTGTATTATTATTAATGAATTGGCACTGAGTCCATTCTTCTCTTGTTTTTAATTCCCCATATTTAATTAAACAATAAACAGTAGTGGGAATAAAGTGATTGTCGAAACAACTTCTCATAATTTTTGAAAATCATTGACTACGGCAATCTTAAACTCTTCGGATGCTTTGAATTTTTTTCGCAACATTGAACTGTATAAATTTGAGTTGTTTGTTATAATATCGCTGGTTTATAAAGGTCTTCAGTTATATGACGGCATCCAAAATGCTATTGTTAAAGGACAAGGTGGAACGTAGGCGAAGCTAGGTGAGCAATTTGGTTTTTGTAAAGTTATAAGCGTCACATTTCATCCCTCAGTTCACACTCTGTGTGTTGTTGCTCTAAGAGCCAAATGTCCCGTGCACAAGCTGACGATTTGTGAGAAAAGCCGATTCATGTGCATTGGAGTGCAGTAAGTACTCTGGTAGACAATTCATAGTTTATTCTCTTTTGAACAAATGAAATAACATGCATTGACTGTGAGCAAAAGATCTAATGTTAAGAGTATGAGCTAGTTCTGGGAGACTTGGTTGCCAGTTTTGAGCGGTTGGAAGCTCGTTTGAAGCGTTTTAAAACGACTTGAAGCGATCTGAAGCGAATTGAAGTGTTCTGGAAGGGATCTTAGAGAGAGTTTGTTTACAATTAGCTAAGTTTCAAATTTGAAAGTGGTCCAGACTACCTCATGCGAACTGCTATTAAGTACAAATTACTGACTATAAAGCATGGAGGCGGGTTGGTCATGCTATGGGGATGTCTTACCGCGGAAGTGCTGTTGAATCTTTGCTTTGAATTGAATGGATAATGAATAAAAATAAATAACTTGGCATTCTCCAGAATGCTGTGTTTCTATATGGAAGGAAAATTCTTGAAAGACTAAAATCTATTCAATTAAATCTAGAATTATTAGATGGTTAAATATTTTTTACTATTACATGACACTTTTTAAATCGTTTACTATTTTTCTCCCATTATAGCTGCTATTAACTCGGCTTTATTGTTAGGCTTTTGTGTTTTTTGCTATGTTTGTTGGACACTGTGTCACAAATTTCCAGTCTGAGCACAGTCCTGGTCATATCAAAAATTGAATTTGTTGCTCTGCTTTCTAAGCAATAGCTGTACGATGATAAGTGGTGCTATCTTCCATGAAATATTTTTCTTAACATGAATGAAGGCAGAATGTATGTGTCGACATTTACAGTCACACCACAAAATTAAACGTGATTTGCCGCTATGCCAAATAGCACCTCATACCGCTATGTTAAATCCCCTTTAAGTTACAGTTTGGGAGAGCGCGACAGCCGCGACGTAAAGGCTTCGGCCTGCCAGACTAACGCGCGGCGGGCCCTGGGTTCGACTCCCAGGTCAAAATAACGGCAAACATCGAGTGCTCACCGGCCATCATACAAACACCTTTGGCGGTCGTAAAGTACATTCTCCTTCTTCTAACGGGTCAGACTAGCCACCTGCCCGGGGTACGCCCAATATGGCTCATAGTACTACACGAAATGTGTAGTTAGAAACAGACTAATAGCCTATATATAAGAGTAGAAGAAGAAGAAGAAGTTACAGTTTGGCGAAGGAATTTATTATTCAATTAATTTAAAAAAATGCTTCGATATCTAGGTTTGGTCAGTGTCACTAAATTGGCTTTTGCAGAAAAAATGACCAATTCCGACCAAAAACGCATCGTTGTTGTCCAATTTTGGTGGCTCTTTCTAAAAGGATGTTAGCAAGGGTTTTCTCTTGACTGCACCAATTCCAAGCTCTGCAAATAGCGTGAAATTATGCTTCTGCTCCAGTTTGGCTACCGTTTTTCGGGAGTTTCCAAAAACTGCTGTATCACTGATTATTTTGTTCCTTTCAAGAGTCTTGGGAGGCCAGATCTTGGCAAAGTTGATCGTTTATCGCCTTTGAAAATTAAATAAAAAACCTATTAATTGCGAGAAGAATATTTTTAAATATGTACTTGGCTGAAATCGTCCAGATTTTTATATCCAAGTGTGTGTAGTATGGTTCAAACTACCCGCAGATGTTGGCTTCAAGTATTTTATATAAATTACCAACTTCCACCTAATGTCCATGTTATTTTGATATTCTAACCTGACTACTATATATGGAGTCTTCACGCAATTTTATTTTGGTTCAATATAAAAGTAATAGAGATGTATCTCAAAAATGTCTTCAAAGTCTCTAATGGTCTTAGGAGAGAGTCTGCTAATACGTTACTCTATATACGATTTTAAAGAAAAACATAAGGGTGTCGCTAAAAATCCCCGTGTTGGTAATACTATTGACATATTTGTAACGCTGACTGCTGATAAAGATTATAACCTACTACATGTCCCTAAACCCTTGCCTACAAAAATGATTGTCAAATACTAGTGTCGTTTTAAAAACAAAATCGACAAAATAATTTTGTTTAAAATTTGAAAAAAGGCCCTAGAAACTAGTACAAGCACTAGCCAACATTTTTAACTTAGTAAGAACTCTAATATATTTGGGCTTAGAATATTTAGATGTGTGTACTTGGACACCGCCACTAAAACGCACTCTATAGGATGTATAGATATTAAGGCGCAGAGAGGTTAGGGCATAGATCCACTAGTACGTAAGCTATTAAGACGCAAACTCACTCAGATACAGACCCTTAAGCCTCGAACATGTTTTTGTTTAAACAACACGGAATTCAAAAACTGCAAGTATAAGAATCTTTGAATTAGTAGAGTAACAGCTGCATCTGTATACACGGTGTTTGGCAATTGCTCCAGGAAACCAAATTATAGCACTAGTCTTTTTTTTCCATCCAACATGATGGTGTGGGTTTCCTGGAACAATCGATTTTAAATCAATTCCTAGTTGTTTAGTAAATATAAACATGAGAACGAATAATATTTTGAAAAACTGGAGTTAATTTTAGAACCTCATGGGAAAATTAAAGCTATATCTGCACCTTTATGGTTTGCACCCTAATAGTCTGTGCCTTATTGGGGTTGCGCCCTAATATCGTATTCTATTGGCCGCGTCCTTATAGTCCAAATTTTCTGATATTTAAACTAGGTTTTAATATTTATAGAGTTCCTTATTACATTGCATTTGATTAGACTCTAAAGAATTTCTTTATTTTCGACAAGCTTGAAGGGCTATCATAATGGGAATATAGGCAATATCTAAAAAGTCAGTTGAGGAAAGGTTCTAAGATTGCTACGCAGGCTTGAAAATGTACCTTAAGTGACACGCACAACTCTAAGAGAACTACTTTAAATGTTATAATGTGTGTTTGCAAAACTTTGTATAACTCTGCACAAATATTAGGTAATTCTAATGCCTCTACGTATTTGAGTTAAATTTATCGCTCTAATTTTTTTAATTTATATTTCTTTGGCAATTTCAACACAAACAAACTGAAAATACCTCATTTTGCGAGAAATGCGCTGAGTGAATTTTTTTGATGATGTTTGCTTTCAGTTACCTAATAGAAACTAATTAGTAACATCAAAACATAAAATAACTCAATTTAGACCATGCTGACGTAGCGTATTAACTGTCGATTCATCTTGCTGAAAATATCCTTTGGAGATGGCTTTAGGCACTTTTTCAAAAAAATCTGGGCGTCCTAAGTGATCTGTTGGTTCTCAAATGAGGTGTTATTGTACTTGTTGGTATTGGACCAAGTGAAAATTTTACGCAATATCTAAAGAAACTTTTGGTTTAGAGAAGGCTGGTTTGGGATGGAATGTTCTAACGGCATAATCGGTTCTGTCTACTTCAATACAATCATCACAACAGCTGCATGCATGGGAATCTTCAATACCTTTGTAAATTATGTGGATAACACTTTTCAACGGATATATTCAGCAGGAGGGGGGATATTCATCACACTACACCCCAGAACTTGTTTGAAAGAGAAAAATTACCACAACAAATTATAAACTTCAGAAGCCTTGAAAGTAAACATTATCTAAATGATAGTGGACGTAATGGTAAGAGTTTAATTTTGTCTGGAAATAAATGGTGTTGTATTTTCCTTTTTTAAATTATTATTAAGTAAATTAGCAGTCAAAATATACATTACTCTACAAGCTAATAGGGTAATATGAAATATAACTATTATGTGGATTAACTGACATGATTAGGTTCCTTTCGGTGATAGAATCTATTGGTTCCTGTTAAAAAGGTCATCCAAGAGAGGGCTTGTGTGGGTTTATAATTGTTTGTGATAGTCAACACTTCTTTTGTGGGCGATTTCTTGCACATTTGATACATGAAGGTTGTTGTGAATCATTTCGTTGGCGACTTACTAGGGATCATCATCCATTGCTTGTAGAATTTTAGATTGACATCTTTGTATGATAGCACAACCCCATAGTTCTATTCCATAGGTCTAAATTGCTCTAGTTCTTGATTTACATAATAAAACTTTATTTGCAAACGTTAAAGGAGACTTTTGACAAACTAGCAAATATATCTCTTTCCATCTTAGGTCAATTGCTTTATTTTCGTGTGAATGTGTCCTATCCACTTTAGTTTACTGTTAACATGCAATTATAAGTATTTGACCGATGTCGTCTGAGGAGTTTGTATGTTATTTAGCTGATTTGGTGGATATTGATCTTTTCATTTGGTTTACGTTAATATAATAGCTTATAAGTCACTTTTTTAGGATATCAAGATATTCTTGACGAATAGAATGTGGTTGGTATATAGATGTGTGGCTGGTAAATAGAACAGTCTTTTTATGAAACGTGTCTAATAGGATGTTTAGAGATATGGAAAAAGTAGATAAGACTCTGCCCCGCGGTACTCCATAATTGATAGGTAGCAGATATGAAACTTTTCTCTTCATTCGCATTTTGAATTTCGGATTACTTAAATGTGATTAAAATGATAGATTGATTTTGTGTAAGAGTCTTGTATGCCAAACCGCGTGGAAGGCTTACCTTATGTCAAGAAATACTGACGTTCAATATTTTTTATCTTTAAGGGAGGATGGCTTGCTGTATACGGTGACACTGCGGGGTTGTGGAATAGGCGCGACGGAAACCAAATTGGTGAAATAATACTCAATTGTAAGTTGTAAAATCAGCTTTGAAGGTACGTCGGAGTGGTACGAACTCCTCATGGATAACACCTTTAGACTCAAAAAAGACAATGAGCATTGTCTTGTCTTTGATTTGATCATTGCTGCCTTGTTTGGCCAAGGAGACACTTCCTCTAAAAAAACAGGCTTGTTTCTTACATGGTTCAAATGTTCACGAGATGTACACACGATTTTTCGTCTATTCGCTTTATCTGGTATCAATTTAATACTCAGACGTCGGCCAGAGTCCTAAATCGCCTTTTCCGTAGCCACATTGTCTGAAGAGTGCCCTGTACGTTGCTCATTAGCAGCGTTCTTTCTTCCTTCTCTGAACTCTTTGTACCACCTAAACACTTGTGCTTTGATAAAGTATCCGTTCCATAGGCTGGATGGGACTTGATATCCCCCACCAACTAATAATTCTGAAGACTTCGCCCCCGACCCTTGTGCTTAGGCCAAGAAAATCATTCTTATTACTTTCGTTCTGAGTATGTAATATTTAACATTAGCTATATCTTTTTCAGGTTTTAGGATAAGGATAATTTCGCTAATTTAAACTTTTGAGGTCAGTACTAATGTCGAAAAATTGTATTAAGTATGTTAGTAATACTATATTTTTCCTTGGTAACTCTTTTAATGTTTTTGGAGTTATGAGATCCATTTCTGCTGTTTTCTTACATTTAAATGTCTTATTTTTCTATTCTTAGGTGTAATTTAGGTGATTGGTGGGTTTGTTTGTAAGGCTAACTTGAGGATTCTGAAATTTCTTCTTCTGGTATACTATCATAAGATTGGAAAATATCAGCAAGGTGTTTGTAGCCCATTGTGTTTGAACTGGTGTTTCGTTACTTAGAGCGGACATTGGTGTAGGTGCGTGTATATTGTTTTGGCCATCACCTGGAATTATTATACTGACTCAAACACATGAATTTTAAATGGCTCATCTCTTAGTGATTTTAGTTTTGATTTAAGTTTAGTACTCACTCTATTGAATTCATTTTTGTCTGATGGGATATGACTTTTTTGTGATTTTGCCAATTTCCTTTTGCCAGCAACCAACTTTTCAAGACCTAAGGGAATTTTTGTGACTTTTTGTAAATTATTTGAAAGTTAGGTTGATTCTTGAAGAAGATTGATAAATTTATTTACTTCCTCAATGTCACTTGGAATGTGAGGCTTCAAGCTTTGTTGTATTTTTTTCAGATAGCTTGTTTTTGTACTGGATTCAGCTTGCTTCTGAGTTACAGAGCCGAGGTGTAAGTTGAATGTGAATAGGATATGAATTGAAGGTCGCTGTTATTGATGAATGGTTGGAGGATAAATTGTAACTTGGCATGATATCTGTGAACGCTGGAGAGTTACCGTTGGTAACATGGAAATTTAAGAGAATTGGTAATTTATTTATATCTGTAGACAAGAATGAGGAACTCTCTTCCTGCATGAGCTTTCTGACTTTGGTAGTAGCTATATGCGATTCCCAAACTGAGTAGTCACCTCCTGCTGGGAACCGTGGATTTAGTGTATTGAGGAAAGACTAAAAATGTTGTTTCTCGAATTGTATAGTACACCGCAGTAACTGTTATTTTATGTGACAGGGTACGTACTTGAATGGAGGTGGCTTGTGGAACACTGTCTTTAAAAATGTATTTAGTGTCATGCTGATTTATTCACTGGTTTTCTCATGTTCTGGTTCGTTGCCTATGACTGTTTGAGCATAACTCCAATTTTGTTGCCGAGGTGAGGATGGTTGTATCTGATTTTGATGTATTGCATTGGTTTGTGGTATACTGATTTGACTAATGTCACTCTTTTCTCCACATACAACACATGCTGGCGTGTCTTTATTATTCCTTGCACCATACCGGCAGTCTGCTTGTGCCCTTGGCATTCTTCTCTTTTGTTATGATCTATTATACTCTTAATCATGGGGCATCTGATATAATTAAACTTTGATTATATCGTGCAGTCTATTAACGGATGTTATAATCTGTGATACACCGGCTCCCGTCGCCTGTTACACATCGAATAAATATAATACAAACTCAAATGGGGTTCCGAGCCTTTTGTGTGTATTTTTTAAGATCTACGATTGGTTAGTGTTTAGGTGAGGTAACATTCCGACCAGTCAGCTTTCTGTACTTTTCTTTGATATCAATGGTCCCATCGAACTTCACATCGCTATATACTATTTGTTCTAGTTATTGTGTTTTTGTTGTCGGTTGTACACCAACAGAGTAATCAGCTAAATCGTTTAGTGTTCTTTTCTTCTCTGGGAGGTTTACAACTTCATATACAAATATATGAGGAAGTTTGATACATTTGTGTCGTCATTTTCGAGTTTTCTCACTGTCAGTCTGGGAGTACGTTCCAATGGTTTGTTAACGGTACATCTGTATCCTCGTTGTATGCTTTTGACTATTTGCATAAAGTTTTTTGGAAAGCGAACTTGATATCTTCTTCCTCATCGCTAATTGAAGTCTTTCTTAAGAACTGTAGGATGTTTTGTAGGTCGCTTGCATGTTTCATTGAAGTTTGTTGCATTTTCAAAAAGTGTCTTGATGTGACTCATGGCTGAAAGAAAATATTACAGCTGCATGAATTGATCCATCATTTGATTTACAGATTGGGGAGAACAGTTTTGTGGTACTATTAGTACCCTTTGACCCTAGATACCATTAAGAGTTTGTGACAAATTGTTATTTTGAGAAGCTGTTTCAAAATTTCTTAACCACTTAGGTACTTCTCTATATTTTATTGCTTATTTATATCCTTGAACTTATTTTGTCATAATTTTACAAGTCAAGAATTATGATTATATATTTACTGTTGTTATTTGAGTCATTGAACCTTACTTCGTTAGCATTAATTTAAATTGTGGTTTCGATTTTGGAAAGACAGAGCACGTGAGTTAGAGTCGGCTCTAGCGTAGCAGCTAGATAGCAATTATCTCGTTTGATGTACAATTAACCTTTAAACATATGCCTTGTTGCGTAATTAAATAAGTTATTCGGTATTTCCATGACTTCATTATTCTAAAATGCCACACAGCTAAATTGTGTTTGGTTTTTGGTATTTTTACGTCTGTTGGTCGGACTATTTCATTTACAAGCGGTTTAATTACAAAAAAATCCCATATTATTACTATTAGCACTCAATTTTGTTTTTGTGTAAGAATATTTACAAGCTATTTCTATGTTTATATTTTAAAAGTGAAAATTACGAAACTCAAAAAGCAAACTTTGAAATCGAAGAAAATTCTATTTGAAATATTATTATAAATCAAATTTCGAGGACTGAATTAAAAACAATGTTTCTTATCAATGAAGTAGACTTATTTTGTGTGTAAGCGAGCGATCTAAATGGGAAATTATAAATTTGTTGTTATTCATTCATGTATACGAATACCAAATTTAAAAGCTAATCAGTGTTTTGTATTAATCCCTTACATGTTTCTTTTTTTTAAGAAAAATTCATGATGAATTTTACTGAGTGATCTACAAAATCCGTTTGTTATTATACTATTACTATATGCTATAGTGTGTCCTTATCCATGCTCTTCACAGCAACATCAATGTGGTCTCGAGATTAGTTGTACGCAAACCAGATTTTTAATGTAACCCCAAAGAAAAGAATCGCGTAAGACTGCGAGATTTGAGAGGTCGAACAATATCAAATCATCTCTAGCACGTCGTCCAATCCGGAAGTAAGAGAATTCCTTATTTAGATACTCACGCACTTCACCATGTTAATGAGTTGTGGTCCTATCTTGTTGGAATCCTCAGTCAGTTGCAGAAACAGTCATACTTGCAACATATCGAGGTATGTTGTACCTGTAATAGTCTTTTCACTGAAGAAAAAGAGCCCGTACACTTTTATTTTGGAGACTGCACAAAACACATTAAGTTTCGGCGAATCCCTTTTACGTTTCACAACGGTATCGGAAATTTTCATGCCCCATATCTGTAGATTGTGGCGGTTCACCTTCTTAGCATACTCCAGAACCCAAAATGCTTTCTGCGTTTAAAACAAAATTTTGTAAGCTTACGTTTTAAACTTGATGATTATTTAATATCATATCTGTAATGTTTTGGGAAATACGTTTTTTTAAATTTTTGTAGTAATCTGGTATTTTGGAAAACTCCTGTTTTAAATTCTTCTTTTTTATTAAACGCGTTTGCTACAGCCATTGTAACTAGCATGCATTCCATCTTTCACAGTTCTTTGCGATATGGCCTGGATTTTGTACTTTACTTCTTTCAGAATAAGGAAGGCCTAGCAATCTTCCATTCGCGAGAAAATTCTTGGGGTTGCAATAGCACGTTTATCGTTTCTAGTAAACCCTAAGGAACAATCTTTGAAGTTTCTTTTGTGGGTTCTGGTGGTATTGCATCTACTTTGGGTACTTTGCCTATTTTCATACTTTGTACGTGCGAATTATTCTATTTTATCGGTTGCCTCTATTTTATTCCACATACCGTTGATTCGAGAAAAAAGACGGGCAATCTCCATCTTGTTATTTGCAATGAAATGGCAAATAGTGAATCCAGTCACGTTGGCATATAAGGTACCCAAATGTAAGTCCTTAATCTTTCTTCTCTAGGAAGCTCTAGCGTTGGAAGTTGGAGTGCCCTTCAAGCGCTTTCACTATGGGAAAAGATTGTACTTGTTTAGATGGTCGGTGATGATCATATCGAGGATAGTGTTAATGTCTTCGGTGCAGAACATCCCATTTGTAACATTCTCGAGGAAACGTGGAGGAATCTATGTTTTGGAACTAATGGTGGCCTAACCCTAGTGTTTAGGTTGCAGCGGGCATCTCGGAGCTGGTTGAAACTGCTAGAAGCTTGCAGCAGAATTTGGAGTATCTCTCTTGGTCGCTGCGGTGCAGGTACGATTTGGTGGTTACCGCTTAGCGGAGTGTCGGCTTGAGGATTGCTGGCCATCCCCTAAAGCTAGCTGGGTGTGGGCCCTAGGAGTTGGCGCAGGTGGTGGACTTACTCCGGGACGTCTTGCACTCCATAGAGTGGTGGTTATTAGTCAATTTCACGCATTTCAGTTTGACGCGGCAGCAGCGCTGTGTATTCGAAGGGTTAGTAATGGTGGCACCAGCGCAACCTTCATCTTAGTTGGTTGCTCCGCCAACATAGCCAAATCGAGAACCCTGCGTATGTCAAAGGTGAGTTTGTCTTTGTAAAGTTTAAGGAACAATGGCGTCCTTCTCCAGGACGTATTCTGGCGATACGCAAAGGTTCATCCGAAGAAAAATGATGAAAATGGTGTTGAATCTTCGTTTTCATCAAAAAATAGGTCGGTCACCGGTAATTTCCAGATGTAGTGGCATGGATGAAGATTCTATTCTCCACATTTTTGTCTTGAGGTAGCCGATGTTATTTTATAAGTTGCCTTCATCACAAAAGACCATACCTCTTTCCTCCAGAGGATGACGTGAAGGATCCGTTCTCGTGGTTTACCGGGAGAGTTCGGTTGCCCAAGCGGGAGGGGTTCTTCTCGAATACTCGGGATATCGAAGGCGTTAGCGATCGGAGCCATGATTTTCGCACAATAGCGGAGCTGGTGACTTCTTCTCGCGTTATGATTCATTCTCCAGTGAGAGAGATGGAGACGATCCTCGGAGTGCTGGTGCTGGCTAGGGTGGCTTCAGGAGTTTCAAGTGCACAGGTGGTTACCTTGGCCCTGAGATTGTTTATTTAAGACAGAGCGTCGATCAAGGATTGTTGCTAGGACATGCCTTGATTCCGGAAGTGCGGATTTTAGCGAGAAATCCTTTGTCACTATCACTTAGCATTGCCATTAAGAAGTGTCCCAACTGAAGAAATACGGTTGACACGTCTAATCACATGGGCTGGTTGCTCGCAACTATAATTCACTCAAAGTTCTCGTAGCTCTTTTATAGCCGCAATTCCAGATATTATTGTTTAGCTTCTGGCACAAGTATCTCTAGTTATGTCTCTTAGATATATCTATTAATGAGATTTTGCAGCTCTTTCTTACAACCAGTTGTTACTCGTAAGCAGCGTTTGTTCTTCTGGCTAGCTTGGCAACTCGCCTTCCGTGTCTATTGCATGGACCATTCCATTAGAACGCTTGTCCCGTACGCTTCTGCTTACTTTCTCTGATAATGCGAGTACTTTTGTTAGGAGAAAGTTTAACTAATTTTAAATAAAAAATATTGTGGGCTCAAAAAAAATTAATAAATTCCACCTAATCATAACAATTATTTTCTACTGCCCTCTAGGCACTTCTGACCCTTTGAAGCTTATGGTGGAACCAATTTTTTTCCACTTCTCTTGAGACTTGGGAAAACTGACCGTTTCACGTTATCAGAAGCTAGCACTATGAAATGTTTTATTTTTAAACTGACAAAAAAATACATTGTACCATATGCTCTTCGAGGCATGAAGTATCCAAAGGAAGTAAGCCTTTCTCACCTGAAGGTAATCTTTTCATTAACCAACAAAATAAATCATTGCATTTTTTTTTGTTTGGTAATTTTGTTTTAGCCCATATATATGAACTGCAGCGAATTCTTCTAAAACGTTCTAAGATTATTTCCAACATTTATTGCATGTGATGGCTATTCACAATTCGTTACGCTTAGCCGAGCTAATTCATCGCTATCTGTGCCTTAATGCTCGATTTCATTAGTTAATGCTACGCCGATGTGTTAAATTAATTGAATTAAAACACGAAGCTGTTTATTCCGTTTGAAGCGCGTCATGCTTTGTCACTTATAATTGAAACGGAATTGCAGCTTTTGACTTGATTTGATGGTTTGCAGGTATTTGGCTCTACTTCGATAAAATAATAGGGCAGGTGCGTTGTGCGAAAATAAATCTTTGAAGTATACGTAAGGAAAGCTGCAACAATATGCACATAATATGGCCGTCGAACTTTTGAAAGTCATTATTAGCAATAAGTTATGTCTAATCTGGTAATAAAACTCTTATTTAATTGGAGGGCATCTCAAAAATTTAAAGTGATTATTGGAAGTGATTTGTTTATGGGTTTCAGTGAACTAGTTTGAATATTCTGGATTACATCTGAAGAGTGTTACATGCAACATGTGCACGTTGTTTTAGAATATACACTTTAGGTATCTCTAGGTATTCCTTAGGTTATACGTGAACTATGTGACCTGTAGCACATTTTTATGCACAGCAGGTGGTGTATCTTGTAAGAAGTAAAAATACCGTGTTTATTGAAGGGACTTGGCAGAATGACAGGTTTAAGTAGATGGTCGTTGAGAATCACAACCTAAACATTGTTGACAATGAAATTGAACTATTTTTGTGGGGATCGTCCTCATTGTCAGATCTAAAGTGACTATTACGCAAGTTTATAGGGATTATTTGGTTTGTGAAGTGGACACATGACACAAACATCATGTCTCAACTTCCTAATACAGGTAAGTGGCAACTGGAGTATTTGAATATAGGAATTAGAATATACTCGAGTACATTCAAGTGGAATAGTTGTAATTAGTAAGAAAAATGGAAATAGTGCAAATATATGTAGTGGAAATCAGCTAGGGCTAGTGGTAGATAGAAATGGTAGCGGTTTTCATGTATAATCTCTCTTGTCGTAATTCTTCGAATACGAAGGTCGTGATTTGTGCAAATTATTTGGTTAGTATGTTGGTTTATGATGTTTCTCCACTCGTCCCTATCCTCCGCCAGTCTGATGTTTTCTTTAAGATTATTTCCAATTTGTTTTTAAAGTGATATAGGCATTTTTCTTTTATGTTCTCGTATACCGTCAGTTTTTCCAGATTTTCCTCCGTTTTACGGGAAGTATTCCCAAATAATTGTAATATTCTTTTTGTACAGTTTTAATCAGTGTCTGAGGTGTAGAGGGTAGCGGGTAGCGGGTAGATACCTTTCAGCAACCCCAGTTGAGGGCAGATCTACTTCAGGGATAGCGACCCTGCCCACGCGAGCTCTTGGTTTTCCCCCCAATTTCTATTACCCCTGGGAAAATCAAGTCCGACCTCTTAAATTCCATCATAAGACATAAATTATCCTTCCCATATCCCATCCGGTGAAGAAGGAAGAAGACATCTACTTTACTATTTACTAGTCTAAGACTATTTGTGGAACTATTTTTACATTGTATGATACATTAGGTGTGAGAAAATTTTTTTAAAGCTCACATGGGGATTATTCTTTACGTACAACATATTTAAAGTCAAGAGTACGAACTTGACTCAGCCGCTCTCTGTCTCCAAGCGTTTTGTTAAAACATCCCAATTTTCATATGCGACAATATACCTTTACAACAGTCTGATGTTCCTTAATTTTAATACTACCTCATATCACATGTACACCACAGATTCGTTCAGCAAATAGATAACTTGTATAAGCACTTTTTAGACATCGGTTCATATAATTTTATTTGTTCATTTGCAGAGTCACTTCAAGTTTACAATCATCCTTTACATGGTCTAAGAAAAGGTCTTTTATCTCCTCTTAATACAATTCTGTACCTTAGTTGGTTTTGGAGTTTAATTATTAATCAATATAGGCTATTTACCATGGTTTAAAAAACTACTTTATATATTTAGAGCTATTGGCACTTTTTCTCGAAACTCTGGTTGTATAGCAAATTGTAATGTCTACCCAGTGCGTATGTAAAGATAGACTATAGTGTCACGTGATGTCATGAAATGGCGATTTGATAATGGCAAACAAGCGACTCACATTTGATGTACTGAAAAGTGCTTTAAGATAATAAATAATGGGTCCTTGAACTCTTTCTGCTTAGCAAAATCAGAAAATGACGGATATATGCCAACAGTTGTTGCAGATGAATAAAGTAGATTCGGAGCTATTCTTTGAGTGTTTAGCCATAGTAAAAAAAAAGGTTTTAATTAGAAATGCCGGAACAGAAACTGCAGTCCATGCTAGCATATTGGAAACACTCGTCTTAAGAATTCACAGTGGAAATGATTTAATTTAAAATTAATGGCGATTGTCTGGGAATTAGGAAGGAATTTTATTAATACCTTGACCGGATCCTCATAAGAGCATTACCAATAAGCAGTAGTGAGAATTACTGAATGGCAATGCTGCGACGGAACCTATCTTCTGTGATAAGCCCTGGCATTGGATGTTGGTGGACTCTCAGGCGCTTCCAAAGTGCCAAAAGCTTAGTTGGAACCCAGGCTGTTCAGGCAAATCTAAACATACCAAAGACAGCCTTGATGTCATGGTTGCAGGCTATATGGTCCAAAACCACCTCGACGAAATTGTTAGCTTTCTCGGTTTCAGTTACTATGTTCTGGAATGATTCCAGGAATGTGGGGAGGTGTATATTCTGGAACGATGGTGGCCCAACTCTGGTGTTCAGGCTGGCTCGGCAACGTTTTGTGATTAGCGTCGTGGAGCTGGCTGAGGTCGACAAGACTCTGCTGCCTGAAGTACTCGCCGTCGCTCGTAGAGCTGACTTCGGGAAGGCAGGATATCTCCGGAAGCTGACTGGGTGCGCTTCCTGGCAGTTGTCACAGGTGGCGAGCTTTTTACGGTTTTTTTGCTGTCCCCGAATGGTGCATGCCACCACACTTTACAGCAATGCTGTGCGTGGCCGAAGCGTTGCGAATGGTACACTGGCTCACGATCTTCCTGCGGTCTGGTTGCTTCACTATCACAACCAAATCCAGGACGCCGTACACATTGAAGATCTTCTCCTGTCCAACCGCGAGCGGCATGGGTCCTGACACTGAGGATGGGGCTTCTTAGGTCAAGGAGTTCCTGCTTAAGCTCTTCTTTGTGGACGTTTTCAGGTACACCGTGCAGTAATGGAAATGGAGACGCAGCGCGTTGTTTTATATGGTAATCACCCTATAGGCTCTCTGCAACACCGTCTTGCCTTGAATCCTATATTTCTTGGATCTCGTAACGACTGATTACTCTCTGTTCGATGTAATGAAAAAGGCAGGATATGGCAAGAAGTTTTACTTTAAATGAGATTTAGTCGGCCGTCTACAAGTAGTACTGCGTAACACCTAAAGAGTAGTTTGCAGCATCTTTAAAATATCTACTGAAGCGGTGCAAATAAATACCTCACTGTATTTCTAGACGTATGTCATCAATTTTTGGATTAACTAATGAGTTTAAAATTATCATTATTATATGGATTTACTTCCAAAGCTGTTTTTTCTTATTTTAAAATTTTTTGCTATATGGTATATACAGAGTATTTCAAAACAACGTTTAACTATTTACAGGGCATGTAGTATGGTTTAAACAAATTAAAAAGTCTTTATATATAGTGATTTAATTGTAGTAGCATAATCATTTGTTTTATTGTTTTTCTTACAATAAAAGAGATTAGAATTAAAGAAAATGTTGAAAATGTCATTTTTCCATATTTACACAAGATCTGCATCTTTGTTCTCCGCATTCTTTCAAAAAACCCGACTTGAATTATATGGCAACAGTGTTTTATTCGTTAGAGCAAATCTTGAAGATCGTTTACAGATGTCACGTAGACTAAACTTTTTAAATAACCCCAAATACAAAAGTCTAAATGAGTTGAATCGGGGGATCTTAGAAACCATGCAATGGGTAGGTGACTACAACTCTGCTCAGCAAACCAAATCCTTTTAATGCACATGCTTGCCGATAAGCACATGGGCAAATAAACGCACACTCTACATCTTTAATTTGCTACTTTGTTTGCTGGAATGTGTTATCATTGAGCAATTAAGGCATCTACTGCAAAAAAATCGCTTTTTTCTCTGAAACGGTTGACTTGCCGAATTGTGTATATCAAGACTTTAATTTTTTTAATAGTTAAATTATCAGAAATAGGAAATTATTAAAAAAAAACAATAAACGTACTAACTTAAACTCGAATAATTCGGTCATCAATCTTCCCCAAAAGGATAGGATCAAATTTTTGAAGATGTAGAAGGTATAAAAAAATATATAGCGAATAAGACTTGCAGCAAAACCTGTAGCTAGTCTAGAACATCTTCAGACTACTTTGCGTCAACCCTTCTATTATTGTAGCAGATCCTAATTCTCACGCCCGTATTGTCAAACGCTGTCTATTTGTGGTAAGACATTTTACACTTTAACAAATCAAAGAGTTGTTCGTAAGCGACAAATTCATTGTTGTCTAGAATGAATGATACGCATATGCGAAAAGTTGCGTGATATTTACTCCCACTGTCTAGAGTATTATAGAAAAAATAGTGTATTTGGAGATAGCGAAGGAAAATATGGGTTCCACCGCCAGCCAAGTTTCTGAAAGGAGGTATAGTTAAATATGTGAAACTGGAGGGTTTTGCGTATATCATAAGTTAAAGAATTTCAAAGCAAAATTATTAAGATTGCTTATTTTGTCCTTTTTTCCTTATGAAGTACTTTCTCTCATATGAAGTCGTCGGGGCTAAAGGATATGACACAAGTATTAGGTTTATATTGTTGTAAAAATGTTTAGAGATTTTATTTGTTACATTAAGAAATTAGTTGCATTTGATCGTCTATTACAAATTTTTGTTAATCGTTTAGGGTTTTGATATATAATCTATCTTCTTCTAGCGTAAATTTTCTATAATAAAATTGTTTATTTCGATATTTTAGATGGAATTTCGTTTAGAAGATTGCATTTGCTCAAAATCTGTCTCAATTGATGTGGCAGCTTCATAGTTGTCAAACTTCGGCTTCAAAGGTGTGAAATGTAACCAAATACTGTCATTGTACAAAGCAGACGTCTAAAATAACTAAATAGTTACCTATTTACTTCAAATTACTTAATACATTTCTTAGAACGGAAGCAATTAGTGCGCCATGTTTTTGCGATCAAAACCGATATTTCATACAAATAACAAAAAGTATTCTGCTGCCTTTATTTAGAAGTCCTTGAGCAAAAAGCCGCTAGCTTGAAGTGAATTTTGCTACGACACTGATATAGATATGTTTGTGTTATTAATGAAGTATTGTAGAGGTCGTTTCTAAAATTACCTTTTCTAGCATTGCCGGTTAAATAATTGCGTTTTAACTTTGGATTTATTTACTTTCAGATTCAGCCCTTCAAATGTTTGTAACCTCTATAGTTACATGAGACGTGTTTTTCTATAAAGTTATAATTCACTAGAATACTTCAACATCTTATTGGTACGAAAGCTCTTGGTGATAGTACGTAGCGAAAGCTCTGATTTCTTTAATAGTAACCAACAAGGTCTTTATATGAAATTTTGTCGATGACGTCCAAGACACATCTACCAGTATTGAATGAGAATTGCTGTTTAGTTCTTATTTCGATTTGATGCATCTCCTTTATTGTATTTTTAAAAGTGCAAATAAGGCTTTTGCTAAAAGGCTACATTATTTAAAAAAAAACTAGGTTAGGCTTTTGCCAGGTTTTTATTTTTATTGATATCATCTTCAGTTGATAAGTTGCACGAGTTGGGCAATACATAGCTGACTGATTTAAATTTATCGTCATCTTGGACGTATGCTGCGCTTTGAAGGTGATTCATAAAATACTGTCGCACTATTTTGGTCGGGATAATGTACCCAGCATTAATAGAGGTTGTCAGCTGGTGCAAAACTTTGAAAAAACTGGTGGTATTAAGGATATTCCGAAGTTTGAGGATATTTGTACTATTCATACACCAAAGAATATTGAAAGAGTTTGACGAATTGCGAAAGAGGATCCCAGCACCTCCACCGGGCGTCGCCCTCGAAGAACGAGAATTCGTATAACATCTTTGCGGGTCGTATTAAAAAAGTCATGCATCTAAAACCGTGTAAGATACAGTCGACTCGAGAACTTTAGCCTAGACACCATCAAAGTCACAGTGAGTGCGGTAATTCAATACTGGAATTTAGTACGAAGGATGATCTTTTTTAAGCATATGATGGGCGTTGAAGTCCATTTTGACTTATTTTGGTATATTAATAACCAAAACTACCTCATTTAGAGGGAAGAAAATCCTTATATTTTCCTACCTTCGGTTACTGACTGGAGCGGATTCTTTTTGAGCGTATTTAGATCTTACTTTTGAGTATGAAGCAGAAAACTGTCTTGTAGTATTACTAGGAAATGTTATCGTAACATGACAAATTGAAGAACTTGATTTGGAAAACTTATAGTTTCAGCAAGATGGTGTGACATGCCAATGAGCGAGATTTGTGTCCAAAACGTTTAATCTTCTCTTTTAGTGATGTGCTTTGGTCTTTAAAACCAGATTTAACTGTTCCTGACTTTATTCATGAGTGAATCTTAAGGATACGGTTTACATTACCAAACCGAAAAATATCGAGAAACTCGAAAAAACGTATACATGAAACTACTCAAAGTATAAAAAGGTGATAACAATGTGATTCTTTTAGAATATTAATGTGTTTATTTTAGCCTCTCCTTCTATTGTACCATACATTTATTGTGCACATCAATTCTGATAATAAAAATAGTGGACTTTGTTCCTTGTAATTTGTTACTGAAATTCACGTTAATTTTCAGTAAGATTTTATTTATGTATCCGGTGTTGTTCCATTTCGTTTGTACTTGGTCTGGCGTTAAATCCGGCTTCGCGTTTTCTTGCGCTCCATTGTTGTACAAGCGGGAGCCTTGGCGCTCCGCTCGCAATGCCACTTTTTGGGCAAATTTATCTGAAATTAATCATCTCATTTCTAGTCGCCACCTTTCCCCCTTTTCACTAGTAGATAGTCTACCCTTGGAGTGCCGCAGAACCGTTACCTCTGCTTCCGTTTTTGCCCCCTTTCTGCCTATTGTCACGAAAATGGATACCAGAGACACTGCTCGGCTTGTGGAACGTGCGGCGCGAGAGCAAAATTCCCCGATTCCTGCCAATGTCAATGCTCGTTCGCGTAGCGAACCATGGCCAGCCGAAGGGCACGCGGCGAGAGTTAATTACAATTAAATAATGGAGCAATTACGGCGGGCCATAAGGGACTAGCCGTTCGAGCGCTTTATTGCATTGTCGATTAAAGTGTTAAATTAATTATGAGGCGGCGGCCCAAACGTTGCTTGGTATTTTCGAAGGGACTAACGAGAAAAGGAATTGCTGCGGTCGACGGGTTTTACCTTTATCGCCCGCTTCTGTTAAAGGGAACGGTAATTCCAGAACGCATGAAGTTTCCGACAGCGTCAGCTTTTAGATGCACCTACTTCCTAGGAATGTACCTAATGTGAGTTTCTGCGTTGGCACAGTAAATAATTTATGACCTAGGGATTTACACGGGTGAAGACAAAGATTCAACGAACATGTTTTAAAAGGCAATAAAACCGTTAATTTGCACGAGACGTCCTTGCATTTAAGCTAATCGAATTGGGAATGAACTGGCGTAACTTTAACTTTGTAACGCGAGATTTCCCAGGATTATTCTTTGGACATGCGAACTGTGCGTATCACCAGGACAGAAGGAGTATTTTTTGTTTAAATTTGTTTAAAAAACAAAATCATATTTAAATAATGTATGCTCTTATAGGGGTAGCAAACTCCTAGTAGCAAATTTACTGAGACTTTAAGATTCAGTTAAAAAAATGATCCTATAGTTTCATAAGTCGGTTAGATAGGGGTTTTGATTGGAAATTGAGCCGTTTATCATATCTACTTTTGATTGTAGACAACCTTTTTGTTATTGAGTTTGCGTTCTGCTTTCAAAATTTCAAAAAGTGTGGTAAAACGTTCTGAAACTTTATGTTTGCCGCGTTTGTGGACTGTGATGAGGTATCGTAACGTTGAAGAATTGCTTGGATACCAGGCCTAAGTCGCTACAATCGAGCGTAGAGTTTCTGCTTTTAAGTAGCTTATAACCCTACTTATTTCTCTTCGGTTGGTTTATGTGAATTGGAAAGAAAAAATATAAACTCTCGTATTGTATTTCATGCATGTATATGATTTATTTTTAAAAAATTTTGAATAATTTGAACAAAATTTTTTTATTATTACGTTAGTAGTAGAATTGCAACTAGGATTAGTTATTCAGTGACATCCAGTTTGAATAAGAGTTGTACTTAATCACTATATCATCCTCTGAAGGTCTCACCGTGACCCTAGTTAGAGCATCAATTAATTGTGGAACCTTTAATTAAACTGTAAAGCGGATTACGTGATTTTAAGGAATGTTAACCAATCCAGAAGCATCACAATTAATTAAAACAAAACACTTTGCTTCCTTAGAGGCTCTACTCTAATCAATCCGGTGAGAGTTGAGAGGATACTGTTCCTCTTATTGTAATTAAAATTAATTTCTAAGACCAGACATTTCTTATACATTTAAGCATTCGTTGAAGTTGCAAAAATGGACCAACAAGAGCAGCAACGAAAGTTTCTTCGTTTCAAATTGACCAGAAACATTAACAAAATGAAAGAATCGTGTAAATCAGAATTTAGTCGAACATCATTAGTTAGCACCTATAGGTGAAGAAATACTTTTCAATATTCAAGTTAAAGCCAACATCAAAGATAAATAAATGATTTTGATAAGGAATAGATTCAGTTGAAGGCTATAAGGGTTTGTTTAATTGTTGAAATTAGTAATCTATTAAATATTGATCAACCATTCAGTTTATCTCTGTGTAAGAGAAAAAGAGCTGGGAGCACGGACTATTTGAGTCGCCAATTTTTGCTAAATTTTAGAAACACAAAGTATTGGTATAGAAGTACCAAATGCTATACGGAGGCGATGCATCTCTTGAACGTTTTTGGAAAACCGCGAGAGAACAAATATAACCTGTAGACGTGTGTATACATTAACTTTAAGGCAAATATCGCTTATTTGTTAATTAAGAGAATGTAGACCACGAAACAAGCAATTTATCCATGAAAAGCAGTCTTTTTTTCTGCAGTGGGGCAAATAACATGGAAACTAGACCACTAAAGGTGATTTAATGGCGAATAATATGTTAGAACGTTTCTCAGAAAAATATATTTGTCATAATGTGTATTCCTTACAACTCAACATTTAACTGTTATTGTTAAGGTATTGGTCGACTACACATTGTATTTGGGATAATGAAAGCTGCAAGACAATTTGAATTATACAAACTAATATATTTTTTAGTAAGAAAAACGTGTTTTGAGATTAATTATACTCCAGCATGATGCATTTTTTTATAGTTAACGACACAGTATTAGAGTAAGTCTCCAGGATTCTAAATTTGAAAAACCACTGAGCATCCATCTTACAGATACCAAACCACCAGATTTAGGAATGCACGTATTAATTGGTAGCCATTTGTGCGAGCTATTTATACGGAGTGGGAGGTATAAGCTAGAGAATGGGTTGGTGGCACAGAAAACTCAATTTTGGACTAATGTATTATCGGCATAGTTGCCTAAGTAACTATTAATTTTATTACAGAAATATGGAGTTTAGGAGCCATTGCCATTACAAATCCAGCAGAATAGATTACATCCAAGGAGCTAGAAGCGATGGTGAATTTAGAATTCAAAATTCAACTATTTAGTTTAAGATAGGGAATACTAGTGTAAATTCTATTGGGTACGTGATAAGTGTGTTGCTAAGAATAGCTATCAAAACTGTGCCAATATGAAACCTACAATAACAAATTCAAGTTTCGGATAGCTGAAGAGGTCACTTAAAAAGTAAATTTAGATGTTAAAATTTTCGGATTTTTTATCCTAACGGTATTTTTTGAAGAAAGGGCCAATTATGTTGAAATTAATCTTTTGTTTTCGTAAGATTTAGGGAGAAAATTACTGAAATTTCAGACTTAGAAATGCTTTTCCAAAAGGAAAATCATGACTTTCAAAAGTTGCTTTGGTGGAACAGAGCTTATGAAAAGATAATGGAATATCGCCTTCGGGATAAACTGCAGTTCGTTTATGTTAGCTGCAGTTTTTTATCATTATTTCTAGAACGTGAAAGTGAAAGACTAATTAGTGGATGCAGACTTACTAAAATAATTGTACGTAGATAATGCTGTGTTTTTATGAATACCGAGCAGAAATATCATCGCTTCAACACTGAAGCAACAAGAATCATGACTAAAGCAGTGAGAGTCTAACAAGTATAACATTACTGTGGATGACATCATTTTTAGGTTTAACGTACGATGAATGAAAAGATGTTTTGTTTTATCATTAACTTCCTAAAAAAACTAATTGATCGTTAAAGTTTAGTGGTTACGAAGAGGAGCATGCTGTCCCTAATTTCCAAACATTCAATCGTCTTTGCTTTTCTCCCTTCCTCATAGTTCCGAAGATCCTCCTCAAACATTCCTGGATTATTACCAAAGAGTGGGACGAGAGCAAAAGTAACAAATCCGAAATTAGCACAAAAGCTGAATGTTTGCCCCAGATCTACATTACGAAAATGGCTTCTTATACAAATGATGAAGAGACCTAAGTCCATTGTAAGAAAATATATGTCTGCAGTAACTCGCGAAATTAGAATACAAAATACGGCAGTGTTTCAGTTTTACTCAATCCAGCAGATGTTCCTTCCCGAAATTGTTCGCCAAATAAATTAGTAGACTCTAAACGTTGGCAGATCTGCATGGCCCAACGTGGCCAGATACACTGGCATAATTTAATCAAACTTAAAGTGGCTGCGGTAGAAGTGATTTAACCCAGATTCTCTAATTTTGAAACTGTTTGTGGTTGTGGGTAGGTTCGAAGATTTATAAATAATAAAATATTATTCAAATAACAGATAATTAAAATCAACTATTTAATAAGAGCTGACTTGGATACTTTAAACATGATTTTGGATGTGAAGGGTGTAATAAAATTATATTTCTGCTTAACCTATATCTTTATCTTTTCCCTAATAAATAATAAATAAGCATCCCTATGTCCATCAATTAGTCCAATATATTTACAAAATCTACTGCTAAGTTGCAACCTAATTCATTTTAAGCTGGTTAAGAGAAAATTATTGGATCTTAAAAGGAAGAGAGGCAGCATTTGTAATTGCATTATATGTAAACGTCAGTTAAGTAAAATTTTTATTAATCATTTGCAAGAATTGAACTTCAAGCGATTTAGTAGAACCATTAATACTAAAAAGTTTACAGAGGTGTTTATTTAGATTGTGTTGACTTACCTAAATTTACGTGTTTGTTTAGATATTTTACTAGGATTTATAATGATAATAAGACTAATTTTTGGGGTATTACAAAACTAACTGAGGCAATTTTTAAATTGAAAAAAGTTATAAATGACTATAACTGCAGAAAATCAATTGAACTATACTTTCTTAAGCCTTTTTATGGTAGGAGAAACTAGTAAGAGTTTTTAAGAAACTTTTATTAAAACATCTTGGGACTTGTTATAATTTTTGTTAACCAGTTCTGGATAGGACTTGTGTTTGGCCGCACAACCATCAGTCGTTATGGAACTCGATAACACATTGCTTCTTCAATAAGTTGCTTGTCATTTTGGTCACTGCCTAATCTACCAAAAATCACAATTGGCTGTCTTGATGGTCAATGAGTTAGGGAATATTATGATGTCTATTTCATGTGTCTAGACACGATACTAGTAGAACTATCAACTAAGAGTCAAGAGTTTTTAAGACATCCTTGTATTTCAACGCAAAAACGAAAATAAAAAAGTCTCAAAAACCATTACACGAAACACGTCATTCCAAACGTTGTAAAATGTTTAAAAAAATTAGTTTAACAATTATAAAATTAATAACAAAAATGGAAGAAAAGTGTATTATTTTACTTTAAAAGGCATAGCGTAATAACGACACATTGACTTGATCAATTTCTTAAAGAGGAGCATGGAAATGGCATATCACTACTTCTCCAGAAGGTACAAAACTTCTTGAAGAAATAATGGATTTGTTCTAACTACACTTTTATTCCATAATATTTTAGGTAGGCTCCTGGATCTTTTACTGTAATCGCACTTTCTTAACTATTCAGTTGTCCTATTATACGCTCCAAATGTTCAAACTTTACTAATTACCGGACCGTTTTCACTTTTAGTGTATTTCTTGTAGCTTTTGCTCTAACTTTGTTTTTTGCGCTACTTTCTCAATTATTTTAAATTTTTAATTTCCTATATTTCGAGTTCATTATTTTTTAGTTCTTTTGTTAAGTCATGTGGCCAATTTTTGTAAGTTAAGAATGTTTTAGTCAACAATTTGAAAATGATTGCTTTAGCTTATTTTTATTTTTTTGCAAAAAGTAACTTTAATCGCCCAACTTACACTCGCGTTGATTTCTTCTTCGAAATTTTTATGATAATTTATGTTTGAATCTAAATATCATTTACTTGACCGATTTTTAACCTCCAAACTTGAAATACCCCAATTTTTGGCATTTGGAGATTACTGTAACTTTTATCTTTGAGATATTAATGTTTATTTTGATTTTTAACAAACCTTCGTTAGATTCATACAGAATTTTTTAGTTTCTGTTAGGACGCAGACCCTACTTGGCCGACGCCAATTTTTTCTAAACGGACTCGATGATCGCTCAAGATAGTTGAATCTTATTTAAATTAGTAACGTGTTCGCCGCCCTTATTAAAATTGGGTTTTGTAGGCAAGAGTGCATATGTGCTACTACATGGGTTTAGAGGAAAATATGATTCTCCTTTTCTCTCCGAAGTAAAAAACTCGAATATTAAATATTATGGTGAATCGAGTAGTTGGTTCTCGGGTTGTTAGACAATGGTCAGAGTTTGGAGACTCTTGTCGTTTCGTCCATAACTGCGGCATACATCTTCAGAAGAAAATCTTTAAAAATTAAATAACTGTCTTGTGCGTTCTTGGTTTTATACTCATGCGAGTGTGGCAGAAATGATGTTTGGGGCCGTTGTTGACGTCACCAGGATGGTAGACAACGTAATTGGGCCAGCTGCTGACGTCAATCGAGTCGCTACAGGTAACATTTTGGAATTTCCTGACGTCACTCGCTTTCCACCGTATCGCGGTCGGTTTTTTGCCCCTTAAGAGCGACAAACCAAGATTTAGGTAGATTAAATCCGTCGTCTCTCTTAAAATTATTTTTATATTTATAAATCTCCACCGCCTCTCTATATAATATCAAGTAATAGTTCCTACAATTAAGCAAAGTTTGTGTTTGCCCGAACTCTATCTCGTGACCAAAACTTTCCAAAGCATGTTCAGCAACCGCCGATTTTTGGGTTGATTGAGGCGTAGAGAAGTTTATGCTTCTTTATCCTAGTGATAATCTTTCGACCCGTAGTCTCAGTGTAGACTTGTTCAAACAAAGTATGCAGTAGATTCTTGGTGTATCCTGCTGGTTTCTTATGTTCGTAGTTATGTGGTAGTTATATAGATGGTTTCCACCTTGTTTATTAGAGAATTAAATCCGTCGTCTCTGTTAAAATTATTTTTATATTTATAAATTTTCACCGTCTTTATATAATCTCTGCTAATAGTTCCTACAATTAGACAAAATTTGTGTTTTTCCGAACTCTCTCTTCTGGGCAGGATCTCAGTGGTAATCGTTCGGACCGTAGTCACAATGTAGACCTGCTCACATGAACAAGATATGCAGTATATCAGTAAAAGTCTTCGAATTTATTTGATACGCCTCTACGGGAAGGAGGTTTACAAGGCTGTAAGACAACTCGAAAACTTACGCAAAAAGAAATTCTAGCTACTGTCTAACCTTGCCTTCTTCTTGCGTTTTCGAAATCAAAAAGTACTTCCGATCTGTTTACAGATCAAACACCACCTGCGTACTCCTCAAGCTTAACAAATTGAATTGGGAATAGAATTGGGATACCGTAGACCGCATCATTTTCCATTATGCAGAGAAACCCGAAACGGCTACCATCATTAGACAATCTTCTAAGTCTTAGCATTTACAGAAGAAAAGCGCTCTTACACAGCTGGATTGTAACCAAACTGTAATAAACCTTTCCTAACAGGAACTTAGCGAGGAAGCCATTAGTGCTCTCGGTAAAAAGGTAAAATGTTTGCGGTAGCACCTAAATCCATTCCGGCTGAGGACATCATAGCTAACGTAAAAGCACCCATACGGAACCTTCCAACGGATGAAGCAGAGGAAGTACGAGTCGAGACTTTACCCATCCGGTGCCGTGCTAAACCGCCTAAGAAGAACTTCCCGGGAGGAATTAAATGAATGACAACACCATCATCGTCTTACCAGCAGATAAAAGTAATGCCACAGTTGTACTATCGCAGGAGGACTACACAAAGAAGATGACCGAACTGCTAGATACGAACACCTACACCGTGCTCAAACGCAATCCCACAACTACTACGTGACACGAACAAACTGATAAAAAGTCCCTTTTTAGATGACACCATTAAGAAGAGACTAATATCATTAGAGACGCTGCCCTCAAAATACACAAGAACTATGTATTACTGTTACCTATTATCAGTACCATCGATGGCCGTATCTACAAGCTGACCAAATACTTAAATAGTAAGAACTATTCTCGTGTGTTGCGCAACAAATTGTTACTAATTTTCCCAGATGGAACAAAACCGTCTGAAATTTTAAAACTTAAGGCACAGTTCAGGTTCAACACTTTAAGAAGACTCAAGGACGTTTGGCATAAACAATGATTGGAGGATGAGAAATAGGTGAAAATATGAGTCACCGACGTCGCCCCAAGAACAGCGTGTCTGAGGAGAATATTCACATTGTCCGTCGCCTTATCGAAGATGAGCGATGATTAATAGTTATTGAAATTGCCTTTGAGGTTGGAATAAGTTACAACAAAATCAAGCAATGCGAGACTTATCGCCCTGCTATTATTGTTTACTTGAGCCACTAGAAGCAGTGCTCGTGCGTGATCGGCTGATGTTGCAACTAGCTTTTTTACGATAGAGATATCTATTTCTTTTAAAAAATATATTTCTAATTTGGGAAGTTATGTAGAAAAATAACTTTGGTTCGCTTCGACGGTAGATATACTAAAATTGGAACGATGCAGAGATCAAGATAGCCCCTGCGCAAGGATTACACGCAAATTCATGGAGTTCCACAATTTTCAAGCAATTGCATAGCAACACAGCAACATTTTAACACGACTCAAATCCAAGAAAACCAAACTGTTCTTAATGCCATTACAGAATTCTCCAATAATCTATAATAAGGACCAAATTAGTACCCATATAAATCTCATGTCAGCGTTAGTCAATTAAACTAAATAATAGTTTTTTATTAATAATTATAGATTGGAATGCCCACACGCAGAAGAAATAAAGACATTTATACAATACTTTAATGGAGACATACTTTTAGTTTTGGAAACTCTTTTTACTAGTAGAAGCTACATAAAACACTACAAATCATGCTGATAATACGGATCATTGCAATAATAATTAGGCAAGCAATTAAATATCACGAACGAGCTAAATATAGACACCATGATATGCAAGCCTCCAGTGTCATTTACAATGTTGCCAATGTATTTATTGCCTGCCCAAATATAGCCATAAACACATTGATTTCACCGAATTTTTTAAAAAATTAGAAAACCATTTTACTAACCACAACTACAAAAGGCTGCCAGAAACACTAATTTAATCTGTATAACAAGTTAACCAACGCATTGGACATCAGATTCCAAGAAAATACCTTATAATATTGACTTTTGCATTGGAAAGGGAATTGATTCAACAAAAATTTTAGTCGAGTCATGTTTAGAACTCGCACTCCTATACTAGCGACCATTATAACCTCTGCACTTGGAAAACCAAAACTACCATTGTTTTTTAACAGCAAGACGGCCTGGAATTTCTCCAGAGAAAAATTAAACCAGCCTTTAACATTAAAAATGCCACTAGAAACTAAACAAGATATAGAAGATGGGGTTGAAAATGTTATAAAATCCATATAAGTAACGGTGTGGTAAGTAACGCACGTATTTAATTTAAATGCCCCATGAGATTAAAGAAAATTAATATTTAAATAAATTAAATTAATAAGTGATAAAAAAATTGTGAGAACATTTAAACATATCTTACGTAAATTGAAAAATAAATCAGTGTAAGAATGCCTTGGAGAGTTAACCCCAATTGAAGCTACAAAAAAGTAACAACACTTGGGTTAGAACAGATCAGTAAAAAGCTATGGAGTTTACTGAACTTGCAGATACAGTTTTCCAATTTAATTTACCCTACCAGCAGCTACTGAACAGCTGAACAAGAAATTAATAAATAGCTGGAAATCCGGTGTCAAATGGCGTTTCCACTGAAGAAAATTAATCAAGGAGAAGTAGAAATTATTTTTCATGGCACTTCTTACCAGCAAAGCACTAAAAGAACTATTCGATAAAGGCTTCAGCGTATTAACGTTTATATTCAATCCAATATTAAGACTTGAATATTTTCTCCGTCAATAGAAAGTTGCGCAAATAGTTATCATACCGAAACCAGGAAAAATCGCAACGATGTTGTATCGTACAGATTCAAACTGATAGATACCTGTTCTTTCCAAAGATTTAGAAAAAATACTGTTAAAATGATTAGTACCAATAATTGACGAACTTCAGCTCACACCTATATATCAATTTGGTTTTAGAAAGGATCACTATACGATTGAACAAGTAGACCGACTAATAAACCAAATAAACAGTAATTTTGCAAATAAACGCTAATGATTAATTGCATGTGTGGGTATAAGTCAGGTATTTCGTAAAGTTTGCTACACAGGTTTATTCTAAAAAATTTAAGTTCTTTCTCTCGCATCTCAGATATTTTTTATTAAAGTTCTATCTCATAAACAAAATATTTTTAGTTAGATGTGAAGAAGCCTACACAGAATTATACCCAATCCTATATGGAGTCTTACAAGGAAGCATCTTCTATAAATACTGCAAACTTACCGAACACCAGACAAACAATGATTGCCACCTTTGCTGATGACACGATAATTTTAGCATTTCATGAAAACCCCATTAAACCCTTTCGAAAACTACAATCTGTTTGAAGAATGGTTACAACGTTAACGTATAAAGGCCAACGAAACAAATTCTTGCACACCTCATTCGCTTTGAAGCATAGAAACGGCCACCTCCCCCGTATTATTAAATGGACCTTATGTATCACAAAGTGAAACAATCAATTACTTAGACCTTAATCTGGATAAGCGACTAACATGGATGTTCGGTAGAGAGTCAGAACCTGCTGGACTTGTGGCGTATGGGGCTTTGTAAGTACATCCGATATAGAAATATTGCAGAGATTTCAAAATAAAGCACTTAGTGCGGTAGTCAACGCACTATGGTATGCATCAGATTACTACGTATTGGTCTAGGCATACTCACAGTACGAAGAGAAATTGCAAACATCAGCCTCAGATACAAAGACAGGATTGTTGTATAACCGAATCAAGTGGTATCACATTGTTCTATGACAAAAACGGGCCCAGGAGACTAAAAATGTTTAAATCAACTGACTTAGTGACTCTCTTTACGTAAGATGTTCTTATATTCCGCAAAACAATTGTAAAAATAAAAATATTTGATTCACCCTCATAAATTCAGCAGAGAAGGAAGCAGAATCTGCTAAACCATAAAATAAAATGCACACGAAGTAAATCGAAGATTGTAATTTGTTTCTATTAAAATTTATATTTTAAACGTTGATGCAACCATTACGGAGATTAACATAAATTTGCGCCACCCACAGAAAACCTATATTTTCCATTTAGCAGTGAGAAGGCGAATGAGAAGGTTAAACGAAGCAGTTTGTGTTCTTTTTGCAGATGGTTCTAGGCGTTCTCCAAGGCTACATTTTAAGCTGAACCGACCAGTCTGCATTTTTATTCTGCCAGGAAGTTGGATTATGTTATTTAATACGTTAACATTGGTTAAGAAGGTTGCTAAATAAGAATTTTGGGTTGAATACTTCTATGAATTAACGTTATAATACAGACATGCTATCTATACTCGCCTTAGCCCACTAATTGTCGAATAAACATTTTAAACTTTGAATTTTGTTTACTAGGTATGCTAACTTAAATGATTATTACAGCAAGTATTTAGTTTGCAATTAATATTAGATAAATCTTATCTTGAGTCAAACCAAACCATTTTATCACTTTGATTCTAATACATATTATTACTAATTAATTAGGAAAAATGCCAATTAACATGTATTTACAAATATAAAGCTAAAAGTAGACAAATTAACATTATTATATAGTGTCAGAAGTAAGAGGGGCGCATTTTAAATGTCACCTTAAATGAAACAATTAAATGTTACTTAATTTAAGCGGAGACATCAATGGAAGAGTAGCCGACAAACCTTTGTAAGCAATAGGGAAAATGTGTCCACAAGCGCGTCAATATTTAAGAATTTTTTAAAATCGGCAGGGCAACCAAAAAATTATTAATTTCAGTCAGTTATCATCTTTTAGATGTTTATTGAAAGATAACATAATTTAAAGAATCTAGAAAAGAGATAAACTTGCATACTATTTTCGAGGGCGAATCACACATCTTTGGTCTACATAAGTGTGGTTTTAGGCATTTTAATTTGCAATTTTGTTCTATTATAATCTTTATTTCATTTTTACTATAACATAATAAATATTGTCTTAGCTTTCTTTTTATTTTTCTTTATATTTGTATATTTTATTATATATTCTTCTATTTCTTGTATTTTCTTGTTTTATTATGGCTAAATTATTGTACTGCTGTTTTCTTTTTTATTGAATTGTATTCTGGCTCTCATAATTCAGTGATCGCTGCTGTGGTAAATATATTTACCGCCGTGACACCTTCAAAAATCTGTTTGCTTTTGCAGAGAAAGTAAGTAGTTAATTAATTTGTCTTTCTGTTTAGCGATATTAATGTCATGTGTTTATTGCATACAGATCTTGTTGTTTTAAGTACCCTACGAGTATTTCACAACTTTCGTTTCTTGTACCATATTCGTATTTGCCTATTTTGTTACCCTATTTATCTAATTTCGTTTCAAAATGATAAAGGACAAAAATACAGATGAAGTAACAACAGCAGTGGAAACACTTTATAGTAACCCATATGCTGGGGACGCGGTGGCTGAGATGGTTCAACTAGTTGGCTCTGTCCTCTAGGCGGCGCGCGTGAGTTTGAGTGTCGCTCAACCCATGGGTGTGTGTGAACGTCCTAGCATTTAAGTGCATGTTAGTGGGCACAATAAGCCCTTGCGGCTGCAGTGCCTGTAAAAATAAATCCTGATGCCGACACAATGGAAAACATGCAACAAAAAGTAACGAACGTGAACTTTAGATATTGAAAATTAGGAGTTTGAAGCAGCCCTATCATAATTAAAGAAGGGCAAGTCTTACGGCCAGACAGAAAATTGGTTGAAATGTTAAAGGAAGGAATGATTGTAATAATAGAAAAAACAAAAGAGCTGTTTAAACTTTGCCTTCATAAAAACTAAATTCCCAGCAACTGGAATGAGACCATGGTCATACCCCTTTTCAAGAAAATAAACCGAGTTAACTTACAGAATTACTAGCTCAGATCTCTGTTATCACACATTTATATATATATATATATATATTTCATGCGGGTAATAAGCAATAGAACAAGCTATAGAACAAGCAAGGATATAGTATATGTGATTAATGGCTAATGATGTAACATTAATCGAGAAGGCAAATGGATATTATCTGAACTTGTATGTTGCCTTCATCGGTTATGAAAAATTCACAAATAATTGCCCAATTTATCCTCACTTATACATAATATATATGAAAAAGTGATTATGGCTGTACAACTAGGCAGAGACACTACAAAGGAAATGCAAAGCGGTGCCATCTCCAAAGATTTTTACACTAGCAATGGAGGATATGTTCAGACAGTCAAACTGGTCACGCAAAAAATAAATATAAATGGAAAGAAGTCAAACCATCTTAAATATGCAGATGATATTGGTTTCATAACAACAAACTTTGAAGAACTGCAGGATGTGGTAACACAGTCATCGGAAGTCCAAGTAAAAATTTGCATTAAAATAAATATGTCTAAAATCAAGATAATGACTAACAAAAATGGCCTGATAAAAATAAGCCTCAATATTGCCGACTTAGAGACGATAAATAAATATACCTACCATAAGAAGAGTTTAATTAACTTGGGGAAGTTTTGAAAAATTAAAAAGAGTGTTAGCAAATAGAAAAATATCTCAACATTTTAGAAATACGATATTTGATCAATGTGTACTTTTGATTTTGATGTACAATTTACAAACTTGGATACTGACTAGAGCAAACATAGATTAAGTAGCAAAAATGTTTATGAAAAGAATAATGGTAGGTATAATGCTATCAGATAAAAAAAGAAATATCTGGTTCAGAAAAATAGTAAAAGTGAAAGATGCAAGAGAAATGGTAGCGAGACTGAAATGGGACTTTGCAAGACATAATTCCTGACAACCAGACTAAAAGATGGAATACAGAGATACAACAAGGAGTTCGGCCATAGATCAGATGGGATGATGGTCTAAGAAGAGTTAGGTTTACAATGAAAATGACAGGTAAAAGACTTGAGGAAAATATTGACTTTTGCTAATGAAATGTCGGAGAGATTCTTCGAGGAAGAAATCCTCAATGCTATTTTCAGTTAGATGGATGCGTCAATAAGCAAACTAAAATTAGAAGACTCCGCCTCAATCACCTACAGAGGTATCATTGGGCCATTTTTTCTCTTGAAATATGTGGAGGAAACTGTTATCGAGAAGAAATTGTGAAGAAATTCTTCCTTGAAATTCGACGCCAGAGAGTGGTTACGGACTATTGGTTTTATCAAGACGGGCCTACCCCCATTGTATTGGGAGAGAATTCCCGGGTGATTGATTGGCCGAGTAGTTCGCCCGATCTCAGCCCCTGTGATTTTTTCTCTGGGGTTATTTGAAAGATTGGGTAGATAAAATTCCACCAAAATATTTGGAAGACAGTAAATAACATTAAACATCTTACTTACCAATTTAAAAAATTAAAGATCCTTAACCATTATACTTCATAGATTTAGAAGCAACAGAAAATGATAAAAAAGTTTCAAATGCTTACGAAATATATCCATGCAGGTCAAGCCTCCACGTATAAAAGTCAAACTTGTACAATGTAGAAGGTGTCAATCATATAGTCATACAAAAACATATAGTCATCGAGTGTTTGCTTATGTAAAGTTTGGAGCAGCAAGCAACACTCTAATTTGTAAGAAAACACAGGACACGTCTGTTAAATGTACATTGGATACCATTGAATTATAAATGATGCGCAATGAAACGAACCAACAAACAGAATAGTAACGTTCATATTTTTCAAAATCCACAATACGCCGATGCTCTTAAAACAAACCTTGCTCCAATCATATTCCCTACAAAAATGTCTCGAAACTCAAAGATGAAATAACAACCTTTTCAAACTCGAATAGTCAACGCCATACTTATACCAGTAACACATTTCATTACAAGAATATCTGACATGGTGGGTTAGCTATCATTATAAGAAAAAGTTTTACATTATAGGGCGTAAGTGTCATCAGAATGGGTTTTGAACTGTCGTATACAAGCAAGACAGCATTTGGTTACATTGGAGGCAACTACCGTAATTGTACAAACATTTCTGATACCTTAAGCAACACATAATTGTGATATTACTTAAGTTTTATGCCAAAGAAATTTTACGTTCTCAAATAAACGCTGCAATAGTTCTAAGTCATCAGCAAACATCAGCACCGGCGTCAGTGCGCGCCGGGCCTACTTACCCGCTTTCGCGTGAAGGCAGGTGCCTTTGTCGCGCTAATCTCCCGGCAATTACATTAATTAGTCCAACGTAAACAAAAGTCGCGTGGGTCCGATTAACGGCTTGATTGAAGTCACGCGGAGCTGCTTAATAACAGGACCGCCAGCCACATGTTCTGTGCCACTGGCGAGCAATTAGCCCAACGACCACTCGCAATGTGTTCCTTGTCGGCTCTGCTGATGACCATCAATTTATTAGGACGAAAATAGTCTCCAGTCCCCCGAGCAGCAACTCGAGACTTCAGTGCAGTCTATTTTTATGTGTTGCGCGGCCGTTGTTTGTTGTTTAGAAAATTAGTGCTGTAACAGAGCTAGCTTTCCATATAATTTAGAATGTCATAACAATTGTTTATAATAAAAGGAACAATATTCAACTAATACGTAGTCGATAATTTGATCACTTATGTTGTCTTTGGGCTGTAGAAAAGTTTTAATTAATATTCAATGTTAAAACCTTGGTTGTCATTCGATAATTTATATGCAAACAATTGCGCAGAAGTAGAACTGGTTGCCTAGCCTATATGAACTTTAAGAATTACATGACATTTGCACGCATACATGCATAGAAAGATATTGCAAATATATACAAAGTTGATTAACGTGTTGAAATTATGCAAAACTGATATCAAAAATTCTTTGCTCAATTAGAAGAAGGTTCCGTGCAGGTCGAGTCAACATAATGAATTAATAGACCTTATAATTTAAAATAAGTGGTTCAGTAAGTAAAAAAAAAATAAAATTTACTTAAAACTTAAATTAATTAAAATAATCAAAATTTATTGACCATTTGCGAGTTTATAGAGTGGTTTTGTTACAAAGCAAATTGCTGAATTTGGGAAATTGCCTTCAGTCAATAATTGAGTAATTTTTACACCAGTTTCTGCCAGTCCATTTTTTTGAAAACACGGAAAGTGCGGGCATGGGTACCCGATTACTTCATTTTTTCTTTGATTTGAGTGGCATGTATGAAATGTGGTTTCAACAGGTTGGTGCTACACGTTATACTTCTGCGTTTCATTGGGATCAAAGTCTAATGATCAGGTTATTTTGAAAAATGCAGTTGTCCACTAATTATGAAGATCGCGCCACTTTTATGCATATTGTACATTACATTTTCCCTTAAATTATTAAGCTGATACGTTTTTTGTTTAGTTATTTCATTAAATTGAACATTGCGTTGATTTATGTATCAGAGTTTTAAAAATTAGGTTTGTTATATATATTCCGCCAAACTTAAACGTTGTGGTGATGGTATTGTTATGTCATGTAATTATATTGTCATTAAATACAAAGTAACATAAAGATTAAAGCTCCTCTTCTTTATTTTTTGTCGTCCGTAGCAAAAAAAGTTTAGCTGATGTTACTTTGAATTGCATTTATAGGACTGACAGTTCGAAGAATCTCTTCTTGTAAAATAAGCGGTATTTTTGAAGATTTTTCTACTTTTACTGTGATTTTACTTATTGATGTTCAAGTAATTATAAAAAATCCCATAGCGCCGCCTTTCAAATTGACTAAAAAATATGGCTTTGAAAAATTATTTCTTTAATATCATTTCAATTTTTTTATCGAGAAAAAACGCGCTGCTGACTTTGTTTATGCTATGTTTACTCTTCTATGTTAAAGTATGTAGAACTACCATTTTAATAGATTTACTTTCACGTAATAGCGACATGTATTTAATTCTGATATTTTTGACTGACAGGATTGGCTCTCGCGATAAATATTTGAAGTTCTTCTAAACTATTCAAGGTGTTACAAAATGATCGGCACTGTTCTTTGAGATTCCGATTGTATTCCAGAATGAAATGTGCGCCTAGTGCTTATGTGAAGACATCTGCCATTACTGAAACCCACAGATGAAAAGGTTGTGCGTGCTGCGAGTGTAGTTGTAGAAAAAGAGACAATTAACCGCAACGACAGACGGCGTGGTTTCTTTAGAAGGAGTGTTTTGCTTTGGACAACAATATCAAGTTAGTAGCCTTATGTGGGAACGGAGAACCTGATGGTAGAATTATGTTTTGGTAGATATCAGAGTTCTAAGACGACAAGGAGCCTATTGAGAAAGATAAAATAATTGGATGAGTGTACGGCAACTCTTCGCAACCGGAATGTGTCTGACATGGTAATGTTGAATAAGCAAGTCACATTATTGTGGAATTTTGCGTATTATTATCTATAAGAGCTTGCACAACGGATTTCCTAGACTAGAAACGTATACAAGAAAGGGAACTTAACAATTGCTGCAGGTGGACAGTAGTTCAGAACCGGAAACTACTTTGAGTTGCTGGTTACAGCAGCTGAATTATTGTTCTGTGCACGAGATACCAGAGAAGAAACGCCGGTATTTGGAGTAATAACTCCTCCTAAGAAGCCAAGACTAGGATTGTTTATTTCAGAACAAATAGCAGCTGCCTTTTAGGATCAAGATGATGAATTAACTCCCGCCTCTCTTTATGAGAGCTTGATCAGTGAGCGATATTACACATCAATGAAATTACTTTTTTGAAGTATTCAACTATGTCGGTATGGAAAATGAATTTGCAGCACGTTGCTTTAACATGACAATGCCCAATGTTAGTCACCACACCGTTGCCACCTTGCAGGCTTTTAGATAGATCGTATTTACATCTTATGTTTGTCGAGCGGCCACGCTGTGTTTGATATAATGGAAGACGCAGTACATTGTAAAAAGCTCTCTTCAATTGACAAGTTTTAGTCGGCTGTCCACAAGTGGTGCTACAGAATGGTTTGTAGTAGATTTGCGGAAACTGTCAGAGTGATAACAAAAGTGCATAAACATTCAAAGTCGATACCTTTAATAAAAAGTGTAAAAGGTCTGTAAGGAGAAGACAATTGTAGTGACCACAATTTTGAACTACAGTGTTAGCAACTAACATTATTATTGTAATGCTGATTATTTTTTCTAGAATATCTTTATTGCTATTTGGAGTATATTATTTAAGTAGAAAATAAACAACAACGACGATAGTATCCATCTCTCTGGATAGCAGCGGTTTCTGATTTTTCTTCTTTCAGTTGGGATATGCAAAGATTTTTACTTGTTGCCACCAATCTTGGTTTTTCTAAATCGTTTGTTGCCTTTGTGTATTGGTATCGGTCAAAAGGTTTGGTACAGTTAAAAAATCGAAAAGATCTAGTGCGTACCATTTCTGTATTGAAACTGCTTACAGAACATATTTTTTCATACAACTTAATAATAATTGATGTTTTGTTTTTTGTGATATTGCGACAAAGGTGGAAGTATGTGGATGAATCAAATATAAACGGGAATTTCTTTTTACATGTCATGAGGTAAACGGAGAGCAGTGCGACTTCTAAACGATGAAATATAATGCATGCTATCGTTTCTTTAATCAAAAGGTACTTTCGTCCGTTGAAGACACAGTCTGGGGATAAAACACCCAAGAAGACGTGCGTATACTCGTGGCATAAATAATTTTCAGAAAAAACAGTTAAAAATAAAGGTCACTGATGTTTTCCGAGAACCAACGTGATTGTGGAGTATACTCGCATTGTTAGCCATTTTGAAGGTGGTCGCCAATTATTTATTTCTAAAATAGCTTCTAAGGTCGGGATAAACTGGAACATCTTTACAGTGCGAACTTATATTATAATTATTATTTATTTAGATGACTAAAAAAGCATTTACAGGACAGACATTTAATAAGGGTGAGGTGTTGCACCCAACTTAATGTTTTTTTTTTATTAAAATGCAGGAAAATATACTACTTTTATAAAATAGGATTCAGATTTGATTGATGAATTCAATATCTGTAAGCGAGGTAAATGTCTTTTTTAATAATTTTATTATTAAGTAATTAATATGTAGTTCCTTTCGAAAGTACCCAACCATATAATGCAAAAAATTACAATTACAATAACAAAAAAATCTATGCATTAGTGAAAACGGCACAGGATGCAAGATTCGTTTCTACTGTTCAAAATATTCTGTAAAATCCAGTATTGGCACTTTATCTCTTCTTTCTACTTTGGTATGCCCAGAAAAAGCCCCTAAACGCCTTTTTTTGTTTTCTAATGACTTCGCGTTGGAATGTGATAAATTTTATAGGCCACGTCTGTGGCCACCAACGGAAGAATCTGTTATTGTAGTATTTGGTGACTACTGCATTCTTGTTGGCGCTAGGGTGTGGAAGGCTCTTACACCCTACGAGTTTGCTTCCAGCAACCCTCTTTGGTGTCGATCATAGATGCTTTTTATCCAGGCCAAACAGCGATATAAAATCCTGCACATATGGCAGGAGCTTCTGCGGTGGTTCTTTTATTGAGAGATTCGTAAGCTTTTATTCCCCTATTCTAATCGCAAATAACGGTCTCTGATTGTTGTCAATGATCTGAAATCTTATTTGCTTCAAAATCTGTTTTATTGGTAGCAATTTCAAGTAAGTTATTATTAACCGCATCATGGTGTTCTTTCACTTCTAGTAACAGTCTCAAATAAATTTTTCCACAACATGTTTCATGTTAAGAAGTTTTGGAATTCCCGCCTTATCTTCAAGTTGTCGAATGTCAATCGCTGATCCTTGTTGATTATAGCTAGTACACACACCTTCAAAATTTTTGGGTGTGCTGCTCGATGCTGATTCTTCAAAATCTGGATCACTTTTAAGTTATCCCCGACCATCTCTGAATCGCTTGTACCATGCCATTTATGCTACCTATTGCATGATTTTCGACAACCTCCCCAATCACCCGAATAGTTTCTACGCACGAAATTTGCTGCAGTTTCGCCACTTTATTTCTTATTTTTTACAAATTACATGTACTCACTCACTGGAGCGTAATTCCTAATCAATCGTTCTCATTTAGGCATGCGCATTCCAGTTCACAAACCGCGTACAATGTTCTGCAATAACGTTGCTTTCGATTTATATTCAGTATTATCAGGTTTTGTGCGACAAAAATTAAAAAGTAGCTTTAGTTTTTAGATTATAAAGTCTATAGAATAATCTACGTTTTGTTTTTACAAATTGTATTTGATTTGGCCATTTGTATTATTACTGTCAAAAGGTGTACGATGTACGGTTGAACAAAATTTGATTGTGTCTTTCCCTAATAATGATCAACAATAATATGTCCATAATAATTCATTGGTTTGCACCTACTTTTTTTTGGTATACGTGCTTGATATGTGAGTCATAATTTGCGCTAATCCAACCTTAGCAGGTCAATACTTTTTTATTCTCAAAGCTACCTTTTTACGCTCTTCTACATGTAGCAATTAATGTGAGCTTTTGGTTTAAGTGTGGCATATTTGCAAAGTAACTAGAAACATCATAGAAAAAACTTAATGATATTCCGCAGTTCTGCTATTGTTTACTCTTACTTTTGGTTTCAAAAAGGTTGTACACGAAGAAAGATTTAACCAAGTTAACTTGCTAAATTTAAAATAAACGCTGAAGTTGGCACCTGGAAAGTTTTATTTACGAAAATAACTGTATACTAATATATAGGGTGTCTTAAAATATGCTGACTCTTTAAATGGTAGTAAATCCAATGTTTACTAACTTAGAAACAATATTTTAATTCAAAAATATTAAATAATAATTAATGCATGTGTACAAATATTTAAACTGACGATCATCTTTTTCAAACGCAAACTATTTCATTTAGAACATTGCTTGTTGTTGGTTTTTTGTAGCAAACCTTATATGTGAGGTATTCCCATAAAAAGTGTACTTAGGAGTAATGTTTTGGGAACATTTAAGAAATTCAATACCATCTCTGTGAGCAATCTATTTGCATGAAAACGTCGCATTGAGATGGTAGTGGGAGGTGTTCCATCATGTTGAAAATAAATTTATTAACTACCGAAAGCGTGGTAACGCTTAAGAGGTAGTTAATGACATTGCAATCCGTCTGTGTGTGTGCCTGTCATAACTCAAAAACTAAAGCTCTGATGTGTGTCACCAAATTTGGTACACAAGTACTTCAGACCAAAACGAAGCATGGTTTTCAGCCAAATCGGGCAACAAACGATTTTTTTATATATATTTTTTTATTTAATCAAACTTAAGTTCATTTTTTGATTCATTCGACAAGAAGAGCGCAATCCTCAGTCACCCATGCATAACTAAGCTATGAAATTATTCATTCATCGTGTTGGTTAAAGCTTTCGGTAGTTGAAAGTTAGAGTTTATACCCTTTTGGTTTATTATCAAATAATTATGAGACACGTAGATCGATGGATTCTTGTAGCATATTTAGGTAAATGAGAGTCATGACAGTTTGGTCAAAAAAAATGTCCTAGGAAGTTTAATGCTGATAACTCACACTAAACTGTAATCTTTGATAAGTTCAAATGGTGTTCCCTAGCAGCACGGAAATGTTTAGGAGCCCAGGAGGTATAATTTTGTTGATTAATTGAGTCTTTTAAGTTCAAGGTTGCACTTTCTACGTATTTGTCCAAGTACCAAAATTGAACTTCCTGTTTCTGGTAATCTTTATTTAGAGTACGGATTAATATTGGATGTAACATCTCCAACGGGCTCGCTTCAAAATGTGATGGATACCCAAATTCAAGATTCTTGTTTTACAAATCCTTTATCGTATTTATTTCTATGGGTGTACTGGAGGAGGGTTTTCAGCAATTGTTCTTCTTTTGGTCTTCCTGAATGTTGCTTATGGACGTCGTAAACGGTTTGCTTTAAATTGTTTTCTAAATTATTTTTGCGCTTTTTAGATATTTTTGTGCTTGCAGTATTACCGCATGACAAATTCTTTTTCTTCAAAACTCTTATTGTTAGAGTCAATTGGATCTGAAAAAATATTCCCTATTGTTTCTAAGTTAATAATCATTGCATTTATTGTCATTTAAAAAACGAGTACATACACAATTAACTAGTAGGCAAAAACTAAGCGAAAAACGCACGCACAGAAAATTACAGCAATAAATAATTTAATTGAATAATAAACAACTTGTATGTGCACAAGCAATTTACAACATTAGCTACATATTGTCACTATGACAATGAAGATGTCCCTCCACATCTAACGTTGGCATATTATAATGTGTAAGCAAGAAATTTACAATATCTCACTAAAAGGTATGTTCGAGTTAATTTTTAATATGCAGTGTCAATCCCAATAATAAAAACAAACTATAAGTGATATCTTACAGGAAAATGAGGAACAAAATGTACAGGAATGTACATGTGGAATAGTTTGGGATTGCATGACACTAAGCCGTATAGTTTTGATAGTTTTACAATAAATGGTTGTATTGCATCATAGATTAACGCATCCGTTCAAGTCTTCCAAGTTGTATCTAAACTGCAGTAACACGTTAATTAAACTCATTTAGCATATACGACGTTTTTAGTAATATTATGGGTTAAAATCAAACGAACTTAGTCCTGTAAGTGTGCCACAATTTCATTCAATTTTTTTTTGGGATATATGTTGTGGTTATGCTGGTGAAGGTTAACATTAAAGCGAGCGCACCAGTTTCATGGCCTGTACTACTAGTAGACACATCTTTAAGCAATTCAAGAATTGTAGAGAGATTGAGCCATTGAGGCGTTATGGGAAAGCAATTGGTCCAGGTGGATAGTCAAAAAGTTTAAACAATGGTGCTAAACCGTTGCTGAAGGCTAATTTCAACCATTCCAAGGGGATTTTATCTAGTTTACAGATGATTATTGTCTTGGTTGATGATACGATTCTATAATGGTAGTAGCATGCCGCAAAAAAACAGAGAAAATCTACTTGCGATAGTTCTTCCGTTTTGTACATGACAGGGATAATAGTAAATTTCATATAGGATACTTAGCACAATAATTTGGCGTACATCATTTTGATGGGACATTTTCTTGAAGTTTGTACTTGTAGAATATGTTTTACCACCTCAGGTGTACGATATGGTGCGCCTATCTTTCGTATTAAACAAGCCTGTTTTACTTAGACGACAGAACACTGCTGACAAAAATTCTAAGGGAATACTTGCTGGTAAATCCGTACAGCCTTTAGACACGTGAATCGTCTCACTTAGTACCAGATCTGCAAGTTAAGAGAAATATAACTACGATAAGTGTTCTTACTGGAAAACTAACATTATGAAAAACAGTACTGCCATCTATCACGACATTTGTATCTAACATATGTTGAGATAAAGTTTTTTATTACCTTTATTCTGGGATCATTTCCTGAAGTTAGTCCTGATAGTTAACCGTTACCCTGTATAAGATTCCAGCTTTACAACAATTCCCTATATGATAACAGTTTGTACTCTACCGGTTTAAGGTTTTATATTTCTTTTACTGAGAAATACTTAGTTGTTTTGAAGTCGTAAATAGTTTAACTACACCTGAGTACAAGATTTCAAATACATTTTGTGGGTTAACCCGTTCAAAAGTGTCTTATATGGTGCTGATACACTCTTGCCGGATGATCTTAAAGTATTTCTGTTGGTACTTTACACAAACCTAAAAGTTTATTAATTTTTGACAACTTAATTATATAATTGCCTTGGAAATTGTAATATCGGTTTCTTTGTACCTTGAAAGTTATGTATATACTGTTTTTATTCTTTCAGTTTCTTTGGGAAAAATTAACTTGTTCATCTATGATACTTTCTGTTATCTTCTTCTCTTCTTTTTCTAACAAAAAAATTGTAAATGTCTTTAAACGTTTAGAATGTCGTATTTTGGATTGCGAATCTCCGTATTTGTTGCTTCTTATTCTTTAGCTTTAGTTTTTCTCTGATGTACCTGTAGGTCTTTCGATAACTCGTAGAATTGTTTGATTATTATGTTTAAAATGAAATTTGCGATGCGTTTTGTTGTTTTTTCTCTCCGTATTTTTCTTTTTCTACTCTTTGTCGGACTTTTCAAAGGTCATATCTGTCCAACTTAGACTTGCTTGTTGTGGGGTGGCGGTAGGAAGGGACATTAGCCGGCAGATATGTTTTAATAGACATTATACTATTGCAAAGCTTCTGGTGGTTTATAAAAATAAACTTTGATTTTATTGTACGATGTTATTTAATTTATCTGCTGGCACATGGCTTTCATTCAAATATTCCAATTCTTTTTTTTATTATGATGATAATTAAATGGAGTTCAGTGCTTTATGTTTTCAAAATGACAGCTTTTACCAGAGATGATCATTTCAACCCTTTTCCCAAAACTCTCAATTGCGGCTTTTATGATGTCTGCATAAAGGGTCAGAATCTTTTCTGTGATGCGATTCTTGAGTTCGTTGATGGACTGGGGTTTGTTTCTATAAACTCTATCTTCAAGATAACTCTATAAGAAGAAATTACATGGGTTTAAATCGGGAGAATTTGGGAACCACTAAATGCCACCTTCTATTTTACGGGAGGGCGTCCAGACTTATGATCCTTTTTCCAAAGACTTCTGTGAGGATGTCAAAGATGCTCCGAGTCCGATGGGCGGTGGCTCCATCTTTTTGCAATTTGTCTTTTGTCTCGCATAATTGGAATGTATTTTTCGAGAACTCCTTTGCTATAAATTTCTTCATCCCCATATCCCCATGAGAAACAGTGGGTCGACAATTCCATAGTAGTAAATTGCACACTATACACTCACTGTTTCTGGGTGCAAACTTGGGTCACATATGGATTTTCGGTACTCTAATGTCGGTAATTTTGTTTGTTGACATTGCCGTTTAATTAAAAATGGGGCTCATCCATAAAATAGATGTGCTTTATGTCCAACTCTTTGCCCCGAAATATCTCCATGATTACTTTTGCAAAAGTGGCCAATATTGAGCTCGATCAAAGAGAGGAGTTTGTAATTTAATCTTATACGGAAATATATTCAATTTCTTGGTGAGGATGGTGTGTATAGAGCCCACATTTACCGAAGTTGCGGATTCTTGCTCATATAGCTCCCAATCTTGTTCTACGGTCTAGGGAATAGTCACAGTGACTGGTCTGCTCGTTCTTGACAAATTGTCATTCAGTACACTCCCTGTCTTCTCAAACTTTCCAATCGGCCTATTATAACATGGTAAAATAGACAATTTAATTATATTATATATATTATATATAATTGCTATTGTAGAGAGATTGAAGGCTGTTAGCGCTCTACTAACATCTTGGTCCCTTTTGTAAAAGGCGGCCACTATGATGACCTTTTCTTCGGTTAAAGAAGACCAGCTACTCTTAGTTAACGTTATATTAACCGTTGACCTAGAGTGTTAACAAAACTTCAAAAATTGATCTAGCTATCACAAGCGTCAAACATAAAATTGGCTGAAATGTTTGACCATCGCAATAAAAAACTCTTTCTAAATGTATAGCAGTTTAGGTGCGAGTCACTACAGGATCAAAACAAATGTTTCCTCACTGTATTAGTTTCAAATCAAGCTCTTTACTATGTCGTTACAACAATATAATCTAGACAATTGATTGGGAGTAAATAAATTAATTGTTAAATTATCTACTTGAAACCACTTGAGACAATAAAGTAAGTTGAATAACCTTTGCAGGAAATTGAAGGGAGGTATAGACTTTTATTTCAAATATCATCATTATTATTAATAAATTAAATTTTTTGTTGTTAAAAATTTTACGCTAGAAGAAGGCGGAAGACCTTTTTATTAAATGCTTAAAGCGGAGGAGATTCGGTATGGTGAGTAATTGTAAAACTACGGAATTGCAGTATTGATCCGGAAGGATATGACAAACTTTTTCCTAGGTTGTGAGCTTTTTTTAGTAGCTTACTGCAATTAATATTTTGCAAACTGTAGCAGCCTCTTAAGATTTCTCTGGAAAGGGGGTGACATTTATGAGATTCAATAATCCAAGTCTGGAAATGTGCGAGTTCAATTATATTTTAAGCAAACATCGTTAGCAGTTTGTTGAAGGTTCCTGCTGCAATTCATCGGCCGATTTACACGTTCTGCAGCACATCTGCACTTTATCTAGCCGTGCAGGCGATTCGAACAGCTCGTACATGAACACCTGCAGCAAATGGCACGTAGGCCGCGATTCAGGCCAGTTTCGGGGACGAGAACGATAGTAGGTCGGCGTATAAATTCTTATCGCTTATTTTTGGCTTCCAAAACGTCTATGCTTGTCAGCGAAAATTAGCCGAAACAGCTTTTGTATCGTTCGGCAGCATCAGTCGATGATCAGAAAAATTAAGTTCAGTGAATATGGTGGTCAAATCAAGCCCAATAAAGAAATCTGCCAGAATTTCTTCTTCGATTTATCACGAAGCCACACATTTTTAATATCTAGCCAAACCACTTTCCATCTCTGCGGTTAAAATATCCAAAATTTTATTTCAAGAATGCTCAATTATGCCAAATTTAACAATGTATTAGAGCCGCGTTAAGTCGGCTCGAAAATATAACGAACTTTTGAATTAACTTCGTATTTTTTACTCGATGCAGCTTGAGCACCAGATTCCTCGGAACAAACCCAAGACAATTAGTTCTTATTTGAACTCTGTGGCGTGACTTAGTTTAGTGACCTGTGAAGTGAAAACAGCCCTAAAACGTAGGATATTTAAGAAGATGGTGCTGCCCCAGCGTGAACAGTAAGTTTATATTTTTTGATCGGGTGGTGGCTGCGTTCTCTCGAAAAACGAAATGTAGAAAGCCTTCATTGTAAATTTAAATTCAGTTCAGATCCGAACGTATTTTTAAACTCATATAGCGGACGTTAAAATAGCGACTCAATATTTTTCCAACCCCTGTACAACATATTTTTGTATTTTACTGATGCTTTCTCTTTCAAATTTATATGCTTTATTGGTTTTATTGTTGTCATTTTATTATTTTTTAAAAAGTTAATTCCACTTTATTGGAACTTTGATCTCTCTTAGTTGTCTTTGTTCTGTAAGAGAAATCCTTTTTGGGTGCTTTCCGTTCGCTAACTTTTTGACTATCTTGTTTTAGTTTTATATACAGGGTGTCCAGAAAGTGTAGGGGTATTTGTAAATTCAATAAAAAAACAGTACAAGCCAGAAAAATATTTTTATTTTTATATTTAGAAAAAGTCTTGGAAAATTAAGTGCCAAAGATTATGTTAACCAAATGTTGACCCTCGCGCTGTTGGCACTCCTCTAACTGAACACGGAAATTAGCCGCCACGTGTCTACACATCTCTCTGGAAATGGCGGATATTGTGCTTCAATTGTAGTAGAGTTCGTGGTTTGTTTGCATACACTTTCTCTTTAAGGTATCCCCAAAAGAAATAATCAAGGGGTGTAAGATCGGGGTTTCTCGGGTGCCTCGACGAGAGATCACTTTTTCGGGAAAAGTTGATTGACAACCTCAAGTGATTGGTTTGAGGTGTGGCAAGTGGCTCCATCTTGTTGAAACCACGTTTCCACATTAAAACCTTCAAACTCCTGCAGTTCTGGAACCAAAAAGTTTCTTAATATGTCTCAATACAGTTCAGTGTTTACTGTAAGCGCTCGCCCTCGCCGGTCTCCAAAAAAGTAAGGCCCAATGATGACTTCACCAGACATAGCAGCCCACACAATAACTTTTGGACGTTCATGTATCTGCCTTGGATTTTCGTTGGCCCAGTAGCGACAGTTGTGTTTGTTGACGTAATCCCATTTAAGTGAAAGTTCGCTTTGTCACTAACCAGAATGTTTTTAAACGTTGGGAAACGTTAAAGCATTTCATTTGCAAAATTCAGCCGGGAGGATAGTCGGTAACGTTCAGGTTTTGAATAAACTGAATTTTGTAGGCTCTAAGTTGTAAATCTTGCTTCAGAATCTTGTGCAACGATTTTTTAATGTTAAGTTCTTGACTGCGTTTGCGAACTGATTAAGAACCGGTATTTTCCAACATTCGAATCCATTTTCTGACGCTATCGTCTTTTGGTGCATTCCATACGTTAAATTCTCCACGATATAAACGTTGAGCTGTGACTATCAGATTATCATTATGATAATAGGCGCGTGCACAAAAAGTGCGATGGTCTCCTAAGTACACTTCCACGGCTGTTACATCTCCAAAGAGCAGTGCAACAATCTATCCTTACCGCGCCCCTTCAAACCGCACCGTTACATGGACGGCGCAGATGCAAATATCCCCTACCCTTTCTGGACACACTGTATTTTAACATCGTGTTTGTTCTCGTTTTTATTTTTCTTATTGCGTAGTTAGCTGTCCCTAATTTTCTTCCTTCCTATGTTGTCATTTATCTTTAGGAGTTGCTAATTGCTACTGGAGTTCGTCTTAATATCAATATTTGTTAATATTTCCTCTTGCACTCTTAAAATAATTTAATTTTTTTAACATTTCCTAGGGTTAAATTTTTAAATAGATCTTGTTACTTTTTTTATTGTGAATATAGTAATATATGAACCCTCAGTGTTTAGGACGTCTAGCAGTCTAGGTACATATACGAATTTTTGTTTCAATAGCTCAAGAGAATCGTATGTGACCAATATAATTTCGGCTTAGTTAGATTTCTTTAGTTTTAAATAAAACAATTTTGTGCTACTGCTACTTTATTCGTATTAGCACAAACTTTGTATCGTTTATTGGTTACTACAACATTCGTATCAGGAATTAATGGAAGATTTAATTACCCTCAATTTTGCTGTATCCAAAGAATTGTTACCTGGAATCTACATCTTCTCAAAGGTGCTGGGTCTATAGTAGAGAATTTACTTTTGAATCTCGAAACTGCAACAACAGAATCTGCAGATAATTGTATCGTGGAACTACGGAGAATTTAATGTTTTTTCAAAATTAGCGTAGGGGTGGAGAATGTGTGTTTGAGTCAAGAAACTGCAATCATCTTACAGATGATCTTATGAGTTTTTCTGATAATAATCAATTTTCTAGTTGCCTTAGCCGGAAGGGTGTATATTTGGCCTACAAACTGAGACACCTGCCCTGATCTTTATTTATGTAATATCGAAATCAGTGGAGTATTTCTAGAAACAAAGTTTCGTACTTGATTGGTAAGGTGAAGTCTTTCTAAGGAGATGTGAGTTTTAAATTGATAAACATATGAGGTGTGATGAAAATTGACATGGTAGCATAGCTTTGTTTTTGTGCATTTTTAATATAATAATTTGACTAGCGTAATTGGCACTGTTGGAGTAGAAGATAATAATCAAGGACGTAATCTCGTATGAGAGTAAATTGCAACATGTCGGCTTCTCTATAAAGATTGGCTGTAGGACAGGTACGATATGTATCTAGAGCCAGTCGAAGACTTTTGTAAGGATCCTTATTTAAATGTGTAATGAAACTAGGTCTAGCCCCTGCAAATTTTTCGACTCTATAATTAATGTGTTGACAAAATATAATTGTATGATGTCATTATTGTCGTCGTCATCGTCATATAGTTATTAGATTTTAAATCTGCTCCTCTACACTAACGCTTTATAGGTCGTCCCGCATTTCGTTGACTTTTAAGGTTACATTTCTGAAAGTTTTGGTTGTTATTTCACATGCTGACTTATATTTGTTACTTTACTATTCTTATAGTCACCATCAGTATTATACGTATTTTTATGTAAAGTGTTAGAAGACATTTTATATTTGGCTCCTAAGTACGTCCAGCAAATCTCTTATGTGTTTAAAAGAGATCGATCTATCTTTACTCGATCAATAAGGCGACATTTCTGTTACCTTCAAATCCAAGATTATTTTAAAAAATGGAAAGTGTTTTTAGAGGGAAGAAGGGTGGAATACAAATCTAAGTAAGGAGCCTGATGCAGACACGTTCGTTAAAAAACAAAATTTATTATTTATGATGCTGTTGAATAAGTGTTACTGATCTATATAGTGTTTCTCAATTTCGTGCTATATTTTCATCAAAAATATATATGCAGAAATCGTTTACATAGATCGCCACTTGCACATCAGCCGGCAAGTCGGTAAAAAGGGGCAACGGAAAGAACGGAATTGTGAGAAACGCCGTTCTTTTGGATACGTTGTCTTCAAACCCTAAAATTACGTTCAGAAGGAAAACTATAAAAATTGTAGCAAACTTTATTTGAACTGCGAGAGCCAAATTTTTCTTACTAAACTGTAACGCCAGATTCCAGCTGTAGCTTTTTATAGATTAAGAAATACGGCTCTGCCGGCAGACGCATCTACTGCCAAATATGCTCTTTAGTTTATTGCTGAATGAAACTACTGACTAAAATGTGATATATTTTTTAAAATTCAGAATAAGTGCTTGTTTATTATAGTTTTAAAGAGCTTGCACGTGCAACTCACAAGAGAAATTTTGGGGATGGAATTATAGTTGCTTTTCTCCATAGTTTAAGATAATAGGTATTTCCTCAACAGATGTCGAGAAGTTTAATTGATCAAGTAAACAAAAATAAACTTAGCATTGCCTGGTGATATGTTCATATATCTATTTAAGCAGATAGTAAGTTCACTGAAAAATGGTTCTCCAGGGAAGCTGAGTTTCTTTTCCCTTTTTATAGTGTCTAAATAATGCTAATGTTGTATCTGTATTGACTACCGTATGGTCCTAATCTGTGTGTCAACATCCAAAAAATTGTCTATTATGTTATTGCCATTATCTTGGAGTACAACAATACGCGAATAAGAAAATATACTTAAAATTTTTATACCTTTATTTCAAATTATTCTTGGATCGCTTTATGTATTACGAAGAATATCAATTCCTTAGTTGTAACTCTTTGGAAAGTGCGACAAAACTTTTCCTGCTGATACTTTAGTAGCTTTGTTTGTTTCACCATTAATATTTACTGTTACATCCCCTTTTATCTTTAATTTTTTCTTTTCATGATTTCTTATTTTTTAAATGACTTTGTTGTTTATTGTGAATATAATGAAATATAAACTCTCATACTTCTTGCGGTTAATTTTCGAGTTCTTTTAAACATTCTTCGAAGAGATGTTTGTTTCATTGATAATGGTCCGTAGCAGTTCCAACAGTATGATGAAGGAAGTGCTAATGGAAATGGCTGTGACAATTATGTGTGGTGAATTTCTGATCTACTTGTAATGATTGTGTCCTTTTTAGTTTTGAAGAAAAAAGTACTGTTGTTGCCTTATTTCTGGAGCCACAAACTTTGGATTAATCGTTTAAGGATTTTTATGTCCATATAAGGAATTGGTGGAAGATATCTCGAACTACAATTTCATTATACATCGAAATTTACAGAATTGCTACTTGATATCTATACCTTTTCAATGTTGTTATATGTCTTTACATATCAAGATTAGCGCAGTGATAAAGAAATTATTTTTGAGTTCTGAAACTGTACGAAAAGAATCTTTGCACACGAGTATATCGTGTCATCGGCGAGAACTATAGCGAATCTTATGAGTTTTTCTTATAAAAATTAATTTTGTGTACACTATGCATGAATATACCTTTCTAAACTGAGTATTGAACGTCTGTACTGATCTTTATTTAGAAAATATTCTAATCGGTAAAATGTATCTAGAAACAAAGTTTGGTAATGTAATAGCAAAGTTAAATAATTGAGGTTTATTCACTATTATGTATTTTAATGCAGTTATCTGTATTGAACAAGTGACATTGTTGGAATAGATGCAAATAAACAAGAACATAATTTTGTGTGAGGCGTAAGTAATGTACGTAAGTGTTATCTGGCTGCTTGTGGTAGTATTCTATCACAAGTGGCAACGTACCAGTCATTGCATAAAGACTTGCTATAGGAAAATACGATATACACTTAGATCCAGCCGAAGATGTTTGTGGGAGAGTCTGTCTAAATGTGCAATCAAACTAGATCTAGCTGTTGCAAATTATTCTACTGCATATGTAAAGTCGTTATCATCGTTTTTAAGGTTTAGGTCTTTGACATGTTTCACTTCTTCACCCACGCATTATAGTTCGTTCCACATTTCACCTACTTTTAAAGTCATATCTTCCTGTCATATTCGATATTAAGCTTTCCGTTTTGTTTCTATTTTTGTATTTTTCTGATTTTTATTCTAATGATTTTACTTGTATTCCATTTCGTATTTTTTCGTCTCTTGTCACTCTTTTTATTTTTCTTAAAATGCGTTTTGGATCTTTTTAATGCTTAAGTTTTTTTTTGTTTTGTTTGCCAGAGTGGTATGCAAACTTACTTAGATATTTAGTGTTATTTTATTTTTAAAGAGTGTTGCTATTGTTCCATGTACTGTAATTTTGTTCCCATGGTTGGTACCATGCGATATCGTCACTTGGGCAATTTGTGTTTTTATATGGAGTCTTAGAAGATTTCACATATTTGAACACCGTGTATGTCGAGCAAAGACTCCCTATATGTTTAAAAGATATCCGCTCGATTAATTATTTCCATGTTATCTTTAAATTCAAGGTTACTCCTAAGAAACAGACAGTGCTTTTATAAAAAAGAAGGGTAGAACCTAAATATAGGTAAGGAGTCTAATATAAAACGTTCCCGTCTGCAGAAAACGGATACAATAAGTTTTGGTGGCTGAAAAACGAAATTTATTATTTATGGTTTGTTGATGAACTTTTGTTGGTTTCTCCATTAAAATAACAGGCTTTAGTTGTCTATTTAGACCGACATATGCACATTAGCAGTCAGGTCAGCAATGGTATTGGTTACGACAGCGAAGAGGGTAACAGAAGAAGAGAACTGTGAGGATTACCGTTTTTTTTGGATACGTTGACCCCAAATCTTAAAGAAAGCTTTTTAAAAATCTGGTTAAAGTTCTCTTAGCAGACTGTTACATTAAAAGCTTTGGTGAGCTAAAAAGATGAACGAAGCTTGGTTATCTACTGCATGGAACCTCCAAGAACCTGCTTGGTATTGACTAAGATGGGATAGATTTATCAAAATCTAGATTAAATATTTATTTATTAAAGCTTATGGCACTCGTAAAGGTCTAAAGCCTTTAATTTGGTTCGAACTTTTACTATATTTAGGGAGTGGAATGGTTGTTGCTTCTCTCGATAATTGTTGTTATCCATGTCAAAAAGATAAACCCATCATTGCCTGATTATGAGTTTAAATATCTGTTTAGGCAGAAAATAAGTCCGCTAAGGAAAATAGTATAGTGCGTTTCTTTTCTCAACATCCCATTATTTTGGAGTATAAAGACACCCGAATAAGGAAATATGCTTGAAATTTTTATTTCAAATTTTTCTTTGATCGTTTTAGGCATTACGAAGAACATCATTTCTTCAGTTGTAACTTTCTGGAAAGTACGAGAAACTTTTACCTATAAAAGCTTTTGTCTTACAACATAGAGCCTGTGGATGCATTTACAATTGAGTTGGTAAATAATTTAACATCTTGGTCGATGTTGCTTGTAAGAGTTGGGGGAATAAATAAATTCGGATATTTATCTCCGTTTGCTTTGCAGTTAGCCAGCGAGGAGCACTAATAAGTAGTTGTGCAATTTGTGAGGGAATCATAATAGGAAATTGATTACTGACGTAAAGGTCTGAAGAACGAATCAATCAAATTGATTATATAGACAGAGATGGCATAGATTTAGGTCTATCCTACGTCAAATAGTGCCATATGTGCAATAATGAGAATCATCAAGTTGTTTTAATTAATAAATTTATCAGATAGTATATTATAATAGTTTAATGCATCTATTAAAAGATTAAATTTTATAAATCCGATATGCTTTCTCTATGGTAGGTTTGGAAATACATTGCTACTGCCTACAGTTGTGTTCAAAAGTAAAACGAATCTATTATTTGACTGTATTTTTTACTCGATCCAGCGTGAGCAATAAATGTTTCGGAACAAACCCAGACGATTAGTTTTTCCTTGAATTCTGTGGGGTGAGTTAGTCAACGGCCTGTGAAGTGAACTTATGTTGAATTCATATTGATATCCTTTAAAGTGTAGGACGGTAAGTTTACATTTTTAATTTGGTGGTGGTTGCTCTCTCTTGAAAGACGAAATTGAAATTTAGATCAAATCGGAACGTTAACGTTTTTTAGTTCATATAGCGGAAGTATAGTGACTCAACATTTTTCCAACACCTGTATAACATCTTTTTGTGTTTTGTTTTCTCTTTAAAATTTATATTACAAATTTTTCCTTAATTTTTTGTTAAGTGTGGGATTCATTATAGTTTTTGTAATTTTATTATTTTTTAAAAAGTTAATCTTTCCTTATTTTGAAGTGTCTCTTAGTTTTCCCGTAGGAGACATCCTTTTTATTTGCCAACTTTCTGATCATCTTAGCTTAGTTTTCTACCATCAATTTAATATTATGCTTGCTCTTGTTTCAATTTCCTTTCCTTGCATGTTATTTACATTTAGGTTTTGCTGGTTGCTGCTGGAGTTTGTCTTACCATAAATCTTTTCCGACATTTCTTATTTTGCTCTTAAAATAATTAATTTTCTTTGCACATTTCGTAAGGTTAAATTTTTAAATAGTTTTCGTTTTCTTTTCTGTTGTGAAAGTAATAAAATATAAACTCCCAGCAGACTTTAGTCTAGCAGCTTAAGTATATAGATAAATTTTTGTTTCAATAGCTTTGTCAAAGATATAGGCAAACCTCTTGCGGACCACTCGAGCTATTTGCAAGCATTCTTTCAACAGTTGTTTTATCGATAATGGCCTATTGCAGTTTCGCCAGATGGCTGTGTGATAAACCAATTTTTGATATAGTTGTTATGATTTTGTCTTAGCTGGATTTCTCTAGAGAGTACATTTGGTTTTAAATGGTTTAATGGTTGTTACAACGTTCGTACAAGCATTTAATGGAAGATTTCATCATCTTTAATTTTACCGTGTTTTCAAAGAATTGTTACCTGGCATATAAACCTTCTTAAAGGTGCTGGATCTATAAATATCAAAATTGGCGTAGGGGTACAGAATTAATTTTTGAGTCTCGAAACTGCAGCAACAGAATCTGCAGATAATATAACGTGTAATGGATGAGAACTGCGGCGAGTCTAATGTTTTTTCCTGATAGTAATCAATCCTCCAGTGTGTACTATTTGCGTTAATGCACCTCTATAAACTGAGTATTCAACATATGTACTGATTTTTATTTGGGTAATATCCTAATCGGTAAAATATCTGTAGAAACGAAGTTTTGGATTGGTAAAATGGAGTCTTTCTAGAGGAATGTCAGTTTCAAATTGAAAATATGTCAGGGTGCAATCAGGGCGGGTTCTATGAAAATTGACGCGGTAGTAGAGTTGGATAATCGAGATTTGTTAACTTTGTACATTTTTAATATAATTATTTGTCTTGCGTAATTGGCACTGTTGAAGTGGATGGTAATAATTAAGAAAATAATCTTGTATGAGGGGTGGCTAATATCCGTAAGTGGTATCAGGTTGCTTGTGACACTATCACGTAATTTGATAGCAACACATCAGCCTTTGCATAAAGACTGAGTGATAGAGAAGTACGATGTGTATCCCGAACCAAATCTCCTACCAGAGCTCAAGTTCTATTAGCAGACTGTAACGTCTCGATACGTCATAAGCTTTGCCGATGATAGGCATACGAAACTATTTCCAAATATATTTAGTTAACTGCTGAGTGGAACTTCAAAAACTTTCTTGGTTCTAACTAAGACGTGATAGATTTTCCAAAATCCAGATTAAATGTTTGTTTATTATACTTTTAAAGAGCTTGCTTATGAAAGTTGCAAGAGAAATAGGTCTAAAGTTTTCAGTTTTGCTCGGGCCTTTATTCTCTTTTTGGGGAGGAATTGTAGTTGCTGCTTTCCCTGGTCTACGATAATAGCATTTTGTCCAAAATGTTATAAATATTAAGAAGTTTAGTTGATCATACAATGGAAAATAAACTTACCATTGGCTGGTAGTAAGTTTAAATATATTTTATTTATGGCCTATTATAGTTCTTGAAATGGTTGTAATTTGTTAGAAGTTCTACGCCATTCAAGGATTATCTATTATATCATTGCCATTATCTTGCAGTATAAGAAACACGTGAATAAGAACATTTGCTTAAAATATTTTAAATTTTTCTTGGATGTTGCCAAGTATTAGTAAGACCATAAATTCTTTTGTTACAATTTTCCGAAAAATATTTTTAAAAAACCGCTCTGATCTTTTCGCATAAATTAAATGGCCTTTTTTGCATTTTTAGCTTGTGAATACTTTTCAGACTATTCATGCAAGCTTTTGTCTTACGACATATAGCCTGTAGTTGAATTTATAATTAAGTTGGTAAATAACTTAGCATCTTGGTTGATGTTGTTTGTAAAAGTTGATGAAATAAATAATTTCAGATGTTTATCCCAGTTTGCTTTGTACGTTAACTAGCGAGGAGTATTAATGAGTAGTTGCGCAACACCTTGTGAAGCAGTCATAGTAGGAAAGTGATTAATATCGTGAAGATCTAAAGAACTAATCAATTAAATTAAATATATAGGCAGAGATGACACAGACTTAGGTCTATCATACGTCCATTATTGAGGATGATCAATTTGTTTGAGTAATGCCAGTTAAAGTCATCCATAAAAAAATTGAATTCTGTAAATCTGATATGTTTTTAGATATATGTGGTAAGCAAATCATATTCGTGATACTGACAAAAAGAGTTTGAAGACGAATAAGTAAGTTTTAAAAGATTCCCTTACGTACCATAAGCGTGGTACTACCATGAACATGGCGAATGAAAAGTTTAATAAACGAATTTGTTACCTGACGGTAAATTTGATTATTAACAGCTTGTCATAAGGAAACAATGTAATAAGTGTTGTTGAGGGGAAATTATGCTGAAATCCTTGAATATTCCACTGAATCAGCTGAGTTACCGTGAGAGTTTTTGTATATGCCTAGTTCTCTCTTCAGCCAGCCTCCATTATTTTTCTCATCTTTCTCATAGCTAGCTATCTTTTTTCCAACTCTCTAGGACGATCTGCGGGTATTATAAAAATCCCTGAATGGTAAAGTAAATTTTATTTTAGTGTTGGAATATAGGGCGCTTGGGTTATCAGCATCTATCTTAGGATTTTCGTTCTGAATAATGACATTCCGTGTTAAACGGGCTTTCCCAGCGCGACTTGAAAAGAAGCTTAACAAAAGAAATTTTAGGGTTGAAAGAGAATGGATGAAGGATGTCAGATAACCATTAATTAAATTCGCAAAAAGTGGTATCAAAATAGTTACAATTTTCTTTAGGTCTGCAACAAAACTGTAAGTTAGTAGCTTTGCGTTGGGTTTAGAGCAGGGTAGTCGCTTCAAAGTTTGATGATCTTGTACTTTATTTTTAAAAGTAAAAGTTGGGTACGTACAAAATTCACTTATGTAAGACCACTTACAACTGACATTTAAAAGGTTTCTCATAAGGTGAGATGTCTTATCACAAATACAGAGCAATGTTTTTATTGCACTGTAATGCTCCATCTCTGTAACGTCAGTTTATGTAGTAGTGAAGAGGAAGTGGGCTGTAAGGACGTACTTTCAGAGTACGATATGATACCTTGATATGCTTAGGGATGTATAGTGTGGTAAAAGTTAAAACGTAGGATGGTAAATCTGCGGATTGTTTGTCTTTGTGTGTTTCTCAGCGTTTAGATGCACCACACTTTGGTCTTGAAGGTTTTTTAAATTGTCCTACAGTAGGTTGGGCCAAACCAGAGCAATAAATAGTTATAATTGTAATTAATTCTTTCTTTGTTACTCTTTCTATTCTTGATGTCTTGTTTTATTTTTCAGGGTTTTGATTATTGTTCTGCATATTGACTGATATTTGATAATTTTTTCATGTAGTTATATCGTACCTCAGATAATTAAAGCATTTTTGTGCAGTCTTAGAAGAATTTCCATATTTGACTCCTATATCTCTTCATCAAAGATTTTCAATAATTTTAATAAAATATAAAATTTGTTCGATTAATAAGGCAATTTCCTTGTCATCTTGTGATCTTTAAATAGCCTAATACTAAATATAAAAGTCTAATGTAAATGCTTCTGTCTACAGAAATGGATGCAACGAGTTTTGCTACCTGAAAAATTCATTTTTTACTGTCAAACAAGATTTGTAGTTTTCTTCCACCAAAAAAACATGCATAAATCGTCCACGTAGACGAAATCAGCCGGTAATTTTGTAAAGTTATTGACAGCGATAACAAAGAGGGTAATAGAAGAGTCTTGTCCAAAGCTCAACTTTTATCATCAGTCTGTAAAGTTATGTTACATGATAAGCTTCCTTTAGATTAAAGACTATACGGCTATGCTGTAATGGCGAGTTAAAAAAGCAGACGAAACTATTTCCAAATATGTTATTTGGTTATTTTCTGAATGGAACTTTTAAAAATCTATATTAAAAGTTTGTTTCCCACAGCTTCAAAGATTTTTGCTTATGCAACTTTTAAGAAAACTAGGTCTAGAACGTCCTGTTTTAAATGTGAAATGATACTTGCTTCTCTCCATGGTGTAAACTAATAGCCTTTTATCTAAATGTTGTTGTAGGTGTTAAGAAGTATTCACTATTATGGAGATCCGAAAAATTGCCTAATTAAATTGAATATATAAGTAGAAATGACAAACTTAGCTCTATAGTATTGAAGGAACTTGAAGGAAGTTTCATTTGTCTTTTATATAGGATGATCAAGCTGTTTGAACCAATAAAATCTTTATGGTTGCGTTTTTAGATGTAAATGTAAGATGTAATGTCGAACACTGAAACGGGTTGTAAACAGTTAGAATCATCCAATCGAAAACATGGTTTATTAAATCCTGCAAATCTGGTATGTATTTAGGTTTATGTATAGGTAGATTAAACATATGTAAAAAAGTTTGAAGTTGCTACAACTGGTAGAAATATTTTGAAGTATTATAATCATAGTAACACCATCTCGAATATCATCAGAGTATGAGCAACATAAAAAGTCTGATAAATGAAGGTTTACTATAAAGAGATCATGTAGTGAGATGAATAGTCTTCGTGATCAGAAATTATGCTGAAATCCTGGAATGTTTTTTTGAATTAGTGGAGCTGCTGTGAGAGTTTCTATTGTTTTTTATTTTAAGAGCCTTTCTCTTTGACTAGCTCCTATTAATTTTTTATCTTATATGGATACCTCTTTCTAATCTTCTAATTCTCTGAACTGGTCTGCAGCTATTATAAGTACTCTTAGCTTTCTGTGGAATGAATGGTAAAAGAAGTTTGGTGTTGGAATCTAGGAGGGGGGTTTGAGTTAGCTATATCTAGCTTACACTTTTACTTTTAAATAATATCATTTATGTCTTCTGAAGTTTTGTTGATCGGTCTTTTCAAGTGGGACTTAAAAAGAGACTCACGTTTGAAGTTTTAGAGCAAATGGGTAAATAATGTTAGATGAGCATTAATTAAATCTACAAAAAGTGGTAGATATATTTGTAGTTTGTGCGTTAAATATCCAGAGGGATTTTGGGAATATTAGTTTCAGCTTTGAGTTTGGTGTCGAAGTATAATTAGATGTAGTTATGTGAAGCCCACACGATCGAGACATTTAAGAGGCTATTCGCAAGGCGTTCTTACCTTCTCGTTCTTATTTGGAAGTGTTCGGAGATCTCTGAAGCTCATTTTTTTAATGAGAACAAATGTGTACTTTGTGATGTATTACAAGTTTCTCCATGTACGTTAGACACATTACCAATGGTAATTGAGAAGGTTTTGTGAATTAAAAACGCATCAGCTCTTCCACTTGTCTGATTTAGGCTTGATAAGCAGATGTTTAGGCAAAAACAATGGTGATGGTTTTTTCGAGAGCAGGAGGGAGAAGTAAGAGGGAGAGAGGGAGAAGAAAGAAATGGGGGGGGGGGGTTGATTGGATGAGAGTGAAAAGTCGCACTGTTTAAGGAATTTTGCAGTGTTGTTAGTTATATTTTGTTTTTGAAGGGTTCACTTATGCTTGGTCTCTCGTATAGTCAGAGAAACAACATTCGACTGATGCAGAGCATCGAATACAACAGCAAGTTTAAACTAAAGGTCACTTGGTATCCAGAATTCAACTAAGAACTAAGCTTCTTAGCCATTCTTGTCAGGGTGGAGTGTTGTGCGTCTTAGATTGGCATCGATTAACTTGTGCAAATTAAAGTGATGCCACAGCACACAAGCGGACATACACTAATCAGGACGTTCTTTTAGTCGACTTTTATAACAAGCAGAATCTAACAAGGCCCTATTCTCCAATTCCAGAATTCCTGCAGAATATTTCTTTTTTATTTCTTTGCTATTGTACTTTTGTCAATTACGCATTAGCTAACTTTCATTGCCAGATATTCTAGGGCTACAATTAGTTTTAAATTTTCTCTTATTTGTTAAACATTTATTTTAATTTTAGCACCAAAAATTAAAATTGCATTTAAAAAATTAAATCTTGTGTATATTAAGAGTAAGAAATTGTTTTATGCCAAGAAAGTAGCAGAAGTAATAAAAAAGAGAGAAGCAATATCACATTATCAACGTGGCATTAAATATGTGAAGCACAAATTTTTTTTTATTGACATAATAGCATATTTACAATCTACTTCCAGAGGAAAGGAGTATTAAGTAAATGCGATAAATGTAATACAAAGTGTATAAGGGAAGCATTCACTAATGCTTTACCTTTGGATGATTTCATCTTCGTTATATTAAAGCTTGAGGCCAGGTTCTGTGGAGTCTTCTTGTGTTTGGATCGCTTTCATATAACTGCTCTACCAGAGCGTTGTCATGGTTCATTATTTGATTTTGGTATTTAATAACACTGCGCTCGATCTCTTCTTTGATGGTTGGAATTTTCAAGTCGGTATGAAGTGTGAGATTACTGACATACCAAGGAGCATCTGCCAGGATTCTGAGAACTTTAGACTGAAACCTTTGTATGATTGCCAGGTTTGATGGTTTAGCACTCCCCCATAACTGAAGCCCGTAAGTCCAGATAGGTTTGATTATACATTTGTATAACAGAATTTTATTATTTAACGACAGTTTTGATTTTCGTCCAAGAAGCCAATACATTTGTCGAAGTTTGATGTCCATTTGCTTACGTTTAGTCTTGATGTGGCTTTTCCATGTTAATCGTTGGTCTAGGGTTAGTCCCAGCTATTTCACTTCAGATTTCATAGGTACGAATATGTTGTTGATTGTTACAGGTGGACAGGTTGCTCGTCGATTAGTGAACGCGACTTGGAGCGATTTAGTTTGGTTAATCTTCATTCTCCATTTATAATACCATTTCGTAAGTAGATCCAAATGGGTTTGTAGTTGTTCGGAAGCTGTTGTAGGATTTTCACTAGTGGATAGCACAGCAACATCATCGGCGAATGTAGTAGTATTTGTTTCAAGTAGGTCGGAGGTGTATATTAAAAGTAGGAATGGTCCAAGGACGCTGCCTTGTGGGACATCGGACTCTACAGCATGAAAGTTAGATTGACACCCGTTGTATTTTACTAAGAAGTTTCTATCAGATAAATAGGATTTTAGAAGGAGATAGAGATTACTAGATAGTGTGTTTCCAACTTGTATAGGAGACCAGGATGCCACACTTTATCAAAAGCCTGTTGGATATCGAGAAATACAGCATCACAGAATTTCTTCTCTTCTAAACTCTTAGCAATCATGTTTACTATTCTATGCACCTGCTGGATTGTTGAATGTCGTTCACGAAATCCAAATTCGTGGTTGGGGAGCAGTGTCAGAAAGTCACGTTCTTCATGGATTCTTCGTAAAAGGAGTCGTTCGAATACTTTACTTGCGATAGGTAAGAGGCTGATGGGTCGATAAGATGTTGTTTCATGTGGAGGTTTGCCTGGTTTTTGAATCATAATTATTTCAGCATATATAGTTAAGCTTAACATACGGTTATAGATGACTGTTTAAAGTAGAATAGCTTTTTTAGACAGGTATTTCAGTATTTGTCCTGTAAACAGGTCATATCCCGGAACTTTATGTATGTTAAGTTTGCTTATTTCCTTTTTAACTAATGCAGGCGTGAAAGGCTTAATTGGAAGAGACATTTGGCATGGTATTTGGATGAAACTATCTACCTCATCGTCTGGATCCCCTTTAATAGGTTGAAACACTTCAGCTAGATACGTGGCAAAAGTATCGGCCTTCTCCTGATCACTACACGTCCACTCTCCATTGGATTGTTTAATTGGTGAACAGCCATCTGAGGTCTTTTCAACTTTTTTGTTGCCCTCCACAATGTATTATCATTAGGCAAAAGTTTAGTAATATATTGTTCAAAATTATTATTTTGGATTTCTTTAAGTGCTGCTTTTAGTTCTCTAGACAGTCTATTATATTAATGTTGGTCAATATTGATCCTTGATCTTTGCCAGACTTTTCTGGCACTTCGTTTCTTAGCAATTAGTTGTTTGATGCGTAACGGCACAGAGGGAAAGTCAGTGGTTTTGTGATCGTTTTGAGGAATAGAGTGCCAAGCTGCTTGATGTACTATTTTTGTGAAGTATTGTACTGGTTAATATTTGTTTCCAGGTAGACTTCGAATTGCGCCCAATCAGTATTTTTAGAGGTTAGTTTAGGAGGTAGTGGTTTATTAATGACACTGGTACTTATACTGCATATGACTGGTGTGTGATCGGTAGATAAATCAAAGTTTGACTCAATTAGGCAATTATTTCTTGGAAAACCGCAAGTGATGAAGTAGTCTAAAAGATCAGGTAGTCTATTTGGGTCGGTTGGCCAGTAGGTAGGTATCCCGCTAGTGAAATGGTCATAATTGTTATCAAGCATGGTTCGCAGAAGGTTTCGACCTTTTGGTGTGCTAATTCTCGAGCCGAAATAGATAGGATAAACCGTAAAGTGCCATAGAAGAGTCTTTATTACTATATTTGTTGCTTGAATTTTGTCAGTTTGGTACGACGGTAGTTTATGATGAGAAATCGAACTTCGTATAATTACAGCTGAACCTGCATGGCTGAATTATTAGGGTGGGGAGTATTATATGTCGTGAATTGTTTCTGATATGAGCAGAATGTCAATTTTGTTTAAATTTAAAAATGATATTATTTCTTGCTTGTGATTGAGCAGTCCATTAGCGTTCCAAGTAGCAATTCTGAGAATATAAGCCATTATGGATTCAGTTTAGCAATAACTGATGTTAATAGGTTTAATATTATACCGTTTTGGTTTATTAATTGTGAAAACATTGTTTTGAATTCATTCAAGAAAGTTGTTAGTTGTTCACCTAAGGTGGGTGTTTGAGGAGCTTGGGTGAGGTTGCCTTTAGCAGCGATGTTTGCATATGTTGATTGTGTATTTTCTGTAGAGCCACTTTGTGGCATCCTTGTGTTGGTTGGGAAGTCATTAGTTTGTGTATTTCCATTTGGGATAAATCCTTGATGTTGATTTATGCGAGTTATATTGTTAGGTCTATTTCTTGTTGCCACTAGGTTCTTATAAACGGCACAGCCCTTGCAGTTGGGGGGGTGACCTTCTCCACACAATGCACATTTTGCTGGTGTGATTTTGGGTTTCTTACATGTTTTAGAATCGTGTTGTTCTCCACACTTTACACAGTGGTAAGGTTTGGTGCAATAAGATTTAGAATGACCGTATGCTTGGCACCTCATGCATTTATTATGTCTCTGTTCCTTCTGGGTGGTTCTACTGTTATTTTGGTGTTACATAAAAATTCTTTTTTAAATATTTCTTTATTGTTTGACTGAGGTTCCAAATCAACGAAGAACAGAGATAATGGTTCTTTACTCATTCTGTGAAGCACAACAATAGCAAAAACAAATTTATTTTGTTATATTAATTAATGTTGAAGGATGCTGTTGAACTTTATGTTGTAGTTTATAGATTATCTGTTAGCAGTTCCATTGAAGTTCCAGAATTTGTGTTAGTGTAGTTTCAACCAGTCCTTGACTCCAACTATAAACCTCTTAAATGATTTTCAACCGTTGTTTAATTAGCTAGATTATATCTTTCTACAGAAGTAGCAGCCAAAGTTAAAGAATTTTATGTGAGTTATTATTCACTATTAAATCTCTTTTCTCATCACTGATTATGTGAACAAATACTTCACATTATTGGCATTTATTTATATACACGATGGATTTAGATATCTCAGCGTTTTTTTCTTACCGTGGGTACCTAGCAGCTAGCGAGAGCAAGAGGTGCGTTAAAGTTCTATGATCTCCAAATTTTCTGAAAAAGTACATACCCAAGAAAAAAGTATCCAAAACAACACTCACTGCAATGCCAGTAATTTGACCTGTGTATCTTATATGGTGCTGCCATATATATTACAAATTCAGAAATATTTTCTGCGTCTTTTAAAACTAACCTCACCTTTCTACTTACTTTCACTGCTGATAATAGAATTTGGAGACCTTAGAACTTGAACACAGCTCACAGTGATGACAGGGTTGTCGAATAAAATTGTAAATATTATCTTATATTACTTGTATGGAAGACTATTAAATAGCCAGAATTTCTATATGTTCTGGTATTCCGTGTCCACTGGGTATGTTGAAGCTTTCGACGACTATTTGTAGAAAAGCAGTTACGCTATTTGCAGTGAATGGGTGTCATGGGCAGCTGCTACCCGCAATTTTGCACGCCATTCTGGGAATTTTGTGGCATAATATTTCACTACTACCGAGTAATATGTTAATGTTTGGGAAACTCGAACTAAAAATGTAGAAGACACCACAAAACTTTTGGTTGGTTTTTAAAGGCTACTTTATTCTCAGTAAACATGGAAATAACAATTTAGCCACAGGAATAATTAGAAATAACTACCAATAACCAACAGTTTTTTTTATTTCCTTCTGGTGACTTGGAAATATGTAGAATTTATAAATTACTTCCCTATTGCTTCAGAGAACACCACTGTTGCTTGTTATTCGGTAAGAGATAGTTGTGAGATGAAAAATTTTAAATGTAATATTATTATGGTTTATTATTTTTGCTATTTAGTGAGTTCGAAGGAGTTTTGCTAAAGAGGCCATTCCAAACAAATTTTATGCTAGTAGACAGGAGGGTATACGCTTATGAACAGATGGTTATTTAAAAATTAAAAAGTGGTCACGTATTGTTTGTCTTCTCTGTTAAACTCATTTTAAATCAATTATAAAGAACTTGTTTAGTTATATTTATATGTAAGAAAGAAAATCACTTGTCATATTGATTTTCAAAGAAAACGGCGTTGAGAAAATGTTTTCGAATGGTGATTTCCTTAATATACAATATGCCATTCTGAAATCTTCAACTTTCGAGGACCAAAAAAAAATTCCTTACATTTTCGGGGTTTTAGACGATTTTTCGACAGCTTTCATGAGTAGAGAAACATAGAGAGGTTTTTTGTTTTTAAATTGGTTACGTCATTTGGGCAGAACATGATAACGAAATAAAGAAAATTCCATGTCATTATGTTTTTTGAAAGTAGCCGCATTTCTGGTTTTGTGTGGTCGTCATTTTGTTTAAAAATTGCATTCTAAATACTTATTTCAGGTATCTGCATGGGCACAGAAATACAATGGCGTTTTCTATTTTTAAATCGGCTACGTCGTTTGACCCATATAGAGTGTGACACAAGCAGACAGGCAGATAGAAAAATAGATAAAAATGTTAAAAACATTTAAAACTACAGAACGGAACAAACGAAAAAATGAAAAGCTTATTTTATGTAGAGATGAATAATAATATTAAAATTGAACCAAATTTCTATGCCACTAGGATGAATTGGCACAAAATTTCTAACCTGCATTTTGACGAAACAGGGAGGCTCGGCAGGGACCGCAAGAAATTTATTACAGTGGAGTAAAAGTACATGTTACGCCATATTCTGCGTTTCAAGCTGGAAGTATCCCAAATTTAAATGTGTAGCGCAGGAAGAAAATAGATATCGCACTTTAATTGTTGTTCATCCCCTGTAGCACCTCAGTCCACTTCAGCAGCAGCAAAAACGGCAAATCGGCGAAACTCAATTTGCCGGAAATTCGATCGGCGTTGACTAACAATCGCGGTATTTGAAAGTAAATTGTAATTGCTGGGTGCCGAGCTGGAGAAATTCTAATTAAATGCATTTCCAGTTTGCTTAATTAGCGGCCTTTACAACTTAAATATCACGTCCATTCAGCAAACGCTCGTTGAGACACACACGACTGCCGCGGCGGGCGGTTTTGTCTTTATTGGGAGCTCAAAATGGCAATTTGTCACTATTTAAGACGTGGCGTAATGCGGTTCGGGGATTTTCTGTTGTAATCCAATTACATATCGCATAATCCTTGTAATTGGATTGGATTTGCGGATTGCGACACGCCCTGGTTTACATAACTTTATGCCGTTGCGGAGATCACTGGAAGCTCACACCGCAATGTGACACCAATTTAACCTTTCGCAATATTTTTGTTCGATAAAAAATAACGATTTTGTTATATAATGCAATCAATTTCATCGATCGTAGCAATTAATTTAGATGAAGTGACTTCCAAATTTTGATTTTTATTATAGAGGATGGGGTTAATGTAATTGTTATTGCAGGACACGGTGGTATTTCCTCCGCATTTTTCAAAATAGCAAATGTTAAGTAGTTTTTAATGCGATCAATGATATTTCAACCTTATGGTTTAGAAGGATAATTCCATTTGGGCAAACACTAGTTGTGTTGCTTGCTCTGTCCACACTTTTACTTCTGGGGCAGAAAGTCTTTCCTTTTCCACTGAGAACGAAATTGACAAGAAAACGGAGAGTGAAGAAGGGTTTTATGAATTTCCTTGAATGTATGACGAGGGTTGATCTTGAACATTATCCCTCAGTGATTATTCTACCACTTAACGTGCCGTGGGACGTTGTGACAACAGAGTTGCGCTGTGATACTGTCCAAGTCTTTGTCCTTGAAAGCTTGTTGCACAGAGATGGGAATTTGTATAACCTAGCGGATGAACACACTTTTTATCTTGAGAAATGAAGGGATTGCTTCGTGCATTTTAAACACAGACATCAATGATGTTTTTTACTTAACTAGACCATCACTAAAAGCCGGTGGCACTTTTTATGTAGTTATTCAGAAGAAGTTTTTGATGACAATAGACAGTTTTACACATTCATCGTGGGACTTCTCTTTTAATTTCCTCATACCTTAAAGAATATTGAGCGAGACCTCCTATATAAGTTGTTAGTCGTCGAATTGGACGTGTCCATATTTACAATTTTGAAGTATATAATTGATGGTGAGAAATATATAAATTTAGGGAAATTTGACTCATTTATCTTTTTTGGGACGTCATTAAGTTTACACACATTCTTAACAAAATCGTGCTACATTTTATTATGCTACATTGGCGTTGAAGTAGTGGAAAAGAAGCGGAATTAACATGATACTAAACTTATTAACCATTGAAGAGTATTATGCAAGATGTTGCCTCCAATTTAGGTTTATTTTTCTTTAAGTAAGATACCAAGATACGAATTGAATAAATAAGTAGAATAGATAAAATATTGGTTGTAAGAACAATATTATTTTTCTTAACGCACCAAGATAAAAGAAGAACTAAGACCATAGTATGCCTTGTAAACTATTAGTATTGCCGATGACAAAGTGCAGACGTGGTCTTAAAGGTGAATGCAAAATTTTGTTTTAAAAAATAAAATTGTAATGAAAGGTAACTAAAAAATAGTTAAGAACATTTAAAAACAAAAGTCACAAGGTGTAGCAAAGATGACCTCAACACATTCTAAGTACAATTTTCTGGAAAGTTGGAAAATCTATTTACAATTAAAGGAATAGTTATTGTGAGACTGATATTATTATATTTCTGGGGCACATTTGCCTTTATGATATATTTTATATAATTTGCATTTGCCATCTTGATTAATCAACATGTTCTATACTTTTTTAAATATTCTAGACCATATTTTCTGTATTACCAGCCAAATGCATCAAATGTGATGTGCGTTTGATAAGTGACTATAGTACGAGCTATATATTTTATGCTTACTTTTTACAGTAAACATAGACGGTTTGGAAAACAGAACAGTGGCTAAGAGATTGAAGTTCATCCAATTTTATTCCACTGCATAAAAAGGGGCCAAGCCAAAAATGTAGTAACTACAGAGCCTTAGCACTGATTTCCCACCTAAGTAAGGTCATGCTCAGAATTCTACTAAACCGAATCAAAAACTTCTAAAAGTGACAGATTCCAGAAGAACAAGTTCGATTCACGGCAAATCATCGAGAAGGCAAGAGAGTTCGATAAACCTATGTATCTATGCTTTCTCGACTATAGTAAGGCCTTTGATTGCGTGAACCAAACACAAATTTGGAAAGTGCTATTGGACATGGGAATACCTCAACATTTCGTTATACTACTAAGACAGTTATATAACAGCAGCACAGGAGTACTCTAAATTGATAACAAGATCTCTAAACCCTTTAATATACAACACGGCGTTCGCCAAGGTTGTATTTTATCGCCCTTGATATTCAACATTTATGGAGGATACTTACAATTAGTAAGAAAGTCTGTGGTTGATTGGGAAGGTGGAATTGTTATTGACGGCTACGCGGAGAGCACTATACTTATCGCGAAAGAGGAACAGGTGATGTTAGAGCTGATCGAAAGGGTTGAGCAGGAAAGCTTATGGTTTGGGCCAACACTCATGGTAATAGACCTCACCAACGAAATACAAAACTGCACCTAACAATCGTGATGTAGAGAATGTCAAAGAAATAGTTTATCTAGCCTCCCATATAAATAATGATGGCAACTTATCAACGAACATAAAAAGCGCTTGCCAAAACAGCTATGACTAGGCTAACCAAAATTTGAAAAGATTGTCACATCACTAAGACAACAAAATGCAGACTAGTGAGAACATTTGTGTTCTCCATTGCTATATACGGAGCAAAAGCATGGACCTTGAGGGCCACAGACATTAATAAGCTGGGCGCCTTTGAGATGTAGGTCGGATAAAGACTCTTGAGAATACACTGGACATCATATAGAACCAATGTGTTTATATACAGAGGAACTGGAAATTTAGGAAAACAACGAATTTTGAAGTACTTCAGACATGTCACCAGAAGGAAGGACGACTTAGAAAAACTGGTTGCTTAGGGTCCGCGAGGACGTCCCCTAAAACATTGGATCGAACAAGTCACGAAATTTATCGGTACACCTTTTCAAGAAAATATTAGGATTGCTTCAGACAGAGACAAATAAAGGGATACTGTCCAAACTACAATCTAAATTACAACCATGAGATTACGACACTTCAACTATGAAGTATACAACTAGCGAGGAAGAAAGAGAGAAACGTAGATATCAACGGAAGTATATAGATTAAAACAAGAAAATAGAGCTAACGCTAAAAATCTTAAGTAGTGACTACATAAAATAAGCCCTGCACACTTTTGAATTATTTAGTCTACATAATATTTTTACAATTATTGTACAAAGTACAAAAATGTTTTTAACTTTGAATCAGATAAATTATGAGATGTAGTTCATACTTTAATATGCAAAATTTAAGTGCGTGAATTAACGGTCAAAAGCGAAATAAAAGAATTTAAGTTTTATATTCATAATTTTCATCTTTTTTCACCAAAAATAGTGGAAATTGTATAAATATTGATCTGAGTTTGATTCATTAATCAATCCTTGCTCTTGAATAATTTTCTTCAAAGACAGGTATTAAATGCTTAATTTTGTAGAGGAATTTTTTTGTATCTCAGTAGTGTTTGATCTGGCTTTAAGTGGATTTTGGCTTTTATATTTATTATACATGATCTAAATGTATATTTCAGTAAAGGTTTATCAATTCTAAATGAAGAGATGTCCAATTTCTTACAAACGTTTTTTTTTTAGAGGGGTAAATTTATTAGAGACTATAAAACATTGTTCTACGACAAACCGGAAAAATATCTAAAAATTTTATTTAGCTAAAATTATCAAAAAGGCTAAAACTGGCCAGAGTCAATGGGGCACTCTAAAAACTATTGGATGAACCAATCTACAGTCATTTAAGTAAGAGCGTGTTCGGCATAATTAGCAGTTGGTAAAACGTATCACCCTAATTATTTCATAAGTCAATAGAGGGAAACTTTGTCCTCGATGCTTTGTCACAAAGGGTTCAGTTGGCATTGCATTCCTGCTATAGAAACACTTAAAGCACTATGAGGCTGTGTTTCTCTGTACCCACCCGAAAGGTTCGAAGATGTCTCAGGCAACGGCTGCTAAGTCGAAAACATTTATTAGCAAGTGGGTGCAGCGATAGAAATCGACAAAAGCGGTCGATGATTTGCCGAAACGCAGCTCAATAGTCGAAAAACAGATCGTGAAAATGTTTTCGCGGAATCCGGGCTTAACAATGTGTCAAGGAGCAGCATAATTGAAACAGAAAGGTGTAGATATATCGTACGTAGCTATCCAAACCCATTTCCGTGCGCATGATATCAAATGGCGTAGTTCAGTGAAGAAACCTTTATTAGGTAAAATAAAGTGACTCGCTTGGGCAAAGGACAATACTGGCCGAGATTGGAGCAGTGTAATTTTTACAGGCGAAGCTTCTGTTTAGGGGTATGTTATCATCACACGAGTCTGGTTAACCTTAACTAACAGGTTGGTTCAGCGGACTGTTAAACACCCAGTAAAAGTGCATATTTGGAATTGTTTCTTAAAACTGGGGAACGTTGCATCTATTTACGTACCACCTAAATGCTCGAGATTTATAAGAAATATTTGCCACTGACTGCCGAATGTTGGTTGATCAAGAAAAACGAGGACTGGATCCTGCAGGAGGACGACGACTCCAAATACCACAGAAAGCTTTGCATCGAGTGGAAAGAGCAGTCTGGCATCGTTACATTTGATTGTCCGTCACAGTCGTCCGATGCAAATCCGATAAGAACGTGTGGGCATATATTAAGCATAAGCTTTGCAGAAGAAAAGTGTTTATTTTGAAAGCAGTTAACCCGAGAAATTCGTCGCATTTGGAGGTTCTTGCCGGATGAATACATCAATTTGGTCAAAAGCATGCCTCGAAGATGTCAGGCAACTATGGACGCCCGTGGTGAGTGGACGCATTATTGATACAATAGCATCTTTGTTCTGTTCTACGTATTTGAAAATGTTTTAAAATAATTTTTCCTCCACATGAACCCGAACACACTCTTACTTAACTGACTGTATGTTCGTCAATTTGAAAGTCACGATAAAAATAGTAAACAAAAAATATTTGTAATAAAATTCATAAACCGTATGAAATGACTATATGAGAAGATAATTTTTTTCACCATTTCAATAGACTTCGTCAAAAATTATTTGTTAAATCAAGAGAAAGTTAGCCGCTGTCAAAAAGATATTTTTCACAAGAAGAGTACATTTTTGAAACAGTAGTAACCACGGTAACTAGGAGATAAGTGAAATAGAATGGATTATAAGTGGCCCTCGTCAAATATTTGCATAGCAATCGATAGCGTACTGATTTTTAAAGTTATATGTTCAATTTTATAGACATTGGTAGATATTTGTGCAATTTACGTAGTTGACTTCGGTTAAGTGTCTCATAGCTGGATTACACTTTAAGAATCAGCCGTTATCTGACCCTCCTATATATCAATTGAGCCAAACACATCGATTGTAGTCCTAATACATATTGCTAAAAATATATAATTAATGTCAGGCTTTTCAAACGAGGTAGTATAACTTACTTAGTAATGTTTTCTTTACGGATTAAAAGTATTAGTATTTTTATTTACTTTTTACACGGTTTATTTTTTCACTTTTGAAAGTCATATCTAAAGTAGGCTTGCTTCTGAAATTTCGCGTGATTGCTGTGATACGCAGGTTTGATATTAAACAGTTTCTCTTTAATTAGCTTGAGAAGCTTAACGGTTTTGTATTGCGAAAGCTAGTTAATGGGCGTGGTTAACTAGATAGTGGGTAGAGCTAAATGGTTGATGGAGAGATATTAAGCAGATGGGAGATGTTTGACTGCTGATTTATGGAATTAAAAATTAAATAAGGACAAGGTGGAGATTAACTGAATAATGGCAGAGGCTAACTTGTTAATAAATGCTGCTAACTAATTTATGATGACGTATCAACTAAAGAGGCAATACTAGTCGGACGATAAGGGCGAGCTTGTGCAATGGTACTTAAATATATGGTAAAGGACAGCCTAAAATAATATAGAGAGTATATATAAAATTTAGTCTCTCTTGTATGAAATAATTATATTTTGATTTTTAATACCCGAAAAAAATGATTGAACATGAAGTGGTGTAACTTTGTAACCGTTTATGTATGAAAGTTAAAACCTAGGTCATTCAATTCAGTCGTCTGAAATAAAGTAGAGTAAATATGATGTACAGGGTCGTATCCAGAAGTAGTAGGACTGTTTTTTTTTGCGCGCGCGGAGTGATGGAGGGGGGTCTGCAAGGCCGGATGTTATGGAGGGGAGCCTTGGGAACAGGTTTCGACCTGTGGCAGTCGCCTGCGTGCGTTAGTTGAGTATGGACTACTGTTTTAGTAACCTCCCTCCTGTTGTGACGCCTCGTCGTCAGTTGCGATAGAGCGAAATTTGGAGCAGCGGTACGCCATCAAGTTTTGCTACAAACTTGGAAAATCAGCGACCGAAACCAAGGACATGCTTACGCAGGCCTACAAGAAGGATACCATGAGCCGTTCCTCGATATTTGAGTGGCACAAGTTGTTTCGGGAGGGGAGGGAGCTCGTCGAGGACGACCAACGCGCCTGGCGTCCGTCAACCTCGCGAACGGACGACAATGTGCTGAAAGTTAAGCAACTTTTGAACTCTGACCGACGGTTGGGTATTAAATTAATTAGTGATGAGCTGAGTCTTTCGTACGGGACAGTGCAACGCATCATCACAGAGGATTTGTCGAAGAGAAAAGTGTGTGCGAAAATGGTGCCGTGCCACGGCGCGTGGATTGTGAGGGATCTCCTGACCAAATTCGGCGTTTCCACGTTGCCTCACCCCACCCCCCGACAGCCCTGATGTGGCACCGCCGGACTTCTTCCTGTTTCCCCGGATCAAGAGGCAGCTCGAGGAGGACGACTTCCAGAAGGCCTTCGTGACCTGGAAGGCTCCCTACCAGAAGTGTGTGGATGCCCAAGGGGCCTATTTTGAAGAGTATTAAGTCGATGTACCAAAATGTTCAATACATTTTTTTTTAAAAAATCAGTCCTACTACTTTTGGATACCACCCTGTATTTTGATTATTCACAACCTTTAATTCATATAGTTTGTGTACAAATTTTTTTCAGAGTATTTTATTTGGTTTCAAGCCTTCAAACATCACTTAAATCGACTAAAAATTGCGGCGGAAGCAAGCAAAGTCGCATCAGTTGCGTTTAATTACGTTAGACCTAAGTTGGGTTAAGCTTATTTAGGTTACATTAGAGTAGGTTAACTTGATTTGAGTAGATAAAACATTAGATGTTTTAATTATCTTTTGCCAACGTTGATAGTTTTTTTCCTTTGCTGAATAATTTCGTGGGTGACGTGTCTGACTGTTTACTTGGAGATTCTTAAAAAATTGGTATGTCCTACCTATAGATTTCGTTGAATTTTGTCTACGATTTTATCATTACACCGTTACCGCTACTTTTGAGGAATTGCCATGTCCCCTTATAGCTCCTTGCTTTTTCTCGAAAGTAGTGCTTGGGGACGGCTGAACGTATCGAAAGTTTAGAAAGACTTGTCATTCGCCGCTTGAGCTTCAGAGAGTAATGCCGTTCTGATAAGTTCAGCGGCAAGGCTAAGTGATTATAATTTAAAGTAAGTGATAACATATACATATATAAAAAATGTAAGGCATGCGGTTCCATCAAACAAAATGATAATTATGACCTTAGATGGAGTTCCCATCTTATCAGCAACAATTACAAGTACTATCAATCGCGAAAATTACTTTAATAGGAATTACCGACAAACTAATTTATTAAGTGATCAATAACATTTAAACTAATACAAAGAAATGTATGGTCTCCAATCTCTAAGTAATATGCGAACACAAGTCACACCTAAGAAGAAAAATATTAATCAATGTGCAAGATACCAATTGTATGAATACTCAAAATCGTGCTGCTCAAGACAAGAGGGAAACCATAATTCAACAGAATGTTGGAAACCTGGAATTGTAAATCTCAAAATTCAAACCATCCCACGTCACAGTTCATAAAAATGCTTAAAGAGTCATCAGAAACAATCTTATATATGCTGGCGCAGTACAAAAGTGCTATACAAACTTAATCAAATCAGCAGAATGCCTTCCTCAGTGAATTTAAATCAATGTTTCTTCAACTTACCAATCAGAACAGTATGATCTAAACACGTTCTACATTGTCATTAGCAAAATAACTCAGCGATAGACCTTTCTTCAATTCATATTGTTCCATGATTTAAACAACCATAAAACCGAATTAATTGACCTTCTACAATATAATAAAATTTATGTTATTCGTTATGAAAGGACAATAGTACGAATACCATAATAGGCAATTCATTTTACTAACCAGCATGATGAAACCGTTCATGGAGATCCGTAATAACATAACATATCACGAAATGCCTACACACCGTAAAAAAAATACAAGCTGCAACAATTAATGTCAACTGACAACCGTAATCGTTTAATGTAGTTGCAATGCTTAGTCTACTTACACACACAATTTCAATCGAAGAGTATGAAGGACTTTCTTGGATATTAGCAAATAGGTTAATGGGAGGAGATGAAGGAAATCGCAAGCAAACAGACTGGATGTCAAGGTTAATCACCACCAAAAGTAGAAAATCGTTCATATCGCTCAACCAGAGAGCCATCTTATCGCTTAACTTTAATTGACTTCTTTATACCTAAGGAAATTTTACCAAACTTAAGATTATGCCAAACTGAGACCTCTCATCTGATCACCTCCCCCCAATATTATTTGCAGACCCGACGTATCTAAGCTTGTTACATTTAAAACAGATTAGAAAGGCCTAAACACCAACCTTACTCTGAAACATACTGATGATTTTGATTCAGCAACAAACCATATAACTTGTGTAATATGAAAAACTTGAATTCTATTCTAATGACTAGCCACGACTTAAAAATTATAAACAACATTCTATTATATATAAAAACTTACTGCAAAAAATTGGCAAAGAAATTAAAATTCCACACAATCTGAAAATTTACAAAAAAGTTCAAAAAATCTGTCGTGTCTCTCCACTAAGAAATCAAGACTAAAATAATGACGACCAAGAAATTTACAACTTCGTAGACAGTTCTGGCCCAACGACATTGCCAATGAAGCATTTCAATCCGCGGAATTGAAGCAAAACGTGCCTAAATACAAAAATCATAAAGGTGTTGGATTTGTTCCAATCTTAACTCTAATTCTCAAAGAGCTACCCAGAAAAGCCATACTATTATAGACTATTATCTGTAGTAGTACGTTTAGATAACAGATTTCAGGTAATTTGGAAATTTTCTCAAATCATAATGGTCTCAAAAACTGACGTACTCTCAACCATCCGTAAAATTTTTGAAAACTCTTACTAAGAAGGCTTTCAAAGGAGGTAGACCTAGATGAAAGCTGTTTTGAGAACATCACTCTACAACTCGGCAAAGTTAGAGGACAGTAAACGAAACGCTCAAAAGATTTGAAGAGAAGAAACTGCTGTCCTCCGTGATATGCAGCATGATTTTGACTGCATGTTGCATAATAGTCCACTATATAGAAAAAAAATTTCCTACCCACATCTTACTACCTTTTACGAAAATCCTATCTGACTAACCGCTACTTTCAGACCAAATTTCGTCTAGAAACATCCACTTATCGTTTCATAAAATTAGGAGTATCAACTTAAAAGTACTTTAAACAAATTGGATAAAACGGCGTGAATCAAAACTTACGCCAAACATTTTTTTATAAACTTTTGGTAGAATGTGCACTCATCTTTGGTTTTCTTGTTGTTGTGTTAGTGGTACCACTAGGGGATTACTGTGAAATTATAGTCTGGCATGATGCTTGTTAGTACCTTCTTGGATGGCATATTTCACATCTGAGGTACCGAGGTCAGAGTGAAGCGTTTGGTTGTATATATGCCAAGGCGCGTTAGCCATTGCACAAAGAATCTTGGACTGATATCTTTGGAGGAGCAACCCCACAGGTTTGATAACTGCCTTGTAGATCAAGATTTTATTGGAATCTACTTCCAACTAACCAGGCGAATCTAAGGTCTCTTTGTTTCCTTTTCTGAGTTAATATGTTCTTTCCAGTTGAGTATAATTCTAGATAACGCCATGCATACAATGCAGAGACAATTATGTTGCTGATAAAAACTGGAGGACAAAGGATCTTCCTTAGTACAAAGATTATCTGCATCGACTTAGTTCCATTAATCTCGATTCTCGATTTATTAACCCATGTTTGTAAGAGGTTTAGATGGTCTTCTACGTATGAAGGTGCATTTGTCGGATTTGCGTGGCTTGCAAGAATGTCGGCGAAAGTCCCAGTTAGAATATTAGTTGTGATGAGACACTCCAGCTTTAATTGTAAAGGTGTTTCCGCATTCGCCATTAACCTTGGTTTTGAATTGTTGGTCGCTTAAGTACGATTTGAAGATATTTAAAGATGGAGTGCTATTTTAATTTTTTAGACCAGACCTTTATGGTATACCTTATATAATTCCAGATTGATGTGCAAAAATACAGAAGTACAGAAGCTTCAAAAATTATATTCAAGATAGGGCTGATACGATGGAGTATAAAGCTTTTGAGAACGTTTGATATAGTAGGCAAAAGACTTATAGGCTTGTAAGAGAATACATGGTTTGGATTTTTGACAGATTTAATTTCCATCATTACTTCTGCTGTCTTTAATGGTTGGAACCAACTATGAGAACACAAAATAGCATTACACAAATAGGTTAGTATTACAATGCCTTTCCTTGGAAGTTAATTCAGAATCCTCGGTGTTATTTAGTCAAGTCTAGGAGATTTTCAGATATTTAGGCGATTGATTTGATTTCTCTTTAAGAGTTACCCAAATATTTGGGTATTTTCTGGTCCGGAACGGTATTGTTTGGAGTAAAAACTTCAGCAAAATGTTCCGCAAAGAGGTCATTCTTTTCTTCATAGCTGCGTGACCATGAGTCGGGTGTAGGATTTTCCTTGGAGATTGGAGTATTAATTTGCACTGGTTATAGTTTTGCTTTGACCGGACTCCTATGTTGAAATTAGAAATGTAGCCTTGGAATGACTTGCTACGATTTTCTCTCAACTCTCAAGATTGCAATAACACATACTTAAAATGATGTTAGACGCCCCATAGTATGACAAAAAGCTAGCACCTTACAACCTTTCCCAGCAATACGAAGAAAACTAAACAGAAGATGCCCAACTGATGTAGATCTCTAGTATTAGTCTTAATAACAAGTTAAGTTACTGGGCTACTCCTCTTTTTTCCGATTTTCCTATTGCTTTGTGTGAGCAGATTGCAAATTTCTTCTATAATTAAAAAAAGGTTTATTTAACAGTTGATAGCGAGTATTTCAAAAAGTTATAAATAATATAATAAAAATATATTCATTGAGTTGTCTTGGTTCTTTCCCAATCTCCATCGTATAGCAATATCTATTTTCACGAATAAGGAAGAACTTTTGCAGATACAAAACAAATCAAAAGCAGTACTAAGGTGCTACTTATTTTCCTTGAGTTTCGAATTCAATAGGTGTTTTCCCTTTTGGTAACATTGAGCTGCTTCGCTTTGTTTTCTGTTACAGGCAGTTTCACTTGCTGCTTGTTTATCTTAGAATTAGTTCTAGAAGTTGCAACTTGAATCGCGTAAACAAGCATGTATTGACTTTCGCCTGAATTTTTTAATGTCCGTGGTCTAATTGAGCTCTTTGTGTATCAGTCGCGGTGCTTTCCTAGCAAACGCGCGCGACCTTCGCTCGCGGTTTTAGTTTCTGTGCCTAATCGCGGCGTACATTTACATTCTGCTCTGATCCTTTGTTTTTCTTCGAGATCCGCGTTTCAAATGACACGGAATAATTTAGTGTCGATTGCCGGGAATTGCAAGGCAAATTTAAGCTAACCTGTAAAAGGAGCAAATAAACAGGGGTGGATCAAATATAAACCGATTTTTTTTTAATTTATCGAATCTTGACAAAAACACAAATATGCATAGTTATTTTTCTACATAATCTCCTGACTCGTTATGAAAGGGCACTTTTTTAATCTCGCTGTCATAAAATAAAGGTGGTCGTGATAACAACGACGCTTTGACAACAACATCATAGTCAAATGTCTGCCTTTTAAGTGCTGCTCCAAGTGTCCAAACAAGTAGTAATCATAGAGCAATACATCAGGATAGCAGAGAGGCATTCCAGTGTAGTCCAGAGCAAATCCTTGATTTTTGTCTAGTTTGTGTAGCTCTATGGACGCGGCTGCTGTATAGTAGGATAAGGTCTTGGATCTTCAAGAAGATGGACAACAAGGCAAATATTCTCTTCAGGCGCACTGGTTTTCGACGACATCAGTAACCATTTTCAATTACTTCTCGCCCCCTCTTCCCAAAAAAAAATTTTTGAAGTATTCTTGTGCTTCAGGTCTTTTTAAAATTTCAAACGATTTTACACCTTCCATCGCGAGAAACCCGATAAAATTTATATTCCCTTCAGATACGGCTACCTATAAAGCTAAGAAGCTGCCCGCTTCTCCGTCCGCGGCACAGCGCATAAAGAAGAATTTTTAGTTTATATTTGATTGATCCTCGTGTTTTTAACTTCGCTGCCATTAGTTGTAGTTTCCGCTACAATGGCCATAGTAAATTGCATTGTGAATTCTAAAAAATAAGGTTTTATTCTCTTTTTTATCTTAAATTTTAATCAACAATTTGTAGTGTTGTTTTTTATTTTTAGTAGAAATCTTACAAAATTATTGTTTCTTATAAACTGAATTATGGACATCGTTGTGGATTTTTAACAATTTGTTTATTCGGCCGATGGTAGATAAAATTTTTTAAGGGACCGATCTCTTATCTTCTTGCTTTCAAGATTAAATATAGCTGTAAAATTATTTTTTCCATACTTCGGAAATTATTAGAGATAAAGAGATAGGTTGAGGTGGATCTAGCTAAGCGGAGCTGCTGTTTCGATTGGCAAAAGGTATAGGGTGCTTCAAAAACATTTGAAAAATTGTTGAATATACTTGGAGTTTATTCTCCTTTACTTTCACAGATTGAATAGTTTTATTAGTTTTTGTTCCTCTATGAAATTCTTTAAATACCATTAAAGGTTTAATTAAAAACTAAATAAATTTTAGCGTTTATATTGTAAAACATTTAAAAATATTTTTCATTCTTCCAATGATCGTCATACTAAAGGTTTCGTAAAAAATCTCTTTTTAAATATTTTTTTTGGGTTCTATAATATTAAGATATCAAAAAATCTCAAGAAGTAAGTAAAGCTTTATCTTTTATATATGCAAGAAGATTATTTTTTATGTGTGTTGCTCTTAATAAAGTAATAATTAATTACAATTATAATATTCATCATCGATCATCAACTGCTTGTAAGTGTTTATAAAGAATTCAACGAGCTTTTTGTGCCGTACTGTGACCATTAACGACAGTTGCATAACTGTCAACCGGATATCAAACAGGAATTTGAACAGTGAACTTTGCAAGGCAAACCAGTTAAAAAATGTTGCCTTTAGTGCAAGACTTGAAAAAATTACGAAAACTCAAGTCAGCATAGGAAATTTAAAATCGCTGATAGCTCATAATCTCACTTACATTTATATTTCTATCAAAAAACTTATTAATGTGCCTTTAATTATCACCACTTGCTCGCTCCTGGGGGGTTTTCAAGATTTTCATCGTTCTTAACGAGGGTCTTCTCTAATTTCGTCCTAGCCTTCGTCAAAACGCGTTTTGAGTCATCAACCTCCCTACACACTCATCTGCTCCGATTTTTAGGAAAGTGATAGGGCCAGTTTAGTTTTTAGGACTACCTTGAGAAAGAGAAAACAATTATTAGTAATATTGCGACACTAAAGACAGTTATTGTAAATATGTAAGAAGAACCAGGCGCGATAGTTAGAGCTGGATATTGCGGACTAGCAAAAATACTGAGGGTTTGTCACAGAAATCGAGACGGTTGTCGTGGAGCACCACAACGCCGCATGGGATAACAAGCTAGATAAATTCAACATGATCGACAACAGCTTATGGAGAACGGCCAAGGTGCTATCCAACCACTCAATACAAAGCCGTTCAACAAGGCGTTCGCTGACTGAAACGTTAGTGTGATTTTAGCTACTACGACTGCTTTGTGACTTGCCTTCAAGCACAGAAGCCCTACGACTACTTAGATCCAGCGATCTATTAAGAAGTTTCAAATCGCATGCAGCAGGATCTTTCTTGAAGAAAACGATCATCTATGTCACTGCCATTGCAATGGCTGTCTTCAGGTTCCCCCATTTTCCAAATTCTTGGAACGTGATGGACGTTATTATACTCTTTAAGCTGGGTAATTCAAAAATTTTCTTCTGGAACTAGAAGCTTACGAAGCAGATATATCACAAACCCTCAAGGACAACTATCACAGTTTTCTAGCTGATGTTGGAGACTCAGTTTGGATTCCCTTTTGGCTATTTTACCACCGTCTAGCTCTTTGAGATGATAGAACGCATCATCAAAAATAAAATCACCAGTGTAGTCTTTCTCTATGTGGCTAATGTCTTTATAGTCTCAAGCAAAATCTTGCTATCGACTATCGAGCTTGCCTAGTTGGTTCTTTCCGGAAAGAAGTTTCGAATCAAGTTCAGTAGCGTGAGGTCAACGGAGAGGCATGTTGTAAAGTTCTGCTTTGTCTCCGACACTCTACCATCTATATGTTCACCATTACATTGGCCCAGTACTCGGACGATATCACGGTGCTGTTCAGCTCGCTGAAAAACAAAATTAGATTTTTTAGAAAATTGTTGCGACAGGTGAAGAATGGGCGCCAACCGAGAAAAGAGCTCGGCGATCTTGTTATTTACCAGAAGACCACTTTACTGGGGAGATGACCTCATGACAACAATCGTTAAATGGTGATCATTCTTGAGAAGGTGGAGAACAATGCGAATATTCTCTTCTGTTACACTGATCCGGGGTGACTTCGACGACTAATTTTTAAATGTTCCCGTTCTTCCAAAAATAGTTTATGCTACGCGTACACTTGAGCCTTCTTGAAGGTATTGCACCCGGACTGTGTCTTAAGTTTTTCAAAATTCCGACCTAGACTACTAGAGTACTTATTGTCCTAAGGTTGTGACAACGTTTAAGGAAGTGGTAGTGCGAGGTATTTTACGAAGAAATCCTGTTCAGACATTCAGACCTAAAATGCTCAGATGAATCAAATTGCCATGCTGGTGCACGGCAGTCCTGGATTTGATTCCCGGATCAGTAATAATGGCAAAATATTAAATGCTTTTCGGGCGTCATACGAATGCCTTTGGCAGTTGTGAAGAACATTCTCCTTCTTTTAATTTAACGGGTTAGGCTAGCCTAGATATGGTTTTAACAAGCAGACGGGTGAAAATACACGGATTAGTACATCTGAAATGAGCAACCTTTCTTCATTTTTGTAAACGAAATACACATGAATATGCGAGATGAGGCTGCCTCTATTTATTACAGAATAAGAGTGAATTGATATTCTAATATCATCAATCATTAAAACTCGAGAAAACTTAAATCAAGGTAAACGACTTGAAATCGCCAATGATTTCGAGTTTAAGTAACGTTTGCGTTAACCTTAAGTTACCAATGCTTTCTCGTTATTTAGGATTTAGGTTTTTGAGATCTACTTCTCCTACGAGTACACTTTTTGATCAACTCTTGCATTCTCTTCGCATATATGTGTTTGTGTTTGCGTTTACGCATAGTCTGTCGCATTTAAGAAGAGTCCTCTCTCTATATGTTGTCGTTAAGCTTCTCCCGTGCTTATCTGCCCCGATTTTTTAGAAGCTTCTATTAGAAATCTAAAGAAATTCTTCTGAGTGACTACCTTAAAAAAGAGAAAACCATTACTAGTGAATATAGCAAGACTGAAAACAGCGATTGTGGATATGTGAGAATCAGGCGCAATATCGAGAGCTACGATCCTTTGATCCCGTGGACTAGTAAGAATACTGAAGGCTTCTGACAGAGTTCAAGTACGCCGTCGTGGAACATAGGAACAAGCTGAAGGCATTTGATCGTGGTCGTCTAAATCACTCAAAATAAAGTTGAAATTTTGTTGATAAACTAAAACGTTAGTGTGATTTCAATTACTACAACGCTGACTAGACCACCCACACTTGACCGTACCTATTGCTTTGTGATTAACTCTATATAATTCCGATCTAACGATTTACTAAGAAGTTGTAAACCGCATGCTGGAGATTCTCTCGAAGAAGACGATCGTCTGTATCATCGCCACTGCCGTCCTCAGCTTCCTCCATTTTTTAAACCAAAGTTGTAGACGTTATTATGCTTTCCAAACTACGAGAAAACTTGTGGTACATGTGAATCACAATAGAAGTATCAGAAGACAGATGTTGATGATTTCCAATTGACTGAAGACTCAGTATGGATTTCGCTTTGGCTATTTTACCACTTGTTAGCTCTTTAGGATAGTGGGCATCACAAACAGTTTCACTAAACAATTAACCACCATTGTAGTTTTCCTCAATATGACTAAGATCTTCCTTCTCCAAAAGAAGTTTCAAATAAAGTTCAGTAGCGTAAGCTCATCGGAGAGGCGACTGTAAGACGGCGTGTCCTAAAGTTCTGTGTTGAACTCGACGCTTTCCAATTTTTATGCTCACTACTACTTTGACTCGCTACTCAGACGACATCGCGGTGCTGAGACTAATCTGCATGACCCAACAGGTGCAAGAGAAACGGACCTTTTGGAAAACTGAACGGCAGATGGAGAATGGACATCAACCCGAAAAAAAGACTCGACTGTCCTATTTTTTATTAGTAGACCGCTTTATTGGCGCGACGATAATCTCAGTATAAAATCAGGAAACAACTTATCTGAGGGTAAATCTGGATTGAAAGTTAATGTAGAGAACACATGTTAATGGAATAGTAACTAGAACAAAAGCGGCAAGATTGGCAATAGGCCTCCTCTTCCACACGAAAAAGGTCGTTTTACATAAGTTTGGAGCCAAGCTACAAAATCACACATAAATAAAACTTAAGATTATTTTTTTGGCACCTTGAGGTTTGTGAAAACGACCCAGAAGTTTATCTTCTTAAGTACTCAGGACCTATACCAGGATATACTGCACCTCGACAACTCTATAGAAGTATTCGTCATAAATGCCCTATCATTCTTATCCCTTCATGAGACGGTACGGAGCTGGGTTGTATGACCCACTAGCAACCAACACCAGGTCGTATTAGGAGGACTGAGATAAGAGGCAATGTTAAGGGATGAAAATGGTTTCAAAGTGTTGTTTTACTGCGGCAACACACCAGTGCATTTAACCGTGTTGCTGGGTTAAATTAAAGTTTAAAATTTTCCCACATTTACTCTTTTCGTGCCGATTTCCATGTTTCTTGATTATACAGAGATTTGACTCATAGAAGAGATGATATAGAGAGCAGGCCCGATTCTGTGGAAAAATAGTCAAACAAGCTATAATTTCAGGATAATGAGTTAGGACTTAGGGAGAGTGTACTTCAGATCAAATATACAGCTACATTGGAACGGACAAGGTTGTAAAGCATGATAACTCAGAAGTAATTTAAACCGTTAATCGGCGGTTGTCTTAAAGGCGGGACAATAATGCAAATATTCTCTCCGGTTACATGGTTCATGGGGTGACGTCGGCGGCCTTAATGTTAAAGTCTTTCTCGTTCTCCCAAAAATTGTTTATACTACGCATACACTTGGGTATATTTTGTGTCCGAACTGTATTTTAAGTCTTCTCAAGATATCGGACTTTACTTGTTTTATCATGAGAAACTAGAGCACCTCTTGCCCTGGTATTATGACAATGTTTAATTAAGCGGTAGTGCCAGATACTCTATAAAGGGAATTCCAATATACATTTGATTCTAAGGAAGTCTTGAATGACATCTGTTAGGTCTTTAGCAAAAGCAGTTGCTTTGTATTTGTTACTTTTGGGTGAGTTATCATAATTTTTTGATGGAGCCGGGAGAAATTGAAGAATATGTATAAGATTGGGCTATTTATTTTTTGCACCACTTATCATAGATAGTAGTCTGTTGGTCGTTTTACAGTTATATTTTTGAAGTAGATCCGTATCTATTTTGTGTCGCCTTTAATTATTATTTATTTTTGTCTGTCAGTCTGACCTGATAATTTTTCCTAGTATCCAAAAACCTTGAACGAGGATATATTTTGTTCTGACAATGTAATTATGACCAAAGAAAGGGTAGTGCGAGAGTGAGTATAGTATCACTGGATTTTATGTACTCTATACATCCTTTTGGTTATCTTTAAAAACTATAGATTTTGAAAAGAGGAGAGCTTGGAAGCCATCAAAGTTGTGATTGTCCACTGTCAAAATTGAAAGTTGCATTCTGTTTTTATTGCTATAAAGAATGGCATCCCAATGCCATATCATTCTTTTTCGATTTGGTGTGCTAAAAACACAGATGTTCAGCGAGAAATGCTCAGAGACTTGCTAAACGTAGGAGCTGGAGTCTTTATTTCATATGCTTTCTTTGTGTGTCTAGTAAGGCTATCACAAATTGTTTTGTCTTTTATTTTCTTTTTCCGATCAATAGTAGTGAAAGAAGCAGCCTCATCCATCAATTTAGCCATCTTACTGTCCATATTCTCATTGGTCTTCGTACAGATCATATCTGGAGACTTCTCTTGTCATCAGTTCTTTCCTCTACTGTACCATTGGGGGTCTACATTATAATTCAACATCAAAACATCAATTAAACATATTTTTACTACAGTATTGTCACTTAAAAAAATAAAATTAGATTTGCTGCCAGCCCTTATATAAGTGAATTAAAGATTTCACCAAACCTTCTCCCAGGAAACATCGCATTACCCAAAAATAACTGGTTATTTTCACGGTAAACTGAAAATTAACTTTTAGTGAACGACTTTCTCTAATCTTTCTTGCCTTTCTTTGTATTTGACGTAACTTCTCACTAACTGTGAAGCTGCGGGATACTATACGAAATGGCTGTCTTAAAAACCAAAGTGGAAGTGGACGACAATGACGTCAATAAAGATGGTTTGGCGATAGCTAAAAAGTAGAAAAAGCTGAAGCTGTTACTAACGCGGCTAACGATGCAGAAGCCGAAAATGAGGGTTTTTATAACGGCGAAAATGCTGACAAGGAACTGGGGAAGGGAAAGGCGCTAAAAAAAGAACAAGAAACAAACTTTTTAGATATTTATTAGGTAGGTATTCATACCTACTTAGCGTAGAAGTTACAGTGGTCACGAAACCGGTCTCTTAACGTAAGACCTTTTCATTGCATTACGATCATAATTTTTGGTTATTAGTTGGGGGTTCTTTTAAGGCTATTCACTCTTCAAGAGTTCACAGAGTAGCAATATAGCAATGAGCTTAAAGATTTTATATTTGAAAACACGTAAGACAAATTAGCACTGCTGATTATAGTTCATTGCCGAAACTTAGACCTTACTTAAATTAACTTGAAACGTTTATGCCACAACAATTTATTGTTAATGTTATAATTATAATTATAACACTCAATAGAACCAAAAAATGTTCTCAGTCACGGTAGTCCTCGGGCACAGTGACCTTCATTTTCAACTACTTCTCGTTTTGGAACCTATTACCCTTTGCCAAACCTGCTGCAATGGCAATAAGTCGATCTGTATACATTGTATGGTACTGCCATCTATATTAAAAATTCAAATATATTTCTCGCGTCTTTTAAAATTAACTGCATCTTTCTACTTACTCTTATTGCAGAGAAAAAAAAATTGAAGACCTTAGAACTTGAACGCACCTCGCACATTCTAGAGGTCCAAAAATAGCTGTCTCTTCAAAAATCACCAATAAATTTTATGATATAATTTTAGCAAACAGATGAGTGAAAGTACATGAATTAGCAGATGGCAGGTACATCTCAAATGAGCGAGTTTATTTCATTTTATTAAATGAAAAAGTTGGATGACTACTACAAACCGGATACGAAATAAAAATTCGAACAGGACTGTATGAAGTCAAAAAGCTCAAAAACACTGAAATTTGTACTATTCTACAAGTATGTGTGTAAGTTAATATTTATAATTTTGGGCCAATGTTGCGTCTTTCGACATTACACTCACATTTCCGCAACTCTATTCGTTCTATTTTATACCTGCAGTTTTGCATAAATTTTTCAATTTTTATGGAGGTTGCACTTTTTTTTTAAGCGACTTGAAATCGCCGATGGCTCTGAATCTCACTAAATTATATTTCTTTCAAAAAGCCTTAAGCTACCGCTGTTTTCTCTAGCTATTTAGGATTTCGCTTTTTGAAGTTTGCACTTTATATAAGTTTTAAGGAGGGTTCTCTCTACGCGTATGGAGTTGTTAACCTTCTCACGTGTTTATCTAGCCTGATTTTCTAGAAGTTTTTACTAGAAAGGGTAGACAAATTCTTCTGAGTGACTACCTCAGAAAAGAGAACACAATTACTAGTGAATGCAAAATTCAAGACAGCGATTGTGAATATGGGAAAACTATGATTTCTTGGATTCTCTAAACTAGCAAGAATACTGATGACATGTTGCAGAGGTCAACAACGCCGTCGCCGAACATGAGAACAAGATAGAGGAATTTTACATGGCCGACCAGTTTGTTGAGAATGGTCATGATTCTATGTAACCACTTGAGATAAAGCTGAGATGTTTGCTAATAGACTAAAACATTATTGTAACTTCAGCTACTATAACCTTGACCTCGACCACCTCGACTGCGCTTACGGTTTTGTTATAAGCTTTACGGCCACTTAGGTCCCATAATCTACAAAATAAATTTCAAACCACACGCTCCAGGCTTTCCAGAAGAAGACGATAGTTTGTATCACCTGCACTGCAAACACTGTCCCTAGCTTCTTCCATTTTCAAAACTCTTAGAAGATTGTGGACGTTATTATGATTTCCAAGTTGCGAAATTTAGAAACCTTTTTCTAGAACTATAAACTAATAAGTTTTCAACCAACTATGAGGAAGTTTGTGGAAGCAGGTCGAGGACAATTGTTGTAGATTCTTAACTGATTTTGGAGCTCTTTAGGATGATGGAACACATTATCAAGAGCTACACGAAGAAGAAAACCACCACTTTTATAGCCCAAAGCATAATCTCTCTGTTGATGGTTTAGCTTATCTCGTCCAACTACTACATTGGTCCAGTACTCAGACGACATCGCGGGGCTATTCACCTCTTCCAAAAGAAATTAGATCTTTTAGAAAACTGTTGCGATAGATGAAGAATGGGAATCAACCAGGAAAAAAACTGAACAATGTTATTCTCCATCAGAAGACCACCTTACTGGCAAGATAATCCGAACAATCTCAAAATCTTTAAAAGAGAAATATAACAGAAGGAGGAAACAACCTATCTGAAGGTAATTCTGGATTGAAAGTTAATCTAGATAGCACATATCGATAGGGCGGTTAAAGGTGGTTAAAAGCTCACTTTTCCACTCCGAGAGTTGATTTCCCACAAAAAATAAGCTCACCTTGTATAAACTACAGGTCATTTAAAGTCAGGCCTTGGGACTTCTCTTTGACTCCTCGTGATTTATGAGAAACTAAGATCTCTATCATTATACAGATATTCTCACGATCCAGGAGTTTATTTCTCTAGGCGCTGAGAACCTATACTAGAATATACAGCGACCTTCCAGCTCTATAGAAACGCTCATTGCAATCGTTCCAAGATTTTGAATCTTTCGTGAGATGGTGCGCAGCTAGGCTATATGACTCACTAACAACCAAAGCCAGATCGGATCAATAGGAATGAGATTAGGGGCTGGACCCAGGGATCTATGAATTCGCTAGTTAAAGCAACGTTAGTGGCTTAAATTGGTTTAAAACAGTGTTGTTTCGATACATTCAACCATCGCTGAGCTAAATAAAGTTTTTAAATTCTTTTGCATTTGCTCTCTTTGCTCAAGCAATTTTTCTCGAATTACCATCTTTCTTGGCTATACAAAAATTGAAGCATGTGGTTGGTAGATTTTGACCCCGATATCGTAAAAGTCGTCAAATCTTTGCTCTCCTAATACCCGTGTTAGTGCTCCAAACAAACAAGAATTTCGGGTTAATAAGTCAAAATTGTAAGGAGGATGGCCCAGACCAAAATCTACACCTATATGGGACCGGCCATTGTCAAAGTATGATAACGTCTTTGATTACCTGGGCAATGCCTTAGTTTATTTCAACTTTAGGAGAAATTTCTACAACCCCCAATCAGCAGTCATCTTCTAGAAAGCAACGAAAATATTCTCTTCGATTACATTGGGTTTCAACTGCCTCTTATTCTCCCAAAAATTGTTTGTACTACGTTTGCATCTATTTAAGGGTGTTATATCCGAACTGTATTTTAAATCTCCTCCAAATTTTGGACTGTTTTACTCTCTTTATTATGAGAAACGAGAACACCTTTTGCTTTAAAGGTATCTGTTAGATGTTTAGCAAAGGCAGTTGCTTTATGTTTGTTACTTTTGGGGTTGAGAGAAATTAGAGATGTGTTTAAGACTGGCTTCTTTATTATTTTTTTTATAGATAGTAGCCTGTTGGTTCTTATGAGGTACATATTTTATGCTTATGAAGATTTTTTCAGTTATTTAGTAGCTCTCTTTGGTAGAGAGTAACTTGATAATTTTTTCTTTATCTTGAAAAACTTGATAGTAATTAGTAGCGCAACGGACGAGAGTACCTCTTGCTTTGACATCATAATTCTGATTAAAGAAGGAGTAGCACAAGGTATCTTAGAGGGGGAATCTCGTCCCGAATTTGTGTGTGGCTGGCACTGGCGAGCAATTGCCGATGAGATTAAGTGGATATGGTTTCTAAGGTTGTAAGCTACGTGGGTGCTTACAGTATGAGGATGGATATAGTATATAAGCTAGTTTTCGTGCACTCCACTAAGAGAGTGCTTTGATTATCTCTAAAAACTATCCTATTTGAAAAGAGGAGAATCCGTAAGCTATATAGAATTTTGATTATAAACTGTTAAAATTGAAAGTTGCGTTCAGTTTTCATTTACATGTAGAAGGGTGGAATTCAAATACCATATTTAACCAGCAAAAAACATGAAATACTTTTGATCTGACTTGGTGTGCTAGCAAGCACACAAATGTTCAGCGAAGAACGCTCAGACGTTTACAAAGCTTATTTTTGTCCCAAATTTTCTTCTTCTGCAGGTTAGTAGTGCAAGAAGTAACGCTATCGATCAACTTAGCCATCTCACTCTCCGTATTCTTGTTGGTCACTGCGTGGTTGTTGTACAGATCATGGTTTGAGACTTTTTCTACCGCATTATGGGAGTTTACAATGTAGTTTAATATCAAAACATGAACTGAATTTAATTTGTGTGCCTTTTAAAATTTTTTCTTGTACTATTGTTAGTTTAAAAAAATAAAACAAGCAATCTATACTTAAAAAATAAAATTAAATTAGCAATTAGTGATTTAAGGGTTCTACCATAACTTCTTCTAGAAAACATCGAACTTTTTAGTAAACAAGCTTGGTCTTTTTCTTATTAGATATAATCTCTCACTGATGGAGCACTATGGAGCTATGGGGTGCCCCTATGGGGACGGTATTATTGACAACTAACCATCGGAGAATTCTGAGAATGAGGAGGGCATCGAAAAAGAACAATATATATATATATATATATATATATATATATATATATATATATATATATATATATATATATATTTATTCGGATAGGTCTCCGCGGTTAATTATGTTTAAACAACTTAGTTCACGGGATAAACCGCGTCTATTTTGGTAAATTCTCGACGTTTCGGCATCGGTTTTGATGCCATTTTCAAGAGGTTAGCTCTTCACTCTGGGTCTCAAAGAAAATAATAATATTACTATTACTATATGCACAATTTACCTAAATTCTCTGATTATGTACCTAATAATTCCACTACCTACCTCGAAAAGAAAACCAAAACCCTCATTACTAACTCCAACCTATCATCCGATATCAAGAAACTCCTCATACCCCGAGAAAAATCATCCAGAATTCCCAAATTGTATCGTTTCCCAAAAATTCACAAAGATAACATTCCTTTACGCCCTATAGTTAGTGCGTTCGGTTCTCCCACCCACAACCTAGCCAAATACCTTGCCAAGACTCTCCAACCTCTCACAGAGCAGGCATAATCCTACGTCCGAAACTCCTATCATTTCCTAGAAATACTGAAAACCTTCCCTATAAGCAAAAGTGACATCATAGTTAGCTTTGATGTCGTTTATTTGTTTATAAACATCCCAATCCCTGATACCCTACCGTTATTAAAGTCAACGTATAATATAAATAATAATATCCTCTCCCTAATAAACCATTGCCCATCTAATACTTACTTTACCTTCCAAAATAAATTTTACCGCCAAACTAATGGTGCTCCCATGGGTTCCTCACTTTCACCTGTCATTGCTAACCTTTTTATGACCGATTTTGAAACAAAAGCCCTTGCCTCCTTTCACCTTAAACCTATCTGCTGGATATAATATGTCGATGACACTTTTGTTATCTGGCCTCATGGACATGATACCCTTCCAGAATTCCTTTCCCACCTCAACCAAATCCACACCAATATCAAATTTACCATGGAAACTGAACATAACAATTCCCTTCCCTTCCTAGATACTCTCATAACAAAAAATCCTTCTAATGATAGCTTTTATTACATTGTTTACAGAAAACCCACTCACAGTAACCGTTACCTAAATGCCAAATCCCATCACCACCCTGCCCAAATCCATTCGGTTGCAAAATCCCTCATAACCAGATCCATCAGACTTTGCGATACGAAAAATCGCCAAACAGAAATCAAATCCATTACCACCACCCTACTGCAAAATGGATATTCCAACAAATCCTTAACTAATATAATCAAAAATATAAATAAAAACACTAACTCTCAATCCCAAAACCCTCCTGACCAACAAAAAGCATTCCTACCTTACATCAGAGGCATCACCGATAGAACAAGCCGCATACTAATGCGGCAAAATATCCGCACGGTCTTTACGACCAATAACCAAATATCTGGGCTTATTCGGTCAGCAAAGGATCACTGCCCCAATGAATCCCAAGGAGTGTATGAAATACTTTGTGGAGACTGCCAAAGGACCTACATAGGTCAAACAAATCGGCAAATATCTAGCCGAATATACAAGCATTCTCTGGCCGTACGGAAAGGCTATAATGGTTCGGCACTTGCCAAACACAACAAAGAAACAGGCCACAAAATTAATTTCTTTGGGGCTAAAACCATTGCCCATGGCAATTGAAATAGAAAAACGCCCACAGTGCGTCAACACAAGAGATGACAGCCAGCGTTTGCCTGTCATGTGGAATATATATATATATATATATATATATATATATATATATATATATATATATATTCATATACATATATATATATATTTCATATACATATATATATTTCGGATATGAGATTACCATGATCACAAAGGTAGTATCCCTCAGGATGAGGCCTTTTAATTGTACAACGGCCAGTCTTATCCGTACAATTTTCCTTAATGAGGGTAACTCTGATGCGCAATTTTAATTACCACTTGGATTTCCTTTAAGAGCTTTGTAACTGAGGCACTGATTTACAGTTGATTTTCAAGACATGGAGCTTATTTCAATTAATTTAAAATTTCTATCTCAAAACAACGTGTTGTTAATGCTGTTATACATAACACTTTTTAGAACTAAAGTATTATTAAAACTGTTATACGTAAAATCAGTTATAATTAGTCGGAGATTAACTAAGTACCACCATAGTTTATTTCGATTCTAGAACGAATTTTAGTAACCGTTTATCTAGGGTTGTCCACAAATATTCTCCTTACTTGCACTGGTTTTCCGGTAACGTTGACGACTTTCATTTTCAACTGCTTTCCGTTATTTCAAAAATTATTTATGCCATGATTAAATTTGAATCTTCTTAAGCATGCTGTCCCCAAACAATTTTTTAAGATTTCTCAAAGTTTCGGGCGGTTTAATACCATTTCTCGTAAGAATGTTAATAATAAATCTGCGCAATGGACGAGTACACCCCTTACTCCGACTAAAGAAGTGATAGCGAGAGGTATTATACTATGGAAATTCCCTGTAAATATCCTTACCTATAATACTCAGAAGTTGCGCTCCCCTTCTTTCAGCTCACGGCGCATAAAAATAAAAATTTTGGTTTATATTTTATTTACCCCTATACTGAAAAAATGGAAAACCTCTTGCAGTTAAATACTTAGGTTCAATAGAGCAGAAAAACTGTATACATATTCTGGAAAAAACAAGTTGTCTATTTTTGAAATTATGACCTTTCCATAATGAAATACATATTTCACAAAGCAGAAAATTATATAACTTCTCTTATCTTCATACTGGTTTATTCTCTTAAGTCTTAACAGGTCTACTGTTTTGATGAGAATGCTAGATGATAGCCTTCTTAACCCACGGCACTAAGTGAAATTCTCTTTTCGACGATCTATCATTCACTCTGTCGTTTTGCTTGTTGAAGAAATTCTTTGCTGTAAAAAAAATTTAACAGATTTTTTTCTTAACAATCTCTTTTCCTATCCTTTGTTTTTCAAAAACATCTGCCAACAAATATTCTATACATCTTTTGTAAACAACCAATTAATGGTTATTATTTTATTTATATTTATTTAATTTTTATTTTTATTTTTTATGGAAAATATCTTTGGTTTACGGAAGGATGTGTTTAAGTATTTAAATCCACGGTTTTATTTTATTTTTCATTTTGTTTTAATTATATTATCTTAAATTCTCTTTATCTTTTTTTATTATTTTGTTCATTTACGTATGTTTTATTTTTTTTTTCTTCTCGTTGGTCCATCGGTGTTCTTGTATTTTGAATTAGTTTATCTTCTGTTCTGTTCTACTTAGCTGCTTTCTTGGCTACTGTTGTGTAGTTGTTTTTTAAGTTGATTTTGTTAAGGTTTGACTCTTCTTTGTCGGTTCTGGTTGTCGATATCAGAGAAAATATACAATAAAAAAAATAAATACATAATCAAAAATTATTTAAATGTATGGGATTGAAGCAGTTCTATGACAATTAAGGCATAATAAAGCTCTAGGACAGGACGGAATATTGGCCGAAATATTAAAACGAGGGAGGAAAGAAAAAATGAAAGCTATGTTTAACCTCTACTTTTATAGAAGCGAAGTTCTTAACAACTGGAATGAGGGTTTGATCATATTACTTTTCAAAAAGGAAACCGAGACATCACATAGAATTATCGGCCCATCTCCTTTTAACACCGTACATAAACCTTTAGTGAGGCTAATAACCAACTGACTAATACCCAAAATGGATGCTTACCATGTTATAGAACAAGCTGAATTCCGAAAGGCTTATAAAACATTCGATCTAAACCCGCATCTTGTCTTCATCGATCATGAAGAAACTTTCTATGGCGTAAAACTGTGGGACTGTGGAAAGAACTATGAACAGTTGTGGAAACGATTATTGCTACAAAACATCCATAGATAATATATATGAAAAAGTGATTATGATTGTACAATTAGGTAGAGAAAAATAAACGAAGAGGTAGTAAAAGAAATAACTATAAATGGGAAAAAGATAAACCCCTTTATATATGCAGATGACATCGTACTTATCGCAACAATAGTGAGACAAATAAATAGATCTCTTTTGTACAACTACTCAGAATAAACAAGAAAAACCAATCGGTCAAAATTATAAGAAGAGTTAGATTAATCTGGATGAGTTCTAGAAAATGAAAGGGAGTCTTAACAAACAGAAAAATACTTCAATATATTAGAACCAAAGAATTTGACCAAAGTGTTTTTCGATTCTGACGTACAGCTCACAAACATGAATAGTAACTATGGAAAACATTGATAAAATAGCATCTATAGACATAATAATGAATCTATCATATAAAAAACACATATCTGGATCAAAAGAATATCAAAAGTAGAAGATGAAAGAGAAAGAGTAGCGAAACTGAAATGAAACATTGCAGGGATACAACAATGGAGGCAATTGTCAGGAAAAATATTTGGAGACCGAACACCTGTGAGATGGAGTGATGATCTAAAAATAGTGGGAGACTTACACTGGAAAAACACAGAACAGAAACATTTAAAAATACTCGGGGGGGCCCATGTCCAAAAGTGGCATAAAGGCTAAAGAAAACGGAGAAAAAGAAGCAATCAATTCTACATCTGATTTGACAATAAAAGTATTAGAATTTTACAATTCCCGAGACATAATCTTTTGTTTACAAAAAGAATGTCGTTTAATCCGGCACTTGCAGTTTTGACTACCTGAGCAGTCGAACTGGTCATCCAGATCTTTGACGATCTTTAACGTCTCTAGCCTCATTAGACAATTTCATAACCCGATACATAAACATGTGCTAATGCCCAAAGGTGTTGTAGTCTTAAAAATGACATTTTTTTCTATTTCACATTTAAATGATGCTACAATAGTTTTACAAGTCTTTTAGTCACCCAAAAAATATTTTGATAAAAACAAAATGCAACTTTTAACTTTAACAGTTGGGAATAAGCAGAATAACCATTACCCATAGTTCTTTAAGAAAAATGTTATTATATTGAAACACAGATAGATTAAATGTTTTAAAGTGTAAGGGGACTAGAGGAAAAAATAATAAAATGTAACAATAAATTCTGTACAGCTCTTGTATATAATGTAGTTTAAATTTATTGCCAACAAAAGATTGCGTCAACCAGAAGAAGATGAAAGTTTGGCCTGCTCCAGATACATATCACGCAGGATAACACCAGCAAACAAATAACGAGGAATTTCAAGGATGAAACAGAAATGCAGTCAAATATATTAAGACGCAGCTTGTTGAGCTTCGAGTGGTTTTCCACATTCGCTCGATGTTCTGTTTAATGATAAAGTTTGTACAACAATTTCAGCTTTATTGCTTCCAAACTTATAAACACAATCGTTTACGCCGCAGATAATTAAAATGCGCCCATTGTCTGGAAACAAATAAAGTTTCGTTTGTGCGCCAGCAAAATAACAACAAATTACAATAAAAACAAATAGCGCATTGTCTAGTTTTTTATCACTACTCGGAGGTTTTTATACGTGCGTACCAAGCCGCTGTTAAAAACGGGTATGTTTATGTATGAGTAGAACTGGTATGCAAATTACAAGCAGGAGTGATATTGTAACTCCCGAATTTGCCTGACCTTGAAATGCTCTTAGGCGTTTCTTTTTCTAAATAATCGTTATAGTAGAGGACAGATCTATAATGAAAGTTTACAACTTTTAGATATTTGGATTTGAGCTGGGGAAATTGACAAGATTTGCATTTTAGTTGCCTGCATCTATGGTTTGTTGACATAACTACACGTAACCTATATGATGGTTTTGTTTACTTCTCACTTTGGACTTTATTTCCATTTATTAGTTTATAACCGTATTATTTACGTCATTATTATACGTTGGTGAGATTTAAATCTCGAAGTTTTATTTTCTTCTTCTTTTTCTTCATCATGGCTCTTGGTACCCTATTCCGATGTCGGATTACTCTTTGATATTTCTGTTATTCAGGTTTTTCATTTCGTCCGGTCTCTAGCTTATTCTTTCATTTCGTTTCTTTGCTTCTGCATTATTTTATTTAATGATTTTTGCTTATCTAAGTCATTGTCGGTTGTTTTTTCTCCTTTTTTATTTGTTTACCTTCTATAATTTCTTCTGGAAGTCTTCTTGCGGACATTTTAGTTGTTTATTTCTTTTTATTCTTGTAAACTAGATCTGATGTTCTCAATATTTGTGTGATCTAATTTTGCTTTATTTAACATTCTTCTTAGCACTTTCATTTCGGTGGTTGCCGGTTTTGATTTATGGTTCTGTGAAATGGCCCATGATCCTCCTATAGTAGAGCATTATTTGAGTTTTTATGGTGTTGTACATTGTTAGCGTTTTTGCTTTTTCTCTTTTGCTAAAGATTCGGTTATTTAGTGCATAATACTCTTTGTTTGCCTTTCTAATGTTAACTATTTACAAATTAAATTTACTAACTTGCTTCTACCCCCTCAAATATTCCCCATTAGAGTTGTAATTGTATGCTTCATCTAATGATGTTTTATTGTACAGAATTTTTTTCTGACTGCTTGCCCTAAAAGCTATTTGTTTTTCATCAGTTTGCCTTCTGTACGTACCCTTATTTTCTTTTTTTATAAATAGAAAGTATTAAATTCTTGTCCCAATATTCAGGTATTTTGTTCTTTTCTGTTTTCGTGTATATTTTTCATGTTTAGTCTGTTCATGGTTATTTCTGTTTTTGTAGTCTTTCTTATTTTAATTTTTTATATTTCTTCTATCACTTTGTATCCACTTTTATTGCATATATATGTTTCTTCTCCAGACATTTTGTCTTCTACCTCTCCTTCTTTTTCTTCTTCTTTCTTCGTGTCAATTTTTTCGAAAAAGAACTGGTCTTTATTAAGAGTTTATTGTTTTTGTCTGTCATTTCACTTAAGTTACTCTTTATTTACCTCTTAAAGCTATAATTTTATTCCCGATATTTGTATTGTTGTTCTTAAATCTTCGTTAATTTGTTTTACGAATTCCTCCAAACTTTCATTTTGGCTTTCTTTACTCATTTACTTCTTCCTGTAGTTTGTATTTACTAATACATAGTCTAATGAGTTTTTATTTTACTAATTATTTCCTAATAAATTTATGGGTGTAGAAAGTATTAATTAGTACTAAGTTGTTTAATATGCAAATATTTATCATTTATGTTTCACTGTTATTTTTAATATTTTTACCATACGGACTGATTACTTCTTCAGTTTATTAATTCTTTTTGCCTACTCTGACGTTTAAATCTCCTATTATTATTATTCTTTCTCTGCCATTTTTTATTATTTTTGATAGAAATTCCAAAGGCCCTATTTTTCTCTTATCTTCATTTGACCCACACACCACTATAGGTGATCTGCCAGCAATTCTACTACTCCTTTAATAAGATCAGTAAGTATTCATATCTGTAGCAATTGTTCTACTGCTACCCCCTGATACCTTTTCTGTAGCACTTATTGCTTGCTGCCTTCTAACGACTTTTATGTAACACTTTGTTACACCATCTCAACAGTCAAGCATTCTTTCTACTTCTCTCTCTTAAACAAATATTACAATATCGTTAGCAAAACTCAAGTTATTAAGCCTTATTTACTCAAATAGTTTTTAATCAGTTGTTTAATTGTATGAGGGTGTTTCTTTAGTTGATACACTATGTTGTTTTCCTAACTTGCTCGTAATTGGAGAAGTAATTTTAAAAGTAATTTTAGCAAATAGCGGTTTCTAGTAAAGACCAAAGTGTAAAATTATAAAATATATTCCAAAAATGCTATTTCTTTTATGTCTAATTATTTTTTAAGAACCATTTCGATTTATTTACTTTTGTTTATCTCCTATGAGATTTTCTTCGGTATCTCTACAGAAAGTTACTTGTGGTTGAAATTCTTTCCTTGTTACTCTCATCTCTCTGTAGAACTTTTTAGTTTATTTGATTTGGATCAACTGTCCTATTTTTATCAGCTTTTATTGTTTAAGCTCACGTTTTTTCTTCGGAATTTTTAACTTTTTTTCCGCACAGTATAACTCTTTTTTTTTCAATTACATTATTTGGCAGTAATATCTTTATTCTTGTTTTCTTTTTTCTCCATTTCAGTACCTACATCATAGTTGTTATTAATATCTTTCTTACTGCCTTCCACTTTTTGTCTATTTTGATTTTCTTACATTACTTGTCTTACTATGTGTAAAAGTGCCTTCCTGCATTTTCAACAGTTTGTTTATTTTAGGGTTTCCAAATTAAAGACTTGATATGTTGCCTCACATCATTCCTTTTTTCTGGGATTTTTTGTTTAAATTTAACATGCACTAAGTAAAAGTCAGAATTGTAATCCGCCTCTCTGCAATTACGTACTATTCGGAATCTCCCATGTTTGTGGAAAATTCGACAACAAAGCTTGTGAAAAAAAGTAGAAGAAAACCGAAAAGAAGTACAAGCCTAGAAAGCGAAAACCATTACTTCTAGAGAAACGCTCCTGGATAATGTAGAAATCAATCCGTTCGAAAAATTTCAAGTAACAACTAATTGAGGGTTATTTTGATTGTATTTTATTCTTAATATATCTGCAAATTGTTTTAATTATAGAAGTCGTTTTTCAAAAATCTTCATTAAATTCTTGTTTTATTTTCGAAAAATATATACGTGAGGTTGGGTTGCATTTTTTAATATCAATAATAGCATGCGATATGTGGCACCGATATCGTTATTTGAGTTATTTAAATAACATGCAATATTATAGCTATTACTTTCAACCTCAATGGAGCATTATGTTTCTTATATGTAGCCCTGGTCAATAGTCAATAGATTCGCCTTTGTTGTTATTATGTAAGCTGCTAATAATATAAACAAAAATGTAAGTGATAAATTCTATCATATCAAATCAACAAAATATCTTATCAGCAAAATATCTTATCAGCAAAACCAAAAATGTGCATTTTGTACAAAAATATTTTAAATGATATGAATTATTTTAGTGCAATCACATGTCTGTTTATCGCCGATATGTAGACGGAATTTAAGAAGTGCAAAGAAACGTTTACATATTCATTTTTCATGTGAATATGGAGAATCTAAGGTCGAAATCGCGAATTATGTTAAATGTTCTCGTTGGACTGTTCAAAGTACTAGAAAACACATTAACGACACCTCAATCGGAAAACAATAGGCCAAAATGGTAACTTCTAAACGCGAAAATTGAAAATTCGGGAGTCGCTTAAAAATTTAAGAAAACTCTTTCGAGGTTCTATTTACAAAAGTTAAGCGGCCTCTTTAGGCTAGAACCGCAAGGAGAGAGCTCGAAAAAACTTGAAAGAAGAAGCCATGGCTTTCAGAGAAGAACAAAAATACTCATTTGCATTGGGCTATACAATGTCAACATTTAATAAAAGATAATTTGGCAAATGTTCTGTGATCGGAGAAATCTAACTTTGAGGTAAACTTAATGAGTCTTCTTACTATGATTTTTATGCTATATGTAGACAGGTGTGCTATAAATTAATATTTAGTCTTCACAATTGTTCAGGTGTTTGACACCTGTGATATTACGTAAAGCGAAAAATGGGCAAAGATTACATTCCCCAGTAAGTTATGTCTATAGTCAAACACTGAGGGGGCAGCGGGGGGTTGTATGGCAGCCGACACCTATTTTATCCAAATATTTTTGCCGACTCCAATATACATATTATTAAATTTCAAGCAAGATAATGCGCCCCGCTACAAATAAAATGCAGCTGTTGTACTGACTAGCAAAATGTAAGACCTAACTTAGATTAGTATCTCTGGGCCACGCTAAAGCAGAAGATAAGAAACTTTAACATTGGTGCGGCCGGAATAAGTAGGTAATTTTGAATTTTGAATAGAGAACTTCAAACAACTCTAAAATTAAAAACACTAATCTGAGGAAACGGCGCTTCCCGCAGATATCGGTTCCCTGCTGTCGGTCCTGGGGCTTCCAGAAGAAAAGGAGAAGGATATGGATAAAAATTAGAATAAGTTACCCCAATCTTCACAGCAGACGAAACGGTAGCGTCTTCCTGGTGTAGAAAGGTTCCCTCGTCGAGCTGATAATTTGTCGGCGAGAGCACAGCGAAAAATGCTAAATGCAAAAGCGCGAACAAAGGCAAATGCGTAATTCCGCGAACAAAAATGCGAAATGCAGGTTTTAATAAAGCAAAAGTATATACTCGCGTGAACTTAACGTAATTGAAATGGCAAGTTTAAAATGAATAAAGCAAAGGCTTAATGTCGCACGAACTAAATGAAACCAACGTGCCAAAACATGTGCTAAAAGCCAATTGCACGAGCGCGGTCCGCGGCCCAGACCGCGGCCGAAATAGCAATACGTACTTGCAGTCAATTGGGCCGATATAACAAATTTCACATATATGAGAGGAATGAAATTATAGCCGGCCCTAATTTAAAATTTCAAAAAATAAATATAATTAGGAGATTGGCGCGAACAAACATAATATTAAAAGAAGTCTATGGGAAGAATGAATGCTATTACTTCAGAAGTGTGTCAAAAGCTAGTTCAGGGTTTGCTCAAAAGAATAGCTGTCATTGTTAAATATAAAGATAGACTAACAAAACATTGATTCTTTACAATTCCAGATAAATAGTAAAACCAAATTGGAGTGCCTTTTCTCCAGCACGCGCAAATAAATTTTAGAGGGTGACTTTTATAATCTTAGAACAATTGAGGACATCTGAACAGTTAATGGAAGGCGGCTGTCATATAAATCTTTAATTTTCACAATAACTCAGCCGTTACCCTTACTTTCTATCGAAAATAGCCACAAAATTTTAACGCATTTTTAAATTAATTTGTTTAATTAATTTTAATAAGTTATGTCATGCCTTTGGTAACCACTCTCCTTCTTCACCCATCCTTATTGACGAAGTATGTAAAATACTTACAATTTTACTTCATGTGTCGAGTTTTTTTCGAAGGCTCATGCTCAGCCATCATAGTAGTAGTCTTTTTTCCTTGCTACTTTTTTTCTATTTCTTTGGTGTCCTGATGAAATCTTTCGCCCAAATCTTTACTAACGGCACTCAAATTTTCAGAAAATTAGTGTAAATGTGAATTTAGGAAGTGAACCTTCAAGCTCATGGAGCAGCCTAAATTTTTATATTTCTGCAGCATTTTCTCAACGATTTGAAGTTCAGATCTTTCTCATTGCCGAGAAACTTGGTTACTACGTCTTTGAAATCTCCCTTCCTTTTCTGCAATTTCCATTTGTTTCTCAAAATTACCAGCTCTGAAAGTTTTCTAATGTCAGGATCAGTAGACACCCTTTTTAGTTTGGCGGTTGATAAGGCTGAAAATTCGTCACAGATGTATTTAAAACATTTATCTTTCCTTTTTTGATAAATTGATTCATCAAGAGAGAACTTTATTCGGACCCGTGAGGCCTTTCCGGGGCACATTTTTGGTTCCAGGTTCTCATGAAGCTCTGTTTCGCCAATTTTTCTTTATCCAATGATTTTATTTGTCTCTGCTATCGATATTACCTTCAGATCGCCGCACGTAATCCACTTATGATTGTCATGTTTAATTTTATCGAGAACGAATTCTGCATTTTCGAAATTCTTTTAAATCAGCAGAATGTACGACGGGTATTGAGGCATACTCTCCCACCATCTGTTCATCTTCAACCCCAACAATTTTGTCGATTCTGTAAGGGACGTCTAGAGGGAAGCAAGGGGACAGGGAGGGTTTCAAGCGCAAAATGTATCTCTCAAAAATTAAAAGAAATAATGTAAATAAATAAATGAGAAACGTAATAAAATAGTAAATTAGGCTCATTTATAGCAATTTTCATTAGAAAACTTAAGGGGTCAGTGAACTTTCTCCGCCCCTTGTCCAATTCCTGTTTTGCTAAAAGTCAAAAAATAATATATTATATTTATTTATTATAAAAACTGTCTATTTTATAGTATCAAACTTTCGCAATTTTTCGACTTTTCAACAACTTCGAAATTTGCGATTTTTAAAAATCTCAACGTGATAGCAAAAAATATAGATCATTTTTGGATTCAGCGCTAAATCATACATAAGAATCAATTATCAAAAACTAAAAAACTCAACCATCGCAAGCTTGTGTTATAAGTTGGGTTAATTTTCATTTCTATGTCATTGTGTTTGTGCAATTCGTCCGTAGTTTTATTACTATTACTTTGAAAGATCATATTAATATCTATGGTAACATTTGGAAGATGTTTTGGTATAAGGAAGGAAAACACTGAATGTATATTCAATTTTACGGTTGAAATTAGCGAGAGAATTTTACTGTTGATAAGAATGGTTGATTGTAAATGTCAAATATATCATTGTAGTTCCTGCAAGTCGGCAGCATGTTATTTTTTAAGTGTGTATTTTTGCAAAATTATTAATCAGAGAAATAACTTTTTGGAATAACACTGTGATTCTATTAGTCAATTTTTAATTAAATCTGAGCATCCGGATGCCCATTTTATTCTCATTGGAGTAGATATTAATTTTTTGAAATCGTTTATAATGTGGTTGTATTTCATATTACATAAAAGGACACGAGTTCCTCTGCTAGTATTAACTACCTTACAGACGCTTTGAGTGGTCGGTTCATTTAGTAGACTTTATACTATCGGACTTACTACGCGCTATCGTCACCTAGCAGTTATTTTTTCTTATTGAAACCACTATTATCCTTTAGCTTTGCATATTTTTTTATTATTAACGCACTTACCGGAACTGCAGCCACAATGGTTTATTGTGCCTACTAACATGCACTAAAGCTGGGACATCACATACACCCATGGGTTGAGCGAGACTCGAACTCGCCTGCTCCGATTGAGGACAGAGGGACGATGATCTTGATCACTGAGCCATTACAGCCCTTAGCTTTGCATTAGTTGGATAAATGCTTGGACTATCTCAGATTTGATAACCTTTTCGCTCTAAAATAACACGACATTGCGTATCAGTGGGTGCATTTTATACTTATTTCCATAATCCATTTTTATAATGAAATTTGTCACTAATAACTAATACACGTTAGATTCGAAGTGAGTTCGACGAAAAGAGACACAAATGCGTTCATGCAGTTTCAATTGGCAATTGGATTCATATCGGTAGCACGTGGTCATTTGTACAAATAAATCCAAACATCCTCAGTTACTACAGTGTAGTGACCATAGGCTCAAATTAAAACTGCTACAAGATACTTTGTATATATAGTAAATGTTTTCTAATGTACTGTGAAACACGTCAAAGTAATGAAGTAGCGTAAATTCAAAATCAATTATTTAGACAGGAATGAATAGTCAGACATAAGATTATTTAGCCATGTTTGCTTTGTTAGAAACACTGGCAATTAGAATTAAAAATGTTTAGATCATTTTGATCATGGTAAAGAGGTCTTCAAGCTTATAATTAAAGAACTAACTAGCTACTAGCCTTAAACTTAAAGTTAATTAGCTAAAAACAAAGGCACAGTTAAAACTAGAGTAGTAAACCCAATCAAAGCCTAAAGAATGCAAACATTTTAATCAAGAATAAACCATTCGTCTCACCGAGCCACGTTTGGGGTTGAAACCAGAGCAGGCTTCACGATTTTAGCATTGCCTATTCTCAAAACACCGATAAGAAAGATCTGAAGAAAGTCATAACGATGGGGGACTGAAGAAACAGTCCAACATTTTTAAAGCACTCAAGTCACAGTTCGGGGTCAAATTTTTGAGAAGACTCAATTGTACGCATAGGATAAACATTTTTTTAGGATAAGGGGCAGTTGAAAATAAAGATCATTGCGTCGTCGGAGGACTGAAGTGAAGTAATAAAATAATGTGGCCATATTGTTACCGGACAAAGCTAAATTTGTCAGATTTTGAAATGTGAAGAGAGGAATTAAATTTTATCATATTTAGTTATAACGTTTGCACAAATATTGCTTCTAGAGTTAAAAAATATTAAGCAAATAATTTAGGTTGTGTTTATTCGAACAAATGCACAAATTAAGACTTTTATAAACTAGAGCAAATCTATTGTCGCTCATGAGGTAAGTGATGATGTTTGTAGCACACAAACGGCTTTTATGACATATTCAAACATTATTGCGCTTATAAAGCTGCAATAAAATTGCAAGACCGGGTTACCAAGTTTGTTTAAAGTACACTTTACAAAATTAATTTTTTTACTAGTAATTGTGTAAATTTGCTATAGTTTTACCCAAGTGTTCAGGCGGAACGGTTATGCAAACTCGTAATTTATTATTAATTTCGACATGACAAGGAAAATTTTTTGAGGGTTCTGCAAAAGGGCCGGTTTATAGGAACTACAATGGTACATTTGACATTTATAATCAACAATCTCCATTATTATCAGTACTAAAATCGCCTCGCCAATATCAACAGCAAATTTATTCCAAAAACTTGCTACCTCGCAATATTTTCCTTACCAATACTGAAAAATTTTACAAATGTTACCGCAGACGTTGATATTTTATTTTAAAGTAATAATAATAGGACCGCGGACGAATTGTATCAACACGAGGATCTGAAAATATAAATTAAGCTTACTAATGTTCGTAACTGGTTGAAAATATTAAAGAAAATGAATATCAGTTGTCAGTCTTAGTTGATACTAAAGCGTTTAGGTGGCCTAGAGAACATTGGCAACATTTTTTTCTCATATATGGCTAGAGTATCATGTGCGTAGTGCGATGTTACCATATTTGGCCATAAGATATAATTTTACTCTATTCCTTCCATAGGCGCGTTTTATCTTAAATTTTTCTACTGCTTTTTGCCTATGCAGTTTTATATTCTTCTTTGGTATTTTCTTCGCGACCTTTTCACTTTATTTGATTCGATTCAACGTTGTTCTGCTCTAATATACGTTTTATGTCATATATGGTACTTAAAATAACTTACAACGTGGGTTGTATATTTCCCATAAAACACACCAATGAGCTTTTAGGTTCTTTTTAATGTTTGAATACTGATGATACTCATAGACAAAAATGACGTAACAACATATGTTTTGACATACTGGTATGCTGAGAATAGGTAATAACAACATGACGAAGATTTTCCGGATTTTTAGTTGACACACCCTAATGTATATAAGAGGAAGTTTTGCGACTCTCGTTGGAGTAACACAGCCAGGGCGTTTTCTTTAATATTAGTTAAGGAATATGTACTCATTATGGGTTGAATTAGCCATATACATCCGAGCGATCAGTTTATTCCATTTCGTTTCTTTATAACTTATCAGAGATGATTGTTATCTTCGACTTTTTTAAATATTTGCGCTGTCCATTTATTGGTAGTAAAATATGTAAAGCAGCTGTGTTGTTGTGACAATTAGGGATTTATATGTTAGGGACAAAAGATTGGTTTAGTCGAGGTTGTTAAGTTGACTGACTACCGTTTATTAACTGTTTATGCTAAGATAGTTTAAGTTGCCCTTATATATACAACAATAGTATACCAACAATATGAGGCACTTTATAAAAATAACCTTCTAGAATTTATTTGCGCATGCTGGAGAAAGGAACACCAATTTTGTTTTTTGGTTTATCAGCTATTGTAAGGCATCCACCTTTATATTTAATAACGGCAGCAATTCGTTTGAGGAAATTCCTAACTAATTTTCGACGCGCTTCAGGAGTAATAGCATTCGCTTTAGCGTACTCCAGAAATACTTTTTTGCTATTAAGCTGGTCAGCGCAGCAGCTCCATTTATTGTTTTGAAACCTCTGCATGTTATTTGAAGGTTTGTGGCGGGGAGCATTATCTTGCTGAAATTTTTAATAATGTGCATGTTAGAGTCACCAATCTTCTAGGATAAAAAGCACAACAACCTATTGTTCTGTGTTCATGTGTCCTTTGCAAACAATTATTTCTTCTACGTCGTCAGCTGCCATAAAACCCCAGATTATTACGCTCTCCCCTCAGTGTTTGACTATGGACATCACTTACTGGGAAATATAACTTTCTCCCAGTTTTTGCCGCTTGTAAGTAAGACCACAGGTGCTAAACACCGGAACAATTGTCAAGACTAAATATTAATTTACTACACATTCGTCTACATATAGCATGAAAATCATAATAGGGTGCCTCATTAAGTTTACTTCAATGTTGGATTGTCCGACCACAGAACATTTGCCATATATTCTTTTATTAAACGTTAGTGTTGTACAGCCAAGGTAGCAGATAGGTACTCCTATGCGATCCTGGCATGGAACAGACCTGTTACAGGGACGCAACCCTGCCTTATGCAAGCAATGATTTGCCCCTACCTCCACTTCTGGGGGAAAATCATTTCCTACCCTTAACACCCACCCATCTCCCCTACCTACCCCATCCCTTACCAAACTCGCCAACACGCAATGGCAAGCGTGGCTTTTAATGCCAAATACCCCTCATTCTCTTTAACTATGGTAATGTCAGTATCCAAAACAAAATTACCCCAGGTGGGTAGAGCTCAAAGCTCAGAATCCCACACTGATCTTTCAGTTTGTCCCAAGGATTCTGGGGGGGGACAAGACACTGATACATAAGAGGAAATGTTCACTCCTGTTAGCCACCTATAACTGCAGATCCCTACTAGATGATTCACAACTATACGATCTGGAAAACGAAGCAAGTAAAATTAATTGGGACTTGCAGAAGTAAGGAGAAAAGGAGAAAGCTATATCACTCTACCATCAGGAAATGCACTAATGTATAGCGGCCGTGAAAGCGCCAGTCAAAGAGGAGTAGGTTTCCTTGTTGAGAAATCAATAATACCAAATATTATTAGCTTCAAAGGAATATCTGAACGAGTAGCGTATATGATCATAGAAACATCAAAGAACTACCGCATAAAAATAATACAAGTTTATGCACCTACTTCGGCATATACTGACGAGGATGTTGAAATATTATACGAGGACATTATAAATGCGAGGAAAGAGGGAACGTCTAATCTTGATATAGTCATGGGCGACTTCAATGCGATTATAGGACATATAAAAGAGGAAGAATACATCGGAAAATATGGATTGGGCGAAAGAAACCCAAGAGGAAATATGCTAGCAGCTTTCCTGGCAGATCAAAATTGTACGCCATGAACACCTTTTTCAGTAAAAAGCCCAGCGCAAGTGGACGTGGATAAGCCCAAATGGGCAGACCAAGAATGAAATTGACTATATACTCTCATCCAAAAGTTAAGCATAAACGATGTCACAGTCTTAAATTCATTTAACACGGGAAGCGACCATCGGCTCGTAAGGGCAAAGGTTACTGTTCAAAAGTTTAACAGATATAAATATAGATATAAAAGAACGATAAATGCCCAGACACTCAAACAAAACAGGAAACCTATCAAAAGTACATACGACAATCATTGCTATTAAAGGAATATAATGACAACAATCTAAACCAAATATCTCGTGATCTGACACTAGCATTAACAGAAGCGTCGGAAAAATCACAAAGACGACATGCCAAAAGATAAATAAAATTACTCAACAAACAAAACAAAAATAGAAGAAAGAAGAGAGTTATATAAAGAAGGAAAATATGCAACTGATGAATATCGAGAAGTGAGAAAAGAAGCGAGGCGTATGATAAGAAAAGATTTAGAAAAATTCTATGAAGAACAAATAGAGCAAGTAATAGAGGACAACAAAAGCATGAAGTGCCTGAAAAGAAGATATGGGAAACGAGAAATCATTGTAGTGAAAGACTTCCCGGAACAGAAATAAGAAACACAGACGAGATCCTAAAACTACGGAGAAATACTATAAAACACTATATGGGTCGCACATTAAACAACCTGAGGGGCCAAAAGAGAATTCTAAAATAGTAAATGTAGGATCTGAGGATATGCCGGAGATCAGTGAAGACGAAATTTTGCATGCCCTGCAGACGATGAAAAACAATAAAGCGCCGGGAGATGATAATATAATAATAGAAATGATCAAAGAAGCCAAAGAAATAGTAATCCCCAAGCTAAAAATCCTATTTAACATGTGCCTACAACAAGGGAGAATACCAGATAACTGGGATAACGCCGTGATAGTAATTTTGTTTAAAAAAGGGGACGCATTACTATTACAAAATTACCGCCCTATCAGCCTACTTTCTCAAATGTATAAATTGTTAACAAAGATCTTGACTAACAGATTATCACAAAAATTAGATGATTATCAGATAGTAAAGCAAGCAGCTTTCAGAAAGGGATATGGTACCTGTGACCATTTACTTACTGTTAAAATTCTAATCGAGAAATCCATCGAATATAACCTGCCTTTGTTCATGACTTTTATTGATTATGAGAAGGCGTTTGACTGCGTTGAACACTGGGCAATAATGAAGGAACTTAAGTGTGCTAGAATAGATTTCCAATATGCAGCACTGATAAGTAATATATACAAACACGCTACAGCAACAATTAAATTACATGCATATAGTAATAAATTCTCAATTGATAGAGGTATTAGACAAGGAGACACAATGTCTCCAAAATTATTTAATTTGGCACTTGAAGGAATATTTAAAAATCTGGACTGGTCAAATAGGGGTATTAATATAAATGGGGAAAAAATGAATCATTTCAGATTTGCCGACGACGTAGTTCTATTTGCAGACAACAAAGACGCCATACAAATTATGATAAACGAATTAGAAAAAACGTCTAAGAAAATAGGTCTAAAAGTAAATTTGAATAAGACGAAGACAATGTGTCTTGAGAACCCACAAATAAACATAAATGGAACTATCCTAGAAAATGTCAACGAGTATATATATCTAGGACAAACTGTAACATTAAGGAAGGAAAACAGAGAACACGAGATAGATAGAAGAAGACGTCTGGCGTGGGCAGCTTTTGGAAAGCTAGCTTATATTTTAAAAAACAACAAAATACCCCAACGCTTGCGAACTAAGGTATATGACCAATGTATACTTCCCATAATGACATACGGCGCACAAACATGGACATTAACGAAACAAGTAAAAACAAAAGTGGAAGTCACTCAGCGAGCAATGGAGAGAGCAATGATTGGAATTACAATACGAGACAAAAAAAGAAATAAATGGATAAGAGATAGAACTGGGGTCGCGGATGTAATGAAAAGAGTGACGAAATTGAAATGGGAATATGCAGGACATACAGCTCGGATCAAAGGCAGTAGGTGGAACGTTAAAATCCTCCAATGGAGACCATGGACAGGCAAGAGACAGCGTGGCAGGCCAATAATGAGATGGCAAGACGACATTAAGAGAGTAGCAGGACTGCCATGGATGAGAGTCGCACAGAATCGCGCTACATGGAAGAATTTGAGGGAGACCTATGCCCAACACTGGGGGCAATGAGGGTTAAAGAAGAAAGAAGAGTTGTACAGTCCACTGCAAACAAGATTTTTGTTCTTCTCTGAGAGCTATGGTTTCTTCCTGGCCTTGCAGCATTTTAGACTTTTTCAAGCTTTCTATGATTAAGGGATCGCTCCATTTTTGTAGACATGTCGACAATGAGCTCGAAAACGGGTTTAAGTTTTTAAGCGACTTCCGAATGAATTTTTGATTTTCACTTTACCATTTTTGGCTTATTTTTTTCCATTAAGGTGTCGTTAATATGTTTTATAGTACTTTGAACAGTCCAACGAGAACATTTAACATAATTCGCGATTTCGACCTTAGATTCTCCATATTCACATGAAAAATGAATATATAAACGTTCCTTTGCACTTCTTTTAGGTATTTTGACTGCAGATAACCGGAACTTTAAATTCCGTCTACTATCGGCGATAATCAGAGATGTGATTGCACTGAAACAATTATTATCATTTAAAATATTTTTGTACAAAATACACATTTTTGGTTTTACTGATAAGACATTTTGCTGATTTGATATGAAAGAATTTATCACTTATATTTTTGTTTATAGTCATTAGCAACTTAATAACAACAACAAAGGCATATTTATTCCTTAATTACTAAGTTAACATACAAATATGAGGGTGCCTCATACTTTTGGTTGGACTACGTGTAGGAAATATAATGCTCCATTGATGTTAGAAGTAATCGCTATAATGTTGCACGTTATTTAGATTACTCAAATAACGATATCGGTGCACTTGACCTTCAGTCAAATAACGCACGCTATTACTGATATCAAAGCAAAGAATTCAATCGATAATTTCGAACAAGCGACTTTTATAAATTAAAAATCTCGGAGATATATTAAGAATAAAATACAAAGGTTGGAAAAACAAACATACAAAGAAAATCTAGCGGAAGAAGCCGAAGCAGTCATCCATAAAGAAGATATAAACGTTTCCTACATTATAACAAAGCAAATTAACGAAAGAAAATGATAACCGCCAACAAAACTTAAAGGGAAAAATAAAGAGGTATACAAAACGGATAAACAATGGAAAGATAGGCGAGATATTTTACAAAGATGTACAAGGCAAAAGAAAACAATGAAGAAGCGATCATAAACAGGCACTTAATGAAAAACGGAAAAGCATGAGGTATAGATGAAATCTTTATTAGATTATTAAAAACAGACAAAAAAAAATACAAATGCAAATAACGCATATTTTAATAAACAAAATGTGGTCCAACGAGAACGTCTCAGGCTATTGACTAAAAGGAATATTAATAAAGATACCAAAATAGGGTGATCTCACTCGATGTCAAAATTTCATTCCTATTAAACTCTGATGAATAGCAAGTAATAAAATCGGCAATAGATAGATAATTTAGAGATAACCGAGCAGGGCTCAAAGAGAGACTGTCATACGTTGACCACATTTGTACACTAAGGCTAATATTAGGGCAAACAATGCAAAACGGGACCTGTGGATAAATGTTAACAACTTAACTTCTCTGAAAGAATCGGACACTACGGGAAATTATCAAAAAAAAAAAAAAATCCACATAGTCAAGAATTTAACATAGTTGTAACTTATCTCCAACCCTTCTTATTATCATCGTAGACTGGGTCATAAAAAATTCAGAAGACGAATTATCAGGAATAAATTATATCAATTCATGAACTAAACAGTAAAAAGGTTGGGCTAAAATAAATGGGAGAAAGACAAAAATTTTCATAACAAACAAAGAAGGGACAGCCATCACACTAAATCTTTCTGCTACCTAGGCAGCACGGTAGATACTACCGGGGGCATACAGAAGTATATTATCAGAGGAATAGTTTTAGCACTAACATTATTCAACATGCTAAAGAAAACATGATGTTCACAAAACATCAGAACGGTAATAATCCGTATTATCGTATCAACATAAATGTCAAAAGTGTGCTTTTGTATGGTGCAGAGACGTGGATTGCCAATAAACAAAACGTTAAAAAGTACAAACATTTGTAAATAAATGGCTTAGACATGAAAGAATAACAACCCATCAGATATGAGAAAGCTCAAACAAGACAAGGATTAAAATTACAATTAGGAAAAGAAGATGGGAATGTAAGAAAACCAAAATTACAAAGCTTTAGATTTCGATACACAAGAACAGCGTAAAATAGGAGGACTGAGAGACGCATGGAAAGGAATGATTTAAAAGATTTGCAGTTACGGAACCCATCATGGAGGCAAGCCAAATATATAGCTTACACAAGAACAACTGAAGAAAACTGGTACTGCAATTGTCAACAGTGACGGATTCAAATTATGATGCGCAAGACTAGCAACCCTGCCATCTTATCGGCCTTCGAAACGCCCATTGGTAGTCCTTTGCCCTCAAGGAGTTATAGGAAAAAGAAGAAGAAGAGTGTTAAAATCGATGTGCTTAAGAACATATCACTTATAACCTATTTCCATATTTTCTTGTTTTTTACAATTTTGGTAATGGGGTAATCCTAACATTATAGATAACATGTTTATATATAAGTTCTCGCCTTACTTTCGAACAGCAAAGACGAGTACGCTCCTTTCGCGACTCGGAAGTGCGAGTGCAAATTATTAACGCCCGGTCACAGCGATTACCGCTAACACCAACATTCATTTACATTTTATTTCTGGCAACAAGATCTTATTCAAATTATTAAGTTTAAACAACCTCAAAGTATTCACTTGACTTTCAGAGAATAAAGACGTGCATCAAGCATAATTGTGTCGAGTAATAACGTTTGTGCGATAGATGCGAGGTCAAGAGTACCCGCCGCTATTAATATTTAACATGAAATACGAACTGTAAGTAAAATAAACTTATACAATAAGAAGAATCTAATTTAAATTAAAGGCAGTAATGCTGCCAGCCGACAACAGCTACAACAGACAACAATACATGTTTACTCAGCAACAATCACTAAATAACCCACCCATGAACACCCCTCAAGCCAGTTCATCAAGTTTTATAATACAAAATCGTAATTTCCCAAATCAAACAATCTACCAGCCACCCAACCTGCAATACCCAAATACTCTATTCTACCCAACAATGCAGTCTCAGCATTTACTCGCGTGATAGACATTTTTAATATCACAATCACAATTAGCGCAATACTCGAATCACACAAAAAATGACGAAAAGACAAACCAAGCCATTGAAATAGACGAAGACGATGACGAGAAGGACCAACTAATTAAAAACAGCTGGCAAATAGTCAAAGGACATAAACGTAAAAGAATTCAAAAATCAAACTCACCGATATCAACAAATGTACAGTAATCAGACTTAAATACAAACAGATACTCAGTTCTAGCAGAAAACCCTACAAACCACTCAACAAAAAATAATAATGAACAAACCTCAGCCTCATTAGTAAACAAACCACCTCCCATTTTTATATAAGGTGTGGCTAACTATGACGAAATGATAAAAAGCTTAACTGATATAGCAGAAATTGAGCAATACACGACAAAGTGTTTAACTGAAAATGTAGTTAAAATAAATGCAAAAACACCTGACACAGAAAGCTAATAAAATACTTATGTGAAAAAAATATCATACACCATTAATTTCAGATGAAACAGGATCGACCATATAAAGTAGTATTAAAACATGTGCATCACACCACCCCAACGGAAGAAATCATAAAGACCTTTGACAAATCAGGTCATAAAGTACGAAATATTATAAACATAAGAAGCAAACGCATGAAAGATCCACTCCCAATATTCTTCATTGACCTCGAACCGGCCAAGAATAACAAAGAAATACACAATATTCGATACCTGAGTAACATAGTTGAGCCACCAAGAAAAAATGCAGAAATAGTGCAATGCACACGTTGTTAGAACTATGGACATTATATGAACATACTGTAATAGACCATAAGCGTATGTTAAGTGCAGTGGACCCCATGACACCAGAATATGTCGCAAAACCAGGGAAACTGAGGCTACATGTGTATTATGCGATTATGCGAAGGTTCGCACCCGGCCAATTACAAGGGGTGCTCAGTATACCAATAGTTACAACAAAAATACCAACCTAATCACCAACCAGCGGTCAGAAAATCTATTCAGCTAACAGCACAAATAGTCTCAAATCAGTTAAACCATAATCACGACCTAACTCTCTAAAAATTTCTAGACGAATTCAAAGCCTTATTCAATCAATTACTCCAACAAAACAGCATAATTCTAAATATGCTAAGTACACTCATTAATTAAATAGCTCACTAATGGCTAAGTTTCTTCGACTAGCTTTATGGAACGTCAACGGGATTCAATACAAAAGCCTGGAAATTGAAAACTTCTTACATATAAATAATATCGACATTTTGCTTATTTCAGAAACACATTTTACTGATAGAACGCACATAAAAATACCACACTATTCTGTCTGGCATACGGAACACTCAGACGGTACGGTACACGATGGATCAGCAATACTCATCCGCAGTTCTATTACTCATTACCAGCAACCAGAATATAGAACTCACTATTTGCAAGCTACAACAATTTAAGTCACTGAAAAACTCACAACTTCACTTAATCTCCCGGCTGTTTACTGTCCTCTCAGACACAATCTAACTCACCAACTTCTCCAACCGTTTTTTGAGAGTCTAGGGCAAAAATTTATGTCCGGCGGGGATTTCAACGCCAAGAACACGCACTGGGGCTCGCGCTTGACTACAACTAAAGGCAGAACATTACTTAAACTCATTACAGATAACAAATATGACTTCCTATCAACCGGTAGCCCAACATATTAGCCATCAGACCCTAACAAAATTCCAGACATTCTGGACTTCTTCGTAACAAGCGGTTTTTCATCCAACTGTATGAATGTCATCTCCAATCATGACCTGATGTCCGACCACTCACCGATCATCGCCACCATAAGCAGTACCATTATCTACAAAACACCTAGTCCCTCGTTCAGTAACAGAAAAACTAACTGGGAAATCTTCAAGGCTCATATTGAACAGCATCTTACTACAAGTATTAGCCTAAAAACCGTAGAAGAAATAGAATTAGCAACGAATCACTTTGTAACTACAATTCATGAAACGGGCTGGACAACCACACGGCAGCCAGATAATATCAAAATAATGAGTCCCAACATACCAAACGAGGTCATGGAAATAGTAAAAGAAAAGATACGAGAGAGAGCTAGATGGCAACGCACCCACAACGTTTAAGACAAAAGAATGTACAATCGACTAAATAACCAACTCAAACACAAATTAAAATCTATAAAGAATGAATCCTTTCAAACCTACATGAAGTTTTTAAATGCCCAAAACAATTCAATTTGAAAAGCCGCTAAAGGTATCAAAAAACCACAAACTCATTCCTCCTTTAAGAGACCAAAGGGGATCATGGTTAAGATCAGACAAAGGGAAGGCAGAATCGTGTGCAGACCATCTAGTTGAAATATTTCAACCAAACTCTTTTGAGGTTGATCTTGAGATAGAAGAAGAATTACAATCTCCAACACAAATGTCCTTGCCAATACGAAAGTTTACAGCCAAAGAAATAATGAAAGAAATAAAATGAAAAGACTTACGTACTGGCCGCTGTATTTCAAATTCGCGCGGCTAATTCTGATCCCAAAACCCGGTAAACCTCCCAACGAGATCAGTTCCTACCGCCCCATTAGCCTGCTTCCTATATTATCCAAGTTGCTTGAGAAAGTAGTTCTGAAGGGTATCAATGAAAACTCATTGCGAGAACAATGGTTGCCTAACCACCAACACTCTACTATTCAACATTGCCACCGACTTACCAACATCATACAAACTACACTACAAAATAAAGCTAAAGTTAGATGTTAGACAGACGTTCGATCGAGTATGGCACAGAGGATTATTACATAAAATCAAAAACACTTTTCCTTCTGACTATTATCTACTATTACGCTCGTATCTTACACACAGAACCTATCAAACAAGGATTGGTCAAGATGTCTCCTAAATTAAAGAAATAAAGGTAGGTGTACCGCGGGGGAGTGTCTTGGGACCTTTGTTATACCTGCTATTTACATCTGACCTACCCACATCGGAATCCACTGAAATAGGTACATTTGCAGGCTACACGGCGGTGCTCGCGTGTAACGAAGACCCAATAGCAGCATCAGCTGCACTGCAAATCCATTTAAATCAAATCGAAGAATGGTTACTTAAGTGGAGAATCAAAGTAAATGAGACTAAGTCGGTACATGTCACATTTACAGCAAAACACCAAGAATGTCCACCAGTAACCCTTAATGATACTACTCTCTCACAGTCCACTGAAGTTAAATATCTGGGGCTCCATCTTGACAAAAGATTAACCTGGAAAACGCATATTAATAAAAAGCGGAAACAAATGGAATTGAAAATGAAGCAGATGTACTGGCTCATTGGGAAAAAATCCATACTATTCTTAGAAAACAAACTGCTGTTATACAAGGCTATTATCAGACCAATCTGGACCTATGGATGCCAGCTCTGGGGTTGTGCAAGTCGATCCAATGTCAAAATTATTCAACGTTTCCAGTCGAAAACCATCCGCAGCGTGGTAGCCGCACCCTGGTATGTGACAAACCGGACACTCCACGCAGACCTTGACATCCCTTATGTGAAAGCCCTAATCAAAGAATATGCCATTAAACATCAAACCACAATGGAACATCACCCAAACGAAACCCTGGCACCATTGACAATCCGCAAAATCGACGTCTTCAAAAGAAATGGCCAAAAGACTTAACCGTCTAAAGAAGGGATGACTCCAATGGGAGTCTACCCATCAAATCTCGTAAACACATACTATTAGCTCATAGGATGTACATAGATTCTGATTGCTGATTATAAATAAATTTAAAAAAATAAAATAAAATGTTTATATATCGTAAAAAATTGAAAAGTTTGTGATTTATGAGGTGTAACATATTTTCTGATACTTCCTGTGTTTTTAAAACTTTCTAGAAGCATACTTGATCATCCAGATAGAAGAAAATTTTGTCAATTTTCAGTGTAGTCATTGAGAAATTTTTTTAAGTTATCTTGTTTGAGTAGGTGGAAAATTTTTACTAAAAATTTGAAAAAGTCTCAAATAACGTGTTTATATACTCTTCTTGGCCCGAAGAGATATTTTATGGTAATGCTATATTAAAACACACTCGGCTGTTACTTTAACAATGAAGTACATTTGATAACAGAAATGCATGCCATTTATTTATCACTAAATGTCCTTGCATTCGCAGATTAGAAACTTTCCCGCATTCTTCCTTTTTTAAACATCCAATCGTTTAACCAAATCTCACTGCTTAAGTTAAATTCTTTATAGTTCAGATTTTGTAGAAAATATTAGATATTTTTTCTCACACGTCGAAGAAAACATAACCAAAATGTCAATTGACTTACCATAAACCGCACAAAGAGCTATTTGTTTCGCATTTCGACTTTTTTAAGTATCTATGATGAATCTTGTATGGTTAGGCCATCGCCGACTTATGGCTGTGCGATAATAAACATCTTAAAGTTAAACTACAGGGTTTGTTATGGCCATTTCAGTTCAGTAAGAAGTTTAATTACTTATAATTATTTAAAGCCTGCTTATTACCTGGAAGTGAAAGTGGCTACTTTTAAGCACGTCAATAGAC